>OW052220.1:67752629-70234669 GCA_932526605.1 Nephrotoma flavescens | reverse complement strand
AATTTCCTTTTTTTAATGTTTGTAGATTCAACAGGTGAAGGCCAAATAAGATTTTTCTTAAATGGAGTCGGAAGATTATCATTAATTTGACTTTCGTTTGATTTAACGGGGGTTTGGGACTCATTAATTATCGTTACTGATCCATCGGTGTCCATATTTAATATTAAATCAGTGTTGTTCCCCAACAGTGCATAAAAATCAAATTCTATACCGTCGATATTTGATATTTAAATTTCTTTCTGTAATATTCAAGCAAGTAGCTTCTTTCGATTCCCCAATAGAATCATTCGAGATGGTTCCACTTTTTAGATCATTCCAATATTGGAATAATGAAGTATCTTCTTTGGCACCAGTCCAGCAACTGTCAAAAGATTTTTCGAATGAGTTTAATTTCTCAATCCCGATATATTTTTGAAGATGGTCAAGGGTTAAATGTAGTGAGTCACTTTAATTTTTGTCAACAAGAGGATTTTCAAAGTCTATGTTTCTCTTTGGTTGAACTTTGTTTAATAGCTTTGAAGCCGTTCCTTAAATTGTTCTCGAAGTTTTCGTTGTTTAAAATTGACGAAAGCAACGGTGCAAACTCCTCTCGGAGCATTCGCGCTCCATTTTTTTCCATCCGCAATTACTTAACCGCTTATCTCCAGTTTTGTTTTAATGGCTGAAAGTAAGCAGCATCCATCGGTTGTAATATAGACGTTGAATTTGGTAGAAGAGCGATCAATATGATTTTCTTCTCATTACAGAATTGATTCAAATTCAGCGTCATGTGTGATGTGTGGCCATCGACAAAAAGGACAATCGGAAATTTAATTTGTTTGCGTATTAGCTACGGGTAGAAAATATTGGCTATATATTCAAAGAATAATTCTCCCGTCATCCAACCGGAATCGCTTCTTCCAATTCCCCAACTGGCTGGCATGTTTTTGGCTACGTTAAGAGGGATCCTCTTGTAAGGTACAACCACCATCGGTGAGCCAAGTTTCCCTAGCGCATTACCCATTATTAGCGTTGTGACATTTTCTTTTTCATCATTGGCTACTAAAGAATATACTGACTTCTGTCCTTTGGTAACCAACGCGAAATTTTCTTTTGGACTTAAGAAAAATGCCGTTTCGTTGCAGTTAAAAATGCGTTCGGGATCATCGAAAATAGAGAGGTAGCTATTTTTTTCAATGTATGATCGGATTTCTGTGAAAAATTCTCTTAATTTGGTTTCTGTCACTTGTGCACGACTCTTAATTAAATATTGTGCCACTCTCTTGGATACAGAAGGATTTCTTTTTAAAAACCCTTCGTACCAGTGCCGACTTATATAAAGAAATCCTTAATAAGTAAGTTTAATTTACATGTATGTACTAATGAAGATTGATTTACTTACCTGGCCTACCATTTCGAAATTTGTACGAAATTTGTAAATCTTTCGCAAGTAGTTGTACTGAGTCCAGTAAAATTTGTTTTCTGACGGGAAACCCAATTTTGGCCATGTGATCAATCCAGGAAACGAGGTGTCCTTCTTGCTCTTTTGAAATGCTTGGTGCTCCTTGTTTTATATCAGCATTTAAATTTTTTTTTTAAATGGTTATATAAAGTGGTTTTAATCACTTTAAATGTTTTACTGGCCGTGTGAACAGTCATACCATTATTCACAGCGAACAGAGCATTTTTTAAGGAATCTTTACAATATTCCTTACTTACTTCACCTTTTGTGGGTGCCATTTTTTTCCTGTTGAACTATTGTCTATCAGCAAAAAATTTTAGAATTAAATATTTACCGAGATCTCCATTCAGTACTAAACAAATTCATAGAAGCACCTAATTCGGATCGCGGGGTCCACATTTGAGACATCAATGCAATTTTTTTAAACACACAATTCTTTATAAATTTTATTTAATAAACATGACATACAAATTAATATTAATTAAAAATACCAACAGAAATAACCTGCTCTAAATTGGATCTACAATTTTTGCTCGATTTAATTCAAATTTTATTGATTAACATTCCTGTCTAATATAAAAGTTATTTGTAAGTTTAATCAAGTTCATTTTCTAAAAACAAGAAAAAAATTTAGTATAACCTAGATCCAAATTAGCTCATCTTACAAAAACATACGTCTGTTATAAACTATAAATAAATTTTGTAGGCTTACTGAAGTAATTAATAAATAAATTTGAATTTAAAATTGTAAGGATATGAACTTAAATTGGATCGCTCGATCCGCAATTGGGCAAGTATGAAAACATCATGTACATAATGTGGATCTACTTAAATTATACTTAATTGTCATTTTTTATTAAAAATAACAGTTTTTATGGTTAATTAACAAGTATTTATTTACCTTGAATTACTAATAAACCACTAGAAAATAAATTAAACCGGTTTAAAACCTTATTTTGCTAATGCACATTCCTTAAGAAAAACTTAACAAAATGTCAGTAAGACCATTTGATGTTGCACCTGCGCGATCCGTTGAATAACTGAATGATAAAACTAATATACGTACAACAATTATGGCGCCAAAAAACTAATACGAGGGCTGCCTTTTATATTTTGGGATTAGAGAACAAAAACAAATGTTAATCATCGAAAATCGCTTTATTGTTTTTCAAAATATTCCCCATGAAGATCTATACACTTTTGCATGCGTTTGGACCAATTGTCGAAGCAATTTTTCCACTCTGATTGAGGTGCCTCCAAAACATGCATTCTGAAAAAGAAGTCATTTGGTGACAAGTCAGGACTATACGGCGGATGTTTCATCAAATCGATGTTTTGAGTGCTCAAAAATGCAGTTGTTTGAGCCGATGTGTGAGAGCTCGCATTGTCGTGGTGAAGAGTGATCCGTCTTCGGCAGTTGGTTTTCCTGATTTATTGGAAGACAACTGGCCAACAAATGGTTGTGTACCACTCAGAATTGACTGTTCTGCGTTGTTTTAGTAGTACGGTTGCCACATGTTCATTTTTTCCGAAAAAACAGACATTCAAATGTTCAAATGTTTATGCAATATTGAATGTATGCTGGTCTCACTAATGCCTAAGGTTGTCTCAATCTCACGATAGGTCACATGAAGATCTTGCAATATCAGTTCGCGCACAGCATCAATGGTTTCCGGAAGAACAACTGATTCTGGACGACCTTCACGAAATTCGTCTTGGAGTGAACTACGACCTCGATTGAATTCACCATACCATCGATAAACACTAGTCCTTGATGGAGCTTCATCGCCAAAAATTGAATTAAGTTCATCCATGCACTCTTGCTGCCTTAATCCACGTCGAAAGTTGTAAAAAATAATCGCACGAAAATGTTCACTGATTTAATTCCATTTTTTCGCCGAGATGTTGAGTTAATGAGTACTGTAAACAACACAAATAGCGCTCGAATGTCAAATGTTCTGAGTACGTATAATCTCAAAAATGTCAAACTTTACGATAGAGCTGTCAGTTGCCAGATTGCAACACTAGGGTTGTCCAATCCCGAAATATAAAAGGCAACCCTCGTATAAGCAAAAAACATTTGAATTTATATTTCTTGATACTCTATACATTTATAAACCAAATATTTTTCTTATTTTGAACATAATCCTATTAGACGATCTACAATTGGTACAGCGATCCACTTTATGGACGTTTACCTTAATCATAAGCGCTTAATCATAAGACCACGTAATCGTAAAACCAGTTATCCGTTGGACTAGTTAATCGTAAACCACATCATGCAAACTTCGGATGCAAGTGGTTGGTCCCAAGTATTCAATATATATTAAAACACGAATACTACTTGCGAAAATAAAATGATTTAGGGATTGATGCTATGATCAAATGAAACATGATGACTGACAAAATAAAATGGAAAAATGTCACGAAAAAGTTTACAAAAAATTTGCTGATTATGTTACACTATACCATTTCATCAGGATTACATTTTTTTTAGTTCTAATTATGACGGAAGTTCCTGGTGGACATGACCCCTATGGTGGTGATCATATTCCAATGCAATCGCAAGGCGGTTATCAGTCACGTGGAGGAAATGCACCGAAACCATATCCACCAGGTGCAGCACCATCTGGCCACTATCCTGCACCACAACAAGGTTATTATTATTTTTCACCAGGACGATCATTTACGAATCAACCAGGTTTTTTGATGAATATGCCACAAAGCAAGATCAACTTTTAGTTCATCAAAAGATCGAACTATTAGAGGCGTGCATCGGTTATGAAACAAATAATAAATTTACAATAAAACGAAATTGTTGTGGCCCACGGCTGCCATTCGACATGAAAATTTTGGATTTATTTAAAAACGAACTAATCCATTTAAATCGACCGTTAGCATCCGATTGTTGTTGTTGCCCATGTTGGCTACAATCAATTGAGGTATGTCTTCACCACCCGGCACTGTTGTTGGTACAGTCCATCAGAATTGGTTTGTTATCCAGATTTTAGAATAAAAAATGCAGCTGGTGAAACGATTCGTTAAATTGATGGAATATTGTGTAGATTTACAATGTGTGGTAATGTTGATTTTAAGATCACAGTTGATGGGCAGGAAGTTGGTAAAACTTCGAAACAATGGTCTGGATTGGCCCAAGAATTATTTACTGATTTTGATCACTTTGGAATCACATTCCCACTAGATCTCGTGATGTTAAAATGAAGGCTGTATGCCTTGGAGCCGTATTCTTAATTGAAGCAACGTTTTCGAAAAAGCTGGAAACAAAGACAGTGACGGTATCGGCATGTAACATGCATGCAGCACCAAACGGCTTACTGCAATTGAAAAACCTCTATAGAAAATCCATTTGGGACCCGAAAATTGCGCTATGTTATAATTCATCGAAAATATTCATAATAACAAAAATACCTCAAACTCTGTGCCGACCAACCCAAAACTTCGCGAAAGACTCTAAACCAATCGATCGTTTCCTTCGATCTTTGAATGGGAACATTATCCTGCTGGAAAATCCAATTCGAGGTTAATTCATTTTCACAAAAATCTATTAAAATTTCATCTAACAGCTTTATGTAAACTTTGGACTTCATTCGAGTCGAAATTTTAATTATAGGGGTTTTAAGGAGCCGCCTCGAAAGTTTCGGATCATCGTTACTTTCTTAAAAATTTTCTTGAATACTTGAATCCATCAGGTTCGTCTAAATTAAACTTTTCTTCCGAGAATATAACATTTTCCAAATTGGTTCCACATGTCGTATTTTCTTGCAAAGCTTAATCTATTATTTGTGGCCGTTGAACCTGCGTTAATCGCAGTTCTTAGGATTTGCGTTGTCTGGCGCGATGAAAACTGATTATTATTATATTTTTTCACATTTTTCCATAATTTTCGTTTCAATTCATAAAATTGTTGATAACCGTTCGTGATCTGCCTAATTTTATAGAGATTTGCCGATTAAAAAGCTTGCAATCCTTGTAGGCTCGTCACTAATTAGAAAACTCGTTAAAAATACACTAATTGGGCCATCTGTTAGTAGTTTTTGTCATTTGTGAATAAAACACACATTTTAGGATGAAAAGTCAAAATTTTTTATTGATAAGGAAACGTGGTTCTATGCCATTTATGTATGAAAAACAAAATCGTTTATATGCCCACCACGGCTTCGTCTACAAGCCTGCATCCAAACATCAAAATTTTTGATGACTTTCCAATAAAAGCGGATCAATGTCCTCAAATTCAGCTCGAATGCTGTTTTCAAGTTTTTGAATTGTTTGTGGATGGTTAGCATACACCTTACCCTTCAATTAACCCCACAATTAATAATCAAGTAGTGTTAAATCCGAGCTTCTTGGTGGCCAAGGAACTTCACAATTTCTTGAAATTATGCAATCAGCAAATTTTGTTGACAATACATAAAAGGATTGTGGTATAAACAGTGACTCTCTGGGGATGAGCTTCTGCTTCGTGAATAACATGAAGATTCTCCGCTCCCCAAATTCGACAATTTTGCTTATTTACGTACCGATTAAGATGAAAATGAGCTTCATCACTAAAGATTATTTTTGATGAAAAACCTTAATTTCGTTCAAGCATCCAATTAAGAAAACAACGACTATTTAAATGGTCTGGTGCCTTCAATTTTTGACTTAGTTGAATTTTGTTTGAATGCAAATAAAGTTCAACATGTAATAAAATGCGCCGTAATGTGGTTCGTGAAGTCTTTCTTCATTACGAACACTTTCAGTAACAGCTGCCACTGCATCAAGCGTACGAACTGGATGAATATGTTGATACGTCTATGTCGACCAAAACTCTCACGGAATTTACGAAATGTTGTTGTTTTTGAAAGATTATTTTCGATAATTTGGATAATCAAAATGCGTTGTTGTGTTGTTAGCGACTCCACCACCCTGTATATTGCTACAAAATCCTTTTAAACTTTATTCAAACGTAATAAAATTAAAATGTACGAACTAAATTCTACGAATTAAATTTTCAATATTGTGTGTTACCACCTCTAGCCCGCATTACTTCATAAATATGCCATGGCATATTTAAAACATTGTGTATTTGTTGCATCGTGATTTGTTGCCATTCTTCTTGTAACGCATCTCGGAGTAATTGCAAATTTGTTTGTGGCCTTGTCCGATTTCTTACACGCCGTTGTAACATATCCCTGGCTCTATAGGGTTTAAATCTAGACTTGGTGAAGGATGGTTTATTAAATTAATGCGATGCTGTTGCAGGAATTGGCGTGTTCATGGAAAGCATATGAAGCCTTAAAATTTCTTCCACATATCGTGTTGATGTTAAAGCTGGTTGTGGTATTCCACGGAATCCACGAAATACTCAGCCAAACCATCATCGAACCTCCATGAAATACTATGACTGGCATCACGCAATTAAGGTTTAATCTTTGTTCTATGGCACTATTCTGGCTTTCCGTGAGAATAGGGAATTGGGGAAAAATATTTTCGTAGCATTTTTGTCTACATTGTATTTTTCTAGCCTACTGAGCGAATAAGTTCGGTGTAAGTATTTTCAAAACAAGGTTGTGCACTAAATTTTTTCATTCAGTAGGCCAGAAAAATTCAATTTGGACAAAAATGCTATGAAATGATTTTTCCTAATTCCCTATTCCCACGGAAAGCCAGAATAGTGCCACTGGTGAACGCCAAATTCTGCATAGGCGGCACAATTTCACGATAAGTTACACCGGTTTCAACAACGCCACATCTTTTGTAGCGCGGACGAGTAATTGTTCTTTTCGATTCAACTCGCTTGAATCTTTTGAAAATTATGCGATAAATTAAATTACTGTTTTCCAGAAAATAACGTAAAATTTAAAGGAACTTAAAAATTTTATCGAACAGTGCTTAGTTTAATAATTTACACATTTTATTAAACAGCTATTTTTTATTTCGCAAAAATTAGATTTTTGAATATTTTAATTAAAGTTCAAAAAGTTTAAAAAATCACTCGATCGATTTCGACTTGTTAGGTCATCATCAGGGGTATCTACTTCTAGAGATAGGAGCAGATACTTCTGATGATGACTTAATAACTCGAAATCGATCGAGTGATTTTTTAAACAAATTTTTTAATTAAATATTCAAAAATCTAACTTTTGCGAAATAAAATAACAAGTGTTTAATAAAAGCTGTTTATTAAGTGTAAGTGTGTTTCGCAAAGTGCCTACGGCAAATAGTGTAAAAAGTACTTAGTTTGTAAGATAAAAAACGTACTTGTAAACGTTTATACGCTTTTTGATGCGTTTCTCGCTAAAATTTCAATAAATCCTTGGTGATTTATCGTCGTTGTACAGAAATTTCCACAGCAAAAAAGTCATTAAAAACTCACAAAATAAAATAAAACGGATTCCAGTATCGAAAAGAAGACACAATTTCCTTCAAAGCAAAATTATTTTTATGAAAGGCTTTCAAATCTGGGTATTTTCGAAAAAATCTGTTTTTTTTGGCGCAATGTAAGTTATACGCAGCCCCTAATTCAGAACAGCTATTTTTATACGAAATTAAGGCAGCTTAGAATTATACTGATGACTCGTCCTACTCAGCCGTTTTTCTAGTCGAAGAACTGCTACCCCAAATATAGATAGTTGTTTTCAAGAATTTCGTATTTGAATATTTTTTTTTCGTTTTGCTGAATTTCGAAATGCTTACATTGCATAACATTACGAAGTATTGATAACACGGCAAATTGTAAATATTTCTTATAGTAAATTCTTTGCGATAAACAATCTCTGACCGTTAACCCGTTTAAATATACCCCTATATATTATCGCCTGTATTTTATGGTATTATCACAGAAAATGATTTTTAGTTGTTTGTGGTATTATCGTACGTATCATATTTTGATTACAATCGGCTATGCGAATTAGTCTGCCTTCCAGACCTATTGTTGGTCATTTTATGATATTTTCTGTGGTGTTAACAAAAATTTATGTTCTATTAAAAATATCATACTCAAAAAGATAGTACACATTGATTATGTGATAAAATAGAGAAGTCCCAACTGCTGACGTCATTATACTTAAGTTCAAGTTTATTAATAAATTATAAAACAAACGGATTTAAATTGTGGTTTTACTATAAGGCAATATTCAGCATTATCTTATCACCTGATGTTTTATCAAAACTTATTTTTCCGAGTTGCAATTTTTTTAAACAATTGTTGATTGAATTTTATTATTTACGAATTTTAGAACTAAACTAAAAAGAAATTGTTATAGAAATAGGTTCGAGTATTAAACTAACTAATCAGGTGTAAATGACGAAATAGGAGACAAAGTGCAAAAAAGACGCACGGTACATGATATAAGGTAGAACATGGTGTAGCAAACTTTATGTTTGAACATTTTTGCTTGCATGATACATGACAGCACAAATATCAGTCAATTAAATTTATGTAGCGGGCGACACTATTATCGATTTTCCCATAATAACAGTTTTATCGCAAATTGAAAAGTAACCATGACGTATCACGTTTTATATATATCAACATCATATCTGTCCTCCCATCAAACAAAAAAAAAATTATCAACAAAAATATTTTAATAATAAAATATTTTTGCATTTCATGCTGCTGAGCCACATTGATAACAAAAAGATATTGTGTTAATTTTTGAGTATTTGCCGCGTTTTGATAAACGTACATATGTCGTGTTTTTGGGGGAACTGGTGTACTTTTTATATCTATCGGTATGAAATGCCGTAGTCGCGCCCCTTTGAGCTTTAATATAGAATGGTTTCAATTATTTGTTAACTACTCTCTAGTTTTATAGTATTCGGTAAAGATAACGGATATGCTTTCGTAAACAGTTAGTACTTATGAACTAAACATATGAATAAATATCCTAATACCTACCTGATAATATTGTTGATAAAAATGTAAAGTACAAGAAATTTTGGCGCCGAGGACTTGGTGCATTAAAATTTAATGGCGAAAACAGCTGTTCCATTTTAACTTTATTTTTCGTGGTATATAATAAAGTATAGTTGTAATCATTACAATTTTCTATGTGGTGGCTGTCTCTCTGTATCGGATTGATTGTTTAGAATAACAGAAGCTTTTTACATAATTTCATAATTTATTTTAAAATTTAAGTGTTTGCGAAAAACTGATTAACAACAAAAAGCTGCTAAATATAGCACTTATAGCAACACAGTTCTTCACTTATGGTTTGTTTCCTAAAATTTGTGAAATATGTGAAGCGACAAAAATATATGACACAATGTTGCGACGATGTCGATATCACCAAGATTCTGACGCGAACGATATCACCAAGATTCTGACGCGCAGTCACTGCCTGAAAAATAGTCTCAGGTAAGATTTTTTGTCTATGTTTTGAGGTTAAGCTATAACCCAGCGATTTTGTAAGAGTCAGTAACGGAACCTTACAGAAATTAACGAGAACGTTTTTTTACAGAATATTTGACAGTTTGACCAGCACGATTATTATTGTTAATTGAATTTTTAAATGTCAATCTGCAAAATTACAAATTAACCACACCGCGGTTTTCGACAAAAATGAATCCATTTGAGAAAATTGAACAACTTCTTACCAGGGCGAGACGGCATAAAATAAAAAAAAGGCCTTGTGTGGTACGAAATGCAATTTTAAAATATGCAGTTATGAACGGATCACATTACGGACATTACGGACCAGCGAAACTTAAAGTATTTTTCGTTCAGTTTCGTTAAATTTGAACTGTCAAGCTATAACCAGCGAGTCTGTAAGAGTCAGTAACGAAACCTTACAGAATTTAACGAGAACGTTTTATTACAGAATATTGACAGTTTGACCAGCGAACCTGTAACACGATGAACGATTGTCAATTGATTTTTAAATATCAATATGCGAAATTATAAATTAACCACACCACGCTTTTCGTCAAAAATGAATCTATTTGAGAAAATGGAACAGCTTCTTACCCTATTTAAAGGGCGAAGGGGCAAACATAAAAAAACGGACTTGTGTGGTACGAAAAATAAATCGCACAAGAGACAGATTCGGATATTACAAGGTTATATAACTAAATACAATAAAAGTAGCTACGAGTATTTAGAGGTATATGTGCATAATTTATTTTAGGTAACGATTTTAGAAATTTAGAATTGCCAGTAGCATTTTTTTATCCACACTCGCATGGCCGGAAATGTTGGTGAACAATCGGAATCTATTGAGCTGATGAAAAGTGTACATTAAATCTTATTTAAATTATTAAAATATAAATAAATATTTGTACACATAAATTATAAACATGTAACACATACCAACATACCGCCATTTCAAATATACAATTTTGACGTTTCCTTCAGTTTGGGCGATAATTTTCGCTCTTGTTACAGATTGCTAAGTGACAATTCAAATTTAACGAAACTGAACGAAAAGTACTTTGAGTTTCGCTGGTCAGCAATGTCAATAAGCATATATTTTTCAGATGCCGCTTTGTTACTTAAATTTCTTACAGACTCGCTGGTTATAGCTTCACTTAGCAGTCTGTAACAAGAGCGAAAATTATCGCATACATTTTTCAGATGTCGTTTTGTTACTTAAATTTCTTGCAGACTTTGCTGGTTATAGCTTTAGTCTTAATTATAATGCTTTTCGTATTCTGCGCTGCTGTCTTAGTTGGCATAGGTTTTAAAAACATGTCTTACGTAAGTCATATAAATTTGTTGGTCTAAGGGGTGGATAATCATACAACAATTAAAAACATAAACGGAACTTTAAAAAAATTATGTTTGCGATAATGGGCTTTCGCCCAAGGAAAAATTAATTTATATTAAAAAATTTAACGAAGCTTAGTTAAATATGGATTGCCACTTAATAAAAATTATTGGAGCGAAATTTTGCGTCCAAACTTTAAAAAAATTAAAATATGTATCGTGTTATATAAAAAAAAACAACAAACAATAATAATATTCAACAATATTTACGACATACTCGTTACGACCTAGTATGAAATTTTCTAATTTTTTTCAATTTTATAATTTTTTTATGGTTGATCCTTAACTGTTGTCCTTTTCTAATTCTGTGTAATATTGTTAAGTGTGTATTTATGCCGGTGTATTTGTAATTTTCGTTTTTGATATGTAATGCAAAATTTGATTTCGGTTCTGTTTTTGTTAAGTCGTTGATATGTTCATTGTGGCCCTATTCGGGTTATCCAGTTAAAAATAATTCCATTTTATAGCAGTTTTGACGTTAATTATTCCCCCATTATTTTTTGGGGGAATTGTGATGCGTACATTTTTGAATTTTTAAACATTTTTAATTTAATTTAATTTAAAATAAATTAAACTTGCAATAAGGTCACAATACGTGTTTTAGTTTATAAATATCTACATAAAAAGAATCCCAAACAATTATTCCGTCTGTGGCCCTATTCTGGTAATTCCCTGGGAATAGGGAACTGGGGAAAGATTATGACCAGTATTTTTGGCCTACTCTGAAAAAAAAAGTTTGATGTAAATATCTATTTGTAAATTGGGAAAATTTTTTCCATAGCTAAATTATCAAGGAAGTTATTTCCAATTTTATTTTGTTTTCAAAAAAATTACCACTAATTTTTTACCTTACTATGCCAGAAAAAATTATTTAAAGAGAATTTATATGTAAATTCATTCCTGAATTCCTTATTCCCGGGGAATAACCAGAATAGAGCCACATGCAGAATACATTTTTGGAAATGAGAAATATTTGGGAATTAGTGCAATTTGTAATTATAGCAAAATATTTCCCCAATTCGCCGGGAGAACCAGAATAAGGCCACTGCGAAGCTTCTACCTGTTTGTCCGATGTAAAATTTTGGGCATTCGTCACATTTTAGTATTTTTGCTCCTTCGTCTATTTTTTGGAGAGTTTCTTTAAATTTGAGTTTCTGTTCTAATTTATTACTGTTTTTGTAGGCTGTCGTGTATCCGAATTTTTTGAAAGTTTTTTCTATTATTTTGCGAGACATTTTATCGTATTTTACGCTTATGAATTTTTTGTCTTCATTGGTGTCGGTATTTTGTAATGTGGTTAAGTTTTGTTGGTGTTTGTTTGTAATGTTGGCTTGAATCAGTTTTTGTTAGCTATGTATTTTATTATGCTTAGTTCGTCTTCCTAATCATTTTTAGTCATTGGTAACACTATTCATTCTGTTTATTATGAGGTTGTAAACTGATATTCTATAGGTTTTTCTAATTCAAGTTTATTCATTTCAAATTCAATTTTATTTACATATTTCAAAAACAATATTTTTCATTTCAAATTAAATTTTATTTCTTTCAAATTAATTTTTTTTTCATTTCAAATTCAATATTTGTAAAAAAAGCTGTAACTATTTTTAAATCTAATAAAACAAAAACGATAAGTATATTATTAAAGTTATACAATAATTAATGCAATGGTTCTCTAACTGTAGCCAATGGCAATTTCATGCACATATCGACATAATAATTATTGCAATCGGCTGAGGTAGTAGTTCCCACGGATGTTTCAATTACACTTACTACATTTATATTAGATTGTGAATCAGCGAGCCAATTTTCTTTCTCCGTAACTACTCCCCGATTTTAAATCACATTGAAAATGCTTTTTCAAAAATAAAATTGTCAGTGAGGGATAAAATATTCGGCCGCTGAGAATTTCGTTTTTGAATAAGCCTTTCAATGGGATTCAAAATCGCTGAGTAAGGAGAAAGAAACATTATTGTATGAGTTGTCTCACTAACTTTATCATGCACTTTTTTAGTTTTGTGGATTGTACAATTGTCCATAACCAGCCATGCCCATGTGATGTTAGATTAAGCAAGGAATGTAATAAAAATATTAGAATTAACAGATGAATTCGCTATTATTTTACAAATATGAATTAGAAGAGAAAAACCTATATGTTGAATTAGAACTGAAAAACCTATATGTTGATAAGAATGATGAGAATAGTTATTTATTGTGTGATCTGTTTTTGTGGGTTTTCTATATATGTATTTTAAATGCGTGCTGTGAATTGTCGTTTTTAATGTATTGTGAGGTCCATAAAGTTAATTTGTTTGTTGTTTTCTGTTTATAAGGTAAATTTTATAGTGAGTTGTAAGCTATTTATATATTGGTGTAATTTGTCTAGTTGTCTATTTTTGCCGTTTAATAATGGAGTTACGTCAAATACCCAGTAACAGAAACAACCCAGTACTGCAGCTATAACATCCTCATCACCTTCAAAAATTGTTTTGCAAAGTAGATATTGTTTCGTGAGAAGCAGAAAAACAAGTATTTGGCAGGTTGTGAAATTGGGTATACTACGGAACCTGTAACGTGCACTACACGTCTATGGGTAGGGACATTAATGTACACAACTGCATTTTGCAAAACGTCACTTATATTTTATTTTGTGATGGTGTTAGTAATGATGGCAATGTAGCGTTCAGGGTGGCAAATAAATTGGCTGTTGTTGAAATTATCGTTATAACAGAAACCTGGCTAACAGAGACTTTATTTAGTTTCTATAATATACCGGGATTCATTTATATTTTTCAAAAGGTCAAGATGGGTACGGATGATGTGCCATTTTTGTTAGTTCAAGCATCCCATCGGTGTTAGTCTACCAGCTTGATCACGATTATTCATCGTTTCTAGACGTTAAATTAGGTCTGAACTGTATAAATATATTTGCATTTTACCGATCACGAAAACATACTCAAGCTACATTTATGGAGTTATTAGGAAGATTGTTGGTTTATCATACAAAATCACTAGTGTTTTCGGAAATATAAATTTGATGAATGAAGATGAATCAGAAGTTATTAATTAGTTATTGTGGATACACAAGATTCTGTAATTTTGAATTCTATTGACAGCAAATTTGCAACTAGAGTACAAAACGGAATTGCAACGGTATTAGACATTTTGTAAATTTTAAATACCATCTAACTTACAAACCAAGTTATAGACTTTAACCTAACAGACCATAGAATTATCACAATCGAAATAAGTAAAATACGTATTAGAAAATCGGCAGAGAACGCGACTTACAATATCTTGAATTTTCAAGCATTTAATAGCGATAAGAGTTGGAATGAGTTAATCAAATTGAATTATGTTTTACACTGTTTACCGTTGGCACTTGGCGAAACACACTTACACTTAATAAACACATGTTTATAAGCACTTGTTTTTTTGTTTCGCAAAAATTAAATTTTTGAATATTTTAATTAAAAAAAGATTCTCAAAAAGTTTCAAAAATCATTCGATCGATTTCGGCTTGCTAGCTCATCATCAGGAGTATCTACTCAAGTGGCACTATTCTGGTAATTCCTCGGGAATAGGGAATTGGGGAAAGAATTTTTATGTAATTTTTATTTAAACATTTTATTTCTGGCATACTGAGGTGACATTATTGTTAATTTTTTGAAAACAAAATTAAATGGCGAATAATTTTCCCTGCAAATTTAAATATGGAAAAATTATTTCCAATTTATAAATATTTACATCAAACTTTTCTCCTCAGTAGGCTGGGAAAAAAATATTTGAACAGAAATTACATATAAATTACCAGAAAAGTGTCACAATGAATTAGGAAAATTAATGGGGGTGCAAATAAGTTTTGAGGTATTTTTTATAATTTCGAAGCTTTATTCAGAGAAATTGGTACAATGTATTTTATTCTAAGTATTGTCCATCGTAACTAGGACTTTTTCCCATTTTTCATCCAGCATAAGTATTCCGCGTCGAAAAAATTCCTCGTATTTTGAGGCGATTCAAGAATAGACCCAATTTATGGGTTCTTCGTAAGCAGTGAAGTACTGCTCAGCCAGACCATGAGTCATCGACCGGAACAAGTGGTAGTCGAAAAGTGCAATGTCTGGTGAATACGATAAGTGGGGTAGAAAATCCCATTGAAGCGCCTCCAACGTTTCCTTGACGACTCTTGCAATATGTGGCCCAGATGACTTTGTCAGGCTGGAGTAGCTTATAGTAGGTCATCCCGAACTGATCCCACCCGCCCCTTTTAACACGTGGATAAACACCGTAATTTAGTTTATTATCTGCGATTTAGCAAGGCTGCACAATTCCTTAAAATCCCCACCCCATTACTCCTGTGCATTAGCCACGCAAAAGGTGACCGCTTAAGGGCTCTAGTTCAGCACTATTTATTATTATTTTTCTCGCTAACAATAGGGTTTCCAAGACCAACAATGTTACAGAACAGTGATTGTTCGTTTCTCTCGGGCTTGAGTTCATACCAGACCCAATTTCCTTGTTTTTACATCATACCCATGCTCTTGAGACGGTTTTGAATCGGTTGTTAAGTCAAAGCCAAAGTTTCAGCGAGCTCCTCTTGTGTTTGACATGAATCTTGGTTCAATAACTCCTCCAACTCAGCATTTTGTCTCTCTTCACGTTCTTTAGCTGCGTTTTTTTGAAAACAACCGAGTAGAGTTCGCGATAGCTATTTTCAAATTTGTCCAATTTAAGTTTAAAAATTTAATTTTTTTTTAAATTAAATAATTTAGATTTAATAGGAATCTATGTATAACCAAAAAAAATCATCATAAAAGTTGTATGGTTTTCTTGTAATATCGTTGTTCTGTATAGTTCTGAACTACTCCGTTATTATACAGAACTACACAGAACAACGATATTACAAGAAAACCATAAAACTGTTATGATGGATTTTTTTAATTATACATAGATTTCTATTAAATCTAAATTATGTAATTTAAAAAAAAATAAATTTTTAATTTTAAATTGGAAAAAATTTGAAAATAGCTATCGCGAACTCTACTCGATTGTTTTCAAAAAAACGCAGCTTTTGTCACTGGTGCCAAAATCGCCACGTTTAAAACGGTGGAACCAGTACTCAAATGTTTTTATTGATGGACCATGTTCCCCGTATGCTTCACACAGCAATCGATGTCCATCAGCTGCAATTTTCTTCAAATTAAAACTTTTGTTGGAAAAAAGTGGTTAGAGCACAAAAATATGTTAACATATGCGTTAACTATACCACGTGGCACTTTGTTTTGTAAAGTTTGTATTATTTTGGTATTGGTTTTCTTCAGTCCCAGAACTGTATTCCGTAAGTCCATACAGGCTTTAGCACCTGTCGATGTAATAGCAATTTATTTTTGCTTGACAATTCCGAATTTTTCCCGAGCAGCCAATACAGTTTTCGATATTTGATATTAAGTTAATCTTTTTTCTTTTTGACGTGCTCTTTCCATCTGAGCTTTGTATCTAAGGTAGATAGATGTTTAGCCTTATTTGCATACGGAATCTGCTAACCGTTAATGATTAGATTACTGGTTTGTAGCTGGCTTTTCGACTAGTAAGATTCACATGCGTGGATTTCGATTCATTGAGATTTTGTCACATGCTTCTTGAAGTTTCGTTGTCGATTCCTCGATAGTGTCTCCTACTGAAAGAACTGCGGTGTCATAAGCAACGGTAACGTCGTTTCATTGAGATAAATCTTTGGTGTAGAGCAGGCAAAGTGTAGGTCCCAAAACACAACTCTGCGGGACTTCTGCCGTAATCGTTTTTAGCTCTGAATATACCGGTGTGAAGTTTTTGGACAAAAGTTTTTGGACAAAAATTTACGCGAGTGTTCTTTGTGAAGTTTTTGGACACATTTTTATTTCTTGGACAAAATTTTTTGTAAGTGTGCAATTTTAACAGTGTATTTATTTTATATTAAAATCGAAACAATATTGATAATAAATATTGATAAAACAAAAGAAATTGTTTAACATTAAAAAATCTAAAATGCTCATTATTATAAATTTTTCAATAAATCACGTACCATACTGTATAAAATGATACACCAAATAACAAAAATCTCAGAGATTGGCTCGCATAGTGACCTTATACGTTCAAAAGGGGATACTTTGAGCTATTTAAATCAGTTAGCCCCATCTCGAAATGATGAACTAGGCTCATGTATTGAATTTTTAAAGTTTTACCAATATAGCGAGTCTGCGTGTCCACGGATGTTCTACTACTCTAAGCCAAATAGCAAAAATCTCAGAGATTGGCTCGCATAGTTACTATATACGTTCGAAAGGGGATAATTTGAGCTATTTAAATCAGTTAGCCCCATCTCGAAATGAAGAACTAGGCTCATGTACTGAATTTTTAAAGTTTTACCAATATAGCTAAATAAACTAAATACGTCTTTTATGGGTACGTAAAACAAGGATCATAAATTAAAAGTGTGCTTGCAGTTCAAACATTTTCTCATTTCAGTTAGCGGTGAGGGAAGTGCCTTTTCCAAGATGAACGATATGCAACATGTTGCATCTAAATTAACAATGTTTGCTTTCTTTGTGAGTGCCGAACTATTCTTATATATTTCTAACAACAGTTGAGACCTGTCATTATAAATTGATGAAATTTCATCACCGTTGGCCAACTCAACAATAAACTGCAAAAATGGGTTGTTTGACGTTAAAAAGTATCCTTTGAAAAATTCTATTTCACGAAATAAACAGAGAAAAATTTGAGCCACTGAATCAAATGCATACAAGTATTTTTGATGGATACGTACGATTCGCTCTGCATGCAAGAATGTCCGTTTTGCAAAACGTGCAAATGATTGTCATCATTGTTTTTTAAATTAGGTTTACTGATCTTCTTTGTTTGAGATGGCGTCTTATTAAACCGAGCTAAAACACGCGACCCAAAATGTTTTGGGGAATTAACAGTTTTCGTTTTTTTGTTCCATGTTTCATGATGTACGTCAGTATCTGGATTATCAACACTGTTGTTAGCTTGGCGGAATCGCTTTTCAGACTCAAGTATGTTAGGCTCAGACAGTTGTACCATTTTTCTAATTTTAAAGTTTTTTCTCTTAGAAGATTAATAAATCTACCAAGTCTCAAATTTTCATGTTTTGTGAAATGATTCTTGACAACAGAAAACCAAGCTTCAGCATTAGAGTTTGATAAACGTCCAGATATTCCTAACTTTCGGGAAAAGCACATTCCCCAAAAGGGTAAATAAGACATATATTGTAGAAGGTATATAGTCACTACGCGAGCCAATCTCTGAGATTTTTGCTATTCGGCTTAGAGCAGTAGAACATCCGTGGACACGCAGACTCGCTATATTAGTAAAACTTTAAAAATTCAATACATGAGCCTAGTTCATCATTTCGAAATGCGGCTAACTGATTTAAATAGCTAAAAGTATCCCCTTTCGAACGTATATAGTCACTATGAGAGCCAATCTCTCAGATTTTTAATTTATAGGATTTTTTTTTGTTTTTTTCTCTTTTTTCTTTTTCATATGCATTTTTTAATACATTTTGAAATTTGCAATTGCTTTTTGTTCATTTTCATTAGCAAAGCATTAGTTGAAAATTTAGAATGGCTTTAATTTTCTTATTATAGTAAAAGCCCAATAATCCGGCATCCACTTAACCGGAACACTCAGTTAACTGGAATTTTAATTTTTGGGAATGTTTTTTGCTTTTTTCTCTTTTTTTCTCTTTTATATGCATTTTTAATACATTTTGATATTTGCAATTGTTTTTTGTACTTTTTTATTAATGAAAGCATTAGTTGAAAATTTGGAATGGCTTTAATTTTCTTATTACAGTAAAAGCCCGATTATCCGGCATCCAATTAACCAGAACACTCAGTCAAACAGAAGTTTAATTTTTATGATTTTTTTTGCTTTCTTCTCTTAAAAAAAACCTAAAAATTAAAATTCTGGTTAACTGAGTGTTCCGGTGGATGCCGATAATTGGGCTTCTACTGTAATATGAAAATTAAAGCCATTCAAAATTTTCACCTAATTCTTTCATTACTGAAACTGCAAAAATCAATTGCAAATTTCATAATGAATTGCAAAATGCTTATGTAAGAGGAAACATAGAGCAAAAAGCAAAACAAATTCTAAAAATTAATATTCCGGTTGACTGAGTGTTCCGGTTAATTGAATGCCGGATTATCGGGCTTTTACTGTAATATGAAAATTAAAGCCATTCCAAATATTCAACTAATGCATTCATTAATGAAAATGTGCAAAAAACAATTGAAAATTTCAAAATGAATTAAAAAATGCATATTTTAATTCATAATTAATACACAAATAATAATTCACAAATGAAATTTATGAAATGCATGTTTTTTATCTTTCTCTGCAATACAACAAAAAACTGTAACAAGAAAAACAAGAAACCATTTTTTTTAAAACGTGAAATCACGCATGCATTTCTATGTGTATTAAAAACAAATAAATGTGAAATAAAATATGCCTTTTTTTAGTCATTTTGAAAATGAATTAAAAAATATATTTGTGAAATGACATAAAATGTGCCTTTCTTGTGTCATTTTAAAATTAATTTAGGCTAATTTTTTAGGCTAATTTATTATTATTATTAATTAATTAATTTAGTAACAATAATAATTTTGAGAATCACTCATCCCATTTTGAGCATATCAGCTCATTCATATAGGGTAAGAAATTCTTGCTTCGTTCCTAAAACAGTTCCCGTGTTTTTCTTCTTGAAGTTATTTTATCTCGCAGCAGTTATTGTTTGTCCCATTCGGCAGTAAAATTTTGTGGTCTAGAAACTATATTCATCTGAAGTTGGATCCACTTCTGGTATTTTTAATTTCAAGCTGGTTTCGTAATGTTCCGTATTATAGCAGGCCATAAGTTTACTGCTCCACAATATTATGGTAAATATTATTCTAACAATTCCTTTTATATAACATTTAATAAAAACAAAATATTTCGGAAATAAGGACGAAAAGCAAAATACAGAACTGTTCGACACGAAAGTCAAAGGTAATTTTAAAATTAAATTTGTTTTTGTAAAACACCTTTGTTAAGTCAGAAAATTTGTTAAAAGTATGACTTAAAATAGGTCCCATTTTTTCATGTAAAAACACCATTATTAAGTCCACCTTTTTAATTTCAGCTTTTTTTAATTCAGGGAGCCCAATTCTCTATATATGATTTTAAAATAATATAATATTGTTTTGGTAAATCTCTATGTAGTTTGAAGAGTCAACCTCTGTGCCACACCTTATCGAAGGCCTGCGCCACATCTAAGAAGATAGTAGAGCACACCTTTTTCTTCTCTTATGTATTCTCAACGATATCTGTAAGCCTATGAACCCGCTCAATATTTGAGTGTTTCTCTCTGAAACCAAACTGATATTCTGGGAATAAGGTTTCTTTGTTCTATGGTTCTTTTCAATCTTTTGAGCAACAGCCTCTCAACAATTTCGCTAGGTAGTGTGATAGAATGCGATTAAATCGTGAAACGATGCTATTCGCGGAATATGACCCAACCTCAATAATTACGCTGACTGTCGAAAAACTGTTCAATTATTTGGAAGACCTCTGAACACTTGTGCACCAGCAAATTTATTAAGTGGCCAAAAATGACCACAATTTCGACTTTTGAGGCTTTTTTATTAAACATTTTCACACATTTTACTTTGAAGGGGGTTCAAAGAAACAAACAAGGCTACTTTTTAGGAATAAACATTGCAGCGACATCTAATAAGGCAATGTCCGATGATGCTTTATATTTTTTCTCGCATAACGAAATCGTGTGGTTGCTGGTCATCCGGAATTCCAATATCCATGCGGTTCATGGTAGTTAATTAAAATGTAAAACCACACTCGACTTAAATTTATTGACTTAAGAATTTGAGTCTACATTACACACGCATAAAAATTTTAAAATAAAAAAAAAAAAATCACAGAATGATCAACACTCAATTATACACTTTCAAATCTGTTAAGAACTTTGGAGTAGCTTCCAAGGCCGTCAAATTCATAACATTTCACACCTTTACCGGTATAACACGACATTAGTGTAAATAATACTTTCGCCTTGCCCCCATTGCAATTCCTTTTTGTGCACACAAGCAGGTAATTAAAAATATTTGGTAAATATTCCATTAGGATTAAGTAACGATAATGAGATTTAGGCAGATTGATTACAACTACCGCATTCAATTAAAATGAACGCTTTTATTGCCTATTAAAGAGGCTTAATAATAATTGTATATTTGTTTTCTTAATCTTAAAAAAATATCTGTATAAGGTAAACACACAAACAGCTATTGAAAAATTCAAATAAGAATGATACAGCATAAAATAAAATTTTGTGGTATAAAAGAAAAATATTAGGACTGGTTGTAAAATTTTGTGTGGTTTCAGCAATTTTTGTGTACACAAATTTCTTAATGTGTATGATCACATTAACAAGAATAAAATAATAATAATAATAATAACGGTAACGTCATTAAATGAATTAATCTAATTGCCAGATTAAGTGCTTATAATATCTGGGGTATGATGTTGAATGTACTATAGTAGTAATCAAATCGTGCGGCCTGGCCTATAGGTCAGTACGAGATAAAATATTTTATGTTTATTTATTTGAAAGAGTATACGAGTGTATGACTGATTACATTGTAATGTTCTTTGAAAATTCCATCACACATGCTTATTATAGTAGCAAATATTTGTGAAGTGTCGCTTGAACTGAAATAGGCTTTTTCATGCTCGATCATGCCGAAAATATGTTTGTACAATGAAATTGGAATTTTAAAATGATTTTTGGAAGAAGTTCTGGGATAGCAAGTAGATTCTTAAAAAAATTTTTAAATTATTCATCCAAGAGAAAAATATTTTATTTGATGTGGCAGTTTTCAATTTTTCTCGGATGGCAATTTCATCGGTAAAAGATGGCTGGAATTCTATCACAGTTGGCCATTTTCCTGAATTTATTTCAACAATAATTTTAAAATCTCTTTTCCATCGTTACAACGAATTTCACCGATCGATTAAGAAATTGTTTAGTTCTATTCAAATTAGGCGTTATCTAGAACTACATCCGCACTCACTACATCCGATTTTTACTACACAAAAAAAGAACCTGTGCACAAACGGAGAACCCCTAAATACGTTTTCGATGAATTATCGTTTCCCCTAGGGCACAAATCAATTCTAATCTACTTCTAAACTACAAGAGGAAGGATAAATGCTTAATAGATTTAATGAATAACGATGCGATTGCTCTTCAACAATTCTTTCTCTAAATCAGCAACCTGAGGATTTTTTTTTTATTATTTCACGTACAGCCTTGGCCAAAAGTGGTCTGATATCTTACAACTTTTTTGAGAGTGTCAATTTGAAATAAATTGAAACAATTTTTATGGGTTCACATTACTATTTATTTATATAAAATTAATATTTTGTGGATCCACCCTTTGCCTTAATTACGGCAGAAATTCTTTTGGGTAGAGAGCTTAGAAGGTTTTTACATTCTTCAAGACGTATGGCACCCCATTCTTGGTCGAGGCAGCGTTTTGGGTCTTCTTTGTTATTTATTGTATGGTGCCTGACTCTGCGTTTTAATAAACTCCATAAACGTTCTATGGGATTCAGGCCCGGGGACTGGACAGGCCACTCCAGAATCTCAATGTCATTTTCTTGAAACCATGCCATTGTGTCGGCAGATTTATGACATGGCGCGTTACCCTGCTGGAATTTAACGCCATCCATGTTTGTATCCACCAACAAGTGTTAAAAATCAGAGTATAGCAACGCACATTCTAGGACGTTTATGTATTTTGAAGAGTTCATGTGACTCTCACAAACGAACAGTTCGCCGACTCCAGAATTAGTCATGCAGCCCCAGTGTTTTACGGTTGGTACCACACACTCTGGACTAAATGCTTCGTCTACCCAGCGATGCACAAAAGGCACATGAGGCGTACCAAAAATCTAAAATAAACAAAATGTAGAGCCTACGAAAAGCTAAAGTATTTGTATCAATGAATTTTATTTTAAATTCATATTATTTAATATTATTTGGGCATAGGACTGTCAACTTCGTTTGATTCGTCTGACCACACGATATTTGACCAATTTTCTTCTTGTTTTTTGGGGAGCCATGGTTTCTTCCTGGTTTTACAGCCTTTCAACCAACTACTTGAAGAGATTGATTTCTTTTTTTTCTAATTTTTTAAGCTTCTCACTAACTGTCGGACCTCACGGTATGTGATCATGTATTTGCGCCAAGTTCTGAACGTATTATTGTGTGATCCACTAGCGGAGAATCGCTCAATAGTCTATTGCACAGATCGGCGTGAACATTTCAAAGTTTTAGAAATCTCTACTTGTGATTTTCCTTGCTCATACAGAAGCTGTATCTGCACACGTTGTTCTAAACTTAACTCTTTTTGTTTCGGCTTATTGCAATAATGTCACTAAATTTAACAAATCAAAACACCAAAAGCGTACTAGATCACGCATGTGTAAATAATGAGTGAAAGTAGCGTACTGATGAATAAAAACGAAATGGAAAATCTAAATTAATGCTTTCCCAATACGAATTTCCACAGAGTCGGTAAAGACAATTTTCCTGAAACCATAGTTAATTAAATTATTGTATATTAAAACTTACTCTAAAATCTATTAATATTTAACCCTTGGCAACCACGAAAGATCTTTTAAAAAATTGCAAAAAAATATGTGAGGCATCCCAAAGGAAATGTTTCCTGGAAAACTATTAATGTTATTCAATCCATAGATTATTAATTTTGGTGACCAAAGAATATTCGTTTAATTACCAAATATAATTATACTGTGTAGGACATATTATGCCGTGCTCAATGGAGCTTTATCATTGCTCAACCAACTACTGTCAAATATGGTATGCATAATTGGATTGGCACTCTAACATTATGATCAATGGAACCAGGCCATCTCGCAACAAATGAATATCAAATTCGGCACGCAAAGCTGAATTTGACGACATTTTGGGCTTCGGATATAATGAATGAAACCAGGCCGTTCCCTAACCGATAACTTTCCATTTTAGTTTGTAGAGCTGAACTTGGTTTCTAATAAACTAAGATCAACTTGTATTGGGATTTTAACGTGTCTTTTTGGTGGTCAAACAATTCGACCATTCGGAATGGAACTTGGCCATATCCCAAAAAATTATTATCAAATCAGGTGTGCAAAATTGGGTGGGGATTTAAAAATGAATTTTAGAGACGTTCTGGAATTCGGCCCTGCTAGCCAATTTCTTAACTATAATTATGTTCATAATGTTAAGCTGAATCGAGATTCCAATATAAATCCTGGAAGTTCTGGATTTTTCTACGAAATATATTTGAAAATAATCAGCCAAATAAATATCCAGTTCCTACATTCACCATAGCTGAACCAAACTTGACCTTAACCCGCTAAGAGATAACTCAGTCAAATTTAGCTTCCCCAAAAGTAAAATTTGATAGAATTGCGATGAAAACGTTCGCAGCACACTTATTTCAAAATGGATTCATCGGCCATTTAAATCATGTCTTCTTGAAATTCGCACCTGCAGAAATGGCGTTTCAATTGATAAATCAATGATTCCATGAACAAATGCAAAAGCGAATTCCAAAAACTTGTTTTTGTTTTATTTTGATCATTTTTTCACCGGGCCGAACCTTTTTAATGTCCTAAACAACAGAAATTCCGCTGAAACTGGCACATTTTTTGATAAGGAAATAATTTTGACAAGATGGACAGATTATCAAACAGTGGTTATATGTTGTCAAATCATTTTGGAGAACATCCAGCTTACCGTTATTTGCGTGCGGTGGGCAAGAAAATGGATACCGCGACCGAATGTTGTGAAAATGTATAACCAAAAACATGGATGTTGTGAATTTAATGGAAAGGCATATATCTATAACTACCGATTATTTATTCCCGGTAAAAAATTTTATATGCCCGTACTCCTATGGATGCCGAACGTGGCAGTAACAAATGCGTGGTCTCTAGCTAAATAGTACAACTTTAACGAAGATCTATATAGTTCCAGCGTCTGTTGGCTGCTGCTTATCAACTATGAAAATCGAATAAAACACAAATTAATGAAATATTATAAAAAAACCTTGGTCCCAAAAAAGTTAAGGTTATTTTCGTAGCCATATAAGCCATAAAGCCAAAAAACCCCAAGTTTGAGCCAAAGGCTAAAAATTTAAACATCGAAGATGCGGCTTGACATTTTACTTAATGCCTAAATAAAAAAAGCTTAAGCCTACTGATTTGTTTTGGACTATTTACTTGTATTTACAGGGTGGGTACTTGTATTTACAGGGTACTTGTATTTACAGGGTGGGCCAAAAGTCACCAAGGGTTTAAAAATTTAATAACTTTTTCGTTTTTATATTTTTTTATTTTTTTTCCAGAAGAGTAGAATTTTATTATTTAAATCAGCGATCAATTATTTTAACGCAAAGAGCATATCGTCGCCAATTTAATGTCAGAGTTTCGCCCTCTGAAGCAATGATTCGTTGCTTAGTTGATCGTCACCACCAATATATGACACCGTAAGAAATTTTCCTCAAACTGGTAGAACACGTTTAATTCGCACTGCAGAAAATATTGATCGTGTAGAGAAAAGTGTTAACTCTTAAAGGTACGTCACTACGGTGCATTTTTAAAAATGATTTACTGTTACTCCCATATAAGGTGCAATTAGTGCAAAAATTAAAACCTGGAGATCATTGGCAACGTCTAAATTTTGCTGTTAAATTTCAACAGTTGCCAGAAATGAAATTAACTTGATTGAAAATCTGGTTATGAGTGATGAACCTCATTTTCATTTGAATGGCTTTGTTAATAAGCAAAACTGCAGGTTCTGGGGTTCTAAAAATCCAAGAGCCATTCATTAACGCCAATTGCACCCCATTAGGTGTACGAGTACAGTAAGGTGGCATTACATATGAAAATATCATTGGGCCTTACTTCTTCGAAAATGAAGGTGGAAGTACTGTAACCGTAAATAGAGAGCGGTTTCGGTTTATGATAGAACATTTTTTACGCCATGCTCTTGAAAACAGACGTGAGATGTGGTTTCAGCAGGAGCATTGCAGCCAATGCACGAGAGACAATGGCACAAAGGCAAATTTTTGGAGAGCGCATAATTTCCAGAAATTCGGAAATTAATTGGCCAGCGCGTTCGCCAGACTTGTCAGCACCCGACTATTTACTTTGGGGTTATTTGAAGGAGCCAGCATATGTAAACAAGCCCGCGACAATCCTTGCACTAAAGGCCAACATTGTTGCAGAAATTCGAACGCTCCAGCCAAAAATTTTGAAAGATGTTATGGAAAATGCTCTAGAACAAGCGTATCATTGCGAAGCTGAAAACGGGGGTCATTTAAGTGTCATTATTTTCTATACTGAGTGTAAAAAAAATTCCATTTTGTATATTTTATAATCCGAAAAAAAAATAAAAAAATATACTTATAAACGAAAAAGTTATTAAATTTTTAAACCCCATGGTGACTTGGCCCACTCTGTATATAAACCTAAAGATAAAAAATAAAAAAGTTTGAGCCCAAGTTTCGGCTATGAAATTTTGTTAATGCTTAAATAAAAAAATCCCAAGTTTGAGCCTAAGGCTAAAAATTTAAACATCGAAAATGGGGCTTGAAATTTTGCTTAATGTCTAAATAAAAAAGTTTAAACCGACTGATTTGTTTTGGGCTAGAGTACTTGTTTTTATATAAACTTAAAAATATTGGGTAGTTCGTGGCCTTTTTCCCGGTAGATGGCTTTCATATATCTCAGTAACCATTAACAGTATCGGGAAATCCTTATGTGTGTGTTTGAAAGGTGACATTTTAACTTGGACTTCGACATTCAAAACATTAAAATCGGTGAAGTGAATAAAATGTTACAAAATTTCAAACATGGAGATAAATAATGAAAAAATTCCATATCTTTTGCAATTTTATTACGACAAAGGTAAAAACGCGGCTCAGGCTTGCGACAAAATTTGTGCTGTTTATGGAGAAGGTGCTTTATCAAAATCAACAGCAAAGAAATGGTTCGTGCGCTTTCGTTCTGGAAATATGGATGTCAAAGATGCACCTCGCTCTGGTCGACCAACCACTGGAAAAGTCGATGAAATCATGCAGAAATTTGAAGAAGACCGGCATATAAGCAGAGCCATGCAAATGGCAAAGAACTAAATATTGATCATAAAACAGTTCCAAACCATTTGAAAATGGCTGATTACAAAAAAAAGCTTGACGTTTGGGTACCACATGAATTAACAGTTAAAAATTTAATAGACCGGATTTCTATCTGCGAAACGCTGTTGAAACGGAACTAAATCGGGCCATTTATAAAGCGGATAATTACTTGTGATGAAAAGTGGATAAGATACAACATCGTTGTGCTCTTATGAGTTGCTGCCACCGGGCCAAAAAATTGATTCTGATCTTTATAGTCAGCAACTAATGCGTTTAAGGCAAGCAATTCAGCTAAAACATCCAGAATTGATCAGCAGAAGTGGTGTTGTGTCCCATCATGATAACGATAGGGAATACACACATCACCCAGCAGAAACTGAAAGAGCTTGGCTGGGAAGTTTTGAAGCACCCACCATATAGTCCTGACCTTACACCATCGGACTACCATTTGGTTCGGTCCATGCAGAACCATCATCCTTCAAAAGAGGCCTGGGAAAATGAGTTGTTTCGATTTTTCTCCTCTAAACCACAGAAGTTCTACAGTGATGGGATCATGGCTCTACCAGAAAAATGGCAAAAGGTCATCGATCAAAATGGTACATATTTGGTTTAATAAAGTTCATTTGTAATAAGAAAATTCTTTATTTCAATGTCACCCAAAACAGGCCACGAACTTTTCCCGTACCTATTAAAAAATAAAATAGTTTGAGCCGAAAAATTGATTTTCTGCGCACCAGCGTGTATTTATTTACTTTATTTTTTTATTTTTATTTGTATATTACGCTCACTAATTGATATCGTAGATGAGAAATGGGTGTATAGAGGGAGAGCACAAAACAAAATTAGCACACCAGCGTGTTTTGGTTCCCTCGTATTTACTTTATTTTTTAATTTTTTTTATTTCGTTGCATATTCTTGGAAAAAATTACGGAACAGCGGAATGCATAACTTTAACTCATTGACAGAAGAATAATTGACAGATTCAAATCGTGCTTAATCGTGAAAAATAGATTAAAATTAAAATTCTAATAATTATTTAATAAAGATTTACATATTTGCAATCCATTTTTATATTTTTTTTAATACCTACGACAACGTGAGTTCCAATCTTGCTTCAAAATGAATTGGCTCGCGAATCGATTTTTTTGTTAAATGTTATTAAAGTAGTCCAACATTTCATACAGTTCCCGTGTCATTCTTGTTTGGGAAAAAAACTCCACGGAGTCTAATTCCTTCATTCGTAAAAATGTTGTGTTGTAATATCCAGCGCTCTTTCTGTCTAAATTTACAGGCGTACCCACCAGCGCCGTTTAAAAGCGGGATTTTGATTTCATTGTTTTGTAAAGCGGGCAAACGACCCCAATCCTGTTGTAAATATATCTTAACCAAGTTCGACCATCTTCATAAAAGTAAGGGCCAATAATTTCTCCGGACCACATAGCGCACCATACAATCTCGGTTAATGGGTGTAAGGGTGATGAAAAATCTGAAGATTTTTTACTTCTCAGAATCTATTATTATATTTAATTAAGTATCCATTTTAATCCATTTGAATGAAAGAAAAACCTCAACGTTCTTTATGATTTTTTCATGGAAATTGGAGTTATCAAGCGGGTTGTATCATCTTATTGGCTTACAGACGGCTTCCTAAATAACAGGCCATTTTAGCCAAGTTGTTGTCTTA
This sequence comes from Nephrotoma flavescens, assembly GCA_932526605.1. NCBI lineage: Eukaryota > Metazoa > Arthropoda > Insecta > Diptera > Tipulidae > Nephrotoma > Nephrotoma flavescens. Next base: position 70,205,510 of record OW052220.1, on the reverse strand, counting down.
AGTATACATTTTCTTGTACACAACGTTGAACTGAGATGTTAATCGATTATTGTCAACACTTTCTAACACTGCAATGTTTTCAGGTAATCTTCTTGTAGGTTGTGGCAAGGCTTGTGCTTATCTGCTGCAGCGTTTCACTCTTAAAATTATTCACATAACGATAAACAGTAGAGTTTCGAAATTTCTCATACTTTTTAAGTCGTCCGGTAATTGATGAATAATTTTGATAAAACGGTTTTACGATTAAAATCGACAAAAAATATGAGGTCGCTAAAAAATATTGAGAGGATCACTAATCGGGCCCACCAATAGGAGGTACTTTTTCCAGTGGGAATTCTCATTGGGATTCATGCGTGACAACTGCCATGTTGAAGGTATATAAAATACAGCTTGTTCAAGAATTTCTTCCTTTGCGTCATTGATTTGGTTTATGGGCGTTGGAACAGCTCCACATTTATCCGTTTTTTTATCGATAAATAGGAAAATATGTAAACTAAATAGATGGGCACTTCTGGTCAAGTCCTAATCACAGAATTCAGCCGCTAAATATCTCAAAGAGATCTTCATGGACAACTGCAAATATGGTATGAGCTTCCTGATGGCAACACTCACCCACTCGTTCTATTAAGCCATTAGCAAGCTGGAAGGCCCTTATCGAAATAGGTTTAAGATAAATTTATAAATGCCTATGTGTAAATTCAGTAAAGCTGTACGGTTGTGAAAATGAGGAATACACACAGTAAATTACAATAAGGCTTCAGGAATTTGTGTACAAAATTACAAATACTTCACACCATCACAAACCAGAAATCTCTCGGACAAACAGGTCAGTCTGAAATTGAGCGAGGAGTTAATCGGTTCTATACGTTAAAAGTGAACGGCAAAGAGTTGAGAGTGGTTCGGTCCCAAAATAGATTGCAAAGGTTGTAAACAAATAAACAAACAAAATAAACCTTAGAATGGTATCTTGAGTTAACTGCTAACGCTTTATGCTCCTAAATAATTTTCGTTAGGTAATAGACGAAGTTATCGTGAATTGTTACTCGAATTGCGTAATTGGTGTTCAAATATTTAACTAGCTTGTGATGTTTTACTTCGGCAGTTGTTCGGCTGCTCCTTAGACTAGTGTGGGTATTCAAACAAATTTATCCAAAAATAAACTTGCTGTGAGGTTTCCAACTTAGATTGAATAAAATACTAAATTAGCTTCGATAAAGGTATTGATTGGAGGGGCTACCGCATTTTGAAAATTTGGTGGTCAAATCTGGACTCAAGCACTGACCTCCGCGGAGTTTTAGTTCGTGCCCCCTTATACAGATAATACCGAACGATTTTCTTTATGAGTGTATAAACTAATTAACACTTGTCCGCCTAAGTGGTTAAAAAAGTATTACGATTAACTTGTATGATTCAACAATTTTATTCCCGATAACTTCAAGTATTGCATTTATATTAAACACAAGATAAGATTGTTATAAGGCTTTTAAGTAGTGTTCTTACGAGCGTCTTAAAATCAGTATGCTCGCAGTATGCAGACAAAATATAAGTTAAATATAAATGTTCGCTTTTATGGTTTAAAATTTCGTTGCGATCTTGAAAGTCACGAAGAGGCAATATATTCTTTGCTATTTTACGGTAAACGAATATCATTGCACGTAGAGTAGATTTCTAGATAAGAAAGTGTCATGTAATGGTTTGGCTATTAATCAAGATGTTTCATAATAATTATATATGGTGTTGTTTTATTGTGTCAGGCGATTTGCTGGGTTGTGATGGCAGTTAATTTTTTATTCATATTTTTTGTCATCAAAAGTTTTCAAAAGCAATTTTAGTCAACAAGATATCCTTGGAATAATAACATTTATTGAAAATTGTCGAATCTTTCGAGACGTTCCATTTGAATTTAATGAAGCCCTTCTACATAGACTGCGGTTGTTAAACTATTTTAGATTGTCAACTGCTATAGAATTTTTAACTTTAATCGAAAAATCTATGATGTACAATGTATCCGAGATCTATGTTTCCCATTTACTTGTGAGTTTTCGCCATATTTACCTCTCTTTGATTTTATAACAATTTTGATCGTATCGTGTAGATTCTGAATGGAACTAACGATTTACTAACGATTGCCACCAGTGGCACTATTCTGGTAATTCCCTGGGAATAGGGAATTGGGGAAAGATTTTATATGTCATTTCAGTTCAAATATTTTTTTTCCGGCCTACTAAGGAGAAAAGTTTGATGTAAATATTTATAAATTGGGAATAATTTTTCCATATCTAAATTGGCAGGAAATATTATTCCCAAAATTATTTTGTTTTCAAAAAAATTACCACTAGATTTTTACTTCAGTATGCCAGGAAAAAAATTTTAAAATAGAAATTACATATAAAATCTTTCCCCAATTCCCTATTCCCAGGGAATTACCAGAATAGTGTTACAGATTCGGATTGTTTAATGAAACTTACACCCCGATTCTGAAGCACAGTCACTATCTGAAAAATTGTCAATTTTTTTATTTCATTTTGACAGATGGTTTTAAATTTCAGTTTGTATTTCGTATTAAAATCATTGGGGGTACATACGAAAGATAATAGTTGAAGTGAGTTTTATATGTTCAGGTGTTGAAACATATTGGAACAGGAAATTGAAAATTGTTTCATCATGAGCTGAAACAAACCAGCTGAAAAGTTAATTTAATTAAAATATCATATTTATTATTCATACCTTACCACAATATCCAACATATTCTGTGTCCGAATCAGAAACAACGTGGCAATTTATAGAAAAACATCCTTTCTATTTCTATACAGTACCAATTTTTCGCCACCCGGAAATTTAATTGGAATATGAGGTCTCATCAATACAACCTACGCACTATGGACAACCATTTTTATTATAAAATTTTTACTTGAGAGTATTAATTTTTTCATTATTTTATGGCATTTTTATATACTCTTTACTTAAACGTGCTAAAGCTCCAGAAAATTTATGGATTACTTTGTTACAGGCTGGCTACTGCCAACCTGCAGATTTCACTAAGCGCATGCAGAGGCCTTCACGGTGATATTTTGCCGGCTACGTTCTCAGCGAGAAGTACGAAGGGTCGTGGGGTTTGAGACATGCATGACTCCTGGCTTACACCGTGATTATACAGATATTTATAAAAAGGAAAAAAACCGCAAATAATAATAATACCCGAGTTCCGCCGAAATTCGTCGGCCAGAACCTGAGGAACGAACAGCCGAAAATTTTAAATAAAAAAATCATAATGGTAGAGAGGTGCCCTGGTGCGCGCATCCGCCCGAACTTGCACGGTGGTAAACACCGGTTCCGAATCCGGATGTGGGCACCAAGGGACCGCCCACCCTACGCCAACATAGGATGGGAATTCCCCCCTCATCATACCCAACCCGGAAAAATTAATAATTCATTTTCTTATTTTTATTTAATCAAACACAAAAAATAAAGAAACCCAACTTCCCACGAGGAAAAACAGCAAGGAAGGGAGAGAACGAGAGAGAGAAGCGAGCGAGAGAGAAACGAGAGAGAGAGAGACGAGAAAGCAATGTGCACCGAGCGCGCGACCGTTATCCGGCGCTCGATTACAAATTATAATTTTTAAAAAGAATTTAAGAAAAGAATAATAAAAATTTAAAAATAAAAAAAATTGAAATAAAAATAAAAAAAAATAAGATAAATGTACCTTAATTAGTTACAAAATCAACGGTTGCGGCCTTGCGCGGCCGTCATGCCACAGGTGACCTTGCCCCCACCCGGACCGTTGCGGCTTTGGTGCCGTTGAATATTTTGGCCTCGACTGGCCGCCAAAATAAATTGGGCGTTGCGGGGCCTTTCCCCGATAACCAAATATTGGGTAAATGACCGGATGGTCACCTGCTCGTTGCGGTGCCTTTCACCGATAACCAATATAGGGAAATGAGCGGATGGTCACCTGCTCGTTGCGGTGCCTTTCACCGATAACCAATATAGGCAAATGACCGGATGGTCACCTGCTCGTTGCGGTGCCTTTCATCGATACCAATTACAGGACGAGGTACCGGTTGGCCACTCGTATCGTTGTGGAACCTTTTCCCGTTATAATGTGAAGGCCGTGTTAGACCACCTTTTGACCTCGAGAGACACCTTGTAAGGTTGTGCTATGTAATCTCACCGTTGACCGAAAATGCGGTAGTTTAGCCGTGCTGTGTGGGGGCGTCTTCCGCCTCTGAACATAAAAACAATCCAACGTTGTGGCCCGCCTGCCGGTATATTACAATGCCCCGATGGGCCACTCGTACGTTGTGACCAACGTAAAATAGTGTGTGCGGTACCAGTATATAAGGTTCGCGGTACCCGTAAAAGAATTCCGTATTTTGCTACACCACAAATGAGAAAATCACTCAGACGAATCGTCTGATATGATACACTAATTCAAAACGAACTTATAGTTTTCCGATTTATTTATATTTATTAAATAAACAAAATCTTTAAAAATTTACCACATTATGATTTTTAGGGTTAATTAACAACTTAATCTTAATAATTTTCAATATTTTTATTTTCACAATTAACAAAAATGGTTGAATTGTTCGAGCGAGTTTTTAACCAACTACTTCATTCCAAATTAATCTTTATTTTCCCAAATTACAAAACCAGATTTTTTTTTCGACAAACCAAACTTAACTATCAAAATCTAAAACTAGCCTCCATAATTTTTGAAATTCCAAACAAGACTAATTCTTTTCCAAAAAAAATTCTCACGCCGAATAACGCGCAAAACATTCCAGAAGAATTTTCTTTTTTCTCTGTTTCTCGTTTACATCAATTCGCATTGATGTAAACGAGAGGCATATAAGAAAAACATTCTTATGGAATGTTTTGCTTTACACACACTCGATGCGCATTGGTCTCGCTCTCTCCCATTTTCGTTCAGTTGCACCAACAAAACAAAAAAAACACACAGGAATCCATCAACCATTAACCGCGTATGGACGTCAAATCTACCCTCGGACGCAAACCAACCTGGACACAAACCAACCGAGCGGAATAAAAACACAAAAAATTTACCAATGGTGGGGGTGTAATCAATAAAATGCATTGTTGTCTTGTTAACGACAACACAGTCGTAACAACTTTAACGGCTACTTATTGATGGACGCTTATCCGGTTACGTTTTCAAACGTCCCAGTAGCGTAATAACAAAGGGTGGCCATTACTAGTTGTTCCGTTAAAAGAACAAGAAAGAAAGAACCTCTATTATCTTTATTTTAAGAGATTTTAAGAGAACATTTCTTCTCTTTTATTTGGTAGAATATATAATAAAAACCTTCTTTGGTTAATCTGAATCTATTTTTTATCTAATTAAATAGATAATCTAATATTGCTATTATTTAGTTTTAAAAAATTACACCGTCAATTTGACACCAACAGCTCGAAAATTCGAAATAAAAATCGGACGAAAAAATCATAGGAAAATAAAAATAATCCATCGAAATCGGTGGATTTTTAAAATAACCAGGGATCACATAATCAACTTCTAAACTTACTACACCGAGGGTAAATCTTCGGTTGTGGATTAGTCTTTGCTCAAACTTACGGGCCTAAATATCAATAACAAACAGAAAACTAAAAGGAAACTAAATCTTTGTTGGTGAACTATTAATGTTAGAATCTTCATTTTTGATGCATTCGGCATTGTGGGCACTAAAATGCGTCGAAATGAGAGAAAATATCTCATTTTGAAACTGAGTTCAAATTTAGTTTGAAACTATAGTTAAACATGACACACTAGTACGAAATCAAGATTTCTTGTTTAACGAATCTAACAGTGTGTGTCTATGACATAAGAGATACAAATTTGGTGGTCTTATTGGTCACAGTTTGACTTTTCCTCAGTATGCGATTTTCCAGTGTGGAAAATATTGTTTTAATTCCATACTAAATTCCGTACTACAAAATATCAAAGATACAAAAATCTCGATTTTGTAGACAAATAATTGTCTTTCTCTTGCTGTTTCGCTGTAATAGCTGCGTTTTTCTGAAAACTATCAAGTTGAGTTCGCGATAGCTTTTTACAAATTTGTCCAATTAAAAATTTATTTTTTTCTAAATTAAATAATTTAGATAAATAGTAATCTATGTATAACCAAAAAAATCCCTCACAAAAGTTGTATGGTTTTCTTGTAATATCGTTGTTCTGTATAGTTCTGAACTACTCCGTTATTATACAGATACAGAACAACGATATTATAAGAAAACCATACAACTTTTATGATGATTTTTTTGGTTATACATAGATCAGAGCCTATATATATATATATATATATATATATATATATATATATATATATATATATATATATATATATATATATACTGGCCATGATACGTTATTTTAACACAGTATTAATTTTGCCTGTTCGCATACTACTTTACAATTTTACATGGATTTTTTTTTTGTTTTTGTAAATTCGTTTACCGAAATTAAATAAACCAATTAAATTGAACGTTTCGTTCTCTGTTACTTTTTTTCTCTCATTAGTTGTGTTGTGCTCTTGTGCAGCTGCAGTGCAAATAAATAATAATATAGCCAAGAGCCAAATATTAAATTAATAGCCAAATGTAATTTTTATACTAAAATAACAATCTTTATTTATAAATTATTATTAATTCTAAACTATTTAATTAAAAAAAAATATTTTTAATTTTAAATTGGACAAACTTGAAAATAACTATCGCGAACTCTACTCGATTGTTTTCAGAAAAACGCTGCAAATATTATTTATTTTTTTATAAGTTTTGTTTGTTCAGTATTTTGAATCTTTTATTTTCTCTTCTCAGTTTCATGTGACAAGTCGACGGATGAATATCCACACGATTGTGCATGCGTGTGTTTGGTTTATTTTAATTTCTCTTATTATTATTTTTTTAATGATTTTTAATTATTGACAATTGGAGGATCACGAGGGGCACATAGCGGAAAAATTTGAAACTCAACGAGCTATGTCAATTTGACGGTTCGAAAATAATCCATCTATGCCAATTGAAAATACGAGTGTTTTTTGTTATTACGAAATGTCATTGAAGGATAGCTAATGTAATTTTTATTTTTTCCGCTAGCTGCGTTTTCCAACTTTTACAATCGTCAATTACAGTAACATTCATTTTATTTAGTTTAATTATGAAATGGTTGCGATCGGATTATGCTATAGAGGTAATAAAAAATTTTTTGCCATGGTGTCGCCATTTACATATCTACGCAATTTTTTACGTAAAATATTTTTGGTTTATTTTTTAAGATGCTGTGTGAAAATCTAACAGGTGGGTGGCGCGTGTATATGATAATCAATAGCTTACATGGGCGGGGATTTTTAAAATTTAAATAAAAAAGAAATATGTATTGAACATCTGAATAAAAATATAAAAATTACAACAAATAGTTCTTTTTAATTTGAATAGAAAATTGGCATTGATAGGGAATATACCCGCGCTTCTGACGAAATTCCATCTTTGATTTCTCATTTTAGTCGGGATTCACACCTACACTGGAATTTTTGTGACATTTTTCTTTGGCGAGTAGTGCGGTCGGTATAATTTACTAGGTTCTTTCCATAGAAAGAGTGTAGTTTTTTTACTCGAATTTAAACGGAGTTCCGTCGGCATTGCATATTGGGATAATCAGTTTTACAAAATTTCATTATACAAACCAAATTTCAACATTTTCAACGGTTAAGGAGATTATAAATTTAATTAATCGTGATAATACTCAAGATGTACTACTGCTACGGATTAAGATGAAATTTATTAATCGAAGTAAAATTCAAAATCCCGAAATTAAATCGAAATCCTTATTTTAATAAATCCGGAAACCGAATATGTACAGAATATGCAAATGTGTTGTGTGATTTTCATTAAGGCTGCGTACCAATAGTCGGGTCATGTACTCTGGCAAAAATCGATTTTCGTATTAACGATTGTCAATTTGAGTAAAGCGCCTCCTCTATCGGAAGAAATGAAACCAAATGAACTACATGTAAATGACAGCTTGAAAGTAAACAATCGAGCATTTTTTTACTAATTCCGTAACAAACAATTGTCAAATGGTTGTAGTTTGCTTAGTTTCAAAAACTTTCACTACATGGGAATCGTGATGCTCCAATCGTCAATAGATTTCTCGATAAGTTTGCTTTACAGCTTTTGAAAAATAATTGGGACTAACTAACAATCGGGGGTCTATTATGAAACATTGTTCGCTTTCGAAAAACTCGATATCTAAAAATTCGATACGCTTCGAATATTGCTATTATGAAACAAAGCGAATCGTCCATTTGTTGGGGACCTGACAAATCAATTTTATATATTGTATTATATTTGTGGTAAATTATTTTACAACTTACATCTTGGTAAATACATATATCTATTGATATCCAAAAATACACAACCGAATTTATTTACACGATAAAAAAATATGATTTTAAAACAACTTTGACACAATACGACATTCACCACCTAAAGACCAGGCGGATTTTGACGTCACATTATCGTTTAATTCGATTCGTATTTTTTTTTTGTTTCATAATCTGGCGAATTTGTTGATTTCGAATTATTCGATAGAAAAAAAAACATAAACCAAAATACGCCGCGAATCGAATTTTCCGAAATCGAATAAATTTCATAATAGACTCCCACCTTTGTTAGTCGGCAATTTAGACCAATAAATCACCATATTTTTCTATTGATTCCAATAACTTAAATATTAATTAAATTCCAAACTGACTTAGTTCACATATTTGACTCCATCTTACTGTCTTATTTGTAACATCTTGAATAAGTCGGTCAAGTCATTCTAATTCTTTGTACTGACTTATTTGTTTGTGGCAAAATATCAAAGAATAAAACGCAATTTTAAAGACTGCGGTCCAATTCATGGTATGATGTCAAAGGGCCGAAGGTCGAAGGGCCGAATGTGTCGAAGGGCCAAATGTCGAAGGGCCGAATGTCGAAGCGCCGAATGTGTCGAAGCGCCGAATTTGCCGAAGGGCCGAATGGCCGAATTTGTCAAAGGGCCGAATGTGTCGAAGGGCCGAATAGGTCGAAGGGCCAATTTTTTTTTGGTTTTTTATTTATTTTAATTTTTTGTACGATATACCTATTATCCGAAGACTGACATAGGGTCGAATGTCTTAGGTGGCGCATGATAAAAATAGTAAAATACATAAAATCATAAGAAATTCATTTATATTTAATGAAAAAAAATTTACAATTCCATAAAACAACAAATTTAAAAAATTATATTTTTAAAAACAAAATAAAAAATTGGCCCTTCGACATTCGGCTCTTTGGTACATTGAACCCTTTGACACATTCTGCCATTCGACATTCGGCCCTTCGACATTCGGCCGTTCAACACATTCGGCCCTTCGATACATTCGGCCCTTCGACATTCGGTCTTTTTTAATTCGGCCCTTTGTACTCATTCCCAATTCTTTACTTATTTTGTGTAGACTAACTTATTTAAATGTCTACTGGTAAACTGGTAACTCATACAAAAAAGTTACAAGTCTAGTCTACAATACGTCTATTCAGCAGAAGTTGTATTGTAGATTTCCAAATAAGTTATTCTCCACAATATAAGTCTCGAATCGAATCGCATTCAAAATCTGCATGTCTTATTTAGTCAACTCACAATTTTGGACACTTATTTGTGGAAATCGACTTATTCAAATAAGTTACCTAGTGAGGAATAGTACGGCATGGTTAGAATTTTTTTTCTTTCATATAATAGAATTTGTTATTAAAGGGTGTTCCATCTGTTGGTTTTTTTAAGCTCAAAAAAATAATAGTGACAACACGAAAATTGTTTAACAATTTGTTTGACAAGTGCTCGTTTACTACACAACAACTCGTTTTCGGTATCCAATTTTATTACGAAAATGGTCGTTCTGTAAAAAAGCATTTTGTAAATTACGTGGTGATTTTGGTCAACATGGACATCCTGCAGAGCCTGGAATTTGTAAAATTGTTGAACGTTTTGAAGAAACTGGATCTGTTGCAGGTCGTAGAGCATATGAACACCATCGTCCAGTTCATACTCGTTAAACAGTAACAGCTGTAAGTGCAAATGTTCGTGAAGAGCTAAGCATCTCTTTGAGGCGTCGTTCACAACAAATAAACGTGTCGTTAACCACCTTACATCGAATTTTACACGTTGATTTACACATGTAACCTTACAAAATTCAACTAAAACTCAGACAAATCGTGAAACACTCGCCTTATTGGCAACCAAGTTGATGATCCATGATTTCAAAAAATTCTGATGTTAATCAACCACCAAGATTATGCGATTTTCTTTGGTTTTTTAAAAAGTAAAGTGTAAACAATTCAAGATCTTAAGAACAACATCCGAGCTGAATTTGAGATCACTAAACTACTTCAAAAACAACAAAATTTTTGATGTTCGGATGCACGCCTGTCACACGAGCAATGGTGGTCCCATGAACGATGTTTTATTCCATATACATAAATGGCATAGAATGAACTTTCATTTTCAATAAAAAATTTTGAATTTCCAAGATACATTATTTTAATACAAAAAAAACTATCAGATGGAACACCCTTTACATCACAAACAAGTCAACACAACGAATTGGAATAACTTGACCGAGTTAATCAAGCAACAAATAAGTCAATAACATAAAACAAGTCGATGTTTAAGTAACGCCTTTTTCAAAACAGCAACTGCCACAAACAGACACAGATTTATTCGAAAGAGTTACCTAACGAGGATACCTATTTGAATAAGTACGCCTACACAGAAAACTTTCCAAAATTGTATCTTTCCGAAAGGTACTATGCGCTTTCCGAAACGGCTGCACATTGCATACTTTTTAACTTATTGGCCACCATCTTAAATAAGTTAAAACTATCCGTATTGATTTGGTGTACTTGTGTGCCGTGAAATGTCAAAACAATAGGAATTGTTTTGTTTCTTATGGAAAATTATGTTTTTCGCATGTTGGTCGAATGCTGAAAATTACTAGATTCACGACGAAAATGGCTGAACATTTTTTTGTGCAGACTACTTTCTCCATTAAATGACCGCACGAGCATACTTATTTGAATAAGTCCACAAATAAGTATTCATTTCGAAAAGAGCATTTTAAGCGTTTGGTTTATAGTTTAAACAAAAACAGTAAAATTTCAAAAATATATGAAATTTTTATTTGAATCGATAAAACAATCTTTGCCATTTACTTTTTAAAGATTATTTCTTGTAGATGTTGGCCTCGGCTGATAACACGTTTAATGTTGTCTTCCAAATCTGTAATTGTTGTTGGTGTATTGGCATAGACGAGAGGCTACGTAGCCCCATAAAAATAGTCAAGAGGCGTTAGATCGCACGATCTATTCGGCTTATTAAGGGGACACTCCGACCCTGTGGATTTCCTGCCAAGGGGATGAAAGGGAGTGGCAAGTCCAGCCCATCACACCAACCCTAAAATTTTGTAATTCATTTTATTACTGAAACAAAAAAAAAGCAAAAACAAAATAGGTAAAATATCATGAAAGCCGAGGAATGAAAGAAAAAAATGAATAAACCCGACTTGTTATAACAATATTCCAAAACTCGACGTAATTTACCAAACACCACAAAGGAGACTAAAAATACTCTCGCACCAAAAAAATATTCTAGAAAAATATTTCTGTTCGTGAATGTTTTTTTGTTTTGATTTTTTTGCGCGTCAGTCGCGCTCTCCTTCGCACCGCGCGATAAACGCACACAACAAAAGTACTTCTCTATATCTTCGCTGTTGCACACCTGCACACGATGTAAACATTGGTCTCTCTCCAAAACTGCTCGTCGTTCATGTTTACAATAGCGATGGACAAAAAGAAAATATAATACAAAATGTCACGGCTAATTCCCGTAAAACGAATGACTTCAGTATTGCTACTTTCTCACACTTTCTACGATGCATTAATGACCATGAAGTAACAAATTCAATATATTGTTACGATTTTGCCTTGTCACTCAAGGTTCGAATCACTGGATTGTGAATAAATACAACTGCTTCAAATTTGAACTCACACAATTTATTTACACAACACAATTTATTATACAATACAAAATTCCCAATTAATTATTATAATTATAACACACTTTTTAATTATCACTTTAATAATCGCTTTAATAATCACTTTAATAATCTTTCTATTTAACCTTCACTGTATCACGTTTAAAATAAGACTCAGCATTCCACGTCAACGCGAGCCTTTATATACCAAAATATTTGTTTCCAGAATAATCCTAAATGCGCATCGAGGAAATATGTTAGTATAGAAATGACGCCTAAATGTTGAGTATAAATCACAAATTCATTGAACAATTAATGAAATTAAGTTATTCTATTCTAATCCAGGTGTCACCGTAACAGTACAAACAAAACTAACAAAATAAATAACATTACCGCGAAACAGAAAGAGAAAGACAAGTATTTTTCTCCAAATTATAATTTATTGTGTCTTTGATATTTTGTAGTTCGGAATTTAGACTGCGGTCCAATTCGCGACTTATTGCGCCATTCCACACTTAGATTCTTTCGTCGTGGTTATTTCCTCGTTTTCTTCCCCTTCATCAACAAACCAACAACAATTTGTAGGTGATGGGGAATGAAACGAGGAAGGAATCACGACGAAAGAAGCAAAGTGTCGAATGGTGGATTTAACTTTTTCAAAATGGCGGCTTGATTTATCTGCTGGTCCATTCAAATCGAAACCTTTTTGAACATAACCCTACATTTCACTACTTTCACACTTTTGTCATTATTTTTCATTATTTTTCCGCCACAATTTTACAAAAAAAAAATAATTTTATTTTACAGTTACAAATTATAATTATATTATAAATTTATTTTTCTACTGTATTATCACAGCTAAATTTTATTATGAACAAAAAATGTAGGTATGAAATATCATTCTTGTGGAAACGCTCCAAAATAAGTCAAGAAACTCTATAATAAGTCTCCTCGTGAGGTAGACTTTCAAATAAGTTCGTTTACACAAAATAAGTAATGAATTGGGCGATAGCCTTAGTATGGAAATAAAACAATATTTTCCACACGCTGTAAAAATTGCATACTGTGGACTGTCTTATTCAAATAAGTTTCAGAATTGTGCCTTGACTAGAAAATTGTCGAAAATTGTGTCTTTACTAAATGTATGCAAAAGTAACAGCGACCAACAGGGTATTTCAAACTATTATACAATTTTTGTGGAGACCGACTAATTTTAAAGTCTGCAATCAGTCTCTTCTCGCGAAGGCTTGTTGTAGATTTGTTAGACTTATTTGAATGAGATAATAGTTTGGGTGGATGCATCCCTGTAAAGTCAAACAAGTCTACAATAACTTTATTCGACAAGAGATTTATTGTAGACTTTCAAATAAGTCACTTTACACAAATTAAGTCACGAATTGGACCGCACCCTAAGAAAGAAAATGGTTTATTGAATTGCTTAGCCCAATAAACGATTATTTTTGGACATTCGTGTATATATAGGGTTTTTAAATGCAAACATTTAACTTCCACTTGCATATAATTCACCCATAATATCACTTTACGATCTATAAAACTGTCTTACACAACGTTTTGTTTATTGAAATTGTGGTATTCTTCTTATTGAAATTGTGGTATTCTTAGCTATGTTTCGATAACTCAATGAGAATATTGAAATGCACCGGTCCCAGTTTCCCTTTGTAGTTTTCGTTTTCTTGATGTTTAAAATTTGATAATGCGCAACCAGAATAAATCGTGCGTCGATTCAGTTGCTCTAATTGAACCAATATCTGATCTCCAGAAAAATTTTGGTTGTGGATGTTTGTTGCTGATCGGCTGGGTTCATAGTTTGACTATTGCACTATCGCAGTCTCGTTTAACGATTCGGGTTTTTTCTAAATTTTGTGGTTCAATATTTTTTCTTTTTACCACTTTGGAGATTTTTGCTTTCGCGATAATTTCGGGATAATTCTTTTATGCATTCCAGTTTTGGCGCTTTGCTTTGTTTTGAGTTCACGTCTTAGGTTACGTATATGTAGTTGAAAAGTTTATTTCAACTATTGTGTAATTATCTACCTCAGTGAACAACTGCTTTAAAAACTTTGTCTACAACTAGAATAAGTTAATAAACCACCTACTAAAATAAGCTTAATTAAATTAAGGAGCGTATAATCCATAACCATTCATAATAAACATTAATTTTGATTTTTTCATGAAATTTATGATTTTCAATCAATTCGTTGAATATAAAATTGAACGTAATTAATTCAACACAATCGATCAATTAATATTACAAATTTTGTTATTCCTGCTGACACCTATATTTTAATAGCACAACTATTTTTTTTTACTAAGAAAAATTTAAGTTTAAACGATTTTTTTTCTTTATTTAGTTACAGAAATATGGAAGCAGAATCGCGGCACACGAGGAGTGACAATGGAACAAGTAAAAATTCTGAATGCCAAAATTATATGGCAACAGACGAGCTAAAAGAAGATTTAGGCGATATGACATTTTACATGTCTCAATATTCCAAAGAAGCGCTCAAAATGATTTTTATGATGCGATCCCATCACATGCTCACCGATGTAATACTAGAAGTAGGAACTGAATTATTTCATGCCCATAAATTAATTTTATCCGCGGCCAGTCCATATTTTAAAGCAATGTTTACGGGCGGCCTAAAAGAGTCAGAAATGTCTCGCGTTAAACTACAGGGTGTATGCCCAACTGCCATGGCTAGAATAATATATTTTATGTATACGGGAGATATAAGGGTGACTGAAGTGACCGTGTGCCAATTATTACCCGCCGCTACAATGTTTCAAGTATCTCATATTATTGAAGCGTGTTGTGCATTTCTAGAGCGACAGTTGGATCCATCGAATGCGATTGGTATTTCAAGTTTTGCGGAACAGCATGGATGCGCACTACTAAAGCAAAAAGCAAATCAATTTATTGAACGACATTTTGTGCAGGTGTGTCAAGAGGAAGAATTCTTACAGCTATCTGCGATCCAACTAATAAATTTAATTGGCAAGGATGAATTGAATGTGCCGGAGGAACGTGAAGTGTATGATGCCGTATTAAAATGGGTGAAATACGACGAGGATAATCGATATCCGCGGATGGAAAATATTCTGTATGCGGTACGTTGTCAGTTTTTACCACCGAAATTTCTCAAGGAGCAAATGAAAAACTGTGATGTAATCAGAAAGGTACCTGCGTGCCGAGAATATTTAGCTAGAATATTTAAAGATTTAACGTTGCACAAACGGCCAGCGGTCAAAGAGCGTAAACCAAATACAACACGAATGATATTTATTGCGGGTGGTTACTTTAAACATTCATTGGACATACTAGAGGGTTACAATATCGACGACAAGACATGGACAACATTTCCACGGCTACGTATACCGAGATCTGGTTTAGGTGCAGCATTTTTAAAGGGTGTTTTTTATGCGGTAGGCGGGCGAAATAATTCGCCCGGCGCCTCATACGATTCCGATTGGGTTGATAAATATGATCCGGTGACGGAACAATGGCGACCTTGTGCTCCCATGTCAATACCACGGAATCGACTGGGCGTTGCGGTAATGGATGAATTACTATATGCGGTTGGAGGGTCAGCGGGATCCGAGTATCATGATAGCGTTGAAGTGTAAGTAAAAAAAAAATATTTTTGTGTCATTTTTAAGTAAATCCGAATTTTTATTATTTAGATACGACCCGTTAGAGGATCGATGGACAATGACAAAATCAATGGAATACAAGCGGCTAGGGGTAGGTGTGGCGGTAGTAAATCGATTACTGTACGCGATAGGAGGATTTGATGGCAAAAATAGACTAAACACAGTAGAATGTTACCATCCTGAAAATAATGAATGGACTGCGGTTAAATCAATGGTCGTCGGTCGAAGTGGAGCAGGTACCTAACTTATAAAATTTAACAATGTTGAATACTAAACCTTCGTTTGTATTTTAAGGTATTGCCGCACACAAACAGTATATTTATGTGGTGGGCGGTTTTGATGGGACCAGTCAACTAGCATCGGTTGAACGATACGACACCGAACAACAAATATGGGATACCGTCGCACCAATCTCAATACCACGCAGCGCACTTTCTCTAACGCTACTGGACGGTAAACTATATGCGATCGGTGGTTACGATGGCCATGATTTTCTAAAGGTGGTCGAAGTATATGATCCCATTAAAAATACATGGGAATTAGGAACTGAATTACCTTCGGGCCGATCAGGCCACGCTTCCGCTGTTATATATCAGCCATCATGTGTTAGTAATGCGAACGAGTGTTATTTATTTTGTAGTGATAGTGGCAAAGTACAATCGAACAGTTCAAATATGTGCTAACACAAATTTTAAATTATTTTAAACATTTTTTTTTTCTTGTACAGAAAAGACTTTTTTAATTAATTAATTTAGATAATTTAAAAAAACAACACTAATTGGAAATTATAAAAATATATATTTTGTTCTAAAAATATTTTATAATTTTATACTTTCCGTCACCAAACACACAATATTGTTTTAGAAGAAAATAAGTAAAAACATTGTGCGCTAAACAACAAAGAAATTATGAACCTAGAATAAAACAATTACAATTAATAAATTTATATTATTGATATATTTAACGAGCTTTTTTATTTGAAATCCAGGCAATTCGGAAAATAATACTTGCGTACTAGATCGGTTCATCAGTGTTGTATTGTATGGCATTTAGCTTTACGAAGTCGGCTAGCTGAAAAGGGGCTATCAGTTTTTTATAAGTTTGTCTCCAAATCACTAGAATATCCATTGGAGAGCAAACTTGGTTTGGGATTTTTAGCTGGAAACCATCCAATGATGTTTTACTAGTCCTTCGCTAATATAGATGCACCTCATCGTCTTCGATTTGCCATGTTTTTAACTGACTTTTATTTTTGAAAAAATGGTTTGGTTGAAAAAATGGCGATTGCCAGACTTAGCTTATGTACCTGTAACGATTTATTTGATATTGCTGTATTCATGACTTCTTATCTTCAGTTTACATTTTATTTCGATTCTTTAAGTAACACCGCGGCATTTTTGGTAAGTGTAGGCCGTTAGTTCTCTCAAATGCCTCAAAATAATTATTTTAAACTCGTATCAGGGATTTTTACGAAAAAATTGAAAATATTTCACTGTTGAAATTCCGGCTCAAACCGATAATAGGTAATGTAAGAAGCATATTGTGTAAGATATTACCGGTTGGAGGCATAAGGAAAGCGTGGTTATTGGAAGTTTCGTATTTTGTGATTCGGCCACATTATGTTTCGAACTTGGATTGCAAACGAATGAGGCGACATATTGAACCAAATTAAACGTTGATCTTCTCATAATTACATTAATAATCAAAAATAAATGAAATAAACGGAATCTGAGACAATAAATTTTAAGCGTTCAAAATAAGTAAGGCTAACCATCAGGGATTTTCGCAAAAAATTGAAAATTTTTTTTTGTTGATTTTTCGGTTCAAAATGATTATAGGTAATGTATATGTCCTGTTGAGCTCGAAATTACCGGTTGGAGGCATAAGGAAAGCGTGGTTATTGGAAGTTTCGTATTTTGGGATTCGGCCACATTATGTTTCGAACTTGGATTGCAAACGAATGAGGCGACATATTGAACCAAATTAAACGTTGATCTTCTCATAATTACATTAATAATCAAAAATAAATGAAATAAACGGAATCTGAGACAATAAATTTTAAGCGTTCAAAATAAGTAAGGCTAACCATCAGGGATTTTCGCAAAAAATTGAAAATTTTTTTTGTTGATTTTTCGGTTCAAAATGATTATAGGTAATGTATATGTCCTGTTGAGCTCGAAATTACCGGTTGGAGGCATAAGGAAAGCGTGGTTATTGGAAGTTTCGTATTTTGTGATTCGGCCACATTATGTTTCGAACTTGGATTGCAAAC
Source organism: Nephrotoma flavescens (assembly GCA_932526605.1). Taxonomy (NCBI): domain Eukaryota; kingdom Metazoa; phylum Arthropoda; class Insecta; order Diptera; family Tipulidae; genus Nephrotoma; species Nephrotoma flavescens. Next base: position 70,187,489 of record OW052220.1, on the reverse strand, counting down.
GAATGAGGCGACATATTGAACCAAATTAAACGTTGATCTTCTCATAATTACATTAATAATCAAAAATAAACGAAACAAACGGAATCTGAGACAATAAATTTTAAGCGTTCAAAATAAGTAAGGCTAGCCATCAGGGATTTTCGCAAAAAATTGAAAATTTTTTTTTGTTGATTTTTCGGTTCAAAATGATTATAGGTAATGTATATGTCCTGTTGAGCTCGAAATTACCGGTTGGAGGCATAAGGAAAGCGTGGTTATTGGAAGTTTCGTATTTTGGGATTCGGCCACATTATGTTTCGAACTTGGATTGCAAACGAATGAGGCGACATATTGAACCAAATTAAACGTTGATCTTCTCATAATTACATTAATAATCAAAAATAAATGAAATAAACGGAATCTGAGACAATAAATTTTAAGCGTTCAAAATAAGTAAGGCTAGCCATCAGGGATTTTCGCAAAAAATTGAAAATTTTTTTTTGTTGATTTTTCGGTTCAAAATGATTATAGGTAATGTATATGTCCTGTTGAGCTCGAAATTACCGGTTGGAGGCATAAGGAAAGCGTGGTTATTGGAAGTTTCGTATTTTGGGATTCGGCCACATTATGTTTCGAACTTGGATTGCAAACGAATGAGGCGACATATTGAACCAAATTAAACGTTGATCTTCTCATAATTACATTAATAATCAAAAATAAATGAAATAAACGGAATCTGAGACAATAAATTTTAAGCGTTCAAAATAAGTAAGGCTAACCATCAGGGATTTTCGCAAAAAATTGAAAATTTTTTTTTGTTGATTTTTCGGTTCAAAATGATTATAGGTAATGTATATGTCCTGTTGAGCTCGAAATTACCGGTTGGAGGCATAAGGAAAGCGTGGTTATTGGAAGTTTCGTATTTTGGGATTCGGCCACATTATGTTTCGAACTTGGATTGCAAACGAATGAGGCGACATATTGAACCAAATTAAACGTTGATCTTCTCATAATTACATTAATAATCAAAAATAAATGAAATAAACGGAATCTGAGACAATAAATTTTAAGCGTTCAAAATAAGTAAGGCTAGCCATCAGGGATTTTCGCAAAAAATTGAAAATTTTTTTTTGTTGATTTTTCGGTTCAAAATGATTATAGGTAATGTATATGTCCTGTTGAGCTCGAAATTACCGGTTGGAGGCATAAGGAAAGCGTGGTTATTGGAAGTTTCGTATTTTGGGATTCGGCCACATTATGTTTCGAACTTGGATTGCAAACGAATGAGGCGACATATTGAACCAAATTAAACGTTGATCTTCTCATAATTACATTAATAATCAAAAATAAATGAAACAAACGGAATCTGAGACAATAAATTTTAATCGTTCAAAATAAGTAAGGCTAACCATCAGGGATTTTCGCAAAAAATTGAAAATTTTTTTTGTTGATTTTTCGGTTCAAAATGATTATAGGTAATGTATATGTCCTGTTGAGCTCGAAATTACCGGTTGGAGGCATAAGGAAAGCGTGGTTATTGGAAGTTTCGTATTTTGGGATTCGGCCACATTATGTTTCGAACTTGGATTGCAAACGAATGAGGCGACATATTGAACCAAATTAAACGTTGATCTTCTCATAATTACATTAATAATCAAAAATAAATGAAATAAACGGAATCTGAGACAATAAATTTTAAGCGTTCAAAATAAGTAAGGCTAGCCATCAGGGATTTTCGCAAAAAATTGAAAATTTTTTTTTGTTGATTTTTCGGTTCAAAATGATTATAGGTAATGTATATGTCCTGTTGAGCTCGAAATTACCGGTTGGAGGCATAAGGAAAGCGTGGTTATTGGAAGTTTCGTATTTTGTGATTCGGCCACATTATGTTTCGAACTTGGATTGCAAACGAATGAGGCGACATATTGAACCAAATTAAACGTTGATCTTCTCATAATTACATTAATAATCAAAAATAAATGAAATAAACGGAATCTGAGACAATAAATTTTAAGCGTTCAAAATAAGTAAGGCTAACCATCAGGGATTTTCGCAAACAATTGAAATTTTTTTTTTGTTGATTTTTCGGTTCAAAATGATTATAGGTAATGTATATGTCCTGTTGAGCTCGAAATTACCGGTTGGAGGCATAAGGAAAGCGTGGTTATTGGAAGTTTCGTATTTTGGGATTCGGCCACATTATGTTTCGAACTTGGATTGCAAACGAATGAGGCGACATATTGAACCAAATTAAACGTTGATCTTCTCATAATTACATTAATAATCAAAAATAAATGAAATAAACGGAATCTGAGACAATAAATTTTAAGCGTTCAAAATAAGTAAGGCTAGCCATCAGGGATTTTCGCAAAAAATTGAAAATTTTTTTTTGTTGATTTTTCGGTTCAAAATGATTATAGGTAATGTATATGTCCTGTTGAGCTCGAAATTACCGGTTGGAGGCATAAGGAAAGCGTGGTTATTGGAAGTTTCGTATTTTGTGATTCGGCCACATTATGTTTCGAACTTGGATTGCAAACGAATGAGGCGACATATTGAACCAAATTAAACGTTGATCTTCTCATAATTACATTAATAATCAAAAATAAATGAAATAAACGGAATCTGAGACAATAAATTTTAAGCGTTCAAAATAAGTAAGGCTAACCATCAGGGATTTTCGCAAAAAATTGAAAATTTTTTTTGTTGATTTTTCGGTTCAAAATGATTATAGGTAATGTATATGTCCTGTTGAGCTCGAAATTACCGGTTGGAGGCATAAGGAAAGCGTGGTTATTGGAAGTTTCGTATTTTGGGATTCGGCCACATTATGTTTCGAACTTGGATTGCAAACGAATGAGGCGACATATTGAACCAAATTAAACGTTGATCTTCTCATAATTACATTAATAATCAAAAATAAATGAAATAAACGGAATCTGAGACAATAAATTTTAAGCGTTCAAAATAAGTAAGGCTAACCATCAGGGATTTTCGCAAAAAATTGAAAATTTTTTTTGTTGATTTTTCGGTTCAAAATGATTATAGGTAATGTATATGTCCTGTTGAGCTCGAAATTACCGGTTGGAGGCATAAGGAAAGCGTGGTTATTGGAAGTTTCGTATTTTGTGATTCGGCCACATTATGTTTCGAACTTGGATTGCAAACGAATGAGGCGACATATTGAACCAAATTAAACGTTGATCTTCTCATAATTACATTAATAATCAAAAATAAACGAAACAAACGGAATCTGAGACAATAAATTTTAAGCGTTCAAAATAAGTAAGGCTAACCATCAGGGATTTTCGCAAAAAATTGAAAATTTTTTTTTGTTGATTTTTCGGTTCAAAATGATTATAGGTAATGTATATGTCCTGTTGAGCTCGAAATTACCGGTTGGAGGCATAAGGAAAGCGTGGTTATTGGAAGTTTCGTATTTTGGGATTCGGCCACATTATGTTTCGAACTTGGATTGCAAACGAATGAGGCGACATATTGAACCAAATTAAACGTTGATCTTCTCATAATTACATTAATAATCAAAAATAAATGAAATAAACGGAATCTGAGACAATAAATTTTAAGCGTTCAAAATAAGTAAGGCTAGCCATCAGGGATTTTCGAAAAAAATTGAAAATTTTTTTTGTTGATTTTTCGGTTCAAAATGATTATAGGTAATGTATATGTCCTGTTGAGCTCGAAATTACCGGTTGGAGGCATAAGGAAAGCGTGGTTATTGGAAGTTTCGTATTTTGTGATTCGGCCACATTATGTTTCGAACTTGGATTGCAAACGAATGAGGCGACATATTGAACCAAATTAAACGTTGATCTTCTCATAATTACATTAATAATCAAAAATAAACGAAACAAACGGAATCTGAGACAATAAATTTTAAGCGTTCAAAATAAGTAAGGCTAACCATCAGGGATTTTCGAAAAAAATTGAAAATTTTTTTTGTTGATTTTTCGGTTCAAAATGATTATAGGTAATGTATATGTCCTGTTGAGCTCGAAATTACCGGTTGGAGGCATAAGGAAAGCGTGGTTATTGGAAGTTTCGTATTTTGTGATTCGGCCACATTATGTTTCGAACTTGGATTGCAAACGAATGAGGCGACATATTGAACCAAATTAAACGTTGATCTTCTCATAATTACATTAATAATCAAAAATAAATGAAATAAACGGAATCTGAGACAATAAATTTTAAGCGTTCAAAATAAGTAAGGCTAACCATCAGGGATTTTCGCAAAAAATTGAAAATTTTTTTTGTTGATTTTTCGGTTCAAAATGATTATAGGTAATGTATATGTCCTGTTGAGCTCGAAATTACCGGTTGGAGGCATAAGGAAAGCGTGGTTATTGGAAGTTTCGTATTTTGTGATTCGGCCACATTATGTTTCGAACTTGGATTGCAAACGAATGAGGCGACATATTGAACCAAATTAAACGTTGATCTTCTCATAATTACATTAATAATCAAAAATAAAAGAAATAAACGGAATCTGAGACAATAAATTTTAAGCGTTCAAAATAAGTAAGGCTAACCATCAGGGATTTTCGCAAAAAATTGAAAATTTTTTTTGTTGATTTTTCGGTTCAAAATGATTATAGGTAATGTATATGTCCTGTTGAGCTCGAAATTACCGGTTGGAGGCATAAGGAAAGCGTGGTTATTGGAAGTTTCGTATTTTGTGATTCGGCCACATTATGTTTCGAACTTGGATTGCAAACGAATGAGGCGACATATTGAACCAAATTAAACGTTGATCTTCTCATAATTACATTAATAATCAAAAATAAATGAAATAAACGGAATCTGAGACAATAAATTTTAAGCGTTCAAAATAAGTAAGGCTAACCATCAGGGATTTTCGCAAAAAATTGAAAATTTTTTTTTGTTGATTTTTCGGTTCAAAATGATTATAGGTAATGTATATGTCCTGTTGAGCTCGAAATTACCGGTTGGAGGCATAAGGAAAGCGTGGTTATTGGAAGTTTCGTATTTTGGGATTCGGCCACATTATGTTTCGAACTTGGATTGCAAACGAATGAGGCGACATATTGAACCAAATTAAACGTTGATCTTCTCATAATTACATTAATAATCAAAAATAAATGAAATAAACGGAATCTGAGACAATAAATTTTAAGCGTTCAAAATAAGTAAGGCTAGCCATCAGGGATTTTCGAAAAAAATTGAAAATTTTTTTTGTTGATTTTTCGGTTCAAAATGATTATAGGTAATGTATATGTCCTGTTGAGCTCGAAATTACCGGTTGGAGGCATAAGGAAAGCGTGGTTATTGGAAGTTTCGTATTTTGTGATTCGGCCACATTATGTTTCGAACTTGGATTGCAAACGAATGAGGCGACATATTGAACCAAATTAAACGTTGATCTTCTCATAATTACATTAATAATCAAAAATAAATGAAATAAACGGAATCTGAGACAATAAATTTTAAGCGTTCAAAATAAGTAAGGCTAACCATCAGGGATTTTCGCAAAAAATTGAAAATTTTTTTTGTTGATTTTTCGGTTCAAAATGATTATAGGTAATGTATATGTCCTGTTGAGCTCGAAATTACCGGTTGGAGGCATAAGGAAAGCGTGGTTATTGGAAGTTTCGTATTTTGTGATTCGGCCACATTATGTTTCGAACTTGGATTGCAAACGAATGAGGTGACATATTGAACCAAATTAAACGTTGATCTTCTCATAATTACATTAATAATCAAAAATAAACGAAACAAACGGAATCTGAGACAATAAATTTTAAGCGTTCAAAATAAGTAAGGCTAGCCATCAGGGATTTTCGAAAAAAATTGAAAATTTTTTTTGTTGATTTTTCGGTTCAAAATGATTATAGGTAATGTATATGTCCTGTTGAGCTCGAAATTACCGGTTGGAGGCATAAGGAAAGCGTGGTTATTCGAAGTTTCGTATTTTGTGATTCGGCCACATTATGTTTCGAACTTGGATTGCAAACGAATGAGGCGACATATTGAACCAAATTAAACGTTGATCTTCTCATAATTACATTAATAATCAAAAATAAATGAAATAAACGGAATCTGAGACAATAAATTTTAAGCGTTCAAAATAAGTAAGGCAAATTGAAAATTTTTTTTTGTTGATTTTTCGGTTCAAAATGATTATAGGTAATGTATATGTCCTGTTGAGCTCGAAATTACCGGTTGGAGGCATAAGGAAAGCGTGGTTATTGGAAGTTTCGTATTTTGTGATTCGGCCACATTATGTTTCGAACTTGGATTGCAAACGAATGAGGCGACATATTGAACCAAATTAAACGTTGATCTTCTCATAATTACATTAATAATCAAAAATAAATGAAATAAACGGAATCTGAGACAATAAATTTTAAGCGTTCAAAATAAGTAAGGCTAACCATCAGGGATTTTCGCAAACAATTGAAATTTTTTTTTTGTTGATTTTTCGGTTCAAAATGATTATAGGTAATGTATATGTCCTGTTGAGCTCGAAATTACCGGTTGGAGGCATAAGGAAAGCGTGGTTATTGGAAGTTTCGTATTTTGTGATTCGGCCACATTATGTTTCGAACTTGGATTGCAAACGAATGAGGCGACATATTGAACCAAATTAAACGTTGATCTTCTCATAATTACATTAATAATCAAAAATAAACGAAACAAACGGAATCTGAGACAATAAATTTTAAGCGTTCAAAATAAGTAAGGCTAACCATCAGGGATTTTCGCAAAAAATTGAAAATTTTTTTTGTTGATTTTTCGGTTCAAAATGATTATAGGTAATGTATATGTCCTGTTGAGCTCGAAATTACCGGTTGGAGGCATAAGGAAAGCGTGGTTATTGGAAGTTTCGTATTTTGTGATTCGGCCACATTATGTTTAGAACTTGGATTGCAAACGAATGAGGCGACATATTGAACCAAATTAAACGTTGATCTTCTCATAATTACATTAACAATCAAAAATAAATGAAATAAACGGAATCTGAGACAATAAATTTTAAGCGTTCAAAATAAGTAAGGCTAACCATCAGGGATTTTCGCAAACAATTGAAATTTTTTTTTTGTTGATTTTTCGGTTCAAAATGATTATAGGTAATGTATATGTCCTGTTGAGCTCGAAATTACCGGTTGGAGGCATAAGGAAAGCGTGGTTATTGGAAGTTTCGTATTTTGTGATTCGGCCACATTATGTTTCGAACTTGGATTGCAAACGAATGAGGCGACATATTGAACCAAATTAAACGTTGATCTTCTCATAATTACATTAACAATCAAAAATAAACGAAACAAACGGAATCTGAGACAATAAATTTTAAGCGTTCAAAATAAGTAAGGCTAACCAACCATCAGGGATTTTCGCAAAAAATTTAAAATTTTTTTTTGTTGATTTTTCGGTTCAAAATGATTATAGGTAGTGTATATGTCCTGTTGAGCTCGAAATTACCGGTTGGAGGCATAAGGAAAGCGTGGTTATTGGAAGTTTCGTATTTTGTGATTCGGCCACATTATGTTTCGAACTTGGATTGCAAACGAATGAGGCGACATATTGAACCAAATTAAACGTTGATCTTCTCATAATTACATTAACAATCAAAAATAAACGAAACAAACGGAATCTGAGACAATAAATTTTAAGCGTTCAAAATAAGTAAGGCTAACCAACCATCAGGGATTTTCGCAAAAAATTTAAAATTTTTTTTTGTTGATTTTTCGGTTCAAAATGATTATAGGTAATGTATATGTCCTGTTGAGCTCGAAATTACCGGTTGGAGGCATAAGGAAAGCGTGGTTATTGGAAGTTTCGTATTTTGTGATTCGGCCACATTATGTTTCGAACTTGGATTGCAAACGAATGAGGCGACATATTGAACCAAATTAAACGTTGATCTTCTCATAATTACATTAACAATCAAAAATAAACGAAACAAACGGAATCTGAGACAATAAATTTTAAGCGTTCAAAATAAGTAAGGCTAACCAACCATCAGGGATTTTCGCAAAAAATTTAAAATTTTTTTTTGTTGATTTTTCGGTTCAAAATGATTATAGGTAGTGTATATGTCCTGTTGAGCTCGAAATTACCGGTTGGAGGCATAAGGAAAGCGTGGTTATTGGAAGTTTCGTATTTTGTGATTCGGCCACATTATGTTTCGAACTTGGATTGCAAACGAATGAGGCGACATATTGAAGCAAATTAAACGTTGATCTTCTCATAATTACATTAACAATCAAAAATAAACGAAACAAACGGAATCTGAGACAATAAATTTTAAGCGTTCAAAATAAGTAAGGCTAACCATCAGGGATTTTCGCAAAAAATTTAAAAATTTTTTTTGTTGATTTTTCGGTTCAAAATGATTATAGGTAATGTATATGTCCTGTTGAGCTCGAAATTACCGGTTGGAGGCATAAGGAAAGCGTGGTTATTGGAAGTTTCGTATTTTGTGATTCGGCCACATTATGTTTCGAACTTGGATTGCAAACGAATGAGGCGACATATTGAACCAAATTAAACGTTGATCTTCTCATAATTACATTAATAATCAAAAATAAACGAAACAAACGGAATCTGAGACAATAAATTTTAAGCGTTCAAAATAAGTAAGGCTAACCATCAGGGATTTTCGCAAAAAATTGAAAATTTTTTTTGTTGATTTTTCGGTTCAAAATGATTATAGGTAATGTATATGTCCTGTTGAGCTCGAAATTACCGGTTGGAGGCATAAGGAAAGCGTGGTTATTGGAAGTTTCGTATTTTGTGATTCGGCCACATTATGTTTCGAACTTGGATTGCAAACGAATGAGGCGACATATTGAACCAAATTAAACGTTGATCTTCTCATAATTACATTAACAATCAAAAATAAACGAAACAAACGGAATCTGAGACAATAAATTTTAAGCGTTCAAAATAAGTAAGGCTAACCAACCATCAGGGATTTTCGCAAAAAATTTAAAATTTTTTTTTGTTGATTTTTCGGTTCAAAATGATTATAGGTAGTGTATATGTCCTGTTGAGCTCGAAATTACCGGTTGGAGGCATAAGGAAAGCGTGGTTATTGGAAGTTTCGTATTTTGTGATTCGGCCACATTATGTTTCGAACTTGGATTGCAAACGAATGAGGCGACATATTGAAGCAAATTAAACGTTGATCTTCTCATAATTACATTAACAATCAAAAATAAACGAAACAAACGGAATCTGAGACAATAAATTTTAAGCGTTCAAAATAAGTAAGGCTAACCATCAGGGATTTTCGCAAAAAATTTAAAAATTTTTTTTGTTGATTTTTCGGTTCAAAATGATTATAGGTAATGTATATGTCCTGTTGAGCTCGAAATTACCGGTTGGAGGCATAAGGAAAGCGTGGTTATTGGAAGTTTCGTATTTTGTGATTCGGCCACATTATGTTTCGAACTTGGATTGCAAACGAATGAGGCGACATATTGAACCAAATTAAACGTTGATCTTCTCATAATTACATTAATAATCAAAAATAAACGAAACAAACGGAATCTGAGACAATAAATTTTAAGCGTTCAAAATAAGTAAGGCTAACCATCAGGGATTTTCGCAAAAAATTGAATTTTTTTTTTTGTTGATTTTTCGGTTCAAAATGATTATAGGTAATGTATATGTCCTGTTGAGCTCGAAATTACCGGTTGGAGGCATAAGGAAAGCGTGGTTATTGGAAGTTTCGTATTTTGTGATTCGGCCACATTATGTTTCGAACTTGGATTGCAAACGAATGAGGCGACATATAGAACCAAATTAAACGTTGATCTTCTCATAATTACATTAATAATCAAAAATAAACGAAACAAACGGAATCTGAGACAATAAATTTTAAGCGTTCAAAATAAGTAAGGCTAACCATCAGGGATTTTCGCAAAAAATTGAAAATTTTTTTTGTTGATTTTTCGGTTCAAAATGATTATAGGTAATGTATATGTCCTGTTGAGCTCGAAATTACCGGTTGGAGGCATAAGGAAAGCGTGGTTATTGGAAGTTTCGTATTTTGTGATTCGGCCACATTATGTTTCGAACTTGGATTGCAAACGAATGAGGCGACATATTGAACCAAATTAAACGTTGATCTTCTCATAATTACATTAATAATCAAAAATAAACGAAACAAACGGAATCTGAGACAATAAATTTTAAGCGTTCAAAATAAGTAAGGCTAACCATCAGGGATTTTCGCAAAAAATTGAAAATTTTTTTTGTTGATTTTTCGGTTCAAAATGATTATAGGTAATGTATATGTCCTGTTGAGCTCGAAATTACCGGTTGGAGGCATAAGGAAAGCGTGGTTATTGGAAGTTTCGTATTTTGTGATTCGGCCACATTATGTTTCGAACTTGGATTGCAAACGAATGAGGCGACATATTGAACCAAATTAAACGTTGATCTTCTCATAATTACATTAACAATCAAAAATAAATGAAATAAACGGAATCTGAGACAATAAATTTTAAGCGTTCAAAATAAGTAAGGCTAACCATCAGGGATTTTCGCAAACAATTGAAATTTTTTTTTTGTTGATTTTTCGGTTCAAAATGATTATAGGTAATGTATATGTCCTGTTGAGCTCGAAATTACCGGTTGGAGGCATAAGGAAAGCGTGGTTATTGGAAGTTTCGTATTTTGTGATTCGGCCACATTATGTTTCGAACTTGGATTGCAAACGAATGAGGCGACATATTGAACCAAATTAAACGTTGATCTTCTCATAATTACATTAACAATCAAAAATAAACGAAACAAACGGAATCTGAGACAATAAATTTTAAGCGTTCAAAATAAGTAAGGCTAACCAACCATCAGGGATTTTCGCAAAAAATTTAAAATTTTTTTTTGTTGATTTTTCGGTTCAAAATGATTATAGGTAGTGTATATGTCCTGTTGAGCTCCAAATTACCGGTTGGAGGCATAAGGAAAGCGTGGTTATTGGAAGTTTCGTATTTTGTGATTCGGCCACATTATGTTTCGAACTTGGATTGCAAACGAATGAGGCGACATATTGAACCAAATTAAACGTTGATCTTCTCATAATTACATTAACAATCAAAAATAAACGAAACAAACGGAATCTGAGACAATAAATTTTAAGCGTTCAAAATAAGTAAGGCTAACCAACCATCAGGGATTTTCGCAAAAAATTTAAAATTTTTTTTTGTTGATTTTTCGGTTCAAAATGATTATAGGTAATGTATATGTCCTGTTGAGCTCGAAATTACCGGTTGGAGGCATAAGGAAAGCGTGGTTATTGGAAGTTTCGTATTTTGTGATTCGGCCACATTATGTTTCGAACTTGGATTGCAAACGAATGAGGCGACATATTGAACCAAATTAAACGTTGATCTTCTCATAATTACATTAACAATCAAAAATAAACGAAACAAACGGAATCTGAGACAATAAATTTTAAGCGTTCAAAATAAGTAAGGCTAACCAACCATCAGGGATTTTCGCAAAAAATTTAAAATTTTTTTTTGTTGATTTTTCGGTTCAAAATGATTATAGGTAGTGTATATGTCCTGTTGAGCTCGAAATTACCGGTTGGAGGCATAAGGAAAGCGTGGTTATTGGAAGTTTCGTATTTTGTGATTCGGCCACATTATGTTTCGAACTTGGATTGCAAACGAATGAGGCGACATATTGAAGCAAATTAAACGTTGATCTTCTCATAATTACATTAACAATCAAAAATAAACGAAACAAACGGAATCTGAGACAATAAATTTTAAGCGTTCAAAATAAGTAAGGCTAACCATCAGGGATTTTCGCAAAAAATTTAAAAATTTTTTTTGTTGATTTTTCGGTTCAAAATGATTATAGGTAATGTATATGTCCTGTTGAGCTCGAAATTACCGGTTGGAGGCATAAGGAAAGCGTGGTTATTGGAAGTTTCGTATTTTGTGATTCGGCCACATTATGTTTCGAACTTGGATTGCAAACGAATGAGGCGACATATTGAACCAAATTAAACGTTGATCTTCTCATAATTACATTAATAATCAAAAATAAACGAAACAAACGGAATCTGAGACAATAAATTTTAAGCGTTCAAAATAAGTAAGGCTAACCATCAGGGATTTTCGCAAAAAATTGAAAATTTTTTTTGTTGATTTTTCGGTTCAAAATGATTATAGGTAATGTATATGTCCTGTTGAGCTCGAAATTACCGGTTGGAGGCATAAGGAAAGCGTGGTTATTGGAAGTTTCGTATTTTGTGATTCGGCCACATTATGTTTCGAACTTGGATTGCAAACGAATGAGGCGACATATTGAACCAAATTAAACGTTGATCTTCTCATAATTACATTAACAATCAAAAATAAACGAAACAAACGGAATCTGAGACAATAAATTTTAAGCGTTCAAAATAAGTAAGGCTAACCAACCATCAGGGATTTTCGCAAAAAATTTAAAATTTTTTTTTGTTGATTTTTCGGTTCAAAATGATTATAGGTAGTGTATATGTCCTGTTGAGCTCGAAATTACCGGTTGGAGGCATAAGGAAAGCGTGGTTATTGGAAGTTTCGTATTTTGTGATTCGGCCACATTATGTTTCGAACTTGGATTGCAAACGAATGAGGCGACATATTGAAGCAAATTAAACGTTGATCTTCTCATAATTACATTAACAATCAAAAATAAACGAAACAAACGGAATCTGAGACAATAAATTTTAAGCGTTCAAAATAAGTAAGGCTAACCATCAGGGATTTTCGCAAAAAATTTAAAAATTTTTTTTGTTGATTTTTCGGTTCAAAATGATTATAGGTAATGTATATGTCCTGTTGAGCTCGAAATTACCGGTTGGAGGCATAAGGAAAGCGTGGTTATTGGAAGTTTCGTATTTTGTGATTCGGCCACATTATGTTTCGAACTTGGATTGCAAACGAATGAGGCGACATATTGAACCAAATTAAACGTTGATCTTCTCATAATTACATTAATAATCAAAAATAAACGAAACAAACGGAATCTGAGACAATAAATTTTAAGCGTTCAAAATAAGTAAGGCTAACCATCAGGGATTTTCGCAAAAAATTGAATTTTTTTTTTTGTTGATTTTTCGGTTCAAAATGATTATAGGTAATGTATATGTCCTGTTGAGCTCGAAATTACCGGTTGGAGGCATAAGGAAAGCGTGGTTATTGGAAGTTTCGTATTTTGTGATTCGGCCACATTATGTTTCGAACTTGGATTGCAAACGAATGAGGCGACATATAGAACCAAATTAAACGTTGATCTTCTCATAATTACATTAATAATCAAAAATAAACGAAACAAACGGAATCTGAGACAATAAATTTTAAGCGTTCAAAATAAGTAAGGCTAACCATCAGGGATTTTCGCAAAAAATTGAAAATTTTTTTTGTTGATTTTTCGGTTCAAAATGATTATAGGTAATGTATATGTCCTGTTGAGCTCGAAATTACCGGTTGGAGGCATAAGGAAAGCGTGGTTATTGGAAGTTTCGTATTTTGTGATTCGGCCACATTATGTTTCGAACTTGGATTGCAAACGAATGAGGCGACATATTGAACCAAATTAAACGTTGATCTTCTCATAATTACATTAATAATCAAAAATAAACGAAACAAACGGAATCTGAGACAATAAATTTTAAGCGTTCAAAATAAGTAAGGCTAACCATCAGGGATTTTCGCAAAAAATTGAAAATTTTTTTTTGTTGATTTTTCGGTTCAAAATGATTATAGGTAATGTATATGTCCTGTTGAGCTCGAAATTACCGGTTGGAGGCATAAGGAAAGCGTGGTTATTGGAAGTTTCGTATTTTGTGATTCGGCCACATTATGTTTCGAACTTGGATTGCAAACGAATGAGGCGACATATTGAACCAAATTAAACGTTGATCTTCTCATAATTACATTAATAATCAAAAATAAACGAAATAAACGGAATCTGAGACAATAAATTTTAAGCGTTCAAAATAAGTAAGGCTAACCATCAGGGATTTTTGCAAAAAATTGAAATTTTTTTTTTGTTGATTTTTCGGTTCAAAATGATTATAGGTAATGTATATGTCCTGTTGAGCTCGAAATTACCGGTTGGAGGCATAAGGAAAGCGTGGTTATTGGAAGTTTCGTATTTTGTGATTCGGCCACATTATGTTTCGAACTTGGATTGCAAACGAATGAGGCGACATATTGAACCAAATTAAACGTTGATCTTCTCATAATTACATTAATAATCAAAAATAAATGAAATAAACGGAATCTGAGACAATAAATTTTAAGCGTTCAAAATAAGTAAGGCTAACCATCAGGGATTTTTGCAAAAAATTGAAATTTTTTTTTTGTTGATTTTTCGGTTCAAAATGATTATAGGTAATGTATATGTCCTGTTGAGCTCGAAATTACCGGTTGGAGGCATAAGGAAAGCGTGGTTATTGGAAGTTTCGTATTTTGGGATTCGGCCACATTATGTTTCGAACTTGGATTGCAAACGAATGAGGCGACATATTGAACCAAATTAAACGTTGATCTTCTCATAATTACATTAATAATCAAAAATAAATGAAATAAACGGAATCTGAGACAATAAATTTTAAGCGTTCAAAATAAGTAAGGCTAACCATCAGGGATTTTCGCAAAAAATTGAAAATTTTTTTTGTTGATTTTTCGGTTCAAAATGATTATAGGTAATGTATATGTCCTGTTGAGCTCGAAATTACCGGTTGGAGGCATAAGGAAAGCGTGGTTATTGGAAGTTTCGTATTTTGTGATTCGGCCACATTATGTTTCGAACTTGGATTGCAAACGAATGAGGCGACATATTGAACCAAATTAAACGTTGATCTTCTCATAATTACATTAATAATCAAAAATAAACGAAATAAACGGAATCTGAGACAATAAATTTTAAGCGTTCAAAATAAGTAAGGCTACCATCAGGGATTTTCGCAAAAAATTGAAATTTTTTTTTTGTTGATTTTTCGGTTCAAAATGATTATAGGTAATGTATATGTCCTGTTGAGCTCGAAATTACCGGTTGGAGGCATAAGGAAAGCGTGGTTATTGGAAGTTTCGTACTTTGTGATTCGGCCACATTATGTTTCGAACTTGGATTGCAAACGAATGAGGCGACATATTGAACCAAATTAAACGTTGATCTTCTCATAATTACATTAATAATCAAAAATAAACGAAATAAACGGAATCTGAGACAATAAATTTTAAGCGTTCAAAATAAGTAAGGCTAACCATCAGGGATTTTCGCAAAAAATTGAAAATTTTTTTTGTTGATTTTTCGGTTCAAAATGATTATAGGTAATGTATATGTCCTGTTGAGCTCCAAATTACCGGTTGGAGGCATAAGGAAAGCGTGGTTATTGGAAGTTTCGTATTTTGTGATTCGGCCACATTATGTTTCGAACTTGGATTGCAAACGAATGAGGCGACATATTGAACCAAATTAAACGTTGATCTTCTCATAATTACATTAATAATCAAAAATAAACGAAATAAACGGAATCTGAGACAATAAATTTTAAGCGTTCAAAATAAGTAAGGCTAACCATCAGGGATTTTCGCAAAAAATTGAAAATTTTTTTTGTTGATTTTTCGGTTCAAAATGATTATAGGTAATGTATATGTCCTGTTGAGCTCGAAATTACCGGTTGGAGGCATAAGGAAAGCGTGGTTATTGGAAGTTTCGTATTTTGTGATTCGGCCACATTATGTTTCGAACTTGGATTGCAAACGAATGAGGCGACATATTGAACCAAATTAAACGTTGATCTTCTCATAATTACATTAATAATCAAAAATAAATGAAACAAACGGAATCTGAGACAATAAATTTTAAGCGTTCAAAATAAGTAAGGCTAACCATCAGGGATTTTCGCAAAAAATTGAAAATTTTTTTTTGTTGATTTTTCGGTTCAAAATGATTATAGGTAATGTATATGTCCTGTTGAGCTCGAAATTACCGGTTGGAGGCATAAGGAAAGCGTGGTTATTGGAAGTTTCGTATTTTGGGATTCGGCCACATTATGTTTCGAACTTGGATTGCAAACGAATGAGGCGACATATTGAACCAAATTAAACGTTGATCTTCTCATAATTACATTAATAATCAAAAATAAATGAAATAAACGGAATCTGAGACAATAAATTTTAAGCGTTCAAAATAAGTAAGGCTAACCATCAGGGATTTTCGCAAAAAATTGAAATTTTTTTTTTGTTGATTTTTCGGTTCAAAATGATTATAGGTAATGTATATGTCCTGTTGAGCTCGAAATTACCGGTTGGAGGCATAAGGAAAGCGTGGTTATTGGAAGTTTCGTACTTTGTGATTCGGCCACATTATGTTTCGAACTTGGATTGCAATCGAATGAGGCGACATATTGAACCAAATTAAACATTGAACTTCTCATAATTACATTAACAATCAGAAATAAATGAAACAAACGGAATCTGAGACAATCAATTTTAAGCGTTCAAAATAAGTAAGGCTAACCATCAGGGATTTTCGCAAAAAATTGAAAATTTTTTTTTGTTGATTTTTCGGTTCAAAATGATTATAGGTAATGTATATGTCCTGTTGAGCTCGAAATTACCGGTTGGAGGCATAAGGAAAGCGTGGTTATTGGAAGTTTCGTACTTTGTGATTCGGCCACATTATGTTTCGAACTTGGATTGCAATCGAATGAGGCGACATATTGAACCAAATTAAACATTGAACTTCTCATAATTACATTAACAATCAGAAATAAATGAAACAAACGGAATCTGAGACAATCAATTTTAAGCGTTCAAAATAAGTAAGGCTAACCAACCATCAGGGATTTTCGCAAAAAATTTAAAAATTTTTTTTGTTGATTTTTCGGTTCAAAATGATTATAGGTAGTGTATATGTCCTGTTGAGCTCGAAATTACCGGTTGGAGGCATAAGGAAAGCGTGGTTATTGGAAGTTTCGTATTTTGTGATTCGGCCACATTATGTTTCGAACTTGGATTGCAAACGAATGAGGCGACATATTGAACCAAATTAAACATTGAACTTCTCATAATTACATTAACAATCAGAAATAAATGAAACAAACGGAATCTGAGACAATCAATTTTAAGCGTTCAAAATAAGTAAGGCTAACCATCAGGGATTTTCGCAAAAAATTGAAAATTTTTTTTTGTTGATTTTTCAGTTCAAAATGATTATAGGTAATGTATATGTCCTGTTGAGCTCGAAATTACCGGTTGGAGGCATAAGGAAAGCGTGGTTATTTAACCATCAGGGATTTTCGCAAAAAATTGAAAATTTTTTTTTGTTGATTTTTCAGTTCAAAATGATTATAGGTAATGTTTATGTCCTGTTGAGCTCGAAATTACCGGTTGGAGGCATAAGGAAAGCGTGGTTATTTAACCATCAGGGATTTTCGCAAAAAATTGAAAATTTTTTTTTGTTGATTTTTCAGTTCAAAATGATTATAGGTAATGTATATGTCCTGTTGAGCTCGAAATTACCGGTTGGAGGCATAAGGAAAGCGTGGTTATTGGAAGTTTCGTATTTTGTGATTCGGCCACATTATGTTTCGAACTTGGATTGCAATCGAATGAGGCGACATATTGAAGCAAATTAAACGTTGATCTTCTCATAATTACATTAACAATCAGAAATAAATGAAACAAACGGAATCTGAGACAATAAATTTTAAGCGTTCAAAATAAGTAAGGCTAACCATCAGGGATTTTCGCAAAAAATTGAAAATTTTTTTTTGTTGATTTTTCGGTTCAAAATGATTATAGGTAATGTATATGTCCTGTTGAGCTCGAAATTACCGGTTGGAGGCATAAGGAAAGCGTGGTTATTGGAAGTTTCGTATTTTGTGATTCGGCCACATTATGTTTCGAACTTGGATTGCAATCGAATGAGGCGACATATTGAAGCAAATTAAACGTTGATCTTCTCATAATTACATTAACAATCAGAAATAAATGAAACAAACGGAATCTGAGACAATAAATTTTAAGCGTTCAAAATAAGTAAGGCTAACCCATCAGGGATTTTCGCAAAAAATTGAATTTTTTTTTTGTTGATTTTTCGGTTCAAAATGATTATAGGTAATGTATATGTCCTGTTGAGCTCGAAATTACCGGTTGGAGGCATAAGGAAAGCGTGGTTATTGGAAGTTTCGTATTTTGTGATTCGGCCACATTATGTTTCGAACTTGGATTGCAAACGAATGAGGCGACATATTGAACCAAATTAAACGTTGATCTTCTCATAATTACATTAATAATCGAAAATAAACGAAACAAACGGAATCTGAGACAATAAATTTTAATCGTTCAAAATAAGTAAGGCTAACAACCAACCATCAGGGATTTTCGCAAAAAATTTTGAAAATTTTTTTTGTTGATTTTTCGGTTCAAAATGATTATAGGTAATGTATATGTAATGTTGAGCTCGAAATTACCGGTTGGAGGCATAAGGAAAGCGTGGTTATTGGAAGTTTCGTATTTTGTGATTCGGCCACATTATGTTTCGAACTTGGATTGCAAACGAATGAGGCGACATATTGAACCAAATTAAACGTTGATCTTCTCATAATTACATTAACAATCAAAAATAAATGAAATAAACGGAATCTGGGACAATAAATTTTAAGCGTTCAAAATAAGTAAGGCTAACCATCAGGGATTTTTGCAAAAAATTGAATTTTTTTTTTTTGTTGATTTTTCGGTTCAAAATGATTATAGGTAATGTATATGTCCTGTTGAGCTCGAAATTACCGGTTGGAGGCATAAGGAAAGCGTGGTTATTGGAAGTTTCGTATTTTGTGATTCGGCCACATTATGTTTCGAACTTGGATTGCAATCGAATGAGGCGACATATTGAACCAAATTAAACGTTGATCTTCTCATAATTACATTAATAATCAAAAATAAATGAAACAAACGGAATCTGAGACAATAAATTTTAAGCGTTCAAAATAAGTAAGGCTAACCATCAGGGATTTTCGCAAAAAATTGAAAATTTTTTTTGTTGATTTTTCGGTTCAAAATGATTATAGGTAATGTATATGTCCTGTTGAGCTCGAAATTACCGGTTGGAGGCATAAGGAAAGCGTGGTTATTGGAAGTTTCGTATTTTGTGATTCGGCCACATTATGTTTCGAACTTGGATTGCAATCGAATGAGGCGACATATTGAAGCAAATTAAACGTTGATCTTCTCATAATTACATTAACAATCAAAAATAAACGAAACAAACGGAATCTGAGACAATAAATTTTAAGCGTTCAAAATAAGTAAGGCTAACCATCAGGGATTTTCGCAAAAAATTGAAAATTTTTTTTTGTTGATTTTTCGGTTCAAAATGATTATAGGTAATGTATATGTCCTGTTGAGCTCGAAATTACCGGTTGGAGGCATAAGGAAAGCGTGGTTATTGGAAGTTTCGTATTTTGTGATTCGGCCACATTATGTTTCGAACTTGGATTGCAATCGAATGAGGCGACATATTGAACCAAATTAAACGTTGATCTTCTCATAATTACATTAACAATCAGAAATAAACGAAACAAACGGAATCTGAGACAATAAATTTTAAGCGTTCAAAATAAGTAAGGCTGGCTCATCAGGGATTTTCGCAAAAAATTGAAAATTTTTTTTTGTTGATTTTTCGGTTCAAAATGATTACAGGTAATGTATATGTCCTGTTGAGCTCGAAATTACCGGTTGAAGGCATAAGGAAAGCGTGGTTATTGGAAGTTTCGTATTTTGTGATTCAGCCACATTATGTTTCGAACCTGGATTGCAGGCGAATGAGGCGACATATTGAAGCAAATTAAACGTTGATCCTCTCATAATTACATTAACAATCAAAAATAAACGAAACAAACGGAATCTGAGACAATAAATTTTAAGCGTTCAAAATAAGTATGGCTAACCATCAGGGATTTTCGCAAAAAATTGAAAATTTTTTTTTGTTGATTTTTCGGTTCAAAATGATTACAGGTAATGTATATGTCCTGTTGAGCTCGAAATTACCGGTTGAAGGCATAAGGAAAGCGTGGTTATTGGAAGTTTCGTATTTTGTGATTCGGCCACATTATGTTTCGAACTTGGATTGCAAACGAATGAGGCGACATATTGAACCAAATTAAACGTTGATCTTCTCATAATTACATTAACAATCAAAAATAAACGAAACAAACGGAATCTGAGACAATAAATTTTAAGCGTTCAAAATAAGTAAGGCTAACCATCAGGGATTTTGGCAAAAAATTGAAAATTTTTTTTTGTTGATTTTTCAGTTCAAAATGATTATAGGTAATGTATATGTCCTGTTGAGCTCGAAATTACCGGTTGAAGGCATAAGGAAAGCGTGGTTATTTAACCATCAGGGATTTTCGCAAAAAATTGAAAATTTTTTTTTGTTAATTTTTCAGTTCAAAATGATTATAGGTAATGTATATGTCCTGTTGAGCTCGAAATTACCGGTTGGAGGCATAAGGAAAGCGTGGTTATTTAACCATCAGGGATTTTCGCAAAAAATTGAAAATTTTTTTTGTTGATTTTTCAGTTCAAAATGATTATAGGTAATGTATATGTCCTGTTGAGCTCGAAATTACCGGTTGGAGGCATAAGGAAAGCGTGGTTATTGGAAGTTTCGTATTTTGTGATTCGGCCACATTATGTTTCGAACTTGGATTGCAAACGAATGAGGCGACATATTGAACCAAATTAAACGTTGAACTTCTCATAATTACATTAACAATCAGAAATAAATGAAACAAACGGAATCTGAGACAATAAATTTTAAGCGTTCAAAATAAGTAAGGCTAACCATCAGGGATTTTCGCAAAAAATTGAAAATTTTTTTTTGTTGATTTTTCGGTTCAAAATGATTACAGGTAATGTATATGTCCTGTTGAGCTCGAAATTACCGGTTGAAGGCATAAGGAAAGCGTGGTTATTGGAAGTTTCGTATTTTGTGATTCGGCCACATTATGTTTCGAACCTGGATTGCAAACGAATGAGGCGACATATTGAACCAAATTAAACGTTGATCTTCTCATAACTACATTAACAATCAGAAATAAATGAAACAAACGGAATCTGAGACAATAAATTTTAAGCGTTCAAAATAAGTATGGCTAACCATCAGAGATTTTCGCAAAAAATTGAAAATTTTTTTTTGTTGATTTTTCGGTTCAAAATGATTATAGGTAATGTATATGTCCTGTTGAGCTCGAAATTACCGGTTGAAGGCATAAGGAAAGCGTGGTTATTGGAAGTTTCGTATTTTGTGATTCGGCCACATTATGTTTCGAACCTGGATTGCAAACGAATGAGGCGACATATTGAACCAAATTAAACGTTGATCTTCTCATAATTACATTAACAATCAGAAATAAATGAAACAAACGGAATCTGAGACAATAAATTTTAAGCGTTCAAAATAAGTAAGGCTGGCTCATCAGGGATTTTCGCAAAAAATTGAAAATTTTTTTTTGTTGATTTTTCGGTTCAAAATGATTACAGGTAATGTATATGTCCTGTTGAGCTCGAAATTACCGGTTGAAGGCATAAGGAAAGCGTGGTTATTGGAAGTTTCGTATTTTGTGATTCAGCCACATTATGTTTCGAACCTGGATTGCAGGCGAATGAGGCGACATATTGAAGCAAATTAAACGTTGATCCTCTCATAATTACATTAACAATCAAAAATAAACGAAACAAACGGAATCTGAGACAATAAATTTTAAGCGTTCAAAATAAGTAAGGCTAACAACCATCAGAGATTTTCGCAAAAAATTGAAAATTTTTTTTTGTTGATTTTTCGGTTCAAAATGATTATAGGTAATGTATATGTCCTGTTGAGCTCGAAATTACCGGTTGGAGGCATAAGGAAAGCGTGGTTATTGGAAGTTTCGTATTTTGTGATTCGGCCACATTATGTTTCGAACTTGGATTGCAAACGAATGAGGCGACATATTGAACCAAATTAAACGTTGATCCTCTCATAATTACATTAACAATCAGAAATAAATGAAACAAACGGAATCTGAGACAATAAATTTTAAGCGTTCAAAATAAGTAAGGCTAACCATCAGGGATTTTCGCAAAAAAATGAAAATTTTTTTTTGTTGATTTTTCAGTTCAAAATGATTATAGGTAATGTATATGTCCTGTTGAGCTCGAAATTTCCGGTTGGAGGCATAAGGAAAGCGTGGTTATTGGAAGTTTCGTATTTTGTGATTCGGCCACATTATGTTTCGAACTTGGATTGCAATCGAATGAGGCGACATATTGAAGCAAATTAAACGTTGATCTTCTCATAATTACATTAACAATCAGAAATAAATGAAACAAACGGAATCTGAGACAATAAATTTTAAGCGTTCAAAATAAGTAAGGCTAACCATCAGGGATTTTCGCAAAAAAATGAAAATTTTTTTTTGTTGATTTTTCAGTTCAAAATGATTATAGGTAATGTATATGTCCTGTTGAGCTCGAAATTTCCGGTTGGAGGCATAAGGAAAGCGTGGTTATTGGAAGTTTCGTATTTTGTGATTCGGCCACATTATGTTTCGAACTTGGATTGCAAACGAATGAGGCGACATATTGAACCAAATTAAACGTTGATCTTCTCATAATTACATTAACAATCAAAAATAAACGAAACAAACGGAATCTGAGACAATAAATTTTAAGCGTTCAAAATAAGTAAGGCTAACCATCAGGGATTTTCGCAAAAAATTGAAAATTTTTTTTTGTTGATTTTTCAGTTCAAAATGATTATAGGTAATGTATATGTCCTGTTGAGCTCGAAATTTCCGGTTGGAGGCATAAGGAAAGCGTGGTTATTGGAAGTTTCGTATTTTGTGATTCGGCCACATTATGTTTCGAACCTGGATTGCAAACGAATGAGGCGACATATTGAACCAAATTAAACGTTGATCTTCTCATAACTACATTAACAATCAGAAATAAATGAAACAAACGGAATCTGAGACAATAAATTTTAAGCGTTCAAAATAAGTAAGGCTAACAACCATCAGAGATTTTCGCAAAATATTGAAAATTTTTTTTTGTTGATTTTTCGGTTCAAAATGATTATAGGTAATGTATATGTCCTGTTGAGCTCGAAATTACCGGTTGGAGGCATAAGGAAAGCGTGGTTATTGGAAGTTTCGTATTTTGTGATTCGGCCACATTATGTTTCGAACCTGGATTGCAAACGAATGAGGCGACATATTGAACCAAATTAAACGTTGATCTTCTCATAACTACATTAACAATCAGAAATAAATGAAACAAACGGAATCTGAGACAATAAATTTTAAGCGTTCAAAATAAGTAAGGCTAACAACCATCAGAGATTTTCGCAAAAAATTGAAAATTTTTTTTTGTTGATTTTTCGGTTCAAAATGATTATAGGTAATGTATATGTCCTGTTGAGCTCGAAATTACCGGTTGGAGGCATAAGGAAAGCGTGGTTATTGGAAGTTTCGTATTTTGTGATTCGGCCACATTATGTTTCGAACTTGGATTGCAAACGAATGAGGCGACATATTGAACCAAATTAAACGTTGATCCTCTCATAATTACATTAACAATCAGAAATAAATGAAACAAACGGAATCTGAGACAATAAATTTTAAGCGTTCAAAATAAGTAAGGCTGGCTCATCAGGGATTTTCGCAAAAAATTGAAAATTTTTTTTTGTTGATTTTTCGGTTCAAAATGATTACAGGTAATGTATATGTCCTGTTGAGCTCGAAATTACCGGTTGAAGGCATAAGGAAAGCGTGGTTATTGGAAGTTTCGTATTTTGTGATTCAGCCACATTATGTTTCGAACCTGGATTGCAGGCGAATGAGGCGACATATTGAAGCAAATTAAACGTTGATCCTCTCATAATTACATTAACAATCAAAAATAAACGAAACAAACGGAATCTGAGACAATAAATTTTAAGCGTTCAAAATAAGTATGGCTAACCATCAGGGATTTTCGCAAAAAATTGAAAATTTTTTTTTGTTGATTTTTCGGTTCAAAATGATTACAGGTAATGTATATGTCCTGTTGAGCTCGAAATTACCGGTTGAAGGCATAAGGAAAGCGTGGTTATTGGAAGTTTCGTATTTTGTGATTCGGCCACATTATGTTTCGAACCTGGATTGCAAACGAATGAGGCGACATATTGAACCAAATTAAACGTTGATCTTCTCATAACTACATTAACAATCAGAAATAAATGAAACAAACGGAATCTGAGACAATAAATTTTAAGCGTTCAAAATAAGTAAGGCTAACAACCATCAGGGATTTTCGCAAAAAATTGAAAATTTTTTTTTGTTGATTTTTCGGTTCAAAATGATTATAGGTAATGTATATGTCCTGTTGAGCTCGAAATTACCGGTTGAAGGCATAAGGAAAGCGTGGTTATTGGAAGTTTCGTATTTTGTGATTCGGCCACATTATGTTTCGAACCTGGATTGCAGGCGAATGAGGCGACATATTGAAGCAAATTAAACGTTGATCCTCTCATAATTACATTAACAATCAGAAATAAACGAAACAAACGGAATCTGAGACAATAAATTTTAAGCGTTCAAAATAAGTATGGCTAACCATCAGGGATTTTCGCAAAAAATTGAAAATTTTTTTTTGTTGATTTTTCGGTTCAAAATGATTATAGGTAATGTATATGTCCTGTTGAGCTCGAAATTACCGGTTGGAGGCATAAGGAAAGCGTGGTTATTGGAAGTTTCGTATTTTGTGATTCGGCCACATTATGTTTCGAACCTGGATTGCAAACGAATGAGGCGACATATTGAACCAAATTAAACGTTGATCTTCTCATAACTACATTAACAATCAGAAATAAATGAAACAAACGGAATCTGAGACAATAAATTTTAAGCGTTCAAAATAAGTAAGGCTAACAACCATCAGAGATTTTCGCAAAAAATTGAAAATTTTTTTTTGTTGATTTTTCGGTTCAAAATGATTATAGGTAATGTATATGTCCTGTTGAGCTCGAAATTACCGGTTGGAGGCATAAGGAAAGCGTGGTTATTGGAAGTTTCGTATTTTGTGATTCGGCCACATTATGTTTCGAACTTGGATTGCAAACGAATGAGGCGACATATTGAACCAAATTAAACGTTGATCCTCTCATAATTACATTAACAATCAGAAATAAATGAAACAAACGGAATCTGAGACAATAAATTTTAAGCGTTCAAAATAAGTAAGGCTGGCTCATCAGGGATTTTCGCAAAAAATTGAAAATTTTTTTTTGTTGATTTTTCGGTTCAAAATGATTACAGGTAATGTATATGTCCTGTTGAGCTCGAAATTACCGGTTGAAGGCATAAGGAAAGCGTGGTTATTGGAAGTTTCGTATTTTGTGATTCAGCCACATTATGTTTCGAACCTGGATTGCAGGCGAATGAGGCGACATATTGAAGCAAATTAAACGTTGATCCTCTCATAATTACATTAACAATCAAAAATAAACGAAACAAACGGAATCTGAGACAATAAATTTTAAGCGTTCAAAATAAGTATGGCTATCAGGGATTTTCGCAAAAAATTGAAAATTTTTTTTTGTTGATTTTTCGGTTCAAAATGATTACAGGTAATGTATATGTCCTGTTGAGCTCGAAATTACCGGTTGAAGGCATAAGGAAAGCGTGGTTATTGGAAGTTTCGTATTTTGTGATTCGGCCACATTATGTTTCGAACCTGGATTGCAAACGAATGAGGCGACATATTGAACCAAATTAAACGTTGATCTTCTCATAACTACATTAACAATCAGAAATAAATGAAACAAACGGAATCTGAGACAATAAATTTTAAGCGTTCAAAATAAGTAAGGCTAACAACCATCAGGGATTTTCGCAAAAAATTGAAAATTTTTTTTTGTTGATTTTTCGGTTCAAAATGATTATAGGTAATGTATATGTCCTGTTGAGCTCGAAATTACCGGTTGAAGGCATAAGGAAAGCGTGGTTATTGGAAGTTTCGTATTTTGTGATTCGGCCACATTATGTTTCGAACTTGGATTGCAATCGAATGAGGCGACATATTGAACCAAATTAAACATTGAACTTCTCATAATTACATTAACAATCAGAAATAAATGAAACAAACGGAATCTGAGACAATAAATTTTAAGCGTTCAAAATAAGTAAGGCTAACCATCAGGGATTTTCGCAAAAAATTGAAAATTTTTTTTTGTTGATTTTTCGGTTCAAAATGATTATAGGTAATGTATATGTCCTGTTGAGCTTGAAATTACCGGTTGGAGGCATAAGGAAAGCATGGTTATTGGAAGTTTCGTATTTTGTGATTCGGCCACATTATGTTTCGAACTTGGATTGCAATCGAATGAGGCGACATATTGAACCAAATTAAACATTGAACTTCTCATAATTACATTAACAATCAGAAATAAATGAAACAAACGGAATCTGAGACAATAAATTTTAAGCGTTCAAAATAAGTAAGGCTAACCATCAGGGATTTTCGCAAAAAATTGAAAATTTTTTTTTGTTGATTTTTCGGTTTAAAATGATTATAGGTAATGTATATGTCCTGTTGAGCTCGAAATTACCGGTTGGAGGCATAAGGAAAGCGTGGTTATTGGAAGTTTCGTATTTTGTGATTCGGCCACATTATGTTTCGAACTTGGATTGCAATCGAATGAGGCGACATATTGAACCAAATTAAACATTGAACTTCTCATAATTACATTAACAATCAGAAATAAATGAAACAAACGGAATCTGAGACAATAAATTTTAAGCGTTCAAAATAAGTAAGGCTAACCATCAGGGATTTTCGCAAAAAATTGAAAATTTTTTTTTGTTGATTTTTCGGTTCAAAATGATTATAGGTAATGTATATGTCCTGTTGAGCTTGAAATTACCGGTTGGAGGCATAAGGAAAGCATGGTTATTGGAAGTTTCGTATTTTGTGATTCGGCCACATTATGTTTCGAACTTGGATTGCAATCGAATGAGGCGACATATTGAACCAAATTAAACATTGAACTTCTCATAATTACATTAACAATCAGAAATAAATGAAACAAACGGAATCTGAGACAATAAATTTTAAGCGTTCAAAATAAGTAAGGCTAACCATCAGGGATTTTCGCAAAAAATTGAAAATTTTTTTTTGTTGATTTTTCGGTTTAAAATGATTATAGGTAATGTATATGTCCTGTTGAGCTCGAAATTACCGGTTGGAGGCATAAGGAAAGCGTGGTTATTGGAAGTTTCGTATTTTGTGATTCGGCCACATTATGTTTCGAACCTGGATTGCAGGCGAATGAGGCGACATATTGAAGCAAATTAAACGTTGATCCTCTCATAATTACATTAACAATCAGAAATAAACGAAACAAACGGAATCTGAGACAATAAATTTTAAGCGTTCAAAATAAGTATGGCTAACCATCAGGGATTTTCGCAAAAAATTGAAAATTTTTTTTTGTTGATTTTTCGGTTCAAAATGATTATAGGTAATGTATATGTCCTGTTGAGCTCGAAATTACCGGTTGGAGGCATAAGGAAAGCGTGGTTATTGGAAGTTTCGTATTTTGTGATTCGGCCACATTATGTTTCGAACTTGGATTGCAATCGAATGAGGCGACATATTGAACCAAATTAAACATTGAACTTCTCATAATTACATTAACAATCAGAAATAAATGAAACAAACGGAATCTGAGACAATAAATTTTAAGCGTTCAAAATAAGTAAGGCTAACCATCAGGGATTTTCGCAAAAAATTGAAAATTTTTTTTTGTTGATTTTTCGGTTCAAAATGATTATAGGTAATGTATATGTCCTGTTGAGCTTGAAATTACCGGTTGGAGGCATAAGGAAAGCATGGTTATTGGAAGTTTCGTATTTTGTGATTCGGCCACATTATGTTTCGAACTTGGATTGCAATCGAATGAGGCGACATATTGAACCAAATTAAACATTGAACTTCTCATAATTACATTAACAATCAGAAATAAATGAAACAAACGGAATCTGAGACAATAAATTTTAAGCGTTCAAAATAAGTAAGGCTAACCATCAGGGATTTTCGCAAAAAATTGAAAATTTTTTTTTGTTGATTTTTCGGTTTAAAATGATTATAGGTAATGTATATGTCCTGTTGAGCTCGAAATTACCGGTTGGAGGCATAAGGAAAGCGTGGTTATTGGAAGTTTCGTATTTTGTGATTCGGCCACATTATGTTTCGAACCTGGATTGCAGGCGAATGAGGCGACATATTGAAGCAAATTAAACGTTGATCCTCTCATAATTACATTAACAATCAGAAATAAACGAAACAAACGGAATCTGAGACAATAAATTTTAAGCGTTCAAAATAAGTATGGCTAACCATCAGGGATTTTCGCAAAAAATTGAAAATTTTTTTTTGTTGATTTTTCGGTTCAAAATGATTATAGGTAATGTATATGTCCTGTTGAGCTCGAAATTACCGGTTGGAGGCATAAGGAAAGCGTGGTTATTGGAAGTTTCGTATTTTGTGATTCGGCCACATTATGTTTCGAACTTGGATTGCAATCGAATGAGGCGACATATTGAACCAAATTAAACATTGAACTTCTCATAATTACATTAACAATCAGAAATAAATGAAACAAACGGAATCTGAGACAATAAATTTTAAGCGTTCAAAATAAGTAAGGCTAACCATCAGGGATTTTCGCAAAAAATTGAAAATTTTTTTTTGTTGATTTTTCGGTTCAAAATGATTATAGGTAATGTATATGTCCTGTTGAGCTTGAAATTACCGGTTGGAGGCATAAGGAAAGCATGGTTATTGGAAGTTTCGTATTTTGTGATTCGGCCACATTATGTTTCGAACTTGGATTGCAATCGAATGAGGCGACATATTGAACCAAATTAAACATTGAACTTCTCATAATTACATTAACAATCAGAAATAAATGAAACAAACGGAATCTGAGACAATAAATTTTAAGCGTTCAAAATAAGTAAGGCTAACCATCAGGGATTTTCGCAAAAAATTGAAAATTTTTTTTTGTTGATTTTTCGGTTTAAAATGATTATAGGTAATGTATATGTCCTGTTGAGCTCGAAATTACCGGTTGGAGGCATAAGGAAAGCGTGGTTATTGGAAGTTTCGTATTTTGTGATTCGGCCACATTATGTTTCGAACCTGGATTGCAGGCGAATGAGGCGACATATTGAAGCAAATTAAACGTTGATCCTCTCATAATTACATTAACAATCAGAAATAAACGAAACAAACGGAATCTGAGACAATAAATTTTAAGCGTTCAAAATAAGTATGGCTAACCATCAGGGATTTTCGCAAAAAATTGAAAATTTTTTTTTGTTGATTTTTCGGTTCAAAATGATTATAGGTAATGTATATGTCCTGTTGAGCTCGAAATTACCGGTTGGAGGCATAAGGAAAGCGTGGTTATTGGAAGTTTCGTATTTTGTGATTCGGCCACATTATGTTTCGAACTTGGATTGCAATCGAATGAGGCGACATATTGAACCAAATTAAACATTGAACTTCTCATAATTACATTAACAATCAGAAATAAATGAAACAAACGGAATCTGAGACAATAAATTTTAAGCGTTCAAAATAAGTAAGGCTAACCATCAGGGATTTTCGCAAAAAATTGAAAATTTTTTTTTGTTGATTTTTCGGTTCAAAATGATTATAGGTAATGTATATGTCCTGTTGAGCTTGAAATTACCGGTTGGAGGCATAAGGAAAGCATGGTTATTGGAAGTTTCGTATTTTGTGATTCGGCCACATTATGTTTCGAACTTGGATTGCAATCGAATGAGGCGACATATTGAACCAAATTAAACATTGAACTTCTCATAATTACATTAACAATCAGAAATAAATGAAACAAACGGAATCTGAGACAATAAATTTTAAGCGTTCAAAATAAGTAAGGCTAACCATCAGGGATTTTCGCAAAAAATTGAAAATTTTTTTTTGTTGATTTTTCGGTTCAAAATGATTATAGGTAATGTATATGTCCTGTTGAGCTTGAAATTACCGGTTGGAGGCATAAGGAAAGCATGGTTATTGGAAGTTTCGTATTTTGTGATTCGGCCACATTATGTTTCGAACTTGGATTGCAATCGAATGAGGCGACATATTGAACCAAATTAAACATTGAACTTCTCATAATTACATTAACAATCAGAAATAAATGAAACAAACGGAATCTGAGACAATAAATTTTAAGCGTTCAAAATAAGTAAGGCTAACCATCAGGGATTTTCGCAAAAAATTGAAAATTTTTTTTTGTTGATTTTTCGGTTTAAAATGATTATAGGTAATGTATATGTCCTGTTGAGCTCGAAATTACCGGTTGGAGGCATAAGGAAAGCGTGGTTATTGGAAGTTTCGTATTTTGTGATTCGGCCACATTATGTTTCGAACCTGGATTGCAGGCGAATGAGGCGACATATTGAAGCAAATTAAACGTTGATCCTCTCATAATTACATTAACAATCAGAAATAAACGAAACAAACGGAATCTGAGACAATAAATTTTAAGCGTTCAAAATAAGTATGGCTAACCATCAGGGATTTTCGCAAAAAATTGAAAATTTTTTTTTGTTGATTTTTCGGTTCAAAATGATTATAGGTAATGTATATGTCCTGTTGAGCTCGAAATTACCGGTTGGAGGCATAAGGAAAGCGTGGTTATTGGAAGTTTCGTATTTTGTGATTCGGCCACATTATGTTTCGAACTTGGATTGCAATCGAATGAGGCGACATATTGAACCAAATTAAACATTGAACTTCTCATAATTACATTAACAATCAGAAATAAATGAAACAAACGGAATCTGAGACAATAAATTTTAAGCGTTCAAAATAAGTAAGGCTAACCATCAGGGATTTTCGCAAAAAATTGAAAATTTTTTTTTGTTGATTTTTCGGTTCAAAATGATTATAGGTAATGTATATGTCCTGTTGAGCTTGAAATTACCGGTTGGAGGCATAAGGAAAGCATGGTTATTGGAAGTTTCGTATTTTGTGATTCGGCCACATTATGTTTCGAACTTGGATTGCAATCGAATGAGGCGACATATTGAACCAAATTAAACATTGAACTTCTCATAATTACATTAACAATCAGAAATAAATGAAACAAACGGAATCTGAGACAATAAATTTTAAGCGTTCAAAATAAGTAAGGCTAACCATCAGGGATTTTCGCAAAAAATTGAAAATTTTTTTTTGTTGATTTTTCGGTTTAAAATGATTATAGGTAATGTATATGTCCTGTTGAGCTCGAAATTACCGGTTGGAGGCATAAGGAAAGCGTGGTTATTGGAAGTTTCGTATTTTGTGATTCGGCCACATTATGTTTCGAACCTGGATTGCAGGCGAATGAGGCGACATATTGAAGCAAATTAAACGTTGATCCTCTCATAATTACATTAACAATCAGAAATAAATGAAACAAACGGAATCTGAGACAATAAATTTTAAGCGTTCAAAATAAGTATGGCTAACCATCAGGGATTTTCGCAAAAAATTGAAAATTTTTTTTTGTTGATTTTTCGGTTCAAAATGATTATAGGTAATGTATATGTCCTGTTGAGCTCGAAATTACCGGTTGGAGGCATAAGGAAAGCGTGGTTATTGGAAGTTTCGTATTTTGTGATTCGGCCACATTATGTTTCGAACTTGGATTGCAATCGAATGAGGCGACATATTGAACCAAATTAAACATTGAACTTCTCATAATTACATTAACAATCAGAAATAAATGAAACAAACGGAATCTGAGACAATAAATTTTAAGCGTTCAAAATAAGTAAGGCTAACCATCAGGGATTTTCGCAAAAAATTGAAAATTTTTTTTTGTTGATTTTTCGGTTTAAAATGATTATAGGTAATGTATATGTCCTGTTGAGCTCGAAATTACCGGTTGGAGGCATAAGGAAAGCGTGGTTATTGGAAGTTTCGTATTTTGTGATTCGGCCACATTATGTTTCGAACCTGGATTGCAGGCGAATGAGGCGACATATTGAAGCAAATTAAACGTTGATCCTCTCATAATTACATTAACAATCAGAAATAAACGAAACAAACGGAATCTGAGACAATAAATTTTAAGCGTTCAAAATAAGTATGGCTAACCATCAGGGATTTTCGCAAAAAATTGAAAATTTTTTTTTGTTGATTTTTCGGTTCAAAATGATTATAGGTAATGTATATGTCCTGTTGAGCTCGAAATTACCGGTTGGAGGCATAAGGAAAGCGTGGTTATTGGAAGTTTCGTATTTTGTGATTCGGCCACATTATGTTTCGAACTTGGATTGCAATCGAATGAGGCGACATATTGAACCAAATTAAACATTGAACTTCTCATAATTACATTAACAATCAGAAATAAATGAAACAAACGGAATCTGAGACAATAAATTTTAAGCGTTCAAAATAAGTAAGGCTAACCATCAGGGATTTTCGCAAAAAATTGAAAATTTTTTTTTGTTGATTTTTCGGTTCAAAATGATTATAGGTAATGTATATGTCCTGTTGAGCTTGAAATTACCGGTTGGAGGCATAAGGAAAGCATGGTTATTGGAAGTTTCGTATTTTGTGATTCGGCCACATTATGTTTCGAACTTGGATTGCAATCGAATGAGGCGACATATTGAACCAAATTAAACATTGAACTTCTCATAATTACATTAACAATCAGAAATAAATGAAACAAACGGAATCTGAGACAATAAATTTTAAGCGTTCAAAATAAGTAAGGCTAACCATCAGGGATTTTCGCAAAAAATTGAAAATTTTTTTTTGTTGATTTTTCGGTTTAAAATGATTATAGGTAATGTATATGTCCTGTTGAGCTCGAAATTACCGGTTGGAGGCATAAGGAAAGCGTGGTTATTGGAAGTTTCGTATTTTGTGATTCGGCCACATTATGTTTCGAACCTGGATTGCAGGCGAATGAGGCGACATATTGAAGCAAATTAAACGTTGATCCTCTCATAATTACATTAACAATCAGAAATAAACGAAACAAACGGAATCTGAGACAATAAATTTTAAGCGTTCAAAATAAGTATGGCTAACCATCAGGGATTTTCGCAAAAAATTGAAAATTTTTTTTTGTTGATTTTTCGGTTCAAAATGATTATAGGTAATGTATATGTCCTGTTGAGCTCGAAATTACCGGTTGGAGGCATAAGGAAAGCGTGGTTATTGGAAGTTTCGTATTTTGTGATTCGGCCACATTATGTTTCGAACTTGGATTGCAATCGAATGAGGCGACATATTGAACCAAATTAAACATTGAACTTCTCATAATTACATTAACAATCAGAAATAAATGAAACAAACGGAATCTGAGACAATAAATTTTAAGCGTTCAAAATAAGTATGGCTAACCATCAGGGATTTTCGCAAAAAATTGAAAATTTTTTTTTGTTGATTTTTCGGTTCAAAATGATTATAGGTAATGTATATGTCCTGTTGAGCTCGAAATTACCGGTTGGAGGCATAAGGAAAGCGTGGTTATTGGAAGTTTCGTATTTTGTGATTCGGCCACATTATGTTTCGAACTTGGATTGCAATCGAATGAGGCGACATATTGAACCAAATTAAACATTGAACTTCTCATAATTACATTAACAATCAGAAATAAATGAAACAAACGGAATCTGAGACAATAAATTTTAAGCGTTCAAAATAAGTAAGGCTAACCATCAGGGATTTTCGCAAAAAATTGAAAATTTTTTTTTGTTGATTTTTCGGTTCAAAATGATTATAGGTAATGTATATGTCCTGTTGAGCTTGAAATTACCGGTTGGAGGCATAAGGAAAGCATGGTTATTGGAAGTTTCGTATTTTGTGATTCGGCCACATTATGTTTCGAACTTGGATTGCAATCGAATGAGGCGACATATTGAACCAAATTAAACATTGAACTTCTCATAATTACATTAACAATCAGAAATAAATGAAACAAACGGAATCTGAGACAATAAATTTTAAGCGTTCAAAATAAGTAAGGCTAACCATCAGGGATTTTCGCAAAAAATTGAAAATTTTTTTTTGTTGATTTTTCGGTTTAAAATGATTATAGGTAATGTATATGTCCTGTTGAGCTCGAAATTACCGGTTGGAGGCATAAGGAAAGCGTGGTTATTGGAAGTTTCGTATTTTGTGATTCGGCCACATTATGTTTCGAACCTGGATTGCAGGCGAATGAGGCGACATATTGAAGCAAATTAAACGTTGATCCTCTCATAATTACATTAACAATCAGAAATAAACGAAACAAACGGAATCTGAGACAATAAATTTTAAGCGTTCAAAATAAGTATGGCTAACCATCAGGGATTTTCGCAAAAAATTGAAAATTTTTTTTTGTTGATTTTTCGGTTCAAAATGATTATAGGTAATGTATATGTCCTGTTGAGCTTGAAATTACCGGTTGGAGGCATAAGGAAAGCATGGTTATTGGAAGTTTCGTATTTTGTGATTCGGCCACATTATGTTTCGAACTTGGATTGCAATCGAATGAGGCGACATATTGAACCAAATTAAACATTGAACTTCTCATAATTACATTAACAATCAGAAATAAATGAAACAAACGGAATCTGAGACAATAAATTTTAAGCGTTCACTGCGAGTTCATACGACGGATAAAAATCTCGGATTTTACTATCCCATCGTTTTAACCAATTACATCAAGTAAATTATACAACGGGCACGCCTCTTTTCATATAAAAAAGTTGAAAATATTGAAAACAAAATCTGGGATAGAAAAATCCGGGATTTTTATCCGTCGTATGAACTCGCAGTCAAAATAAGTAAGGCTAACCATCAGGGATTTTCGCAAAAAATTGAAAATTTTTTTTTGTTGATTTTTCGGTTTAAAATGATTATAGGTAATGTGTATGTCCTGTTGAGCTCGAAATTACCGGTTGGAGGCATAAGGAAAGCGTGGTTATTGGAAGTTTCGTATTTTGTGATTCGGCCACATTATGTTTCGAACCTGGATTGCAGGCGAATGAGGCGACATATTGAAGCAAATTAAACGTTGATCCTCTCATAATTACATTAACAATCAGAAATAAACGAAACAAACGGAATCTGAGACAATAAATTTTAAGCGTTCAAAATAAGTATGGCTAACCATCAGGGATTTTCGCAAAAAATTGAAAATTTTTTTTTGTTGATTTTTCGGTTCAAAATGATTATAGGTAATGTATATGTCCTGTTGAGCTCGAAATTACCGGTTGGAGGCATAAGGAAAGCGTGGTTATTGGAAGTTTCGTATTTTGTGATTCGGCCACATTATGTTTCGAACTTGGATTGCAATCGAATGAGGCGACATATTGAACCAAATTAAACATTGAACTTCTCATAATTACATTAACAATCAGAAATAAATGAAACAAACGGAATCTGAGACAATAAATTTTAAGCGTTCAAAATAAGTAAGGCTAACCATCAGGGATTTTCGCAAAAAATTGAAAATTTTTTTTTGTTGATTTTTCGGTTTAAAATGATTATAGGTAATGTATATGTCCTGTTGAGCTCGAAATTACCGGTTGGAGGCATAAGGAAAGCGTGGTTATTGGAAGTTTCGTATTTTGTGATTCGGCCACATTATGTTTCGAACTTGGATTGCAATCGAATGAGGCGACATATTGAACCAAATTAAACATTGAACTTCTCATAATTACATTAACAATCAGAAATAAATGAAACAAACGGAATCTGAGACAATAAATTTTAAGCGTTCAAAATAAGTAAGGCTAACCATCAGGGATTTTCGCAAAAAATTGAAAATTTTTTTTTGTTGATTTTTCGGTTTAAAATGATTATAGGTAATGTATATGTCCTGTTGAGCTCGAAATTACCGGTTGGAGGCATAAGGAAAGCGTGGTTATTGGAAGTTTCGTATTTTGTGATTCGGCCACATTATGTTTCGAACCTGGATTGCAGGCGAATGAGGCGACATATTGAACCAAATTAAACGTTGATCTTCTCATAATTACATTAACAATCAAAAATAAACGAAACAAACGGAATCTGAGACAACAAATTTTAAGCGTTCAAAATAAGTAAGGCTAACCATCAGGGATTTTCGCAAAAAATTGAAATTTTTTTTTTGTTGATTTTTCGGTTCAAAATGATTATAGGTAATGTATATGTCCTGTTGAGCTCGAAATTACCGGTTGGAGGCATAAGGAAAGCGTGGTTATTGGAAGTTTCGTATTTTGTGATTCGGCCACATTATGTTTCGAACTTGGATTGCAATCGAATGAGGCGACATATTGAAGCAAATTAAACGTTGATCTTCTCATAATTACTTTAACAATCAGAAATAAACGAAACAAACGGAATCTGAGACAATAAATTTTAAGCGTTCAAAATAAGTAAGGCTAACCATCAGGGATTTTCGCAAAAAATTGAAAATTTTTTTTTGTTGATTTTTCGGTTCAAAATGATTATAGGTAATGTATATGTCCTGTTGAGCTCGAAATTACCGGTTGGAGGCATAAGGAAAGCGTGGTTATTGGAAGTTTCGTATTTTGTGATTCGGCCACATTATGTTTCGAACTTGGATTGCAATCGAATGAGGCGACATATTGAACCAAATTAAACATTGAACTTCTCATAATTACATTAACAATCAGAAATAAATGAAACAAACGGAATCTGAGACAATAAATTTTAAGCGTTCAAAATAAGTAAGGCTAACCATCAGGGATTTTCGCAAAAAATTGAAATTTTTTTTTTGTTGATTTTTCGGTTCAAAATGATTATAGGTAATGTATATGTCCTGTTGAGCTCGAAATTACCGGTTGGAGGCATAAGGAAAGCGTGGTTATTGGAAGTTTCGTATTTTGTGATTCGGCCACATTATGTTTCGAACTTGGATTGCAATCGAATGAGGCGACATATTGAAGCAAATTAAACGTTGATCTTCTCATAATTACATTAACAATCAGAAATAAACGAAACAAACGGAATCTGAGACAATAAATTTTAAGCGTTCAAAATAAGTAAGGCTAACCATCAGGGATTTTCGCAAAAAATTGAAAATTTTTTTTTGTTGATTTTTCGGTTCAAAATGATTATAGGTAATGTATATGTCCTGTTGAGCTCGAAATTACCGGTTGGAGGCATAAGGAAAGCGTGGTTATTGGAAGTTTCGTATTTTGTGATTCGGCCACATTATGTTTCGAACTTGGATTGCAATCGAATGAGGCGACATATTGAAGCAAATTAAACGTTGATCTTCTCATAATTACATTAACAATCAGAAATAAACGAAACAAACGGAATCTGAGACAATAAATTTTAAGCGTTCAAAATAAGTAAGGCTAACCATCAGGGATTTTCGCAAAAAATTGAAAATTTTTTTTTGTTGATTTTTCGGTTCAAAATGATTATAGGTAATGTATATGTCCTGTTGAGCTCGAAATTACCGGTTGGAGGCGTAAGGAAAGCGTGGTTATTGGAAGTTTCGTATTTTGTGATTCGGCCACATTATGTTTCGAACCTGGATTGCAGGCGAATGAGGCGACATATTGAACCAAATTAAATGTTGATCTTCTCATAATTACATTAACAATCAGAAATAAACGAAACAAACGGAATCTGAGACAATAAATTTTAAGCGTTCAAAATAAGTAAGGCTGGCTATCAGGGATTTTCGCAAAAAATTGAATTTTTTTTTTTGTTGATTTTTCGGTTCAAAATGATTATAGGTAATGTATATGTCCTGTTGAGCTCGAAATTACCGGTTGGAGGCATAAGGAAAGCGTGGTTATTGGAAGTTTCGTATTTTGTGATTCGGCCACATTATGTTTCGAACTTGGATTGCAATCGAATGAGGCGACATATTGAACCAAATTAAACATTGAACTTCTCATAATTACATTAACAATCAAAAATAAACGAAACAAACGGAATCTGAGACAACAAATTTTAAGCGTTCAAAATAAGTAAGGCTAACCATCAGGGATTTTCGCAAAAAAATGAAAATTTTTTTTTGTTGATTTTTCAGTTCAAAATGATTATAGGTAATGTATATGTCCTGTTGAGCTCGAAATTACCGGTTGGAGGCATAAGGAAAGCGTGGTTATTGGAAGTTTCGTATTTTGTGATTCGGCCACATTATGTTTCGAACCTGGATTGCAGGCGAATGAGGCGACATATTGAAGCAAATTAAACGTTGATCTTCTCATAATTACATTAACAATCAAAAATAAACGAAACAAACGGAATCTGAGACAATAAATTTTAAGCGTTCAAAATAAGTAAGGCTGGCTAT
This sequence comes from Nephrotoma flavescens, assembly GCA_932526605.1. Lineage (NCBI taxonomy): Eukaryota > Metazoa > Arthropoda > Insecta > Diptera > Tipulidae > Nephrotoma > Nephrotoma flavescens. Next base: position 70,149,134 of record OW052220.1, on the reverse strand, counting down.
CAGGGATTTTCGCAAAAAATTGAAAACTTTTTTTTGTTGATTTTTCGGTTCAAAATGATTATAGGTAATGTATATGTCCTGTTGAGCTCGAAATTACCGGTTGGAGGCATAAGGAAAGCGTGGTTATTGGAAGTTTCGTATTTTGTGATTCGGCCACATTATGTTTCGAACTTGGATTGCAATCGAATGAGGCGACATATTGAACCAAATTAAACATTGAACTTCTCATAATTACATTAACAATCAGAAATAAATGAAACAAACGGAATCTGAGACAATAAATTTTAAGCGTTCAAAATAAGTAAGGCTAACCATCAGGGATTTTCGCAAAAAATTGAAAATTTTTTTTTGTTGATTTTTCGGTTCAAAATGATTATAGGTAATGTATATGTCCTGTTGAGCTCGAAATTACCGGTTGGAGGCATAAGGAAAGCGTGGTTATTGGAAGTTTCGTATTTTGTGATTCGGCCACATTATGTTTCGAACTTGGATTGCAATCGAATGAGGCGACATATTGAAGCAAATTAAACGTTGATCTTCTCATAATTACATTAACAATCAAAAATAAACGAAACAAACGGAATCTGAGACAATAAATTTTAAGCGTTCAAAATAAGTAAGGCTAACCATCAGGGATTTTCGCAAAAAAATGAAAATTTTTTTTTGTTGATTTTTCAGTTCAAAATGATTATAGGTAATGTATATGTCCTGTTGAGCTCGAAATTACCGGTTGGAGGCATAAGGAAAGCGTGGTTATTGGAAGTTTCGTATTTTGTGATTCGGCCACATTATGTTTCGAACTTGGATTGCAATCGAATGAGGCGACATATTGAACCAAATTAAACATTGAACTTCTCATAATTACATTAACAATCAGAAATAAATGAAACAAACGGAATCTGAGACAATAAATTTTAAGCGTTCAAAATAAGTAAGGCTAACCATCAGGGATTTTCGCAAAAAATTGAAAATTTTTTTTTGTTGATTTTTCGGTTCAAAATGATTATAGGTAATGTATATGTCCTGTTGAGCTCGAAATTACCGGTTGGAGGCATAAGGAAAGCATGGTTATTGGAAGTTTCGTATTTTGTGATTCGGCCACATTATGTTTCGAACTTGGATTGCAATCGAATGAGGCGACATATTGAACCAAATTAAACATTGAACTTCTCATAATTACATTAACAATCAGAAATAAATGAAACAAACGGAATCTGAGACAATAAATTTTAAGCGTTCAAAATAAGTAAGGCTAACCATCAGGGATTTTCGCAAAAAATTGAAAATTTTTTTTTGTTGATTTTTCGGTTCAAAATGATTATAGGTAATGTATATGTCCTGTTGAGCTTGAAATTACCGGTTGGAGGCATAAGGAAAGCATGGTTATTGGAAGTTTCGTATTTTGTGATTCGGCCACATTATGTTTCGAACTTGGATTGCAATCGAATGAGGCGACATATTGAACCAAATTAAACATTGAACTTCTCATAATTACATTAACAATCAGAAATAAACGAAACAAACGGAATCTGAGACAACAAATTTTAAGCGTTCAAAATAAGTAAGGCTAACCATCAGGGATTTTCGCAAAAAAATGAAAATTTTTTTTTGTTGATTTTTCAGTTCAAAATGATTATAGGTAATGTATATGTCCTGTTGAGCTCGAAATTACCGGTTGGAGGCATAAGGAAAGCGTGGTTATTGGAAGTTTCGTATTTTGTGATTCGGCCACATTATGTTTCGAACCTGGATTGCAGGCGAATGAGGCGACATATTGAAGCAAATTAAACGTTGATCTTCTCATAATTACATTAACAATCAAAAATAAACGAAACAAACGGAATCTGAGACAATAAATTTTAAGCGTTCAAAATAAGTAAGGCTGGCTATCAGGGATTTTCGCAAAAAATTGAATTTTTTTTTTTGTTGATTTTTCGGTTCAAAATGATTATAGGTAATGTATATGTCCTGTTGAGCTCGAAATTACCGGTTGGAGGCATAAGGAAAGCGTGGTTATTGGAAGTTTCGTATTTTGTGATTCGGCCACATTATGTTTCGAACTTGGATTGCAATCGAATGAGGCGACATATTGAACCAAATTAAACATTGAACTTCTCATAATTACATTAACAATCAAAAATAAACGAAACAAACGGAATCTGAGACAACAAATTTTAAGCGTTCAAAATAAGTAAGGCTAACCATCAGGGATTTTCGCAAAAAAATGAAAATTTTTTTTTGTTGATTTTTCAGTTCAAAATGATTATAGGTAATGTATATGTCCTGTTGAGCTCGAAATTACCGGTTGGAGGCATAAGGAAAGCGTGGTTATTGGAAGTTTCGTATTTTGTGATTCGGCCACATTATGTTTCGAACCTGGATTGCAGGCGAATGAGGCGACATATTGAAGCAAATTAAACGTTGATCTTCTCATAATTACATTAACAATCAAAAATAAACGAAACAAACGGAATCTGAGACAATAAATTTTAAGCGTTCAAAATAAGTAAGGCTGGCTATCAGGGATTTTCGCAAAAAATTGAAAACTTTTTTTTGTTGATTTTTCGGTTCAAAATGATTATAGGTAATGTATATGTCCTGTTGAGCTCGAAATTACCGGTTGGAGGCATAAGGAAAGCGTGGTTATTGGAAGTTTCGTATTTTGTGATTCGGCCACATTATGTTTCGAACTTGGATTGCAATCGAATGAGGCGACATATTGAACCAAATTAAACATTGAACTTCTCATAATTACATTAACAATCAGAAATAAATGAAACAAACGGAATCTGAGACAATAAATTTTAAGCGTTCAAAATAAGTAAGGCTAACCATCAGGGATTTTCGCAAAAAATTGAAAATTTTTTTTTGTTGATTTTTCGGTTCAAAATGATTATAGGTAATGTATATGTCCTGTTGAGCTCGAAATTACCGGTTGGAGGCATAAGGAAAGCGTGGTTATTGGAAGTTTCGTATTTTGTGATTCGGCCACATTATGTTTCGAACTTGGATTGCAATCGAATGAGGCGACATATTGAAGCAAATTAAACGTTGATCTTCTCATAATTACATTAACAATCAAAAATAAACGAAACAAACGGAATCTGAGACAATAAATTTTAAGCGTTCAAAATAAGTAAGGCTAACCATCAGGGATTTTCGCAAAAAAATGAAAATTTTTTTTTGTTGATTTTTCAGTTCAAAATGATTATAGGTAATGTATATGTCCTGTTGAGCTCGAAATTACCGGTTGGAGGCATAAGGAAAGCGTGGTTATTGGAAGTTTCGTATTTTGTGATTCGGCCACATTATGTTTCGAACTTGGATTGCAATCGAATGAGGCGACATATTGAACCAAATTAAACATTGAACTTCTCATAATTACATTAACAATCAGAAATAAATGAAACAAACGGAATCTGAGACAATAAATTTTAAGCGTTCAAAATAAGTAAGGCTAACCATCAGGGATTTTCGCAAAAAATTGAAAATTTTTTTTTGTTGATTTTTCGGTTCAAAATGATTATAGGTAATGTATATGTCCTGTTGAGCTCGAAATTACCGGTTGGAGGCATAAGGAAAGCATGGTTATTGGAAGTTTCGTATTTTGTGATTCGGCCACATTATGTTTCGAACTTGGATTGCAATCGAATGAGGCGACATATTGAACCAAATTAAACATTGAACTTCTCATAATTACATTAACAATCAGAAATAAATGAAACAAACGGAATCTGAGACAATAAATTTTAAGCGTTCAAAATAAGTAAGGCTAACCATCAGGGATTTTCGCAAAAAATTGAAAATTTTTTTTTGTTGATTTTTCGGTTCAAAATGATTATAGGTAATGTATATGTCCTGTTGAGCTCGAAATTACCGGTTGGAGGCATAAGGAAAGCATGGTTATTGGAAGTTTCGTATTTTGTGATTCGGCCACATTATGTTTCGAACTTGGATTGCAATCGAATGAGGCGACATATTGAACCAAATTAAACATTGAACTTCTCATAATTACATTAACAATCAGAAATAAATGAAACAAACGGAATCTGAGACAATAAATTTTAAGCGTTCAAAATAAGTAAGGCTAACCATCAGGGATTTTCGCAAAAAATTGAAAATTTTTTTTTGTTGATTTTTCGGTTCAAAATGATTATAGGTAATGTATATGTCCTGTTGAGCTCGAAATTACCGGTTGGAGGCATAAGGAAAGCATGGTTATTGGAAGTTTCGTATTTTGTGATTCGGCCACATTATGTTTCGAACTTGGATTGCAATCGAATGAGGCGACATATTGAACCAAATTAAACATTGAACTTCTCATAATTACATTAACAATCAGAAATAAATGAAACAAACGGAATCTGAGACAATAAATTTTAAGCGTTCAAAATAAGTAAGGCTAACCATCAGGGATTTTCGCAAAAAATTGAAAATTTTTTTTTGTTGATTTTTCGGTTCAAAATGATTATAGGTAATGTATATGTCCTGTTGAGCTCGAAATTACCGGTTGGAGGCATAAGGAAAGCATGGTTATTGGAAGTTTCGTATTTTGTGATTCGGCCACATTATGTTTCGAACTTGGATTGCAATCGAATGAGGCGACATATTGAACCAAATTAAACATTGAACTTCTCATAATTACATTAACAATCAGAAATAAATGAAACAAACGGAATCTGAGACAATAAATTTTAAGCGTTCAAAATAAGTAAGGCTAACCATCAGGGATTTTCGCAAAAAATTGAAAATTTTTTTTTGTTGATTTTTCGGTTCAAAATGATTATAGGTAATGTATATGTCCTGTTGAGCTCGAAATTACCGGTTGGAGGCATAAGGAAAGCATGGTTATTGGAAGTTTCGTATTTTGTGATTCGGCCACATTATGTTTCGAACTTGGATTGCAATCGAATGAGGCGACATATTGAACCAAATTAAACATTGAACTTCTCATAATTACATTAACAATCAGAAATAAATGAAACAAACGGAATCTGAGACAATAAATTTTAAGCGTTCAAAATAAGTAAGGCTAACCATCAGGGATTTTCGCAAAAAATTGAAAATTTTTTTTTGTTGATTTTTCGGTTCAAAATGATTATAGGTAATGTATATGTCCTGTTGAGCTCGAAATTACCGGTTGGAGGCATAAGGAAAGCATGGTTATTGGAAGTTTCGTATTTTGTGATTCGGCCACATTATGTTTCGAACTTGGATTGCAATCGAATGAGGCGACATATTGAACCAAATTAAACATTGAACTTCTCATAATTACATTAACAATCAGAAATAAATGAAACAAACGGAATCTGAGACAATAAATTTTAAGCGTTCAAAATAAGTAAGGCTAACCATCAGGGATTTTCGCAAAAAATTGAAAATTTTTTTTTGTTGATTTTTCAGTTTAAAATGATTATAGGTAATGTATATGTCCTGTTGAGCTCGAAATTACCGGTTGGAGGCATAAGGAAAGCGTGGTTATTGGAAGTTTCGTATTTTGTGATTCGGCCACATTATGTTTCGAACCTGGATTGCAGGCGAATGAGGCGACATATTGAAGCAAATTAAACGTTGATCTTCTCATAATTAAATTAACAATCAGAAATAAATGAAACAAACGGAATCTGAGACAATAAATTTTAAGCGTTCAAAATAAGTAAGGCTAACCATCAGGGATTTTCGCAAAAAATTGAAAATTTTTTTTTGTTGATTTTTCGGTTCAAAATGATTATAGGTAATGTATATGTCCTGTTGAGCTTGAAATTACCGGTTGGAGGCATAAGGAAAGCATGGTTATTGGAAGTTTCGTATTTTGTGATTCGGCCACATTATGTTTCGAACTTGGATTGCAATCGAATGAGGCGACATATTGAACCAAATTAAACATTGAACTTCTCATAATTACATTAACAATCAGAAATAAATGAAACAAACGGAATCTGAGACAATAAATTTTAAGCGTTCAAAATAAGTAAGGCTAACCAACCATCAGGGATTTTCGCAAAAAATTGAAAATTTTTTTTTGTTGATTTTTCGGTTCAAAATGATTATAGGTAATGTATATGTCCTGTTGAGCTCGAAATTACCGGTTGGAGGCATAAGGAAAGCGTGGTTATTGGAAGTTTCGTATTTTGTGATTCGGCCACATTATGTTTCGAACCTGGATTGCAGGCGAATGAGGCGACATATTGAACCAAATTAAACGTTGATCTTCTCATAATTACATTAACAATCAAAAATAAACGAAACAAACGGAATCTGAGACAACAAATTTTAAGCGTTCAAAATAAGTAAGGCTAACCATCAGGGATTTTCGCAAAAAAATGAAAAATTTTTTTTGTTGATTTTTCAGTTCAAAATGATTATAGGTAATGTATATGTCCTGTTGAGCTCGAAATTACCGGTTGGAGGCATAAGGAAAGCGTGGTTATTGGAAGTTTCGTATTTTGTGATTCGGCCACATTATGTTTCGAACTTGGATTGCAATCGAATGAGGCGACATATTGAACCAAATTAAACATTGAACTTCTCATAATTACATTAACAATCAAAAATAAACGAAACAAACGGAATCTGAGACAACAAATTTTAAGCGTTCAAAATAAGTAAGGCTAACCATCAGGGATTTTCGCAAAAAATTGAAAATTTTTTTTTGTTGATTTTTCGGTTTAAAATGATTATAGGTAATGTATATGTCCTGTTGAGCTCGAAATTACCGGTTGGAGGCATAAGGAAAGCGTGGTTATTGGAAGTTTCGTATTTTGTGATTCGGCCACATTATGTTTCGAACCTGGATTGCAGGCGAATGAGGCGACATATTGAACCAAATTAAACGTTGATCTTCTCATAATTACATTAACAATCAAAAATAAACGAAACAAACGGAATCTGAGACAATAAATTTTAAGCGTTCAAAATAAGTAAGGCTAACCATCAGGGATTTTCGCAAAAAAATGAAAATTTTTTTTTGTTGATTTTTCAGTTCAAAATGATTATAGGTAATGTATATGTCCTGTTGAGCTCGAAATTACCGGTTGGAGGCATAAGGAAAGCGTGGTTATTGGAAGTTTCGTATTTTGTGATTCGGCCACATTATGTTTCGAACTTGGATTGCAATCGAATGAGGCGACATATTGAACCAAATTAAACGTTGATCTTCTCATAATTACATTAACAATCAAAAATAAACGAAACAAACGGAATCTGAGACAATAAATTTTAAGCGTTCAAAATAAGTAAGGCTGGCTATCAGGGATTTTCGCAAAAAATTGAATTTTTTTTTTTGTTGATTTTTCGGTTTAAAATGATTATAGGTAATGTATATGTCCTGTTGAGCTCAAAATTACCGGTTGGAGGCATAAGGAAAGCGTGGTTGTTGGAAGTTTCGTATTTTGTGATTCGGCCACATTATGTTTCGAACCTGGATTGCAGGCGAATGAGGCGACATATTGAAGTAAATTAAACGTTGATCTTCTCATAATTACATTAACAATCAAAAATAAACGAAACAAACGGAATCTGAGACAATAAATTTTAAGCGTTCAAAATAAGTAAGGCTAACCATCAGGGATTTTCGCAAAAAAATGAAAAAATTTTTTTGTTGATTTTTCAGTTCAAAATGATTATAGGTAATGTATATGTCCTGTTGAGCTCGAAATTACCGGTTGGAGGCATAAGGAAAGCGTGGTTATTGGAAGTTTCGTATTTTGTGATTCGGCCACATTATGTTTCGAACTTGGATTGCAATCGAATGAGGCGACATATTGAACCAAATTAAACATTGAACTTCTCATAATTACATTAACAATCAAAAATAAACGAAACAAACGGAATCTGAGACAACAAATTTTAAGCGTTCAAAATAAGTAAGGCTAACCATCAGGGATTTTCGCAAAAAATTGAAAATTTTTTTTTGTTGATTTTTCGGTTTAAAATGATTATAGGTAATGTATATGTCCTGTTGAGCTCGAAATTACCGGTTGGAGGCATAAGGAAAGCGTGGTTATTGGAAGTTTCGTATTTTGTGATTCGGCCACATTATGTTTCGAACCTGGATTGCAGGCGAATGAGGCGACATATTGAACCAAATTAAACGTTGATCTTCTCATAATTACATTAACAATCAAAAATAAACGAAACAAACGGAATCTGAGACAACAAATTTTAAGCGTTCAAAATAAGTAAGGCTCATCAGGGATTTTCGCAAAAAAATGAAAATTTTTTTTTGTTGATTTTTCAGTTCAAAATGATTATAGGTAATGTATATGTCCTGTTGAGCTCGAAATTACCGGTTGGAGGCATAAGGAAAGCGTGGTTATTGGAAGTTTCGTATTTTGTGATTCGGCCACATTATGTTTCGAACTTGGATTGCAATCGAATGAGGCGACATATTGAACCAAATTAAACATTGAACTTCTCATAATTACATTAACAATCAGAAATAAATGAAACAAACGGAATCTGAGACAATAAATTTTAAGCGTTCAAAATAAGTAAGGCTAACCATCAGGGATTTTCGCAAAAAATTGAAAATTTTTTTTTGTTGATTTTTCGGTTTAAAATGATTATAGGTAATGTATATGTCCTGTTGAGCTCGAAATTACCGGTTGGAGGCATAAGGAAAGCGTGGTTATTGGAAGTTTCGTATTTTGTGATTCGGCCACATTATGTTTCGAACCTGGATTGCAATCGAATGAGGCGACATATTGAACCAAATTAAACGTTGATCTTCTCATAATTACATTAACAATCAAAAATAAACGAAACAAACGGAATCTGAGACAACAAATTTTAAGCGTTCAAAATAAGTAAGGCTAACCATCAGGGATTTTCGCAAAAAATTGAAAATTTTTTTTTGTTGATTTTTCGGTTCAAAATGATTATAGGTAATGTATATGTCCTGTTGAGCTCGAAATTACCGGTTGGAGGCATAAGGAAAGCGTGGTTATTGGAAGTTTCGTATTTTGTGATTCGGCCACATTATGTTTCGAACTTGGATTGCAATCGAATGAGGCGACATATTGAACCAAATTAAACATTGAACTTCTCATAATTACATTAACAATCAGAAATAAATGAAACAAACGGAATCTGAGACAATAAATTTTAAGCGTTCAAAATAAGTAAGGCTAACCATCAGGGATTTTCGCAAAAAATTGAAAATTTTTTTTTGTTGATTTTTCGGTTTAAAATGATTATAGGTAATGTATATGTCCTGTTGAGCTCGAAATTACCGGTTGGAGGCATAAGGAAAGCGTGGTTATTGGAAGTTTCGTATTTTGTGATTCGGCCACATTATGTTTCGAACCTGGATTGCAATCGAATGAGGCGACATATTGAACCAAATTAAACATTGAACTTCTCATAATTACATTAACAATCAAAAATAAACGAAACAAACGGAATCTGAGACAACAAATTTTAAGCGTTCAAAATAAGTAAGGCTAACCATCAGGGATTTTCGCAAAAAAATGAAAATTTTTTTTTGTTGATTTTTCAGTTCAAAATGATTATAGGTAATGTATATGTCCTGTTGAGCTCGAAATTACCGGTTGGAGGCATAAGGAAAGCGTGGTTATTGGAAGTTTCGTATTTTGTGATTCGGCCACATTATGTTTCGAACTTGGATTGCAATCGAATGAGGCGACATATTGAACCAAATTAAACATTGAACTTCTCATAATTACATTAACAATCAGAAATAAATGAAACAAACGGAATCTGAGACAATAAATTTTAAGCGTTCAAAATAAGTAAGGCTAACCATCAGGGATTTTCGCAAAAAATTGAAAATTTTTTTTTGTTGATTTTTCGGTTTAAAATGATTATAGGTAATGTATATGTCCTGTTGAGCTCGAAATTACCGGTTGGAGGCATAAGGAAAGCGTGGTTATTGGAAGTTTCGTATTTTGTGATTCGGCCACATTATGTTTCGAACCTGGATTGCAATCGAATGAGGCGACATATTGAACCAAATTAAACGTTGATCTTCTCATAATTACATTAACAATCAAAAATAAACGAAACAAACGGAATCTGAGACAACAAATTTTAAGCGTTCAAAATAAGTAAGGCTAACCATCAGGGATTTTCGCAAAAAATTGAAAATTTTTTTTTGTTGATTTTTCGGTTCAAAATGATTATAGGTAATGTATATGTCCTGTTGAGCTCGAAATTACCGGTTGGAGGCATAAGGAAAGCGTGGTTATTGGAAGTTTCGTATTTTGTGATTCGGCCACATTATGTTTCGAACTTGGATTGCAATCGAATGAGGCGACATATTGAACCAAATTAAACATTGAACTTCTCATAATTACATTAACAATCAGAAATAAATGAAACAAACGGAATCTGAGACAATAAATTTTAAGCGTTCAAAATAAGTAAGGCTAACCATCAGGGATTTTCGCAAAAAATTGAAAATTTTTTTTTGTTGATTTTTCGGTTCAAAATGATTATAGGTAATGTATATGTCCTGTTGAGCTCGAAATTACCGGTTGGAGGCATAAGGAAAGCGTGGTTATTGGAAGTTTCGTATTTTGTGATTCGGCCACATTATGTTTCGAACCTGGATTGCAATCGAATGAGGCGACATATTGAACCAAATTAAACGTTGATCTTCTCATAATTACATTAACAATCAAAAATAAACGAAACAAACGGAATCTGAGACAACAAATTTTAAGCGTTCAAAATAAGTAAGGCTAACAACCATCAGGGATTTTCGCAAAAAATTGAAAATTTTTTTTTGTTGATTTTTCGGTTCAAAATGATTATAGGTAATGTATATGTCCTGTTGAGCTCGAAATTACCGGTTGGAGGCATAAGGAAAGCGTGGTTATTGGAAGTTTCGTATTTTGTGATTCGGCCACATTATGTTTCGAACCTGGATTGCAATCGAATGAGGCGACATATTGAACCAAATTAAACGTTGATCTTCTCATAATTACATTAACAATCAAAAATAAACGAAACAAACGGAATCTGAGACAACAAATTTTAAGCGTTCAAAATAAGTAAGGCTAACAACCATCAGGGATTTTCGCAAAAAATTGAAAATTTTTTTTTGTTGATTTTTCGGTTTAAAATGATTATAGGTAATGTATATGTCCTGTTGAGCTCGAAATTACCGGTTGGAGGCATAAGGAAAGCGTGGTTATTGGAAGTTTCGTATTTTGTGATTCGGCCACATTATGTTTCGAACCTGGATTGCAATCGAATGAGGCGACATATTGAACCAAATTAAACGTTGATCTTCTCATAATTACATTAACAATCAAAAATAAACGAAACAAACGGAATCTGAGACAACAAATTTTAAGCGTTCAAAATAAGTAAGGCTAACCATCAGGGATTTTCGCAAAAAATTGAAAATTTTTTTTTGTTGATTTTTCGGTTCAAAATGATTATAGGTAATGTATATGTCCTGTTGAGCTCGAAATTACCGGTTGGAGGCATAAGGAAAGCGTGGTTATTGGAAGTTTCGTATTTTGTGATTCGGCCACATTATGTTTCGAACTTGGATTGCAATCGAATGAGGCGACATATTGAACCAAATTAAACATTGAACTTCTCATAATTACATTAACAATCAGAAATAAATGAAACAAACGGAATCTGAGACAATAAATTTTAAGCGTTCAAAATAAGTAAGGCTAACCATCAGGGATTTTCGCAAAAAATTGAAAATTTTTTTTTGTTGATTTTTCGGTTTAAAATGATTATAGGTAATGTATATGTCCTGTTGAGCTCGAAATTACCGGTTGGAGGCATAAGGAAAGCGTGGTTATTGGAAGTTTCGTATTTTGTGATTCGGCCACATTATGTTTCGAACCTGGATTGCAGGCGAATGAGGCGACATATTGAACCAAATTAAACGTTGATCTTCTCATAATTACATTAACAATCAAAAATAAACGAAACAAACGGAATCTGAGACAATAAATTTTAAGCGTTCAAAATAAGTAAGGCTAACCATCAGGGATTTTCGCAAAAAATTGAAAATTTTTTTTTGTTGATTTTTCGGTTCAAAATGATTATAGGTAATGTATATGTCCTGTTGAGCTCGAAATTACCGGTTGGAGGCATAAGGAAAGCGTGGTTATTGGAAGTTTCGTATTTTGTGATTCGGCCACATTATGTTTCGAACTTGGATTGCAATCGAATGAGGCGACATATTGAACCAAATTAAACATTGAACTTCTCATAATTACATTAACAATCAGAAATAAATGAAACAAACGGAATCTGAGACAATAAATTTTAAGCGTTCAAAATAAGTAAGGCTAACCATCAGGGATTTTCGCAAAAAATTGAAAATTTTTTTTTGTTGATTTTTCGGTTTAAAATGATTATAGGTAATGTATATGTCCTGTTGAGCTCGAAATTACCGGTTGGAGGCATAAGGAAAGCGTGGTTATTGGAAGTTTCGTATTTTGTGATTCGGCCACATTATGTTTCGAACCTGGATTGCAGGCGAATGAGGCGACATATTGAACCAAATTAAACGTTGATCTTCTCATAATTACATTAACAATCAAAAATAAACGAAACAAACGGAATCTGAGACAATAAATTTTAAGCGTTCAAAATAAGTAAGGCTAACCATCAGGGATTTTCGCAAAAAAATGAAAAATTTTTTTTGTTGATTTTTCAGTTCAAAATGATTATAGGTAATGTATATGTCCTGTTGAGCTCGAAATTACCGGTTGGAGGCATAAGGAAAGCGTGGTTATTGGAAGTTTCGTATTTTGTGATTCGGCCACATTATGTTTCGAACTTGGATTGCAATCGAATGAGGCGACATATTGAACCAAATTAAACATTGAACTTCTCATAATTACATTAACAATCAAAAATAAACGAAACAAACGGAATCTGAGACAATAAATTTTAAGCGTTCAAAATAAGTAAGGCTGGCTATCAGGGATTTTCGCAAAAAATTGAAAATTTTTTTTTGTTGATTTTTCGGTTCAAAATGATTATAGGTAATGTATATGTCCTGTTGAGCTCGAAATTACCGGTTGGAGGCATAAGGAAAGCGTGGTTATTGGAAGTTTCGTATTTTGTGATTCGGCCACATTATGTTTCGAACTTGGATTGCAATCGAATGAGGCGACATATTGAACCAAATTAAACATTGAACTTCTCATAATTACATTAACAATCAGAAATAAATGAAACAAACGGAATCTGAGACAATAAATTTTAAGCGTTCAAAATAAGTAAGGCTGGCTATCAGGGATTTTCGCAAAAAATTGAAAATTTTTTTTTGTTGATTTTTCGGTTCAAAATGATTATAGGTAATGTATATGTCCTGTTGAGCTCGAAATTACCGGTTGGAGGCATAAGGAAAGCGTGGTTATTGGAAGTTTCGTATTTTATGATTCGGCCACATTATGTTTCGAACCTGGATTGCAGGCGAATGAGGCGACATATTGAAGCAAATTAAACGTTGATCTTCTCATAATTACATTAACAATCAAAAATAAACGAAACAAACGGAATCTGAGACAACAAATTTTAAGCGTTCAAAATAAGTAAGGCTAACCATCAGGGATTTTCGCAAAAAATTGAAAATTTTTTTTTGTTGATTTTTCGGTTTAAAATGATTATAGGTAATGTATATGTCCTGTTGAGCTCGAAATTACCGGTTGGAGGCATAAGGAAAGCGTGGTTATTGGAAGTTTCGTATTTTGTGATTCGGCCACATTATGTTTCGAACTTGGATTGCAATCGAATGAGGCGACATATTGAAGCAAATTAAACGTTGATCTTCTCATAATTACATTAACAATCAGAAATAAATGAAACAAACGGAATCTGAGACAATAAATTTTAAGCGTTCAAAATAAGTAAGGCTAACCATCAGGGATTTTCGCAAAAAATTGAAAATTTTTTTTTGTTGATTTTTCGGTTTAAAATGATTATAGGTAATGTATATGTCCTGTTGAGCTCGAAATTACCGGTTGGAGGCATAAGGAAAGCGTGGTTATTGGAAGTTTCGTATTTTGTGATTCGGCCACATTATGTTTCGAACCTGGATTGCAATCGAATGAGGCGACATATTGAACCAAATTAAACATTGAACTTCTCATAATTACATTAACAATCAAAAATAAACGAAACAAACGGAATCTGAGACAACAAATTTTAAGCGTTCAAAATAAGTAAGGCTAACCATCAGGGATTTTCGCAAAAAATTGAAATTTTTTTTTTGTTGATTTTTCGGTTCAAAATGATTATAGGTAATGTATATGTCCTGTTGAGCTCGAAATTACCGGTTGGAGGCATAAGGAAAGCGTGGTTATTGGAAGTTTCGTATTTTGTGATTCGGCCACATTATGTTTCGAACCTGGATTGCAGGCGAATGAGGCGACATATTGAAGCAAATTAAACGTTGATCTTCTCATAATTACATTAACAATCAGAAATAAATGAAACAAACGGAATCTGAGACAATAAATTTTAAGCGTTCAAAATAAGTAAGGCTAACCATCAGGGATTTTCGCAAAAAATTGAAAATTTTTTTTTGTTGATTTTTCGGTTCAAAATGATTATAGGTAATGTATATGTCCTGTTGAGCTCGAAATTACCGGTTGGAGGCATAAGGAAAGCATGGTTATTGGAAGTTTCGTATTTTGTGATTCGGCCACATTATGTTTCGAACTTGGATTGCAATCGAATGAGGCGACATATTGAACCAAATTAAACGTTGATCTTCTCATAATTACATTAACAATCAGAAATAAATGAAACAAACGGAATCTGAGACAATAAATTTTAAGCGTTCAAAATAAGTAAGGCTAACCATCAGGGATTTTCGCAAAAAATTGAAAATTTTTTTTTGTTGATTTTTCGGTTCAAAATGATTATAGGTAATGTATATGTCCTGTTGAGCTCGAAATTACCGGTTGGAGGCATAAGGAAAGCGTGGTTATTGGAAGTTTCGTATTTTGTGATTCGGCCACATTATGTTTCGAACCTGGATTGCAGGCGAATGAGGCGACATATTGAAGCAAATTAAACGTTGATCTTCTCATAATTACATTAACAATCAAAAATAAACGAAACAAACGGAATCTGAGACAATAAATTTTAAGCGTTCAAAATAAGTAAGGCTGGCTATCAGGGATTTTCGCAAAAAATTGAAAATTTTTTTTTGTTGATTTTTCGGTTCAAAATGATTATAGGTAATGTATATGTCCTGTTGAGCTCGAAATTACCGGTTGGAGGCATAAGGAAAGCGTGGTTATTGGAAGTTTCGTATTTTGTGATTCGGCCACATTATGTTTCGAACTTGGATTGCAATCGAATGAGGCGACATATTGAACCAAATTAAACATTGAACTTCTCATAATTACATTAACAATCAAAAATAAACGAAACAAACGGAATCTGAGACAACAAATTTTAAGCGTTCAAAATAAGTAAGGCCCATCAGGGATTTTCGCAAAAAATTGAAAATTTTTTTTTGTTGATTTTTCGGTTCAAAATGATTATAGGTAATGTATATGTCCTGTTGAGCTCGAAATTACCGGTTGGAGGCATAAGGAAAGCGTGGTTATTGGAAGTTTCGTATTT
The DNA here is from genome assembly GCA_932526605.1 of Nephrotoma flavescens. Classification (NCBI taxonomy): domain Eukaryota; kingdom Metazoa; phylum Arthropoda; class Insecta; order Diptera; family Tipulidae; genus Nephrotoma; species Nephrotoma flavescens. The sequence goes on along the minus strand of OW052220.1, from coordinate 70,133,552 downwards.
TGTGATTCGGCCACATTATGTTTCGAACCTGGATTGCAGGCGAATGAGGCGACATATTGAACCAAATTAAACGTTGATCTTCTCATAATTACATTAACAATCAAAAATAAACGAAACAAACGGAATCTGAGACAACAAATTTTAAGCGTTCAAAATAAGTAAGGCTAACCATCAGGGATTTTCGCAAAAAAATGAAAAATTTTTTTTGTTGATTTTTCAGTTCAAAATGATTATAGGTAATGTATATGTCCTGTTGAGCTCGAAATTACCGGTTGGAGGCATAAGGAAAGCGTGGTTATTGGAAGTTTCGTATTTTGTGATTCGGCCACATTATGTTTCGAACTTGGATTGCAATCGAATGAGGCGACATATTGAACCAAATTAAACATTGAACTTCTCATAATTACATTAACAATCAAAAATAAACGAAACAAACGGAATCTGAGACAACAAATTTTAAGCGTTCAAAATAAGTAAGGCTAACCATCAGGGATTTTCGCAAAAAATTGAAAATTTTTTTTTGTTGATTTTTCGGTTCAAAATGATTATAGGTAATGTATATGTCCTGTTGAGCTCGAAATTACCGGTTGGAGGCATAAGGAAAGCGTGGTTATTGGAAGTTTCGTATTTTGTGATTCGGCCACATTATGTTTCGAACCTGGATTGCAGGCGAATGAGGCGACATATTGAAGCAAATTAAACGTTGATCTTCTCATAATTACATTAACAATCAAAAATAAACGAAACAAACGGAATCTGAGACAATAAATTTTAAGCGTTCAAAATAAGTAAGGCTGGCTATCAGGGATTTTCGCAAAAAATTGAAAATTTTTTTTTGTTGATTTTTCGGTTCAAAATGATTATAGGTAATGTATATGTCCTGTTGAGCTCGAAATTACCGGTTGGAGGCATAAGGAAAGCGTGGTTATTGGAAGTTTCGTATTTTGTGATTCGGCCACATTATGTTTCGAACTTGGATTGCAATCGAATGAGGCGACATATTGAACCAAATTAAACATTGAACTTCTCATAATTACATTAACAATCAGAAATAAATGAAACAAACGGAATCTGAGACAATAAATTTTAAGCGTTCAAAATAAGTAAGGCTGGCTATCAGGGATTTTCGCAAAAAATTGAAAATTTTTTTTTGTTGATTTTCCGGTTCAAAATAATTATAGGTAATGTATATGTCCTGTTGAGCTCGAAATTACCGGTTGGAGGCATAAGGAAAGCGTGGTTATTGGAAGTTTCGTATTTTGTGATTCGGCTACATTATGTTTCGAACCTGGATTGCAGGCGAATGAGGCGACATATTGAAGCAAATTAAACGTTGATCTTCTCATAATTACATTAACAATCAAAAATAAACGAAACAAACGGAATCTGAGACAATAAATTTTAAGCGTTCAAAATAAGTAAGGCTAACCATCAGGGATTTTCGCAAAAAATTGAAAATTTTTTTTTGTTGATTTTTCGGTTCAAAATGATTATAGGTAATGTATATGTCCTGTTGAGCTCGAAATTACCGGTTGGAGGCATAAGGAAAGCGTGGTTATTGGAAGTTTCGTATTTTGTGATTCGGCCACATTATGTTTCGAACCTGGATTGCAGGCGAATGAGGCGACATATTGAAGCAAATTAAACGTTGATCTTCTCATAATTACATTAACAATCAGAAATAAATGAAACAAACGGAATCTGAGACAATAAATTTTAAGCGTTCAAAATAAGTAAGGCTAACCATCAGGGATTTTCGCAAAAAATTGAAAATTTTTTTTTGTTGATTTTTCGGTTCAAAATGATTATAGGTAATGTATATGTCCTGTTGAGCTCGAAATTACCGGTTGGAGGCATAAGGAAAGCGTGGTTATTGGAAGTTTCGTATTTTGTGATTCGGCCACATTATGTTTCGAACCTGGATTGCAGGCGAATGAGGCGACATATTGAAGCAAATTAAACGTTGATCTTCTCATAATTACATTAACAATCAGAAATAAATGAAACAAACGGAATCTGAGACAATAAATTTTAAGCGTTCAAAATAAGTAAGGCTAACCATCAGGGATTTTCGCAAAAAATTGAAAATTTTTTTTTGTTGATTTTTCGGTTCAAAATGATTATAGGTAATGTATATGTCCTGTTGAGCTCGAAATTACCGGTTGGAGGCATAAGGAAAGCATGGTTATTGGAAGTTTCGTATTTTGTGATTCGGCCACATTATGTTTCGAACTTGGATTGCAATCGAATGAGGCGACATATTGAACCAAATTAAACGTTGATCTTCTCATAATTACATTAACAATCAGAAATAAATGAAACAAACGGAATCTGAGACAATAAATTTTAAGCGTTCAAAATAAGTAAGGCTAACCATCAGGGATTTTCGCAAAAAATTGAAAAATTTTTTTTGTTGATTTTTCGGTTTAAAATGATTATAGGTAATGTATATGTCCTGTTGAGCTCGAAATTACCGGTTGGAGGCATAAGGAAAGCGTGGTTATTGGAAGTTTCGTATTTTGTGATTCGGCCACATTATGTTTCGAACCTGGATTGCAGGCGAATGAGGCGACATATTGAAGCAAATTAAACGTTGATCTTCTCATAATTACATTAACAATCAGAAATAAATGAAACAAACGGAATCTGAGACAATAAATTTTAAGCGTTCAAAATAAGTAAGGCTAACCATCAGGGATTTTCGCAAAAAATTGAAAATTTTTTTTGTTGATTTTTCGGTTCAAAATGATTATAGGTAATGTATATGTCCTGTTGAGCTCGAAATTACCGGTTGGAGGCATAAGGAAAGCGTGGTTATTGGAAGTTTCGTATTTTGTGATTCGGCCACATTATGTTTCGAACTTGGATTGCAATCGAATGAGGCGACATATTGAAGCAAATTAAACGTTGATCTTCTCATAATTACATTAACAATCAAAAATAAACGAAACAAACGGAATCTGAGACAATAAATTTTAAGCGTTCAAAATAAGTAAGGCTAACCATCAGGGATTTTCGCAAAAAATTGAAAATTTTTTTTTGTTGATTTTTCGGTTCAAAATGATTATAGGTAATGTATATGTCCTGTTGAGCTCGAAATTACCGGTTGGAGGCATAAGGAAAGCGTGGTTATTGGAAGTTTCGTATTTTGTGATTCGGCCACATTATGTTTCGAACTTGGATTGCAATCGAATGAGGCGACATATTGAACCAAATTAAACATTGAACTTCTCATAATTACATTAACAATCAGAAATAAATGAAACAAACGGAATCTGAGACAATAAATTTTAAGCGTTCAAAATAAGTAAGGCTAACCATCAGGGATTTTCGCAAAAAATTGAAAATTTTTTTTTGTTGATTTTTCGGTTTAAAATGATTATAGGTAATGTATATGTCCTGTTGAGCTCGAAATTACCGGTTGGAGGCATAAGGAAAGCGTGGTTATTGGAAGTTTCGTATTTTGTGATTCGGCCACATTATGTTTCGAACCTGGATTGCAGGCGAATGAGGCGACATATTGAACCAAATTAAACGTTGATCTTCTCATAATTACATTAACAATCAAAAATAAACGAAACAAACGGAATCTGAGACAACAAATTTTAAGCGTTCAAAATAAGTAAGGCTAACCATCAGGGATTTTCGCAAAAAATTGAAAATTTTTTTTTGTTGATTTTTCGGTTCAAAATGATTATAGGTAATGTATATGTCCTGTTGAGCTCGAAATTACCGGTTGGAGGCATAAGGAAAGCGTGGTTATTGGAAGTTTCGTATTTTGTGATTCGGCCACATTATGTTTCGAACCTGGATTGCAGGCGAATGAGGCGACATATTGAAGCAAATTAAACGTTGATCTTCTCATAATTACATTAACAATCAGAAATAAATGAAACAAACGGAATCTGAGACAATAAATTTTAAGCGTTCAAAATAAGTAAGGCTAACCATCAGGGATTTTCGCAAAAAATTGAAAATTTTTTTTTGTTGATTTTTCGGTTCAAAATGATTATAGGTAATGTATATGTCCTGTTGAGCTCGAAATTACCGGTTGGAGGCATAAGGAAAGCATGGTTATTGGAAGTTTCGTATTTTGTGATTCGGCCACATTATGTTTCGAACTTGGATTGCAATCGAATGAGGCGACATATTGAACCAAATTAAACGTTGATCTTCTCATAATTACATTAACAATCAGAAATAAATGAAACAAACGGAATCTGAGACAATAAATTTTAAGCGTTCAAAATAAGTAAGGCTAACCATCAGGGATTTTCGCAAAAAATTGAAAAATTTTTTTTGTTGATTTTTCGGTTTAAAATGATTATAGGTAATGTATATGTCCTGTTGAGCTCGAAATTACCGGTTGGAGGCATAAGGAAAGCGTGGTTATTGGAAGTTTCGTATTTTGTGATTCGGCCACATTATGTTTCGAACCTGGATTGCAGGCGAATGAGGCGACATATTGAAGCAAATTAAACGTTGATCTTCTCATAATTACATTAACAATCAGAAATAAATGAAACAAACGGAATCTGAGACAATAAATTTTAAGCGTTCAAAATAAGTAAGGCTAACCATCAGGGATTTTCGCAAAAAATTGAAAATTTTTTTTTGTTGATTTTTCGGTTCAAAATGATTATAGGTAATGTATATGTCCTGTTGAGCTCGAAATTACCGGTTGGAGGCATAAGGAAAGCGTGGTTATTGGAAGTTTCGTATTTTGTGATTCGGCCACATTATGTTTCGAACTTGGATTGCAATCGAATGAGGCGACATATTGAAGCAAATTAAACGTTGATCTTCTCATAATTACATTAACAATCAAAAATAAACGAAACAAACGGAATCTGAGACAATAAATTTTAAGCGTTCAAAATAAGTAAGGCTAACCATCAGGGATTTTCGCAAAAAATTGAAAATTTTTTTTTGTTGATTTTTCGGTTCAAAATGATTATAGGTAATGTATATGTCCTGTTGAGCTCGAAATTACCGGTTGGAGGCATAAGGAAAGCGTGGTTATTGGAAGTTTCGTATTTTGTGATTCGGCCACATTATGTTTCGAACTTGGATTGCAATCGAATGAGGCGACATATTGAACCAAATTAAACATTGAACTTCTCATAATTACATTAACAATCAGAAATAAATGAAACAAACGGAATCTGAGACAATAAATTTTAAGCGTTCAAAATAAGTAAGGCTAACCATCAGGGATTTTCGCAAAAAATTGAAAATTTTTTTTTGTTGATTTTTCGGTTTAAAATGATTATAGGTAATGTATATGTCCTGTTGAGCTCGAAATTACCGGTTGGAGGCATAAGGAAAGCGTGGTTATTGGAAGTTTCGTATTTTGTGATTCGGCCACATTATGTTTCGAACCTGGATTGCAGGCGAATGAGGCGACATATTGAACCAAATTAAACGTTGATCTTCTCATAATTACATTAACAATCAAAAATAAACGAAACAAACGGAATCTGAGACAACAAATTTTAAGCGTTCAAAATAAGTAAGGCTAACCATCAGGGATTTTCGCAAAAAATTGAAAATTTTTTTTTGTTGATTTTTCGGTTCAAAATGATTATAGGTAATGTATATGTCCTGTTGAGCTCGAAATTACCGGTTGGAGGCATAAGGAAAGCGTGGTTATTGGAAGTTTCGTATTTTGTGATTCGGCCACATTATGTTTCGAACCTGGATTGCAGGCGAATGAGGCGACATATTGAACCAAATTAAACGTTGATCTTCTCATAATTACATTAACAATCAAAAATAAACGAAACAAACGGAATCTGAGACAACAAATTTTAAGCGTTCAAAATAAGTAAGGCTAACCATCAGGGATTTTCGCAAAAAAATGAAAATTTTTTTTTGTTGATTTTTCAGTTCAAAATGATTATAGGTAATGTATATGTCCTGTTGAGCTCGAAATTACCGGTTGGAGGCATAAGGAAAGCGTGGTTATTGGAAGTTTCGTATTTTGTGATTCGGCCACATTATGTTTCGAACTTGGGTTGCAATCGAATGAGGCGACATATTGAACCAAATTAAACATTGAACTTCTCATAATTACATTAACAATCAGAAATAAACGAAACAAACGGAATCTGAGACAATAAATTTTAAGCGTTCAAAATAAGTAAGGCTAACCATCAGGGATTTTCGCAAAAAAATGAAAATTTTTTTTTGTTGATTTTTCAGTTCAAAATGATTATAGGTAATGTATATGTCCTGTTGAGCTCGAAATTACCGGTTGGAGGCATAAGGAAAGCGTGGTTATTGGAAGTTTCGTATTTTGTGATTCGGCCACATTATGTTTCGAACTTGGATTGCAAACGAATGAGGCGACATATTGAACCAAATTAAACGTTGATCTTCTCATAATTACATTAACAATCAAAAATAAACGAAACAAACGGAATCTGAGACAACAAATTTTAAGCGTTCAAAATAAGTAAGGCTAACCATCAGGGATTTTCGCAAAAAATTGAAAATTTTTTTTTGTTGATTTTTCGGTTTAAAATGATTATAGGTAATGTATATGTCCTGTTGAGCTCGAAATTACCGGTTGGAGGCATAAGGAAAGCGTGGTTATTGGAAGTTTCGTATTTTGTGATTCGGCCACATTATGTTTCGAACCTGGATTGCAGGCGAATGAGGCGACATATTGAACCAAATTAAACGTTGATCTTCTCATAATTACATTAACAATCAAAAATAAACGAAACAAACGGAATCTGAGACAACAAATTTTAAGCGTTCAAAATAAGTAAGGCTAACCATCAGGGATTTTCGCAAAAAAATGAAAATTTTTTTTTGTTGATTTTTCAGTTCAAAATGATTATAGGTAATGTATATGTCCTGTTGAGCTCGAAATTACCGGTTGGAGGCATAAGGAAAGCGTGGTTATTGGAAGTTTCGTATTTTGTGATTCGGCCACATTATGTTTCGAACTTGGATTGCAATCGAATGAGGCGACATATTGAACCAAATTAAACATTGAACTTCTCATAATTACATTAACAATCAAAAATAAACGAAACAAACGGAATCTGAGACAACAAATTTTAAGCGTTCAAAATAAGTAAGGCTAACCATCAGGGATTTTCGCAAAAAATTGAAAATTTTTTTTGTTGATTTTTCGGTTCAAAATGATTATAGGTAATGTATATGTCCTGTTGAGCTCGAAATTACCGGTTGGAGGCATAAGGAAAGCGTGGTTATTGGAAGTTTCGTATTTTGTGATTCGGCCACATTATGTTTCGAACTTGGATTGCAAACGAATGAGGCGACATATTGAACCAAATTAAACGTTGATCTTCTCATAATTACATTAACAATCAAAAATAAACGAAACAAACGGAATCTGAGACAACAAATTTTAAGCGTTCAAAATAAGTAAGGCTAACCATCAGGGATTTTCGCAAAAAATTGAAAATTTTTTTTGTTGATTTTTCGGTTCAAAATGATTATAGGTAATGTATATGTCCTGTTGAGCTCGAAATTACCGGTTGGAGGCATAAGGAAAGCGTGGTTATTGGAAGTTTCGTATTTTGTGATTCGGCCACATTATGTTTCGAACTTGGATTGCAATCGAATGAGGCGACATATTGAACCAAATTAAACATTGAACTTCTCATAATTACATTAACAATCAAAAATAAACGAAACAAACGGAATCTGAGACAACAAATTTTAAGCGTTCAAAATAAGTAAGGCTAACCATCAGGGATTTTCGCAAAAAATTGAAAATTTTTTTTGTTGATTTTTCGGTTCAAAATGATTATAGGTAATGTATATGTCCTGTTGAGCTCGAAATTACCGGTTGGAGGCATAAGGAAAGCGTGGTTATTGGAAGTTTCGTATTTTGTGATTCGGCCACATTATGTTTCGAACTTGGATTGCAAACGAATGAGGCGACATATTGAACCAAATTAAACGTTGATCTTCTCATAATTACATTAACAATCAAAAATAAACGAAACAAACGGAATCTGAGACAACAAATTTTAAGCGTTCAAAATAAGTAAGGCTAACCATCAGGGATTTTCGCAAAAAATTGAAAATTTTTTTTGTTGATTTTTCGGTTCAAAATGATTATAGGTAATGTATATGTCCTGTTGAGCTCGAAATTACCGGTTGGAGGCATAAGGAAAGCGTGGTTATTGGAAGTTTCGTATTTTGTGATTCGGCCACATTATGTTTCGAACCTGGATTGCAGGCGAATGAGGCGACATATTGAAGCAAATTAAACGTTGATCTTCTCATAATTACATTAACAATCAGAAATAAACGAAACAAACGGAATCTGAGACAATAAATTTTAAGCGTTCAAAATAAGTAAGGCTAACCATCAGGGATTTTCGCAAAAAAATGAAAATTTTTTTTTGTTGATTTTTCAGTTCAAAATGATTATAGGTAATGTATATGTCCTGTTGAGCTCGAAATTACCGGTTGGAGGCATAAGGAAAGCGTGGTTATTGGAAGTTTCGTATTTTGTGATTCGGCCACATTATGTTTCGAACTTGGATTGCAAACGAATGAGGCGACATATTGAACCAAATTAAACGTTGATCTTCTCATAATTACATTAACAATCAAAAATAAACGAAACAAACGGAATCTGAGACAACAAATTTTAAGCGTTCAAAATAAGTAAGGCTAACCATCAGGGATTTTCGCAAAAAATTGAAAATTTTTTTTGTTGATTTTTCGGTTCAAAATGATTATAGGTAATGTATATGTCCTGTTGAGCTCGAAATTACCGGTTGGAGGCATAAGGAAAGCGTGGTTATTGGAAGTTTCGTATTTTGTGATTCGGCCACATTATGTTTCGAACTTGGATTGCAATCGAATGAGGCGACATATTGAACCAAATTAAACATTGAACTTCTCATAATTACATTAACAATCAAAAATAAACGAAACAAACGGAATCTGAGACAACAAATTTTAAGCGTTCAAAATAAGTAAGGCTAACCATCAGGGATTTTCGCAAAAAAATGAAAATTTTTTTTTGTTGATTTTTCAGTTCAAAATGATTATAGGTAATGTATATGTCCTGTTGAGCTCGAAATTACCGGTTGGAGGCATAAGGAAAGCGTGGTTATTGGAAGTTTCGTATTTTGTGATTCGGCCACATTATGTTTCGAACTTGGATTGCAAACGAATGAGGCGACATATTGAACCAAATTAAACGTTGATCTTCTCATAATTACATTAACAATCAAAAATAAACGAAACAAACGGAATCTGAGACAACAAATTTTAAGCGTTCAAAATAAGTAAGGCTAACCATCAGGGATTTTCGCAAAAAATTGAAAATTTTTTTTTGTTGATTTTTCGGTTTAAAATGATTATAGGTAATGTATATGTCCTGTTGAGCTCGATATTACCGGTTGGAGGCATAAGGAAAGCGTGGTTATTGGAAGTTTCGTATTTTGTGATTCGGCCACATTATGTTTCGAACCTGGATTGCAGGCGAATGAGGCGACATATTGAACCAAATTAAACGTTGATCTTCTCATAATTACATTAACAATCAAAAATAAACGAAACAAACGGAATCTGAGACAACAAATTTTAAGCGTTCAAAATAAGTAAGGCTAACCATCAGGGATTTTCGCAAAAAAATGAAAATTTTTTTTTGTTGATTTTTCAGTTCAAAATGATTATAGGTAATGTATATGTCCTGTTGAGCTCGAAATTACCGGTTGGAGGCATAAGGAAAGCGTGGTTATTGGAAGTTTCGTATTTTGTGATTCGGCCACATTATGTTTCGAACTTGGGTTGCAATCGAATGAGGCGACATATTGAACCAAATTAAACATTGAACTTCTCATAATTACATTAACAATCAAAAATAAACGAAACAAACGGAATCTGAGACAACAAATTTTAAGCGTTCAAAATAAGTAAGGCTAACCATCAGGGATTTTCGCAAAAAATTGAAAATTTTTTTTGTTGATTTTTCGGTTCAAAATGATTATAGGTAATGTATATGTCCTGTTGAGCTCGAAATTACCGGTTGGAGGCATAAGGAAAGCGTGGTTATTGGAAGTTTCGTATTTTGTGATTCGGCCACATTATGTTTCGAACCTGGATTGCAGGCGAATGAGGCGACATATTGAACCAAATTAAACGTTGATCTTCTCATAATTACATTAACAATCAAAAATAAACGAAACAAACGGAATCTGAGACAACAAATTTTAAGCGTTCAAAATAAGTAAGGCTAACCATCAGGGATTTTCGCAAAAAAATGAAAATTTTTTTTTGTTGATTTTTCAGTTCAAAATGATTATAGGTAATGTATATGTCCTGTTGAGCTCGAAATTACCGGTTGGAGGCATAAGGAAAGCGTGGTTATTGGAAGTTTCGTATTTTGTGATTCGGCCACATTATGTTTCGAACTTGGGTTGCAATCGAATGAGGCGACATATTGAACCAAATTAAACATTGAACTTCTCATAATTACATTAACAATCAAAAATAAACGAAACAAACGGAATCTGAGACAACAAATTTTAAGCGTTCAAAATAAGTAAGGCTAACCATCAGGGATTTTCGCAAAAAATTGAAAATTTTTTTTTGTTGATTTTTCGGTTCAAAATGATTATAGGTAATGTATATGTCCTGTTGAGCTCGAAATTACCGGTTGGAGGCATAAGGAAAGCGTGGTTATTGGAAGTTTCGTATTTTGTGATTCGGCCACATTATGTTTCGAACCTGGATTGCAGGCGAATGAGGCGACATATTGAACCAAATTAAACGTTGATCTTCTCATAATTACATTAACAATCAAAAATAAACGAAACAAACGGAATCTGAGACAACAAATTTTAAGCGTTCAAAATAAGTAAGGCTAACCATCAGGGATTTTCGCAAAAAAATGAAAATTTTTTTTTGTTGATTTTTCAGTTCAAAATGATTATAGGTAATGTATATGTCCTGTTGAGCTCGAAATTACCGGTTGGAGGCATAAGGAAAGCGTGGTTATTGGAAGTTTCGTATTTTGTGATTCGGCCACATTATGTTTCGAACTTGGGTTGCAATCGAATGAGGCGACATATTGAACCAAATTAAACATTGAACTTCTCATAATTACATTAACAATCAAAAATAAACGAAACAAACGGAATCTGAGACAACAAATTTTAAGCGTTCAAAATAAGTAAGGCTAACCATCAGGGATTTTCGCAAAAAATTGAAAAATTTTTTTTGTTGATTTTTCGGTTTAAAATGATTATAGGTAATGTATATGTCCTGTTGAGCTCGAAATTACCGGTTGGAGGCATAAGGAAAGCGTGGTTATTGGAAGTTTCGTATTTTGTGATTCGGCCACATTATGTTTCGAACCTGGATTGCAGGCGAATGAGGCGACATATTGAACCAAATTAAACGTTGATCTTCTCATAATTACATTAACAATCAAAAATAAACGAAACAAACGGAATCTGAGACAACAAATTTTAAGCGTTCAAAATAAGTAAGGCTAACCATCAGGGATTTTCGCAAAAAAATGAAAATTTTTTTTTTGTTGATTTTTCAGTTCAAAATGATTATAGGTAATGTATATGTCCTGTTGAGCTCGAAATTACCGGTTGGAGGCATAAGGAAAGCGTGGTTATTGGAAGTTTCGTATTTTGTGATTCGGCCACATTATGTTTCGAACTTGGGTTGCAATCGAATGAGGCGACATATTGAACCAAATTAAACATTGAACTTCTCATAATTACATTAACAATCAAAAATAAACGAAACAAACGGAATCTGAGACAACAAATTTTAAGCGTTCAAAATAAGTAAGGCTAACCATCAGGGATTTTCGCAAAAAATTGAAAATTTTTTTTTGTTGATTTTTCGGTTCAAAATGATTATAGGTAATGTATATGTCCTGTTGAGCTCGAAATTACCGGTTGGAGGCATAAGGAAAGCGTGGTTATTGGAAGTTTCGTATTTTGTGATTCGGCCACATTATGTTTCGAACCTGGATTGCAGGCGAATGAGGCGACATATTGAACCAAATTAAACATTGAACTTCTCATAATTACATTAACAATCAAAAATAAACGAAACAAACGGAATCTGAGACAACAAATTTTAAGCGTTCAAAATAAGTAAGGCTAACCATCAGGGATTTTCGCAAAAAATTGAAAAATTTTTTTTGTTGATTTTTCGGTTTAAAATGATTATAGGTAATGTATATGTCCTGTTGAGCTCGAAATTACCGGTTGGAGGCATAAGGAAAGCGTGGTTATTGGAAGTTTCGTATTTTGTGATTCGGCCACATTATGTTTCGAACTTGGATTGCAATCGAATGAGGCGACATATTGAACCAAATTAAACATTGAACTTCTCATAATTACATTAACAATCAAAAATAAACGAAACAAACGGAATCTGAGACAACAAATTTTAAGCGTTCAAAATAAGTAAGGCTAACCATCAGGGATTTTCGCAAAAAATTGAAAATTTTTTTTTGTTGATTTTTCGGTTCAAAATGATTATAGGTAATGTATATGTCCTGTTGAGCTCGAAATTACCGGTTGGAGGCATAAGGAAAGCGTGGTTATTGGAAGTTTCGTATTTTGTGATTCGGCCACATTATGTTTCGAACTTGGATTGCAATCGAATGAGGCGACATATTGAAGCAAATTAAACGTTGATCTTCTCATAATTACATTAACAATCAGAAATAAACGAAACAAACGGAATCTGAGACAATAAATTTTAAGCGTTCAAAATAAGTAAGGCTAACCATCAGGGATTTTCGCAAAAAAATGAAAATTTTTTTTTGTTGATTTTTCAGTTCAAAATGATTATAGGTAATGTATATGTCCTGTTGAGCTCGAAATTACCGGTTGGAGGCATAAGGAAAGCGTGGTTATTGGAAGTTTCGTATTTTGTGATTCGGCCACATTATGTTTCGAACTTGGATTGCAATCGAATGAGGCGACATATTGAACCAAATTAAACATTGAACTTCTCATAATTACATTAACAATCAAAAATAAACGAAACAAACGGAATCTGAGACAACAAATTTTAAGCGTTCAAAATAAGTAAGGCTAACCATCAGGGATTTTCGCAAAAAATTTAAAAAATTTTTTTGTTGATTTTTCGGTTCAAAATGATTATAGGTAATGTATATGTCCTGTTGAGCTCGAAATTACCGGTTGGAGGCATAAGGAAAGCGTGGTTATTGGAAGTTTCGTATTTTGTGATTCGGCCACATTATGTTTCGAACATGGATTGCAAACGAATGAGGCGACATATTGAACCAAATTAAACGTTGATCTTCTCATAATTACATTAACAATCAAAAATAAACGAAACAAACGGAATCTGAGACAACAAATTTTAATCGTTCAAAATAAGTAAGGCTAACCATCAGGGATTTTCGCAAAAAATTGAAAATTTTTTTTTGTTGATTTTTCGGTTCAAAATGATTATAGGTAATGTATATGTCCTGTTGAGCTCGAAATTACCGGTTGGAGGCATAAGGAAAGCGTGGTTATTGGAAGTTTCGTATTTTGTGATTCGGCCACATTATGTTTCGAACTTGGATTGCAAACGAATGAGGCGACATATTGAACCAAATTAAACGTTGATCTTCTCATAATTACATTAACAATCAGAAATAAACGAAACAAACGGAATCTGAGACAATAAATTTTAAGCGTTCAAAATAAGTAAGGCCATCAGGGATTTTCGCAAAAAAATGAAAATTTTTTTTTGTTGATTTTTCAGTTCAAAATGATTATAGGTAATGTATATGTCCTGTTGAGCTCGAAATTACCGGTTGGAGGCATAAGGAAAGCGTGGTTATTGGAAGTTTCGTATTTTGTGATTCGGCCACATTATGTTTCGAACTTGGATTGCAAACGAATGAGGCGACATATTGAACCAAATTAAACGTTGATCTTCTCATAATTACATTAACAATCAGAAATAAATGAAACAAACGGAATCTGAGACAATAAATTTTAAGCGTTCAAAATAAGTAAGGCTAACCATCAGGGATTTTCGCAAAAAATTGAAAATTTTTTTTTGTTGATTTTTCGGTTCAAAATGATTATAGGTAATGTATATGTCCTGTTGAGCTCGAAATTACCGGTTGGAGGCATAAGGAAAGCGTGGTTATTGGAAGTTTCGTATTTTGTGATTCGGCCACATTATGTTTCGAACCTGGATTGCAGGCGAATGAGGCGACATATTGAAGCAAATTAAACGTTGATCTTCTCATAATTACATTAACAATCAAAAATAAACGAAACAAACGGAATCTGAGACAATAAATTTTAAGCGTTCAAAATAAGTAAGGCTAACCATCAGGGATTTTCGCAAAAAATTGAAAATTTTTTTTTGTTGATTTTTCGGTTCAAAATGATTATAGGTAATGTATATGTCCTGTTGAGCTCGAAATTACCGGTTGGAGGCATAAGGAAAGCGTGGTTATTGGAAGTTTCGTATTTTGTGATTCGGCCACATTATGTTTCGAACCTGGATTGCAGGCGAATGAGGCGACATATTGAACCAAATTAAACGTTGATCTACTCATAATTACATTAACAATCAGAAATAAATTAAACAAACGGAATCTGAGACAATAAATTTTAAGCGTTCAAAGCGTTCAAAATAAGTAAGGCTAACCATCAGGGATTTTCGCAAAAAATTGAAAATTTTTTTTTGTTGAGTTTTCGGTTCAAAATGATTATAGGTAATGTATATGTCCTGTTGAGCTCGAAATTACCGGTTGGAGGCATAAGGAAAGCGTGGTTATTGGAAGTTTCGTATTTTGTGATTCGGCCACATTATGTTTCGAACCTGGATTGCAGGCGAATGAGGCGACATATTGAACCAAATTAAATGTTGATCTTCTCATAATTACATTAACAATCAGAAATAAACGAAACAAACGGAATCTGAGACAATAAATTTTAAGCGTTCAAAATAAGTAAGGCTGGCTATCAGGGATTTTCGCAAAAAATTGAAAATTTTTTTTTGTTGATTTTTCGGTTCAAAATGATTATAGGTAATGTATATGTCCTGTTGAGCTCGAAATTACCGGTTGGAGGCATAAGGAAAGCGTGGTTATTGGAAGTTTCGTATTTTGTGATTCGGCCACATTATGTTTCGAACCTGGATTGCAGGCGAATGAGGCGACATATTGAACCAAATTAAACGTTGATCTACTCATAATTACATTAACAATCAAAAATAAACGAAACAAACGGAATCTGAGACAATAAATTATTACTTTCGCATTGAAGGAGACAAAAAGTCTCCTAGATATGTCAAGGCCGAGAAGAGAGAGCGACGACCATCTCACCTCCGAAAATATCTAAGCAAGTGTCCCTAGATTTATATGGAGTCCTTTAGTAAGGCGGCCATAATAAATCTAATTTTACTGATAACTATTTTTAAATTACCAAAAAGTCTCATAATTATTGTAAATAAAACTTTAAATTTTCTTAAATTTTTATTTATTTAAAATGTTTGTATGTGTAATTTTCCTTTCTTTTAATATTTACTTCAATGATTTTTTTTTGTTGTTTTAAATTTAAATAATTTTTGTTGTTTCTTAAACATACTTCCAAAAATAAAAACAATTTTTAATTAATTAATAATATTTTTTTTTTACATAATATATTATTTATTTATATGTATATAATTTTGTGTATATAATATTGTTAAACTATTTTAAATGTATCATGTTTGTGTATGTATGTATGTATGTGTTTAGGGAACAAAATAAAATAAAATTAATTAATTAATTAAATGTTTAAAATTATATATTTTTATAATATCATAAACTAAAGTGAAATATAATAATTAATAATTATTAAGAATTACGACAAAAAATATATTTTATTTATTTTGTTTGGTTACTTAAAAAATTAATATTGCAAATATGCCCACACTTTTTAAATGTAAAATAAAATATATGTTTTGTTTATTTATTTAATTATATTTATAACAACTTGTGTAACGTAAAATTAAAACAAAATAAAATTGATATAATATGCGTTATAATACGTATTTAATTAATTAATTAATTTATATAATAATTTTTTTTTCTTGATTTATTAAAATTGAACAATTTAGCCATTATTCAATTAAAATATAATATTTCCTGTTAAATTGGAAGATACTTGTGATATGTTTCTAATATTTGGCAATTTAATTAAGGATATAATATTATATTTATACAATATATATATATATATATAGTTTACATAAACTAAAATAAAATTTTTAAACACAAAATGTTTATAAAAAATGAATTAATTAAGCGAAATCATTTAATTTAATAAAATAAAATATTTTCATTATTATTGGCACAATGTCGTTGTGGTTTTGTGTGTAGTGTATACAGTTTGCATTAAAATAATAAAAAAAAACTCAATCAATTCATTTTAAAAATTTTAAATTGTATAATTTATAATCATAATAAAGGAACATATATTAATTATAAAATGTAAATTAAAAAATAAAAACAATCCATATAAATTTATAGAATATATTTTAATAATTAAATTATTTTTTTTATATATCGTTTTTAGTCAGAAAACAAATATTACTGGGGTTTGGGGCTCGGGACTGATCGATCAATATCGCAGGCCGGTCTCCTCTATAAATGTATAAAATAATTTACCAACATCTTTACTAATTTTTAATTTAAGATTATTTATATTAATTATTAATTGACAACATATTTTCAAAACAATAAACATTACATTTTTATGCTGTTTCATTCAATTTGGAAGATATGTTTCATACTCATAACTATTTACATTTTCTAATATTAATTATATTTGTACAAAATAAATATTTATTTATATTAAATATATTATATCCTATCCGGGGTATAATTTAAAATTTTTTGTTTTTATTTAATTTCGATTTTATTTATTTTTATAATTTATCACTAATTGTTGTTTGATAATCCACAGAAAATTGTTAGCTGGGCATGTTGAAAATAAAGTACGGTAGAATAATCCTAAAAATCATCGCTATCGTAACAACGATTGATTGGAGTTTTGCCTGAAAGAAATATAGTCCTGAAAAAAAACTAAAAAATATCCATAATTGTTGGAATGCGAGAGAGAGAGGACCAATTTATATCGTAAAATTTTATTTTATTTTTCTCTGAACAAAATTGAACGTCAATTGGACTAATCTTCAACTAAACACAACATTCCATCGATTGAAAAATGTCGAGAAAAATATAATACTCTCCAATATGCAATTTCTTCACTGTGTGGAAAATCTGTTCTAATTCCATACTGCATTCCGTACTATAAATTATCAAAGACACAAAATTCAGAATTTTATTCGAAAATAATATTCTTTCTCCAGTTTCACTTGACATGTCGATGGCTGCATATTTTCTTTATTTTATTTATTCTGCACTCGATTTACACGGTTAACAAAATTAGAAAAAAAGTTCTAATATTAAAAAATTACTAATATTTCGATGCTCAATGTGCTTGAGTGCAAAATTTTCAATTTATAAACGGGCTCATGTTATGAAAGCTTCAGAGGCTAAAAGCTTTAATTATTTGGATAGAAGATAACGGTAAAAAGAGAATACCGTTACATAGCAATTCTGTTAAACCCAAAGTGCTTCAACTTTTCTAGATGGATAGTTCGTAAAATTCATAAAAACGGCACAACTTTCCTAAATCTTCAACTAAAAAGTGAAACTGCGTCCGGTGATGAAAAATCAACCAGGGAATATCCACGAAAATGGGTCAAAATCATTCAAAATAATTCTTACGAGCCTGATCATGTATTTGACGACGACGGAAAAGGACTGTTTTGGAAGAAAATGTCGAAAAAAACTTATCTATCCAAAAATTAATGCACCAAAAGATCAGACTCCACCAAAATAAACTTGGAACGAAAATTAAATGTATTCGAACAGATCGTGGCGGAGAATATATCGGCAAGGAATTTGTGCAATACTTGAATATGAACGGGGTCAAAATTCATCGTACGGCGCCATATTCTCCTCAACAGAGGACGGCGTTGCAGAACGCAAAAAATCGTACATTGAAAATAGCCCGTTGCATGCTGCTGGATGCTAAATTGGAATATCGCTATTGGGGTGAAGCGTTAGTGATGGCGAATTTTTTACAAAATTCATTGCCATGGAAGGCAGTAAGTCGAACTCCATTTGAAATTTGACAAGGTAGAAACACATTTTATGGAAATATGAAACGATTTGGCGCAAAATGCTTAGTACGAATCCAAGATGCACAGCGTCAGAAATTGGATTTGAAAGCAGAAGAGGCAAATTTTCTGGGCTTTGATCCCGAATCGAAAGGATACAGATGTTTCGTGCCAGCAAAACAAAAGATCGTATAATTTCCCGAGACTTAAAATTTACAGATGATCATGATATTGTGTCAAAGTGCAGCCTACCCACAAATCATGTTGATAATCATCGCGGGGATATTGCTGTGAAGACCAGAACAGAATCTTATATTTATTTTGATTCCGACGATCGTTCAACTGCTGATGACACCAATCAGTCAAATGACATGCTAAATAATGATACGATTGCCGAAGAAAGCATAGAAAATGATACTCCTATCAGCAATTCTTTGTTAGAATTACCAAGGCAATCTAATCGTTCAAATAAGGGTATACGTCCAAAACGTTTGATCGAAGAAATCTGCGTCGTTGTCGATGGCGGACCATCCAATTTTAACGAAGCTGTTCCATGTATTCAAAAGGATAATTGGATTGTTGCCATGGAGTATGCGGAAGAGTATGCATCGCAGATGTGGAAACTGGTAGATTTACCTGAAAAAAAAATTGATCGGATGTAAATGGGTCTACTAGTTCGAAATGCTCGAAATTTGTTAAGCCATCAATAATTTAAGACGCTTTAATCAAAATGATTTTTGAAATGGGGTTGGCCCATTGGAATGCCGTCAAAAGAATCTTGTGGTACTTAAATGGAACATTGAATTGAGGAGCAGTATTAATCAACGACGATCAACCACGATAAAATACGGTGGTTTTATGGCTCAACAAACTACACATCCCTCACAAATATAAAGATATTAGCAATGGTCATGTCGGATAGAATTTTGCAAGCAATCAACTCGAAATTAATTAAGGAATAAGCTTAGTTTAAACCAGGACGATATTGCACCGATCATATCAACATAAAACTCATCAATGGGAATTCCAAAGAACTTAGAATATTCGAGTGTCATGAGCAAATTTGACAACGTGTCCCTCAATGGCATCCAGTGCCAGAATCCACCGTCATTAAGTACTGAACGAGAAAGTCAAGAACTTTGAGGCAATCCTGGTTGTTCATTCTAACAAAAGAGTCTATAATAGGCCAGAGTTCGACATATTATTAGAACATAAAAGTTTCCTTAATAGTGTGTGCATTTATTGAAACATTGTGGACGCTACATTAAATTTGACTGGAGCCCACGGCTGATGATAATAATACCAATTACTGGTTCTGCTCCTGTGGAATTTTTTTACAAAAACATAAAAATCAGTTCTAGATGCAGCAACAATTTATGTTTGCCTATCATCATCGTTTAATGTCCAATTCAATAATTTGTATGTGATTTTGTTCGGACAACCGTTTCCTCAATAGAGTAACCACGTTTTGTTAGATCTTGGGCGATGAACGAGAACTGATCAGTAGCTTATTGGTTTTGTACCAGTTATGTCCGAGACTTTCGTTAAACTTCTGTTGGTGCTTATTGTCAAATTTTATCTATAATTTTTAAACAATCACCAATCGGTTATTTGTTCAATGTTGTATTGTCTATACGACACAATTCAGGCCAGGCCATTGGTCAACAGTTTTTTGTCAGTCAAATCCAAGAAAATGTTGGATTAAAATAGTTGGTTGTTTCTAGGAGATATGGCGGGATTACTAAAAATATGAATCGTGAAATATAATTATTTGTTGACTTTGTTGGCTTATAGGGTGAATTTATGTTTTGTTAGTTGGGAATTATAATAAATTGGGTTATAGGCAACACTGTATTAAAAATGAATAAAAAAATATGTCGCCACTTCCGGTTTACTCATAACCTTGTTTTTCCACACACCAAAAATCTGTTTTCAACAGGTTATGGGCACACAGGTTTTGGCAGTTTTTTTATTGTGGAATCAAGTAAAAAAATCCTTGTTAATTGAGTGATAAAGTAATTAAAGTACAAAGCTTGTCAGTAAAAATCCGAAAATTGAAACAAGTCACGGTGTGTGAATATCTGGATTATGAAGAAACGTATGCATCAGTAGTGAAGTATAGCTCAATTCGCTATCTGTTGGCACTAGCTGTTCAATATGAATGTTGAGAAGATTGATGCAGTGCATGCGTTACTTCAAGGTGAATTGAGGGTAACTGTGTATATGTTGCAACCAGAAAGATTCGCGGATGGACCAGGAAAAGTTTGTAAATTAAACAAGACACTTTATGGATTAAAACAAGCGGCCGTGCCTGGAACCAAAAGTTGGACAAGGCGTTGGTAGAGATCGGCATGACACTATCTATTATAAAATCGACAGAAATTCCAAGTTGTTTGTTGCGATATACATCGACGATTTTTTGATTTTAAGTACCAACAAAGCACAGGGCACAGGTTTAATGAAAGATATAGCAGAGGCTTAAAGCATTTTGGGATTCCGAATTAAAAGGGATCGAGAAAAGGATTTCTTATTGCTGGTTCAACAGGATTACATTACCAAAATTTTGGGAAAATTCAACATGTCTCAATCTAACCCTGTTCCGACACCAATCGATATAAACGTAAAGCTAGACGAAAGTATGTCACCAACCAGCAAAGCCGAATTTTGGGTCTTGCAGAAAAATTCCATTTCAAGAAGCGGTAGGCTTAGCACGGGATACGTGATCTAATATTGCCTACGCAGTAAATTTGGTGAGTCGATTTTCAAATAATCCCGGAAAGCAGCATTGGGTTGCAGTGAAACGGATCTTCCGTTAATTGAAAGTCACAGTAGGTGCGAAGCTGGCATATCGGAGATCGGAATTAGAAAACATTACTGGTTTTAGTGATGCAGACTGGGCGAGTGACCTTGATGAATGAAAATTCATCCCTGGTTATGTGTTTCTCAAAGGCGGTGGAGCAATAACATAGTCATCACGCAAGCAACAAACCGTTGCACTTTGCTTAGATGCCTGGCCACTATTCCTCAGTAGGCAAAAAAGAATGAATTTGGACCGCAATTATAGGTAAATTCTTTCCCAAAATGCATTTTTTCTAGGGAATTAGCGGAATAGTGCCACTGGAAGGGAAGGAAGCCAAAATTTTGCCAAAAAATGCCATAAGGGGTTAAGGGATCTTCCGATGAGGACTGAATTCTACTTTTTAATTTCTTTTCATCTTCAACAACTTTGATGAAAATCGCGATTCCGTTTTTGAAATTTTATTCAGCTCAAACGACCAAGATGGATTTCGAATATCAGAAATCGTTAGTGCTGATGGGTCCTTACTTCGGGAAAAGTATTTTACGGGGTCCGTTGCTAGGCTCCGGCTTCCTTTTAAAATTTTTTTTCAGCTTAAACGATTTTGGCTGAAACTGCTAAAAGAGGATTTTGCATAGCACAAATCGTTATTTCATGGGTCGTTTTCGGGAAAATTTGTTTAGTGGTCCTCCGGGGCCGGGTTTTTATTATTAGTACTTTAGTATTGGTTTATCGAGAACGATAAATTACTTGCGACGGAAAAGGCCTTCGATGAGGCCTGGGTTTTATTTTTTAAATTTGCTTTCTTAGCACAAACAACACTGAAGAAAATTGATGAAAGGTGGTTTTGAGCACAAGGAACTGATTCTGGGATGCCCAATATTACACCTTATTGGTGGAAAGTTGCGTAGCTTTGCTATACGTTGCAGAATTTTTCAGGATGCCAGCCAAATATGTTGCTGGATGTTTTATGAGTTTGATCCATTTTGCGGGATGTTGCACCACAATTTTGCCATTCGGTCACTACAATTTGTTTATTACGATTATTATAATTTAATTTTCAATCTGGATAAATAAAAATCGCGATAAATTTTGTGTCTGTCTACGGTATAACGACTAAATTGATTAATCAAGAATAAGTTTGAAGCTTCCGCTATTGTAACATAGATAGGCAAGTAAAATCAATCTACGCGTAACTTTTTTCTAATCACTTTCTCATAATTCCGAATACTATAATGTCAGATTCCTCAAAATAAAAATCGACCTCTTAGCCGATTAAGATGAAACTCAGTTTGTATAAAGAAAATGTGACTCCTAAACCATTTCTCTCCAATATAAGTTTCGAATGCGGATTTTGAAAATGGCCAGTTTGAATGTAATTAAACCTTTCTCAATCGATCCAGATGAAGCACAGTTTATTTGATTGAAATTGTCAATATGAATTGAACGAGGTGGCGGTTTTGGAAAGTATTCAGTTTTAATTTAAAAAAAAATATGTTTCTCAACTATTGGGACAAACTCTGTTTGCATTATGAAAATGGGCTTTATGATGAATGAATACAGCTAGGCCATTTATATTCCGTTTGGGATGAAGATCTGTTTTTACTATGAGAATATAACTGTTACCAGGAATGCCTTTAGAACTACAAACTTGACCATATATCGGCAAATGCTAAATAAATTAGAAAACTACCTAATACGGTTGCTCGGCGAATTTTGATACCTTACATACCGGAAAGTAAGTAAAAAGTCCTTGTATAGATTGGGTCATTCTGCGATTGTAGAGCTTACCGAACTATAACATACTGAATATTTCTAAATTCGATGGGTACACAATTTTTCAGAAAAATTATCATTGAGTTAAAGGAATCTTAGTAATAATGAAATAATTATATTCTATTTTCTCAGGTACATTTTTACTTATTTTATGTAACCCATGAAGGGCGTTAAACATTTGAAAAACATTTCAGTTATGTTTAGGGTTAAACTTAAATAAAATTTGAAATAATTCGTAGTCGATTAATAAATGATCAAATTCTACTTAGCAGCTTGACAGTCGGTTGCTAAGCACCCGATTTGGTCGTAGTTGAGCGATATGAAATTATAAAACTAGTGGCCTAGATTCCATCCTTGGTGCCTTAATTATTAGTATTAATAGATTTTTATTTGTTTGAATTTTGTTCAACCACGAGTGACAAATGTTTGCCTACCAACCATATTTTAAAATATTTTCGTCAAAGTTGATCAACAAATTTGTCACTTGTGTATACCACTTAGAGCTGCGTAGTTTTGAAGCTGTGATATGAATGTAATAAACCGGTGAGTATTATCAAACTCTTCACATATCGCGAATTAATCATTTCAAAATCAATTATGGTGGAACAAAATGTTTTATCGAGAAATTACCATTTAATTGGGAATCCTTTCTAGAATTTGACTTTTTTTTTATTATCGCAGAATTCTGAGAAGATGAAAATTCCAAATTGGAACAATCAGCCTGATGGTCATAAAAGAACAAAACTTTAAAGAAAAATTATTGTAATTAAACGTTGAATGTTGAACATAGATTTTGTTCGAAAACTGAGAAATGAGAGTTGGGCGTTTTGCTGCTGTTTCACTAACCTACTAGATGCACAAAATTAATATTATTGTTCATTGATGTAAATAATATTTAAATTTTATATTTACATCTAGTGTGTTGATGAAACAACAGAAAAACTCCCAACTCTCAAGTCGCGGTATTCGACCAAAATCAATGACCTGACGCAAATATTTTATGATGGAGGCAGTAAATCAGAAACTAGGTTGCCAGTTGCTGCTACATCTAAAATAAAAAATTGTATTAATTTGGGAAAATTCTTAAAACATTTTCAACAAGACCCAGCCACACGAAATTTATATGCCTAATTTAAAAATATTTTTCAACAAATAATTAATTTATGTATATATATTTTTTTGATATAATTTAGGACGAATTCTAAATATTTAGTAAATTGATTTATTTTAAAATTTATAAATTTTGGCTTCAAATTTTAATAATATGTAATAATATATTTCGTCTATACAAAATTGTACCAATTACGTTATATTCAATTAAATAATAACAAATTTATTTAAATATAATATAATAATAGTAGTTGTTGTTTTTTTATATATATTTAAATTATTATTATAATTTCTACTATTATTATTATTAATATTATAAATAATTTTATATTAAGGCCATTTTATTGTTTAATCTTATTTAATTTTGTTTTTATTTTTATTTTTTTTTTCAAATATTTCTAATAATAAATATTATTTTAAATAGATAATAATTTTTTTTTTAGTAATTTAGAGGAAGTAGTATAATATATTTTGTAATGAATATGTGCTGAAAATTTTAGTTTTACAAAATGACTAGAAGTGTGAAAATTTTTTATAATTTTTAATTTTTTTTTTAAAGTACCCATCGGAAGTGAAAATAAACGATGTGATTGACGACGATCTAGTTGAGTGAATAATGAATAGATTTAGAAAATTACGGTGCAAAGTTTAGTGCAAATTTCTACGGCTAATAAAAATTCGAAATATTTTTATTCAAATTGCAACATCTAGTCGCTTAGATGTTAACCATGGTTAAAATTATGTTTTCGTCATGTCAAAATATCTGAACATTTTTTCTCTCGCACTATGGAGAAAATGGACAAACATTTCGTTTTTGATTTATTTTACGTCTACGATCCAAATAGCATTATTCACCCTCCCGAATAAATCGTCGCCCGTGTTCCTTGGAAAAAAAGTGTTTTAGAATAAAATAAAAAAAAAATGTTTATTACCTCAAAAATATAAATATTTTTTAATATATGTATGTGTGTGTGATTCTACTCTAATTCAACAAAATATTACATATTTCGGCCTTTCTGATTTCCAACGTATGATTTTAGGCCATATTTACATAAAAACGTCTGTTACGGGTAATTTCTATATAAATGTATAACGGTTCTGGACGGTTTGATCTTAACAAAAACAATAGAAGAAAAATTAAGGAAATAAATATAATTAGGTAAGAACGGTCGGTACAGGTGCACCGATCTAAATAGCAATAAAAACAGGGCTTAATTCTGATTATTTGGTTGATGATTTGCGGTTTGATTGTGATTTGGTTTATCGAACAGCGGTAATTTTGAACGTACAGCACCTTCGCATATCATTAAACGCTGCTGTGATGATTTTTTATCCAACTCTATACAAAATGCTTCGTAATCGCTTAGGGTATGCGGCCCAGTACGGTCTTTTACATCACCATATCTATGCTGCTTGAGTTTATTACCAAAATTATAGTCGACCATAAAATCCGTATAGTTACTGGGACGATGATGATGATGGTGATGCGTTTGATGCCGCTGATGAATGTGTTGCGATGTTGATGATGTTGTTGATGTGGACGAATTTGATGAGGACGACGATAGGGATTCTGTTGCTGCGGTTGCATTTTTAAATGTATCAGGTACAGTAAATTGTTTAAATGTTTGGCCCTGGCGCTCAAAATACTCGACAATTTTGGCTATTTGCGCGGAGGCTGATCGTTGATTTGGTAATGCGGTATATGACCGGTCATCCCATAGCAGGGAATCAGAACCGGCTAAACTACTTATATCGTCACTGCTGTCCGTATATATCGATGAGGCTCGATTTTTTTTACAATATAGCAGCTGATTGGAAAATTGGCTTTTCTGTATAAAATTATTGATTTCTGAGTCGAGGGCCAGCCGATTGATTAAATCGATTGATCGCGTGTCTATATCAATATTATTACTCAAAAGATTATGCCGACAATGACGGGTATGATTTCGCCGTGACGATGTTGAATCACTCAACTCTAAATCGTCTAAACTTCGTAATGAACTGACAGGGGTCGATCCAATTGCTGTTGGGTCATCAAGCACGAGCACACTGGATGAATCGTTTAGCGTTTGATTCGAAATTTTATCGAAACAGTTACATGTTGGCTTATACGGCGAAAAATCCTCATTTAAACACGAAAAAAATCCACTCTCCGTCGAACCCCGTCGATTTAGTATTTTTGTATTCTGATCTTCGCCATACATACAATTTACGTTTGTGCCGTCCTCAGACCGAATCAATAGTTTATCATCGTTCGACGGTAAAATCGTTGCCGTTATTGTACTCTCATCGTCCTCGCTCTTCTCACCGCCATGCCCATTCTTAAACAGTGGATGACTAAACAGCGAGTTTACTTTGTACTTTTTTATTGTGCCCGTTGATTTTTGTGTATCAAGCTCGAGGGTTTTTGTTGTACTATCGAAATTTATTGGACCATCTCGATTTGCATCGAGTTTAAAATCTTTCCGCCGTTCACGCGGTGAATTTGGTAAACTTTTTGGTTGTATTTCATCGTTTGGTGACATTAGCTTATCGTCGGATAGTTGTCGCAATAGCGGCGATGACATTTCAAAACATGAACTAAATAGATCACCGACCCCGGTTGTATATGTACCCGGATTTGCGCCTAGTAATTTTTTAACACCCTTTAGTTGGGTGAGCGCTGTAAATGGATTTGATTTTGTTTGATCCACACGTGGTTTGTACTGTGGATCTTTTAAAACCATAGTTTCGGCTACCTTACGTAACGTTATATTTCCGCCTGGACCTCCCGCTTCCATGTGTTCGGGGCCAACCATTTTACTATTCGCCCGCTGTAGAATATGACATCGTGCCTTGTCACTCGGTGTCGTATGCTGCGGAAATATTACATTCTCACTAAGCGACCGCCGATGTTGTAACGGCTGATGATCGATCACATCGTATTTACAGCGCATTTTTATTATAGTCTCGTCCTCTTCCTCGCTCGATCCCGATGTTAGTATATAATTGGCATCAATTGAATTTCTCTTACTATTAAAATTTTGGAAGCTTTGATTACTATTATTATTATTGCTAATTTTATTATCATTATTGTTTTCAGTCGATATTTTTTCGTACAGGGTTGTCAATTTTTTTACAAGTTCATTAAAAGTTGGACGACTTTTGGCATCATACTAAAAATAAAAAAAGGAAAATTATTTAAACGCGACGGGACTAGACGCGTGTTTATAATTACTGTGCAACAATAGAACGCGATCCGTAAAAATGCTGCAGGTGTGTCATAGGGGCATAGGTCAGCAAACGCTAGATAATCTAGGCCAAATGAATCAGTTCTTGGTAGTATATCTGGATCGGCGTCGATCTAAAAAATACACAAAAATAATTTTAATTAACTGTACGATATACAAAATCAATCACGCAGCTTAAACCTACCCTAGCGATTAGTTCACATAATACAATTCCGTATGAGAAAACGTCACTCGTTTCGTCATACCATAGGCCGTTCAGACACTCCGGACTCATCCAATATGGTGACCCAACGGTGTCCAATCGATTTTTACCACATTTTCGTGGAATTTTGGCCGCTAACCCAAAATCACCGACAACGGCATCCAGTTGATTATCATTCGTTCGTCGAATCAGTACATTCTAAATTACAAATAACCAAAATTTTAAATAAACCACATTTCCCGTGTAAAATTTTTAACAACATACCTTGCTCGTTAGATCCCGATGAAACACCCCATAATCATGAATGTACTGCATCCCTTTTGATATACTCAGCGCCAACTTAATTTTAATCGATGCTGGTAATGTTTCATTTTCACTTTGTATAAGTTGCTCGAGTGACCCACCACTTATGTATTCTGTTAGTGCATGTAGTTGCCCCTCGTGTACACAAACACCCATAAATCTGTAAAATAAAATTGTTATCACAAAAAAAAATTAGTCATGCTTGACAGCACCCATCAAGTGGGGAACAATAGAAATAGTTTGTGAGTAAAATAACAATTTTGCAAGATAAACTACCAAAAATTTCATGGTCAAAATATTTCGTGATAACATGTTATCACAGCCAAACGTGATTAGCATATTTATTTATTTTTTAAAAGTATCGTTTGCAGAATAATGTTCTAATAATAGACGTTTTCGTATTATGCAATAAATCCATTAATAGTTAAAATTTGCTAAATTTGAGCAAATTATAAATTAATCACTGTCGTAATTAATGGTGTTCTGGCCGGATGCAAATTTAAACGGGTACATTTTTAATTAACAATTAAAGTAACATTCGAAAAAAATAATGAGATTTTTAAGAGATTTCGGTGTAAATATTTTTGAGCAAATAATGAGCAATTGAAACTTACGGTGTCTGGTTTAGCCCAATTTCTACAGTATCCGATTTTTTTCTGCAGTAGGAAAAACAAATTAAGGGTTTTTCGAAATCAAATTTATGATTTAAAATCAATTTCAAGGGGTCTCGTTAATAATTAATTAACTTCGTCGTGATATCAGAGGCATTGTTGCAAATTTTATAAATTTGACAATTTTAAATGGAATTTGTCATGTTTTGATTTTATTCCTTTTCCAATGCCCTATAAGACAAAATTTGTTCAACATTTCTCAATCTCAGGGGTTTAGAAGGTGTCTCGAACAGTTCTTAAAAGCTTTCTTTCTCAAAAGCGTTTCACAATTACGTCGTATATTGAAGCATTTTTAATAAAGCCGGCGTCAATTAATGACCCAATCGCAGCTAACATTCGTTCGTTGCATGCTATTTCGGATGAAGCACTTCATGGCCTCAAATGCTTGGGCACGAAAGCAGAACGTCTACATCTTTGGCTGATATCTGGTCTACTGAACAAGGTTGATGCCGAAACTTAAACGTTATGGTCGCAACGAAATATAGAAGACAAAAATTTTCCCACGCTACCAGAATCTTTTTAGAAAATCGCACAAGTCTAGAGGCAAATGTCGTCAATGCCAGCGTAAACATCATACTTTGTTGCATGAAGCACAAAAATCGAAAAGCAACTCAACATAACAAAGCGGATCTACTAAGCCCAAACTAACTAACGATCCACAAATTGAGGTGCAGCGATGGGAACGACACAGAATGTAGATCCATCACTGGGGAATGTGCACAGAAGTTGTTATTACGAAGAGCAAATGGCCGAATGTTGATGAGAGGTCTTGGCGACACGAAACTGTTTTACTTGGCATCGAAATATAGTGAGTCCCATTTGAAACGCGATATTTTAAAACGCGAATTATCAAAACGCGATATTTCAAAACGTGATATTTCAAAACGCGATGTGGTACAAAACGCGATATTTCAAAATGCGATATATCAACACGCGATGTGGTACAAAACTCGATAAGGTAGAAAACGCGGTATTTCAAAACGCGATATGGTACAAAACGCGATGTGGTACAAAACGCGATATGGTACTAAACGCGATATTTTAAGACGCGATATTTCAAAATGAGATATGGTACAAAACGCGATATTTTAAGACGCGATATGGTACAAAACAAAATATGGTACAAAACGCGATACGGTACAAAACGCGATATTTTAAAACGCGATCTTTCAAAACGCGATGTGGTACAAAACGCGATATGGTACAAAACGCGATATTTCAAAACGCGATGTGATACGAAACGCGATATTTCAAAACACGATATGGTACAAAACACGATAGTGTACCAAATGATATAGTATATCACTTTTCCAACCAGACAATTTTTTTTCTTAAATTTAAGTCCACTGTACACAAATGTGTACATAAAAAAAATGACACGTTGTAATGTCTTCTGGATTTTAACGGATCTTAGTTAAATCGGAATTATGTTTGAAAAAAGCTTTATAATTTGATAACATATAAATTATATAACATATTAATTTTTTGTTTTTGATAGCATATTATTATTTTACTATTATTATAGTTATAGTTTTATTTTTCGGATGAAAACGATTTAAGAGAAATGCAAAAATGTGTATGTGGTCCAAAATACATACAAAATTAAATTGTTGACATGATTCTTATTCGTTACCCACACAACTGTGATGGCATGCAGGAAAAAACATATTTCAAAACGCGATGTGGTAGAAAACGTTAAGCTAAAAATCAAAAAACTATTTAACTGTAATATTTGAAATATCACGTTTTGATAATTCGCGTTTTAAAATATCGCGCTTCAAATGAGACCCTAAATAGGAGCAGGAGTATAGGATCGGGTTATATCAGGCGGGCCACTGCGCTCCAGTCGCTTTGAAATGCACATTCTGTACCATATTTCGTTTTGTACTACATGCCTTTTCCGATTTAACTAAGTAATTCCGGAAAGTAATTCCGATTTAACTAAGATCCGTTAAAATCCGAAAGACATTACAACCAGTCATTTTTACGTACACATTTGTGTATAGTGGACTTAAACTTAAGAAAGAAATTTTTTGTAAGGCCTGAAAAGGGATATCCTGATATATACTTTATCATTTGGTATACTATCGCGTTTTGTACCATATCGCGTTTTAAAATATCACGTTTTAAAATATCGCGTTTTGAAATATCGCGTTTTGCACCATATCGCGTTTTGAAATATCGCGTTTTGTACCATATCGTGTTTTGTACCATATCGCGTTTTGAAATACCGCATTTTGTGGCATATCGCGTTTTGAGACATCGTGTTTTGTACCGTATCGTATTTTGTACCATATCGCGTTTTAAAATAACGCTTTTCATACCATATCGCGTTTTATACCATATCGCGTTTTGTACCATATCGCGTCTTGAAATGTCGCGTTCTGTACCATATCGCGATTTGAAATATCGCGTTTTGTACCATATCGCGTTTTGAAATATCGCGTTTTAAATTATCGCGTTTTGTACCATATCGCGTTTTGAAATATCGCATTTTATACCATATCGCGTTGTGAGACATCGTGTGCTGTACCGTATCGTGTTTCGTACCATATCGCGTTTTATACCATATCGCGTTTTGTACCACATCGCGTTTTGAAATATCGCGTTTTGTACCATATCGCGTTTTGAAATATCGCGTCCTAAAATATCGCGTTTTGTACCATATCGCGTTTTCACCACGTAATTTCACCACATGCTACATTATCCTGCTCGATATCGATGCATTAATACGAGCATTTTGAGAAGTCGAATTAGAATTATTCTCCAAGACCATTATAAGTAGCCCATATGGTAGATTTATACTTATAGTGAAGCTGCCATTCTCCTGCACTCAATGGAACGAAGTATTGAGCGAGACAACACATTGAGAAATCATTACATTGACTTTATGAAAGATTGGATCATCTAAAAGTAGTAAGCGACGATTTATCAAAGCAGAAGTATTATCTACCGCATCATGTCCATAAAGCTTCCAGCTCAACCTCGAAGTTGCGTGTCGTATTTGACTCATCAGCCAAGTCAAATACTACCAAGTATTTCGTCATTGATGAATATAGTTTAGCGCTTTCGCCAACATAAATTTGTTTTGACCGGTGACATAGAAAAAATGTACCGACAAGACGTGTTGGTCGATCCATAAAGCGCTAAGTTTCAAAATATTGGCACTGCATCAGCATCATTTCTGGTAACAAGATGTCTTAAGGAATTAGCCACATTAAATCACAGGAATAGGACGGGACATCATCGTAGATGATTTGATGACAGGAGCAGATTTAAAGGAAGAGGTAATCAAGTTAGAAACCGACATTTTTAAAATTCTCGATCCAGCTACATTCAACATGCGAAAATGGGCGTTAAATGAAATTAAATTTCTATGCCACGAATAATATGCGAAAATCAAGATGCAGCAAGCGAGTGAATCATACCAAACGATCGATGTTGTCGCAATCGAGTAAAATTTTCGACCCTTGGAATGGTTGGCGCCTACGATATTACGAGCCCGTGCCCAACAACAAATATATTTTTTATCTCAACGGATTTTGGCGAGTCATCGGCCAACGAGTTTAGTAGATGGCCAGTTGAGGCCACTTCATTTGGTTCCACGGTCTTGGCGGAGGACGTCCAACGGGGAAAAATTAATTCGAAAAGGCAAAAAAGTCGCTCAACTGAAGTTATATACGGATTTTGGAGAGCCCGCGCCCAACCCATTACGAACGGGTGACCAGCCGGCCCCGCAATCTCAAGGTCGACCTCCCTGAGGTCTCCAGGTATCATTATTATTTTTTTGATTTTATTTTTATTAAATTTTTTTGTTTCTAATTTTTAAATTTCAATTTCACCATTTATAATTTTTTTTTTTTGTAAATACCGAATTGTAATCGAGCACCGAATCACGGTGGTCATGCGCGCGCCCGGTGGGCACGTTGCTCTCGCTCTTAAAATTATTCGTTGTCGGCGAATTATATTTTGGTTCAAGTTTCCTCCTCTTCTTTTCTTTTTCTCTGATGGACAAAATGTATTTTATAATAAAAACTCGTACGGCGTTCAAATCCTTTCGGCATTCGGACTAATTTCTCATTTTTCAACCAGATGATTTTTCCTTTTGTTTTGATTGTTTTTATTAATAAAATGAATTACTAAATTTTTCGGTTCATACGGGGGAGGACATCCACAGGGTCGGAGTGGTGAGTCCAGCGGATGTGTCGCCTATTCGAGGGCGACGGTAAAATCCACGCGGTCTCCCCGTGTCACTTCTGCGGTCTCAGGCTGTCGAAGTGTGAATTGTGCGAGATCTGTTGGAGGTCTCTTCGGGCGAAGGGAGGCCTGGTCTGGAGACGTCCTTACCCTCTTATGCTGCTTCGTTGTGGCTGGGCATCGGCCTTTCGGGGTCGATGGGTCATCCGAGGAGGTCTCTTCAGCAGACTGGATACTTGTCACTCGGGGAGATCCGGTCGCCGTCGGATGTACATCCGGTTATAATTAATTTATATCAGTTCCTCAAGTTCCGACCGACAAATTTTGGCGGAACATCCGGGTTTTTTTATTTATTTTAATTTGCGTTTAAAAAAAATCTGTAAACACGGTGTAGGCCAGAGTCATGCAAGAATCCAAATCCACACGACCACATAGCCTGAGTATTGGCCGGCAAAATCACCGTGCGTGAGGCCTCTGTACGACTAGTTCAGAGTGACTTCGTCAAAAGAAACGCGATCATATGAGATCATGCATTGAAAACATCAGCTTCCAAGCGGAACTAGGAAATTCAAGGGACTGTTTTGCGTACGCTAGGAATTTCACTAAAGACTTCCAGCCAAGAAGTACAGCCATCAAAGACGGCAATGGAGAGTTGAGAACAAACATGGCTGATGTTCTCTCAGTATGTACGGCAAACCTACTTTCAAAATCTGCTAAATCAGAATGACGAAGTGACCCCCATTAGTTGCAATAGCTCCTCAAGGTGAAGAAGCCTTTGTCGAATAGCCCACAGTGGAGGAAATAGACGCAGCTATTAGTAGATTGAAAAATGGAAAGGCACTCGGTCCCGATGAAATTCCTGCAGAATAGATTAAACTCGGAGGCGCTACTCTTGCAACAAATCTATACGATCTCATCGTCTCTCTTTGGGAGCAAGAACAGCTGCCGGAGAATTGGACGACCGCGCTCATATGTCCGTTGCACAAAAAAGGCGACCACCTTAAATCCGGAAACTGTCGTGGTTTTATTAAACACTGCTTACAAAGTGTTGGTTATTGTTGTACTTGCCAGACTCATTCCTTTCTCCGAAAACATCATTGGCGACTATCAATGTGGCTTTCGTACCAACCGATCGACCAATATAACCATTCATCAACCATATATAGACTTCCGGCAGGCATATGACAGTATAAACTGCGACAACCTTTGAGCCGCACTCATAAGTCTAGGAATTCCAGAGAAACTCGTTTCCCTGTGTAAATTAACAATGTCTAGATCTGTATGCAGAATCGTAATTGAAGGAACTGTGTCAGACTCGTTTCAAATAACATCTGGTGTTCAACAGGAGCCTGTGCCCTGTATTGTTCAATTTGATGCTTGAGTACGTAGTGAGGAAAAGCAACATTAAAACTTCGCACTGTATATTCAATAAATCAGGCCAAATTCTTGGATATCCAGATGATATCGTGCTTCTTGGCCAAAGACCTAGCGATATTTTTTTTTTTTATTTTTATTACCAATTTTTATTATAATAAATAAAAACTAGTATGTACAATAATATTAAGGCCAAAAAAGTTTCAGAAGGTAAGATAAGTGAACCATTGGATCAAATAGATCACGTGACTGGTCACAAAATTATTTAGGCTTATCCTGCTATAATCTGCAATACCACTAAACGGTTATAAAACTACTTCTAATGCTACTACTTAAACCTAGATGTCACTAATTTCACAAAAAATGTCTATAATTTTCCAAATCTCAAATAAGCAATTTTTTTATGAATAAATGTCTCGCCCACCCTGGATTGATTGCCCATTAAATACTCAATTCCCTTAGACGTATCACTTCATGCGACGTGACTATGGATCTTCCTGGTTACTAAATTTTAAAATCAGAATTTACCACTGATCTATATACATGGATACGACATCAATGTCAGAAACCATATAAAACAACAGCTAAAAATGGGAGCACTTTTTTGTATAGTCATATCGCTCGTTTATACACACCTCTTGCTTTAAAAAAATATTTCCGAAAGATAGGACCGTACCGAAGATAGATTTAATTTCGAAATTTTCTGAAATTGGTTTTTTATTATTATAGTCATGAACAAATAATAAAATTCAAATGGCTTAAATTATAAATCACATTTTATTCATTTAATTCATGTGGTACCGCTTTTGTATGCAAATTTCTTCTTGCGATTTCCCTTAATATTTCAAATGCTCTCCTGCAAATATTTCGAATAAAAAAAAGAGTTCTTGCCGTCAAAACGTCAAACGTCAAAAATTCATAGGAACCAGCTTTCTGTTTACATTAATTTGATTTTCGAAAATTCGGAATTGAAGAAAAGACAGAAAATTTTTCTGTCTTTGTCACAAACGTAGAACTATTTTTGCTCTACCATATAGTTTTTGACATGTCGTATCCATGTAATATAGATCAGTGGAATTTACTAATTAATTTTGTGCAAAACTTTCAATGAAAATTGTTTAAATCTTAGTTGGCTGCATTAGTTTGAATTTAATTTATTTGTCACGTCAAAATTCCAAGTGGTGATAGAAATTGTCATTTCAATTGGTAGCAGTCGATAGGAAATATTTATAAAGCAGACTTTATTGAACAATTATTTTGTCAGTTTTGATTTAATGATCTAGTAGCCAAGAAGATGAGTAGTCACATCACGTGAAGTGATGCGACTAGGGGAATAGGGGTTTAAACCAATAAGCGAGATTGTAACAATAAGTTAAAAGTATTTTCCATATTTTTGAAATTTGGTCACCGCGGTCTGATGGGACGGCCAAATTTTTTATTTTAAAGAAACTTTCATTACTTCGAAACCAAACTTCCCCAACTTTAAGTAACCTCACCTCGGTAATTACGATTTCTGATCAATTATGCCGCCGCGTTTCATTCAAATCAATTACGTAAATTGGATTCAATTATTTATCTTCGTCCGAATCATAAACGCTTAATTGTTTTAAACAAAACAAAAATTTATTAAAAATTTCACTTTTTTTTGTGTTTGGTAAAATTTTTTTGTTAACAAAAAATTGGAACCAAAAACTTTAGCATCACGTCACCATTATACCAACGATATATTATTATCTCGATTAAATATTTTGGGAAATTATTTTCTTTAATTTATAATTGATTATGTCAGTATATAATGTCTTATTGAATTTCATTCGAGATGATTTATTTTTATCTAATTAACTAGTGACACAGCGCGCCCGACTGCCGCGACATTTAAGAAAGTAAAATCAGGTCAATAAATTCCCTTGCACACATTGTTACTTGTCATCTTATTATGTCTTAACCAATTGTTTTAGTTTCTCATGTAATATTTTTTTATTCCATTTATAAAGTGCCACTGACTGATTTGAATTTTAAAACGTTTATATGGCTTCCAATCGTAACACAAAACGATGTAACACCTTTTGATGGACGTTACACCAATTAGAAATACATATTTTCAATCAGAAGTAGTGGTGAATGGTAAATTTGGCGGGTGAGACATTTAAATTTAACCGATTAATGAAATACGATATATAACTGCATCATAAAACTATTCGTCACGTTTTATTTATGTCACGAATTGTACATAAATAAATTGAATGCCATGCGCCAAGGAATGCACATAGTAACCCATTGTTCAATATCAAGGCAACCACCAGCTTCGTGTGTTCTTCAAGTCGAATTCAATATCAAAATCAAATGTAAATAGATTTTGAATGCGGCTATATACAAACCGTATTCTTACGTATTGACACGAGCGCAATTTTACGTGGCGGTCAAATTTTCTTTATAAATAGACGGAGTGCGTGTGAATGATTCATTTACCACAGGTTTCTATTTGTCAACAACCAAAAGATTATGATCGCACCAATCAAGATTTTAACATTTATGAAATATTTGTTCAGGTTGGTCAACAAATTAATTATATTTTGATTGGTTTGCGGTGGTCCTCTATATGGAACAAAAGAACTCCACAAGATTACTCATAAATTGAATTAGTCATTTGTTCAAATGTATCTCATTCAAAGTTTTATAAGTAGTTCATATAATAAAAAATTCGCTTAACATCCGTTTTTATCTAACTAAGCGCTTTGCATAATTTAGTTTGATTAACTATAAATAGTTCTTCGGATTTGAAAGGCGTAACGATATCAACTATTTATTTATTTATCGCTTGTTTGTATTTTCAAATTGAAGAGGAATAACTAAGTCCAAAATGCTTAATTCTACTGCTCATATCAATAAAAATAAATAAACATTTTTAATTAGTGATCGTTCAAGGTCAAGCCATAAAAAAGGCTTATCGATAAATTCCTGGGTGCAAGAGCTGCATTATCTACAATTACCGATAACCGTACTAGTTTTGTATTGCACAAACTATTGCCATTTCGATCGAGTTCATGTTAGTTTTCAGACTACCGCTAAAAAACTTGATGGGCCTTGAAACTGCTCGAAGCATGGCGTTTTCAAATTTTTAAAAAGTTTCATGTTAACTTTATTACTTAGATATATTTTTACAATTAGCCTTTAAGACCGGTACAACAAAGCCGATCCAACCAAATAAAATCCCATGAATAAAATAATTTTCCGGCTTGGTTGTCGATGTTGAAGCATAGCCAGGTCGTCGCCAAGATTTCTTCTTTTTGGGGTTATCGTAGTGGATCCAGTTTTCATCACTCATAGTCACTGATGAGATGCAAAAAAGCCTTTCATTTATACCTGGCAATCACCATTTCACATGAAAAAAATCGGCGTTCACCATATCTCTGCTTCACTTCATATGGAACCCAATTTTCTTGGTTTTGAACCATTCCTAATGATTTTAAATGATGTGAAATTGCTTGTTGAGTCACTGCATAGTGCAAGTTCTCCTTGCGTTTGGCACGAATTATCGATTTACTGTCAGTTTATCGTGAACAATTTATCGTGAGCAATTTATCGTAGAACAATTTATCGTAGAACAATTTATCGTGGAACAATTTATCGTAGAACAGTTTATCGGGGGCAATTTACCGTATAACAGTTTATCGTGGACAATTTATCGTATAACAGTTTGGAACAGCTTAAGTATCGCAGTCAAATTTTTTTGACAGTCTGAGCGACGGTAGCGCCACTTTGACCAAGAGCGGAATTGTTTATATCTAAAAATGTGCCTTTGCTTAGCATTTTGGACCTATCGCTATCTATTGGAATAAAAACGAACTAAAATTTTAAAAAAATACGTTAAGACGTGCTAAAAAAAATTTAATACAAAAATATTGAATCTCATTTAAAAATAATTTAATATTTTTTTATAAATATATTAAATTGTGAGTGGGAGTCGCACTGCGTGCTGCACGTAGGAGCAGATTATATAGAATCTAATAATGACACCTACGCTCCTCCCCGTAGCCCTGCGGGGCTCTTTAGATTTTAATTTCGGGGGGCGTAGGAGCCGGGATCTTCAAACATGTCGCACTGCGTGCCGCACGTAGGAGCGGATTATATAGAATCTATTAATGACACCTACGCTCCTCCCCGTAGCCCTGCGGGGCTCTTTAGATTTTAATTTCGGGGGGCGTAGGAGCCGGGATCTTCAAACATGTCGCACTGCGTGCCGCATGTAGGAGCGGATTATATAGAATCTATTAATGACACCTACGCTCCTCCCCGTATCTCTGCGGGGCTCTTTAGATTTTAATTTCGGGGGAGGCGTAGGAGTCGGAATCTTTAATCGGTTAAGAAACTACCGAGTTCCGTCCCACATGGCCATATTCCAGAACTTCTTCCAAAAATCATTCAATAATCCCATTTCCATCCAACATACCCAATCCCATCATAATCGGTTAAGAAACAACCGAGCTCCGTGCCACATGGCAATATTCCAGAACTTCTTCCAAAAATCATTAAAGAATCCACTAATTTTTTGATACCACGCATAAAACCTTTCTACGATAAATTGTCCACGAAAAACTGTTTTACGATAAATTGTCCCACGATAAATTGTGTCCACGGTAAATTGTGTCCACGATAAACTGTTCTACGATTAAATGGTCACGTTAAATTGAAACACGATAAATTGTTTACGATAAAGAGACCGTCACCCCGAATTATCATCCAATAATGCTTGAAATTCCGCGTCTGCGTACACCTTCGACCTTTGTTACATTCTTTATCTTCCACATCAAATTCACCGTTACTTTTGAAACCACTTTCGACAACTTCTCTCAAATCAAAAGTTCCCGCAAATGACGCTATTCGGTACAAAACTCGAAATATCACAAGAAAAAAATGTATTATGCTGATACAAAATCGCTAATATTTTAAGGTTATGTTGTTGATAGATGTCCAACCATAGGATATGACGTTTTACATCGGGCAATTTTAACCATAACTTATTGGTGGCACCATCTTTTGTCGAACGGCGGAGACTTATTTCAATACCGAATAGTTTGCAATGAAGTTCGTTCTCTCTAGTTCTCTTCTTTAGAAAATAATTTTTGGGTTTTCACTGAACAAAATGGATATCGGCCCATGAGTTTTGCACTCCGACAGTAGGTCGTAGTTGTGTTCCATTTCATCACAGATCGTAATCTGTTGATGAAAATTCCGTGCTGCATCCTGCCCCTATCGGGATTCAAACCCGGTACCTCGCTCTTTCTTGAGTATTCTGTTCAAATCGACACTCACACACATGCACAGAACATTTGGATCGGCTGTGTATGCGAACTATTGGAGCCACTTCATAATTAAATTCTTTCTAAGTAGGTCGTGCAAATTCGTTCTTAAAATAATTCAAGTGTTTGGTTTATTTTTATTTTTACAATCTCAATAGTTTATGGGCCTAGATCACGGGAAACAGTAAAATAAAAGTCATTAAAAAAGAAAACAGCGAATTTCGAAATAAAACTGTGCACGGCGAAACAACAACAATTCAGTGCGATTTCGAGTGGAACGTTACTTGTGGTATTGCGCGGAACAGCACAGCGGTCACGCAGTCACGTTGCACAATTCAAGTGGAACATTCCAAAACAAAAAATTATTTTCTGAATTTTCGAGGATGGTGAGCACAATTGAAACAAAATGGAAGGTGAACGTGTCAGCATTGAAAAATTGGAGGGCGTTCAAAATTGGCCGATGTGGATATTCCAGATGCGTATAAAATCTTGGAAGCAGCTGAACTTATCGACTACGTCGATGGCACAATCGATAAACCAACTGTTACGAGTGCAAATTATGTGACGAAAATTGTGACTTGGAAAAGGGCAGACGCAAAAGCAAGGCGGACAATTTAGACTACACGCGGAAAACAGTCAATACGGCTAATCATGGGCTGTGAGACAGCAGGTGAAATGTGGACGGCGCTCACAAGTATGTGTGAGCGAAAGTAATTTCGAAAATTTTGAATACGATGCCTGTCGAATACAATCATTTCAATAGTGCATGGAAGTCTGCGAGTGCAGCCGATCGAACACTAACAAATCTGAAGGCGCGTTTGATGGCTGAAGGTGTCTCAAGTCACAGGGCCAAGTCGGGGAGGTGGAAGCGCA
Organism: Nephrotoma flavescens; assembly: GCA_932526605.1. Lineage (NCBI taxonomy): Eukaryota > Metazoa > Arthropoda > Insecta > Diptera > Tipulidae > Nephrotoma > Nephrotoma flavescens. The sequence continues at coordinate 70,093,536 of OW052220.1, read as the reverse complement.
AGAACAACAAAAAGGGAATTTCATCGAATAACAACAAAGCGGCGAATAAAAGCGACAAGCCGAAAAGCAAGTGCTTTAGGTGCGGAAAAGGCGGCCATTGGAAGCGGGACTGCCCAGAAAAGAAGAACATCTCGGACAAAAACCGAGATATCACTTCAGTGGATGCTTTCATTTGTCACGCGGAAGTAAGTGGTGACAGGAACGCCTGGATTTTGGATTTAGAACGTGATTTGTTTGAAAACTTCACGGAAATATCTGAATCGGTGAAAATAGGAAATGGTGATAGAATCATGGCTCGAAGCAAAGGCGACATCAGTATTCGTGCTTTCAATGGCAACCATTGCTAATCCAATGCAAGCGAGTAATGGATATTCTATTTGTACCGGACTTACATGCAAATCTATTTTCATCGGGAAAGGTGACAGATCATGAACACAAAGTGAGTATGGACAACGAAGGATGCGAATTTCTGAAAAACGGAAATGTCGTTGCAGTGGGAGTTCGCACAAAGGGTTTGTCCCAGATGCTTTTCAAAACAGACGAATCACCACAGTTCGAGGCGACAGCAAATGTAGCAATCAAAAAGATGTGACTTTATTCGTGGCACGAGCCGTAAAGAAGTTCCTGCAAGCATCGAATCAGCTTGAAGAGTCGCGAGGAGAACTCGTGCGGCGAGATAATTCACAAGGACGTATCCGCATTTTCGTTTCGTTTACTTCATAAAACAAAAATCTGAAGAAGTGAGTTGCATCAAGAAGTGTGTCAAGCTGATACAGAAGAGCGATAAGCACAAACTTGGTATTGTCAGGTCTGACAATGGCACGGAATTTGTGAATGCAGAATTTTTCGAGAGGAAAACGGTATTCATCACCAACGAACTATGCCATACACACCTGAGCAAAACGGATGTGCTGAACAAGAAATGCGGACGATCGTTGAATCAGCAAGAACGATGCTTCAGGTGAAGCAAACGGAAAAGAAGTTTTGGACCGAGGCGGTGAATTAGTAGTCCATGTGCTAAATCGAACTGGAACAAGCACGATTGTCGGAAAAACACCGTATGAATTATGGCACAACAAGGAAGCGAAGATTGACCATTAGTTGCACTTTCGACGACTGAGCCGCAATATATGGCAGCGTCACACGCCATAAAGGAATTGATCTGGCTACGAAGCTTGCTTGGTGAACTTCAGCAAATCGAGGGCGAAGCTCCCGTATTTTTCAATTAGAGCGCAATAAGACTGGTGAAGAATCCGGAGTTCCACAAGTGCACAAAACACATCGACGTGCGGTATCACTTCATTCTTGAAAAATTTGAAGATGGAATTTTCGAACCGAAGTATTTGCTAACAGATGAGCAGATAGCGAGCATCATGACCAAAGCGCTAACAAAACCGAAACATCAATTTTTCTGTAAAGTAATGAGTGTCATACCAAAGAATTAACGTAGTTTTTTTTTTATTTTAAATGTTGGCGTCGACTTGGAAGAAAAAAATGGGAGTATTGATTTTATACTTCGCCCTTGCTTGAGTATTCTGTTCAAGTCGACACTCACACACATGCACAGAACTTTTGGCTCGGTTGTGTATGCGAACTATCATAGCCACTTCATAATTGATTAAATATGATTCCGATACTGTCACAGCCAATCACGCGCAATTTTTGTTTCGTCGATTCCGTTTCCTTGACCAAATGGAACGAAATCGAGCCATTTCTGTTCTGAAGCAGATGATGACTGACGATGAGAAATGGGTCACATACGACAATGCCGAACGGAGACCATCATGGTCGAAGGACGGCGAAGCGGCCCAAAAGGTGGCCATACCAGGATTTATCGCCAGGAAGGTTTTGCTGTATGTTTGGTGGGATTGGAAAGGAATCATCTACTATGAGCTGCTACCCAATGGCCAAACGCTCAATTCGGACCTCTACTGACAGCAATTGGACCGATTGAAGGCAGCAATCGACCAGAAGCGGCCAGAATTAGTCAGCAGGAGAGACGTCGTGTTCCACCAAGGCATCGCCAGGATCATCATCAACCCACCAAAAGCTCCGGGAGCTTGGTTAGAAGGTTATTATGCATCGACCTTATAGTCCTGACCTGACACACTCTTGGTGGTGTAAAAATAGCCTCAAGGGAGGCTTGTGAAAACTGGCTGTCTGTTTTTTTTTGCTAAGGGACAAGGCATTTTGGGATAGCGGCACAATGAAATTGCCTTCTAAATGGCAACGAGTTAACGGAAAAAAAAAATTTTGAGCCAAGAACTACGAAGAATTTGTCGTGTGTTCTGAGAAATTTAGAGTGGTGGTCGTGTTAATGGGTAGCAGCTCAATATTCAAACTGCATGATTTCGTGTCGTTACGGGCATTCTTGTTATTTATTTCTATGGTGAGTAGCGTATTTTGTCTGACTGCAGTGCCACCTGTTCTCGAGTACGTGCTATTGTTTGTACTAATATTTCTTTTGCTGTCAATGAGCGTCGAATAAATGTGAAAGCGACACCAATGTGCACCGAGTGTGTGTGTGTGTGTAATAGCCGACCAAATATAATGTTTGTTTTTAGGTTGTTTTTTGTGTACGATCATGTTGATGTGCGTAAGAGAGAGTGAGAGAGTGCCCGCGTACGCAAAAAAAAACAAAAAATGACAGCCGAGTGTTGTGTGGTGCGCGAATTTTTGTTAGACCGACTTTTTTTTTTGGATTTATGAGTCTAGTTTTTGGTTTGAAAATTGATGAGTGCCGAGTCGGGTGACAAAAATTAAGTTGGGTTTGGAAATTAGAAAAGACCGAAGAGTCTAGTTTAGAAAAAAAAAATATGTTAAGGATTTAATATCCACCGTTTTGAGCAGTCAGTTAGAAAAATGTTTGAGAATAATATAAAAAGTTGTAAAATCCCTATGAGAATAAATCGTATATTGTTAACAAAAATTACAAATGTTATAATTTTGGATTATATTTTTTGAGTGAAAAAAAACACAAATTTCAATTCATTTGAAAACATAGTTTTGTTGTTTTAATCAAAATGCAAATAGTTTGGCCTTCTATCTATGTGAATTGATCATCTTTGGTACGGTTCAGTACTAAAGCTTAAATTAGTCAGGAAAGTTTCCGTAAAGAGAGGCTCACCATATTTTTATTTACGGGCGTCTAATTGAGGATCGCCGCGTGTGCGCCGGGTGTCGAAAACCGTTAATTTGGTACTGTAACATATCGGGTACCACAGTATAACGGGTACCGAGTTCAACGGATACGCCTAATTTTAACGGTGGCTTATGATAGGCCTTTATTTTAACAGCTGGCAAACAACGAGGCCATTCGTAATTTCATTACAACGGGACAAGGCGAAAGGACGCCCAACATTTGGAGGCCCAACCGGGTAAAATTTTACCGTTAAGGCTCAACGGTCCGGATGTAGAATCACCTGTGGCATGACGGTCACCCAAGGCCGCAACAATAATTTTTATATAATACAAGGTACGATTTTGTTTTTTGATTTTTTTAATTTTTTAAGTTTTATTTTTTTTCTCAATTTTTAAATACATATTTTAAGCTCACTTTTGTCAAAATTTTCAAAATATTTTTTTTATATGTATGTATATAAAAATCACTTGTGTAATCGAGCACCACATTACGGTGGTTGGACACACTACTTCGTTGTATATTGGTCTCGCTTCGCCATTTTGTTTCACAATTATTTTTTTGTTTTGATTCCTATATATAAAATGAAAAACTAAGTCTCACGAGTTCGGGATGGTGGGAGGGGAGACCCCATTTTGTGTTGTAGACCCCAGGGTATAATTATTGTGCAATGCTTCTCAAGTTTCGTCAGACAGATTTCGGCGGAACCCCTGGTTTTTATTTATTGTTAATTTGCGTTCCCTCTTAAATTTCTGTAATCACGGTGAAGGCCATGAGCCACGCAAGCCTCAAACCTCCACGACCCATAGCATTTCTCCCTGAGATCTAGCCGGCAAAATCACCGTGTGAGGCCTCTGCGTGGTTTAGATGATATCTGCGGGTCGGCTGTTGAGCCGTCCGTAACAAACGGCTTCCGCGATTCGATTTTTTTCACCAATCGTCTTTTATTTATAAATCGGAGAATTGAAAAACTTTTGGAATTTCTATCTCAAGAGGATCTGTTACCTGCCATAGCAATTCACCGAAAATATTAATCGTTTCAAAGGTCTTGAATCAAACAAAAAAATTCGATACAACTTTAGTTCATAAATCTACCATTTTGGCGCTGATAGGTAACTTTTCGTTTATTATAGAATATAAACTTGTCGTATGTTGTTGAAAAGGTCTTGCAAAATGTCCTAATTTTTTTTCAAAATCTTAGTGCTCAAAACTACCGTTGTGGCGCTGAAAGCAGTTAATCCATATCATTCAAAAGATCAGAAGCCGTTACACTTTTATTCATTCTCATGTTGTATTTGATAGGTCTTTAAAAAAACAACAATTTCGTTATTGACACTTTAGTTGGCAAACCCACCGTTTTGGCGCTAGTAGCATTAATTATTGATTTATTATAGAATATATAAGTGTAACATGTCAATGAAAAGGTTTTGAAGAATGTCACAAATTTAGCTGAAGCAGATTAATACTCCAAATTACCATTGTGGCGCTGATTGCAGATTCAGTTTTTTTCGTTCTGTTATGATCATTATATATAGTGTTTAAGATATTGGAGGAAGGGAAATTTTTTTATCAGTAATTTATTTCGCAAATTCAGCATTTTGGCGCTGGTAGCAAATTATTCGTTTGGCATAGAATGGAAACATAGAAATTAGGGGTGGCATTCTTAATAAGGGATAGCAGGGGAGGAGGGGAGGAGTGAAGCTCATATATTTTTTTGTGAATCATTATTATTACTCAGAGCAACCCCCTCTAATTGTATTCTTTTATTTTTATTAAAAGCCCAGTTTTTAACTCGAGGCTTTATTCAGTAAGAGGGCTTTACTTTCATAATTTTTTTAAAATTACGTCAATGTCTTTTTTTTTAAATAACCGCTAATAAAAACTTTGGACTACTGTATTTCAAAGGGTATACAAAGTTATCGACCTAGCGAATAGAATGCCCGGCAGGTAATAACACAACATATAAAATTAAATTGGCAAACATCATGCTAGTATTAGCCAGTCATCTTTAGTCATAAAAATGGGATTTAAATTACAAGTAACAGTCATCAGTATTTTTACCGACCATTCTGGAAACAATTAATGGCACATAAAACCGTAACCTGAACAAGTAAAGGGGTTAAATTAATGTGATTACATTAAACACATACGCGCCATCCGACAATCAACATGCGAAATAATCCCCAGTATAAAAATTACCTAATAATCTCCCCGCAATAAAAATGTACTTAAATAAATTTGTGATAAGATATTTCGTGGTGTTTTAAGTGCGCATGGCTTAAAAAATTCTAGTCTCTCGCTATAAAACTATTTAGAATTAAATAGTTTTTGTTGTTGTTAAAATTTAAAATGAAAGCTTAGTCATTCGGTCGGCCTTGATTAAACTTTAATTTATGTGTGTCGTACACAAAAATTTATTTATCATGATTACGCTAGTTTTACAATTTTTACGATACGTAATGTCATCGTAATAGTTTTTGTTGTTGTTGCTGTTGTTGTAAATACGTGTGAAGGTCGTCACTCTGATTATTAATATTATATTAAAAATTAATTGAATGCTGTTGTTTTTGTAAAACCCCTAAATGGGGATGACTTAACTGGGTTATTCATTAATCATTGTACGCATATGACGCTAATTTGATACATGATCTGCGCGAGACCTGAATTAGAGATATATCGACTAGACTCGAGAATTAAAGTATGGTCTGCTCAAATTTGGTCGTCGAGGGTAAATGCAAAAGAAAGTTCTTTATCGCCAGGCGCGTGCAACTAATTACTCGCGTGGATATTGGAAAATTATATAATCCATTTTTGCAGCACGGGAACAGTTGGTGTAACGCGCGCAACAATTTTATAGTAAAAGCAGCACATAATTATAGAAATGGTAAAAACTATGCACATTGTTATATGCTTTTAGCGCATATGGGTATACATATATCGTTTTAATGTATTATGCAGTTATGCTCTTTGTTTTCTTAATTTTATTACAAAATATAAAAAAAAAAACTTATTTCTTCTTCCGGAAAGAAGTACGAGTATAAATATAGAAATAATATCTAATTTTTTATGTTTTATTTACATTTTAGGTTTTATGAATGTTCTGGTTTTCTTACATGTGAAATTTATAATAATTTATGGTATGGAAAATATTCAGATGGTGGGTGGTATGTATATTGTGTGGGATAGCAAAGGTGATTTTGTATATTTCTCTTTAAGTGAAATACGGGTTTCGGTCAAAGTTCGATGGTATTCATTTTTTTTGTTTCCCCTAGCGCAAACGATATTATATTGATGGATTCGGTTCAAATCATGTTGACATGGGAGGTAAACTAGGTGGGTGAGAAAAAATTTCACCTTAAAACATAATATACGAGTACGGAGCAAAAATCAATTTGTAAGTATTTTCCAGTATTCCAATAGCTATACTAATTTAATCTAAGGACGGCAAAGAGACGGATCATTCTTTTAACGCTACTTTCTGGAACAAATCGCGAATTCTTGTCTGAACGATTTAAGTTACACGGTGTCAGGAGAGATTATTACCCAGCAATAACTGTGGCAAGTCATTAATTGTTGAGCAACAATCAAGCGCAACATCGTCAGCCACAACATATGCGATGACCAAGGTAAGCCTAAAGGGCCCAGAGTGTTTATTTTCTAAGATCCATAAATTAACTGAAATTTGATCATTTTATGTAATTTTACTTAGTTCTCTAGCGTAACGCGGCGAATCCTATTAAGTTATTTAACTTAAAAGCCAATGGTAAGTGAGCGGAGGCGTGGATTAAAAACGGAAAGATATTATTAAATATTTTTGTTGGGCGATGAAATAGGTGGAATGCGTGTACTAAATAGGAAGGTGTAGGCGGAGCAACGAGTGGGCGTAGCTTAGTGTCAAAAGTAGGAGGAGAGCAACTAAATACGATAGTGTAAGAGGAGCGAGGAGTGGGTCTGACTTCTTACTCCACCGATAATTTCATATTTATAAATGCTCCTCCCACCTTTGGAGAACCCAAGCCAACGCTCCACTCTTTTTTTTTTTAGTTGAAAAGCAAAAACTAATTATAATGGTATCGATTTTGTGAAAATCTTTTATTTTTATTTTCTTCTTTGCTGCTGTTATTTTTCACATCTGCTTGAATAATCGAACTAGTAAATATAAAATTCATTTTATTAACTTTTCGTAATTTTCTATAATGACAAATTTAATGACTCGCACGATGAAATAGCAATTTTTAATTTTCGTATTCTTTCTCATTGGGCCATTTTTCGCAGAGCCGACTGATACCTGTGAAAACTTAATCTACGAGTATTGAACCTTATTCACCGATTGTGTATTACTTATTTCGACTACAATGAAAGATACCCTGTAAGAAACCACCAAGTAATGATACATAGATTGCAACAGCAGGAAGCTACTGACAACATTTAATGTTTTCACAATTAAATATAAAGGGTCTTTCAAAAATCACCCCTAGATGTCAGTAGTAAATAATTTCTAAACGTAACATTTTTTTATGTCATCTTTTAACGATGTGTGATTATACAATCTTACTATGAAAATCATCAATCTTTAAAAAATACATACCGTAAAATTCGCGATTTATAAATTAATTATTAAATAATCGTCCAAATGAGTCAACAATTCAAAGGTTAGTGAAAAAATTCGTTAGATTGGAGTGGAGGTTTAACCTCTATTTAAATGACAATCAGGTTGATTTTGTTTTGGTTTATCCCCAACCCCCCAAGGATAAAACCCTCAGGTCAATAACACCGGTTACTTACGCTTCCCAGCACATTATCTCCCAGACATTACTCCGTGGATATTATACCCCCCTCCCAAGTTACATTATCATTATCTCCCATCTTTTTGCCTCGGTTATTTACTCCGGTTATTACCAACATGTGCCATGCACGACCTTTACACTTCGGTCATTTCGCCCTAGTTGGGCGAAGAGGAGCTAATTGGCCTAGAGCTACCCCTTCCAAATTCGCCGGGGGTAATAGGGAGGAGGTGCTCTTGGGGAGGAGGGGGAATGTATAAATAGAGGGAAGGGTAAATGACCGGTCGTATTGGCATAATGGTTAATTTCGTGGCGGTGAAGCTCCAAAGGTTTGCCTCAAACGTCTTAAACCTCGTTTGAGACTGAATTATTTTGTTTAGAAATATAATTGTCCCCCTGAACGTCTGACCAGCTGCATTGGTCTAGTAAGACCTCCAATGTATTAAAAACTCGTCAAATGTCAAATCACTTGTCAGAAAAGTTCTAAGCCGCTGTTGCCAAACATTATATTAATAAAAAAAATCGGTATAAATTTACTTAAATATGTGTATGGTTTTTATCCCGGACAAAAATTACAAATAGAGGCCGAAATCATTTTTCTCGACGCTTTGAAGGTCTCTGAACACAAAAAGCAAAAATTTGTCCAGCCGTCTGGGTATATGTATGTACCGACGATATCTCAAGGATCTACAGTTAGAGATGATTTACGTTACAATTACAATAAACAGCATGGCTTAGTACGGCAGTGAATCCTATTGAGTTATTTTACTTAACTGCCAGTGGTAAGAGAGGTGTGGCTTAATAGGGGAAATATATTGTTTATAATATTTTCTTTGACAAGGAAATAAGTGGGGAGATGTAGAAAAAACAACGAATAGATGTAGCTTAATGGCAAAAGGTTGAAGGAGAGTAATTAAATATGGCGATGTGAAAGCAAGGACGGGTAGGTGTGACTTCTCGCCCCTCCTACATCGCTATATTTAGAAACGCCCTTCTCATTTATGGCCAAGAAGCAACGGCCACTTTTGCATCTTTCTATTAAGTTCAAAAACAGGAAATAATTAATAATGGCGCCGTTGTAGTTGTGTTAAGTGATGAAAATTGTTTTAGAGGGTTCTTGAGCACAAAAAGCAAAAATTTGTCCAACCGTCTGGATGTACCGACGATATTTCAGAATCTACAGTTTGAATTTTTTCACAAATCTTCGACTATTTTTGACGATATGGATTTAGTGTCTTTTATTATTCTCATATGGTCGTATATCTTTTGAAAGGTCAGCATCAGACATTAATTTTGCCAATACAATTTTAGTTTATAAATTTGCCGTTCTGGCGCTGGTGGTAAATTATTGGTTTATTATAGAATATATACATGTACGTGTCGTATATCATTGAAAGTTTTTTGAAAAACGTTACAAAGTTAGCAGAAATACCTTAGTACTAAGAACTACCGCTAGAAGCAGATACATTTTATTGCATTTCCATAAAATCATGCGGCATGCGGTTTTAAAGGACTAGGAACAAGCAACAAGTTTCTTTTAATTTTAGTTCACGAAACCTCGGTTTTGGCGCTGGTGTATAATTATTAGTTTATTATAAAATATACAAGTATTGTATAACATTGAAAGGTTTATACAGAATGTCATAAACTTAACTAGAGCATCTCAATACCCAAAAAGGCCGCCCTAGTGCTGGATATTTATTATTCTTTCATCCGATAGTCCTTTAATGCAGGTCTCTCATTCCAAAATAGCCTTATAATGTTTAAAGATCTTGTGCCAAGCAAAAATTGTGCTTTTATACGTATCATGACATAGTTAATGTCTTGAAGAATACAAAGAAGTAGTTCAAAATTCTAATATTTCGATCGCTGCAAAAATGTAAGAATTTAATTCTTGCGTTACCGTTAGATTCAGCTCCGGTTCTAGCCACCGTCTCATCTCAATACAATCGGCTCATGAGGTTTGTATCCAAACTGAGAACTAAGCATTCTTCTAGACAGAACAGGTACTGCACAAAATAATCGAAAAATATTTTATGGATCACATTCCAATGGGTGACTGAGAAAGCATCGTGAAACCGTATCGTTTTTGAATCGAGATGTGGCAGTAATGAACCGTGGATTTTATGCAATAATGAAGAGAAAGAAATATATTGGAGAAACCGAGTTAAACCATCTTTACCTACTCATAAATCTGGTCTTAATCTAAAAACATTAGGCTATGACTATGGTGGGGGCTGATACCATTCAACCGAACCATTTATTTGAAAAAATACTGTGCAATTTCACAATTGAAACTTGGCAATATACGAGAAACGCCTGGAATTTAAAATAATCGAGTGGGAGTAGTTTTCCATGTGTTTGCAGAAACAAGAATTTTTGCAATAATTCCTTCTTCATTTCCTTAAATTGAGAAAATGAAATTTATTAAAAATATCATATGACTGATTGAATCATTACGAAAATATATTCTGATATCAATCAAATTAGTATCTTATTTAAAGAAATATTTCTTAAACTGATAGAATGGTTTATATACTAAAAAACTATTTCTGCCCTAATTAAACATTATGCAAATTTTAATTACCTCCCATTTCCTGGTCTCTTTACTAGTAAAACAATTTCCTATTTCGATTTCTCGATATAAGGAAAAATTTCTTAAACTGATGAACTATTTTTTAGTATATTTTCTCAATTTAAGAATTTAATTCTTGAATCAAGAAATTAAAATACGAAAAGGGTGTTCAGTTAAAAATCGCTTTAAAAATGTGCTGCTGCTTGTAGTAATTGTATAATTGCTACATATCTAGTCTAATTTTATTTTTCATTTAATAATATTTAAGCTCGAGGGTTTGAAAAAATTAACTACGATTAAATTTCAATTTAATTATTTAAAAATTTATAAAAAATTAGTTAAATAAAAATATATAAATTAAGTAATTGAAAATAAGGTTTACCTAATAATATTCTTAATTAAATTTTTAAATATTCCAACATGTAAGAGAACTGGTAATTAGGATTGATTTTATCTGATCACATAGCTATTCTGAAGAATAAAATTAAATTTTTCGAGTTTCCTCGTGTTCGGCCAGCCAAATAAATTGTTTTGAGTGTCGTTAGGGCCCTATGAATCGTTAATCCTAAGTATCAGTGACCTTTCAATTTGGAGAAAACATAGATTATTGTAATTAAATGCTCCTAAAACGTTTTAAGCAAATTATTTTAATACACTTTAAAACGTTCAACAATTAGAAAATACTCCCCATGAGAAAACTATTTCTTAGTTCAAGAATTAAAAAAAAAATCAATAATATATTTCAATAAAACACCAAGAAGTTAGTTTTCAAATCTAAGACATTTTCGAGAAAATGATTTCTTCAAATTAAATAATATTTCTTGGATTAAGAATTATTATGAATATTAGAGGGAACAATATTCTTAAATTAAAATAAAAATGTTTTTAGATAAGCACTTTGTATTAAAAAATCAGAGGAATGGTTTACGAAATAAATTTCTCGGTTTAGAATCAATCCTTATATAATGTTTAATTTTTATTTATGTTAAAATCATTAAACAAGTGTTTGGCAGGTTCAGGAGAGGCGTTTTCCACAAAAATCCCGCATATGCATTAAACATATTAATTTTTTATGCTCCAAAGACTTTTTAAGTAAGTTATTTTATTATATTTTAAAATATCCAACAATTTTTTAAAACAAGTTTAGGAAATACTACCGATGAGAAAACTATTTCTTAGTTCAAGAATTCAAAAAGTCATTAATATTTTTCAATCAAAAACCCCGAAATTAGTTTTCAAACCTAAGAAATTTTATTCTTAAACCAAGATATTCGCGAACATTTTCAAGAAACTGATTTCTTTAAATTTCTTGGATCAAGAATTATTATGAATATTAGAGAAAACAATATTCTTAAAATAAAATAAAATTGTTTTTAAATAATACTTTGTATTAAAGAATCAGAGGAATGGTTTACGAAATAAATTTATCAGTTTAGAATCAATCCTTAATTTTCTTGTGCCAATCGCTTATTCTTAGTTATAGAATGTTCATTTTTTATTTATGTAACTACTGGATGTTTTTTTTTAAACTGGTATTTATTTAAAAATGTTAAAATCAGTAAACAAGTTTTAAAACGTGGAACAATTTTTTAAAACAAATTTATGAAATATTCACCGTGAGAAAATTATTTCTTAGTTCAAGAATAAAAACCATCAATAGAAAACCAAGAAATTAGTTTCAATTTTAAGAAATAATATTTCTTGAAATAAGAATTATTATGAATACCAGAGAAAACAATATTCGTAAAATATTGAAGATTTTGAATAAACACCTTTTATAAATTTCTCAATTTAGAATCAATCCTTAATTTTCTTGTATCAATCGCTTTATTCTTGTTTATAAAATGTTCAATTTTTATTTATGTAACTACATGGACATTTCTTTTTTAGAAGCTCGTAATTATTTAAAAATGAGAAAACCAGTAAACAAGTGTTGATAGGTCATGAGAGGCGTTTTCTGCTAAATTTGCGTATTTGGATTTAAAGCGTAGATAATTTTAATTAAATGCTCCAAAATTTTGTTAAGTAAGTTATTTTACTAGTTTTACTAGTCAAACAAATTTAAGAAATAATCCCCATGAGAAAACTATTTTTTAATTCAAGAATTCAAAAAATCATTAATAAATTTGTTTAAAAACTTAAGAAACTTTATTCTTAAACCAAGATATTCGCGGACATTTTCAAGAAACTGATTTCTTTAAATTAAATAATATTTCTTGGATTAAGAATTATTTTGAATATTAGAGAAAACAATATTCTTAAAATAAAACAGTTCTGAAATAATACTTTGTATTAAAGAATCAGAGGAATGGTTTACAAAATAATTTTATCAGTTTCGAATCAATCCTTAATTTTCTTGTGCCAATCGTTTTATTCTTAGTTATAGAATGTTCAATTTTTATTTATGTAACTACATGGATGTTTCTTTTTTAAAAACTCGTAATTATTTAAAAATGTTAAAATTAGCAAACAAAGGTTTTGACAGGCGTTTTCTGCTAAATTTCCGTATTTGGATTGAAACGGTAGATAATTGTAATTAAATGCTACAAAAACCTTTTAAGTTAATTATTTTAATAAATTTTAAAACCTCCAACAACTTTTTAAAACAAATTTAGGAAATATTCCCCGAGAGAAAATTATTTCTTAGCTCAAGAATAAAAACCAAGTTAATATTATTTATCAACAGAAAACCAAGAAATTAGTATCGATTTTAATAAATAATATTTCTTGGATTAAGAATTATTATGAATATTAGAGAAAACAATATTCTTAAAATACAATAACTGTTTTTGAATAAGCATTTTCTACAAATTGCTCAGTTGTGAATCAATTCTAATTTTCTTTTTTCAATCGTATTTTTTCTTGTTTATAGAATGTTTATTTATTAACTGAAATTCAGATAGGTTTCTGTTTTAGAGACTCGGAATCATTTTAAAATGTTCAAAACAGTAAACAAGCGCTTTGACAGGTCAGGAGAGGCGTTTTCTGCTAAATTTCCGTATTTGGATTGAAAGCGTAGATTATTGTAATTAAATGCTCCAAAGACATTTTAAGTTCGTTATTTTAATACATTTTAAATCTTCCAAAAAATTTAACAAATTTAACAAATACTGCCCGTGAGAAAATTATTTATTAGTTCAAGAATAAAAACAATTTAATATTATTTATCAATAGAAAACCAAAAAATTTGTTTCAATTCTACGAAATAAAATTCTAAAATTCTTAAAAATTCATAGATATTTATGGACACTTTCAACAAACCGATTTCTTTAAATTAAATAATATTTCTTGGATTAAGAATTATTATGAATATTAGAGAAAACAAAAATTCTTAAAATATTATGAAAATGTTTTTAAATAATTCTTTATATTAAAGAATTAGAGAAATGGTTTACGAAATAATTTTATCAGTTTAGAATCAATCCTTAAATTTCTTGTGTCAATCGTTTTATTTTTATTTATAGAATGTTTAATTTTTATTTATGTAACTACATGGATGTTTTTTTTAAAACTGGTAGTTATTAAAATATATAAAAATGTGAAAATCAGTAAACAAGTTTTCTGCTCCTTATTTCGATTTAAATCGTAGATAATTGTAATTAAATGCTCCAAAAACTTTTTAAGTAAGTTATTTTAATGCGTTTTAAAACGTAGGAAATATTCCCCTTGAGAAAATTATTTCTAAGTTCAAGAATAAAAACCAAGTTAATATTATTTATCAATAGAAAACCAAGAAATTAGTTTCAATTTTAAGAAATAATATTTCTTGGATTAAGAATTATTATGAATAGAGAAACCAATATTCTTAAAATAAAATGAACCTGTTTTTGGATTAACAATTTCTATACATTTTTCAGTTTAGAATCAATCACTAATTCTCTTGTTTCAAACGCATTTATTCTTGTTTATAGAATATTTACTTTTTATGTGAAAATTCCGATAAGTTTCTGTTTTAAAGACTCGGGATTATTTAAAAATGTTCAAATCAGTAAACACGATTTTTGATAGGTCAAGAGAGGCTTTTTCTGATCGTTTTACGTCGATCGCTACATAGTTCAGCTATAATATAAGCAACTGACAATGAAAAAGGGATTTGTATGAATAATTGCGGAATTATGTGACGCCAGCTAATATATTTATATATATATTTGCGATCATGCTGTTTTGACAACAAATATAATAATACACGGTCATTCTCAATGTGAAAATTTTGAAACGTGTTTTTCGTTTTTTTTTATTATCACAATGACTAATTCCCACAATTTGCCAACTCTTCCATCAATCAATCGTATAATGAAATTATTTAGGGTCGATTTCAATAACGATGAATAATCGAATAGCATTTACAAATTTCTATGTTATCGGTGAGTTAAAAAAAAAAAATTGTCTGAGATGAATGGAGCTATTTATATCAATATCGGTTTCCCTACCGGTTTTGCACAACAATTTTGAATATTTTAAGAACAAGTTACCAAATTATATAATACAAAATTTACAAACACCGGATCTAAAATATTTATGAATACGAAACGTTCCAGCCAATGTGGCACTAAATGTGATCAATATATATAAACAAATTATGAGAAACTCATAAATAAGAACGTGCTAAATTATAAATTCCATACCGGTTTCGTGTTAGACGCGAAGTAATCGCAAGGTCACGATTAAAGAAAATTATGAATGAATTAGTTTCTTATTATGATAATGAGATACATTTATATTTACTATAGATGCGAATACCGGTATAATATACATATATCACACAACTAAATACAGTGGACGCAGATGCGCAATCCGGTTAAACGCACAATTTAAATATTAATTTTATCTTCCGCCCGACAACAATAGGCCTGTAATTATAGTATTGGATCGCTTATTATTAATTTGTGTACAAGGATGTTTATTTTACTTCCATCAGTCATCATAACGCTCGTACTTATATTGTATAAAATTCCGAGACCAGTCAGCATTATTGCGCCAAATAAAAAAAATTGGCGAGACTGCATAAACATCGATCGTATAATTTATTCAGTTTTTTTTTTTATATAAAATTCTCACGGTGTCTTACACCACTTCAATTACTATTATTTATTGTTTACATATGTCCACATATGATTTCAATGAGGTATGACTTTATAATTGATGTTAAAATTAAATATTTATATTTAATACCATTTTTGATGACGTTAAATTAGTCATTCGTTATTTTCTTGCTTGCTCGCCGCTATTTTAAGAAATCATTGTCAATTTACTGTATATAATAATGTATTGTAATTTATCTTAATTTAATCTTAAGGACGTCAGTCCATTAATATATACATTTAGCCATTTCCAAATGTTTACTTTGCCAATATAAAAAAAAATAAAATCAAAACTAATTCATAAATAGTTTTTTGGATTACTATTGCACTATTTTTTTTTTACTATTATTCAATTGAGATTTATATAAGAATACAAAAACAACAATAATTATTATATCAAGGTTATTTATTTATCTAAAAAGCAAAATAAAATTCTAATCTATTTCTTTGTAATACGGCTAAAGCAATTATAATTGATTGCAATATGTGCGGTTATAAATTTCATCGCGAAATAATTACTGTTAATTATTATAGTGTACCACTTACGTATATACAAGCACACACCATACAGCATCTGTACATAAATAATACAGATGATAGCTTAAAACCTGAGTGTAATTAAATAATTAAGAAGATTATCTGGAAAGATAAGATATTCTCATTAATCCCCTGATTTATGGTAATTTCACTTTTTTTTAATCGATTTTATTACTTTACATCAGGTTCAACTACCCAAATAATTTTATAAACTTGTTTTCTCAACTTCTGGTTCATAAAAATCATGCAGTGATTCGCTAAAGTGCACGCAAACTGTAAAGTACGAAGACGCACCAGCATCGCATGTAAAATATACGTAATAATTGCGATTATGAAAGTCAATTGTGTCGCTTCTTGGGTGTACCATGATTTCCCTTTCGGCTTGCGATCTCACAGACAATAAAATAAAATTGTAATAAAATAAATTTTATCGCGACTCAAATTTTATTTTTGGTTTTATGTGGTAACATTCTTTTAATGTTGTAAGTTGGTGGAGAATCGAGACGAGCGTGGGTTTAACATGCTAATAAAATGTATCATGGGCCAGCCGCATTCCACCGTAACTTGTAAATTAAATTAATTTTATTTTTTAGTTATATAATGTGTAGCCAGAAATTTGATACTATTTTTTGGACAAAATCTTATCTGTTAAGTATTCTTGATGTACAATGTCGGAAAAAAATTGTAAGTAAAATGACTGGGCTCTCAAATTCTATGAAAATCAGAACATTTAATCTTAATGGAGCACAAAAAAACAAAAATTAAAATCATTTTAACGAAAAGTGTAGCTACACAAATTAATGAAAAGTGTAAGTGTAGCATTCAAAACGTTTAATTAACATAACATACTTCAAATAAAATTCGCATTAAAATCTTGTATCAAACGTAATATTGGCACCCTCGAAATATTCGAAAAATTTACCGAGTTAACTTGTGAATCCCATCAAGTGAAATGCGCCATTCATAATCGTGAACAGCACAAGATGAAAAAGGTTCGGTTGTTATTAATTTTGTTTTCTACACTTTTCAATGCTACGCGTTTAGATAATTTGCGTAGCTACACTTTTTTGTTAAATCGTTCAGAATTTTTTTTTTTGGATACATGACAAAACCTCATGTGTTGTATTCTTGATGTACAATGCCGGAAAAAAGTGTAAGTAAAATGAATGGGCTGTCAAATTCTATGAAAATAATATCATTTTATCTTTCATTCCATATTGGAACTCAAAAAACAACAAAAATTAAAATTTTCTAACGAAAAGTGTAGCTACACAAATTAATGAAAAGTGTAAGTGTATCATTGAAAAAGTGTAATTAACATAACATACTTCAAATAAAATTTGCATTAAAATCTTGTATCAAACGTAATATTAGCACCCTCGAAATATTTGAAAAATTTACCGAGTTAACTTGTGAATCCCATCAATTTTGGACAAAATCTTATCTGTTAAGTATTTTTGATGTACAATGCCGGAAAAAAATTGTAAGTAGAATGACTGGGCTCTCAAATTCTATGAAAATCAGAACATTTAATCTTAATGGAGCACAAAAAAACAAAAATTAAAATCATTTTAACGAAAAGTGTAGCTACACAAATTAATGAAAAGTGTAAGTGTATCATTGAAAAAGTGTAATTAACATAACATACTTCAAATAAAATTCGCATTAAAATCTTGTATCAAACGTAATATTGGCACCCTCGAAATATTCGAAAAATTTACCGAGTTAACTTGTGAATTCCATCAAGTGAAATGCGCCATTCATAATCGTGAACAGCACAAAATGAAAAAGGTTCGGTTGTTATTAATTTTGTTTTCTACACTTTTCAATGCTACGCGTTTAGATAATTTGTGTAGCTACACTTTTTTGTTAAATCGTTCAGGAATTTTTTTTGGATATATGACAAAACCTCATGTGTTGTATTCTAGATGTACAATGCCGGAAAAAGTGTAAATAAAAGTGTAAAATAACACTTTGGAACTCAAAAAAAAAATAAAAATTGTAATCTTTTTAACGAAAAGTGTAGCTATACAAATTAACGAAAAGTGTTGTATCATTGGAAAGTGTAATTAACATAACATGCCCAATAAAGTTCGCATTAAAAACTTATATCAAGCGTAAACACTACACGCTTGGAATGAACTTCGCTACACTATTGACACCATCGAAATATTCAGAAATTTTAGCGAGTGTGGGCTTTCCAAAAAGGGATAGATTAAGTTCTTTAGACTTCTCAATCCCATCAAACGAATTGAGCCATTCATAATCGTGAACAGCACAAAATGAAAACGGTTGGTTTATTGATTTTGTTTTTTACACTTTTCGATGCTACACTTTTAGATAATTTGTGTAGCTACACTTTTTTGTTAAATCATTCCGAAATTTATTTGTTCGGATACATAATGTGTAGCCATAAAATTTATACAATTTTTTTGACAAAATCTCATACGTTGTATTCTTGATTTACATTGCCGGAAAGAATTATAAGTAAAATGACTGGGCTGTCAAATTCTATGAACATCAGACGCTTGTATCTTTCATACTATAGTGGAACTCAAACCAGCAAAAATTAAATTCTTTTTAACGAAAAGTGTAGCTACACAAATTGACGAAAAGTGTAAGTGTAGCATTAAAAAAGTGTAATTAACAAAACGTACCGCAAATAAAATTCGCTTTGAAAACTAATACATATTAGGCGTATGCACTAAATGAGTGAGATGAATTACGCTTCACTATTGATACTCTCGACTGGTAAAAATTTTCCGAGTGTGGGCTTTCCAAAAGTGGGTATATTAAGTTATTTAAACTTGTTAACCCCATCAAACGAATTGTGCATTCATAAGCGTGAACAACACAACATCAAAAGTGTTAGTTTACTGATTTTGTTTACACTTTTCAATGCTACACTTCGCGATTATTTGTGTAGCTACACTTTTAGTTAAAAAGTTCATAAATTAATTTATTATGGTTATATAATGTGTATTAGCCAGAAATTTCATAATATTTTTTGGACAAAATATCGTTCGGGCATGTACAATGCCCAAAATTGTAAGTAAAATGACTGGGCTGCCAAATTTTATGAATATAAGACCATTTTATCTTTCATACTGGAACTAAAAAAAACAAAAAATAAAATCTCTGTAATGAAAAGTGTAGCTACACAAATTAACGAGAAGCGCAAGTGTAGCATTAAAAAGTGTAGTTAACATAACATGCCTAAGAAAGTTCGCTACAATATTGACACCATCGAAATATTCAGAAATTTTATCGAGTGTAAGCTTTCCAAAAGTAGAAAGATTAAACAAATTAAACTTGTTAATCCCATCAAACGAATTGCGCCATTCGTAACTGTGAACAGCACAAAATGAAAAGGGTTGGTTTATTGATTTTTGTTTTACACTTTTCAATGCTACACTTTGCGATAATTTGTGTAGCTACACTTTTTGTTAAAACGTTTATAAATTAATTTTTTTAATTATATAATGTGTAGCCAAAAATTTGATACAATTTTCTTGACAAAATCTCATGTGTTATATTCTTGATGTACAATGCCGGAAAAATTACCGGCTCTCAAATTCTATGAAAATAAGACTCTTGTATCTTTCATATCATAATGTAACACAAAAAAACAAAAATTAAAATCTTTTTAACGAAAAGTGTAGCTACACAAATTAACAAAATGTGTAAGTGTAGCATTAAAAAAGTGTAATTAACATAAAATACCTCAAATAAATTTCGCATTAATTAAGCGTACCATATTAGACGTAAGCGCTAAATGCTTGAAATGACCTTCGCTACACTATTGTCACCCTCGAAAAGAGGGCGAGTGAGGGTTTCTTTTGCCGAGTGTGGGCTCTCCATAAGTGGCTTATATAAGTTATTTAAACTTATTATATATTATTAAATTTTCGCATAAAACGAATTGTGCCATTCATAATCGTGAACACCTTTCAATGTTACACTTTTTGATAATTTGTGTAGCTACACTTTTTGTTAAAACGTTCATTTTGGCACGTCGATAACCAAATCGAAAATCCAAAATTTTCAAATATTGGAATTTTTTGAAGTTATGGGTTGAGAACGCTTCCAACGTTGAGGAAAAGGAAGTCTATTTTAAAATTTACGACAGCGTTATTTATTCGATATTATCGAAAATTCGCTAATATGAAATTTTTCAGTATTAGCGCTTGTGATGTTGTTCTCTACTGCGATTTGATCGTTGGGCATTCCTCGTCTTAGATCTTCTACATTGCATTTACAGCACCATTCTATCTCGCTTATCCGTTGGTTAGGCTTGTCTAGTTGCGAACTCCTCGCTGCCTACTCATCCAATTCTCGATCCTTTATCTGTGTAGTCACGTCCCAACATTCACCCTTCTTAGTTCCAATATGTGCCAGCTTAGCAAGATACTTTGTCGCAGCCTGCTGGTTCGCTCTTTCTCTCTCTCTCACCAGCGATCATCTCAACTGCCACGTGCACTCTGAACAATCGTACCAGAATCTTTTGCTGGGCTACCCCTACGGATCTTTCCTATTTTTGGTAAGCCAACTCGTCCCTTTTTTTCTCTGGCCGTGCACTCTATCTCTTTCTCTCTCTGTTCCTTTCGACAGTCGACATATAGCGTTCCTCGCGAATCAGGCTTCCTGATAAAACGTATTGACCTAGCTTGCATCTCTTAGACTTGTAACCTCCGTCACCTAGCTATTAACACGATCGGCACAATTCTCCAGGATTTCGAACGGTTTTGCTCCTCTATTACTGCAAATTCGATAGAGTTAAGCATACCCACAATCATTGGTTCACTGAACAAATCGCTCCTGTCAGCGTTGTGCCACAGCTTCAGCTCGTATTACCATAGAATGACTGAACAATATAAACAATCATGTCTCTCGTATTATGTGCTGGTTTCGTTTGCACGGCAGTAAGCGGTTGCACAAAAATTATTCCTTTTGTTTGCACCGATCCGATTGTAACTGCTTTTCGGTAAGTCGAAAATTTTTATTTTTTAATGGTCCAACAAGCGCCATTTCTGATGGTTCTGAAGCAGATGATGGTGATCACCCTCCGAAAGCATCAATATACGATTGGCCTCCCGTCTCTCGTTTAACATTTTGCGACCTCGAGAATAGCACTGACCTAATCCCTTCGGCTGAAAGCCCATGACTCAGTGTTTCTTTTAATTTCTGTGACTTCTGCTGGTATTTGCAAAATCCCACTTATCACACTAAAAATTATTTATTTGCAAACGGTACAAGTACGTTTTCCGTGTCAAATTTATTTGAGTTGTGGTAATTCCCACGATCTACGGGGTTTGTTACTTCGACTCGAGACAGCCAGAATGCACCATCTTACTCCCCAAAATATTGCTTTGAATGGGGATAGGAAGTGTGGGATGAGAAAATCAAGGGAGTATTATTTATAAAATGTAAAGAGTCTCGGATGAGTTTTTTTAATGCTGGTGCTGATAGTGTATTTTTTTGAATCGTGGGATAACTTGAATGCAGACTAAAATACCATATCGTACAAAGAAATCTACCCCTTTACACGTTTTGTATTTCCCTGTGCAATAAAAAAATGTTTAACTCGCTTTAAATTTAGTAATTTTTGTCCAATAAGGAAAATTTTGCTAGATTATTTTTTTTATATTTACTATTTTTTACAAAAACTCAAATTTTGTTTTGTGTGTTCGTTTCAGAGTAATAAAAACATAACGATTATCAGCTTACTTCATTTCTAGGTATGTCTAATTTTTCCCGATAAAGCACTGACTGAAGGGCATTGAAAGAGAGTGAAACTAGTCAACCAAAACGTTTTGTTTGGAATCAAACTTTCCCTTCGAACAAAACATGTTCCCCTTTGAATAAAAATATGTTTCTTTCGAAAAATTTTGACGCAGGGGTACCAATTCGCAACACAAGAATAATAAATCATTTCTGGTTATAAGGACAAATCTCAGCCAACTTCACTTCAAAGTGCGACAAACTTTTCCGGAGAAATACAATGGTTTATCCAATAAAACTCTAGTTTCACGAACTCTCATTTCATTTCTACTGAATTTTCTACGTAAATTTCTTACAGCTTGGGGGTAGAAGACTCAGAAAGTTTTCAATATTTCCCAATTTTGTTCAAGCGTAAAGCGACCAATTTCGTAAATGTAAAACACTATACTAATTTTCTGTCATAACACGAATGACGTAAGTGTTGCTACACTCGAAATAACCGGTAGTTGAAATTGCAAACGCTAGATGGATGGGGCCACTCGGTTCTGTACGAAATCCAAACGATTGCATTTTGTTATTATTTTCTTCTACAAAAGTTGTCCCATAAACGGATTACGAGTGATAATTTTTGAATTTTCTCAAAAGTACTGAAAATGGCACGAAAGTATCTAAGTACCTTTTATACAGCCTGAGTATCGAAAACAGCACAGTTTATTTTTCGCACGGTCATTTTTTTCTTTACTGTCGTTATTTTTTCGATATTTTCATCCTTTTGTTGTTGTAGGTCAATTAAAATATTGCACTGCGATTTTAGCGCCATTTGGATTATTATTCTTTCCTTCGTTTTTTTTTTTTTATGTTGGTTAACGGTTCGGTGTGGTGAGTGGGAGATTCTCATTCTGTGCCGGTGCCATATTTACAGGCTGGGTTTGTTACCTCCCTTCATCCCCTTGACAAGACATCCACAGGGTCGTGGCGAGTCCAGCGTATGTGTCGCCATTTCGGGGGCGACCGTAAAATCCACTAGGTCTCCCCGTGACCCTCCGGTAGTGTTGAGCTGTCAGAGTGTGTATTGTGGGAGAATCACTGGAGGTCTCTCCGGGTGAAGAGAGGCCTGATCTGTTGGAGACGTCCCTACTCTCTAATGCTGATTCGTTGTGGCTGGGCATCACACCTTCGGGGTCGATGGGACATTCGGGAAGGGGGGGGGGGGGGGGGGTTGAGGGGGTCCTTTCAGCAGACTAGATACTTGTCATTCGGGAAGATCCGGTCGCACCCAGTTATTATTTATTTATAACGTTCCTCAAATTTCGTTCGATAAATTCTGGTCGACTTAATTTAAATTCAGTCGCTTTATTTTTGCTTTGATTTGTTTTGATTTTCTGTTCCACGGTGTAGGCCAGGAGCACGCAAGCCTCTAATTCCCCCTAATTCTCCCACGACAAAAAGTCGAAGTAAAAAAACATTGTCCTAAGATATTTCTAAGAGGTTACAACTTTGAGAGTAGGTGTTTTCACTATGAACTAGACCCAATCCAACTAGAAAACACGAGTTTTCCGGAAAAATTAGGGGAACACTGGATTTAATATTTAGAATGTGTAGAACAAAAAGTCGAAGTAAAAACCCTTTGTCCTAAGATATTTCTAAGAGGTTACAACTTTAGCAGTAGGTGTTTTCACTTTGAACTAGACCCAATACAACTAGAAAACACGAGTTTTCTGCAAAAATTAGGGAACACTGGGTCTATTATTCAAAAGTTGTAGAGGTAAAAGTCGAAGCAAAAACCCTTTGTCCTAAGATATTTCTAAGAGGTTACAACCTAGAGAGTAGGAGTTTTCACTAAGAACTAGACCCATTTCAACTAGAAAAGACTAGTTTTCCGGAAAAAATTAGGGGAACACTGGGTCTCTTAGGACATCTTAGGACAAACGATTTTTACTTCTACTTTTTGTTCTACAACTTTTAAATTTTAGACCCAGTGTTCCCATAATTTTTCCGGAAAACTCTTGTTTTTTAGTTGGATTGGGTCTAGTTCAAAGTGAAACACTTACTGTTAAAGTTGTAACCTCTTAGGAACGTCAAAGACAAAATTCACGTACTATATAGTCGTGTGAATTTTTTCCTAAACTTTTCTTAAAATTGTTATTGGGTTTAGGACAAGTTAGTACAAACTTCACGAGAATTAATTGAGCTTGGACGGTTCCCCACAAATAATTATCCAACGATGTCAAATCGATAATGTGATTTTCGAAAAAGGATGGAAAGTCGATCGTATCGTTGGCTGTGTGTGCAGTGGCTCTGTCCTATTGAAACCAAATATCGGCCAAATCTTCCTCCCAATATTTTCCATCGAATGGGCTGGACGGCGATACAGAACGTGTGAGAGTCAATTTCCTCACACTATTCTCAGTTGTTCTGAGAAATGAAGGTCTACCGGAATTTGTATGCAATTTTTGGCAAAAGACTCACTACTTTGGAAATAAATTTTTCAATATTTCCTAATGTCGATCAAGCGATTACCGCATCATTTTGTTATACTATTGAATTTCTATGACTTGACAACAGATGACATAAGAGCTATGAGTGGCGAAATAACCGCTAGTTCAAAAACGAGCCACAGATGCTGCACCCTTTACAAGGATTTACCAGTTTAGTTAATAGTAAATCTAAAGAAACGTACGCTTAAAATAAATTTCGTATACTATGAAACATATAATTTGGATTTCGAATAATTTAACACTTCAGAATATTTCTAGCATGACAACTTAATATTTAGTGCGGGTGTAGATTCTGATATTTTAATTCATGTTCTATGCTTACAGTAATTAGTGTTTTATATTTCCAGAGAAATGCAGAAAACTCATCAACTTATACATTCAAGCTTTAGCTGATGAACCATAGTAAATATTTGATGGAAAAACAACCATTCATCTAAAGAATATCAACTTCATGTGTAGAAAAGAAAGCATTGGTAAACGATAACAGTAAAGTGGTGAAATTCTACAATATACTCTCTCTCAAAAGCCCTCGTAATCACGAAGTTTACATTCAATTGAGTTTTGCGCCCACATTAAATAAGAAATTTCTTGACTCACTACTACTTGAATATAGAGTGAAGTATCTCTATCAAATTTCTTTTTACATTTCGTATAATACGTCTTGGTAATTTAAAACTACACACATAAAATAAAAATTGCATACACAATTCCTGTTCAAATAAACAAAAAATCGTAATTTCAATTGATTAAGTTCGATAAATCGGCATAACAACTATTTTTGGACACATAACCAATAGTTGAACCAATAATACATGACACCTTTACTAAATGGCGGCAACCGAACAATACACTCGTATAACGTAGCACGGCATGTCACATTAGATTTCCGCCAAATGGTTAAATTTAGAAAAAAAAAATTGTTACAAATTAAATTTTCCATTCATATGCGAGTATACTCCATTGTTTTGGGGCACCATTATATTCTGTATACATAATTTACTACTTAAATTTTTGCGCTATTATTCCAAAATGCAATTATGAAATATTTTGTTGCAAACTTGAGAATTGTATTTTTACGAGTTATTTGCAAATTCTACCTCGTATTTATTGTTAAAACAGCAACATTCATTTCTTAAGCAATCGCGAGATTGATTTAAAATTTAAACATTTAAAAATGTTACAAAAGCAAAAATTTCATAAATCAGGAAGGGGAAATAAAATATATATTTTTTTTGCTAATTATGATGAGACCACATTATTTATGGTTGTTTATCAATCGTTTCTTATATATATATAATGTTATCAATAATTAAACAAAACAAAAAAATCGCTTACCTCAAGATATTTGGGTGTGAAAATTTATTTAGGAGCTGCACTTCTCGCAGCATATTTGGTCGATTTGATCGTAACTGGTTCATTTTGAGAACCATCACTTGTCCTGTTGTTCGGTGTGTAACCTAGAAGTAAAAAAAAAAATTATTATTTTTTATTAATTTAGCGAGTAATCGATTTTAATCGCGCTCTATGTACGGTTAGCATACGATAGTTGAAATTCCACAGTAATCGCATTATGTAGAAAGTACACATATGCGTATGTACAGTAATTAGATGAAGTAGAGTTATGAAATTTCATAATGATTGATGTGTATTATTACGAATATTTCATTAAATACCAATCATCATCAAAGGCGCCAAGCCAATGCGAGTTTACATTTTTATATATACGAGTATATAGAGTGGGCCAAAAAACTATACCAAACAACATATGTTCGTGCTAATGGTACAGTAAAATAAATCTAGTAGTTTTTCAACACTATATATAAATTGATTGCCCTTGAGAAAGCTGCAAAGCGCAAACCTAAACCAAAAATTATTTATAAACTAGAAAATAAGTTATTCGATTTAGAAAAACTACTGTGCAAAGTTTTTAAAAGTTCATTCGTTCTGGAAAAAGTTATGTAGGAAATTATGTTTAGTGTTGCGATTGGGAAATGTTGGAAGACATCCAAATTAATTTGTTGGTATGATGACCTTTCATGTAACATTTAAAACTTAATTTTTTTCAGTGTTTATAGCAACTTGAAACTGAAAAGGTTGCAATATTCGATAATTACAAAATAGATCTAACTTTAATACCGCTGATAATAATGAATTAAATTGTATAGCACTGTTGACATCATCGTCACAATCTATATAATGACACTGTACACGCTTTACAACCAAGTCGGAAATTTTTCAACATGACTGATATATGACAAGTCACTTTTGTTTCTCAAATGACTAGGCCTATAACGGTCAACGTTGGATGACAAGTGTGAGACATGTCATACACGTTTCTTCTTTCAAGACAATGTCTTAAGCGAAACAAGTATGGCGTGTCCCCAACGTTTCTCATTCTATCAAAAATGATAGATCTCGTCTTTTCTTTCGATTTTACAATTTTCTTTTATGCTAAAAAATTGCTGATAAATTTTTGTTATGTTTAAGAACATGCACATACAAAAATTTTTCTCAGGCATGCCATTTACCATTCATTTTAGATAGATCAAGTACAATTCATCGCAGACATGTCACATAAGACTTGTCTATGACTTCTTATTTACGATTCATTTCAGATATGCCACAAACGAAAATTATTCTCATTTTTTGATAAATTTCTATATACGTGTCATTCTTGATTGTCACTGATAGTTCACTAGTGTGTCGTCAATAACTTTCCTGCTGTGAAGTTACAAAAAAATGAACTTATCATGGTATACAAATTATTTGTAATTCAGTGCAAGGACCAATCGAGTCAAGCAAAGAAAAATTACAAGTGATTGTGCCGATGACTGAAGAAATTACAATTCTCATAAATTACATTATCCCGAGGCGCATCCTGGAAACGCAGCATCCGGGAGCACCACCAACGCCAATTATTATGAATCACAACGTATTGTACTAGAACGTAACGACCTCCGCATCGGATCATTATCAACAACCACGGGCCAAAAGAAAGTTTTGGGCCATTTCCTTACTGAGAAACAAATTTGTCCAAGCCACGTTTTCGAAAATCTCGGTTTTTTTTTAATTCGACCCCTACGAATCACACGATATAAAAGGTTTTTAATTTGATGTAGGAAACAAATTTTACTAACCAACATGTTAGGAAATCACTGAAATTTTGATGTTTGAGAGAATTATACAAAGCGAAATCTCTCTCGAATAATAAAATACGCAGTGATTTCCGACTATCTGGGCTAGTAAATTTTCTTTTTATATGAAACTAGCTGACCCGGCGAACCTCGTTCCGCCCCAAAATACTTCGTTCCGAGCAAATAATTTTGTCCTCCACGAAAATGGATTTTGACGACAGAAAAAATTAAACAACTCAACTCAATTCTCAATATACGATTGAGTTGAGTGGCCAATCCATTCACATTTTCACCGAATTCAACACTAAAGGCAGGTTTATGGTTGCGCTCGTTCATTCGCTCGGTCATTTTTTCGACCAATCATCTCTTGTAGAAACATCCAGAAGAAAAAAATCGTCATTTTTGATCAACATGATTGGTCGAAAAAAATGTCAGAACGAACGCAACCGTAATATAACGCAAGATTGTTCGTTTTTTTGTCCGGCGCGTAAATGAACAAAGATGATGGTTTCTCTCGAAGACAATTGATCATATGAGAAAAATACAGAAATCCCAGATTTATTCCGTACACTTCCAACGAATCGTCCTAGCGAATGCCAAACGAACGAGGGACTGAATGCACTTGAAGTCGAACGGAATGTCAGTTGGAAACAGAGGAATTCTCGGAATTAGAACAGCCTCTCCTTTGAATTTGTCTTTGATGATCGTCGCTTGAATCACGTTGTCAGATTGCGGCTCAGATTGCGCAGCATGCTTATCACAGATCCTACCTTGAGCATCAAGTTATGCGGTGGTATTCCCAGCAAATCAAGCGCATTCAAAAACTCGGTAGGATAATTAGTTGCCTCGTCTTGTTGGCCATATGGTCAACGAATTTGTAACAATGCATTTCCCCAGCGATTTAGTTTTGAATCAAGTAATTCAGACTATCAACATCCTTGTTCTTCGCTACCAAAATCGCTCGTTCGCTGCACGTCGTGAACATGCAAAATTTCGAGGGAAACGAAATCAATCCTGTCAAAACATCAACAAGAATTTGACCATTGCCAAGCGTCATCAGTTGTTTGGACAAATCAGCAGTTGAGTCGTTATGTCGTTCTTGAGTTCATGTGCAGCTGTTAATCTCGGAATGAGAAGTGGCGTTTAACGAAAATCGTCGGCCAGTAGAGTCATTGCTCCACCAAAACCTCTTGAGTATCTTCGCAAATCCTTCATTGTTCGATTGAACGCTTCCAATGTTCGTTTATGTGCCATTGGGCCCTCGTCTCAGATGATGATTTTGCATTCTTGCAATACCTTGGCCATCGTCGAGTTTTTGCCAATTGAGCACATTGGCTTGTCATTCGTGTGGATATGCATCGGCAACTCCAACGCAGAATGTGCCATCCGGCTGCAGTCAAGCAATGTGGCTGCAATTCCCGATGATGCAACGGCTAACGCTATTTGGGATCTGGAGCGAATTGTGGCCAAAAGCAATGAAATCAGAAAGGTTTTACCTGTGCAACCGGGAGCATCAAGGAAGAATATTGTGCCGTTTCCTTCGTCAACTGCCTTCATCAATGCGTCGTACACGTTATTTTGCTGCGCATTCAAAAGCGGGGCATATTCGTTTATACTATTTGGTTTATTGAATCTCGATCGTACACTTGCACTCGTTGCAATTCACGATCAAATGCATCGTGGATCGAACGATTCACGATCAAATGCATCGTGGATCGAATACCCAATTTCTACAAATAACTGCTGCACATAAGCATGGACACGTCTTCGATCATGAACAAAGCTTCGTTACGTATCTCGTCGTTGATTTCAAGCTCATAATTCGATGTTGCAGTGCGAACTCGATGCAAAATGTCGTCGCCATCTCGTCCTTGTATTTGTTCCACAATTTCAATGCGTTCGATGGATGACACGTCGATCGCAAACAATTCACGAATTTAATTTGCTGGCGTAGAAACAGTGGCATCGGTGAGTGATGAGTCCCAATGTGAGTCGTTTTCCAGCAAATTCAGAAGTTGGCAAGCTTCTCGATAAGTGGCGCACAAAACATCATCTATAGTACGAAGCAACTCGAACGAAGTAGGACCATGAACATGGAATAAAAGCAAACAAAGATAGAAGCATTCATCTTGTCGTGGATGAACGGTGTACCCACGGCCACGCGCATCAGTTGAATACGACTGGTTCCAAGTATAATAGCGTAGCATTTCCCAGTAAAGCAAAGTTCGTGCGACCAATTAAAAAAAAAAATCGTGAGTGTTGTAGCTGATTATCGTTCTGCTCGTTGTGCAGCATTAGCTTTCGTGAAATAGACACGTTGTCCATTCTCCAAGTGCACCCACAAATGTAGAACTGTGGGATGACGTTTGTGTAATGCAAATGAGAAAATACGCCAAATCGCTTCATTGCAACTGACATAACGGCGCAATTGGAACCACTTCGTCATTTGAATCCGGAGCAGCAATGCCGAACACTGCCAGGTCGCTACCTTTGTTCACGTATTTGCAGACATATTTAATGGACTTAATAAAGTTACAGTACTCAACATTGCAGTGTGTTGCAAATGTTTTCGATAGAAGCTTGCAATATGGAACGACCCAGCGATTATCGAGTACGACATCATTTCTTTTCACCGTCATCGTGACTGTTCTGGCACCATTTTCAGATGAACGACGCCGATACAGTGGATAACGGTCGTTTCCACTAATTGTGTATGCCAGCAACGGACGCGAATATTATTTTGTGCATTTCCCATCGGCCATACACGGTGAATCTGGATTGTGATCTCCGCACGGGCCGTGAATCATGTTTGTTGCGACTACCGCGAACATTTTCGGGTCTACTTCTGGATCTGGTATTTCGGCGCTGATGATTGAATCGATTTGATCTTCTCAATTAACCACAGTAGAATATGTGTATGTAGTAATCCACGCTTCTGCCACTCGACTGAGTACATCCAATAACGTGGCTGTCCGAAAACCATCTGTTTAACGATGAAGTTCATTAGAGTTTTTGTTAAAACACACGCTTAAACACAGGTTTTTGTTTAAATTACGAAACATTGAATTGAATATTTTTATACTTGTGTACTACTATTGGGGGTACAAATTGAAAATGCGGGATTTTTTTCTATTTTTGAACGTTTATTCTGAAAAAATGGTAACAAATGAATTATTCAAAATATTGTCCATCGCTAGCCACAACTTTTTCCCATCTTTCTGGCAATTTACGGATACCGTCGCGAAAAAATTCGGCCGGCTTGGCTGCTATCCAGTCATCGACCCATTTTTGGGCTTCTTCGTAAGAATGGAAGCGCTGGTCAGCTAGGTCATGTGTCATCGATCGGAAAAGGTGGTAATCGGAAGGAGCAATATCTGGGCTATACGGCGGGTGGGGTAAGACTTCCCATTTCAGCGTTTGTAGGTATGTTTTGACCGGCGCTGCAACATGTGGCCGAGCGTTGTCATGTTGCAAAATTACTTTGTCGTGTCTTTGCTCGTATTGTGGCCGTTTTTCTTTGAGTGCGCGGCTCAAACGCATCAATTGAGTTCGGTATAGTGCTCCTGTGATGGTTTCGTTCGATTTCAATAGCTCATAATACACCACACCCAGCTGGTCCCACCAAATACAGAGCATGAGCTTGGCGCCGTGAATATTTGGTTTGGCCGTCGATGATGATGCATGGCCGGGGTAACCATATGATTTTTTGCGCTTCGGGTTATCGTAATGGATCCACTTTTCATCACCAGTGACAATGCGATGCAAAAAACCCTTCCGTTTTTGCCGTTCGAGCAGCAGTTCGCATGCAAAAAAACGGCGCTCGACGTCTCTCGGCTTCAGCTCATACGGCACCCAATGTCCTTGCTTTTGGATCATTCCGAGGGCTTTTATACGATGGGAAATGGCTTGTTGTGTCACTCCCAATGAATCTGCGAGCTCTTGTTGAGTTTGACACGAGTCTTCATTGAGTATTGCCTCCAATTCAGCATTCTCAAACTTTTTCATTTGGCCCGGCCGCTCTTTGTCCTCAACGTCAAAATCACCACTTCTAAACCGCACAAACCATCTCTCGCACGTTGAAACCGATGGAACATGACTCGGATAAGCCTCGGAGACCAATCGATGTGCTTCAGCAGCACTTTTCTTCAAATTAAAGAAGTAAATTAAAACTTCCCGCAAATGCTGTTTTGTTGGCACGAAACTCGACATATTGAGAGCTCAAAAAAACTATGAATTTGACACTGCGACAAATTGACACATACTGAAAATTAAAGCTATAAGACGTAGCTTTGACATGAACATAGTCACAGTACTGCCTGATGCGTATAGCGTTAGTAACGCCATCTGTTATCAATCCCGCATTTTCAATTTGTACCCCCAATACAATTTATGCTTATGTAGCGTACTATAAAAATGAAAAATGTGTAATTCCGCCAATGACTAATTATATTCTTGATTTTTGCGAAGATGATATCTTCAAGGTCGTGGAGGGATTACTTAAGATTAAGGTTTAGCTTAATTGGATATATGAATTGATTACGGAATAAAATTCTGTTACAACATGCACAAAATACAGAATTTCATAGAAAAACGGAAGTTTCCGAGTTTTCTACTCAGATTTTCCAATTTTTCTCTTCCAAAAAACCATCTGGATCGGATACGTGCGAAATCCCGTACAAAAACATCATTTTTCGATTTTCCGACTGTTCCGTTGGATTTTCCCAAAATTTTCTTTCGTACGAACCAACTACTGGCAATTGCAAATATAACAAAAAAAAAATTGAGCCAAATCGGTTTAGCCGTTCTCAACTGATGCGCTTGAAAAAAAAAATTAAATTTTCTTGGAATTTTTCCGGAAGTTTCCGAGTTTTATACTCAGATTTTCCAATTTTTCTCTTCCAAAAAACCATCTGGATCGGATACGTGCGAAATCCCGTACAAAAACATCATTTTTCGATATTCCGACTGTTCCGTTGGATTTTCCCAAAATTGTTTGTCGTACGAACAAACTACTGGTAATTGCAAATATGTATAACAAAAAAAAAAAAAATTGAGCCAAATCGGTTTAGCCGTTTTCAACTGATGCTCTTGAAACAAAATTCAATTTTCTTTGGGTTTTTCCGGAAGTTTCCGAGTTTTCCTCTTCTAAAAGACTATCTGGATCGGATACATGCGAAATCCCGTACAAAAAAATCATTTTTCGATTTTCTGACTGTTCCGGTAGATTTTCCGATTTACTGTCAGTTTATCGTGAACAATTTATCGTGACCAATTTATCGTAGAACAATTTATCGTGGGCAATTTATCGTATAACAGTTTATCGTGGGCAATTTATCGTATAACAGTTTGGAACAGCTTTAGTATCACGGTCAAATTTTTTTGACAGTCTGAGTGACGGTAGCGCCACTTTGACCAAGAGCGGAATTGTTTATAACTAAAATGTGCCTTTGCTTAGCATTTTGGACCTAGCGCCATCTATTGGAATAAAAACGAACTAAAATTTTAAAAAAATACGTTAAGCCGTGCTAAAAAAATTTAATAAAAAAATATTGAATCTCATTTAAAAATAAATGAAATTTAATATTTTTTTATGAATATATTAAATTGAGAGTGGGAGTCGCACTACGTACCGCACATAGGAGCAGATTATATTGTATAGAATCTATTAATGACACCTACGCTCCTCCCCGTAGCCCTGCGGGGCTCTTTAGATTTTAATTTCGGGGGGCGTAGGAGCCGGGACCTTCAAACATGTCGCACTGCGTGCCGCACGTAGGAGCGGGTTATATAGAATCTATTAATGACACCTACGCTTCTCCCCGTAGCCCTGCGGGGCTCTTTAGATTTTAATTTCGGGGGGCGTAGGAGCCGGGATCTTCAAACATGTCGCACTGCGTGCCGCACGTAGGAGCGGATTATATAGAATCTATTAATGACACCTACGCTCCTCTCCGTAGCCCTGCGGGGCTCTTTAGATTTTAATTTCGGGGGCGTAGGAGCCGGGATCTTTAATCGGTTAAGAAACTACCGAGTTCCGTCCCACATGGCCATATTCCAGAACTTCTTCCAAAAATCATTTAATAATCCCATTTCCAACCAACATACCCAATCCCATCATAATCGGTTAAGAAACTACCGAGTTCCGTCCCACATGGCCATATTCCAGAACTTTTTCAAAAAATCATTCAATAATCCCATTCCCATCCAACATACCCAATCCCATCATAATCGGTTAAGA
The DNA here is from genome assembly GCA_932526605.1 of Nephrotoma flavescens. Classification (NCBI taxonomy): domain Eukaryota; kingdom Metazoa; phylum Arthropoda; class Insecta; order Diptera; family Tipulidae; genus Nephrotoma; species Nephrotoma flavescens. The sequence continues at coordinate 70,059,829 of OW052220.1, read as the reverse complement.
AACTACCGAGTTCCGTTCCACATGGCCATATTCCAGAACTTCTTCAAAAAATCATCCAATAATCCTATTTTCATCCAACATACCCAATCCCATCATAATCGGTTAAGAAACTACCGAGTTCCGTCCCACATGGCCATATTTCAGAACTTCTTCCCAAAATCATTCAATAATCCCATTTCCATCCAACATACCAAATCCCATCATAATCAGTTAAGAAACTACCGAGTTCCGTCCCACATGGCAATATTTCAGAACTTCTTCCAAAAATCATTCAATGATCCCATTTCCATCCAACATACCTATTCCCATCATAATCGGGTAAGAAACTACCGAGTTCCGTCCCACATGGCAATATTCCAGAACTTCTTCCAAAAATCATTAAAGAATCCCACTAATTTTTTGATACCACGCATAAAACCTTTCTACGATAAATTGTCCACGAAAAACTGTTCTACGATAAATTGTCCCACGATAAATTGTGTCCACGGTAAATTGTGTCCACGATAAACTGTTCTACGATTAAATGTTCACGATAAATTGAAACACGATAAATTGTTTACGATAAAGAGACCGTCACCCAGATTTTCCCAAAATTCCTTTCGTAAAAAACATTTCCTTGCACTTGCAATTACAACAACAACAAAAAATGAGCTAATCGGTTCAGCCAATCTCAACTGATGCGTTTGAAAAAAAAACTTCAATTTTCTTCGGATTTTCCGGAAGTTTCCGAGTTTTCTACTTAGATTTTCCAATTTTTTTCTTATAAAAGACCATCAGGATCGGACACGTGCGAAATCCCGTACAAAAACATCATTTTTCGATTTTCCTAATTTTCTGGTGGAAGCTTCCAATGTTGAGATGTTCATATACATAGCGGTTACTACAATATCTTAACGATTCCACAATTTTACGATTCTCAATTATTTTTTAAATTTTGGACTAAAATCCAATTGGAAAAATAATGAATGTAACAGTGTAAACATGAAAAATTTTGATCTCGAAATGTTTTCAGATTTACCATTCATTTGCTATATCGCCGAATTAAAAAAAAAAGTTTCAAAAACACCTCTGTGTGTGCGTGAGTGTGTGCGTGTGTACGTGGTTTGAACTGAATGTTTGGTGGCACTCTACAGATCAACCCGACTGACTGATAGGGATGAAACTTCATTCTTAAACTTTTACCATAAATTGGGAGGCCCGAGTGATACCATTAACGGAGAAAAGCGATTTTGAACTAAAAGATTCTAAATCAATTTTGAAACAATATCGACCCAGATCAGTTTTTCAAAATTTAAGCGTCAATGACGATTGTTGACAAACTGTTTTTTAACAAAAATTCGGCCCATTTATGTACAGCCGAGACGGATTGATTGATTGGGATGAAACTTCATACTTAAGCTGTATCCATAATTTGGAAGGTCCGAGTGGCGTGACGGTTAAAAAAAGATTGTAGATTAAGTTTGAAACAAAATGTATCCAGATCATCTTTTAAATTTTACTGGCATCGTTATGCAGGCGGATTAGCTATTCATCAAACTTCATACTAAAGGGGTGGTGGACATTTGTCTACTAGAAATGGCAGTTTCCGTAAGAGCTTTTTCAATTTTTGCAATGAAGATTAAATTTTCAACAAGGGTTGAACTTGTTGTTTTTCTGAAATTCAAGCAGAAATAATGATTTTTGATTATACAAGATAATTTCTATCATAATTCTGGTAGTCGGGTGTTTGCTACCACATGTTCACCCTTTATTTTTTGTCAAAAAATTCATTGTCTAGCACAAATAGCTATTGGCTCGACAATGTTGCCAATGTTGAATTCTAATCAGTTCTTGGATTTACTGCCACCACTATACGAATACTTGTATTCCTGAATTCGAATATTTTGGCTCTTTCATCAAAATGTTTTCTTTTTGCGACTGGACTAGCAACGCACTAACAGCATATGCTATGTGGCCTAGAGAAGTAAAAGATTGTTAAGATGACTAAAAAAGCCCACGATGCTTCTATGGTAGTAAACAAATGTTGAACGGTCAATGTTCAACGACTAAATGCCTTTTATTTATTCAACATCTGTGACAAGTGGCAGTAGTCAACTAGTATTATGAGAGTTGTAAATTTAAAAAACCATTTGAAAAATTTTACAATACACTTTCCAGAAAAAATGTTCTTAATTAAAAACTGCTAATCGCGCTCTTCAAATCTTGCCTTATTAATTAGATTAGACGAATTTACCCCAAAACCAACCTTCTTTATTTGACAGCTTGTTTTAAACAACCCCGATAATCACGGTATATTTGAAATCTCAGGTGTCCAATAAACTGTGACGGCATTCAAACGATTTTAATTAAATATGAGCGGTTATTGTGTATTTACAGGAGTGTTCGTTGTATTATCAATGTCAATTATTTCTCAGTGCGAGTTATCACTATAACCGTGTTTGAATCAAATATTAGAATTGGGAATATAACACTACACAAAACTGAAGCCGTAGTCGAATTTATCCATGATTTATCATAATGATCAAGTTGAAGGTTTCAATAGTTTATGAAGCTCACGTTTTTCCAGTTATTGAATTTCATTTAAATCAAAACCTTTAATCTCTAATTTCAATGTTCAACCAAATTTGAACAAATCATTAGTGGAATATTTTAATGGAACTACAAGGACGCAACGGTTCAATTATATGGGGAGCACTTATGAAACGATATATTAGTACACTGAAATTCTTTCTTTTCATAAATCAAATAATTTCCCAGAGGCTTGATTAAATATTCGAAGTTTTAAAATATCATTTGACCGTGAACATTATGTGTACATAATGTGTATAGTACACATATATGTAGGTCATTCCGTATTTGTAATTCCATTGAAATTGTACTGTATATGGTGCACGAATCAATCAAATTTAAGATGAATAATTTGATTTCAACCGATGAAAATTTATTTCGATCTCAACCCTACTTAGGCGTACTGTGTGAAAAGCGTAAAGTCTTAAGATTGACGAGATAATTACGAATAAATTAAAGTTCCCCCCAACATTTTATCACCAATTTAACCAAAAATAAAAAATCCAAAAAAAATTTCATTGTAATTAAATAATTTTTAATTTTATCAGATAAACAAATCATAAATAATAATGAATAACAACAATAAAATGTGATATTCGAGACCTCGAAAAAAATATTATTTGGCTGACCTCTCACTTAAATAAAAGTAAAAAAAAAAATATAAATACAAGAAGCATTCATTAAATAATTTTTTTATGAGCTGGCTGCTGTTTGTTTTCTTATTTTTCCAAAGAAATTTTTAATTTAAGAGATTTCGACTTGTAATAATGCTTTAAGAAAATATAATTAACCAACGAAATTTTTAATGCATCCGCAAATTACTTTTGGAGCAATTCATTAATTTTAAATATAATTATATTTATATATATATGACGGCTCTGATTTCCATTAAAAATAAAATTACAATTAAAGCAATTCTTTCACCTGTAAAATTAGTATTTTACAAAAGTCTCGAAAATTTAAAAGTGAAAGATTCCATTATTCATTTAAATTAGCTGAGTTGGGTTGCGTTGCGCCTCTTCCTCTTTCCTATACCAAATTTCAAGAAAATAAATTTGTTTAATCGAAATAATAAAAAATTTAGAAAATGTGTTAAGATATAAAATTAAGATAAAACCAGGTGATGAATGAAATATGTAAGTGTTGACGTCAAAATAGTATTCGAACTCATAGGCATACTGATGATGTTCTAACTTGGCAACAGTGTATTAATTTAGCAAACCGGAAGTAGATATATGTAGTAAAATTGGCATTGATTTTTATTTTCGTGAAATGTACATTTCATTCATAAAAAATATTAATGATCAAAAATAAACTTATTCGAAGTTAACAAGAACTCCATTAAACCAAATATTTGTGCGAAATGTTTAAAATTGGCATGCATCACATTTCATTTTCTATGGTTTTCTTTATTAGTCTATGTTTTACTGTAGAGATAGTCCAAAATAATGTTTTGGAAATTCCATTTCGAGCTGGTTTTCAAAATTTCACTCAAATGCCTACAAAATATCTAATTATGTATTAAGGTGGACAAATTTGCTTCAACTATGATCTAATCCACCAAAATTTTGCTTCAGTTTGAACAGATAGGCAAAATTTATTTACAACTTGTTTCAGAAAACGAATATTTTGTAACACTTTTGGGTATAAAATACCGCAACTGACTTCAGAGATTGATCCAACATTCTTTTAAAATTTCACTCAAAAACTATCAAAAATAATTGTACTCAAGAATTATCTTAATAAACCACCCAGATCACTTTAAAAGGTTGGGCAAAAGTGAACTACACAAAAAGTGTGGTTTAGGTGTTTTTAAGGCATTTTTAAAATTTCACTCAAATCGTTGAAGACATCAAATACATTGCTTTTAAGAATAGTTTACACTTCGATTTAGAGAACGACCAAAATATGAACAAACTGACTAGAAAATTTGTAATACAGCTGCATTTAGAATAGTTTTAAAATTTCACTCAAACAAATATGATGTCTCATACAACTTATTTTTCACAAATTGCTTCAAAATGCCATGAGTCTGCTTAGGAATATGTCAAAACTTAAATCACAATCGATTAAATTATCATAAAATAATATATATGCTCAAATATGCGTTTGGAGTGATAATTTTTACATACTAACTCGAGCCCAAATATTATTCAATTTTTGAATGACGGTAATCTTTGCAATTTTTTCCATGCTCAAAACAGAATCGTAGTATAAACCTCCTATGAAAGTCGCCACTTACGGTGAACTGAATTAGCCCAAAAATCACTAGGATCTCCTAATTTATGAAGAAACTTAAAGTATGCAATATTTGCAAATAACAAAAAAGCTGTGGACCAATTTCGGTCAAAAATCTTTGAGATCTCCAAATTTATGGAAAAAGCTTGTCTTTGTCTCCAAGACAGACATTGAGGCACAGGGCCTAATTTGTATTAAAAACAGTTATTTGTCAAAAATCGTAATCTCCACCAAATTTTGGGAAAATGTTTTGGGCCAATAATGTTGCAAATTTAATTGAGAATATTTTAGTTCATAATCGTATTTCTCGAAAATGGTATACATACTTTTCAAAACATTTGGCTACCACTTTCGGTGCACCTATTTCGGATAAAATTCACTAGAACCTGCCAACTTATGGGAAGAGCTTAATACGAAGTTTCATCCCGATCAATCAATCCGTCTAAATGCTATGCCTTTCAAAATACTTACTGAAAAACGAAAACCTCCATTAGAAGCTCTCACTTCCTATGGCCGATTTCGGCCAAAAACCACTTGGATATCCAAATTTATACAAGAAGCCTATGTATGAAGTTTCATCCCGATCAGACTAACCGTCTGGGCTGTTGAGAGGATATAGACATTTAGTCTGTACGCACACTGAGATTTTTTTGAAAACTACTTTTCTTGGTTGTTGCGATATAGCGAATGGTGAATCCGTAACATTCTCGAATTAAATATTAAAACTACTCAAACAAGTAAAATTCGAATTTTTATTGCAAGCATTGTAGGAATTCCCCTGCCCTCCATTTTTTAAAGGACGAACGGCCCAATAAAAAGAAAATGTCTACTTGTGTACGTAATTAAAAAGGAAACTGCCCCCTCTGCTTATTCATATGGCTCAATCTGCTAAGACATTTGATCACATAGCGTTATCTTCGCAAAATTCTTCAAATTTTTAAAGGCATTCCCGCTCTCTGTTGTGATCTGTCAAAACATCTGTCTGTATTTTATATACCAACAAATTTGATTCTATAAAGATTTTCTGAAAATTTGATTTTCATTCAATTTTTATTGTTTGAATTAAATTCCAAATAGTTGGCCAACTGTTTCTAATTTTCTCAATAAATTCCTTATTTTAACAGTAAAACAGAAATGTGCGAAATTCCAATTGGAATATTAAATTTGAGTGTTATTTTTTTTATTTATTTCACGGGCACATCATGTGAGATAAAAATTCCGATTAACACAGGAGAAACGGGAATATTTTGTCTCGTGTAACTCAGTGACAGTTTGACTAATTTCAAAAGCCACAGGTCAAAAACCACATTCAAATGATATTATATCACAGAACCCCCAGTGCAATTTGGAAAATATTTGCCCCCAAGGAGCTGAAGGAGGCAAACTTACGCGTAAGATTTAAAAGTCAAATATTGTCTTCCACCAAAATTAAGATGAGCGGAGGGGTGTCTGCACTTGTTTAGAATTTTTTTGGCAGACGTGGTAATTACCTACCATTCTTGGTGGCCAAACGTGGTATTTAAGCGATAAGTTTTTTATTTAAAATTTGAAATCGTGGACCAATTTTATTTACTGGAACTTAGATATGAAAAAAGATTGCACCGTAACCAAGTTAAAAAGGCCTACTTTAGAAAAAGAAACAACTTCACAATTGTCCCTGATAACTATTGGTGGAATACCACCGAGACCGGTGATTTAGTCATCGGTTAAACATAAAATGTAGTTATCGATGAGTTCCGCGTTCCGTACAATACTAAAAATTTCTAAAGTGTCACTTGGTTTCACATCAAGTTGATCAAAATAATTATTGTTTTGTGTAAAATTGTTAGCATCAAATGTAAACGAAAATAAACTTGCAAATAGTTGTTAACAAACCAATTTTGGAAAAATTGCTAGGTGCTAATTTTTTGTGGATTTAATATAATTCGCTAAGTCAAGTGGTATTTAATTCATGTAGTTACATATAGTATGCGGCATTATTTTTTTTCAGTTGTCACTGCAGTCTGACGAAACGATCGAATTCAAAAGATATCTCTTTATCCCCCATTTAAAATAGCACGATTGTATTGAAATTTTGCACTCATGTATTTTGGCAGTGTCAACACTTTCTGTTAAAGTGGAAGCGGTTGGAGATCGGACCCCCGGGTCGAGGGGCTCTCATAGATTTTTTTAAATACACATTTTATTACATTTTGCAAACATTATGTGTATTACATGTATTAACCTTTTAGAATAAAATGTGAAATTTTTTGGAAGGCAGGGTTGATGAAGCCCTATACATTTTTGATTATAACCCGATTTTATTGAAATTTGCAGCATATATATATATATATATATATATATATATATATATATATATATATATATATATATATATATATATATATATATATATATATATATATATATATATATATATATATATATATATATATATATATATGTATCGTGATGGCCCCACTGTTTATTAAAATTTTGAAGTGATCGGCAGAGTCGAGGGCTGCCAATTTTGTTTAATAACCCCATGATACACTTCCTGACAACACACTTCGTACTAAAAAATTGAAGTGAACGAATATCAAGTACGAGAACTGCCATATTATTTTTTTTTTTAAACAACCGCCGATTTTCAACCATATAAACCCTTTCCATATTATGTGTACCTCAGTTATCATTGCTATCATCATCACTTCCATTAAAATTTGAAAGTGTCCTGATGGCCGAGGCAGGGGCTGCCATTTACATTTATTTTAAATAATCCGTTTGATTAAAATTTTGCACCGGTGACAACTTTTTCTAATTAAATTTGGAAGTGAACGGATCCGAGGTTATGTGTATCTCAGGTGTCAACACTTTCTTTTAAAATTTGGAAGTGATCGGATTCAAGGGTCGCGGGAGCAGTTGCTTTATAATTTTTTTAAATAACACGATTTCATTGAAATATTGTTCAGTGAAAACACTTTTTATTAAAATTTGGAGTGATTTGATCCCAAGGCCGAGGGTCTACCACACACCTGTTACCTCAGTAACTACATGTTATGAGGCCTTTCCACGCAAGTGTATCTACGGTGACAACACTTTCTAATAAAATTTAAAACTAATTGAACTCATTTATCGAGAGGCTGTTCACTTTATGTTTTAAATAACCATAACCAATATTCAGCACCAGTTTTTCTTTTAAAAATTGCTAGTGATCGAACCCCAGGCTCGAGGGGCTGCCATATAAATCTTTTGAAAAGAAACAAATTTTATTGAAATTTTGCACACATGTATCTCACATTTCAACACTTTATAATAAAATTTGGAAGTGATCGGACCGCAATAACCCGATTGTATTGTAACTTGCCGTACATGTGAAGCTTCACTCATATAAATTTAACAACGATGAAAACATCATCTATTAAAATTTGGAAGAGGTTCGACCCAGAGGTTTATTTTATTTATCTTTTCTTTATGAACTGGCGCTTTTTACAGATCATACAGACAGATTTTCTGTTGTTGTCATGTTTAGTACAGTTCACCAATGCAAATATTTAAATGAATAAACCTGTGAAACGCAATACATGAATTTAAAATTTCATGCAATGTAATACATAATATGTTGATTGCTAAATCTGCCAAATTACAAAAAGGCTAAATAAAATATTGAACATCATTTTCCGTAAATTATTTCTTTTTTCAAATTTTCTTTAAAATATTTAATTTTTTGGGATCAATTCATTTGAGGGAGTTCGACGCTTATTTGGGAACTTCAACTGTCTAATTGTTAAAATCCAGTTAACATTTTTATTTTTTTTCCTGAACAACGAACTCTAAATTTTTATAATAATACTACTTAACAGTGTACGTGATGTTAATTAGCAACAAAAAACAAATTTATAGATTGGCAACTTTCATAATTTTTTGGAACCCAGTTAGGGGAACGAAACAATTAATTTTGCAAAACCATATGAAATATTTTGGTAACGAACATTGGCGTCAAAGTCAATAAACTGGGACGAAATATTACATTGATCATTTTTCTAAAATTATTGAACTGCCAAGTATAGGCCAACAATTGAACAAAATATTGCCTATTATTTATATCTTCGTGCGTCGATGTCTGAGCTTGACCGGACTGGAAATTGTTTGATGATACTCCTTGGTACAGCTCGAACGCCCTTGTTGAATCTGACCGAATAATCAATAAACATTTTTAACTGCCATGTGTCACTTAGTGTATTACCATATAAGGATGAAACCGGATATCTCCAATCTATTTTTTAGGTTTCGTGTTATATTGGTTTAGTTACGAAGTTTAGTTTTCTTATTCAACTTTATCACAATTTAATTATAATTTTTTTATGCTGTGCTTCACAATTCTTTTATTTTAAAAAATTAAGGCACGTCGATCTAAAACATCAAAAAGATAGATCGTGATCTATGTGATATAACGGTGAGGTCAATGTTGACTAATAATTAAATTTCTGTTGCTGAATTACAAATTTACAACTTTATAAATAATTCATATATTAAAATATAGTTACGATCGTGACAATATTATTTGCAATAAAATTTAGATCCTTGATCGCTTAATTATTTACCTAATGATCACGATCACTTCAAATGTAAATTAAATATCATTCAAAAGTTGGTAATATTTTTTCACATTCAATTTCAATGATCGCGATCACACGTCATGTATGTCAAAGTTGATTGATTTTCGATCAGCCGAATAGTCTGATGTTTACAACAATATTTGGCTGTTTTTCAATATTTTTGTGTTTTTTGTCTGAAAATAAGATTTTAAGAAATCGTTGTTAAAGTGACATGACAGAGATAAGTTTTAGTAGTGCAGTGCACTACCAAAAATTTAATGATTCAGCCTATTCTAAAAGCGTTACCATACCAGAAAAATCGATCTCTTGACACTAGGTGTTTTCCGAAACAAGCGATTACCTTTTGCGACAATGGCAGATGCTTTACATTAAGACTAAAAAATGCCGAAAGAAAAATAACCGGTTATAAATTCAAATTATCAGATATTTCAGATCATACGGCGAACAGCCCAAAGCACTCCCAACTCTTTCGTGGTCCGCTTTTCTCAACGCGTCTTACTTTACGCAATAGCCAATAAATACTTCTCCGCAATACGGAAAGCGCGCTTGTTGTTTGTTGTTTCAGATTCCAGTACTTCAGGTACCTTCAAAACGCGGAAAAAGTAATTTTGGATTTCTCTATGAAAAAACTTCAGACAATAAAACTCAAATCCTCAGGTAGAGTTGAAATTCGAAAATTCAAATGCAAGACTCATGGGGCGACCCATTTTACATGCCAGTATAGACTGGCATGCAGCTACGAAATATGCAGATGGTGATAAAGTCGGACCTATTGCCGTATGTCCTCGCATTAACTGGCAACGGTGTAAAAGTAAGGACGGAAAATGCAAACCGCGAAAGTGTTGGAATCCAGAAATGAGAAAATTTTACCAGCTCCAAACCAAACAAGATTTTAAAAATTCAACCGGATGTTGCAATTTAAATAATTTAGAAAAATACGTATTTTTAAGTGGAGTTCGATTCCCACGGATTTTTTGACGTGTAAGGATTAAGCTATTAAAATCCTGATAAAAGTGATAAGAATGACCAAGATCCTAAACAAATTTTTCAGAAATTTTAAAAGTCCCTGAGCCCAAAAATACACAAAAATGTATGTTCGTCCGTCAAATGCACGGTTTGACCATTTTTCTTCGCCAATCTTCTACTTTTAATTCGGATAATTGAAAAGCTTTTGGCACCTGTATACGACAAGGGTGTCGGATATCTGCCATTAGAACGCCCAAAAACCATTCATCTTCCCGATAAGGCTGTGCAGTCTTTGTTTTGTTTTCATATACCTGTGTAGTACATCGTTTGTATATCGTTTGAAAGGCCTTAGCTCACCCAACAATTTTATCAGTATCACTTTAGTTCATAAATCTGCCGCTTATGTCAGTCCCATATAATTATGAGGCAACTGTTTTGTTATTATTACCTGAGATCATAAAACCACCGTTTTTGGCGTTTATCATAGAATACGCACGTTTTGCGTCTCATTGAAAAGGTCTTGGGGTGAAAAGATTCTGGACTAAGTGCAAATTTTATTATGAGCACTTTAATTCATAAATCCAGCGGTTTAGCAAACTGGTATGTGGCATACAGTTTGAAATGTCTTGGAAAAGGCAACAATTTTGTTACCAGTGCTTCGGTTCACAAATCCATCGTTGTCGCTGGCACCTAATTATTATAGATCGTGTTGCGTATCATTGAAAAGGTCTTGAAGAATGTCACTAAATTTGTTAATGCAACCGATAAATCTTTCCTCATTCCAATATAATCGTCAGGCATTTCGTTATCAACACTTTATTTCACAAATCCGTCGTTTTCGCGCTAGTGGCAAATTATTTAAATGACACACGTATATTGCGGTATATCATTAAAATGTTCTTGGAGAATACCATAAATTTAACTGAGGGACCTACGTATTCAAATCTAACATTCTGGCGCTGAAACTTTAGTTCACAAATTTACCGTTTTGGCGGTGGTGTTCTATAGGTCTTGCGTCGTCCCAAGACGCAGTTCGAATTTCGTTGGTCGTGCGAATTTCTTCTAAGGGAATTTAAGTCAACGTTCCAAGAATCTGTGCACTGCCAAGATTAAATGTATTCTATTAATTCTTTCAGTCTAAACACAAAATTCATCGTAAATATTTTTTAAATTTGTGTAAGCAACTTGTCAAGATCTTGATAACAAATATAGGCTACCGATTTACTTTCAATTTTGTGAAAATGTTGCTGAAACAATGGATTTAAAAAAAAATGTTTAGGTCTGAATTTCGTATCGCGTTAATTTATTACCGTGAATGTTAATCCTCATCTGATGAATAAGAAATTATCGTAAATCATGTATGCCATTCGATATAATTTATTATGTTGTTGTAAGAAATTCACAGCTTGAAAAATGAAAGTGTTATAATTTGGAGGATTAAGTCTGTTAATTTGCGCTTTATATTTACTGGGACCTTATTTATTAAGCGTTCTACTTATTTCCTGCAATGTACACCTGGCGTGGGATAAACTACAACTAAAACCGAATGATTGAACCATGAATGAAATCTAATGTTTATCGCTTTCGATTAATAACGGTTTTTTTGCAATTTTTTTTTGTTTTTGTTTCGAGTGAAATTGAAATTCACTTTCTTAAGATTTGGTTGTCGGACAAGAAATAATCGTTAAAAATGAGATCGCATATATAATAAAAAATCACCTTTCTAATTGTTGGCGCGAACCACTCAATCACTTGTGAATATCATTATAAAGTTAAAATATTTGAGTATCATCTAGATACTAGTGTAATATATCAAAAAAAAAGTAAATTTGTCTCAAAAATTTCTCTACTCGAAGAATTTTTTATTTATTTTTTTTTGGTGGAATTCGCGCGCCGCATTAACCTAATTTGCAGCCGAAAAGGTATTTCAAAATGCGCGAGTGTTTTTCATTCACTTTTAAAATAGAATTTAACCAAAAACAACAACACAGTGTTTTTTTTTTTTTGAAAATAAATTAAAACTGAAATAAATCATTTCACGAAACGAAAAGATGTAGGTATGTAAAAAAGTGCAACTGTCAAGAAAATATATAATGTATATATGTAAGATGTTTACTACATGGTTGTTTATATTATTTCATTTAGTTTGTCGCGTAAGAATATTTTGTATACGCGTATATGCGTGTCGATTACAATCTTAAGTAATATATTTAAATTAAGTAATAAAATAACATTAATGAATTATAATTATGTATAATGCATGAGACCCGAAGATATAATATTTGGCCCACCTCTCTCGTCTGACATATTTAAATGTAGCGGTTATGTTAAATAATACACTATACGCGATGATTCTACGTTTTGCCTGCATCTTACATTACATACTCATCTTATATAGGAAATACCGTTGGCATACATACTCGTATATATAAAATACTTAACGCACCATAAAAATTGGGTTACACAAGAAATTATGTGTTTAACGAAATTATAAAACTCTAAAATTAGGAAATTTTTATAATTTTAAAAGAAAAACCTGGAAAAATGTCTTCAAATCCACTAAAAATATTTATTTTAATCTGACGAGTAAAAAAAAACTGCGCGTTCCTGTATATTTTTTTCTACTGCTTTGATGTGTTATTTCTTTAAGTCACATACAGTTTGAGAATTAAAAATAAACTGACGAATAAAATTTAAAACTATTTATAGATAAAATTAATGGTTATTGAATTTTTTAAAATTGGAATTGGTTGTTTTATTTACAAAAATGCGCGGTATCATTACATTTTTTTTTAATGCATCGAGTGAGCTCGAAAGTTTACGGTACGGTTTTTAATATTCAATTATGGTATGAGTCATCTGATCGGTGAAAGAATTTTGTTGACATCGTTTCGTTAAAAATTATTTGGTATATTGTTGATTGAATAGTTTATTAGTTAGATTATGTGTATTAATATTTATTCTTATTTAGTGCGTAGATTTGTTGCGAGAACAAATTTTTTGGCGTTCTAAGACACAGCAAATTAATAATCATTCCTGGTGCACCGGGGCCTTGCCTCGGTCAAAGTTGGTTGAGCTAAAAATTATTCTATGTCATTATGGTTCCTATGCATTTGATACCTATACTACGAAAGGGATTAGAGAACAAAAACAAATATTAAACAAAAATGACTATTGTTTTTCAAAATATTCTCCAATGCACTTTTGAATGTGTTTGAACCAATTTTGAATCACTTTTTCCACTCCGATTGAGGTATCTCCAAAACATGCATTTTGGTCGCATCAAACGCTTTTTCAGGTGTCGAAAAACGTTGATTTTATTTATGATTTGTGGAAATATAAAGAAGTCATTGAGTCATAATTGATCGTACTGCAGCAGTATTCAGAGTAGATTTTGGACGACCTTCACGAAATTCGTTGTTGAGCGAACTGTGGCCACGATTCTGCAGACCATCGATAAACACTGGTCCTTGATCGTGCTTCATCGCTAACAGTCGAATTAATTTGATCAAGGCACTGTTGTTGAGTTAATCCACGTTGAAAATTGTAAAATAAAAATGTTAACGATTTTGTTCCATTTTTGCGTTGAAATAAAATTTTGAAGTCACTATAGCAATAAAAATAGCGGCGCTACAAAAAAAATTCTGAGAATAGAGAAGTCAATTACCAGATGGCAGCACTAGGGTTGCCCAATCCCGATTTATTAAAAGGCAACCTTCATTCGGATCGCATACAGGAACGTCATTTTATCATGTTACTATTTTCTAGAGTGAAACATTTTTCAACCGAGATCTATTTTAATGAGTTGAGAAACGCCTTAGTTCCATTAAAATTTGTAATTTTTCAAAAATAAATTCAGATATAATATTGGAATCCCATTTCAATCATATAAACCGAGATTCATTTTGATCCGTTGGGAAGTGGTTGAGTTCTATTAAAATTGGCTATTTTCCCGTATCACTCATATTGGAATCATTGGAGTTCCGTAAGTGCTGCAACTCACAGCAACTCCAGTTCACCAAAGAATTCAATGTTGTCCGGCAAATTTACCTTGGTCGGTTAGTTCCTCTAAAAATAATTTTAGAATCTCATTTTCATATTAAACGGTTATTAAATAGCCTAGATTCGTCTTAGTTGACCTCTTTCCAGAACTTCTTTCAAAAATCATTCTAGAGTCCCATTTCCAACTTCCATACTCTATTTCATCATGCTAATAGTTCACCATATTCCTGAACTTACTCCATGAATTATTTCAAAATCCCAATTTTTACCCACTTTACCCCCCCCCATTGTTTAGTGTCGTCTCAGTTCACCGTATTTCAGAACTTTCTCCAAAAATAACATGGAACTGTCCATTTGCCGTATACAATTTGGAGTGCTACAATTTGGCGCAACATTACAAAACGCGCAGTAATATAAAGCTGTGTATTTAATTAACGCAAAACATATGACGCAACAAGATGAAACAAGACACACCATGTTGCATAATTACTCAACATTGCGTTACATGCAAGTGCTAAAATGTGGCAACACCACGCAACATGGTGCAACATCACGCAACACGTTTCAATATGATGCAACATAATGCAACATGGTGGAAATTGACTAAACCACTTTTACCAAAATGAGGACCCATTCCTGTGGTACTCGAAAACCCCCTCTCAGCAATTTACTTCAAGTTTGTTTGAGGTGAGAGGACAACCAAGGCCCATTACAATCGATTTGTGGTTTCTGGAAAAACTGCTGCTCAAGAGGTTCAAACCTTTAATAAAGGGTGTTTTTTTCAAGCCTGATAGAACTTGAAATTGTAAAAAAAAACAAAAAATTAAATTTTTATGAAAAATATGCTCTGGCAAATCATCATGAATAGACCCACGCTTGAACAACGCTACGAAATTATTACAAAATTTACTTTGAAAATCAGTCGTCGATTCGCTCAACTATAAGACGACGTCGTGATTTCGTTACCGCACCATGATCAATGATTTTTTGTTTGAAAATATGGATGACATTGATTCGGAGCGGATGTGGTTTCAACGCGATGGCGTTACGTGCTATACGGCGCCCACAACCATCGATCGATTTATTAAAATCAAAATTTGGCGATAAGTTGATTTCGAGAAATAGACCTGTCAATTGGCCACCAAGGTCGTGACACTTCTCGATTATTTCCTGTGGGGCTGCGTAAACCAGTGACTTGTTTATGCTGATAAACCAGCAACAATTGACGCCTTGGAGGCCAGCATTGTTCGTGTTATTCGTGACATACGGCCAGCAGTGCTCGAAAAAGTGACCCAAAATTGGACGTTCAGAATGCGTTTCGTCAAGAACAGACGCCCATATGCCCGAAATCATTTTGAAATATTAATGCCATGTATGTGCTATTTTTTAAAATTTCAAGATCTATCCGGCTTGAAAAAACACTCGTTAGAAGAAAGATGTTTAATTCCACCACACCAATTTGGGTTTAGAGAAAATCACTCTACAATTGAACCAATTCACAGAATATCGAATGTCATTGAGGATGCACTTGAGAATAAGAAGGTATGCTCCAGTATTTTCATGGGTGTGACCAACGGCTTGAATTTAAACTGCGAGATTTGCCTAAGCAATTTTATCAAATCCTTAAATCCTATATTACAGATCGACACTTTCGAATCAAACTTGAAAACGAGTACTCTGAACTAAAAAAAATATCAGCAAGTATACCACAAGGCAGCGTACTTGGACCCATTCTATTCATTCTTTATACGACAGATTCACCGAATTTCAAGATACTTCAACATTTGCAGCCGATACAGCTGTTCTATCGGTTGGAAAAATATATCGGAAGCAACAAGTACACATCAAAATGCAGTGAACACTATGACCAACTGCTAAAAAATGCGCATCTTATTAAATGAAGCCAAATCAGTACACGTCAATTTCACAAAACAAAATGTAAACTGTATTCCCATGGTTCTCAACTCAAACCAAATTCCATATGCAAATACAGCTAAATACCAAGGCATGACCTTCGATGCTAAACTAAGGTGAAAACAACACATCATAAAAAACAGAAGAGTTAAACATCAAATATAGGAAAATGTACTAATGTGCTCATGAGTAGAGATTCTGTGCTCTAAAACATTTACTTTTCCAAAATTTGACATTTGTTTAAGATGATCTTCTGTTTGATGCGAATCTTTTACCACCTAAACTTTTTTCACCTCTTTAGTGTTTACTTTTCCAAGTATTCGAAAACGATTACAAAACAAATTCTAAAAAACTGCGGCCGTGAGTTTTCCATTTCTGCCTTTTTCGGGATACATTAGGATGTAATAATGGATCTCTGATATTAAAAATACGCTTTCACGCATCTTAACTATGTTCATTAAACGTTATTAGGGCATCGTGGATGACACGCGATTTTAGTGCCCTCTCTTGAAAAGTCACTGACATCAAATAATTTAAAATTGAAGGACAACATTAATAAATTAAAATCTAGCTTTTCGGCAAATGCTTACGAAATTAATAACTTAGGAAGTTCTCTCAAAGTATTTGTTAATGGTTCAATAAAAAATCCGCTGGAGGAATTTCGCTGTTGGACAATGAACGAAATATAACCGCAAATCAGTTTTGATCGACTAAGGTAACCACGATCCACTAAGGTAACCACGGCCACCGGCCGCAATTAGATAAAGAAATTTCTTTTCTTTTTTTTTTGTTTTCTTCTATTGTTTCGTTTTCGAAAAATTCGAATTATTTTGAACTTCGGGTATTTTGCAGGAAATCTTTCGACGTCGTCGTCGGCTGTAGTTGCAATCATATATGACAACATCACCTTCCCATTATTGCAGAGAAGTGATCGTATATTGATTTTTTTGGAAGGTATACTAGGCTTCTGGAACGACTTCTCTTTGCCTTAAGGTTCAATCACAATAACACCGCACCGCTCCGTTTCGTTAATCAGTCAAAGTAGGAAATGTCACATTACATGTGATTTAAATCGTAAAACGGATATGCAAACACAATGGTTGGCGCGGAACGGTACGTGCGGAAGAGATAGGCCAACTTTCTACATTTTCGGATAACATAACCTAAACAATTTTTTCACAGGTATACAACAAACTTTTTTTCAATATTACAAATGACAAAAAATAATATTATTTTAAAAATGGAATTTCGAATTGTGGAATTCATTAAAAAATTAAAATTTAATATCGAAGGTAAATTTTATGCAGAATTAACTGGATCAATTTTACGAAACGGCGCGGAAACATTGTGTTTGACAATCCGTAAAAGCGGCTTGACACGGTGTGGTGCGCCACAGTGCATCATTGTGATTGAACCTTTAAACGACGCCCTAGCATATCTCACACATGTTCAATGGGATTAAGAGAGAGCAGTGTAGTTGATGACGTGAAAAGAGACACGTGCAATTTTCATTGACTGTCCTTGGGCTTTATTAAGTGTCTTTACGAAAGCCAGGTGCAGTGAAAATTGTAGTCGTTTAAATTCGAAAGACAAATTGGTGGAAATAATTGAACTGCGCGGAATTAGCAAATTTTTTCTTTTACATTTACCAGTAATAATCGTTGCTTCAATCTCATTCAACATCAGTTTCTTCTCGCAAAACCGTAAGCCCCTTTCAAAAATAGTGTATGTGGTGGAATTCCATATGGCCCTAGATTTGTATTTCATTCGTGGACAATTGAATTTCGATTTAAAGTTGCGATTGAATTTCATTATCTAATTTATTGACACCCTCATTTTTGGGAGCTAAAATTGCATGTTCGCAAAGCCAGTCATGATTTATTTGTGTGTGTAGTGCTGGTGACGCTCTTCATGCTTACGTAGAATATCGACTTTTCGGTAAATAAAATTTATGGGAACACTTAAACCAAAATGCCCAACCCTTTAAGCAATATTACAAAAATCTGAATTGTGTATGCACTTATAAAGATGATCCCATTCATTCCTGGGACGGACCCCTCAGAACCGATCGTGTCACTAATTCCATTTAATCCCTGTCCTAAACTCATTTCTGTGAAAAAATTAAAAAAAATATTCTAGAAAAAATTGTACTAGTGTGCTCCTAGACTACGGGGTCCAATCGCTTCAAAAATGTGGTGAGGTTGGTTCTGGACATGTAACTAATACATGGTAAACATTTCATGATCGGTTATTCGCGAGCGGCTGAAACCGATTGGAGGATTGGTGTGTAAACTTATAAGGAGGATCCCCTCAATTCAGGAGAAGGACCTCCCGGATTCGAACATGCCACTAACTTCATATAACCTCTGTCCTAAACTCATTACTGTGAAAACGGTAAAAACGGGAAATTTTAGAAACAATTTGTAGCGGGGCCTCGACCCCGGGGGTCCAACTCCTTCAAAAATGTGGGAAGGTTGTTTTGGATATGCAGCGTCTACATGGTAAAATTTCATGACGACCGGTTGAGCGGCTGGATCCGGTAGGATGAATGGTGTGGACATTTATAAGAAGAATCCGCTTGATTCAGGGGACGAACCTCTCAGACTCGAGCATTTCCTAAAGTCATTCTCGTAAAAAAAAATTTAGAGCATATTTTGTACCGGGGTCCCTAGAGCCCGGGTGCAACCCCTTCAGAAATAACGTAAGGTTCAACTTATACATGGGAAAAACTGCATGACGGTCGGTTGAGTGGCTGACGGGCCCATTTAGAAAAAACAGACGAAAAAACAAGAATTCATTTTTGTGGGCCCGTGATTTAGTTCACAGATTTTAAATCACATACGTATACAAATCCTATTGGAATTCTGCTATTCTAATTGAAATTGTATAGGTTTAGTTATATAAAGTACACTGTTATGACTTTTAATTTGTGAAATTGTGAATTAAAAGTAAAATATTGTGGTTGACAGAAATGGTTTAAATGGTGAAAGTCAGAATTCAACGTAATCTACGATTGAAGCTCTACAAAATACAAAAAGTGCAACATTTACTACCGACACAAAAGTTTCTAAAGATTCTTTAACCATCTTGCACGTTGGTCGCGAGCTTAAAAATTTGGTATTTTCTTATGAAAATTTGTTTACGGTACAGCAATATGTAAACAAACAAAACGATCGTGTTTGGTTAGCCTGCAAATCAAAAGACAAATTCCTCTGCAAAAGCAATCGCCTAAATCAGTGATGGTTTGGGCTGTAACTGCCACAAGACGCTCACCACTCGTTTCATTGAACGCCCTGTAAAAATAAATCAACATATCTACCGTGAAAATATTTTAAACGCTGATTTGTTATCTAGGACACGTAAACAATTCGGTAGAAACCATTGGACGTTTCAACACGACTCGGCACCATCCCATAAAAGCCATGTAACGCAAAGTTTTTTACAAGAAAAAGTTGTCAGCTCCATTTCTTCACAACAATGGCCACCATATTCCCCGGACCTAAACTCAATGGATTTTTCCATATGGTCCATTTTTGAGGCCAAAGTATTTAGTAAAAAATATGAGACGGTTGACGCCTTAAACATTCCTATTCGCAGAGAATGGGACAAAATACCATCAGACCACATTCGCACAGCGTATGAAGCCTTTTCGGACAGACTCGGTGCTATTATCCGCGCTAAAGGTGCATCGAACAATAACAACTTTTTTCTTAAATTTGAAATGTTTTTACGATATACCGAAGTTTTGAAAAAAAAAATGACGAATTTACAGCATTTTTATTTGGTAACACTTCGAGTGTCAACCCCTGTATTCGTCGACTTGGCGATATTTAAAAAAACATGAACATCAAGATAAGTTTCACAAAATCGAAGAAGTTTTATCAATATATTTATTAGAAGTATACTAAATTGTCTTGATAAACTGGCAGACAAATATTGTAAATAAAAAATAAAATTTTAATTGATAAATCACGAAGGCAAAACAAAAATATTAGTAACATAACCTTAAATTTTTATTCAAAATTTTGTACTAATACAGATCACGACTGCAAACCTTATAACTTGAACTCAAACTATTTATGAATTTTCTACTAGTTTCTAATAAGAATCTGAGATAGGACAACATTTGAGTTTCACATGAATTAACAAAAATTCCTGAGATTTTTCGAATTAGAATTTTTTTACTTTTACATTTAAGAATTAAGGGGACATAAATAGAACTTGTAGCTAAAAATTCGTAGCAATAAACCAACCGTGCATTGTTAAAACTAGGGTTTAGTTAGGTGGCTCGTTGCCCAACTTCACATATTAGCGAAACTTCTACTCAAATTTCGATGGCCATTATCGGCCAATCCTAGAGATCGTAATTCTAATCTAGCTTGAACATGAAGTTGCTCATTATGTCTCATAGCTAAAACCACATAAAACAAGCAATGCACGATTTTAAGTTTTCTTCTACGAACTCTGATCTTCTAGACGTTCTGGCATCGTTGTAGCTCAAATTTGGATAGCAATTACAGGCCATCATATGGCCCGCAATCTACCCGTACACTTTCATGTTAAATATCGCAAATGGAGCGGTATTCTAAAATCGGTGAAAAATCAACCTGCTACATTTTCTTCTGTGTAACTACTACTTTGAAAAATGATTATTTGAGTAGCTACACTTTTGATAAATGATTAAAATTTCACGGTATTTATTAATTTTTCCTGATGTTTCTTTCCACAAATCACCAAATCTCCCAAGATCTCTTATACTGAAGTCATGCCATCGATTTGCTTCTCATATTAAATATGTATAGTGGCACAGTACCAAAACATGTATTGCTCAACATAAAGTCATAATTTAAAACCGCACATCTATTATTATCCCCAAAACAAAACTCATTCAATCGGTAAACTACTAACCAACCAAAAAACCAAACCAAAAATGTAAACCACATTTTTTTCGGTTACGTGCACTAATTACAACCTGTCTCTCTTGTAAATATAATAGTTCTATACGTATGTACCACAGTCTGGTTTCAAACTATTTTTTTTATTTTATTTGTGCGCGATTTCATAACAACACAATAGAATGTAAGTCTTATGAAATCCAGAACAAAGTAATTTCTATTATCACGAAATTTTATCGAGCATAAAAACCAAATAATATTTAACGGGAATATAATGATAAGACACCAAACATACCGTCTTTATATTGCATCTACGAACATATTCGCGAAAAAATTAATTACAAAATTCGCCGCCGCCGTACACATGTGAATTTCACGGCGACACGATAATAAATCATATCGCATATATTAAATGCGACATGTTTTTACAATGTAGCGAAAGCGAATTCTTTAAAATATTCGCGAAAATTTTTATGCACGTTCATAATATTTTCAGGAAAAACTGGTCGGGCTCGTTTTATTCAAGTTCATTGGAAT
Source organism: Nephrotoma flavescens (assembly GCA_932526605.1). Taxonomy (NCBI): domain Eukaryota; kingdom Metazoa; phylum Arthropoda; class Insecta; order Diptera; family Tipulidae; genus Nephrotoma; species Nephrotoma flavescens. Next base: position 70,038,111 of record OW052220.1, on the reverse strand, counting down.
CTTTTACCGTATACCACAATTTTACTTCCAATCGCAAATTTTATTTGGAAAGTGATTTCGATGTAAGTATACAAATTTGATTACTTAATCATAAGACGCGATAACCGCGAATAATTAATAATCGATAACTACCTGTTGTATAGATAAACAAAATTCGTATTACAATGAACAAAACTGACGTATCTATTATATGTTCATTATTAATGTCTTATAAATTAAATTGTGAGTTTCATCAAGAGAAAAGTGAAAACATGCTGTTTACAAATGGGGATCTTATTCAAAAGATGCGCGCGATATGTTGAATGATAATTAGTTTGTCGTATACATAAAAATTGTATATCTACAGAGTGTCCTAGTTTGAGATATTAATTATCTGTGTTGGATATAACCAACCTATAATTTCTTTCCATATTTCGAGAAAACGTAGGAAAGCGTTGTTGTGCCTAGAATAAATGAAGTGCCTAAAGAAAATTACGGGATCGTGGTAGGTAGTTTTTTACTGTGAAATTTCCGATAAATTTACAAAAACCTAACAAAAGCTGAAAAAATTATATACAGTCAGTCACAAAAGTCTACATACACCACTAAAATTTGCAAAAACGAGATAAAGGAAACGAACTAAATATAGTAATATTAATTAAATAATATATTTAAACAAAGAAAATTAAAAAAAAAAAATTTAAATTTTAAAATTCATAAAATGTATATCCCTCTTGTTGCCCGGTAACACAATTGTGTGGGTACGGCAAAAGTACCATGTCAAAAATTTATGTTTTATGTGTTTTCAACCAACTTACACATTTGTGCATTCCTTTCAAACTTATTTTCGTCCAAAAAAACACTATATCTATACACACAATTGTGTTGGTTATACTTCAAATCAAGCGAACTGTTTTATCAAAAACGCCATTACATACTATGAATTTTTACTCACACATTTGTGTGGTTTGGATTTAAATTGAGACATTTTTTTTTTTTTTTGGTAGAAAAAGGGATATCACAAAAGTCTACATACAGTTGCACGTTTCGATTTGTTCTCGAATTATTGCAAAGTACCGTTATCTTTTTTTATATAAATACCTAGGCAGGCACGTCTATCGACAATTTCATCATTTCGACACTGCATTCGTCTTGAGTGAGAAATATTTTTCGTCTTTGTCATTAAAAGTGGTTCGTCGAACGGAAGTGGTAATCGAAATACGAAATTTAATAATAAAGCTACGGGAACAGAATAAGAGTTATAATGCAATATCTAAAATTATTGGTAAAAGTCGAGCAACCATACAAACAGTAGTGCAACAGTATTTTGATAACAGCGGAAATATTCAAAATAAATAACGATCTGGGTGTCCTAAAAAACTTAACGCACGGGATGTTCGAAGCATAATTAAAAAAGTTGTATTAAACCCGACGATTAGTGCTCCAAAAATAGCGGTTGAGATTTGGAATAGCACTGGTAAGGATGTTCATCCCGAAACAGCTCGTAGAATTTTACGAAACGAAGGGCTTAATGGAAGAGTGCCAACGAAAACACCATTTATAAGCTTGGTAAATAAGCAGAAAAGGCTTGAAATTGCAAAAAAAAACGGTTATGAAGGCATTGAATTTTGGAGCAAAGTGTTTATCACTGACGAAGGTAAATTTAATATATTGTCGGAAAATTGGTATTTATAGAAGGTAATATGGATCACCAAATATATTTGAACATATTGCGTAGAAATTTACAACCGGCCGTCGAATTCTTAGGACTAGGCAACCACTGGATCTTAAATCAAGATAATGATCCAAAACATATGGCGATGGTAGTAAGAAAATACTTATACTTATAATGTGCCGAAACAACTTCATCCGCCTCCCCAGATGCCGGGTGTGAATGCAATATAGCATATCGGGTATGAACTGGAACAAAGGGTCCGAAAATATAGGATTACCAATAGGGAATCAATAAAACGTGCCCTTTCGACTGCATGAGCAGAAATTTCGTCAGCGGTTACTGAGAACCTGCAGCCTTACCACCGACTTCGCCAGCGCTCGTTGGTTTTCGCTTCGCCTACTGAAATCATACTACGAAAAACGCAACGCTATCGTTGTAGTGTTTGTGGTTAAATTATATAAATTTAAAGATTTTATTCGCTTCATGGATTCAATCGCTCATTATTTTTTGGAAAACTCAAGCGAAGAAGAATTTGATGGGAAAATTAAATCTAATTCTTCTCTTAATCTTCCAGAAACAACGTTAGTAAAAGAAGATTTGCAAATACATAATTATATTAGTTTCAGATAGTTATTTCGAGTGTCAAAAGAAGCGTTTAAATATTTGTTGGAGGAAATATCGGGAGGAAATACTTCCATATTTACAACACCACAAAAAATATTTTCGCTGTTTTGTCCGCCATAAAATACTACGCGTTGAAAACATCGCTTGTCATCGAAAATGAGGTTTATTATTATTTTTTTTTTTGTGGGGTAGGTGAAAATGCATTTACGCACAGTGTGTCGAACTCTTGTTTCCAAACTACCGACTAAAAACACATCCTCTTCTTCTAAGCTGCTCTGGCACTGTTTGCCACATTACTTAGAAGTAGCCTTGTTCTTTCTCTCAAAAGAGCTCTTATACGTTTCACGTCTATCGAAATTTCCTATTCCTGTCTCCAGGGACCAATTTCCCATTTCTCTCTCTAGTCCCCTTTTTTGTTGTGGCCAATTCTCGCACTCAAAAAGGTTCATTCGGCATCGTCTGCAGTGCCTGGGCAATAGAGACATTCCTGAATGGCGGATTTGCCAATTCTATGTAACTAAAGTAGCCGTGGTAGCTCACAAATTAGGTAATATAATCACCTCTCCGTGCCTTCTCTCAATCCAAGGGCTTGCTTCGGGATAAACCCCGCTGTTCATCTTTCTTTGGGTTCGCTCTCCTAGGATAGTAGCCAGCGTGCTCCATCGTGTGGTTTCTTTCCTCTGCGCTAGACCTGAACCTGTGCCAGCCAATTCCGATACATTTCTTTTTCAACGAATTCGCCCACATGTCTGCTCCGTATAAAAGTGCCGATTGGACGGCGGACATTAACAATCTACTGAGAGCCGTGGCCCTATTTGCTGCCTTATCTGCTGTTTGCCTGATCTGCTCCAAGAATCTCATTGTTGCGATCTCTGTCTCGCTGGATCCGCAGGATGCGATTCTTAAAATAATTATTAAAAATCCCCAGCAAGTACCTTTGTCCGTTAAGCTCGTACTCGGGTGTGAAAAAGGTACTCGCACTAGGCCGTTACTAAAACTGAACTGCTTTGCTGAGAGGTTGCCAGCATCCTACATTGATCAAGTAAGCCTTTCCTTAATATGTTTTTCCACCACTTTTCCCGTTGTGTCTAACAAACACAGAGGTCGATAGGACGGGGCGGCTCCAGGTCGCCGTTGCCTTTATTAATCAGAACCAGCCATTCTATTTTCCACCGAGATTTTATGCACCAAGTTTTTCGTGACTATACGATAAGTTTCCAGCAATTTGCTTTGCTTTTGCTTATGACTCGCCTTATCTGCCTTCTGACCATTTTATGTGCTGCTACTATTTGGTTTATGTCTAACCTGGCATAGAGCAAGATATCTCTTGCGTATGTCGGCAAAGGTCAGTGGTCCACCAGTACACGGGCGGCTTGTCATGTCGCGGCATCTTGTGTGGCATGGAAGCCTCGCATGCAGATGTTCCATAGTGGCGGACACCACAGCCTCAGTTTCCTTTCTTCTCTGCCGTTCGTGTTTCGATTCCTTTCGGCAGCTCCGTTGTAAAAAATGCTGAGGCTGCCAGCTTTTCCAAATTGCACCTGCCTGGTTTTCTTGTGGAGCAACTTGCCGCCTGTTTTCCACCACGAAATTGATATACTGGTGGTCGCTTCCACAAGTCCTCCATGACTTTCCGAGGCACCAGAATCACAGAACCAAAAGTGATGTCTGGGATGGTATCACAACATAACCTGGGTGGTGCAAAGTCGTAGTCTCGCCTACATTTAGGACAAACAATCCAACGCTGGAAGCGATCTCTAGGATGAGTTTGCCTCTGGAATGAGGATGCGATATTCCCTACTCGGGAGCCTGCGCATTGAAGTCTCCTCCTACCACCATCTGTCCCATCATGCATTGAATTTCGCCCTACAAGGCTTCTAGCTTGGCTCTGAACTCTGTCATTGATTCGTTGGGAGTGAAGTAACAGCTAAAGGAGGTGGCTTTTTTGCTTTTAATCCAGTCATAGCCCGCCCTGCCCCATGATTTTGTACCTACACCTTTCCACTTGGGAGCTGAATAGTCGCAGTTACCAAGTGACCTGAATATCATCACGGAGGACGGATTACCTTCAACATAGTCAGTTATTGGCTGCATGTACTGTAACTCCATAATCTTAGCACTGCCCGAGTCCAGGCATCGCAGGCCCTTGCCTCATGTCCGTACGCAAATATCTGTAGCAGCGTATAGCGATGGCCCTTTCACGTATTCCGCAGTGCTTCCAGCCTATCTTTATCCTCTCTTAATTGATAAGCTTCTAGGCAGACCTCCCGTGTATCTTGATAACCGCAATCTTTTGGTACCTGTGGCACGAAAAAAATATTTATTTTCGAGAACTCGAAATAATAAAATTTTAAAATTTACACATTAGGAAACTAAATTAAAATTATAATGATAATTCATTAACATCATATATTTAACAGTCAAGTAAAAAAACAAAAGAAAAAAAGAAGAAGATCTATTAAACCGTTTTGACGACTTTTTGAAGCTGTGTTTGTCCAATGATTTCATCTCTATTGGTAATCTGTTGTAAGCTATTAAGGATAAGTATATGATGGATTTCGATGGAAAATTGACCACAATTTTCGCTCAATCACGTCAGCATGAACATTCAACTTCATCTTATTATCAAGTGTTATTCCGAGATATATAAAAGACTCGTTTGCCTAATTGCAGATATCTTTGACCACTTCCGCGTATGATTGTCCTTTCTTTGAACGTATTAGCCAAACTTCAGGTCTTACTCTGTCACGCTTCCTATATAGTTCTGGTGACTGGTCTGCTAACGGTGTCATTCGAGGTGTGCTGCTTTAATAATATTCTTCGCAGCCATTGCTCTTTTCTTGACTCCTGCATTCGCCAAAAGTTTGCTTTTCCTCAGCCGGGCTTGAAGCGATCCGGTTGTCGCTACTCTTTGGAGCGGTCGGGGTATCAGCTTCATTTGGTTTCCCTTGCTGGGTGAGCACCTTTCTCCTTAGTTCTAGCTCTCTTTGCTTCTGGACCATCTGGTCGTGGATGAAGCCTGCAATTGTATCCTATATTTCGGCCAATTCAAATTTTTGTTTGTCTATTCGTGGCCGCTTTCACATTTGCAAATGCCCAGCAAGTCTCCTTCCGAGACAACCTCATCATGTGGTTTTTTGATTCTAAAGGTTCCACCGCTCCTAACAGAGACCCTACACTGACCAGTTCAAAAATGAATCAAAAGATGCCGCAGCTTTTATTAACACCAAAATGTATGTAAAATGATTTTATGCTCTTTGTTTTGTTTAATTGAGAGTAAAATTCAATTTTCTACTCATTTTGTCACAGTCTCATGATAAGAATATCAGCAATTTTAATAAATTTCCTTTTAGTCAATGTGTAATGCGCAGTTTCAATAAAAATACGTTTTATCATGACATTCTAGCGTCATGACAAATCATTTCGGTATACAGAAAATAAATCCTCCCAATATGAACCAACTAATATTTTCGTAATGAATTAACATCCAAAACCAGGACACCCTGTATACATAAAAACATCACAAGAAATCGCGAAATGATTTTGTGATAACTGTTTACTATACTTAATGTATGTAAGTATATACAACATGTCATTGCCTTCCGCCTCAATTATAAAATATGTATATAATATAGTGTATGAGTTTATGCGCGAAATGTACTTTACATAAAGTGTACGTACACAAGATGAAGCAATAAATAAAGAAAATGTGATCGCGCGCGCTAAATTAAGAAATCACAATATATACATAAACATAAAAATATTAAAATGCATTATGATTTATATTATGTTTCTGCGAAGGTCTAAACGCCATCAACAGTTAGTCAATATTTCTAACTGCATTATGTAAATTTTCTTCTTGATTTTCTATACACCGGAAAATATCTTCATCGCATTTGTTTTTTTTTTTTTTTACCTAGTTTTGTGCTAATAAAATGTAACAAATTGCGTAACGATTTCGCGTCAAGTTAAACTAGAAATTTGACATTGATAAACCTTGTAGTGTGCAATAAACTCTAAGATTGATTTGATTATATAACATCCCAATCATGTTTTTCTTTCAAGTGTACTTGTCCAGTAAGTAGTTTTGTTATGTGTGCGCCTATTTATATAAACAAATAAAATTTAATGTAAGTCTGTTTAATAATTAACCCATATACGTAAACAATGTGTAATTAAATTGGTTTTATTGCGAAATAATTAATTAGAAAAATTTAGAAACTTAATTAGGCGCGCGCGCGACTCTTGATAAAAACTATCACTGACATTTTTTTTTTTTATGTTACAATTGTAAACGAAAAACTTGTTAAATGTTTTTGTTTTGTTTGTGTATATTGAGGCCATCCGAACTTATTTAATAAAAGTTGTGGTAATAATTTGATCGCAATCTGTCAATCAGTCAATTATATTATGTGGCCTTCAGATAATCGCGATTACATTACAGCAATGATGGTGTGATCGATGTGGGACATAATTAAAAATTATGATATCTTATAATTATTATTACAGTGTTTTTTTATTACGGCGCTTCAAAAAAAATTTTTTTTTTAAATTAAGGCCACAAGTTCATCATAATGTGATCCTTATTTGTTGTTTCTATGGATACGAATCCAATAAGAATATTCCCGAAAATTGTATGTGTCAGTTTTACCATAGAAAAATTACATAGAGAATAGGAACTAAACTAAAATAGTGAAGTCATGGCTGGTCTCCACTTGCATATTTTTCTCGTGACAAAAAATAAATGGCTTCGGCTCATGACATTATTAATATAGTATACATACTTACTACTACACTCTTCAAAATTAGAAATATTTTCTCTGTTTTGATTACGTAGAAAAAATGATTTGCTTTGTCATTTTAGATAGTGTGCTGTGCTGTGATTCTAACAAACAAAAACATTCACGATTTTTTAATTGAAAATGTCAAAATAATATAATGTTCGCTCAAAATTGAACATAAAAACACAAATTATGCTCAATTGGCACAACATCATGATAAAAATATTGAATATTTTGATTTTTTCCTCTCTTGACAAAATTTCAATGCGCATGCTCAAAACCATTTTTGCGTATGTATTTTGGAAAATGTACTAAAAAATGTCATAAGAAAAAAAATGGACTAGATTTTTTTTCCGTCACGAAAAAAATATGCAAGTGGAGAACGGCCATCAGTCGCACCATCCAAAATGGCCAACTTCAAAATAAAAACAAACAACAATTTTTTGTTTTCGTCAGTGGCGTAGTAAAAATGTATTGCTTAAGGGTTTTTTGTTTGTTTCGTATAAAGAATTATTTCAAATTTACATGTTTTATTTTGTTAATTTAAATCTAAAATTCTTTTTCTCTACTACATTTGAATAGGATTGTTGTACGTGTATACAATTACAAATATCCAATTTAGTTAAATGGTAAATAGTAACTACGTCTTTTGACGTCAATTTCAAACCTCCTCTATTCTTGAAATGAATTAATGAATTACAATTAACAGAACCAGTTTCTAAAACATTTAGGCATATTTCACAGTATAATTTTTTATTTAAATGTTTGACTATAAAACCAGCTATGTACTCTATAACATTATCAGCATATTCTGAGATATTAGAATCAAAAATGGAATGGCTTTTATATAAATCCTCATTAGTTATTTCGACAAAATTATTGCAGCGTTCAAAAATTTTGTTTCCAGCAATTGTGCTGTTGAGAATATCGTCAGAGTTTATATTGTGGCAACTTAATATGTCAATTTCTTCTAGAGGAATGCAATTTCCAACCCCTAACTATTTGAGTTGGCAATGAACTAACAGTCTCTTATAAGCCACAATAAACTGTCTGACGGTCGGATTATTATTCCGTCCTAAACGGGAACGGATTAAACCAAAAAAGAATTCAAGATGGTCCTGATTGAGCTTGTATACAGAAATACATTTCAGCATTCCAGTTTTAACAAAACGCTCATATAAAATTTCTAGACTTTGAAGCCCCATAATTAGTTCTATAAACCCAGCTTTTCTTCGCGATTCTACTACAATTTCTCCAGTTGCAAATGTAAGTTTACTTAAATATTGAATTGCCAATATTGATTCACACAGGCATTTCTTAAGCTCCGGGAATTTAAAATATCGAAAATACGATTCATGTGTCTCAGAAAGAAATATTATAGTACTTTCACAATTTTCAAAATTTTTAAGATTTAACCCAGTTTTGCAAAACTGGAAGGCAACACAAACTGAATCACTAAAACACTGGGTAGCTAATTTCATTTTCATTTTTTGTCTCTGAAAGAATATGTGAGGTTTTGTTAGTTTGTTCCCTAAATGCATTCGCTCTTCGTCCTGAAGCTTTTGTAATTGATTAAGATATTTCCAATCAATTATATTTCCGTTTAAATCTATTAATGGTCCTTTTGCTGCCATCGGAAGTTATTCAAAAACTAAATTAATAATGATCTTTGTATTTGAGGATTTAGCAGTTTTTTCCAAAGTTAAAAATGCTTCTTTGGAATAGGCCGGTCGTGAATTTGTACCTTTTGCACCAATTGCTTAAAGTTTTCGCATATCAAAGGCATGAATTAAAAACAGTTCTTACGTAATTGGAAGCTTTCGGTGAAAACAATTTAAAATCATCGTAAAAGCTTTTAATTTGGGACTAAATGTTATCGGCAAAGCAATACCGTTTTACTTTATGATTTGTCGACTAAGTAATGAATTTTGAGGACCTGCTATATTCATTAGATCATTGAAGTGGTCATTTGATACAATTTTGTTTTCTTTTAATTCTCTCTTCATGCCTTCCAGATTTAAAATCTTTCTCGATTTTCTTCTGACACGCTGGTAAGTAATTTTTATTTTTTTGGATTGTATCTTGTACGACTGACGAAATTTTGAAAGTTTCTCATTTCTAATTCGAAACTTTTTAGTTGAAGATGTTTCTGATGAACCGGTTGTTGTTTTAATCGCAAATTACAATGTTACTTGCTGTGGATTATGTAGAGAAGTAGATTTTGAAAGATTTTTAGAACAGCATGGTTCATTCACATATAATTAAATTACAAAAATTGAATCAGCTAATAAGTGTACCTAATCGACCATATCTATTTCTAAATATATTGTTGATGAAGAAGAATTGCATTCTGTGTCTTCAGTTTCAGAGCGCTCAACTGCTGTTTCAATATTATCAGGATGCCCAGAACTACTTGATGGACTTTTCTCAACCATTGGACGCACTTTTTACTAATTTGACTAATTGAAGATATAGCCTTTCTTCAACTTTTCTCTGAAAACCACCCGAAAATGTTGGGTTGTTGTAGTTTCCTCATTTTGTCGGATCTATTTTAAACACAATATCATGAAAATAAACAATATCCCTTACCCCTGAGATATACTCGACGTGACTATGACGTTTCTAAATGTCAATAACGTTGTTCTTCATAGCTTGCTGAAGACTCGTTAATCGCGTCAAATATAATCGCTGTAGTTTGAAAGCATCTATTTTTACTTTTGAGTCTCGTCGATCGCGTCGAGTATATCTCAAGAGTTTAGATAGCATTCGAATTTTGTCTAAAATCGATTCAAAAATACTTTATATTTGAAATATTTTAGTGTTAAATACACATATTAGATAAACAATAAATAATATTTAGTTATTCAAAAATCCTATTTCATAACTTAAAACAATTTTCAAAAATCAGTTAATAAAATTTTCTTTGTGTGTGACTATGTTCATTATACACAAAAACGCTCCTAATATTGAAATTAATGAGACGCCTATGTATTTTTACAATGAACATGGTGGCAAACAACAAATGTCAAAATATGACACAACACGTGGACATTTCTAAATATATTTTAATTTAATAAATTTCTCGAACACTTGTTTTTAATAACTAAATTCTCGTCAACATTTTGTAAACATAAAACTCGAATTGACGAAAATTTGATACTGAAAAATGGCATTGAGTGATTTAGACAGAGTCAAAACGAAAAAACCGGCTTCTATGGTTTTAATATTTTTTATGGGATTTTTTGTTTCTGTTCTCTATGTATGGTTTTTACACTGTTAAACGCAGTGCAGAAAGAGCGAGAGAGCTGTATGATATTAGAAAGAACTTAAACGCACGCCATGTGAACCACATAAGAATTCAATCAAAAATTTATTTCCTCTCGTTTTAATCTTATTCAGTTCATCCGCATCAGCCAGTAAATAAAATACCAATTTTAGAATTAGAATTTTGAATTTTATTCAAATCAAATTTTCAAAATTATTTCATAGATTTATGTTTAAATAAAATTCGTACATTTTATAACATATGTACGTGGCATACTATAAAGTTCCAATAACAGGACATTGATAGAGTTTGTTCCAGAAATCCATTATATACAGATGACACCAATGAGCCTAACTTTACACATGATAATAGATATTCCCAAAGTGAGTGATACCGGACAATTTTTGAGTAGAACTTATTCAGTGCACTCATATAGTTTGAGCGGATTACTTGCCACATCCAAGAAATCACAGAGTTTGTACCAAAATGCCACTATCATTGGATAATTTTCGTACGCTTAACAAATGAGACGAAAGATTTTTTTGAGTGAAACTCGTTCATGAACTAACCTTTTGAAAGGTTAGGGCACTACCTTTCCAGGTATTTTTGCTGCAAAGAAAAAGTTACCGCCCTCATGATTCACACACAACGTACCCTTTCATCTCCCGAATGTTTAATAATTAACACAAGATGTGTTAGATTTTTTACCACAACCATATCCATCATATTTATAATTTTATTTGCTTTAGCGATGATTTTGATTATTATCTAAATTGAAAAACGAAAAAAGGTCTAAAAATAGCCGTTACCAGCAATTCCGCAGCATATCAACGAGGTCGTTACCTACTAAAGAAAATAAAAACTAAAAATTTTCTAACGGAAAACCACTTGAATGACGCCAATCAAAAACTATTAGTACCTTAAGTGGTAGCCATACACAAATTAAAAAAATTATGAACATAACTTTAATAAAATTGAAATTGTGATAAATGACATTATGGTGCTTTCGGCCATAAAAAAATTTAATTTAAATTAAAAAATTTACCGAAGTTTCGTCTAATGTCAATTGTCACTTAACAAATATTGGAGCGAAGATTTGCGTCCAAACTTAAAAAAAAGTCGTGATATCTAAAATTATTTGATTTGATCCTGACAATTAGTACAAATGTTAAGGCGAGTATGGCTGAAACGCCAAATAAAATTACTTCTGTAAATAAAAATTTTTTAAATAATTTTTTTTAATGTTATAATTTTTTTATGGTTGACCGATCACCCTTTATAGTCACAAAATTATAAAAATTACTTAACAAAAAGGAAAGAAATAAATTAAGTTCATAGATACGTGAGATTAAATAAATACTTGATAATACTGGATTATCGCTTTATTCTACCGTTTCTCTCCTAATTCCTAAATTTTTTGTTATCACTGTTATCTTTAACTACTCAACCAGATTTTTTTTTAATTGATCTTGTTCAAAAGCATTCTCGCCCTCTGTTCGGAATTTGTGTATGACAATCGTGCAAACATGCGACTATTTTTTCCGTATTCCAGTATTTTAGAAGAATGAGTCAAATATTTGTTATAACTAAAACGTATCTTGTATTTTTTTTTAATAATGCAATTAATCAAAAATTCAAAACCCTAAATATTGATTACGAAAAATAAATTCTCAAAATGTATTAAACCTCACAACTTTATTCTATAGTATTTCATTTTATTCAATAAAGATAACCATTAATAAACAAACATGCTTTTTTTGTTTGAGTTAAATTCCAAATAGTTAGCCAACTCTTTCTAATTTTATATATTTGTCTCAATAAATTCCGAAGTGTTCGAAATTCCATTTGGAATAATAAATTTGAGTGTTATTTTTTTTTTGTTATTTATTTCACAGGTACGAATACCCCATTTTGTGTTTTCGTGAGTTTTTTATTTCACTCAAAATTCTTATAGGAACTATTTTAACAGTATATATGCACTTTACATCGCTCATTTGCTGCAAAAGTGACACAAATAAAAATAATTAATTTTTCATAAAATTACTCAACATTATTTGTAAAACCGGCGTTTTTCAAAAGTAAATAAAAATATATTCTGAGATTAGTAACATAAATTTTTTCTATTCCTAGATCCTCCATCGCGGATCTTAGTTTACAATTCTTTAATATTTTACAAATTTTCTTAGAATAATTCCCATTATCTGAAAATGTTCATCCCTATCCCGATTTGAGTAATTTTTTATATGGAATTTCACCTAATTTTCTAGACATTACTACATAAAGGAGTATATTTTGATACAAAACAATAAAAATATAAATTATTGCGAATCTCGTTTGATTCGAATATCTTAGAAATGAGTGAATTTTGAGTTGTGTCACTGTTGCATCAAATGAGCGATATTTATTTTTGTTAGTTGTTAGAAACGACACTATACCATTATGCAATTAAATTTTCTGTATTTTATAGGAATTTTATTAAAATATTAAGCCGCACTTATGTCAGGTTTGCAATAACACCCTGGAAAATTGTTACATGCAATTTTATTAACCTTCTTTTTCGAAAATTATTATAAAAACGTTAGGAACCCTTATTAAATGATATTTAAAAGAAATTTAATTCAATTATGAATACGAGTACAAGGAAATCTACTTCATCCCAAATGGCTAGCCCAAAACTTCGATTTGTTGCTCTCTAAACCAATTAATCGTTTTTTTTCGATTTGTGAATGGGGGGAGCATTACTCTGCTGGAAAATCGAATTCGAAGTTGGTTAATTTTTAGCAAAACATAAAAATTTTGTCGCATGTAGAAAATTTCTTGAACAGGAATCTCAGGCAATGGTAAATTTTGCATGTAATCTTTGACAATAATTCCCATTACTTTTTCGCCTTGCAGCTCCCTGATTTCTTTCAGTTTATTGAAATATTTCATTGCCCTTCGTTTATGTACGACATATTCCGCTACTGCCACACGTTTAGCAACGTCATTTAGATCTTTGTTGTGTATTTTTTGTTTTAATTCTTCGCATTTTGAACCCGATTTGCGGTTTACCAAATGTTAGGTTTAAATTTTCATGCAAATACTTAAAAAAAAAAATGATACTTAACGGTATTTTTTACATCATATTTTTTTCAATAAGCATTGAATGCATCACCTTCACGATAAGTTAGTTGGCTGCCAAATATTTTTTTTTTAATATTGTTGGAATAACGAATTTCCATTAAGTCGAACATACAGCCCCTGGAATTACATTATGCCTTCAGCAGCTCGATTCTGGTTTTTCCTATAGGAAAAGGAATTAGGAAAAATATTTTCATAGTATTTTTGCTACAAAAATGTTTTTTCTGGCATACTATGGTAAACAGTTAGTGTAAATTTTTTCAAAAACAAAATTAAATTGGAAATATTTTTCCTATCCAATTTCGATACGGAAAAAATATTTCCGAAATTATAAAATTTTAGATCAAACATGATTTCTCAGTAGGCCAGAAAATAATATTTTTGACAAAAACGTTATGAAAATATTTTTCCTAATTCCTTTTCCTATAGGAAAAACCAGAATCGAGCTGCAGGTCAGAACCAGCTGTTTTTCCTCGTAAATCGTCAGGAATATTTCCTGAACATTGCAAAATACACAAACGTCGAACCTTTACTGTGTAACATTATATAGACTAACAAATGCTTTCTTGCAAACATGTACACGTTTTCCTTTAGCATTCACGCAGTAGGAGTTTCCCGCCCGATATAATTTTTCCAACTGGATTAGTATGAGCCAATCCTTTAATTTTTGCCGTTTATGTCCTTCCGTTTTGAAAATTTGATTCTTTTACTCGTAGATGTTATAAGTTCCTCATCACTAAAGGATGAACTTATATTTCCAGCCATTTTTTTAAAATAAAATTGAACGTAAATACATCTACTTCAGATAAAATCAAAATTATTATTGAAACAAAAACAACTCATAAAAACAAACGCAGTGTGATTTTGTTTTTAACGGTAACAGAGGTTATTTCAGCCATGCTACACACGATTTCATAAGACCGGCTTCACCTTCCTTTCTTTCTCCTTTTTCCTACAAAATCCGTTTTAACTGCGACATTAAATTTTTCGGTGAATCCGAAATGAAAAAATAGAAACGAAAATAAAAAAAATGTAAGGCCATTTTTAGATGTAGATTTTTGTTTAAATTTTATTTTCGAGAGAACAGAATAAAACAATACAAAAAAATTTGGTGTTTTAAATTAACTAAATTAAGTTAATTAATAAGTTAATTAATAAGTTAATTAATAAGTTAAGTTAATTAAGTTAATTAATTAAATTAAGGATTTAAATTAACAATAAAAATCTATTACGAATTAGTTTGAAGCCAGAAGCTAAAATCGTGGCTGTTTTGATTTGTTTGAATTTTGTTTTTGTTTCTTTAGATTTATTTCGATTATAAAAAAATAAAAAATAAAATGAATGCGAATTTGACTTTGTTATTTTTACATTTCCAAAAGAAAGAATTTAAATTTTAACTTTTTACTTTCCTTTCTCATCAAATAGAAATAAAAAAAAATATTGTGAATTCTGAAAGAGAGGAGGAAAATAGTAAACGATTTTTTTTTTTTCAAAAATAAAGGAAAATAAAATCCATATAAAATTATTGAAAATAATAAATGTTCAATTAGAACACACGTACTAAAGAATTATATATTTACAAAGATTGGAGGGTGGTGAAATATTGGGGTATGCGAAAAATCTAAAAAGAAAATAAAAAAAAAATTTTAGAACCCGATTGCAGTGCCACCTACCGGGTTCAATTGTGAATCTAAACCACCCAGGAACCCTCTGAAACACCCACAAAATTTTATTAAAATCGACCCAGCCGTTTAGGAGGAGTTCATTTGGAATTTCTTTGAGTGGATGGACACACATTTCTTCTAACTAATTGATGCGCAAGAGGTTAAAGGGTAACATTTTGTTAGTTTTTTTGTAGAAAAAAAATGTTGCGAAAACGGCACATCGACAGTCAATGTGACCTTTTCGAATAGAATACAAATTTCTCATTTTTGTTTTGCTTTCCTATTTTTTCAACCCATTTGTGCCCAATGTTGCGTTAGTGCAACACCAGATATTGCGATAAGGCAACATTGGTCACAAATGGGTTGAAAAATTAGGAAAGTAAAACAAAAATGAGAAATTTGTATTCTATTCGAATAATACCAATATGTAGCAAATAATACCAAAGCACGTAGCAAATTAAGCATATTTAAAACTGGTATAGGTGTTTACTTCTGCACTAGAAATGTAAGATGACTCTTTTAGTATACGCATTAGAAACAAAAACGACATTTCTAAAAAAAACAGTAGATGTGACATTTTCGCGCACAGACCAATTCACTTAAAAATGGCGAGAAATTCGATGCTCTGATCACCCATATATTAGGGAAAAAAATTAGATATGGGACAATCAGAATCTATATTCGTATTTATTATAATAGCAAATTAAAGTAAACTAGATAGTTCTGACTTTCTGAGGATTAACAGACTTATACTTGTGATGGTTCATTTGTGGTGGACGGAGTAATGAGTTTCATATTGAGAATGGATATCGTCGGGGTATTCCGGCAGATGACAAAGAAGGTAAACATAGCCGAGCTATGAACTAGAAATGATCTTAAAGAAACGCATATCCAAGACGTTTATGGCAATGGTCTGGCGTTTGGTAAAATATAACACAAAATAATTACATATGTTGAATAAATAGTACGAAATATAAGCTGTAAGCTTTATACTTAAACTTTTATGATTAAATTTCGAAAGCAGTAAACTATTTCCTCTTTAGTCGCGAATGATAAAATTCCATTAAATTTAACAAAAAGAATGTAAACAATTTTGTAATTAATTTTTATGTTTTCTTTCTTTTCATGTAATTGCCGGGTTAACTTATTACATTGTTAATTATTGATTTTGTTTCTGAACAATCTATAAATAATTGATTTATTTATCTGTAAGTGGAATTATTATGCTGTTAATATTTAAACAACAAATAAATTATTTAATGAAGCAATACCTTAATAGATTATATCTCGGATTACATAATTTAAGTGCACAATAGCAGCAATATACAGTTTAGTTTTACCTAAGAGGGTCCTACTATCAATCGCACACTATACAAGACCCAAAGTGCACCGAACATGAAATCAACAGTCTTACAATTACAAAAATTAGCTTATACCACGACCAGAATGGGCAACTGACCAGTAATGGCCGAGAGACGTGGATTAAAGACACTTTCGACCTAACTTCGTTCAAGGCGGGACAACTGGATACGAGGTCAAAGTATTAATGGTCGAGGCTTTCCTCATATCGGGCGTTTTGTGTAAGCCCAAATCGATATAGACGGCTGATTCTTTTTTTGAGAGCGTACTTAACCAGATCTGATTCTTTATGTTCGGTAATACGTATTTTTTAATACGGGAGGGGTCGCGGAAACAACCATGCTAGTCTTGCTTGCTTGCAAACAAAATTTATAGCAGCTCCATAGCCGCCTAAAATTTTGAGGAAATGGGAATGTTATACAAGCAGTATGGAAAACAAATAAATTTTTTTCGAAGTTGCAAGGTTGTATTTTCATTTTTTCAATGCGCAACTTTATTTATTTTGTCAAAATTTCATGACCCTACTTAACAATACGGAAACCAAATAAATGGATCGAGTTTTTCTGGTATATTATATAACAAGTAGCTTATTTGAGCTTTTGACATGAGCCATCAATCTTTTTCCATCAAATTTAGAATGATATGGCATCTAGATGACAGTCATTCTACTGTTGGAACAAAGATACTGGTAACATGTTTACAATCCTTGATCAACTTGGAAGCGACCTAATGATTTTTAAATAAATTGGAAAATTTTACTTTATGTACGCATCCTACACATTACACAACAAGTTCTGAAATCCATACCCGTTCATTTTTCAACTCGCCCATAACCGGTAGTTGAACTTGTCGGTAACTACAGGTCTCTATAAGATCGGCAGAGCTTAGATAATTAAACAGAGCAGAGTTAGTTATGTGTACAATACTAAATTAATATGTTCTCTGAAGAATGAAAGATGAGAATTAGAAACCTTATAAACTTGTCTTCCATTATTCCAGGGCATACAATCCAGGAACAACACAATGAAGAAAATACACTTCCAGAATTAGTAATAATAATAATAAAGAATAAATAAAAATAATCAAGCGGATATAATCAGGATATGTCGAATGGTTGTACAACACAATCTACTATATCAAGCGTTTTAAAAAAATCAACAATACGCTGTGCGTTCCTCATAAGTTATTAAAAATGAGGTACCATTAGACAACAGTGATGAAAGAAAAAGACCAACGAGGCCCATTTCACACTCTCTGGCGGCGTTGATAAGCAAAATTGGTGCATTTGGGGAACGGGGAATCACACGAGATCCATGAAACACCATGGCATGACTAAAAAGTGACTGTGGGCCAGAGTTTGCACCAAAACCATCATTGGGCCACATTTTTTCAGAGAAAACTAAACAGTCAATGGAAATCGATATCGGTGAATGTTGGCTCATTATGTCTGTTCAGTTTCTGCCGCGAAAATTCCGTGGACGTCGGATGTCAAAAAGAGGCGACATTGACTGGCCACCCAGGTCTCCAGATTTGACCCCTCCGGACTTATTTTGTGAGGATATTTGAGCCAGCAAGCCTCAGTTCATTGATATGAATTTCGAGGGTAATGAAAAACGCAGCAAAGACGGCACATTTTGCTTTGACCAATAAAGGCGGCCACTTAATTGATGTTTTATTCAAAAACTAGTCCAAATAACTTGCAAAGGGCCAAATTGAATAAAAATACCCCATTCATAGAAATTGGTAGTTTTTTTTTTTAAATATTCAATGTTTACGTACCGACACAAAAGATGGCGTATTCCACCATAGCAGGTAAATGTTGAACCATTCCATTAATAAACGGGGGCTCTTTTGATGTAATACAATAGGATTTTAATTGCGTTTTAATGGCATTCACTACTATTCTAGGGCCTCCATTATCACGATTAGTTCAGCAATAGTACGAGAAAGGAAATGAACGGCTTATTTTTAGTTTTAAACTTATACCCCAACCCTCTGACATATTTTAACAGCTGATGGGGCTATCTTAGTTCATCGCACGGTCCCTCCAGTTTCAACATGCCATTGTTCGCAGGTCTTGTTCAATGTCGTCGCGCCTGCGTAGTCTGGAGATCGTTCGTTGTGATGGAGATCGTTTCTTGTGGCTTCTAACTCCAAAGAGAAGTTTATTTTCGTATTTCATTTGAATCCGATATTCATTTTTTGCAAACTTTATTGGACCATAAATGGATTAAATGTCCTTCTTTTCAAAGATAGACAATATTCTAGAAACGTCGGTAGCCAAGTTGTAACTTTCGCTTCCATAACATGACAAGGCCTTATAAGTGCTGGGCAAAGTGCGAGCTTATACGACAGCGAAAGATGTTTTGATCACAACAAGCTTAACTGTGCCTAGAATACTCGATGTCCGTCTGCTATGCGAGCCTCAGGCGCGCTGCATACCTGACCTATGTTTTTTTAGCAATGTGAGCTAAGTTTTGAAATCACAGCATTTAAGTTTACTTTGCAAAGCTTAAATAAGTGAAACTAAATTCGTGAAGCCATTCGTGCGCCCTGATTTATTTATTTTTTTTATTTAAACCTGTGCGAAAATAAAATATTTACGTATATTGCTTTATAGATTGGGTTGATCATCAAATTTATCTACAATGTTTCTCTTATTTGAGTTTTGCAAACCAAAACGAGAGGCTGTAAAATGAAAGCATAGCTCACCACAGTCAAAAAACATAGCTGAAGTGTGCAATGTGCCTTAATATCTGCCTAGCCATTATTTTTTGATGTTATAACTGACCCAATATATTGGAAGTCTTCTAAATTGTCGAAGTTATGGCCGTCATCAGATCCCAGATGTACCGTATGGGTGCTGCTTGGTCTTGCAAGACATATAGTTTCATTGCTGTTCATTTTGAGACTCAGTCGCTTCGATGAAGAAGAAGTACTAAATTGCCCTTGATATCATTAGATCTCCGGCAAAGAAGCACGATATCATCACAATATGCATATTCAAGAATTTGGTCTGATTTATTGAATATGCAGCATGAAGATTCAATACAGCTTTTCCTTTTCATGCACTCTAGTACCAGATTAATCACCACAGGCGCGAGCGCGTTGCCCTGTCTGATACCATGTTATTTCAGGGCATTAGACACAATTGCTGCTACTCACAGCGAGCCAGATGCTGTTAGCCTTATGGCACTGTTCTGGCTTTCCCTGGAAATAGGGAATTGGGAAAAATATGTTCATAGCATTTTTGTCTAAATTATATTTTTCTGGCCTACTGTTCGAATTAGTTTTTATTGTTAATATTTTAGAAACAAAGTTGATTGGGAAACATTTTTTCCATAAAATTTTTATAGGGAAAAATAATGCCCAAAATATCTTTTTTTCAAACATATTTACACCAAACTAATTTTAACATTAGGCCAGAAAAACATAATTTAGTCAAAAATGCTATGAAAATATTTTTCGAAATTACCTATTACCAAGGAAAGACATTTCTGCAATGAATTTGTCAAGACCAGGTGCCGTTTAATTTTTTAATTACTAATAGCGTCTACTTCCACTACCATGAGATACGGGACAAATATCTCGTCGCCCGGTGGGGTTGAAAGTGGAATTGTCATACTGAGAGAGATCAGCCACATTTGTTCTCAACCTTCCGTTCGTGTCTTTAATTCAAATCTGCCGTACATAAAAATAAGTGGCGTAATTTTGACGGCCACTGATGGCCCAGAGATGGCTTAGTGGATCTGACTAGCCTACCGTGAAGTACAAGGTAGTTGTGTTTCAAAACCCATTTGGTCGTTGAAGATGAATCTGTGTGAAATACGGGACGGCCATCATGATGGATACCAAAGTAGCTATCTTCCAATTGGCATTCGGAGTTGGCCATCATGACCTAGTTCAATATGTTTTCGTTATCCTCACTACAACCAATTTTTTCTTGTTTAAAACAATGATAGCTATAGTGATCTATAGTGAGCTCGGGGTTATTCCAACTTAGGATGATAGACAGGAAGGATCAGGTCCAGCGGTTTCCGTCCTAAATTCAGATGAGAAATTTCCCCTTAAAATTATTTTCAAGAATTATTGAGCAAGCAGTTGTTAATTTTTTGCCTATGTTTGAATCAAAATTATATCTCAATACAAAATTAAATGGTGAATCTGTCATTTAATTTTCGATTGACAATAATTTTGTATCAAAAATTAAATGAAATAAAAACAATAAAACTGGGAGATATTCTTACTGAGATAAGCCAATTTTTTAGTCATGACGCATGCACAACAATATTGGTTGGCCAACAAATTCGAATGAAAGTGAAAGGTTTTGCCAAACTGCAACCAAAAATATTGCATTGAACTGATTCATCTCCGCACCTCGCATCACCTGGCAGAATATTATTGAACCTTAAAATATTTTAAATAAATATTTGTATCTTGACCTCTAGCCATTAAAATAGTTTATTCTTATTCTTAAGTTCACATTATTTATTCAGCTGTATACGAGCAACTAGTGTGTTGTTAACTCGTTTATATAAATAATGTATGTGTAATAGTTATACGTCTGTCTGCGGCGATGTCTGTAAGTAATCTTGAACCAAAACAATACAAAATGTTCCCCCTTTCGTCGGTTTCTATTTTTATAGCGCGCTCAACTATTACATGAAGGCAAATAGTTTGGAATATATATAGTTTTTTTATCTATACAGTTTCTAAGAATTTTGTCTTCTTAGATTTTTAATGTGTCTTGTAGTTCGATTGCCTATTTGACCGCTGCCGAGTGTAGTTTTATAGTGATGATTCATTCCCCGGGTGAAAACGAATTTCATGTGAATGCGATTGTGTATAATAAATAAAATAAATATTTTCTTCCGTTTATAAAATGAGTTAACCCTGTGTGGCCGTGTGAATACGAGTTTTTGTTAAAAATTTGACTAATAATATTGGCATTGATAATTTTTCTATAGTATGTGGGGGGTTCTTTGTCCCAATCCTGCGATTCTTTATTTGTAATAATTATTTCGGCAATGAAATGAAGTAGCTGGTGGCCCCAAATAATGTATTGCGTTTGGTTTATATTACAATTTTTGAAGAAATAAAATAAATAAGATCTTTAAGATAAAGCGCATCTTGAGATTTGTGTGCTTACATTAAATAATAACAAGTCATACAGTTAATATCAAAATTTTAATGTAAACCTGCCAAAAATATTGTGTTGTTGTGTTCAAAAGAAAAATTGGCCGGTTTTTGTTTTTGCTCTTAATTGAAAACCATTGGTTTACTACACGACATACACTTTTTGGCATGCTAATCAAAATATGTTGGGTGTACGACACACCTTTACATTTATATTTTTATCTAAGTATTTTATCTTGGTGGTAATAAAAACAATTTACAATACTTTTATCTTTTCTGTAAAATATTAGATTATCAGAAGAATAACATATTTATTTATAAGATGTGCAAGTGTGTGCGAGGCTCTGGCAACGCTCGCAAAAACATGTTGTTTTCTTAGCATGACGAACTATTCAAGTATGTCTTATATAAATACATACACAAAAATAGTCTTGAACTCCTGTCAGTTGTTGTGTAAAAAATGTGTTCGCACAAAAAAACATTTGTTTTTGTTTATGTCATGTGCTGTGTACATGCTTGTTCGCTGTATGTTGTTTGTCGTCGTCTGGCTGGGCAAGCTTGGAAGGTTGATTATGACCGATTGTGATAATATCAAATTCTGTATGTTTTAAAATTTGCGTAGCGTAAAAGTTTAAGATCTGAAATAATATTTTCTGCACATTATAAATGTGGTGAGCTTCACAAATTTTCCACCTGCAACTTGTAGCATTTACACCTGTAAAAATATTTATAACCGATTTAAGATCGTGGTAACAAAATGATGGACAATTCGATAACTTGTGGCCCATATAATTTGAAATCTTCACCTGACCACCAAATAATTAGTTTTGTTCACTCCCATATACGGAATATTAAAATTTCTACGAAAACTTTTAGTTTAAATTAAATGAATGTTAGTAAAACACTTACATTAATTGCCAATAAAAATAAAAGTTGTATGTCTTCTTCACGTGAAGATAAATTTTAGCCACCCTAGAATTATTAATATTTCATTCATAGCATTTTGGAGTGGGCAAAACTAATTATTGGGTGGACAAAAATCGTTAACCTGATGGATAATCCCAAAAAAAACTCGTTTATTTAAATTGACAGTTTATAGTGGTTTATGGACATTATTAGATAGTTTTATCGGGGTGTGTTACATCAATTTTAGAGGCGGGCGAAGTCACGAGACCAATTCAAGACATAACTAGTTTAATTATATTCTTATAATTTAACGAAAAAGCTTCGTTGGAAATTTTTTATATTTCGTGCATAGCTTTATCGGGTGGGCAAATTTAATTAATAGATGGACAGTTCCAATACTCTTATTTATTTTAATTTACAATTGATTTACGGACATTTTTATAATTTAACCAATTAGAGCATAAAATGAGATTTTTAACGGATCAAGATCCCTTCCCTTCTTATCCTCGAATCACGTTGAAGTGCCTGGTTGAGCTGATACTTTGCCTCGTAAGGATTTTGTCCCGTATGCCTTTAAAAGTATTGTTGCCATATTTCTTATAAAAATTAGTAGGATGTGTTATTCAAGATTCACAACTAGAGAGTGCAAATTTACCGATTTTTCAATTTACCGGTAAACGGTAAATTTTGTATAAGATCGGTAATTTATCGAAAATTTGCTGGTAAATTGAATTAAAATAATGGTTTGAAACAGTATTATGCCTCAGGTATTAAACCAGTGATTAATATTGGTAAACCAGTGCTTGAAACAAATTAATGTACTTTATAAAATAAAATAATAAATAAATTCATCACATAAATTTAAATTCTTATCACAAAATAATTATTTATATACAGGGTGTTGGCGCATGTGGAATTGGTTTTCTGGGTAGCACGGTAATTGAGATATAATGGTTTTGAGTTTTGTTTTTTAATTACCCAAAATCTCGTCTTTGGTCATAACTTTTTTCGACCTGTTGGCCATGGTTTTTTTTGGTTTGTAGTCGTAAAGGCGCGAAATGCCTTTTGTTGTATTCTGCAATGTAATTTTATTCTAAATAAATCGTTGTTTAATACTGTTGGTTTGGAAAGAGTGACTTCTGGCTTCCACATCCTAAAAGGTTTGTGGAGGTGCCAAAGGTGTCACCATCACAATTCATTTAGAAAAGACTAATGATTATTTTGGGATTAGCTTTGTTCTGAAGATTCTCTAGTTTATGCCCTTTCCAATGGTATGTCGTGGAGGCCACTCGTTTCGTGTCAAGGTACGAGATGTTATTTTGTCGGGATTCTTTGTGCCAGAGTTATGAAAATAGCGTTTAAGTTATTTATAAATCTGTAATCAACTTCATTTATTAGATTTTGTTCAAAATGACCTCCTCAATTCCGTATATGCCTGCACGGCATCTTTTTTAATCTCTACGGTTGTTGTGCGAAGTTGCATTTCATATTCCATTTTTTCAAAAGCGGCACTTATCCTTTCAATTAAAATTTCTCTTGTGGGTACCTCTGTTGCGTACACAAATTCCTTAGCACGTCCCCAGATATAAAATTCCAGTGGTTTGAGGTCTGGGGACCACGTGAGCAAATAAATTGGGCAACCCCTACCGATCCTTCGGAATGAATCATCTTAGTATCCTCTATCCGATCATTGGTTATGTACCAGACAGGTGGTAAAATCAGCTCAGGTAGCTCATTCTGAACAAACTCGAGAAAAATATTTCCGGAAAGGCGTTCTAGCACATAAAATGGGCCGATACGGTTTCGAACAATAACCTCACTCAAACATTAACGCTGGATTTCCTGCCTTTTCTTGTGTGGATTACTGCTTTCATTGGGGCAGAAGCAGATTGTGTAAATTCACAACTCCCAATTTTGAATCATTTTCAAAAAGCTATCATCCTCCGTATGTAGTATAAATCTATAAAATTCCAACCGTCTAGTATTATCACCCTTTTAGAGACTTGGAACAATTAATAACAAGAACAAAGGGAAACACGAGGGCACGTCCGATAGACATTTCCTCATTTTCAACATTTTCTTAACCCTCGTGGGAATGACTCTGGCAGGGTAGTGTTTCCTATTTTGACCACGAGATGAAAGATTTCTGTGACATGTCAGTGTGCCATTGGAAAATGCATAAACAGGAGAATTTCTTGAAGCAGGACTAATTTCA
This sequence comes from Nephrotoma flavescens, assembly GCA_932526605.1. Classification (NCBI taxonomy): domain Eukaryota; kingdom Metazoa; phylum Arthropoda; class Insecta; order Diptera; family Tipulidae; genus Nephrotoma; species Nephrotoma flavescens. Next base: position 70,013,387 of record OW052220.1, on the reverse strand, counting down.
AAGTGGCCTTTCGTTTTTTTTTAATTAATTTAGATGGTGATGTATTTCTTCACATTTCTTCGGATTTGGAAGCCCATGGGTCATTTTTCTAAGACCAGTAGTATTGAATGGTAATTGATTTGGAATGTGGTCGCATTGCGGAGTGCAGTAGATGTTGTTTGGTGCCTTTACGACTGCAAGCAGGAAGGTGACTGGATGGCCGAGGGAAATTATGACCGGGTACGAGATTTTGGACAATTTAAAAAGCGACTTGGAGTTATTATATCTCAGTTGCCGTGCAACTTAGAACGTTGGATGAATGTGGTGAGGACTTTCAAATGACCTCAACTCCCAATCTGCCAAAGGGTGTTGTCGGTTCACGCGCCAAGCACCCTGTATAAGCTCATTTCATTTCATTAAATAAAATTCATTACATAAATCTTCAGTATACCTACATTCTTCTACATAATAATCACTGTGGGAATTATATACCTTATATAAATCCTTGGTTCGATTAAAATATTCTCTCCATTTTTTCTGTTATATAATGGCACTGAAATGCGCCCTAATTAATTATAAATATATTTTTACCGAACAATCGGTAAATTTGTAAAAAATTACCGATAAATCGGAAATATATTTTATACGGTAAATACGGTAAATCGGTAAACGGTAATGCACTCCCTACACAACTAATAGACGAATATTAGCCACCACCATTTTCTTTGATGCGTGCTGGTTCGGTAATCCGAGCCTTTGTTTAGGGTTCATAACTTAAATGGTTTTTATGAGGGAAGGTTGTTGGCTTGCCGCTCAACCCGCTTGTTACGTGTTTGGGTCACGTACTGGTGAGAATCTTAAGGCATCCAGTCCTACCTTGAACACATTTATATAGCGAGCCGCTTGATACAAGACAGACGCCCGCTTCAGCCGCTCCTAACATGGAGAACAGACGCTGGTTTGGTCATTCGCTCCATCTTTGGTTCAATTAAAGTCGCGAACAATGAATATCGGATTCGCATGAACCACGAGTTAAAGCAAATTCTTGGAGGTTGCGATATTATCGGATTCATCAAATCCAATCGAGTGAGATGGCTTGGCCACGTTGCAAGGTCCCCACAACAACGGATGACCAATAAAATGTTCCATCAACAACCAGCCGGTGTGCGTCGTAGAGGAAGACCCCGACTGCGCTGGCGTGACGACGTCGAACAAGATCTACAGGCACTAGGATGTCGAAACTGGAGGTCGAGAGCGATGGACCGAGACGGCTGGAGGACCATAGTGCGGGCGGCAAAATCCCTTCATGGGATGTGAAGCTAGAGAGAGAGAGAGAGAGAGTGCTGGTATGCCGCAATTAGTCCATAAATTTTATCAACGTTTCTATTAATTTATTGTTACTTGTAATATGTTGTCGTTGAACAATGGGAACCTTTGATTTTGCAACTTGGCGCCATTAACTTGTGCTTTTGATTTGCCGGACCTCATAATTCGAAACTGAAATAACGGATTTATTGTCTTTCCAATATGCAAATGAAACTTGATTAGTTTTAGGTCATTTTGATAAAAATGACAAATGGTAAATAATCTTCATCATCACAGGTCAGCCTTATGAATTTTTAGTTCGCAAACTGTTTTTAATAGGCCACAGCCATGGTTGATGTCCATCTCGTGCCCATCATATGAACGATCGCTAACAATAATCATAATTGTTAACAAAATCCAAACAGTATATCTTCTATATGTGTTTCTCTAATTTTTGTGTACCTAAATTTTTAGTTCATTTACTTTAATTCTTCAAAATAATTTTTTTTACAACAAATGGAATACTCATATTCGGCAGGGCAGTACATAGGAAAAAATTAAAAGCAAGTATATGCGATTAAACGTACGTTACGCACTAATAAATCTTAAAAGTTTACGTAGAGATGTTAATATTGGTGGACAAATTCTAAAAGGTGGACAATTCTAAAACAATTTTTTTAAACTGGCAATTGATAGTGATTTACAAACATTCTTATAATTTAACTCAAAAGTTAAGCATGAATTTTGAAAACACCATACATAACATTATCGGAGTGGACAAAATTATTAGGTTGACCGAATTCATCAACATGTGCTCAATTCTAAAACATAAATAATTTGTTTAAATTGAAAATTGATAGTGCTTTACCGATATTCTAATATTTTAACTCAAAAGTTAAAGTAAAAATTTTAATACTTCGTAGATTTAGCTGGATAGCGCATTCATTTGGTGGGCAAAATTCATTAGCAGGTGGACGATTCTAAAACAAGATTTATTTTATCATTATCAGTGATTTATAAACATTCTAATATTATAACTTCTAACTTTACAAAGAAAATTTAATACTCCGTACATCACTTTACGAAGATGGTCAAAAATAATTATTGGATGAGAAAAAATCATTAATTGGTGAACAATTATAAAACTTTAATTTTTATTTAATTTAACAATTAAGGTGGTTTATGAACTCAAAAGTTAAAGTGAAAATTTTAATATTCCGTACATAGCGTTATGGGGGTGGGCAAATTAATTATTTTAGAGCCAACTATATTAATTATTAATAACAGATGGACAATTCTAAAACAACTGATTTATTTAAGTTTTAGATACGTTCCTGTAATTTAATTCAAATGCTTACGTAGACATATTTATTTTCCCGTACAAAGCTTTATGGAATGTGCACGTTTCCAATTAATAAGTTATTTGGTTGAATTGATACATATCGTTATCGGAAGGGATAAAACTAACTTTTAAGACCGCAAAATTTATCACCAAGTGAACGATTCTAAAACTACACTAAATAATTTAACTCAAAAGTTAAACGTAAATCTTAACATCGTAACATAGCATTTTCCTGGGACAGGTAAATTTTTTTAAAGGGTTACGAAAACTTGGCTTTAAGAAATGTGGACAAAATCATTACATAACGCACTTATGATTGTGTAAATGTGACTCAAATTCACTCAATTCTACTAAGCATTTTAAGGGGCGAGCATAAGTTTTTAATGGTTGATCAAAATGAATGCAAAATTACGGCATTACTTATTTCTTTGAACTCGTTTTTGGGGATGCTAACTCAATATTTCACTCATTTTTTTGTGCACCCAGATTTCCATCAAACATTATTGTTTAAACTTTTATCAAATTTAGAGTGAAATTATCATTAGTTTGAGCAAAGTTATCATTAATTTGAGTGAAATTTTAAATCTATTTCGTGAACACCTTTCAAATTTATGAAAATGGAGTAAATAATTCCTAATTTTCCATATGTTCAGTTAAATCCAAATCTTTTAGCAAAAGAGTCACATTTAAAAAATATTAATACAATCATTTTTCTCATCATAAATTGCCTGGAATTTTAATCCTCATGTGAGTGAAGAAAAAATATCTTAATTTGAATGATTAGTACCTACAAGCTTTTGTATGGAATCATACTTTTTCCACGTTCGTCCAAGTTGTAAAATTTTTCAATTTTAAATATGATCACAATCTACCAATTGAAGTAGAAGTTCTCATAAAATTTAAAGTTTTATTGGAAGTAAAACATAAAAAATAGACGTCTAAAAGTGCAAAACGTACCCGGGTACCCACGTTACTCACATTAGGGTTAAAGTTATTAGTTGAACCCAATCATTATTAATTTTAATCAATCAATTGTCATCTGAGTGAAATATGCAAATAAAGCATTTGAGTCAAATTTTGAAAATCTTGTTAAATTACTCTAGAATTCCAATTTATAAAAATGAAGTATCTCAAACATTCAATTTAATCTAAATATTGTCCACTATAATCTTGTTCTTGTGAAGGATTTGAGTAAAATTTTAACAATATAAGTCCTTACATATTTATTTTTCATAAATATTTCGAAAAGTATAGCATTTTCAAGAAAAACGATTATAAATTAAAAGATTCTATATTAAATTTGGAACAATATTGGCCCAGATGAGTTTTCCAAAATTTAACCATAATGACGATTTTTAACAAAAATAACTATTATGTGCAAGACGACTTCAATCGGAGCTTTTTCGTTATTAAAAGACGTTAAAAGACTATACATTAAATTTGTAACAATACCGGTAGAGATTTTTTGCCAAAATACTGTAACAGAATTTCGGCCCTGTATAGCCGAGATGGATTGATTAATTGGGATTAAATTCCATACATAAGCTTTCTTCATAAATTGGGAAATTCAACAAAAATTCAACCAAAATTGTTTTTCAACAAAAATTAGGCTCCTATTCAGCCCAGATGGACTGATTGATTGGCATGACATTTCATTCTTAAACTTTTTCCACAAATTAAGAGATCCCAATGAATTTTGCCTGAACACGATCTACTAGAAGTGACAGCTTCAACAGGAGCTTTTCGTTTCCCCACCGGAAGTGACAGCCTCAATAAGAGCTTTCTCGTTTTTTCCATGTATTTTGAAAATTGCATCATTTGCGAGAAAAACAGTTATGAACTATCAGATTCTAAATTTATTTTGCAACAATACCGGTCCAGATCAATTATCAAAATTTTAAGCGGAAATGATAACTTTTGTGAAAAAACTATTTTTCAGTAAAAATTTGGTCCCTGTACAGGGCATACGAATTGATGGGTCGGGATGAAACTTCAGATTTTGTTCCATGAATTTGATAGGTCCATCGGAAGTGGCAGCCTCTATAGCTGCTTTCCATTTTTTTTGCTAATAGTTTGAAAAGTATATAGCATTTACGAAAAACGATCAAAATCAGTTCAGGGTGGTCATTTTGTAAAACCAAATAATTTTTGGTCGAGATTAACATTTTTGTTGTTGTGAATTATAATTTGCTGGGGCAAATAGTGTAAGTTCAACCAAATGTGTTCATTTTTCCGAACAAAAATCAAAAATACAGCATTTTGCATCATACACGCATAAACATCACTTCATATAAAATATTCATGTAACTAAAACAGAAATGTCAAATTATCACTTTTAGTTCATTATTCCCCCTCTTGCAGGGTTGTGTTTGTAGACTACTTTGTTTTGAATTTTATCACAAAAAAACTCTCCACTAGTGATATAAATTGGTGATAAAGCACCACAAAATGACCACTCAGATTATATTTTAAATTTTACCGGAAATAAATGAGTTTTGATAAGAAATACTTTATTTCACCAAAATTCGGCATCTCTACAGATCGGACTGTCTGGAGACCATGCGAAATGTAGTGGACGTCTTTGTACCAGAAGTTGCAGCTTCGTAGCAGCTTTCCAAAATTTTGACAATGGGGTTTAAATTTTTAACCAGGGTTTTAAACTGGTTGATTTTTTGTAATTTCAACAGGAATAATGATTTTTGTTTATACAAGACAATTTTTATTACAAATCCGGTAGGCTAAATTTTTCGCTTTATAAATTATGTGTAATTTACGTACATTTGTCACCCACCAGAATTACACCCCTCAATTTTTTTTTTTGTTATTTGTTTCACAAGCACTAGTAAAAAGGTGAAAAGGTCTAGAAAACACAAGACCTTCTCCTATTCACTCATTTTGAATTTAATTCATTCCATTATTCGTACATTTACTGGTAACCTGTACAAGTAAATTTGCCAAATCGATCTGTTTTCATCTTCCAATATTACATAGCTCATCTTTCTTCGCCTATTTTATCAGTGTAAACTGATTTCCATCGTAAACTTACCTGAAAAGAAAAAAATCGAAATTTCAATTAGTAACAAAATTACGCTTATAATTACGATGATAAAAAAAAATTAATCCAAAAGCAATGCAATAACAAATTTAATTAGAAAGTTAAGTTCTAAAATGTTAAGTTCAATAACTTCGTAATAAAAAAAGCAGAAGCAAATAGAAAATTTTCCGGTATTAATTCACAACGATCGCATCAAAATTCCGCACATTTTTGTTTTTACGCCATATAAACAAATTATTCAATTCACGTCTCCCCTGTTTGCGTAAATCGGGGTCCGCAATTAAAAAGTAAAGGTAAACAACAAGTGCGAAATAATGACAGTGACGTAACACGATACAAAAAAAAGTTTATTATAAAGCATGCTAAGTACTTGCGCACACAGCGCCAAATAATTCGGATTTTTTTACACAATAACAAATTTATTTATCTATTCTTAATTGTTTTATCGCTATTTAAATGTTTGATTTTATATATATAGAGAGGAGTAGTGTTGTTACCAATTACTAAACATTAAATAATAATAGTTAAGAAATCGTAATTTAAAAAAAAATAGTTTTAAATTATGCGCGCTCGCTGCTATCTGCTCCGGGCAATGTCATCACGTGCTAAGTGCTACACATATAAAGATTAAGCATGGAAATTTTAATTAAGTCATCATCTTTTATGGCCTTGAATTCGCTATAAACAAAAAAGTGCGATTTTCTTTAAAACTCAAATATAGAGAGAGCAGCACATAATAGTTTTTTTGTTAGTTTTGTTGTTGATGTATCAATTGAGTAACAGAAATGTCAATAACATGAAGAGTTACAAGATGAAGCGGCACACAGCAGAATGGTATAGAGTAGCGGCGATCAAAGTATATGGGAGAAAGTTTTTGTTTTAGTTTGTTGTGTTTAGTTTTTAGTTTTTTGTTTAACTTCTATTTTAAGTAATAAAACAATTTATTCCACTTTCAACTACTTACTCTATACCGGGGTCTAACTATTATTTTATTAATGTTGCTTGTGCACATATAAATCATGTACGGAAGTTTGAATTTTGGATGATATATGTACGAGTACCTAGATAACTTTTGATATTAGACAAACGTCACTCGCATAGCTAGGCAATTTACCAATTATACGCGGTAATTGTCTCTTAATTTAATTTTCGCGTAATTCGCTAAATTGACTTTAATATTAAATATGCGATTTTTTTGTTTTGCATTTTATTTGTTTAGTAAGCTTAATGAATTATGCACGATGGTTGATTGATCTGTTATGTCATAAATATATACGTATTTATTGACGTAGTCAGACAGACGACGGACACACACTCCATTGGAATGTTTGTTTAGTAGTTAAATATACAAAGCGGAACTTGAAGAGGTAATTTGATTATTTTAGTTTTAAAAATATTTCCTTATTGCTGCATATTTTGGATAAGCGTTACGCAAAATTAATTTGCATGCTCAATTTGTAAAACTCCATCAATTTTATTAAGATAACTGTATTCGAAATTGTATTTTAGTGACACCTGCTAGAAATAGGAGAAATTATGTAATTTTGGCGTTAATAATCAACCCAGAAGAAATTGGCTTTCGAGAGAATAAGAGAGAGTTAAATTTCAAAGAACCATTTTAGCAAAGATCGAACTATTAGCCCTTTCAGTAGATTTGTCCCATAAATGAAGTCGTTGAAGTTAGCCCGAAAAAGTGTCAGCTCGACAAAAATGGTGCGTTTCTCGGATAAAGTAAGCTATTGCGAAAAAGTGTAAGTATAAGTAAGAAAAAATTTTAATGAGTAGTAGCGTATACGGCCAGATAGGCCTTGGTCACACCAAGATGTCATGATAACCACTGGTCTATATCATGACCATAGATCATAATTGACCATAGAGAAATTTACAAAATAATGAATATTTCGAATTAAGGTTTTCGGGATAGCTGCACTTTATCCGAGAAACACACCATTTCGCGGGCTGACATTTTTCGGGCTAACTTCAACGACTTCATAAATGGGATAATTTTCTCTTTTTGCTATGTAATTGTGATTGTTCTATATTCTTCTCACTCATTGTTACTACACATCTGTAATTTTTACACTAATTTGTATTTAGCCTCGTCCTGCTGGAAGCACATGTCGTCTACTCTCATATCGTTCAATTTGGCCAAAAGAAATCGGTTAGCATCGTTCTGTAGCGCTCGACGTTGATGGAGATGCATTCACCAACGTCATTGCCCCATATACGAAACCCATTGCCTCATATACGGCAATTTTGCTTGAAATAGCCATTCATCCAAAAATGCACCTCGTCGCTAAAGATTATTTTTTGGCCAAAATTGGAGTCCTCTTAACTGTGTAATTAACTGTGAGCCCCTGGGTCAGTTGAATCTTGTACGGGTGTAAACCCAAGTCCCAACGTAAAATTGGCCGAGTTGAAGCCTGTGAAAGGCCGGGTTATAGTTGTTTAACGAATTGGTTGTCTCGAATTTGGCCACCAAACGTTGGAGAGTCGAAATTATACTTTCATTTACTTTTAAAATGCTTCGTTAACAGGAGAAGTAATTAACACACACCAAAAACGAAAAACCTTCTAATTAAATAAAAAAGCTTATACATTAATTTGATTTTACATCAGATGAAAACGATATCAACGTGGACACACCAAACAACAAACCACAGAATAGTCTTATTGAAGCTGAAGATATTATTCAGGGCATAGTGGTTCTGCCGCCAATAACTGTGAAAAAATCTTTATTTGACGAGTAGAAGAAGAAGAGGAACTAACTGAGACGAATAATAGCATTTTAACTATCGAAAGTCAAGAACGAACCCCGAATTTGTCGAATTACACTGTTTTGGCTGATCAACATTTTCAAATTGTGGGAAATGTGGAATCTGAAGTCATCGAAAAAAATGCTTCATGGCATGCGTTTGGAAGAATCCACAACTGTATATTTTTAAAAATACTTTACGACTGATTTTTTCGAAAATGCAGCAACATATTATACAAATATATATGCAACAGAAAAAATTACAACAGACTATAACATGACCAATGCAGCAGAAATCGAGAAACTTTTCGCACTACATATTTTAATTAGAGTACTAAAATTTCGTCGAACGAAAATGAATTGAAACAATCTTCTATCGATAGACCTCGCTACGGAATCATCTACATGTAGCAAACAATCAATGCCAATACATTTTTCCAAGTTCGCCCTGTAATTGACGCCGTGTGCTCAGTCGAAGAAAATATATGTGTCGATGAACAGATTATGCCGTTTACAGAACACCACTCTGCCAAATAAAATATCAAAGAGAAACCTGGTCCATGAAATGTATGAATTTTTAGTTTATCAAGGGAAATCAACAGGCATTTCAGAAAATGATCAGCAGAGACTCGGGTTGGGTGCTTTTGTTGTTTTGCATTTATGACGCAGAATTACCAAACCAGGAATTGCAAGATTTAATCGATTTGGTTAGCCACCTTTATTAGATGATAAACAAATACAAAGAAAGTAACGGATAAAGAAGTTGTTGATCGGGGTGAAAATTTGGTTCTCGTAAAGTGACAACAGATCGATGCATGTGTCTTCGAATTTTGTTCGAATTTGAGTTGGTTCACAGAAACTGGTCGCTCGTCGGTATAAACCTGAAAAGAAATATTTTTCTGTCCAACAACCGGAAATGGTTCAAATGGAATGAGCGAGGTGGATTTAATGGATCTATGAAAGTCTAAAAAATTGTCCGATTTCATTTTGTTGATCTGGCTGTCTGCTCTAGCTGGATGGAGTACAGAGAAAATTTACTTAAATGTGGCGTTAATTACGCAGCGATTTTAAAAATTATTTATCATCACCAATTTAAAATCACCACCAAAAATGCAAAACAGCGAAGTTTGGCCGCTCAAAGAAATACAGTAGGACATAATCGAGCATTTCGCACCTCATGATAAAAAAAAAACAAGCATCACGTTGCAAGATGCAAATTTAAAACATTTTTTCTGTAAATCTTGTGCCTAAATAGAGATCAATCTCCCAATTTATAGAAAATGCTCAAATACGAAGTTTCATCCCGATCAATCAATCAGTCCGAATTTTTGTTCAAAAACAATTTTTTTATCAAAAATCATCATTTCCAATTCGGGATGCTGATCTGAACCGGTATCGTTGTAAAATTAATTTAGAACCTTTTATCTCCTAGTGGCTTTCCTCCGTAAATAATACACGTTTGAAAATATTTGCAAAAAATAAAAAAGCTTTTATGGAAGCTGCCACTGCGGTAGGCCAATTTCGGTCAAATTAACTGGGATCTTCCGCAATTTACGAAGCTATTACGTTTTTGCCTAAATCGATTCATCGGGAGGGGCAATATCCAAAGAGACTTTTTCGTGTTCTAAATTAATTTTGCAACAATACCGGTTCAGAAGAGCCTTCCGAAATTTAAGCGGAAATGATGATTTTTGACAAAAAATTGGTTTTGAACAAAAATTCGGCCTTGGTGCAGCCCAGACTGATGGACTGATCGAGATGAAACTTCATACTTAAGGTTTTTCTATAAATTGGGAGATCACAGTGGCTTTGGCCGAAATCGATCCACCGAAAGTGGCAGCCTCCATAACAGATTTTTCGTTTTTTGGAAATATTTTGAAAAGTATATCATTTACGAGAAAAATGACTAAATGAACTAAACCATTGCAAATTAATTTTGCAGCAATAAAGGTCCAGATCATTTTTTCAAAACATAATTGAAAATGACGAATTTTGACAAAAAAAAACCGTTTTTTGACAAAAATTTCGAATCTGTACAGCCCAGACAGTTTTTCTAAACGTACCCGGGAAGGACCATTTTGGATAACAACTTTTATTCTACCAACTTTCGGCTGAATAATGTTAAATTTTATTAAAAGTTAAAACTTTAGAAATTATGTGCAATGTATTCTTAAATTACGTACATTGGTCCACAGCAGGCATCCTCCATTTTACTATTTCTTTTTTACAATTCATTTCTTGCTGCAATATTTGCGATAAAGAGATGAAGTCCATTGTGCTTGCAGTTTATCCAGAGGACCTTCTTCGATCGGTTCTATCGCTGATGCTCTTCGGACAGAATATCCTCTCTTTGTATTCTTATATTGTTAACTGGTGCTATTGGTGTTTGTACTGTTCCTCCATGACTATTCTCGTACAACTTTTATCGTTCCCTCAATGATGCATCGTTCGAAACAGTTCTTTAAGCACTCATCAAAGAGCTGGATCGAGTAGAAAGCCATGTTGAACCCCACAATTAACTCTGTTCTCTTTTCACCCTTTTGAAATCAGTACACCGGTAGTGGCAGCTTTTATTGGAACCTTTCAGCATCTTGAAAATATTTTGAAAAGTATATTATTTACGAAAAAAGGTCTATATCAATATCAGCTTTTCAAATGGCGACTTTTAAGAAATAACTATTAATCAATAAAAATTCGGCCGCTGTACAGCCTAGATGAATTGGTTGATCGGGTTGAAACTTTATAATCAAGCTTTTCTACAAATGGGGAGATTTCAGCGGTTTTTGGCATTTACGAAAAAACGATTAAAAACAAAACGAATGTAATTTAAATTTCATAAAATTTGTTCAAATCATTTTTTTAAATTTTACCAGAAATGACGAATAGTTTGATAAAAATAAACTTTATTGCACCAAAATTCGGCATCACTTCAGGCGAAGTCCGGGCGGATTGACTATTTGGAATGAAACTTCGTATACTTAAGTTTTTTTATGACCAGGGAGATCCTTACAAAATTTGGTGGATATTTTTGTACCAGAAGCGGCAGTATTTTGATTATGTAAGACAGTCTTTACCAATAAACTGGTAAGTTTAATTTCTCACTTTAGAAATCAAGTGTGGTGTTTTCGAGATCTATAATTATAGATACACATTTATGGTAAGAGAAAGTCGGGTGTTTGCCATAACATATTCATCCCCCCAATTTTTTACAAATTTGAAGTTTGTACTAACTTTCAACAATAAAGGGACCAGGCCACCCAAATATTATTTAAAAAATAAAAGGGAGTCAACATGGATAGCGTCTACGGTCGGTAACGGGAGCCAACACGGGACCAAACAAACATGAATAAACAATTCAATAAACAAAAAGAGCAACAATTTAAAATTTTTAAATCATATAATCATAACGACATTTTCAACAGTCACGAACTTACACCCCCCCCCCCCCCTCACTTTAATAAAATGGAGCAAAAATTGCTCAACAATATTGCAAAATAAAACATCGAACTTGCCAGCATATTTTATCGAATTGAATTTTTTAAAAAATTTTGGAACTGGCCGAAAATATCGAAAGAAAATTTGATCGAGAAAAGATCATCGAAAAAGAGAGCAACGATTTTTTCGTCAAGCTTACGTTCAAATTCTAAATAAGGCTAGATCTCTCTCCTCATCTCTTCTTCTTCGTCTCTAATTTTACGTTTTTATTTTCTATACAAAAAACGGGGACACCCCAAATTCACTTAGCATTTGTCTACTTTGCACACAAATGGCCTAAAAAAATCACAAATTCCTTTCAATTTTATTAAATTTATGTTCTATATTTTAGTTTGCGATATTTTTTGACCATGAAACATTTTTTTTTTAAATTTTCGACAAAACAAAATATTTGACGAGTTTGTACTTCGGAGTTATATTTTTCGGCTACATCCCATGTTCGTTATTTTAGTATGAGGTTTAAAAATAAAGGTTTGACAAGGATATTTAAATAGTTAATACATAAACAAATTCTATGTTTCTTTTCCGATTTTTTCCCTTTTCTGTTTAATTTTATTTTTCACTTTTTATCCTTCGATTTTTTCATTAACGGCGAACCCGGCGAACTGGGTAACCCTGGCCTTTAATGTCACTCAGGTAAAACTGCCGTCTGCATATGTTGTTGATAATCTAACTACTCGGTCGATTTCTAATCTTCTTCTAGTCGTTTCCTCAAGTAAGAATGCGCAGCAAGCCCACATAATCTGCGTTCTAAATTGGACATAAACACAGCGAAAATGGTGGACGTGATAAAAGCCAATCAAGGGCGATCCTTATCAAAAAGTATTGCATTGCACAGGTCCAGTTTTGGTATCGTGGTTTGGTGTATTGATCTTCGGTGTCATCAGCAACGATCCATCCAAAAATTGTGTTGAGTATTACTGGCTGATTGATATGGCGGGACAGATCTTCTCTAATGGCTTGGGAAAATAATCAGCTTCGATCGAATCGCTCAGAAATGCTGGAACTACGTACGGTCTATTAAAGGTTTTAGGTAGAAGGTAAATTCACTGATGCAATGCGTCTCCTTCTGAATTAATTGATTTTACTGCCACTGCGATTCTCTCTCTAGATATATTGTACCGAGTTGTCCAAGGTCAGTAACACACAGACGCGTGTTGTTCCTCAGTAGTTGTATCTATGAATGCCTGAGACTTCATTATTATTTAGGACCGGAATCAAAAAGCATTCGAAGATCTTTTCAAGCATACATTTTTAGAAAATCATACCTTCAGAGTTACAATGTTTTTGGCTCAAGCTAATCTTCTACAGGATGCGTAGAAGAAATACGACTTTTTTCGTGGCAGTGGCACCTAGTGGATGGCTTCTATAAATTGGTGCCAGTCAATGGTTTTTATGAATTGTAATTTTATACAGATCTAAAAAGGATTGCCACTGTAACCTCTGGAGATGCTTTTTCTTTTTTCTGCATGGTGCTACTCATTTCAATTTACTTGAAGATATTATATTCTGCACTCTCTTAAATATCAAATGGATGTAATTTCCCTCAAAATCGCCAAGTATCGGAATTTTCTGAATATATTTTTTTTTTATACCAACCCGGCGAAACGCCAAGGATGGAAACACAAAAACATTACAAAATCAATGTAAGATGATCAGCATAATTTTTGGACTCGTTTTACGATTATTTTGAGTGGTATTTTCTTAAGTCTGTTGGATTATAAGGCTGCATACTAAATTTTAAAAAAATTGATACGTTTTCACAAAGCCATAAATTTTAAATACATAATTTTTAAATACAAATTTTAGACCAACTTTCTAATTATTTCACGATTACTTCATTACTACCCCTAACTTTTTCAACGAATTGTTGTGAAATAACTGTTGCGACTTTTAAATACCGGAACAGCAGTCACCAATAAGTTTATTGATTTTTAAATTTTCTAAAAAATTTAAATGACCCAGATGAGAGGAGCTGCTGCTTTACAAAATTTTGAAAATAACCCGATTTTTTTTTGAAAACTTACGCGTGAGTGTATTTCCGGCGGTAGCACGTTCTATTCAAAATTAACAGAGATCGAAGGTCGATTAGCTGTCATGTACATTTTGCGAAGATCATAATTTCCCTTAAATTAAAAAGCAAAAAAGCTTTAATTTTAATGATATTTTTCTTTTTACCTTCCATGTAAAAATAAATAAAATTAGTTCCTCCTAAATGAAAGAATTGATTGCAATGAAATATGTGCAAAATATAAAAAATACACAAGTATTAGAAATACACTGTTAAAAATATTCTTATAAGAATTTTGAGTGAAAATTAGAAAATAACTAAAAAAATTATTCTACAGCTGCCATAAATAAAAATGACATACTTCTGAATTTTGTTCTAGCAATTAAGTCAATTCGTTCGATATGGGTAGTTTTAGTCAATAAATTACTAAAATCGCTGAGTTTTTCCGAAAATGCCTATAACGTAATACAATCAAATGAATCAAGTGAAATTTCCAAATTAAGAGTAGGGGTATACTTTCTGATAAATCAAGTCGATTTTATTGGTTGGTCATTTCTAAACAGAGAATTGGGATATCCTATTTAGTCTTGGTAAATGCAGACAAATTTATTGGTTTGAATAAAATTAGTTTTGATTAATTCTGGAAATCTTAGGATTTGTCGGAAAATTCCACAATTTAAGAAAATGAGTTTAGAGCCATTTTAAAAATAAGGAAAGAGGTATCCTTTTCGTTCTCATGTTAACATTATTTGACACCAACAAATGAGTCAAAAGCTATTTCAAAAAGAAGAAAGGAGTTAAATGATTGTGTAAAACTAATGCTGACAAATTCTACGATATTCAGAATTTATCTAAACTAAAACTACTCAAACCAATAAAACTGATTAGAATTAGGAGAAAGAAAAATGATATGGAAATGGCTCGTGGTTCATTTGATCCTGTCAACCTAAATCTAACATTTGCATATAGTGGAATTTTTCAAGCTTACGTTCAAATTCTAAATAAGGCTAGATCTCTCTCCTCATCTCTTCTTCTTCGTCTCTAATTTTACGTTTTTATTTTCTATACAAAAAACGGGGACACCCCAAATTCACTTAGCATTTGTCTACTTTGCACACAAATGGCCTAAAAAAATCACAAATTCCTTTCAATTTTATTAAATTTATGTTCTATATTTTAGTTTGCGATATTTTTTGACCATGAAACATTTTTTTTTTAAATTTTCGACAAAACAAAATATTTGACGAGTTTGTACTTCGGAGTTATATTTTTCGGCTACATCCCATGTTCGTTATTTTAGTATGAGGTTTAAAAATAAAGGTTTGACAAGGATATTTAAATAGTTAATACATAAACAAATTCTATGTTTCTTTTCCGATTTTTTCCCTTTTCTGTTTAATTTTATTTTTCACTTTTTATCCTTCGATTTTTTCATTAACGGCGAACCCGGCGAACTGGGTAACCCTGGCCTTTAATGTCACTCAGGTAAAACTGCCGTCTGCATATGTTGTTGATAATCTAACTACTCGGTCGATTTCTAATCTTCTTCTAGTCGTTTCCTCAAGTAAGAATGCGCAGCAAGCCCACATAATCTGCGTTCTAAATTGGACATAAACACAGCGAAAATGGTGGACGTGATAAAAGCCAATCAAGGGCGATCCTTATCAAAAAGTATTGCATTGCACAGGTCCAGTTTTGGTATCGTGGTTTGGTGTATTGATCTTCGGTGTCATCAGCAACGATCCATCCAAAAATTGTGTTGAGTATTACTGGCTGATTGATATGGCGGGACAGATCTTCTCTAATGGCTTGGGAAAATAATCAGCTTCGATCGAATCGCTCAGAAATGCTGGAACTACGTACGGTCTATTAAAGGTTTTAGGTAGAAGGTAAATTCACTGATGCAATGCGTCTCCTTCTGAATTAATTGATTTTACTGCCACTGCGATTCTCTCTCTAGATATATTGTACCGAGTTGTCCAAGGTCAGTAACACACAGACGCGTGTTGTTCCTCAGTAGTTGTATCTATGAATGCCTGAGACTTCATTATTATTTAGGACCGGAATCAAAAAGCATTCGAAGATCTTTTCAAGCATACATTTTTAGAAAATCATACCTTCAGAGTTACAATGTTTTTGGCTCAAGCTAATCTTCTACAGGATGCGTAGAAGAAATACGACTTTTTTCGTGGCAGTGGCACCTAGTGGATGGCTTCTATAAATTGGTGCCAGTCAATGGTTTTTATGAATTGTAATTTTATACAGATCTAAAAAGGATTGCCACTGTAACCTCTGGAGATGCTTTTTCTTTTTTCTGCATGGTGCTACTCATTTCAATTTACTTGAAGATATTATATTCTGCACTCTCTTAAATATCAAATGGATGTAATTTCCCTCAAAATCGCCAAGTATCGGAATTTTCTGAATATGTTTTTTTTTTATACCAACCCGGCGAAACGCCAAGGATGGAAACACAAAAACATTACAAAATCAATGTAAGATGATCAGCATAATTTTTGGACTCGTTTTACGATTATTTTGAGTGGTATTTTCTTAAGTCTGTTGGATTATAAGGCTGCATACTAAATTTTAAAAAAATTGATACGTTTTCACAAAGCCATAAATTTTAAATACATAATTTTTAAATACAAATTTTAGACCAACTTTCTAATTATTTCACGATTACTTCATTACTACCCCTAACTTTTTCAACGAATTGTTGTGAAATAACTGTTGCGACTTTTAAATACCGGAACAGCAGTCACCAATAAGTTTATTGATTTTTAAATTTTCTAAAAAATTTAAATGACCCAGATGAGAGGAGCTGCTGCTTTACAAAATTTTGAAAATAACCCGATTTTTTTTTGAAAACTTACGCGTGAGTGTATTTCCGGCGGTAGCACGTTCTATTCAAAATTAACAGAGATCGAAGGTCGATTAGCTGTCATGTACATTTTGCGAAGATCATAATTTCCCTTAAATTAAAAAGCAAAAAAGCTTTAATTTTAATGATATTTTTCTTTTTACCTTCCATGTAAAAATAAATAAAATTAGTTCCTCCTAAATGAAAGAATTGATTGCAATGAAATATGTGCAAAATATAAAAAATACACAAGTATTAGAAATACACTGTTAAAAATATTCTTATAAGAATTTTGAGTGAAAATTAGAAAATAACTAAAAAAATTATTCTACAGCTGCCATAAATAAAAATGACATACTTCTGAATTTTGTTCTAGCAATTAAGTCAATTCGTTCGATATGGGTAGTTTTAGTCAATAAATTACTAAAATCGCTGAGTTTTTCCGAAAATGCCTATAACGTAATACAATCAAATGAATCAAGTGAAATTTCCAAATTAAGAGTAGGGGTATACTTTCTGATAAATCAAGTCGATTTTATTGGTTGGTCATTTCTAAACAGAGAATTGGGATATCCTATTTAGTCTTGGTAAATGCAGACAAATTTATTGGTTTGAATAAAATTAGTTTTGATTAATTCTGGAAATCTTAGGATTTGTCGGAAAATTCCACAATTTAAGAAAATGAGTTTAGAGCCATTTTAAAAATAAGGAAAGAGGTATCCTTTTCGTTCTCATGTTAACATTATTTGACACCAACAAATGAGTCAAAAGCTATTTCAAAAAGAAGAAAGGAGTTAAATGATTGTGTAAAACTAATGCTGACAAATTCTACGATATTCAGAATTTATCTAAACTAAAACTACTCAAACCAATAAAACTGATTAGAATTAGGAGAAAGAAAAATGATATGGAAATGGCTCGTGGTTCATTTGATCCTGTCAACCTAAATCTAACATTTGCATATAGTGGAATTTTTCGACAAACTCTACGATATCCAGAAATTATCTTAACTAAAGCTACTCAAACAAATAAAATCTGTTTGTGGTGGGACGAACTACACAACCGTAAGAATTGCAGTAATTTGAAAACTTAAAACTTTCAGCGGTAAAAGGAAATAAATTTTCAAAATTAGTTGCTATTTGGTAATTTTCTGTATCAGAAAAGAAAGAAATGTTTTTAACAAGGCGGATTCAGTGTTGCGTTCGTTCGTTCAGTCATTCATTCAGACAATTTTTTTTTCAACCAATCATATTGCTTCAAAACGACGATTTTTTCCTGCTGTATTTTTTCACAAGAGAAGATTGGTCGAAAAAAATTGGTTGAATGTATGACTGAATGAACGAACGCAACACCGAATCCTCGTTCACAAGTATTGGCACCAAAATATATGTAAAACCATTTTATGTTCTCTGTTTTGTTTAATTGTGAGTAAAATACAAATTTTCTACTAATTTTGTCATAGTGTCATGACAAAAACATCAGCAATTTTTATAAATTTTGTCTTTGTCACGGGGTAATGCGCATGATCAGATTCTATACAAATATATTTTGTCATGACATTCTAGCGTTATGACAAAATTAGGCAAGTGAAAACCGACCATTAGAGTTTTGAGTCGATTGGCGCGTTTTTTAATCTTTGCAGTTGTACGGCTACTTCGCATCCATCCTCACTCTTTTTTCAGAACTCCTTTAGTAGCTATGTGGCCTCGCTGGTTCGCTGCAGCTCATACAATTTGCCAAACTTTCTCTTCTAAATGTCTGTATCTTGGGTCTCTATAGCAATATTAATGAGCTGGCCCTTATAACTGACATTTTTTGTGTTGTGAAATCAACCTTGATTTTCTTAGGACATGAATCTCTATCTCTTTATCGATTGTTAGGATAAACAAGGGCATAGAAATTTTCTCTTTTCTCTTCACAATTCGGATAACTATTTAATTTTTAGATTTTTCAGAAGTTTTCTTTTATTCCCTCTGCTCCTCGGATGCTACTTTTTGACTTTAGACTCTTTTCGAATTGTCCCTGTCTGCGATACAAATTTTACAAAATTTAATTAAGAAATAGCCGAGTTCCCTCCAGTTTAAAATTTATTTATATCATGTAAAATGTACAGATATCATTTTTCATAAGGACTGGTTATGAAATGGCTAGTTTAGTCCAGCACGAACAGATCCTAGAATTTTGTCCAAAACTTACTTTAAAATTTCTGATCAATACTACTATCCAAATTCATCGTATTTTGTTAAGAAATGGCGGAAAAACGGAATATTGCTAAATTTCAAGATTTTATTTACCGAGTTCCTTTACATCGAAGATCAATCAATTTGCCACTTGCGGAGGAGAGTAGCGCAATCCGCTATCATATATACAGCATATACTTTCCATTCTTTCCAGACAAAAAATCTTATACAGGAACCAGTTCAACATCCTCGAATGTATAATGATTTCGGTTTTCGATACTGGTATACAGGTTTAGTATATACAATATAATGGGTTTTTACAAACTGTAAGTGTTCGGCCTAAATTCTCAAAAATGAATTAATTCTGTGTACATGTGAATTTATACGTAACATAACACGATTTAAAAGAAAATTAAGAGCAACCATAAAAAAGATTAAAGCGGGCGCCTAACACTTTCTTAATGATTATGCTTATTAAAACATTAGATATGCATATTTTCTCAAATAAATTTACCCAAAAATAAAAAAACCAAAAACACCGTTTCTTCATAATATTTGGATTTTTAACCAAATTCTAATTCTTGGAAAGTTTAATTAATAAAAAAAACAATTACTACTTTAATATACATATACAAAATGAAAATATGAAGAAAGTTGTAAGTAATATAATTATTAATTTTACCATTACGATTATTTTTATTGAGCAAAAATTGCATTATTTAATAGCAATTTTCATTTTGTTAATATAATGATATGGTGTGTAATGTACACGAGTATGAAGTACTCGTATGTACATCAAAAACGGAAATACTTTCAAAAATAGAATATATCTCATATATGAGTACACTCATATGCATTAAAATAAAAATTAAATTGTTTGTTGTTGTTTTCTTACAATTTCTTGTTTTCCTTTCAATTTTCTTATAAAATCATATTCATTCATCGAACACGTACGTAAGTAACCAACAATAATAGTACAAAATATAAATAAATCAATCATAATCGGTTTTACTCGTAAAATTTTGTATACAAAAATATGTTTTCTTATCCAACACTATTTATTACAACAACATTATTAAGTTGTTGTAAATTTACAGATTTGCCTAGATTTGGCATTTTCTATACGGTTTTTTTTATGTAATTTATGGGGTATTTGTGACAAGCGAGAAATTTGTGATACACAAATTAATTGTGACAAATTGGTAACGCGAATATATTGTCACTGTGTTAGTGTGCTAAATAGTACTTTCTGTCTTGCGAAATTAAGGTTTACAATTTATTTTAAACGTATTTCCGTTTTAGCGAAGTCAAGCTTATTTGCACGCCTTTGTTTGTCAGCCTTATTCTACTCAATGCCTCATCCCTTACTCTACTTAAAAATCAGGAGTGGATTATAGAAAGTGGTCCGCAGAATGGCAGGTTTCAATCAGTCGATATATACTGATTGTTTTTTTGTTTTAACCCCGCCTTCGTACGGGTATTATAATCCAGTGCGAACCTTACGATTTTGAAACAATAATATCGTTTTGTCGTGTATTCGTGGCGAAAAAGTTTTGCTTGGTGGTGCGTAGTTGGTCGATGACTGTGTCGTTTGATGGTGGAGGAGAAAGATATTTTTCGGTAAAGAACACACCGGGTAGCTTGAGTGTTTGGCCATAGACCATCTCAGGTGATGAGTACTGACGATTTTCTTTAAAATGTCGATGAAATCTTTCGACTATGCCATTCGCTTGTGGATGCTATTGTTACGAATTTGCCCTGCCAAATCCGGTTCGCATCCCTGGATTATGAATATCGTTATAGAATTTGACGGTTTCAACATGACTTCTCATAATTCACACAGCTTCAGAATATTCGCGAAAATACGGGAAATAATCTCTTGAATAATTTTTAAATATTTATTAAAAAATTACGCTACTGCTGGAATATTCCCGAAATATTCCAACAATAATTTTCCCACTCTTTTTTTACCAACACTAAATTAGAACAACCAATAATACCACAATTTTCAATTACACCATTATTTTCACTTAACAACACTTATTACTTTCCCGCTTTTAACTTTCGCTTAAATGAGATGCGCGAATATTTCAGTATCCAGATAATCTGGGTTCCTGTGCACTCGGACGTCACGGGAAACTGCAGGGCAGACGAACTAGCTAGGTATGGTACGACTCTCCAGATGCAGCCGGAAAGGGCAGGTCTGGGGAGGCCTATAGCAGCGCTTAAATTGGCGCTCAGTAAGAAGGCAATCGCCTTGACAGATGAGAGGTGGGCCAACACCCTCACGTGTAGAGTAGCGAAACAGGTTTTGCCAAAATTGGACCTGCCGCGATCCAAAGCCCTAGTAGCCCTGGGAAAACGAGAGTTAGGACTAATCGTAGAGATACTGACAGGACACTGTCTTTTTGGGGAACATGCGAGAAGGTTGGGTCTACATACGAATTGCACTTGAAATTCCGACTTTTGTAGAAGTTGTATGGACGAAGAGGTGGAAGAGACTTTAGATCACTTCCTATGCTCGTGTCCGGCACTGGCATACAAAAGACATAAGTATTTGGGTGTGTACGATATGGACAGCCTTTCTGAACTCGCGAACTATGGAGTGCGAGATATTTTACGCTACATAAGTAGCTCCGGATGGTTTCAGCGAGAGATTGGATCGTGTGATTCCTATTGTGAGGGCCATTATTGGCCTAAGTGTGCGATAGCAGCCACTCTAACCTAACCTAACCTAACTTTTGCTTTTAATATTTCGCGTACCGAATCTCCTAAATGTCCTACTGAGACTGACTGTGTTTATTGTACTCGTATTTATATATCGATCGAATATTCCAGATTCCTAGAGCCTAGACGTTCTGTTCCAGACCTTTATAATCTGTTACACAATAAACTGATTTACAATTATTTAGTACTACTACCAAACCTCAGGTGTCACCGCTATATTTTACAATTTAGCTTCGATAAAGGCGAAAACACAAGTCAGGCGGCTGAAATTGTGAATTGTGTCTATGGTTCCGATGCTGTCCCATACAATCACGCGCAATTTTGGTTTCGTTGATTCCGTTCCGGGAATTTCGATATCAAAGATGCACCACGCATTGGAAGGCCTGTCGTCGAAAAAGACCGGCATGTGAGATGTCGTATTATCACCCAGGAGCTGAAAGTCGACCACAATACAGCTTTAAACCTGGTGTGCAACGAAATCTCGTTTTTCAAAATCTCGTTTTTTTAAATCTCGGTTTTCAAAATCCCGGTTGTGTATAAAAAAAACCCTATTTTTAGGGAATCCCGGCTTGAATTTTTAAAATTTGGCATGTGAGACAGTGGGACTTTTAAATGATTTTTTGACAAAATTCAAAAATGAGTTTGTGATAATGTTCTAGAAAATGACTAATAAGGATGGAATTTGGATGGAGGGCTAAGTACCCGTGAGAGTTATTAAAGCCGTCAGCTTCCACAATTATTGCATTTCAAAATGTTGCATTAACAAAATATTGCTTTTATTATGAGTCTTGCAACTACAAAATGTTGCAATTACAAAATCTTGCAATTCAAAAACTATATTGCTGAAAATACAATTAGGACTAGAAGAAAAGAAAACCGGGATTTTGAAAACCGGGAATTTGAAAACCGGGATTTTAAAAACCGGGATTTTGAAAACCGAGATTTCGTAGTACACCCCTATTTGCATAAGGCTGACTTCAAAAAGAACCTCAGTGTTTGGGTACCGCTCGGGTTGACGCAAAAAAAAACTAGATGGACCGTGTTTCCATCTGTGAATCCATGGCCAAACGAAAAGAAATCGAGCCATTTCTGAAGCGGATGATGACTGACGACGAGAAATGGTCACAAACGACATTGTCAAGCGGAAGCCATCATGTTCGAAAACCGGGGAAGCGGCCCAAACAATGGTCAAACTAGGAAGGTTTCGCTGTATTTGATGGGATTAAAAGATCTACTATGAGCTGCTCATCTACTATGAGCTGCTCCCCAATGGCCAAAGGCTCAATTCGAGCCTCTACGGCCAGCAATTGGGCCGAAAGAATCGGCCAGAATTAGCCAATAGGAGAGGAGGGCTAAGTGCGTCGTGTTCTACCTGGACAACGACAGGCCACACACGTTCATGATGACCTGCCAGAAGCTCCGGAAGCTTGGTTCGGAAGTAATGATGTATCTTTCTTATAGTTCGGACCTGACACCAAGCGAGTATCATCCCTTTTTGTCCATGGCAAACGCTCTTGGTGCTGTAAAATGGCCGCAAGGTAGGCTTGTGAAAACTGGTTATCTCAGCTATTTGCTAATATGGACCTTCTATGGTAAATGGGAACGGGTTATCGAAAAATGGCTCATATTTGAGTAAAATCGAGCTCCATTTCAAATATAGACCCGAAATAAACGTGAAACGAATGGATTTCTTATTCCCCAACCTTATATTTCCATAGCGATATTGGCAGGGAAAATTATTCCCAATTTTATTATGTTATTAAAAAAATACCACTAAGTTTTTACCTAACTATGCCAGAAAAAAATAATATAAACAGAAGTTATATGTGAAATCTTCTCCAGATCCCATTTCCGGGGGATTACGTCTTTGTTTATATTTGGCCAGTCTTTACCGTTCACATGTTGAAAATCTTGGGTAAATTGTCTAATGTAATTCAAATTCCTTGCTTGTCGTTGATTACGTTCGGTGAAAATGGTGGTCCCGACCTTCGACGAAATATCTGGTGTTTCGCAGATAGATAAATCACCAATACTTCCCTGTCCAATGCGGAATATTTTTTTATTCACATTCGAGAGCTTTTTCGAGAAGAATCCCAACGGCTCCTAACAGTTATTATTGTATTGCTGAAAAACAGCTCCGATCGCGGTATTCGATGCGTCAGTTTTGATATTGAACTTAGCGTCATTCATCTGTTGTGGCAATAATGCAATTGTATTCAATTTCGTTTCTAATTTCAAAAAATGTGTGTTGACATTCATCGGGCCAACAGGAAATCGGAAGAGTTCGAGCTGAAAATGCATTTTGAACTCATAATAATTATACCAGAACCATCGAGCCATTGAAACAGCTGTTCCAAGTGGGGTTTGTGTTGTTCCTAATCGAAGAATACAGAATGGCATCCGTATGGCGAATTTTGAATGTGGAGTATCGAGTAACGATCATGTGCCATCACCGAATTAAGTTGCCGATAATTTCCACACGGTCTCCAATCATTATGTTTTTTCTTACCATCTGTAGAGGGTAAGAGACGGGTAGCAATTGGATTTTGTAGCAATTTCGGCGGCCGATAAAACTAGATTGTTAGATTTTTAGTTCAAAAATTAGTCTCGAAAAGTCGGCTTCTGGTTTGTCGAAATTCGTTAGTTGCTGACGTGACCGTTCGATTCAGTCGTTTTATTTCTCAAAATTTTGTAAATTGAAGTAGCGGGGGGTTTGGGCGGTAGGATGAAAAATCTAGGAAGCATTTTGGGATAAATTTATCAAAATACAAAATAATTACAAATAAACATTTATTACAATATCACTTCATTGTGCTCACAATAGTTCAATTTTAATTCATTCACGCTATCTGTGCAAATAAATAGGAAAATTTAAGCAATCTTGTTCAAAAATAATTATTAAAAATAATAACTGATTTTTAAATAAAAATTTAATATTTGGTGTTGTACCCGTTTTTCTTAAGCACCGCATTAGATCGCCGCCCCATAGAATCTACAAGTGATTGAAATCTTTCAACTGGGATGCTCCACCAAGCGTTTTGAACGTTTTCCCAAAATCATTTTTATTTCTTGGCCTCGGCAATTTACTTAAACCACGTTTTAACACACACCCCATAGATTTTCTATTCGGTTTAGATCGGGAGATTGAGCTGGCCATTCCATTTTTTCGTTGGGTGACAAATATTACGAATGGGTAACTGAACAAATACAGCAGACATCACATCAAATAATTAGTTAAAAAAACAAGTTCCATCCCGGGTGGCCATATTTCAGAACTTCTTCCAAAAATTATTTAGAAATCTCATTTTCATCCAACACATCCGAATTTCATCAGCGCCCTTTAAACAAACTGAAATTTTTTTAAATGTAAATTTCCCACAAGAATATTTTTTGCAACCAACACAGTTATTGTGGTTTTATTTTCGTTGCAGACTCCAATTTGACAGCATTTTCGTGTAGTAACTATTTTCAATTTTATCTACCATCAAGTAGTGTTCACTTAGGTTCCCTGGTTCGAATGAATCATGATAGCCAGTACAAAGTTCTTCTGCTAATTGAAATAGAAGGTCTTTTCTGGTAATGTTTGTTCCCGTTAGTTCTTTGTACAGAATCCAAGCATTAATTCCAGATATGTCGCGGATATTAAAAAATACTTGTAAGGGCCATCTCTGAGATCCCGACTAAGCAGTGTATTTGGTCCATTATATCTACACCAAATTTGGTGCTGTAGAAAATGAAATGATTTCAGGAATATTTTTCGCTTTTATTGTATTTTTGGGGAATTAAGCTTAGAACTAAGTAGAAGTACTTTCTTAGTTGACTTAGCTTTATACCAGCGTTAGTGTGCAATTATCAGATTTGTAAATTAAACTTGAGAATTTAGGCAATTTATTTTTTTGTGTTTGCCAATACTCGGTAATTTTTTTTGAACGAATAGTTCCAACTAAAGTCGTATTCTTTTCTAAAAGTTTTGAAGCCAGTAATTTACTTATAAAAAAATTATCGGTTGTCATATTCCTACCGGAACCAGTTAATGGCTCAATTAGTTTTAGGACAACGAACTCACCCAAAGATATTCATTCTGGTTTATTTTTATTTTTTAAGTACGGAATTATATAAAATCAAAGAGAGGTCTCATCCTGTTATAAAACAAGAAGAGAAGAGACATTAAAGAGAAGATTAGAAATTAAGAGAAATTAAGAAGAATTTAGAAAAATTAGAAAATATGTAACGCCGTTTTGATAATCTGTAGAATTATTTGAAAATATTTAAAGTAAACTGAAAAATTACACATATTAGCACTTGAAATTCCAACCGATCATTTTGACCGGTAGGTATACCACATACCTATCTCGGGAAAAATAATACTAATATGTAAATAGAAATATTTACAAAAATGTATAAATAATATTATTCATAATATTACATCAAAAATTAGAATTTAAATTAACGGAGAAAATTTGTAAACCGGTCATTTTGACCGGTTGGTACATTTAGTGTTATTTCCATCCACCATATCTAAGCACATCTTAATCGTTTAATAAATTGCCGAATTCCATAAAATTTTATAAAACCAAGACGTCAAACTGGCATACGATAAATTGTCAACGCGATAAATGATGTCCACGATAAATTGTATCCAAGACACACTGTTCTACGGTTAAATGTTGAAACCCTATAAATTGTTAACGATAAATAAATATTTACGATGATGAAGTCTTTGATTAAATATTTACGAAGAAATGGTCAGATACCCATTCAAGTAAAGAAACTCAAATTTGGATGGCCATTATCGGCCATTCCCAGAGAACGTGATTCAGGTCTGGCTGGTAAAAGATGTTTGTTATTGAGTCACCTAACAAAAACCACCTAGTGCAAGTAATGCTCGACCTCGGGTTTATTGCTACGAATTTTGATGTTCTACATGTTAAGATGTCATTTTTACTCAAATTTGGATGACCATTATCGGCCATTCCCAGAGATCGTGATTCAGGTCTGGCTGGTAAAAGATATTTGTTATTGAGTCACCTAACAAAAACCACCAAGTGCAAGTAATGCTCGACCTTGGGTTTATTGCTACGAATTTTGGTGTTCTACATGTTAAGATGTCATTTTTACTCAAATTTGGATGACCATTATCGGCCATTCCCAGAGATCGTGATTCAAGTCTGGCTAGTACAAGAAGTTGATCATTGGGTTACCTAACAAAAACCACCTTGTGCAAGTAATGCTCGACCTCGGGTTTATTGCTACGAATTTTGGAGTTCTACATGTTAAGATGTCATTTTTACTCAAATTTGGATGACCATTATCGGCCATTCCCAGAGATCGTGATTCAGGCCTGGCTGGTAAAAGATGTTTGTTATTGAGTCACCTAACAAAAACCACCTAGTGCAAGTAATGCTCGACCTCGGGTTTATTGCTACGAATTTTGATGTTCTACATGTTAAGATGTCATTTTTACTCAAATTTGGATGACCATTATCGGCCATTCCCAGAGATCGTGATTCAAGTCTGACTAGTACAAGAAGTTGATCATTGGGTCACCTAACCAAACCCACCTAATGCAAGTATAATGCTCGACCTCGGGTTTATTGCTACGAATTTAGATGTTCTACATGTTAAGATGTCATTTTTACTCAAATTTGGATGACCATTATCGGCCATTCCCAGAGATCGTGTTTCAGGTCTGGCTGGTAAAAGATGTTTGTTATTGAGTCACCTAACAAAAACCACCAAGTGCAAGTAATGCTCGACCTCGGGTTTATTGCTACGAATTTTGGAGTTCTACATGTTAAGATGTCATTTTTACTCAAATTTGGATGACCATTATCGGCCATTCCCAGAGATCGTGATTCAAGTCTGGCTAGTACAAGAAGTTGATCATTGGATCACCTAACAAAAACCACCTTGTGCAAGTAATGCTCGACCTCGGGTTTATTGCTACGAATTTTGATGTTCTACATGTTAAAAAGTCATTTTTACTCAAATTTGGATGACCATTATCGGCCATTCCCAGAGATCGTGATTCAGGCCTGGCTGGTAAAAGATGTTTGTTATTGAGTCACCTAACAAAAACCACCTAGTGCAAGTAATGCTCGACCTCGGGTTTATTGCTACGAATTTTGATGTTCTACATGTTAAGATGCCATTTTTACTCAAATTTGGATGACCATTATCGGCCATTCCCAGAGATCGGGATTCAAGTCTGGCTAGTACAAGAAGTTGATCATTGGATCACCTAACCAAAACCACCTAGTGCAAGTAATGCTCGACCTCGGGTTTATTGCTACGAATTTTGATGTTCTACATGTTAAGATGCCATTTTTACTCAAATTTGGATGGCCATTATCGGCCATTCCCAGAGATCGTGATTCAGGCCTGGCTGGTAAAAGATGTTTGTTATTGAGTCACCTAACAAAAACCACCTAGTGCAAGTAATGCTCGACCTCGGGTTTATTGCTACGAATTTTGATTTTCTACATGTTAAGATGTCATTTTTACCCAAATTTGGATGGCCATTATCGGCCATTCCCAGAGATCGTGATTCAGGTCTGCTGGTAAAAGATGTTTGTTATTGAGTCACCTAACAAAAACCACCTAGTGCAAGTAATGCTCGACCTCGGGTTTATTGCTACGAATTTAGATGTTCTACATGTTAAGATGTCATTTTTACTCAAATTTGGATGACCATTATCGGCCATTCCCAGAGATCGTGTTTCAAGTCTGGCTAGTACAAGAAGTTGATCATTGGATCACCTAACAAAAACCACCTTGTGCAAGTAATGCTCGACCTCGGGTTTATTGCTACGAATTTTGATGTTCTACATGTTAAGATGTCATTTTTACTCAAATTTGGATAATCATCATCGGCCATACCGAGAGATCGTGATTCAGGTCTGGCTAGTTAATGATGTTGGTCATTGAGTCACCTAACCAAAACCACCTAGAGGCTAATAATGCTCGACCTCGGGTTTATTGCTACGAATTTTTTATATTCTTAGTGTACTGTTTCATTTTTACGCAAATTTAGATTGCCAAAGAAATCGAAAAATTGCAGACGGGGTAGCTTTAAATGTTCAAGCTAATTCAAATTTTACGACGACTTTGAATTGAAGTTAAATATTTGGCATTTTTTATAACGATTTCTTGACCGAGCGATTTTGACGGATTCCGTTAAATATTTAGGTTTTTTTCTCCAAATAATATTGCCTTCACTGTTACAATACGAACGAAATCGATAATCTCACAACAGTAAGCCAGACGATAATTGAAAAACCCCAAATCCACAATATCAATTTAACCGTAACAAATCTTTCAAATAAAATTAATTTAATTGTACAAACAATCCCATCTCTTATCAGTAGGCTTACGGTTTAATCTTCTATTTTGACAAATAAATAACAACGCTTGTTTGACTGACCTAAATGCACTCTTTCGAAATCAAAATAGAAATAAAATCGTCCGTCGAGATTGTCTGTGGTTTACATCTGTCTAATAAAGTAGTTGTCAGTGCGATCAAAACATTAAGAATCCAAATGTATCTTCCACCGTTACACTTTTACATTTCTAAACATTAATTAAAGCACACAAAAAAAAAACAAAAGTGAGAGTTACATTAGAATTTGATATACGGGGGGACCCTCATAGAGCGGAATTTTCTATATAATCAATTATTCTCACCTAAGACCGTCTGTCTGTCGGTCTTTTAAACCATTCAAAAATTACTGTTGAAAACTATAAAGAAATATTTTAATTACATATAACTGTTTATGTTCTTATTAAATGCGCGACTAACCCGATCCGGTGGAGCGCCTGGTATATTCATGAAATTTAAAAGCATACTAAACGCCAAACAGGGTTAACAGACATATAATTAAACAGATGAGATAAAAATTAATTTGGTGCTTTCTTTGAAATTATTCGTTGACTTAATTTATATTTGTGTGCGAGGAATTAAATAAAAAACTGTTGTATATTTTAAATTAAGTTTTTATTTTAGTTTTTCATGCTTAGTGATTTTTGAAAAGTATCTAAGTACTTCTAAAATGTGGTGAACATAATATACCGCGAAATATTATATATAATACACGTTACAAATTACTAAGATCTGTATACATGATGCTAACTATGGATATAAAATAGACAAAATACTGTGGATACCATAATTTGTTCAGATCTCTTTTAAATGTCAACTTTCTTTCTTAGATTTGTTTTTGACGCAATTTAAATTAATCTAGATTAATTGGTGGTCATCATATCATGTTCGAGCTTAATTCGTGCGATACAGATTACTTCCTTTGTATGTAAAAGTTATTAAGCACGTTTTGATATTTTATTGCCCAGGGTAACACTTTAATAATTGTGCATGAACTTCACACTCGAGTGATTTTATTATGAGTACTTTTCAGTGTACAGTATTACAGACACAACCCAAACTGTAACTATTCAATTCCAAAATATAATTTATGTCTATAAATGTAACGCTTGCTTAATGTTGTATTCTTGATATTCTTATATATGGGTCACTAAAATAGAGCATTGAGATGTGGCATGCATCTTGCATTGTCTAAATACATAAACAATTGCATCTTTTTTACTTTTAGATCATTAGTGCTTCGCCTTTAGAGAGAATAGTTCAAGGTTCACGTACCCATTTTGTAAGTCTGATTGATTCTGAATGCGAATGTACGACCAAGTTTTTACGCAGGATCTTCTGGATGATACGGGCCCACCGTACACTCTTTTTCGCAGAATAAAACCAAAGCGTTGCAATGAGGTGCTCATTGAAAGACAATCCACTAGATCAGGACCAGTCACTTATATCAAGCTGATTTGAAAACTATCCCGAAAACGCCTTTAAAAATATAGGTGTGTTTTTCTGCATGGTTCATTTCTGCCCGAAAAATAAAAAAATATGGAGAAAATCAAATTCTATACTGTGAAATTAAAAAAAAATCTTATGTACACAACACAAATTTTCAGTTGAAAATCTATTACCAAAAGAAATTACCACGCTTTAAATTAAGAAATTTAAAAACAATTCAAAAATAAAGTTGATTGAAAATTTTTTAACGACCTTAATATTTCGGTTCACAAAAGTACTGTATACGGCGTTTAAATTTTATCACAAGCATCATTACCTTGCAATGATGATAAGGGGTCTTCTCAGCTGATTTAATTTTCGCTTCTAGGTAATGAGTATTTGTAAGATTAATAGTGAGTCAGTACATTTAAACGCCATATACAGTTATACCTGACGACCTCTGTGAACGGCGAACTAATAGAAGCGAATATTAAATCAACAATAAAATCAGGTTCGTCGCCCATTTAATTTTACAAAATTTACAACAAATCCAATTGGAATATATGAGTCAGAACTAGCCCCACTCTGGATCCCAGGGGTTTTCGAGGTCGCTGATCACAATTATGATGTTCAAATTGACCCACACTCGACCTGGAGCTCAGGAACGCCGATGAACGTCATCTCCGTGGGACTCTCCCGAAAATCTCGCGGGGAAGCAGAGAAACTCGGCGCCCAGGGTTTTTTTGGGTCGCTGAATCCAAATGTGGCATCGGCGATAACCCCCGGACACCAGGGCGCCCGAACCTGGACGCGGACGTCATCTCCGAGAATTTTCCTGACAATATCGGCAAAAACAACCCGAAAATCATTGTAGGGGCATCCGAATTTTCCGTCGAAAATGACCCCCAAACACCTGGTGCACCGGAACTTGGGCCCGAACGTTCTCTCCGAGGGTTTTCCTCACACGATAGAGAAAAGTGAACCGAAAATCCGTGTGGTTTTTTTTGGAGCGCTGAATCTGAATTGACCTTCGAAAACCACCCCCGAACACCTGGTGCACCGGAACCTGGCCCTGAACAGCATCTCCGTGAGACTCTCCCAAAATTCACGCGGGGAAGGACAGAAACTTGGCGGCCGGTGATTTTTTGGGTCGCTGAATCCAAATATGACGTCGGCGAACACCTCATAGACACCTGGTGCGCCCGAACCTGGACGCGGACGCCATCCCCAATAATTTTCCTGACAATATCGACAAAAACAACCCGAAAATCATTGTTGGGGCGGTTTTTGGGCCGTTGAATCCGAATTTCATGTCGAAAACGACCTCCTGAACATATGGTGCATTGGCACTTTTATATTGACAGGTTATTGAATTTTATTATAATGTTCTAAAAATTCTTACGGATTTACTGGTTCTGTCGTCATTATTTGATAAAACACAATGGATATTGTCCTTTTAAGCTAAATAATCTTGTTCCCGATCCTGGGTATTTTCCGTTTATACTTCTCCTTATTGAGGGACTTTACAGGTATTTATTCTGGAACCATCAGAACTTATAAAAGTTAAATTACGTCCAATAAAGTAACGAAAATTAGGAGTTAATTATCCAACTTATGAGGAACTCACCCAATTTAGCACCCTACTCCGTAAATCATGTCCTTCACAAAAATGATGAACTTGTGAATATTCTGTACACTGATTATGGATATGTTTCTATGCTGAGGCACACACTTATAAATTTTCTATGTAATCAACAGATATGAAATGCTGGAGATTCTCCTTTGCTGATAGCAAGCATTCACTAATATACACGAAAAATATCACTCACTGATATGCACGAAAAATGTCACTCACATAACTAATCGTAATAAATATATCTCGTGGCAACATAAATGTTCAAAAAATATCAAGAAAATAAACACGTGTTTCTCCTGACTATGGAACTTTGGTAATGTATTTCGGTATCGGTTTTCTACTGTTTTCTACACAAAAGCATTTCATGCGTTGGGAGAAAAGTGAAAGGCCGCTCGGCAAAGTTCGGAGATCTAGCCGGAGATTATTCTCGTAATTCTCCTCGCTCTATTCAAACCCGGAATTTAGAATTTTACAGGACTGGATCAACTTTTTCGAGAGCCCCAGGCGAGAGTTACACATCAATGAATGTGAGAAATTATGAGACGATTTTCGGTTAGTATTTTGCGATCGTGTGAGGAAAACCCTCGGAGACGACGTTCAGGCCCAGGTTCCGGTGCACTAGGAGTTCGGAAGATCGTTTTCGACTTGAAATTTGAATTAAGCGCCCCAACAAACGCCCCTACAAAAACTTTCGGTTTGTTTTTGCCGATATTGTCAGGAAAATTCTCGCGGATGACATCCGCGTCCAGGTTCGGGCTCACCAGGTGTCTGGGAGGTGTTCGCCGATGCCATATTTGAAATCAGCGACCCAAAAACCCCCGGGCACCAAGTTTCTCTTCTTCCCGCATGATTTTCCGGAGAGTCCCACGGAGATGACGTTCATCGGCGTTCCTGAGCTCCAGGCCGGCTGTGAGTCAATTTGAACATCATAATCGTGATCAGCGACCTCGAAAACCCCCGGAAACCCGAGTAGGGCTAGTTCTGACTCTTATTTACAAAGTTCTCAAATATTTCAAAAGCCGTCTCAAAAAATGCATTTGTTGAATGCATTTTTGGCTGCAGCAATGCAATTTCCAGTTTGTTAAAAAAAAAAAGAAAAAATAGGGGCAGTTTTTATAAATAATTTTTGGAAGCGAATGCAAAAAACGCATTACGATCCGTCTTGCTCTCAATAATTTCTAACTTTTGGCCTTTTAAGTGCTTCATTGCCTCGACTATTAGAATAATGTGCTCTAGACGTCCAGATAATTTACTCTAGACAGTCCCAATATTATCACAAAGCCAACGATCGGAAGGGTTTAGTCAAGTGTCATTGGTCACTTTCGCTTGGTCATTCCTAAGAAACAGCCCATTGCGAAAATTCGATAAAAATTCATCGTCCAGCACGATTCGAAAGATTTGAAAAAAGCTTAAGTATGTAGTTTCATTCCGATCAATCAATCCGTCTTTGCTGTACGAGGCCAACTTTTTTTCTGAAAAACAGTTTGTTGCCAAAAATCGTCATTTCTGGTTCCGTTGTAAATTTAATTTACAATCTTTTAGTTCTTAATCGTTTTTCCCAAAAATACTATACTTCTTAAAATATTTGTGGGATTTTTCCACAATGAAGTTTCATCTCGAGCAATCAATCCGTCTGGACTTTTTGTGAAAATTCGTCATTTCCGCGTAAATTTTGGAAAAGTGATGTAGACCGGTATTACTGCAATATTAATATAAAATCTTTTAGTGCATATAATCATTTTTCTTGTAAAAGATATAATTTTCAAAATATTTGCAGAGAACGAAAAAGCTCTTAGAGATCATTATAGTACGCCTAATAGCGAATCAAATTCATCATCCGAAGAATTTTTTTCTAAGAACTTAAATTTGTCTTGGAATTAAAAATGGCTACTAACATTCCTTACCAGAAATTTTAACTCAGGTTCCGATGTTACGTTAAATATTAAAATAAATTTCTTATCCAACGAGCCCAAACAACTCCCTCTTATCTGGATTCCAAAGTGTCCACGAACTTTTTTGAAGAAACTCAAATTAATTAGTCATAGAAGTGAAAATTGCAACAGATACTCCTTATCAGAGATGTTGACTCGAGTTCCGATAGTGCGTTAAATAACAAATTAAATTCATTATCCGACAAAACTATACACCGTTGTCTAACCCTGGTTCCAAAGTGTTATCGAATTTTTTTCGATGAACCTCAAATTTGTCTTGGGACGTTAAATGACAATTAACAATCCTTACCAGAGATTTAAACTCAGGTTCCGATAGTGCGTCTAATGCCTAAAAAAATTCCTCATCCGAAAAGCCTAAATATACCTATAGCCTAACCCGGGTCCCAAAGTGTACACGAGTTTTTTTTTCGAAGAAACTCGAATTTATCTTGGAGTTGGAAAATACCATTGACACTCCTTATCTGCGATTTTTACAGATTCCGATAGTGTGTCTAAGAGGTTCCGAAATTGGCGAGCCCAAATACCATCCTCTAACCTAGGTCACAAGGTGTTCGCGAATGTTTTTCTAAGAAACACAAATTTGCTTCTTACCAGACATTTTGACTCAGGTTCCGATAGTGCGTCTAACAGCTAATTAAATTAGTCGTCCAACAATGCCAAACCAAATACTAACCATTACCATGGGTAAAAGCCTTATTATATTCTTAGGACAATGGTATTTACATTTTTTTATTTTTCGCTAATTGGCTTTAGTGACATATATCTGGTAATGTATTTGTCGCAGTAGGAAGACTTCTTGGCGCATATTTGGGACAAAACGAATGATTGTAGCCAAGTTAAATAAAAACCCGAAATAAACGTAGAAATAATGAATTTTTTTTTCCCTAATCTTATATTACCTTCAATCGGATAAAATTTGGTTTTATTGGGCGTATAACTTAGTTTTCTACATTTTCTAAGAGATGGCGTAACTTTATTACTAAACATTCTTTTACAATGACACCTACGGCGTTTTAAAGTGTTGACATTCCACATTAAAATTTAGCTTGTCATTATTCGTGAAAGCGTAAACAACATATTTTTTAATCCCGTTTAAACATGTCGAATTTCGTACCAAGAAAACAGCATTTACGGGAAGCATTACTTTTTTGCTTTAATCAAAAGAAAAAAGCTGCTGAAAGTTTTCGTTTGCTTCAAGAAACTTGTGATGAACATGCACCAACTCAACAAACTTGCGAAAACGATTCAAAAGTGGCGATTTTGATGTCAGTGACAAAGAACGTTCTGTTCACCCAAAAAAATTCAAAGATGAAGAATTGGAAGCAATATTGAAGGAAAACTCAGCTCAAACAGAAAAAGAACATTTAAATGTCAGAACTGTCAAATATCACTCAAGCAGCCATAAGCAAACGTTGACATGCCATGAAAATGATTCAAAAAGAAGGAAAATGGGTACCACATGAACTGACTGAAACCAACATTGAAAATCGTTTAATGGTTTGCAATTCTCTGCTAAAAAGACACCGAAAATAGCATGTTTTGCCTCAAATTGTGACTGGCACTGAAAAGTGGATTTACTACCATAACCCTAAACGCAAAAAATCATGGTTATGTTGTGGATTTGGTGGGATCAAAAAGGAGTGGTGTACTATGAGCTGCTAAAACTGAACGGAACTATTACTGGTGAACGTTACCAACAACAATTCATAGATTTGAACAATGCATTGAACGAAAACTCTCCGATTCCAGCCAACAAACAGCGTAAAATGATTTTAAGACACGACAATGCTCGACCATATGTCGCAAATCAAGTAAAAAATACGCCGCTGGAAGTACTTAAATGGGTAACTCTACCGCATACT
The DNA here is from genome assembly GCA_932526605.1 of Nephrotoma flavescens. Lineage (NCBI taxonomy): Eukaryota > Metazoa > Arthropoda > Insecta > Diptera > Tipulidae > Nephrotoma > Nephrotoma flavescens. The sequence continues at coordinate 69,977,419 of OW052220.1, read as the reverse complement.
CCCTTTTTGACCAGATTGTGCCCCATCAGAATATTATTTGTTCCGATCAATGCAAAACGATCTTGAATACCAGCACTTCAGAAACCACGAAGAAATCAAAAAATATCTCGATGAATGGATCGCATCCAAAAACCAACAATATTTTGTCGATGCAATCCATAAATTACCAGAAAGATGGTCGAAAGTCTAAAAAAACTAAGTTATACTCCCAATAATTTTAGACAAATAGAATTTGTACTTTGACCAAAACCATTTTTACTTTCGACCTATAAGTCAACTATCTACATTCATTCCACTTTTTGAGTTGCAAATTCTTTACGCGAAAATCATTCAAGCTCTCGACTTCAGAGGCAAATTTTTTCAAAATTTAAGAAATTTGTTAGTTAAGTTGTCAGATATTGTGTGCCGATTGACTCCGCCCTCCGATACATAATTTATCAGTTCAACATATTTTTTTGTGAACTTCGAGGTTTGGCCCAGCTTGACAGAAGTGAAATATTAAATCATTCCGTAATCCAAACATGTACGAAAATCAACTTTAAAACTCTAGGCCGCTAGGATTTTGTTTCAGTTGATAGAAAAATCAGGTCACAAAATCTGCGTAATGATGATTAATCGAAAACGTATAATAATTCTCAATAATTACTAGATTTAGATTTTAGAATGTGACAGTCACCCAACCCCGGTTTAACAACTTGCACACACACACACACACACTAAAATTACAAACTGTCAGTCACCATGTCAATATTGTTGCGCACACGTTTTTGTCAAACGTTTTGTATTATAAAACGAATACAAATTATTTTCTGTGTAGATTTGTAAGTGAAGGTTATTTAAGACAAAGTATATACGAGTAAGAAAAATATCTTGTAAATTTATTGTATATTATTAGCTTTTTTTCATCATTTTATATAGACGATCATGAACTCTAACCCGTTCTTGAAAATGTAAACAATAAAATTTCAATAGAATGTGATATCGAATTAATGACAGTAAAACTCGATATAATTTCAGTGCACTCGGTTTTTGGGCGCAACATTATTTAATTTACGTGAATTCACTAATTTGAGAATAAACTGTAGCTGGCAGGTGGCCCAATCTACAAAAGATAAATGTATCCTAATAAAAATGCTAATTAATTAGCGTATTTCGTATTTTATAAATAATTTTGGTGACGGTTTTGCCCAAACCAAATTCACGGACGATTTCCGCAGCGGGATAGACATTGCCAAATTAACTAAAATGCATAGTTCCAATTTTTGAAAATTTTCATAATTCTTCGCGTAATTTTGTATTATTTTTGGAAAAGTAGATGACGTGCCACCACTGCCATCATAATTAAAAAGCCTCTTGTACTACATACATGTGTCTTGAATTGCGTCCGGAAATGCAGTATGAGTTGATATGGTAGTGAATTTATTACCTATTGTAATATGCTTAAGGGAAAGCGTACCTTAGTTGTAGCACATAAATAAAAATTGTAATAAGAAAAATTGTTTAAAAAACACAAATCTTGTACTTACGAGTATTTATAGAGTTAAGACTTGTGATAACATTATTTACTTTCAAATATCAAACAATTCATGTGATATATTTTTTGTAACGATTTAATCAGCGAAAATAACTTTTTGCTCTGACAGCCGTCACATGTGTTGTTATTTTTTTTTAAGTTTATTGCTTTATTGGTTAATCAACTAATCAAACTTATATATTTTGTGTTTTGTATATGTATTGTGTTTTGTATATTATCGGTCATGATTGCAATAAATTGTCGCAAATCTATATTTTATCATAAGTATGTAACTATTGTTTGCTGATTTTTCAGCCACAAACGTCACTCACTCATGATTACTAAACACTTACCCATTTTGATTAAAGTTGCGCCGTCAGATAATGTAGTTTTTGAATATTTAAAACAGTTTCGTGTCGAGTTTATTTTTGATGTTAGTTAAACTGGAAAATTTATCTCAGCGTCCCTTTCAAAGGTCAAGACAAAAGTTTTCAGAAAAGAAGAAACAATCCAAACCATTTTACGAAAATGTCGTTAATAGATAATTTTTTAAGTGGGAACGTCGGTGATCATCAATCATAAAAATGTCATTCATTTCGTAAAAATTCGTCAAATTTGTGATTTTGTAAAAATTTGTTATTCGCAATGTCTATAGTACGCAGCTGACGTGAAATGAAATTTTTCGTACAAAAATGACATCACAAGCGAAAGCAAAAATTCCGCTGCTAAATTTTATTTTGCGATACGCAGTTTAGCTTATGAAATTGGTATGTTTCGAATATTAAAATATAGATGTCTCTGTTTAACTCTACACATTTTTCAGTGCGTTTTTATCTGCAGGTACGATTAAAGTAAGCTAAATTTTTGATGTTTCATAATTATTTGAATTTGTTGTTGGGTTGTGTATAAAGTATTTTTAAATATTTTTTTTATTTCAAATATTGAAATAACAATTCGTTTTCAAATCTTAATAACTAAGGTTATTATATAGATCTGTGGGAGCAGAATCTACTTACCTACTTCTAATTCCAGTTTATGGTGTGTTTTTCGCCATATAATGAAAATTTTGTTAATTTCGAATACCTAGAATGTACGTTAAAATTTTACGAAATTTTACAAACTATTTTTTCATGGAATATTTATCTGCTTAATTTTGGAGACCAGCGAAAATTTCATTTCACGCTGCATACTAGCCTTAATCGGGAAAATTAATGTTTTTTCATGATACACAATGGGATAGAAAATTAAAACTGTTGATAATTGAAATTTCTTAGGAAATATTTGTACCGTCTATAGGAAGTAAAACTTTTCTAAAGCTGCGGTCCAATTTGTGACTTATTTTGTGGAGACTGACTTATTTGAAAGTCTACCATAAACCTCCAATCTGCAGTTGTAGACATGTTTGACTTTTATGCGAGGCTTGTGGCCAAACTGGTTACTCATCAAAATAATTGTAACAAGTTTCCAATAAGTCTATTCGACAGGAGACTTATTGTAGACTTTTAAATAAGTCAGTCTCCACAAAATAAGTCACGAATTGGACCGCAGTCTAAGAATACGATTATCTCTACCGCTAAAAAAAGTTAGGCACAAATCATCGAAATGAACTTTTTAACGAAATACACAAAGTAACGAAAAGTGTAACTACTAAAAAGTGTAGCAATGAAAAACTGTAAATAACTTGGCAACATCTCCGATATTCCTGGAATCGGCCATTGTGTAGCAAGTATTATGGACTAGAATTTAAGGCTATTACAAAAACAACCGAAACTATTGGTTACTAGTGGAAGTTTTTGAGATATTGGCCAGAAACTGAAAATAACTTAAATGGCCGCAGAAAATCAAAAAATTCTAGTGAAAATTCTAATCCATAAATTTTTTCCGAATTGCCCCTGCATGGTGTGGGTAACTGCAGTAGGGAAACTTTCGAATTTCAAAATGAAACGTTGCATACCGATTAAGCCCAATTTGTGCTAATTAGTGCTTATGGGAGAACATTAGTGCTAGTCCAAGAACCGTAAAAACGGGAAAAGAAAATTTCAATTTTGCGCCTGAAAGACGAAAAAAATAAAACCCAATTTCTACAAAAAACCAGAAATAATTTAAGCCTAATTTTAAAACTTTCCAAAGACGACCACACTGATGAAATTTGTGCTTATCATAGAAATATAATTTTTATAAATTTTCATTCATAAATTGAGGTAAAACAAAATAGCCCCTAAAAATACTACATTAGGCATACAAAATACAGAGGTAAAACGTTCAATAATATTTTTGTTGTACAACAAATTAAAAATAGAAATAAAATATTATAAAATCCAAGAATAAGCAACTCAGATAGCGTATTCCTACCAAGTATGTTCATTGCGACCCGTAAAATATAGTCGCTGAATTTGTGCTAATCCAAAATTGGCCCAATTCTGTTGAACAACAAAGACCGTTGAATTAACGTTGAATTAACGAATTTCTGACAAAAAGTGTTATAACAGTGTTAAATTATTTCTGGTTTTTTTTAGAAATTGGGTTTTATTTTTTTCGGTCTTTCAGGTGCAAAATTGAAATTTTTTGTGGTAGTTAAAGCATCGGCACGTGAGGTACTGGGTTCGAATCCCATCAGATGCTAGATGAAAATCGAATCTTCGCCATCGATTACGATCGGTGATGTTAATAAATACAACTAAGACCTTCTGATGGAGTGCAGAATTCAGCGCCGACCCACCGTCCACGTCAATGTACGGGTTGACATGGAGCTTGTAATGTGCAGGTGATACCACCCAATGTATAGTTGTGTGAGTAGGTGAATGGGTTAATAATGTGGCGTGAAAATTGACCTAAATGTGCGATAGCAACTACTGAAACCCTGCCATGATTATTATTAAGGGATTACAGCTGGATTTGCTACATAACCATACGCCAACCGTATTCCACTTAATAGGAAAAGAGAGCGATGCATGTGCTTGTCTACTCACGACGGTTGGCCAACTGACCAGATCCCCCTTAAATTTTTATCAACTCAACGTTTCATTACTGGCGGTGCGGGATAATCACCGGCTGAGTCTTTATATGAATTTTTGCTTTTTTATATGAATATCGTAGCTTGTTGGTGCCCCTTAGGTTTATCGAAATCATTTGCTCGCGATATTTTTAAGAATTCAACTTATAAACGGAAAAGTGTTATCGATCTCATAGAATTCACAAGACGGAAATTCGATTTTCCGAGGAGAGGAAAATTGTTTATATTAGTAAGCAGTCCAAATTAGATTAATCTAATTAGAGATTACATTGATTATTCCAATACTGCTTTAAATCAACAGCGTTATATCTAAGCAAAGTATAGCAGCTGGAAAGCAATGGTTGTAATACTAAGGCTCTAGTGATACGACATATTGAGACAACTTTCGTAATTTCTCACATTTATCTCAATGAGAAAGATCACCCGATGCATTTTCTTCGAAACAAGCCAACGCTACCACAAGTTATAATAAATATGAATTTTTGATAACATCGTGTATTGAACTCGGAACCATAGTATTTCACGTTAAAAACAACGAAATTATTTACATTAAATCTTTTGATATAAATTGAATATAAAAATTAATCGAGTTGTTATTGTTTGGCATACAGGTTGAAATGCATTTAATTTATCGTCACAATATAATTTGGCAACGAACGATATTTCCAATGGGTGGCATAAATCAAAGTATAGTGACCGCAAGATTCGTGTCATAATAATATCGAAATGAATTAGATCGTGAAATCAAAATTCATTTCAGCAACAGGTGCAGCAATTTTCGTGAGTCGTCTCGTGTATTTTTACAGTGACAGGAATGGTAATCCAGAATGGGGTTGGATCTGTCACAGAGAGATTATTTCTTCAGGGGCAATGATATGGCTTTCTTTATTCGAACAGCAGCTCGTACAGCAAATCGGTTGAAAGGATCACAACAATTTTGACAATAGAATTTTAGTTGATAAATCCACCGTTCAGCACTGGCAACAAGATGTTTGTTTTGTTATAGAAAATATTCGTGTCGATCATTATAAAGGCCTTGACGAATGTCGCAAAATTAGCTGAATCACCTAAATATTTAAAAGTACCTAAAAGATTTTTATTTTTTATTGGATTTTAAATGAGTTTGGGTTATTACAAAATTAATGTAAGATGACCAGGGTCGGTTGTGGTAAATTTTCGAAGTTCTCGATTTTCATATGAATTTTTTGCATTGAATGGGTCAACCACATTTGATTACCCGCGAGGAATCACCCCATAGCACTTTACTTTATCAGTGTTTATTAACCCGATCGATAGTAAAGTGGTATTATGTGGTTGGGTAAAGATGAACTTTTGAGCAGTTTTACAATAGGCCTATACTTAGAAATATCCAACCTACAACGTTTCTTATGCACAGGGACTATAAGGTAGTCCTTGCAAATGCATGGAAAAATTTCATACAAAGACGACTTTTAAAAAAAGAAACGTAAGTGGTTAGAGCACGCGGTAAGTATATTTTTTAAACGATAGTAAGCAAATCATCGTCAGATCATATTAACGAATTCCCATATCAAAACAGAGGTTCGATCATAATAAAATGTCCTATCTTGAAAGCAAACTTGAATGACCGGAAATGTTCAAGCTCTACAAAATATGGGTTACCTCGTTGCAAAATACATTTACTAAAACACATTTTATTTTAAGTATTTTTTGATGACCCATTTTAATTATTTATTTTATTTTCTATGGTTGTTAGGTGTAGCAAATAAAAAGATGTGCGTTTAAAGCTATGGCACTAGAGAGCACAGCTATCAAAATTTGAGTAAATTCGATACATTGTTGGCCATGTATCACCCCATCCTTTCAAGAATACTTTCAATTATTTTAGTTGTTGGCCTATTTAAGCTTCTAGGATTCTTTAAACTTGAAAGAGAAACATTAAACATTTTAAAGTTTATTAGCCTTTTAAAATAGCCAAACATATATTGAACATGTTTCACTTTTATTCACGCTCAAAGTCGATGAAGGATACAACCATCCATAAACGTTTCATACATCATTTGCAAAATGCAGTCAGTCCAAAAGTCCAACAAAAGTGGTTTTAATGTATAAAGAATTTTAAGATAATCGTGGTCTTTATCCAACTTTTAACCTTTCATTGACAAAAAAATGATTTATTCTTTCAAATTCGAAGCCCCATTTACCTCCAAGGGGTAAAACTTTAAACTCAATCTTTATGATTATAACAACAATTAACAATAGATAGCTGCTCTTCCAGATATATATCGAAAACTATCAATAACAAGTCCTAAAGTCATAAATCTTCTTTTAATAATTAATTAAATTTTTCTTAGTAACCAGGTTACCCAAGTTTTGTAGAGCTTGAAAAATTTCGAGTATTGATAGGATTATGCTGACAAATTGATTTTCATGATGGGAAATTTTGAGATATCAACCATTAAAAAATAAAAAATGGAAGTTCTCGTAAATGAAGTAGTTTTTGATCAGGAATGTTAAAATCACTGATAGCAAAAACAACTACTTGAAAGTGACAAAAACAACATCAAAAGTTCCTATAAGAAGTTAGTGGTAGATCTTGTTTCAAGTTGGCTGATCGTAGTGATGGAGAAGATTGGGGCTATTTGGAGTCTCAGCTAAGATTGTTTCATGAGCGATTGTTAAGCAATTCAAAAGATCATTGCAAATATTAATTGTATTTCTTAATTCTCGTTCCAGACAAGTGACAATTTGGATTTCGTTTAACCTTTATGTATGTGGGTCACTAATACTTGAAGTTATCCAATGATGTGGATGTTATAATTAAATCAGAAGGCATCAGAAATGGACTAGTTAAAAATTATTTTTTCTATAGAGCCCAGTCACCTTTCGTTTAACCCTACTTTTGGTTCATTACCTTGAACGCACTTTAAATTTTTAAAATTTGCCGCATGATTATACCAAACTAATAATAAATTGACATTTATATCTTGCTTAATCTACTTAAGTAAAATTCTTTTTAAACCAACCATCAAAAATGAATTTCATTAATTTTAAAATGCCATAAAAATGCAGCAACCCAAAATATTTGGCTACCACGATTAAATTTAATCAGCTAAATCTTATTTATTACAAAAAAGACATTGATAAGTCAATAACCGCGAGCTACTAATAAATACCATAAGACGAAATTTTTATTTAACATTTTCTAGGGCAATAATTTTCTATTAATCCCCTAATGTTGCAATAAAGGGTGTTGTACAGTTGCCAAATGAAATTCAATCCATCCAAAAAATGAACTCGTCACTAAATCACGTGAGATTAAATATTTCACACCAACTATCGTTTCTCAACACTAGTGTTGCAGTCAGCATGTGTCATCATTTCGTAAATCATTAATTTACAATCCGATCAACGTCAAATTATTATAAATTGACTGTCTGTGCGATCGCCTTTAACCTTTTGAATAAATTTACATTATTATGGATTTTTTTTTTTTGATTTTTAGATTCGCTGACTTCTTCAACAATTTTGTTTTGTATCTGTATGCTGATACTATCGATACTATGTGGTGGTGCATCATCAATAGATAAAAATTATCTTTCATTATCACTTCATTGGACACGAAAAATTAACAAATAGATAATAGAAAAATAATTTATGTGATAATTGCTAAGCAAATGTCTGCTACTACAAATTTTTGAATTGAATATTTAAATATAAATTTTCAAGTAGCTATGTCATAACGAAATGAATTTTTGCGTTACATGGCTGGGAGGCGCCAAACGTTGTTCGTGCCAAGTGGTACAAAACAAATTCTGTGTATCAGAACTGTGTACAAATTCCATTTGAAACTAATTATATACTTCTTTACCAGTTTATAATAGTGTTAGTTGTTTCTGGGCCGGACTGTCATGCTTACCTGCAAAGAAAAAGAAAACATGTGTTGAATGTTAATTGTTATCAGTTTGCTGCCGATAGGCAGAAAATATTTTTATTTAACAGTTTGAAATTTTGTGGTAGTCCAACACTGGAAGAACTCAATAGTTTTCTTAAAATTTTCGAAAGAACGCACATTTGGTCACCGTGCAACTGCAGAAATTAATTAACATGTCAGAGAAAAATTTCAAATACTAATTTGTTTAGTAAAATTGATCGAGTACAATCACGTTTAAAAGTAAAGAAACTTCGATGTCAGGCCTAATGACTGTTCGCTGAAAAGTCAAATACTTTTTTTCGAAATACGTACGAATTCAATTTTACTATTTTTATCGTATTCTCTGGACAAAACTGAAGCAGTTTAAACTGTTGATCATTTTTAATTTATCGGATTTTGTCGCGGTCGGTTATCATTGAAAATATTAAATTTAGCTTGGCACAATAAATTTTCATCGGAGTGAAGTTTATGCCAAAATCGCAAAATATAACGTGTGACCCAAAAATACTTAAAATTGAAAAAAAGTCAAAAATTGAAGTTTCATAATTTTAAAGATTTGAGTGAAAGTTACGAAATGAAAATCTCAGAGATTTTTGTTATTCGAGAGAGAATATCATTGAGTGTAATAAAAAATTCTTAAATATTTAAACATTTTTTATTTCAGCCCCTACGGAAACCAATTTTGCTTAGCAATAATTCAGGAGCAACGGGACGAGTTAAATATTTCCAAATGTTTAAGAATTTTGTATGACACTCAATGATATTCTCTCTCGAAGAAATAAAATCTTAATATGGTAAAGTCATTTTTGTTTTATACATCAAATACCATTTCGGAACCACTTTTATGACCATCTCTCTGTGCGATTCGTAGAGGCTGAATTAAAAATTTTTAATTTTATAAGAACTGTTGAATTTCACTCAATGATATTCTCTCGAATAAGAAATATCTCAGAGATATTCGAGCACGTGGCTAAGCAAACCCTTATGGATTTTTAGATCAAATGCTAATTCAGAACCACTTGTATCAACTTTGTGCGATCTGTAGGAGCAAAATGAAAGTGGTGAAATATTTAAGAATCTTTAAATTTCACTCAATGAAATTTTCTCTCAAATAACAAAAATCTTAAAATATTTCCAAACATGTTGCTAATAAGAATTGGTTTCTATAATCAAGTTCTAATCCAGAACCACTTCGACCACCTATGTGGGACCCGTAGGGGCAGGCTAGAGTTAAATAACTTCAAATAACTTTCAACACTTTCAAAAAAAATCACTCAATGATATTATTTCTCGAATAAAAAAATCCTAGATATTTCCGAGTTTGTGGCTAAGTAAGATTGGTTTCTTAGAGCAAATTCTACTTCAGAACCAATTTAATCATCTCTGTACGATTCGCAGTGTGTTTTGTTTTAAAATATTTCGTAACTTTCACTCAAAACTTTACCAAAAAATTTTTTTTTTCTTTTTAATATTGTTCGATTATGTTTGTGTTTATTAGAAATTTTCAAATACTATTACGAAATTTCAATTTTTGAGTGCTTTTTCAATTTTAAGTACATCCAAAAAAAATTATGCGGTGTTAATTCTATGCTATCCGGAAAAATTATAAATTTTTAGACTATGGGATAAAATTACCGCCACAATTCCAGGCAAACATTTTGAAATATCCTGTAATTTTATTAACACCCTTGGGTATAAAAATAAACTTACTTCCAAAATTATTTTACTTTTTGTAAATCCAAATTTTAGATGTAAATCCAATTTTTTGTACCTACCAACAACTTGAAATTTCATTTGGTGGAGTGGGGAGGATGGATTTGATTTCAATGAACTTACGTTTTACTCGCGAATGGTGCGTTTTAACACTAAAAACTGGTTTAGATTTATCTGCTTCCGGGGAATAAACCGAAAATGTGAATTAAAATATCCGTTGCAATTAATTTCATCGTAGACTTGAATGCCATTTGCCTGTTGCTTAATCGAATCATAAAGGCCTACTTGTGGAAGGAAATTTCATTTAAATTGTTCAATGTATGCATGGAAAGAAAATAAATATAGGAGTCCCAAATCTCTCCATGAATATTTAACTTTATTCTGAAGAAGTTTTAATCACAGTAGTTCTTGGGACCATGGCGCGATATCTTATAATATTATAACTAATTTTAGAAGAGTGTTAGCAGGGGTAACCTGCGTTCATAGCGGGTGCAGGGGTAACATTCACTCGTGTCAACATGATGAGCTGGTTAGGCACCTACTTGACCCTCAATCAGCCATACACAACTAAGAATCATTTTTGCTAAATCAAATACTTAATTTCAGAACTTTCTAATAAAAAAGAACTTTCCAATGTTTTCTTTGAACTAAATTTCCATGCAAAAAACTCATTAAATATTTTGACAATTTCTCGGAACTCCATCGCTAAATAAACATTAAATCAGCGAGCCATTCTCATTGACACAAAGCCCAATTGGGTAATACTGACCCTGTATGTGATGTCGTGGCGGATTTCCTGATCGGAGCGAAACTTCAGTCTTTTTCATAAATTGGGAGATCCCCGTGATTTTTGATTGAAATCGAACCACCGGAAGTGACAGCTTCTATAAGGAGTTTTTTCGTTTTTTGCAGATATTTTCAAAAGTATATCATTTATGAGAAAAACTCTCTGAACTAAGAGATTCTAAATTAAATTTCCAACAATACTGGTCCAGATCAGTACTCCGAAATATAAGCGGAAATGATGATTTTTGACAAAACCCGTTTTTCTACAAAAATTCGGCCCAATACAGCTCAGAAAAATTTATTAATCGGGAAGAAACGTTTTTCCACAAATCGGGAGCTCCCAGTGAAATTTAGCTGAAATCAGTCCACCGGAAGTGACAGCTTCCACAGGAAGTTTTCCGGTTTTTTGCAAAAATGTTGAAAAGTATAACATTTACAAGGAGAACAACGACTAAGAACTCAAATGTTCTGAATAAAATGTGCAACAATACCGTTTTAGCAAATGAATTCCGGTTTAATGTTAAATGAGTCTGAGAAATGACTTGATTTTTGTTTTTTGGCTAGTCACTTCTCAGACTCATAAATGTTCTATTTTATTATCGTCATCGCGACCCCGCTTTGAGATTGAGAAATAGAAACGCATAAAAGTTGTCAAATTTAGCCAAACACAAATTTTATTATGACAACATTAGTTATAATTTGTTATGTTGCCATAACATGAGAAAAACGTTGTATGAGTACGGATTTTGTTCGAAAAATGAGACTTGAGAGTTTTGCTACTGTTTCACAAACCTACTAAATGTACAAAACGAATTTTATATTTGTTTGAAGTAAATAGTAAACAAAATTTAATATTTACATCTAGTGCGTTTATGAAACAACAACAAAACTCCCAACTCTCAAGTCATGGTTTTCGAACAAAATTCGTATACAGATCACAACAGTAACCCCTATCATTTCAGTAAAAGTCCTTAGGAAATTTTCAAAAAAACGAAATAGGAGAAAAGTGCGATGTAATCTGGTGGAACTAAAATATTTATTGTTGCTAGCTTTACGTCTTCTCATTTAATTTTACTTGTTAAAATTATTTACTTGCATAAAATTATTATTTTTTGACAGTCTTTCTGAGTTTAAATGTTCTCAGTCATCCAGCGGGAATCGCGGTAGCTGAGTTATACCAACACCGTTTTAAGACTAACAAAACCCATATGAGTAATTTAACAGCTAACCGGAATTTGCAGATCAAAAATTTATGTGGTAAATGACGGTTTTTGTCAAAAAACTGTTTTCAAAAAAAATTTGGCTCCTGTACAGCCCAGGCCATACGGATTGGTTGATTGGGAAGCATCTTCGTTTATTGTAAATATTTCGAAAAGTATATCAACTATGAGAAAATCATCACGAACTAAACGATTCTAAATTAAATTTGCAATAATATTTGTTTAGATCAATTTTCCAAAATTAAAGCGGAAAGGTAGATTTTTAGCAAAAAACTGTTTTTTTTTTATAAAATAATCATGAAAATTTTGTACCACGAGTTTTCTGACTAAAACTATATTTTCTCTAGAAGAGAATTTAGAAGCTTCCATGGAGCTTAAAATTTTTTATAATTATGTAGAAAAGTTTAGCATTTACAAAGTTTTCTGAAAATTAAACAGGAATAACGATTTTTGATTTGAAAGGCAATTTTTTATAATTTCGGTATATTTAATTTTTCATTTTAGAAATGAAGAGTGGTGTATTTGAGATCTACGTACATTCGTGCAGGTAAAATAAGTCCGGATGTTGGCCACAACATATTCACCCCTCCTTTATTTGTTCTTATTGTTACAATTTGTATTATAAAATAAACAACAACAATAACCATAATTTGCATTCTATAAGTGATCGGCAAGTTAGATAAGAGTTTTATCATATAAGCGGGTGACCCTTACAAATCATTACAGTGCAAGGTGTAAATATGAAATTGTTTTGAGAAATAAATGTTTTTATCAAAAACATTTCCACTTAACCCTTTGACACATTTTGGCAAAGCTTGTTGGCTTGAATTTAGCAGCCGGTTTTTTTAGTTTGGCGCCTGAGATTTTATAAATTTTGGCACCCAGAGAATATCCACAAAAATATTTTTTAACGTGCGCAGACGTGGCCGAGGTAGTTATGGTCGAAAATTCTGATATAGATCATCATTGATGCAAAATATTTAATATCGAATAAAAAAGACATAAAATGGAGAAATCGCCAATTTCATGGTTCACCATTTGAATTTAATTCAACTGTATCTTATTCATCAGATTCAATAGAGACGTCCTTCGAAATATTAAGGCCGTTACATTCCATTTGAATTGTATGAACTAGGGTTTGCAAACCGGTTTCTAAAAACAGAAGAAAATCCTGAAAACCAGAACGGAAATGAAAACCAAAAACCGAAAACCCCGGTTTTCTGTAAAATAACCAGTTAATTTTTGAAACTGCATTTGAAACAATTTAACATAAATTATTAAATTTTACACAAGATCACAAACTACTAATTCTCAAATTTATAATTTTTATTGGAAATTCATTGAATTTCACAAAAATTCAAAATGAAAAAGCAAATTGCAATATTTGTAAATAAATGTGGTATGCAAAGGTGAAACAACATCGACTTTGTTAAGTAAATGAGGAGCCAGCATAACATCAACCAAAAGTGAAATGAAAATGAGGAGACTGCCGATGTATAGCCAACAGCTGGACCTTCAAAAAATCAGTCTTCAGTCTAATATGTTGCAGTTCGTACGACGACCAAATTTGGAAGAAATTGTATCAAGATTGGCTGGGAATCAATAAATGCTCGAAGTTATGAGTGCCCTAAATCCGAAAATACTGCAATGAAACTGATTTTAAATGCTACAAAAATTGAAAATGAACTTAAGGAAAATATAAAATCAAAACAATTCAATAAATTATCATCAACTTTTGATGAGTGAACAAGCCTACGGGCCAGAAGATACCTGAAACTGATTCCTTATAATTTCGATTTGGAATTTATAAATATGTTTAATCCTAATACACGGAAGTTGTGATTTATCCCTTTTTCAACCAAAAAAAAAATGGCTCGATTAAAGTCCAAACCACTGTGTGAGTAAAAAATCATAGTATGTACTGGCGTTTTTGATAAAAAATTTCGCTTGATTTGAAGTACAACAGAATTTTGTCATAGTCCCGGCATGGGGAAATATGGCCCCGAAACGTGTGAGTTATGATGTACCGTATTTTTGCGATTCAAGCGATTACTAATCGAGATTTTGCCCGGTTTTCATCGATCCCGTTATGTTTTCCAGAAAGATATATCAAATGCCAATGTCCATGTTAATTTTCAGAATTTTGCCATAGTTCTGGTATGGGCAAATATGGCCCCGAAACGTGTGAGTTATGATGTTCCGTATTTTTGCAATTCAAACGATCACTAATCGAGATTTTGCCCGGTTTTCATTGATCCCGTTATGTTTTCCAGGAAGATATATCAAATGCCAATGTCCATGTTAATTTTCAGAAAATGTCATAGTTCTGGCATGGGCAAATATTGCCCCGAAACGTGTGAGTTATGATGTACCGTATTTTTGCAACTCAAACGATTACAAATCGAGAGTTTGCCCGGTTTTCATCGAGCCCGTTATGTTTTCCAGGAAGATATATCAAATGCCAATGTCCATGTTGATTTTCAGAATTTTGTCATAGTTCTGGTATGGGCAAATATGATCCCGAAACGTGCGAATTATGATGTCTAGTATTTTTGCAATTCAAACGATTACTAATCGAAATTTTGCCCGGTTTTCATCGATCCCGTTATGTTTTCCACGAAGATATATCAAATTCCAATATCCACGATAATTTTCAGAATTTTGTCGTAGTTCTGGCATGGGCAAATATGGCCCCGAAACGTGTGAGTTATGATGTACCGTATTTTTGCCATTCAAGCGATTACTAATCGAGATTTTGTCCGGTTTTCATCGATCCCGTTAAGTTTTCCAGGAAGATATATCAAATGCCAATATCCATGTTAATTTTTAGAATTTTGTCGTAGTTCTGGCATGGGCCGGGATCGAGAAGAACCTTTCTGGCAATATACATGCCTGAATTGATAAAAACCAGGCAAAACTATGACAAAATTCTGAAAATTATCATGGTCATTGGTGTTTTATATATTTTTCTGGAAAATATAACGGGATGTGTGAGAAACGGGTAAAATCTCGATTACGAATTGTTTGAATTGCAAAAATACTGTAATTTATAACTCACACGTTTCGGGGCCATATTTGCACATGCTAGAAGTATGACAAAATTCTGAAAATTAACATCGATATTGGAATTTTATATATCTTCCTACAGTCTCCAATCTGTAAATATCTGAGTGAACTTTTACTTCAGTTCCTCTTTTTCACCATCACCATATTTTATTTCTTCACTTGTGGTTGATGATCCAACAAAATTGAAATGGTAAAAAGTAAAGTTGATGGTCGGCTAACCGAAAAACATAGGAATTGATGAGTACTTGGCAAAATATCCAACAGAGTTTAGATGAAGATGGTTTTTGTGTTTAACTTTAATTTAAAATTTTTAATTCGTTTGAAACTGCTAAATTCCATATTTTTTTTTAAATGGGAGTTTCGCTAAAATATCGTTTCGCCTGAATGTGTGCTTTAAAGATGACATCACAAACACAGCCGTAAATATTTTACGGCTGTGTGTAGGAGTGTGAAATTTTTCCTAAACCTTTCCTTAAAAATTGTTTACACTTAGAATAGATTTAGTAAATATTTCACGCGTATTGAGAAGCAAATTTGGAACAACCAGAATCTAATACACGACCTACGGAACACCAACCAGAAAAATATGTTCGTCAACACAAAATGGTCAAGCGTCATGAAAAGCGCCGATATAGTGAATGGTAAATCTGCAAATGACTCAAGGAAAATTTCATGAACACTACTGTATGCAAAACAAAATAAAGCTGTTACGAATTATTCCAGACGGTATAATAATTCCGTACTTAATTATCAACCAATTGGATTGAAATATACGAAGTTCAAATACCTGAAACATACCTCCAAGTATACATTTTGCCGATGTACACAAACATCAATTTCTTACAAATCTGCTCTTTATTCAAATCGTAAATCCGATTTAAAATTCTCCCTTCTCGGAACCAAATACACATGCTATTTAAAAAACACCAACAGCAATTATAATTTCACAAAAACCTTCACTTTTTATTGAGAAAGATAAACAACAGCACACAATAAAAATGTTTGCTTTGAGAAGAAAATTCGCAATTGGCAATAGCGGAAATAAACGTTGTGTATTCACCAAATGAATACAACTGGTTTTCGAATGATATAAAAATGTTTCATCAATTTACAAAATTAAAAGAAAAACCAAAATTATAGACCAACTAAAAAAATAGAAGAAAAATTTCTCCTTTACAATATATAGATAATAAAAGGAAACACGATTTTCCGAATTAGGAAGTGTTATTTATTTCAGTTGATTAAATGGATTGAGCAAAAAAAATTTTGTATGCGGCTACCTTATTATATAATTATATGTGCACGTTTCCATATATAAGACATGGCGCGCAAATTTGTAAAAAGAAAATTTTTAATTTCCCGTATTAACAAAAAGGCAAGGCTTTTAAATATTAATGCGGATTTAAGATATCCAAGTATGTGTATAATTTAAGGCGAACCTACCCTTAAGTACAGGAAATTGAAAAATATAATTTGTATATATGGAAAAACCATTAATTCAGGCGGAAAATGTCATCGTCTCTATACACATATTCACAATACAATCTTAAGTGGCGTTTTATATTAGAGCAAATTGATTTTTTTTTTTGCATGTGTATGCTGTAATCGTTTTTCAAGCAGCTATTATACACAATAGAAAATTAAGCTTTCAACAATATTAAAAATTAAGGAAATTTTGTTTTTGTAATGTAAAATCAATATCACGTATAAAGAAAATTAAAAACAGCACAACCTTAACAAAAAGAAATGTAAAAAATCATTTTTACCATCAACACCATTGATCATCATCACAACGTCGTGATGATTGTTGAGATTATAATTTTTACAACAAAAACTATTTCTTTTGTATATTTACTTTCTGGTCAATAAAAAACTTTAATTTAATGACTTTTTTTAGAGGTGTGTTTTGTAGACAGGAAATTTTTCACATTTGATGTGTGTGTGTTTGTGTTATGTATAATTTATACACAACGTACATTTTCTATTTATTTTTGATTTATACTCGTTAGTCAAATATTTTCCCAAGTTTTTAATTAGGGGTGTGTTGTGCAAGTCAGAAGGTTTGTTTTACAATGTATGTATATTGTATTTATGTATTTTAGTTAAACGTTTTGAAAGGGAAATTAATTTTTAATGGAGGATCTTCCATTGGAAAAATTATAATTAATTTGGCATATGGGGCGGATTGCTTTTGATATAAAAAATTTCGAACAATGATTTATGTTGCTATAAAATATGGGCGATCGATTAAACTGAAAGTGATCAGCTTTAGAATTTCAGCATCCTTTCTCCACTCCTTACTTTATTTATCTAAGTGTTTTAAGTATCAACATCAACTCAGCGTCTTGGCATCGTTAGATCAATTCTGTTGTTTGGTCACAGTGTTATCATGTTTAAATGTCACTCTAGCCGCTTTGATACGTCACTGCGTTTACAAGAAGTTGCTTTTAAATTTTTTTTGTACAAAATAAATAGTTATGTACCGTCTCCAAAGAGTAACTGTATGATAAGGAAGTGTATGATTGATTAACAACGAATTGAATCGACATCAGTTCTCTCTAAATTAATTTCAACTCGTTGGTGCACCATTTCAACATGAATCGCACACTCATTTCCACCATCTGTACTTATAATCGCAATGATCATAGCATTGATACATAAACAAGATTGGTTTTGTAGTAAGAATAGCATGCGCACCCATCGACAGGAAATCACGAAAAAATTTCGTACCTACGGCCCACCGTATATGGTAAACCACTGTTCATAATATCGTTTAATGAGAGTTTAATTTACCGCTGCTCACTGAAGGGATGTGGTACTTAGATAAAACTGTAATGTTTATTTATTTATACAAAACGTCAAAGGTAGCTCGGTGAGCGTAAGAGCCGTAAACTTCGAACATGTTTGGTATACAGGGTGGGATTTTTAAAAAATGGAAGACTTTTATCTCGGTAGCGGTGCAAGATTGATTGATTGATTGGAACGTAAGACCACTGGACAAGTGTCCCGGATAACGCCGGGCCTATTCCTACAGCCTGTTTACACATATAACAATATTAATGATAGGAAAGGTTTCTTTTTCTGAGACAGCATGGTACAGTTGTAGACACCTAGCGATCGTACGGCACAACACAATTCTAATCTACTTGTAATCTACACATTCGCAAAGAACAATTAATATTTCAAAGACATGTCAGCCGTACCGCGAGACGCCCGATCCGGCCAAGTTCAAATTTCATGAAACAACCATATGACACTTACTCGATTTCATTTCAAAATTGGTGATCTAAAGCTAAATTTGGATCAAGTTTTCCATATAAAATGTGAACCGATCCGGATAAACGGCCTCCAAGTAATACAGCAATCATTTCACAAGCATCTGTAGGATTCCTGAAATTTAATTCTAAATTACTATTTTTCGGCTTCCTAACCTGCTATTAAAATCAAGTTATGCCATTAAAATTGGAACAGGTGCATTTGGAGATGGCAATTTTCAGCTAGTTGATATTTGTCGTACAATCATTTTCTACCGAGCTGTCTAAACTATTTTGTATATACACCAGTAGGTCGCTTCTGGTTTTCCTATAGGAAAAAGGAATTACGAAAAATATTTACATAGCGTTTTTGTCAAAAATATCATTTTCTGCCCTACTGAGAAATCATGTTTGATCTAAATTTTTATAATTTAGGAAATATTTTTCCCGTATCAAAATTGGATAGGAAAAATATTCCCAATTTAATTTTGATTTTGTAAAAATTTACTCCAACTATTTATCAGAGTATGCCAGAAAAAAAATTTTGCGACAACAATACTATGAAAATTTTTTCCTAATTTCAATTTCCTATAGGAATATCAGAATTGACCTGCAGATATTGACTATGATGACTTGATTATTATACAGGGTGTCCCAAAATTGTCAGATCAAACGAAGCAGGGCAATTTCCAACAAAAACAGCCAAGCAAAATTTTTTCGAATTGTTGATGGTGCAAAAGTTATTTCACATTGCAACTAAAAAATTAATTTAAAAGAAACCAAGAATTCTTTTGTTTAACTTTTTTTTTTTTAATTACTGGAACGAAACCATCTCCCAACAAATGATGGCCAAATTCGGTGTGCAAAGCCGAATTTGACGAAATTTTGGGATTCTATGATGAATGGAACCAGGCCGTTTCCCAACCGATAACATTCCAACTTAATGTGTAGAGCTGAGCTAGGATTCTAATAAAAAAGGTCAACTTGCATTAGGCTTTTAACATGTTATTTTGATAAAGTTCTACAATTCCATTTGGGTGAGGATTTAATAATGGATTTTAGATAAGCTCTGGAATTTCAGCTGTGCTAGGCAATTTCTTAACTAATAATGTTCGAATCTGGTATGCTGAACTGAATCGAGATTCCAACATAAATCCTGGATGAAGTTACGGATTTTTGTACAAAACAAACCTGAACACAGGTCAACATTTGATATAAAACAAAACACTTGGAATGCTATGGTGCTTTAGGAGTTTTTCGGGTCGCTGATTACGATGAGCGGGTTGGTTAACCTTCATCACATCAGGTTCAAGGTCATTTGAAGGTCAAAGTGTCTTAATGCGACCGAAAAAATCTGAAAAAATTCATGTTTTCGAGGTCCCTGAGTACGATTCGGTAGTTTTTTTGACCTTTCGCTTTTGTTAAAAGTCATTTGAAGGTCATTTGAAGGTCAAATCGACATAATTCGACCAAAATATTTGCGAAAAATTCATGCGTATGTTTTTAAGGTCTCTGAGTACGATTCCATAGTTAGTCTGACGATACGACTTTTTTAAAGGTCATTTGAAGGTCAAATCGACATATTTCGACCAAAATATTTGCGAAAAATTCATGCGTATGTTTTTAAGGTCTCTGAGTACGATTCCGTAGTTTGTCTGACGATACGACTTTGTTAAAGGTCATTTGAAGGTCAAATCGACATATTTCGACCAAAATATTTTCGAAAAATTCATGCGTATGTTTTGAAGGTCTCTGAGTACGATTCCGTAGTTTGTCTGAAATGTTGACCTGTGAATCGATGCGATTTTTAGTTAATTTGCTAAGTAAATTGAAAATTGTAAGACTAACCTAATTTTCTCTATTATTTACTCATTCTAAGTAAAAATTTAATAAGCAATCCTTACTTAGTATATTTTGAAATTTAAAAACAATTTGTCGAAATGAAACCTTTTAAAAAGTTAAAAGTGTGTAAAATTTGTATAAATCCAAAAAATGATCAGTATTCTAAACAATAAGTAAAATTTACTTAAACAATGTAAAATATTTTTTAACGAAAATTTACGTTTTGCAAAGTAAAGGTTAAATGGAAAGTTCAACATTTAGTGGATTTATAACATAATTCGCTAAGTCAATTAGCATTTAATTCATTTAAATACATAAAATGTTCAACATTACTTTTGTAGTTTGATAACTACAAATTTAACATATTGCTAAGTATTGCATTGCACTGCTAAGTATAAATATTTATTTAGATTTGTTTTTTACTAAACAAAATATTAATTTTACGTAAATTAAAGTTAACTCTACATAACATAATTTCTATTTTTATTTTACAAATTCGTTCGATTACTATAAAGGTGGATTTATATATCCGACAATTTTTCTGCGCCGAATATCACGTGAGACATTCAACCAATCAGAAACAACTTCTTCGCCGAATTTTCGGCACGGCGAAGACATGAACAAAATTTATCTTTTCGGCGCGACTACGCAGCAAAAAAAAATCTTTTTTGTGGGTATGTAAATCCACCTTAAAGCTGACAAATGATTTTGAATATTAATGATTTGCTATTTGTATACTTTTTTTCGTTTAAGCCGCTAGATAGCTTCGGCGGTCTCTGTGTACACCTCGGTAACACCTAGATAGCCACGTCCACGTCGCGGGGGCTGGGTACTGCTTCGGCAGTAGCAAAGTGCAAACGGGGACCAAATACCAGTGAGTGCTAAAACAAACAATGAATACAACAAATATAAAATACCCCAGGTGGTACAGCCGCAGCCAAACCCACACTCTTCGGAAGCAAGTCCAACAGATACGGGAGTCGCCAATTATTGGTTAAGCTATTTGGAGGAAGTTCCAAATTATCAAAATCGCCAAGATGTTCAACTGGAAATATCTTTCAGTACGAGAAGGAACATGTCGAATTCCGTGAACAATTAAAAGAAATAAAGGAATTTACAACAAAATTGAAAGAAGCTTTGCAATTTTAAAGAAAAACATGGGATGACACCTAACCCTGCAATCGATGATGACACTAATCCATTTCATACGGACATACGGATGAAGCAGAATAAGAAAAAAAAAACAAATATGTGTTGAACCGGAATAAAAGACCAAGTAAAAAAAGGAAAGCTTAACACTCACCAGAAGTGGCAAAAACTTTACCATCAAAGTAATGGCGCGGAGTAGTACTCCAACAAATTCAAAGGAAATGCGCCGAAAATGTAATTATCGTCCGGAAGTTAAAGAACTGGCAGAAAAGTCGAGCACCAGAATATAAAACAACTCTAATTTTTTTGTCCAATAAACTAAAGTTGCTAATTAAAGAAATCCAGGAAAGTGACAAAAAGTTTAAAACGTCCAAAACTTCAAATCCACCAGTTAAAAATGAAGATGGCACTATAACAAATGCACTATAAGTTCAAAGTAAAAAAGCTTCCTTGTTTGCAATCCACCTCGAGAACACGCTCCAGCCTCTACCTAGTATATACCAGTGCATAAAGTGGATAACAACAAAATATCTTCTGCCACATTACCAGAATTAAAAACGTAGTCAAAGAATTGTGGGGTTTGTTAATAAAAACACTATAACTATACACACAATTGTGTTGATACAACCAAGTACATTGGAGTAAGTGAAATTGTTTATCAAAAGCGCCATTACATATGTATTATGTTTTTTTCTCACACAATTGTGTGGTTCGGACTTAAAAATTGAGCAACATGGCAAGATAGATGGATCGAGAGACAGTAGAACTACTATCATATATATTTTATTGGATTTTGATCTCGCTAACCGTGTAAAGAACGACTGTGAACTTTTCGACAAAATTAAAAAATAAAACATGGTGGACTACAAAATTGGTCGAAATTGCACATTAGTAAACCAGTTGACAAAAGAAACTCGTCGTTAATACGCAAAGTAAACTAGCGACTTTGGCAATGAAATTTACAAAAAAATAAACTAAATCGAAATTCGAAATGTTCAAACAAATAAAAATTATCCCCATTTTAATACGATGATGTGACCTATTTGATATTGACCCCGAACTTGATAAATTTTACAAAACTAAAATTAATGGAATTTAAATGTTCACTGTAACGAGGATTAGCCAGCTCACTGAGATTTCTGACGAACAAGTATTGTTTTGAAAAACTTGATCCAGTTTGGGGTAATATTAAACAGGTCTCATCATCGCATTAAAATGGGGATAATTTTTATTTGTTTGAACATCGAACTTCGACGATTTAATCTATTTTTTGTAATTGTCATTGCCGATGTCCTAACATTGCTTTTGTCAACTGTTTTATTAATACATGTGCATTTTTGTTATTTCGACAAATTTTGTAGTCCGCCATGTTTTGTTATTTTTTAATTTTGTCGATAACTCACAGTCGTTCTATATATCAGTCACGTATGGGGAATAATTTAGTTTTGCTGGTCAGCTTGTAAAGGGTGTCCCAACAAGAGCGCCCGATTTAATTTTAAAGAAAAACGCATTAATTTTTTAATTAAGCAAACATTTTTATTTCAACATAAAAAAACTAGTTCCGATTAAATGTGAAATAAAACACCACAAAAACTCTGGCACAGGGTTATTCTTTTGTTGAAATTTTGAATAACTTTTTCGCATAAATGTGGCTGTATTTCACCAATAACGCGTATTTCCTCTTTAAGATGTTCGACTGTTTCAGGCTTATAAACGATGCATTGTCTTGGTGAAAAATTCTTTTTCCTTTGACATTTGGGGCCATTTTTCGTGACTTCAAACGCACTAATAACGCCATTTAATATTTCCTGTTGATGGTCTTTCCTTTCTCAAGAGATAGATGACGAATAAAATAACTTGCGCATCCCAAAATACGGAGGCCAAAACTTTACCGGTTGACATTTGCGTTTTTGGTCGTTTCGGACGCAACAAACCCTGTTGAGTAAGAGCAATTCAATTTACGAACTTTCAATTCAATTTGGTGCACTTTATCTTTTCTAGGATAACTGCCGAATTCGGGCGGGAGCATTCAGCATGCCACGTTTAAAGTCAGCAAACGAATGTTTGACGGTTGCTTTTGATACAGCAGAGTCCCAGCATATAAATATGTGCCCAATAAAACAAACAACAGATGGCAAGACTAGGTTTGGTCATTTTTGGTATACTTTTTTGTATTTCTGCATTTTTTTTTTATAAATTTTTAAAAAAGAAAATTATCCAGTGGATTTAATGTTCCTTTAAGGTTATTAATACCCCCTTTTCATTCACGCATACACCACCCATTCGCCTTGCCACACAATTGCAGTATACCACCGCACATTGCAAGCTCCATCTGCACACTGACATGGACGGCATTGAATTCTGCGGCATTGTATTTCGTGCCTTTATGAGTACAAACAAAAAAGTTATGACCATTTAATGACGACAATATGGGTAATTTAAAAAAACTTAACAGCATATCTCAGTTCCCGTGGCACTTAGGACATCAGTTCTATGGGATGAAAGCTTCCAAATGACCCCCTTAATCTGCCAAAAAATTTTGTCGATCCACGCGCCATACCCTGTATAAAAGTTAAATTATGTTTGTATGTTTGTTCGCAAAAATCTCAGACTGAACGCGCGATCGACATGAAACTTTCACACAATGTGTATCTCGGCAAGAGATTGGTCGTAAGCATAGTGCGATTTTTTTTTCAATAGGTGGTGCACGAGTCACACTACCAAATACGGCGAACTGCTCAATCGATCCAGATTTTCAGAACCAACCTTACGATATTCTTGAAGAGGTTGAACCCCGGTGTCTAAGGACCTCGGTACAAATTTATCTAAAATTAAATTTTTTGTTTAATCCTTTGACGGGAATGAGTTAAGGAAAAAGCTTATATGAAATTAGTGGCATGCTTGAATCCGAGGGGGGGGGCTGTCCTTATAAGTCGTCACACCATTCATCCAATCGGTTTCAAACATTGGATAGGGATTTTATACCATGAGCAGGGTTTCATAATTTTTGGGAAGGAATCGTGTGCCTGGGTCTGGTGCTCCAAACAAATATTTTTCAAAATACGCCAAAACTGCATTGTAAATTAATCAGAGCTATCAAGAAATTGTATTTTAAACAAATTTGATTGTTCGTTACTAAACTTCTATCTAAAATATATGGAGCCTATATAAACGATTTATCTGTATAAGGATGTAATCGTCAGTAATTGGGAATGAAATAAGGATATGCCTGGAATTAAAATTACTGGAAAATGATACACATTGGGATACATCACTAGCGGACGAATCAAACAATTGCCAACCGCGCCAAATTCGCACATTATTTCCCATCATTTTGACAACTTGCTTCCCGTTTAATCCGACTGATTTGTGGGAAAAATACAAAAATCAAATGAGTGAAGATATTTTACACCGAGTGCGTACAGCCAGCAACTCATTCAACTTGGAATGGTTTCATTGAATCGATTAGCAGACGATGTATACGATCGAGATTTGCACAGAGCGCAGCAATTTAATGTCAATGAGCTGCAAACATTAATTCAAACAAATCTGCGAAAACTGATAATACAACAACACAATGCATATAATCGCATTATGAATGTGATTTCACAACAAATTGACGGTGGGTTTTCCTCGATGCACTCGGTGGAACAGGTAAAACATTTCTTTTATCGCATTCAAATTGCCATTTGACAGGCAATTTACTGAGATACCCCCACATGCAACATAAAAAAGAATTCATACTTACTTTAAATACTTTTTGAAAGCAATCAATCGGACGCTCCAAGATTTAAGAGATAATACAGCCCCATTCGGAGGTGCACTCATTTTGCTGGCTGATGATTTTCGTCAGACTCTACCAGTTATACCACGTTCCACACCAGCCGATGAACTAAAGGTATGTCTCAAATCATGTTATTTGGCAAAATGTTCAGAAAATTATATTGACCACCAACATGCGTGACCGCTGCTCGATTTACCAAGCAACGTTTAGATCTTGAAAACGGAAAAATGCCAATCGATGACACCAAAAATTGCATTACCATTCCACTAGATTTTTGTAACTTTATTGAATGACAAATTCAAAGGAGAACACGTCTTACTACCGCGAATACCAATGATACCGACCGATATATCATTCGAATTTAAAAGATTGCAACTGGAGACTAGCATTTGCAATTACCACACTCAGAAAAATAATATGATAAATTAGGGATTGCATTTTCGAATTTCGGAATTCGAGAATTCCGAAATTCTTTCTTATAAATATCATTTCGAATTCCGAAATATTAATTTTTATTGTTTCATGGTTTTAATGGACTTACTGATTTGGATTTAGTTTCATCATCAGAAAAGTTCATTTGATTGTAAAGAAATTCCGTTTTTCGAGAAAATCGAATGAAAGTGAAACAAGAATTTGAAAAAGAATTGAATCTCATTATGGACACTAGAACTTTTTGGAATAGCCTAGTCCAAATGCTTGAAAGATTTAACCAACTAAAATACTGTGTTAGACAAGCTTTGATTGGCATCGCATCTGATATTGTTAGTTATTACAGATATTGGAATTTTGTCGATTTATAACATCATTTCTGCACTTCTCCCAGTGAAGCTTACTGTTGACACCCTCTGTCGAGAGGATGCAAATCTTCTTTCTGCTGATGCGGCAATGTCTTTTATGCTTGAGAACTTCGGATCTGATGAACTCTCACTAAAATTGAAACACGCTTTAGAAGAATGAATACGCCAAAGACGCACAAATGTATCTAAATCTTCAGTATTTACACAACGGTTGAATAAGTGAGACTCATGCATCTTTCACCAGACCATTGAAAAATATAATAGCCAAAGTTATCGAAAGCTTTGCACACAGATTGATATTCAACTCAAATATGAAAAGTTCATCAGAATCTGACGATCTGTGGCCCTATTCTGGACATCATTTTGTGGTGTTTTATCACATTTGGTGATAAAAAGTGTGATAAAAAGAAATTGTCGTAGCTTAATTTATGAATGAATCGGATGAATTATGTCACGTCGTATATTGATGCGTTTAGAAAAAGAGCGCAATATTTTCTATCTCGTTTTCACAAATAAAAAAAAATGTTTTAACGTTTATGTCAAAATCAATTTTTTTTGATGTACATAAATTTTAAAATCTGTAAATTAAATTAAAACATTTAATTAAAATATATTTTAATTTAAATTTTTCAATTTAATTGAAATATATTTTAATTGTTCATTAATAAATATGTGACGATTATTCGTTCGGAAATATACACAAAAAATTTCTTACAGTGAGGTGGACAATTCGTGATGTTTTGACGTTACATTTTTAAACTTAAAATCTTATGTGAAATTTTATTTACTTTTCTAAATCAATGTAAAATTTATGGTTCAAATAGAACAAAAAATCAAAATTGATGTGGTTTTATGTATGTTTTGGAGATATTAAATAGGATTTTGTAGTTTGTAACGTTAAAACGACATGAATTGTGCACTCCACTATACGAAACGTTACGTGCATATTTCCGGGCGAATATTAATAATATTTATTAATAAACATTTATTAATAAACAATTAAAATATATTTCAATTAAATATAAAACACATACATACATTAATTTATTTATAATTTAACACACCAACTGACGTTTCTACAAAAATTGACATAAAAAAAATTTACGAAAAATGTACATTTTTTAAAATTGATGTACATAAAAAATAATATTTTTTTCTGTCAAATAGAACAAATTTTTTGATGTACATCAATTTTTTTTGTTGGATTTTGGTAAATAGAATTTTGTGACATAAAACCACATTAATTTTGATTTTTTTGTTCTATTTGAACCACAAATTTCACATTGATTTGAAAAGTAAATAGAATTCAACATTAGATTAGTACTTTAAATTTTAACCACATTTTTTATATTTTAACCACTTTAAATTTTAACCGCCATTACACCACAAATAGATAAAAAAAATTTAAAAATATCTAAAAAATATTAATAAAATTAAATTTAATTTACCATTTTGAATTTAGAAAATTTTAATAATATTTATTTATTTTTTTTTAAATTATTTTTAATATTATAATTTACGAAAATTTAAAATTATTTATATATCACACGTTGAAAACCACTTCATAAAAAACATTCATATGACTCCACCACAAATGTCAAATTATCACTTTTAGTTCATCATTTCCCCTCAAAATTCATTTTGCAGGGTTGTGTTTGTAGACTTTTATGTTTTGAATTATATCACAAAAAAAGTCTCCACTAATGATAAAAATTGGTGATAAAGCACCACAAAATGACCGCCCTGATTTTCCCCGGGAATAGGGAATTGGGAATTAGTGACGTTTTTCTAGCAGTTGGGAATTTTTTATTCCCCAAAGTGTATTCTGGCGTTTGGGAATTTTTTTATTGAGAAAAAATAATTCCATTTTTGACGTTAATTTTTCCCCATTATTTTTTTGGGGAATTCTAATTCGTACCTTTTTGAACTTTGAAACATTATTTTTGCTAATAAATGTATATTTAAAAATAAATTAAACTTGTAATAAGGTCGCAATACGTGTTTTAGTCTATAAATATTTA
Source organism: Nephrotoma flavescens (assembly GCA_932526605.1). Classification (NCBI taxonomy): domain Eukaryota; kingdom Metazoa; phylum Arthropoda; class Insecta; order Diptera; family Tipulidae; genus Nephrotoma; species Nephrotoma flavescens. Next base: position 69,949,348 of record OW052220.1, on the reverse strand, counting down.
CATAAAAAAAATTCCCAATTGGGAACGGGAAATATGTATTTGGGAATTAGATCAATTTGTAATTCCAGCAAAATATTTTCCCAATTCCCAATTCCCCGGGAAAACCAGAATAGGGCCGCTGGAAGAAGTAATTTTGGTAGAACAAACGAATCACAATGCGCAGCCACAGTCATTAAAGCAAAAGTTGGAGAACAAAATTCATTCGAATTTGCCGTCGCGGACATATTTTAGAGTCCGTATACTCATTTTTGATTTCGATTCCACCAATGAGCGTAGAGTCCGAGCGTGCATTCTCAGTTGCTGGTAACTTTTGTACAAAAGTTCGATTGAGACTAGGTGACGTAGCTTTAAGTGATCTCTGTTTCCTCAAAGCTTATTTTAGGTAAACAAAACAAAAATTTAATATTTTTTAAACACCAGTTTAAAAGTTTGATTGTACTTAGTTCAGAAAGTATTAACTGAATTTTTGTGCAATCAATGTTTCTTTTTAATTTAAAATAATGTATTTTTAATGCAAGGAATAACTATGAATTTCAATTTGATGTATAAATAAGTTTATTTTATTATTTAATTTTTAGATTTTTGTTGTCTATGATATTGAATTTTTGTACAATTTTATTTTTACTAATGTGTGTTTTATTCAATAAATATATAATTATTACCTTACATAAGTTTTTTTTAGTATTGGTATTGATCAGAAAAAAATTTAAAAATATTTCGAAATTCGACCGAATTCCGTAAATGCTTAAATGCGAATTTCGAATTCCGTTTTTTTTTATTTTCACCAAAATTTGCAATCCTTATGATAAATGCATGATTGCATTTACCATATTATGATAATACAAAATTATTGCGATATTCCTTATCATACAATAATTAGAAATACTATCAAACTTGGTTTTTATGATTAATATCATCATTGTGTGTTAAATACAATTATTTAAATGATTGATTGTATCATAATATGATATTCTTGATCATTTTGCTTCATCCTTTTCATCATAACAATGATGATCACAAGTGAATTTTTTTTTTCACAAGTGATCATCATTGTTATCATTGTTATGATGAAGAAGATGAAGCAGAATGATCAAGAATATCATATTATGATACAGTCAATGATTTAAATAATTGTATTTAACACACAATGATGATATTAATCATATAAACTAAGTTTGATAATGTTTCTAATCATTGTATGATAAGGAATATCACAATAATTTAGTATTATCATAATATGGTAAATGCAATCATGCTTTTATCGTATTTTTTTCTGAGTGCATTAATAAAGCACAAGGAAAGTCGCTTCAAGTTTGTGGATTGAATCTACAGAATACGTGCTTCTCACATGAACAGCTATACGTGACCTGTTCACGTGTTGGAAAAACCGCATACTTATTTATGTATGCGTCCACCAAATGGCAAAACCAAAAATATTGTTTAGCCAAATGCATTAGAATAATATAATTATTGTAAATGTAAATTCATTCAATAAAAAAACACACAAACATACAAAAAAAAAATATTTAATTCAACTGCAATGTAGCCCAAGCCGGGTATCAGATATTTGTTGCTTAAGTAAATACCCTTTGCTACAAAAAGGCGTTGCTGCGCTCGCCGGGTATACGCTAGTAGTTTCATATTTTTGGAACCAACTGCGCGGCATCACAAATCTGAAGGTTTATAGTAATTTTATGTACCGGAAGTAGTAATTTTAGCTATATATTTTTGTCAATAAACATAAATATTATATAATCATTAATTCTAAGCGATAGCAAACCTATTAATAAACTGTTACAAAATAAACAAACCGTAAAGACCAATCCGAGTTAAACTAATCGATATTTCTTAGAACGTGCGCCAAAAACTGTACAATTATTTTATTTGCTGCGTAGGCAGTGGCCCATTAATAATTATAGCATCTATTACCAAACGTGCTCAGTTTTATAGTTGTTCTACTCTTTTTAATTAGTTCGAGTGTTCGATAAGAAATCTATTGTAAGCTAAAACAGCTTCATTCAAATTTATATGATTCTAACAATACGTCACGATTCGTATTTTGTCAAAATAGTGTCACATCAAGCTTTGTGTTGCATATACATACAGAACTATATTAAACTATATCATATCTATTGTGACAATGAATTTTCATATATAACACTATTGAATGAAATTCTATTGTGTAAGTGTGCTATTTCGTGACTTGAGCACATTAAAATCAACAACAAATCCAAATATAATTAAAAATGCCTAATCATTTAACGTTAACGTTTCAAATCTTATCACGCTTTTGTAATAATCCATACTCTCTAGGTAAAGAACAAAAAGAAAAAATTGTAACAAACAAAAAGAAATACAAATTATGTAACAACAAACACAAAACATCAAGAAACTAATACAAGAAAATAAAATAAATAAAAACACAACATTACTGTATATTCAAAACGGTACGTGATAGAATTCGAAAGTGCCAGTTATATTATTATGGGTACATGTATAATAAGAAATTAGATGTAATTGAATCTCTATATAGTTGCGCGCGATTTACAAACAAGCTTACGATTTTACATGTAAGATTATATGTTGAGATCAAAGAGTTGATTTTCTTATTGATCTTAGGGGCTTGAATTGGATTAGTTTTCGCACACTATAATTTTGGCATCACTTCGGATGTCTTACACAGATATGTCTTAATAGTGTAGCATCCAAAAATATATTTGAATAATTCTCAACTATTAATTAATGATGACAAATATTTTAGAAAACACAGCGCACAATATTTTTTTTTTACTTATTTCAAGCTGAGAAATAATTTTTTATTTTGCGTTTGTTCGTGGATCGCTTGCTAAATAATAAATGTTAGATGGAGATATGCCAATCAGAATTTATTATAAAATTTAAATGATGGAAATCTTAAATTTTAATGAAATTGCAAAATTTTTGGTTCATTGTTTGTCGAACGTAAAAATTTCGTGTCTTTGTAAAAATTCACATGCGTTTGCCAAAATTGTACAGAGCGCTCAAGGATTTATAATCAAATATACTTTAATAAAACAAAACTTTAAGTGTTCTAACGTAAGTTTACTTAAAAAATTACGTGTACTTCGCTAATTACCCGCTATCGATTTGTTGTATTATTCGCCTTCGCTATACAAATATTATTTATTTTACTATTAACTTTGCAATCTGTTCTGGGGCCGAGGCATTCCCAACTTCGCGGTTCGCTTCTCCCATCCTTACTTTTCTATCTGGACATTTTTTTTAGATCGTCCCGCTTCGTGCCGTAAATGAAGTGTGTGAAGTTATCGCAGTACTCATCCCAAAAAATAAAAAAAAATCATCGGGTATTACTATTTATTAGGTTATTCGGAAAATAATTTCGTTTTCTCCCAACAGAGGACTAAAATACAATGTCTCATAGCCACCTTCAAACTTAACCTATTTCATTCCAAATGGATGAAAACGAACATTGCGAGTATTTATTATAAGTCCGTGTTCCCAGACCATCGTTTGGGTTAAAAATAGTTATGGGACGAAATATGTTAAGCTGCATTGTTATTACATATATATTTTGACAGCGGATATAGCAGGGCTTATTTGTGCAAAAATTTGTTAGATTCTGCCTAATAGTTTGTGTTTGGTGCCATATTAAATATGGAAAATCGATAGCAACATTATCGGCATATTTTACTTTTTTAACGAAAAGACAAAAAACAGCAAGAAAAGATGTGTGATGGGTATATGGAGAACATGTATTGACAGAACGTCAGTGTCAAAACTGGGTTTAATTTTTTTTAGTTTGAATCCCGATAGGGGCAGGATGCAAAAGGAAATGTATAACAACACATCTTCCAACACATGGGACCTATAGCCGTACGTTTTCGATTTGACATAACTGCGTTAGGTAGGACTGATAAAATAAACCGCAACAGCTGGGAGTGCTTCGGCCCCACAACAGATTGCAGGGATTAAAAACAAATAAAAAAAAATTGTTCTGGAAATTTGGATGTTGAAGATGCATCCGAAAGGCAAGTTGAAGCTGATGAAGACAAAATAAATGTATTGATTGATGCAAACACTCCAATAACGACTCGCGACATCGCTTATAAATTAAATTTATCGAATTCGACCGTTTATGGTCACGCAAAATGTTTCAAAACTCGACATATGGGTTCCACATGTTCTTACAGAAAGAAATTTACTCCATCGCTTTTACGTCAATGATTTGCTTCTCAAACGTCATTTGTGAAGTGAATTATTACTGGGGACGAGAAATGGGTTATCTATAAGCTATAACAATGTTAAACGCAAGAAGTTATCATGTAGTAAAAAAAAGATGAACCGGCGCAAAGCACTTCGAAAGCCGATATTCATAAAAAAACGTTATACTGTCTGTTTGGCCGGATTTCAAGGGATTCGTTTTTTTAACTTCTACCGGACAATACCACGATCAATTCTGAAGTGTACTGTCATCAACTGGACAAATTGAATGATTCACTCAATAGGCCAGAATTGATCAATAGAAAAGGTATAGTGTTCCACTAAGATAACGCGAGATCTCATACAAGTTTGGTAACAAGCAGAAACCTAGTGCACCTTGGATGGGATGTACTAGCACACCCACCAAATTCTCTAGATCTGGCACATTCAGATTATTACTTGTTCCGGTCTCTACAAAATTTTTTAGACGGCAAAACATTTTTTTCAAAAGAGGAAATCAAAAATGCATTGGATCAGTTTTTTACCACCAAAGATCAGAAGTTTTATGAGCGTGGAATTATGCTGCAAAATGTAGAATATTTAATTAAATAAAATTTTTAAATAGTCCACAAAAAATTTCACCATAAAAAACGGAATTACTTTCCGAACAAGGCAATAGTTATAACCCATCCCAAGATTTTTAACCTCTTGCGCTATTTTGACGTACAATGTACGTCATTAATAATTTTTGTCCATACTGAAAATGACGTACAGCGTACGTCTACGAGCGAATTTGATTTTGTTACAGAAAAACCTCGATTTAACGGACTAATTGGGGAGCCCGTTAAATCCGAATGTCCGTTAAATGCCAATGGAAAATTTTTAAATTTAATCGACTATAGATTTTGCACTTGTTCTGGAATATGGCCAATTGGGACAGAACTCGTTTATCTCTTAACCGATTATTAAGGGATTTTGTTTGTTGGATGGAAATGAGATTCATAAAAAGTGTTTAGAAGAAGTTCTGGAATATGTCCATCTGGGACGGAACTCGATCATGGGATTTTTAAATGATTTTTGGAAAGTTCTGCAATATGGCCATCTGGGGCGGAACTCTTTCAATTCTTAACTGATTATGATGGGATTGGGTATGGTAGATGGAAATGGGATTATTAAATGATTTTTGGAGGAAGTTCTGGAACATGGCCATCTGGGACGGAAGTCACTCAATTTTTAACCAATTATGATGGGATTGGGTGTGCAGGATAGAAATGGGATTATTAAATGATTTTTGGAAGAAGTTCTGGAATATGGCCACAAGGGACGGAACTCGATCTTCTTAATCGATTATGATAGGATATTGTTTGTTGAAGGGAACAGAGATTCATAAACAGTTTTTGGAAGAAGTTTTGGAATATGGCTCTGGGACGGAACTCTTTAACTTCTTAACCGACTATCTTGGAATTGCGTATGTTGGATGGAAATGGGATTCTTAAACTCTTGATTATTCTTATCAACAACGACCTCGAAAACTGTTCACGGGAACATGGAATATGATGTCTTCTAAGATCATGAGATCTTTAGAACCAAGCGAAAATTTACACTTTCGAGGTACTTGCTTACTATACAAGAGCGAATAATCCATATGGCCATATTTCAGATCTTTTTCCAAAAATTATTTGATCTCATTTCATCCACAATGTCCAATTTCTGTCTTAAAAGGTCATATTCCAGAACTTCTTCCAAAAAACATTTAATAACCTCATTTGCATCCAGCATACCCAATCCCATCATAATCGGTTAAGAATTGAATGAGTTCCGCACTAGATGGTCATATTCCAGAACTTCTTCCAAAAATCATTTAAGAATCCCGTGATCGAGTTCCGTCCCAGAGGGCCATATTTTACATAGTGTAAAATAATAAAAAATCGTCAAAAAACAAAAAACCTAGATCCCTATTGCAGTGCCATCTACCGGGTCCAATTGTAAATCTAAACCATCCAGCAACCCACTCAAACACACACAAAATTTCATTAAAATCGGTCCAACCGTTTAGGAGGAGTTCATTTGGAATTTCTTTGAGTGGATGGGCACAAAGTTTTTCTAACTAATTGATAGCGCAAGAGATTACATTCATCCCGACATAACACAAGATATTGATCTAAAGTGTGTATTCTTATGTTGAGATTGGCGCAATAGGTCCATTCAGTTTATGTATAAATTATTATTGATTAATGGTTCCCGGGAACCACGAGTGTCGTGACCAATCTCTTCTGATTTCAACACGGCATCATGTTTGCTACCAATCGGCATGTGAATTTTATTTTGGATAACGAACATGATGCCGTGTTGAAATCAGAAGAGAACTGTCATGACACTCGTGGTTCCCGGAAACCATTAATTTAAATCAATAATTCAAACATAAACTGAATGGGCCTATTCCGCCAATCTCATCATACGGTTTGTCTTCTTATCATTTTATCATAGATATCAGAAGAATAAACACTTTAGATCAAGTATTATGATGTTTTGTGTCATTTCAAAATTTTGAGTGGGGGTAAATTTCAAAATCCTGAGATGGGATATAACTAGTAAATTGAATGATGAATTTTTTTTATTTTTCTGGGATGAAATACTGGGTTACCTTCACACACTTCTGTAACTGCTGGGTAGTTACCTCACCAAATTCAGGGATGGTGGACCGAGTATCGTATCGCAATCTATTCTAAATAGGTTGTGAAACACTGTGAAACTCTGAAACCTATTCTGCTACACACTTCTGTTGCTGGCGCTCTCGAGAATTTTAATATTATTACGATTAATAGTGGTTTGATGAATCCGAATGTTTCGACGATGGAATTCAGGGTTGGTCGTTACAAACAGTACTTACGTTACGTAACAGACGTTACTCAATTGTATACAAGGTTGCTTGAAAGTTGGTTGAGTACATTAATTAAACGCATTTTAGGGTCAATTCGAAGAAACATTTTTTTTTTTACTTTTTCTGATTAAATAGCTGTTTTCAGCAAAACTGGGGACGGATCAGTTATCCAGAAAAAAATTTAACTAACCTAAATTTCCAAAATCCCAACTAAAATTCCATTTTACAAAATACCATAACATAAAAATTAAAATTTCCAATTAATAAAATTTCAAAATTTATTTATTTTAGACAAAAAATTTCATATACAAAATTTCATTATTTCATTAGTTTAGTAATATTTTTAGCAAATTACAAGATATCCGGTGAATAAACCTTAATTGAAGATTAAATAAAATTTCCGAAAAAATTCCATTAGGAAATATGATATTCGCGTGCTTTTCATATTTCCATGGGCATAAAATGGAATTTTTCTGGAATTTTGTTTATTATAATTTTGAAATTTGCCATTTTGTGTACGAATGTTGTTTTCTTTCGAATTTTATGTTTTGGAATTGTTTTTATTGGAATTTTGGTTTCTGGAATTATGGTTTTTGGAATTTTGATTTTGGAATTTCGATTTTGGAATTTTGGATTTAGCAAATCGTACCCAACCCCAGCAGCTTTATCTTATTGAAAGTACTGTTTCTGGGCTAGAGGATTCGTAGTTAAATCGTTTTTGTCGTTTGAGTGAGTCGATATGAGTGTTTTTTGTGAAAATGGAAAAAAATCGAGTATCGAGCTGTCATTAACACTAAACCTACCAATACAGCGCAAGTTGACCGTTTTTAAACGTTTGTAAAATTTACACATATTTAAACGGTATAACCGTTTGGTTTCTTATGTGTGAAAATGAAGTTTTAGTTTTTTATGTACATTCAGCAATCAACATCAAAACATGATCAATAGGATTTTTATTTACCGGTCAATTTAATCAAGCGCGATAGGATTAGGTATACAAGAACCGTCGGTAGGTTTAGTGTTAATTATTTAATTTTGAAAGGCAATACGCCTACGCAAATTAAAGACGAATTGAACGCTGGGTACGAGGAATCTGCAACATCATTTGTCACCGTTAAATTTTAACCAGCTGAATTTAAACGTGGCCGTACCAGCTGGGTTGACGTTAAACGTTCGGGACGTCCAAAAATTGCAACCACTTGCGATAACATCGCTCAAGTTCACCAAATTGTGATATTGAGCTATCTTAATAGATTATCTTCAAAAAGGGAAAACCATTACAGGAGTACACTACGCATCACTACTAGACAAGCTGAATGTAGAAATTGCAGAAAAACGGCCAAATTTGCAGAAAAAAAGGTTTGCACCACCAAGACGAAAGAAAAAATGTCTTGAATGTTTATTAGGTCGGAAACTTTTCAGGCAGTCCTCGAATATATTATAGGTCTTTTACCATTTATCAGGTAGATGATGAATGTCTTCGCGATAAAAACTTGGTGGTTTCGAAGCAAAATAGTCATCGAGCCATTTTTAGACATCTTCAACTTTCGTGAACCGCTGGTCTTTCAAATATGACGACATTGATCTGAATAAGTGGTAATCAGAGGGAGCCTAGTCTTGTTGTAAAATTTCGCAGCCTAAGGAGAAGATGAGTCCCTGGGTTGATTCTGCCTTGGCCCGTAAATGATCTTTTTTACTCTAGAGCTTCACTTAATTTGATCACCTGGGCCTAGTGAGGTTTTTGGTTTCTTCGCCCAGTTTAACAGTCAATCGAAGCGATATTGTTGAGCAACTCCTAACTGTTTTGCAAGCTCTTTTTCAGATTGTTACGGATTTTCATCAACTAAAACTTGAAGTTCTTCGTCTTCAAATTGATTAACTCCACCTGTGGCCCTATTCTGGTAATTCCCGGGGAATGGAAATTTTAAATTTTGTAGCAGTTTTATTCCCTTTTCCCCAAAAGTGTATTCTGGCGTTTGGGGAAAAAAAATTTTGGGGAAAAATTATTCCCCATTATAGCAGTTTTGACGTTTATTATTCCATACCTATTTTAGGAAAGAATTAACTGGGAATAGAATTTAACGGAAATTTTTGTATTTTGTACTTATAGCAATATTATGACTGTAAATTTATACTGAAAACTGGTAATATTTATTGGAAATATTAATAGCCAATGTTTTACTTTAATAAACAAAATTATTTTTTAAGTAAAATTCGATTAAAGTATCAACAAAAACCAATTAAATGTAGTAAACTATTTTTAGACTTTTGTTTTCTTGTTTTATTGCGATCACTCCTCAACTAGACCACAGATCACTAGACCGCGAATAATTAAATTATTTTCCCGTAAATTTATTCCCCAATCGCCAGAATTAGCTTTTGGAAAACGGGGAATTGGGAAAAATATCTGGGGAATAACTGCTACAAAAATAAATTATTCCCTATTCCCGGGGAATTGCCAGAATAGGGCCACTGGACGTGGATCGTCCTCAAGCCTAAAATTGCCATCATGAAATCTCGCAAACAACTTTTTACTGTTGAATGACTCACAAAATGTTCACTCAAAGTCGAATTCATCAATTCCATTCCAGACACGGGACGACAGCTTGTAAACAGCAATGACTAAGCTACTGCTACATATATCCAAAATGGCGGGGAATTTAGTCGCGTTGAAGTATATTTTAACGCAACTTCAGAGCCGAGTTTCCACTTTCACATCTAATATATTTCGAAAGTTGGTACAGTTTTTTTATTCAATTGCGCCCATTGAAATTGATTTGCCAGATACTTTTGATGTTGCAGACTGGCACTGCTCGTTTTGTGATTAAATCATCTTAGTTCTTCCAAAGCCAGCAACAGGAATTTTTTAAAATCGTTTTTAAAATTTTGAACTAAAAATGTTGTTAGCGCCCCAAGGAAAATAAAAAAAAAGAATGAAGGTTGACTGCGCATGCGCCTTTTTTTATAAAATGTAACACAGATTTTTGTTATATGCAGAGACGCGCATGCAACACAAATATAATTTGCAGCTGAATTTTAAGCATTTGTTTTCAATTTTTGCATAAAATTTAAGTGTTTAGTAAAATTTTTTGAAATGTAAATTTAGCGTAGCAATAGATATAAATAATTATAATTAGTTAATGTGACTAAAAGGTTTGGCATGTTTAATGAAGTGTTCAAAAATAATAATTTATGATGTTGCACGTGTTCTGTTTGTCATAAAAGTGACATAAAACTTCTGTTATAGTTCTATAGTTTAAATTAAATATTTTATTTACTAAGCCTGAGCAATTATACGCCTGACCAAATAGCAGCGTCTATTGCCGGATTAACTCCGGATTTTGATTTATTCAAATACCCAAGTTCAGCGTTAAAAAATTGAATTGACACTACGATATAGATTTGCTAGATAGAGCAATATGTTTTGTTGCATGCTGAACCCTATAACAAAAGTTTTGCGACATTTTAAGAAACACGCACACGTGTTACATCATATATGTATATATACATAATGGTTTTTGAATAGTTCTTTAAGCATGCCAAATCATTTATTCATATTAATTAATTATATTTTATCTGTATCACTTAAATTTTGTGGAAACATTGAAAATAAACGCTTGAGATTCAGTGGCAAATTTTATTTGTGTTGCATGCGCAACTCTGCATGTAACAAAAACCTTCTGTGCTACATTTTACCCAACATGGTTTGATATTGCGTGAGTTGGCGTAGATGGTGCTGTTATTTGTTATAATCAGGAAAGAATAAATATCCACCCGAAACCTACGTTAGAATATTACGACTTAATCACGGAAAATTTTTCCCATCGTGTGCTTTATTTCGGCTGACACAACATAAATTTATATGCTCGACATATTTTTTCTCGCTCAAATAATGTTCATTACCTGTGAACGTGCTAAAGTTAATATTAAAATTATTACAATCGTACAGATAATTTGAATTACGTTTGTTTTATTCGTTCTAATTGTTTTTTCCTGTTGTTTGTTTTTGTTAAACTTTTATTACTATTTCTAGATTATAGACCAACTTCAAAATATAAGCACACATATGTTTCTATATATTTACATAAATAAACAAAATATATGGTGGGTATCATACCTATATGTGTTACATAAGGCATATATCTTCTCATGCAACCAAATCAAATTAATTTAGTATTAAGACTAAAGAGGGTACCTCTAAGTCATTATATAAATTACTATTTAATTATGCCATATATAGATTTGAAGTATGCCCATAAAATTTACATATTTCGAAAAAAAAATTCTAACGGTGCTGTATGCGCGATGTTAATTAATCTGTGGTGTACGATTCCAGAGTTAGAATATACCGAGATGGTAAGACAAAATAGAAAAAAAAATTATCTCCAGAATGTGCTAATTCGGATTTTTCGAAAAACAACAAAAACTCACAATATTAAGGTCATTGTTATTTCTATTTTGATGTTAAAACGTCTTATTTAAATTTTAACCGGCAAATAGTGATTTATACTATTTCACAAAGATAACTGAATCACAAAACTGTTGCACAACGTTCACACAAAGAAGTGCAATTTAAAATTTTTACCGATCTCGTATTATTCGCACAGAACATCTTAAAGAAATATTATTTTATTAATCAATACGCATACCTTAAGTTTTATTGGTTTCTTTGTTTTATCATATCGAACAGATTATGGGTAACTGAAGGTTGAATTTTATGCATTCCAATGATGATACAGAAATATTTTTTTCTATCAAGATATTGGAATATGTGTAAAGGTAGGCACGAGCACATAACTTTATTCTTATTTTTTTTTCGTTCTAAATTAACCTAAATATTTCTATTCTATTCTACTATCTAACATATTTTCCGTATTGATAGAACCGTTGGTTGGCACTTGGCGTTATGTTGATAACTTATAATAGTTAGATTTAGATTTATTATTTTAGTTATTGCGCTTTAGGATATCGATTCTGAGGGCGAGTGCATTTGCATTTTATAATTTGCATAAAACATAAATTACAGGTAGAAATACTCGATTGAAAAATTTAATATTTGAGGACACGAGTAAATTTATGGACACTACAATCTGTGAAAAATAAGCACGTTTACTCTGAAAGTCATACGGTTTTAACACAATCCGAAGCAATTGTCGCAAAACTAAATTAATTATTTTAATATGTCAAAGGTGAAAAGGTCTTACATAAATAAAGAGAATTTAAAGTGATTATTGAACGATATTGACGTAGCACTTGAAAATAAGAAGATATGCTCTAGCATTTTCTTAGATTGTTTGAATTTAAACTGCATCGAAACCTGGCTACGCAATTTTATCAAATTATTCAATGCTAAACTGCAGGTTGGCACTCTCGAGTCAAAATTGAAAATGAGTACTCTGGACCTATTCTGTTATTCCGGCAGCAAACTTCAAAATGCAGTTAAAATAGTGAATAACTGGTTAAAAAATGGCGCATCCTGTTAAATGAAGCCGGATTCCTGGGTTAAGAACCAAACACAAACCAAATTCCATATGCAAAAACAGCAAATACCTTGGCATGACCCTGGATTTCGATTTGGAACACTCATCGTATTGTTCCCGTTGTCTTCTTATTGTTTGATCATTTTTGTAAACATGTTGTTTATCAAGTAAAATGGTAAACAACATGGGTGGCGATTTAAAATTGTGACACTAATCACGTTGAGATAGATTGTGAGCAGTTATATTTGTGATATGTACGGTTAGAATATTTGGTTGCAAATTGTCGTGATACCGAACGATTATCTGTCGATATATTCAACATGGGAGATTGGGCGTCAATCCGCTATTGAAGTCATATCTTATCTTTTAGTATCGTAGGATTAGCTAATCGATTCATAGCGAATTAATTGTTGATTGATTGTGCGCTCATATGATTGATTGATTTACGAGTAGATACCGAAAGATAGCCGTTCTTTAAAACATTTATCTTTTCGGTAGCGATCGGTTTTTCATAAGCTTAGTGAATAGCGGGAATTGTGTGCCTGATGTCATTTTTGGAGTGTAAATAGGAGTTTTCCAACCTCGAGTGATTGTTTCCCAGTTTACTTGTTAAAGTGTCGGTCGTAGCGAGTTGTTGATCCGTAAGATCATGTGAGTCAAGAAACTGGTATGAGGAAAGCAAAAGTTTCAAGTTAAAACTAGGAAGACTCATGGAACCATGTAATCCTGAACAAGACGAAAGTGGATATGGTGGTCATGTTTACTGCACTACGTGCCCGTGGGATCATGAAAGTTGCATTGTCGATGCCGATTCAAAAGTAAAGCGAGTGTGAATAAGTTGGTGTTGTTGAAATTTGATCGACCTCCAATGCAATCATTATATCGTACACAATCCCAATCAAATTGTATATATCAAATTAGTAAATAATTGGCTAAGACATGGATTAGTTTATCCAACATGGCAAAATTTCAGAAATTCACCCAAAATTTATGAGGACCCAATCAGGTTCTACAAATAAATTTTGGCAACAAATTTTTATAAATTGGCCTAATTCCGTTCAGCATTACTTCATCCAAAATTTACGTAAAAATCGCAATCATCTTTTAATACCAAATTTTGCATTAATTCGTTAAGATATGGCCTACTTATCACATTGGCCGAATTCCAAAATTCATGTTAGAATACTAATCCTTTTCTGTATATGGAGCTAATAAACAGTAACGTTCCATTTAACATGAAAAAGAAGAAGGTTAGTTAAGATTGGCCAGAATTAAAATTCCAATAAGAATGCGAAACCATGCATACTTATAGATTCAAATTTTACAATAATAGGGTAAAAATGGCCAAGCTCCAAAAAATCGACAAAATTCATGTTAGAATACAAATCAAAATTCAAATTTGACTCTAATCGATTCAGAAACGGTCGATGGTTCCTAATAAATAAATCCAAATAATAAAAGATTTGAATATGCCATAAAAACAGAAAATTTCAATATTCGCTCGGATTTTAAAAGCTGCGTCAATAGCGGGATTTTAAAAATCAAGATTTCAAAGTAAAATATGAATTTCATTCCGATCTCCAAAAAATGCATAGCCCTTTGATCGCTAAACCCATGTTGATCAACGACATAGATTTTAGCCATTGTAAGTTAGGACGAGACAACATATAACCCAAAGTTGCATTTACTGCCGAAACAGAAGCAACCCAAGCAATTTGTTAACCCAAAGAAATATATTAGCAATCCATTCAGGCTGTAGATGCCTAATTTTGATGGAAAACAAAATTTCAAAAATTGTTCTGAATCAATTTTTTTACAAAAGCTCATGAAGCTTTTAATACATTTTTTTTTCAATTTATCTCGCACTTAAACGCAAAATCCCTTGTGAAGTTAGCCCAGAACTTCATCCCACAAAAAAAATCATCAGGTAACACAAACTGCAATGGTATCCCTAGCAGAGAAGTTAATATACCAATTACATTCAATCTTGATATTTTATTCTACTTAGCCTAGAAATTTAATTCAAATTTAAAATATTAAAATATGAAAATCAAAATTAATAATTATTTGTAAAAGTGTTTTTAATTTAAAATTTTGTTATTAATTTGAATTCAATTTAGGTTCAAAGGTGGAATGGTATTTTTTTTAAAATATTTTTAAAAGAAAAGTTATAGCGTATGGAAATACCTTTAGTGTGAGACCCCTAAACGACTCACTCTCTCTCTCTCTCTCTCTCTCTCTCTCTCTCTCTCTCTCTCCTTCTCTCAGTCTCTCTCTCTCTCTCTCTCCTCTCTCTCTCTCTCTCTCTCTCTCTCGTCTCTCTCTCTCTCTCTCTCTCTCTCTCTCTCTCTCTCTCTCTCTCTCCTCTCTCTCTCTCTCTCTCTCTCTCTCTCATCTCTCTCTCTCTCCTCTCTCTCTCTCTCTCTCTCTCTCTCTCTCTCTCTCTCTCCATGGTAGAAACATGACATTTGAACAAAAGGTACTAGCATAAAAATGACGTAAATAAAATGTGACAATTTTGGCCAGTCCGAAGAAGGGTTTCGAGAGTTTGAAGAGAACAAATGATTTTAAGGAAAAAAAATAGAAAGGGGGTAACCATTTTTGTATTATTTATAAGGTGAACAAAACTTTTGTGCAAAAGATCATACTTAATAGAATTTTTCCAGTAAACGCCTCATTTTGGACCATTTTACGCTTATTATTTTTCTAGATGTCAAAATTATGAAAACATGCCGAAAAAAACTAAATGAGAATATAATCACAACAGTAGTACAATTTCTTAACATCAATTTTGCGATACTTTCGACGAACTCATTTCACCCGCTACAAACGTTTTATCATAATAACTGATTTATACGATGCGTAATAAATTTTTATTAATTAGAAATCTTCCACTAGCAGAAAATATATCATTCGGGACTGGGAAATTTTAATGGCGCTACCATTTCTTCAGTCATTGTGTCAATGCAACAAATGGTCAATCCACCTCTGCTTAAATTTATGTACAAACCTTCCATAAGACAAAGATGGATATTAACTTCGGTCATGTACCTGAAATAAAAAATAAAAAAATTTGTTAGAAAATTATTTTAATACAGTAGGTAAATACCTAAGATATATAAAAATATACAAATAAAATATATAAAAAAAAATCTTAGAACGAAAAACGCGAAAACTAACTTATTCCTAATGATTGCTAACTGCCAGGAAGAACGTAAGTTTTCTGACAAAAACAGCTGCAACTTACAAGCAGTCATCTGCAGTAGTTAGGCACATACAAAATTCGTAAAAAATCTTTTTCTCATTTTAAGAATATTATTTCTCAATGTAAAATTTCTCCGTTTTCAATTGAACTAAATATTTCTCAATTTAAAATTTTTTATTCTCATTCTAATGAATCTGTTTAGACTTAAAAATTTAGTTCAGTCAAGAGCCCTTGAGGCTCTAAAGAATCAAAGTTAAATTAGATAGTCTCTACGAATATGTTCAGGTTAGAACAGTGTTCAATTTAAAATTAGTTTTAAATCAATTTATTTAGAAATAACCTTAAAAGTTAAAATTTTATTGACAATTGGATAAGTGGAAAGAGCAAAATTTTTAGAAAGAAACCTTACAACATTTTAAACACTTAAATCACTTCACTTTTCCCAAAAATATTAATTATTTATAAAAAAAATACGTTCAAATTTGCATGGAGAACAATATTACCCAGGTTGTTTAAATTTCCATTTGAATGATACTTTTCGAAATCTTAAGTTTAGTCCACCACATCTATAGATCAAGTAAAGAGTAAACAAAAAATATCAGGTCCTATTCAGATGACGCGCAGTGTGTAAAAAGCGATCTTAGAATCAAATCCGCGAAAAGTAATAACATCAGAGTTAAACTCATTAAATTCGTTTTAATTTTCTGACTGACTCCGTTTCGTTTTCAGTAACCCGGCTTTATAGGTAAAGGGGAAAAACGTAGAAAAAGATCGGTATGGATTAGTAGAATAATTGCTTACTCCAAGAAAAAACGTAAAATTTCTGATGAACTCAACTTGGCAACGTTACATTTCAAAGTAATTTAAAATTTAAATAAGCAATCTCATTTACATGAAGTCATGCTCAGTGTACATGTAAAATTCATAAAAAAAAAATTCTCATTTTAAGAATTTTATTTCTCAATTCGAAAATTTAGTAAACTAAATTGAAATTTTAAAAATTTACTTCAGTAAAGTGCTCTAAAGTAAAAAAGTTAATATTATTAAAGACAACATTGTAAATTTTGTATAGATGGTCTCTACGAATATTTATTTTAAAATAATTTTTATATCAATTTATTTAGAGATAATATTAAAAGTTAAAATTTTAATGATAATCTAATTTTTTATATTGAGTTCCACTTTCGAAAATTTCAAGGTTAGTTCACCAATCCATAGATCAAGTAAACAGTAAACAAAAAATATCTAAATTCGTTTTAATTTCCTGAAAACCCTAATCTGCTAAACTACACGAAGACGCATGAGTCCTGTCTTAATCTTCGTTTTTGCCCTTTACAGGTTACCCTCTAAGCCCGGTTTTATAGGTAAAGGGGAAAAAACGAAGAAAACGACAGGTGTCATGCGTCCTCGTTAATAAGCAGAATAATTACTTACTCCAAGCAAAAACATACAATTTCTGATAAACTCAACTCGGTAACATTCCATTTCATTGTAATTTAAAATTTAAATAAGCAATCTAATTTACATGCAGTTGTCCTCGGTAGTTGAGTACATGTAAAATTCAAAAAAAATCTTTTTCTCATTTTAAGAATATTATTTCTCAATGTAAAATTTCTCCGTTTCCAATTGAACTAAATATTTCTCAATTTGAAATTTTTTATTCTCATTCTAATGACTATCTATAGATTTAGAAATTTAGTTCAGTTAAGGGCTCTGAAGGCTCTAAAGAATAAAAGCTAAGTTAGTTGGTATCTACGATTATGTTCAGGTTAAAACCAGTTTCCAATTTAAAATTAGTTTTAAATAAATTTATTTAGCTATTTAAAAGTCAAAATTTTAATGATAATCAAACTTTTTATATTGAGTAAAAGGAAAAAATGAAGGAAAATACCGGCGTCATGCGTCCTCGTGTGGATTAGCAGAATAATTACTTACTTCAAGGAAAATGTAAAATTTCTGATGAACTCAACTCGGCAACATTCCATTTCAAATTTATTTAAAATTTAAATAAGTAATCTAATTTACATGCAGTCATCTTCGTTAGTTGCATACATGTAAAGTTAAAAAAAAATCTCACTTTAAGAATATTATTTCTCAATTTAAAACTTCTCCGTTTTCAATTGAACTAAATATTTCTCAATTTGAAATTTTTTATTCTCATTCTAATGAATTTGTTTAGAATATAATTTTTAAAAATTTAGTTCAGTAAAGGTCTCTAAAAAGTAAAAGTTAATACTCTTAAATGTAATCACAACATTGTAGATTTTGATTAGATGGACTCTGTGAATATGTTCAGGCTAGAATAGTGTCCAATTAAAAATTAGTTTTAAATCAATTAGAGATAACCTTAAAAGTTAAAATTTTATTGACTATCTACTTTTAGATTGTAGCGGTAGCTGAAAGTGAAATGAGCAAAATTTAAAAAAAAAACCTACAACTTTTAAACAACTAAATCACTAATGAAAATCATATTTCACTTTTCCCAAAAAATGTTAATTATATATAAAAAAAACTACGTTTAAATTTGCATGGAGAACAATATTACAAATTAATTTTCCAATTTTCATAAACCATGATGGTTTCACTTTTAATGTGAGTGCCACTTTCGAAAATCTTAAGTTTAAGTCTCTTCACGTATATGTAACGATAATTAAAAATAAATAGAATTTAACAAAATTAATTTACATAAAATATTATTATTTGACACCAAGCAATTTATCTAATTTTTTGTATATCTATAGTGACCAAAAAAACGTTTACCGTTTATTCATATTCATATAAGAAAGAGAGCATTCACCTTCCGATGTCCATAAACATTTTGCATAACAACGTGCAAGCCACACCACCATATCTGCAAGCACTTTTCGTTTTACTTTTCTTTTGTGCACACAATGTACATCCTTTCCCATCGATTTGTGCACCTCCAGAACAATTGAGAATAATTTCGCACATAACCCCCTAGATCTGTTTACATTTCGTTTATGTACAATAATTAGTGAGAAACACTTTCTACCATAAAAATATTCATGTTATTATTTATAGTTTACAACAAAAATGCCACGCAATAAAATGAATCTATAAAATTCCCAAGATATGGGAATAATAATCACGCGATCAATGATATTGTGTTTAAGTCCCGCATGCACAATTAAAAGAAAACATGTGTGGATGTGGGTGTATGTGTGTGTAATCGCACACTACCAAGTATCGATATTTTAACAACATAACTTAGTACTAGAAGATAAAAATATTCAGATACTCTCACTTCGTACACAAAAAAAAGTAAGATGATTGTCTTAAGATAATAAGTTCATTGTTTTAAGAAATATACATTAAGATTAAAAAATATGGAATCGGATCATGAACAACCTGCTGATTTGATAAAGAAAAAAACAACCAAATGAAGATGTTCAAGTAAAGAAAACTATTTATGAATTTAATCAACGGATAGAAATGAAATAGAAAGTTAATATTTTTCCGTATTATTAATTTATAATGTAAAGAAACTCTACATGGACACAAAGTGTTATTTAATAAGAAATACAAAAAAAACGTAAAAAGAAAATTATTTCTTTTTAATAAACAATATGAATTTACATAACACACACAAACAGCACGACGGTGCGCACAGTCAAATTAATATGCGATAATGGAAAATGTAAGGCGATAAGATAAGATATCGATAATTTAACGATGAAGACGCAAAAATAAATTAAAAATTTGTTATGCGACATTGTTTTTTATGTATGGACGTCTTCCGTATGATTAGCAAAAAAAAATTCTTAAATATGTGTGCCAAAACTAGACAAACACGTTTTTATTCATACTATATTCTTAACAGTATTTCTGCGTGTATTTATCGCGTTATTTTAGCTGATTTTGTCATATTATGTAAGTTAATTGATTGAACTTGTACAGTTAGCACAGTATAAGTTTAAGATTTATAGTCTACGATAAATTAAGTTTTCGAATTACTAATTTTAAAAATAGAGCCGAGCATATTTTGAGAAAACCTATGTTTTATTGTAACCGGCGTCTTAGGAATGTGGGCACATTGTAACCTTAAAAATATAGCGAACATATACAAGAAGCATTGCTCAAGGGAAGGAAAGATTTAAAAATATACAAGGTCGTATTAATTTAATTTTCACAAATTAATTTTGCTAACCTTTTGACATAAAAACAAATGTTTATGATGATTACGTTAATTAATTTTATAATG
Organism: Nephrotoma flavescens; assembly: GCA_932526605.1. Taxonomy (NCBI): domain Eukaryota; kingdom Metazoa; phylum Arthropoda; class Insecta; order Diptera; family Tipulidae; genus Nephrotoma; species Nephrotoma flavescens. Next base: position 69,929,360 of record OW052220.1, on the reverse strand, counting down.
GAAGGTCGTTTTGAAAAGGTTTAGAATTTTTCCGATAATATTAGAATTGTTTTTACACTTTTTACTTATATCTACCGCGTGTTCATTTAAAAACTTGCATTGAGGATTTTTTTGCACCACCGAAAGTCAGCTTCGTTTGAGCTAAATAAGGTGCTGTCCAGTATCGCAAACAGATATTTGCCTGATTCAGGAACCATACATTCTTGATGGATTGTTGCTGTTGATTTGTATCTTACAACAACAAAAATCATTTTTTTTGGGATCCCTCTTCGTGTAACCGGCATCGAGTTTATAGAGATCTACGATATGACTAATGTAGATGGGTCCAACTTGGGTTTTGCTTATAGTAGGTTGAGATGCGGACGATATTTCCTCATACAGACATATGTTTAATTCAGGAACCGTGGCTTCTCGAAGGTGTGGTTTCGGGATTAGATCGTAGGCAGAATCCTATATAAAGAGTCCGACGTTAAGGGTAGAGCTTGCGTTTTTATTTCCCATAATATTCCCAACAGATCCGGAGAATTCATGCAAATCATTGGTGTATCATTAGTGTTTCTACCTTATGATTCGGTCTCACCTCCGCCTTCGAAGGAGTTTATTGACCTTGTTTCGTGGAGGCTGTGTGCCATCATCAATCAGTAAGGAAGGAAGTAATTGATATTAGTTTGTGCTCTGTGTCGATTATCGATTTAATCACCAATTGGAAGGCATCTCTTTTAACCCTTTACCGTATTTAACCCACTCGTACAGCAAAGGGTTTAAATTCGTTTTCAGCAAAAATATTTTATTTTCAGCGTTTCTCTTTATGTTTCTAAGTGCGTCTAGCTTCATTCTATTCATTTTTTATTATTTTTTTTTTTAAATTGTATTCAGCCGTTGACATTTTAACTCGAAGTGAAAAAAAACACATTTTGCTCAGCGGTAAATATTTTTTTTTCTACTAAAATAATAAAAAAAATCGAAATGACTGTTGATTTTTATTGAAGCCTTATACATAATATAGAATATAATGGCCACTAACATACTGGGTGATTTTTTTAAGCTGAACCTTTCAAATATCTCGGAAAATAAGCACTATACGAAAAATATGCCCATTATCATAATTTAACCATTCCGGGGGTGGGTGGCCTACATTACTGCTAAAATTAGTACCCCTCTTCCTCTTCTTGTAGGTTGGCGGGGATAACTTTTAAATAAAAATAGGAACCCCTATTTTTTATTGCAGATTCGGATTCCACGGCTTAAGTACGTAAGATTTCTTTGAAACATTTTTTTCGATTCATGACAAATGGCGCTGTAATAACGATATTAAATGTACATATGCATGCGATTCTGCAACACGTTTGAATTAAAATTAACACGTTCTCAATGTAAATACTTGAAATTAGTCTTAAACAAATTGTATTTCTTAAATTAGGAAAAAAAAATAAAAATATAAAAAAAAAGTATTTTTTTTTAAAATGTTTCAAGGAAAACCCACGTACTTTAAGCCGGAGAATCCGAATCTGCAATAAGAAATAGGGGTTCCTATTGTAATTTCAAAGTTACACCCAAACCACCTACAAGAAGGGGAGGATTGGTACTAATTTTAGCACTAATAAATGTCCTTTAGAAAGTCATCGTTTGGTTTATATAGTCCACCTTCCGACAAATTATTGCACAAGGAATTACTGGAAACCAATTGTTGATTGGTTGGAACTCCGAGGCTTTCCTTGGCAAAAAGTGCGAATGCAATATGGACAATATTTTCAATACTATCGCATTCCAGTTCTGAAAACGTACTTTCAAACTCAGCCTGGCTAATTTTGGGATTTCTAGCTTCATTAATATGTTCCAACAAGTTACTTGTAATTGTTGTAGGCTCTTCTTCAGTTCCAAAATGGTTCACACATTCAAAATTAATCAGCAAATTGTTGAAAACATTTGTATTATTTTCGCTATCGGCCGGCATAACATTCGACTGCGACATGTTTGTCTCATTCCGCCCAAGTAAATAGTTTCTCAATCTTTATTTAAATTTCAGCCCCGTAGGATGATCGTGTAGTCAACCGATTCCTCGCACAATTCCAAAAAATCTTGTCAAGGGTAATAATTCAATCTGTATGTCAACAGATATTTTATATCGTAATTTCTTAAGAGATCGTTAAATAGCATCGGTAGAGCATTTGAACTGATCAAAATTCCTTTTTGGAAAGGCAGTTTTGATTTTGAATTACCTACTTTAAGATTAGAAATTACATTTTTCATCTTGTCTATAATTTGATCCTGAGTATCTTTAGCAGCCCCTTTTGCTTTAATACTTTCTTGGGAATCTTTTTCTGGCAGTCTAGTATTGAAGATATCAAACCAATCGTTACCCTAAGAAATAAAATTACGGTATTATATATTTAAAAAAAAAAAATCTAATTCGCTTACGGTTTTTAATAAATTTGCACATTCCGTCGCCACTCCGCGAAAGCCGTAACGAGGCCATACGCAAAATTGATTTTAAATTAGTGAGAACAGTTCTGTTGCAAATTTTACTTTCTGTCTGCCGGCATTTTTGACGGTAAAATGGTGAGTTGTTAACTTGTTGGCTATATTTCTTTACCTTGAGAATGTTCGAGGAGCTCCAACAGAGGTTTCTTGGTTACTGTTTTTCCATGTATTAAAAATTCGGAATCTAAGAAATGATTGCGTAAAAGTTTTACTAAATGTGGCACGTCAGCAAATGTATAAATTCTTTGGTTGCTGTTATCGGGATGCAAAAAGAATGGCGTTTCTTCAGAAATTCCAAACGATTTCCAGAGTCCTCTATTTCCACCCTCCAGATCATTGGCAATTACCACTATTTGGAATACAAGAGACTTGTTGAAAGTTCGGTCGAAGTCATAAAACAATGGTTGTTTCCAGTTACAAAACACCCCATGAGCCATTATAACTTGAACATAATTGGCGGGTTTTAAAAGTGTGTCAGAATTCCGATCATACTCGTAACATTTTCTAACTTTCATCTCATCGGCCAAAATAAAGCGCACTTTATCGAGATCAGTCAATGAATATACGATTCCATTAGCGTGAATACAAAACTTTTGGAGAAATATCTATTTTATCCGCCCATCTTGAGAAAAATTTTGGTTTGTAAAATCTAAAAACGAAGTTTTTAATTTCTAAAAGTTATAAATTTTTTTGAATTTAAAAAGAATTTTTTTGAAATTAAATGAGATTTTTTCAAACTAATGAATAGTTTTTTTATTTTAATAACATATTTTATAAAATACTTTTTAAATATAAAAAGTTTATTTATTTAAACAGAATAATTTATTTCAAAAGAAGAGTTCTAGTTAAAATTCTAGAACAATTTTTTTTGGTATTAATGACAACTTTTGAAAATGTTTATATTTATTGGTTTGCCAGAAATCCCGTTGTTTTATTTTTCAATTCGTCTATATTTTATATAATTCGCCAAATCTATATGTCCTCGTGTTATACTAAAGGTATGAAAGTTTATATTTCTGCAGTTTGGTTTTGGACTTTTGGTCGTTGCAACCTGAGTAGACCAATTTTTTATCAGTACGAAACCAAACTGCCAAACTTGAGGAAGTTCTCATTATATTTTTTTAAGGATAGTTCTCATTATATTTTTCTCATTGTATTTTTACACAAGGACTCTGATGGTTAAAAATTGGAGAGGGGGAGTTAATTTCTACTTTTTGTGGTAGATATATTATGTGGCATTTGTTAAAAAATAATTATTTAAAAATTAAAATAAATCTTTTAAAACTAGCCAAAAGTTTTTTTATTTTTCAAAATCAATCTCTTAAAATTTAAGAAAACTCTTTGACAGAAGTAAGGAAATTGTTTTTGAAAATAAAAACAATTTTTTTTTTTTTTTTATAAACAAATTTGGCGAAAAAATTTATTTTAAAAATAAAAGGATTATCCTTTTGATTTTAAAAACGAGACTTTTCACCTAAAAAATATATGTATATTTTTTTTTAATTTTATATGTATATTTTTTTATTTTTACTGGTTTTTTTTCTCAGTGTACGTAGACTCACTTGGAAGAGGATAGTGATTTTTTTATTTATTTTATTTAAAGAAATCTATTTTGTAATTTGACTGTAACACACTGAGAAAAATTTTGGTTTGTAAAATTAAAAAGCGAAGATTTTATTTTTAAAAGTTATAAATTTTTTTGAATTAAAAAGTATTTTTTTGAAATTAAATGAAATTTCTGCAAACTAATAAATAACTTTTTTATTTTAATAACATATTTTGAAAAATGATTTATAAAATACTTTTTAAATTTAAAAAGTTTATTTATTTAAACAAAATAATTTATTTCAAAAGAAGTTTTAGAATTTAAAAACAATTTTTTTGATAATAATGACAACTTATAAAAATGTTTATATTTATTGTTTTGCCAGAAATCCCGTTGTATTATTTTTCAATTCGCCTATATTTTTTTTTATTTTTTTTTTTAAACTAACCAATAGTTTTTTATTCTTAAAAAACAATCTCTTAAAATTTAAGAAAACTATTTGACATAAGTAAGGAAAGTATTTATATTTTTTTATTTTTGCTGGTTTTTTTTTCTCAGTGATGTATGATTTCAGATTATTTACAATAGTTTAAACAAAAATTAAAACAACATCCACCTGTATGCTCTGGGTCCGGCTGCATGCAAAGCTATCGCATGTGCAATGTCTTTTACATTCCAATGGAGTTTTCTTGGAATGTAAAATATCTAATTAATTTTTTTTTTACTATCAGGACTTTTTAGATTTTTATTATTATTGCTCTTACAGCCAAATACCGCGCACATTACATTAAATTACATTAAATTCATTTAATTCAACAATTTAATTAATTTATTAATTTATTTGACAGAAATTTAATTCTCTATCGTGCACAACAACGGGGTTGTATTAGTTTTGTCACGCGATGACGAAATATAAAACAAAGAGAAAACGAAAATCATCCCCGTGAGCATATTCGTATCTTTTTAAATTTCTATATCGTGCGTAAAAGCATGCGAACAGTCTCTCGTACACAAAAGCATTTTAGAGAAAAATTCAAAGAAATTGGTAAATTTCATGTATATTTATTTATAAAATTCAACAACAAAAATAATATTTCATAAAAAGTAAGGCCAGGCCAACTAAGAAATTAATTATCTATTGACGCGGCCCTTACAGACAGTCACTTTTTCTGAGTGTTCATTACAAGGATTATTTTGGGAGATGTTATAAAGCTGGCGGTTTATTCGTCCAAGGGCTGAATTACACATATAGAACCTACGCTTTATTATACTAGTGGATGTTTGTTCTGCTTTACCCGGTTGCTGCTCTGAAGTACAGGATGAAAGGACTTGGTGTCATTAACCTCTTTGTAACGGCAGATAGATGTGCAGTACTATGTCTTTGGATTCTAGGAAATAAAGTTCAATGCAATTCGATACACTATGAAAAATTCAAAAATCTACTACCAAATTCGAGATTTTCCATAGGACACTTGATTAAATTTTGCTAAATCACTTTAACTAATCTGCAGTCCGCCCAGGCTATAACTGACGATTGTCAATTTTTTTCGATATCCAAAAATATTTGATTCTGCTAAAGACAACTGCAAATAGATCTGACGGCAAAAAAAATTAAACTAATTTTCATAAAGTATGCCGTGCTAAAATTTCATGGAAAAAAATCTCAATGAGCTTATTTTTAATGCACTAGATGTCACATTCCCAACTTTAACAGTCGTCAAAACATTTTGGGAATACAAGTTTTATTTTTACGAAGTGTACCAACACATGTCAGTCTAACACTCAGTAGTTATTGCGCCAATTCAAATCCACCATATTTTCGATCCCAATCGAGCCACCATATTTTCATCCCATATTTTGTTCGGTTTGGACGGAATGTTTTGTTTGAAGAATACTCTCTCATGAAAAGGCAAGAACTGCTCGTCAATTATAACGGTTTCTCTTGGAATATAATGTTTTAGAAAATTAGTATTCATTATTTTCCAAATTTCACGGAAAAGGAGCAAATTTTTCGCGATTTCTTCTGGCTGATCTTGGTGATTTATCATCAAATCTCACGTACTGAAAGAGAAGCTAGAATCTGTTACAAGACATGCTTACTCTAAACAAAACATTATCAAACAGTGGGGGCCAAAATTCTCGGGACGCTAACACTCCTTGCTTGTTCACACCAGTGTTAATCAATAAGCCGATAAAACAGCGTATCTTAATTGCATCTGTTGGGTTCCAAAGTGCCCCGCGTTTTTCAGAACCATAAAAATTGATATTTTTCACTATTATTTGAATTACTTGGTCGGTTATAAAATGGGGAAAAGCATCAAGCGTCGTTTCGATATAATTTACAGGTGTAAGTTACACTTTGCTAATACTGCCTCTGATCAAATTACGTGCAGGAGTTTTTCCTTGTGGAAACGAATACTTATTCCAATTTAAATTTTTATCTCGCTCTACTTTTCTGCACAAAAATGCTGTTGTAGTGGAATTGAAACAAAAAGCTACACTAAATTGTGTTGTATAATATTATACAGCTTAAATGTGCTGTTGTCTCTTTGTAACTAAATTCGTTATGGCCAGAAGAGAAAAACGATTTGTTCTATTGATAAACTAGGAAATAATGAATGAACAATATTAGGTATATTCATTATTTTGGTGTTTATCAATAGACACCAGAAATACTAAACAAATAATCAAAATGACAAATATTTATATTTTTATTGTGCAAGTACGTAGTGAGGTAAGACTCATCGCATGCTTTAGTGTTTGTTTTTTTAAAATGGTTCAGTTAGGCCTATATTTATAAAAAAAAAATTGAAAATATGATTATGTCCTCTGAATCTTAAATAGTTGACCTTGGAATACATACCACATAACTCATATAGAAATAATTTTTTAAATGCTTCTTAGCAGATAAATTTAAAATGAGTCTCCAAGATTTTTACTATTCTGATAATATTGTTGCTCTTCGGTGGATGAACAACAGAGAGGTATATTTAAGCTCCAATTCTATTTCCCCAACTAACACATCAACAGGATCATCTAATAAAACAAACGTATAATGCACAAAAATGGTTATGAAATATAACGCAAATATGGGGGGGCGTTGATCTCACAGATCAAAAGTAGGTAACGTACGAAGTTGATCGAAGAGCGAAAATTAAATTTTATTTAATGAGCATAACCTTGAATAATGCATTTATCGTTCACATAGCAATATTAAAATCGTACGGCATTTCTTCTAAACTGAACTCTTGAGAGTTTTGGCACTTCGTTTAGGAACAGAACAAGCCAACTGTCAACCTATCAAACTGCCGAACGGCTTTGCCAAATGAAAAATCTTGTGATTAACCAGAATAACCACTTCCTGGAAAAGGCCGAGAAAAAACAACGATGTGTGCACTGCTCGATTGATTCTCTCACGACCATACAGTGCGAAAAATATAAAGTTCCTATTTGCAAATTGAATTAGCAAACAATGTAATTTATGATTTTATTCAATAAAAACGAAATGTGATACTTTCTTTTGAGTTAACCATATATGGAACAAGCCATATTTTCCTCATTACGTAATTTTCCGAATTTTCTTTTTTTTCTTATTAATTTAAATGTATTTATTATAAATTGCCCCAGAAAACCAAAAATTTTCGTCACATTTAATAATGTATGTGAGAGGGTTAATATAAACTTTAAAATACCTACTCTTAAACCTTACCGTAACAAGAAGCTTAGCAACTGGGAGGTATTCCCTTCTGAGCTTGTACCCCTGCTGGTATCTTTGAACGAGATTCATTCGACATTGATTTGCTAGCATCATCTTTGACGAGCACAATCGCATTATATTTCGAAGAATTCTGTCCTCTTATTAACAAACAGAAGACCCGAAACAAGCTTTTCTGGTGTTGTGATCTTAAAAAACTTAAAAAAACTGCGAGGAGAGTTAAAAATGAAGGAAAAAGAACTAATCTTCGAGTTGATTGGAATAATTTTTTTTTCGATTAGATCTCTGGTTAAAAATGAATGTTGCAGACTTGATGTACTGCAGATTCCAGACGGCAGACATACTTATTATAAAAGGATATTGTCAAATTACTGCTTTCTGTACATTTCCCGCTTGCGACGCTATCAATCCTGATCTAGATGCTTCCGGCCAATTTAATAGTACTGTTATTCCGACCAATTGGGAGCCAGTCAGTAGGCTTGTCACTCGCGACAATTTGCGTTGGAGTCTATTTTCTTTCCCACAGGAGTAGAGCTGTTTTCATCGTGAAAGCTGGTAAGTCGTATTATACTGACCCTAGACCATATCGTCCTATATCTATCTTCAACTTTCCTTAAAGTTACAAAGATTGGGAAATGTGCCTCCAGGAAGGTGTGGTGTATAATCACCTTTCTTGTGGTTATTGATGAATTACTTGTTAAACTGCAGAAATCTGGGTTTACTGCTCAGAGCTATGCTGATGACCTAGTCGTTTTGGTTGCGATTGCAAGTAAACACCTTAATGTGCTGTCAAACTTAATGCAATGCGCTCTCAAATTGTAGAAATATGGGGCCTTGAAAAGGGCTTGTATACGGTAATGCAGACATAGCAATAATGACGAACTGTCTGCTGCTTCTCTATTTGGGGAGACGATCCCCATATCTGATATAGTATAACATTTTGGTGTAATTTTAGAAAAAATAACCTTTCCTGAAAAATTCATCTTGAAAGCAATCTTTAAAAGTCACTTCCATGTTTGACTCAAAATATGCTGATGTCCATCTACAAATATCTGGTACTACCCATGTTATCTTACGCTTCTGTTGTTTGATGGCTCATGATAAAACCAAACTCAATCTTGTTTCTGCCCCCACTGCAGTCATTCATCCTAGACACGACTTCCTGACTTTCGACTGCGGTGCATTGGTGCGTGGAATACTCTCTCGATATGTACTGTTTTTCGCCGACGGTTTTCACTTTGAATTTGATGCGGGTTTTAGAACTTATTGTCCTTCACATGATCTACATCATCTACATTTTTTGTGCAATTGATGCTGCTAATCTCGCTATTTCAAAGACGAAAATATTATTCTCTGTACAGATAGTAAATCTGTCCTTATTACGGAATCCTTTAACCAATTGCAAACTAGTGAAGGACTGTAAACATGTTAGCTTTCTCTGCTCTTCAATAGTGCCAGATACTGAGCAGAGTGCATAATACTGGCCTATGCCGGAAAACCGCCCAGTTTGCATCGAATAAAACTTTTCATGTTCAGTTCAGCCTTATCAACGCAATTCTAACGCTCCATACATGACACCGAAAATAAATATTTCCATACTCGCTACCGAACTCAAAACCAATCACATTACGTGAAATGCTTTATACCACGCCTATAATAGTTCTGAACTCGAGTTGAAATATTTTTAACTTTGTGTTCTTTGAATACATTTTGTGTGATACCATGGTATTTTTACCTAACTAACTCACGATGTCATGTACGCAGTCTAAATATAAAATATTCTTAATCACGTTTTTTATTTTATTTTAATTAGCTTCAATCAGAATTCCGGCACGAATCTGTTACGTTTCAACTAACTATTGTATTTGTAGAATTTTTATGGGATTTCTGTAAAAACCACGGTTTGAAACTATTTACAATTTTTGATTTATTTATTACTATTCGGGTAGGGATGAATTGATTTAACTTGTGTTAGCCTGTGACACACGAAAATATACAGGGTGTCCGCTGTGAAAGTTTACTACTTTATTTTGGATAACTTTATGAAAAATGAAAGTAAAATGGTTTAATGTTGGAAATTACGTACGCTCAAATGTTTGAGGTTTGTTGGTATTTGGTATAGCCGGCGCAGTAAAATCTGGCGAAGTTTCATATGAAGATCACAATTTTCTGAGCTAATTTATTGACGTATTTATTTAAATGAAAATAGACCAAAGATTGAAATCACAAGCTGGTAAACGTCCCTAAGCTAAAGGTACGTATTAACGACTTATCGTACACGGGCGCTTGGGCGGTGGTGCAAATATATAGATGTATTGGGAGCGGAATTGGAGGAATTTCTTGAACAAAGCGAAGTAAATTTTTTCATATTTAATTTGTACTATCTAAGGCAAGTGGCAGTAAGTAACGAATTTTAGGTCTCAAGGCATTATCCCATCTCACCACTCATTTAGAAACTTTTAGACGGGCAACTCGATTGTGTGATAGCATTCTTAGTCGTTGCACAAAGTGAAGGCGCCTGATCCTCTAAATATCGAATACAGAAAAAAAACTGGAAAGGTTCAGCTATATTTCAAGGCTCGAATAGTTAACACGATCACTGTGAAGGACACTTATCCCATGCCTTTGATATACGGTATTTTAAGTTGATTGAACCAAAACAGATACATCGACTTAAAAGCCACATTTTGTCAAATTACGCTGGAATTTGAGTAAAGCGATGTGACGGATTTTACATAGCACCGGGTGACCTTTATACCATTTCACCGCGATGCTATTCGGGTTGTGCAATGCCACCACAAACTGCTCGCTCGTAGTTTCAGTTAAAATTGAAGAGCTATTATTTGAAGTAGCCAGATTAGTTAACACAGCTAATCTGACTATCCTGTAGAGAAAAACAAATTTGTGCTATATAATTTGTGAGGGATGACCTCCGAAAAAGTGCGAACCATAGGCGATAACCCAGTACCACTAAGCATATACGTAAATTGAGGAGATGACTGAGTGGTATCGCCGACTCGAGGATCTTCTTAGGAAAAGGAAACACATTTTAAGGGACGAGAACGCCCACCAAGCGTTCGATCAATTGACATCTGCTGTTATAACTTGTCCTGGGAACAGCTTTAGTATCGCATCGCAAGTTTTTAACAGTAAAACGACGGTGGCGCAACTTTGATCAAAATCGAATTTTAAAACAAAAAGTGTCTCTGCTTAGCATTTTCGCTATGTCAAACGGGTGCCATCTATTTAAATATAAATGAACTAAAATTTAAAATTTTATTCGTTAATCGGTGGTAAAATAATTTTTAATACAAAAATATATATATATGAAATTAAGAATGGGAAAGGAAGGAAATAGAAGTACAATTGGATATATGGATGAATGTTGTTTTTTTTAACTCTATTTTGCGTTGTTTTGTTAGATTATAAGCTGCGAATATATTATAACACCTTAAATGTTAGCTTAATTCGTTGTGTGCAAGTGAAATCTACGAATATATAGAATCGAATTACGTATTTGATTACGAATTTGTATATGCTTCGTCAACCTCGCAAACACAGATCAAATGGATAGTAGCACTTGTATCGCTCCTTCTGATAGTTGTACGTTGTACCACAAATACCAAACGCATGTAAGTTATTAAAACTTATTTTATTTATAAAAAAATCTCTAAGATGACATTCTTTTATCAAATTAAATCAACATTTTTTAGTTCAAATTATAACCACCTTAAACAAAACTATAGTAAATTTTACCCAAAAGGCATCTGATAATGTTTACATTTTTAGTTAGTGTTATGACCATTTTGGCAGAAATGTCGCGACAGTCAATTTTCGATGCGATACTAAAGGCTAGCCCTGCTCCTGTATTAGCAAACCCATACTTAAGAAAACGTGTCTATTTTAAGTGTGACGCGAGTATCACTGGCGTAGGTAGTGTTTTATTCCAAAAAACGCTGGAATCTAATTCTAATACTAGCTAAAACTTTAAGATATCCAAGAAAGCCAGACCTACATAAAAACGGGAGATCCTAGGAATTTTGAAGGTACAATCAATGGATCAACATGGAAACTTGTAATTCGCAGGTCAATCTGCTGCAGAGAAAGGCTAACTGCTACTGATAATACAGAGTTAAGTCTCTTGCCGTTTCAGACTTGATTATTCTGGAGATTTGGGACATCGATGAGGCCACAAAAAAGGAGGAATTCTTTAACGCAATAACTAAAAACTTTGAAGCACAAAAATTGGCAAGATCATTGGGACCAGTCTTAGTCTAGCGTACAGAGGGATGCAGATAGTGGTTGTTAAAGTGACAAGGAACGTAATCCTAAAATGGTTGATGTTAGCCAGATTCATTAAGAGTGGGTTAGACGTCGTATTTGTGAACTAATAAATAGAGTAAGATATTATCTATGCTGGAAATTTCGTTGTACATAGGTCTAGTGCAAAGCGAGGGTCCTTTTGAATCCTTTACTTGAGGCGCTGTAAGGCTGGCTACAAAACAAACAATTTTAGAATCAATCCATAATGTGCATACTGCTGTACTGGAAGTGGGGAAGTTGACAGAAACAATATCGACCAGTACGCTGCAGACCTGAATCCTGGTTAGGATTCAATGTACTCACTATTTTGAAAATAAATTGATTATTAACCTTAGAAATAAAGCAGAAGGAATCTTCTTGGATTACATACCCAAACGTCGGGACCGGACTACATATCCCAACATCGCCTTAAAAACTACAGCACAAGAAACAGCCGCAGATTTTTCCGATTTGTATAACCCTTATCTAACAAGGAAGGGTCTCCAGGTGTCCGGCTCCGATTTCGATGAAACTTTAATATGTTGTAGAGGAGTGGAAAATAAGTGACACGTATTTTTTTTAAGTGCTCAATCCCCTTCGGTGAAAACGGTCCCCCCGGTGAAAACCGCCCTTGAAGTTGGGGGTAAAAAAGTGACTTTCGATAATTTTCATCAAAAAACATGAAAAAATCTGCAAGTTTTTTATTCCAAATAGGTATTTCAGAAACTTACATTATATATTATTTTTTCAAGAATTTTGCTACTACCTAGGGGGTGAAACTACCCCTAGGAAGGGGTTGAGAAATCAAAAAAACTGTCTAAAAATTGATGCGAAAAATTCTGGAAAAAATTTATATTACTCCATAAAAAAAATAAGGTTGACGTGTTCGAGGGTTTTTCGAAAACACCCTTTCTCAGAGGGTTAACCACCCCTAGAGACGATTCTGGAAATTCGCTCAGGACATTTGATTTTTTCGACTGAAAGTTCTTTGTCCTCCTCAATTATGATCATTAACATAGATTCTTACCGATATCATTGATGTTTAGGGGTGAAACATCCCCTAACGGGGGTGAAATTTGTAAAAATTGTTAAAAATTCCAAGAAAATTTCGCAATTTGGTGGAATATTTCTAGAAAAAATATATAAGATCGCGAAATTGGGATAAAGGTTTGCACGTTCAAAAATTTCATGAATCATCCGCTTTGAATGGTTTCAACCGCACTTGAATTTGGGGGTGTAAGAGCGACTCTCCATAATTTTTCCTACAAAACATGAAAATATCCGAAAGTTTTTTACTATGAAATACGTATCTCAGAAAGTCAAGATTTTTATCATTTGTTCAAAAATTTTGGAAATCCCGGAATGAAACAACTCCTAGGAGGGGGTTGTAAATCAAAAAACTTGCATAAAATACCAATTTGATGCGGGAAATAGTAGAAAAAATAAATATCACTCAACAATGAAAAAGATGTTTGAGGGATTTAAGGATTTTTTAGACTGGAAGTGTTTTGCTATCCTCCAATATGATGATTACCATCGATTCTTATGACTATCAATGATGTGTGGGGGTTGTCACATACCCTATCGAGAATCTAAAATTTCATAAATTGTTAAGAATTTTAAGAAATTTCTGAAATACGGCCAATTAATTCTAGAAAATATATAAGCTCAAAAATTTCATTCTACAACCTCTTAAAGGGCCTAACTACCCCTGTTGGAATATCGATAACCCAACGAACTTTTAGGAACATCGTCCCATTTTGCATCAATATTATAGATATTTGAGGATATCAGTGATTATTTTCGTGACTCAAATTCATTTGAGGAATTGGAGCTATACAAAATCTCAAGAATTTCCAATCTATATATAGTTGATATAACACGGAAACGAATTCGTCATTACCAGACTGGTGATTTACCCGTTAGTTGAGTTCGCTAACCGCAAGGTTGAATTAAAGGGCATCTTCACTATACTGTAGATTCTGGGAACAAGTTCTATTCAAATTGTTACTCATACGATTGTCTTACGACTGTCAATAAAATACCTGGGCGTACAAATCGATGCCACCATGTCGTTTCAAGAACACGCGAGCTGGTCAAGAACAATGAGGAAGATTAGTTGGAGTAAATCCGTATGTTAATCCGTATACTGCAACTGCGCACTTAAGAGTGATTTCAGAACCGTTTCGGATGAGGCAGCATGCCTAATTGCGGGAATGTATCCAATTGGTTTACGATGAGTGAACGGTACCAATGAACAACACAAGAGCATACAGTCAGTCACAAAAGTCTACATACACCACTAAAATTTGCAAAATCGAGATAAATGAAACGAACTAAATATTGTAATATTAATTAAATAATATATTTTATCAAAAAAAATTATTATTGGACAAAAAAAATTAGAAAAAAAAAATGATTTTCAAAAAATTTAAAAAAATCATAAAATTTATATCACAAAGGTATATCGACACTTTCAGTATTAACTTTGCATTCGTTTTGAGTGAGAAATATTTTTCGCCATTGACATTATAAATGGGTGCGTCGAACGGAAGTGTCAATCAAAATACGAAATCTAATAATAAAGCTACGGGAGCAGAATAAGAGTTATAACGAAATATCTAAAATTATTGGTAAAAGTCGAGCAACCATACAAACAATAGTGCGAAGTTAAGATAACAGAAGGAGTATTTAAAATAAACAACGATTTGGGCGTCCTATGAAAAACTTAGCACACAGGATGTTCGAAGCATAACTAAAAAAGTGGCATCCAATCCGAGGATTAGTGCTCCAAAAATAGCGGTTGAGATTCGGAATAGCACTGGTAAGGATGTTCATCCCCAAACAGTTCGTCGATCTTTATGAAACGACGGGATTAATGGAAGAGTGTCAAGGAAAAAACTATTAATAAGCGAAAAAGGCTTGAATTTGCAAAAAAATGCGTTAATGAAGGCACTGAATTTTGAAGCAAAGTGCTTTTCGTTGACGACAGTAAATTTAATATATTCGGATCTGATGGAGGGGGAAAAAATTGGCGAAAAATTAACCAAGATGTGGCTCCAAAAAATTTACTCCCCCTCACCCTGAATTTTTAAAATTTTTGAAAATTATTATTTTTTATTTTTTTGCCCAATACCATTTTTTTTTGTTTAAATATATTATTTAATTAATATTACAATATTTAGTTCGTTTCATTTATCTCGATTTTGCAAATTTTAGTGGTGTATGTAGACTTTTGTGGCTTACTGTAGAAATAATTTCTGTCCGAATGTCTGAAATAATTTCTGTCAAGAGAGATGGAATCGATGGCAGAAGGTTTACTGGACTAGCCAACATATTCCAAAAATAAACCGCGAGCATCCAGGTCGACTTTTACCTGACACAACTTTATCACTTTAGACACGATGACCGAATTTTTCATTCTTCGGCGATACTGTGTACTAAATGCGTTCTAAAGGCGCATGGAATTCCCTCTTAAATTTAGTAGCATGAACGATTAAAGTGTTGCGACGGTTGGAACCAGTGTGTGCAGAAGCATTCAATTTACGATTTCCTGAAGTTTCAGACAATTTGACCAGACTCTTTCATATGATTTGTGCGGTGTCTTTTATAGTTGTGTTTACAATTCAGTGAAATGATCCGGGTTCGATAAGTCAAACACGTAACATTTTTTTTCAAATCAAGACATGTTCAGAACAAACTTTCGCGAAATTCTGCATTGGTAGAAAGGGCTAAAATTATTTCACTATTTGATACCATTTTTCAACAAAATATTTACAGTCATATTTAAATTTCCTTAGCACCTGATTATTGTTGCTAGCAAGCATATGAATTCTAACCATACAGTAATATAATAATTAAACGGCCTCTCTCTATAAATATTTACTAACGGCAGCAGGTGTTATCAAATTATATATACAAAAAATTTATGGTTCGCTAATTTCAGTTTTAGGGGTTGTAATTTCTGGTGATTACATTTTGTATATTTGCTAGATTAAATGTTTACGAAACGGAAAATTAATACGGTTCGGCATGCAAAAATATTAGAGGGGGGCTAAATGCGCTCGGTAAATAATGTAATTTTGCCCAACAATTGAATAAATTTTATAGGGACGCAAAATTTTGGATAATAACGATAAAACCGCACACAATTTGATTAAATTTATATAAAATACATATTCGCAAAATGGTTACAATTTATACAAAATTAACGATTGTAAATTGCCCTGGAATATTAAATTGTGCTCGAATGCCTAATACACAATTTGTTGTGCAATTATGATATTTATACAAATTTTGCCCTCAAACCATAAATTTTCAATTCAATTCAAAATCTTTTTTTGAGAGTTTGTCGCGGTATTCAAAAAACACATTCATTCATCACCTCTAGCGTTCTCTAATCACAAAATAATTTTAATTAAATCAATCATTTAAAATTAATTTAAAATTTTATTGTGTTGTGTACGCAGAAATTTTTTTCTTTCGAGGCTCATAGCGCTTAAGCAAGTTTTATAATTTTTGCTTTTTTAATTTAAGTTTATTTACATACCATAAGTTTTTTTTTTGCTTTATTTCTTTTCTTCTTACATTGATCGTGATATTGAAACCTTGAGTTTCACTGTGACTATGACTACATAATGGATGCAAAAACAAAGTTCAGCTATGGAATTCTCCAACAAATAGCAACAAAAAAATTTTTTTTTTTACAAAACATAAAAATTTAAATAGAGTTGATACAGAACAATATATAATAATAGTTTTAGTTTGTATTACATTATATCGCGCAATTTTCTTTACATTTTTCTGCGATGTTGTGGAATTGCTTTTTTATCGATGCAACATTCCAAGACGAATTTTGTACTGGATATAATTTGTAAATGCAACGTGCCGCAGATCGTTATATAGTAGTTTCGTGAAAATTTATTATGCGGTGGGGTTGGATTATATAAATGACTAGCGGATACCCGGCGTGCGCTGCAACGCCATTTTGTAGCAAAGTTATTTACATTTGGGTAGGTTTGTGTGTTTTTTTATTGAATAGACATATGTATATATTTCAATGATAATTATATTGTTAAAACGCAAATGCGAGTCGCACTGGAAATTGCAATTTTTTAAATTCGAATGGCATATCGGTCGGTATCATTGGTGTTCGCGGTAATAAAACATGTTCTCCTTTGAATTTGCCATTCAATATGGTTACTTCGATAATGTTATTCATCAGTTTTTTAACTGCAAGCCGGGTGCCATTGCACAGTCGTGGCGGATCGATATTTCGAAACATAATGAAGGCTGCACCAATTTTCAATATCAATTGGTGTGGTTGTAATCCTGGCAAATCAAGTGAATTCAGGAATTCGACCGGAATTCTTATATAGCGACCCATTTGGTATTTCGTGATTTCATCGTTTCGGTTGGTCAATGTAAAGACAACCATGTCTTTATATGGCCATATTTTAGGTGACTACTTCAAATAAGTCTGGATCGATTGCATAGATTTCTTTCTGAAGTTATTTGGAAATTAAATATTTTAACTCTTTTATATTAATTTTTATTTGTTAAAATAATTAGAAATTCGAGTTAGTCGAATATTTAGTCTAAAGTATTTTTTTTTATTTCATTTATTTGATTAAGCTTCACCATTTTAAATATCAGAAAACAGCTTGAAAATTGCAAAAATTTAATTTTAAATTCAAATTTATTAATTTTAAATTAATAAATAAAGTTTTGAATCCATCATTTTATTTCGACAGATTGATTGATAACGCAATTCATTTCGTACAATATTTCAGGGTCAACAGTAGCTCTTCTGCTCACCGAGGCGATTACATTCCTTATTGCTGATGATTACATTCTGATAGAGATAAATCGTTTATATGGGCTCCATATATTTTAGGTATAAGCGTAGTAACGAACAACCAAATTATTATAAAATACAATTTCTTGATAGCTCTGATTAATTTGCAATGCAATTTTGGAAAATAATTCTATGGAGCACCAGACCCAGGGGCCCGGTCCCTACAAAAAGATTATGAAACCCTGCTCATTGGTATAAAGTCCCTATCAAATGTTTGAAACCGATTGTATGAATAATGTGGCAACTTATAAAGAGGCTTTCTTTCACCAAGGGGCGGACCCCTTGAACTCAATCATGCCACTTATTTCATATAAACTTTTGCCTTAACTCATTCCCGTCAAATAATTAAAAAAAAATATTTTAGATAAATTTGTACCGAGGCCCGTAGACCCTGGGGTTCCACCCCTTCAAAAATATTGTAAGATTGGTTGCGGACATGCAACTTATACACGGTCAAAATTTTAAGACGATCGGTTTAGCGGTTCGCGAGATTTGGTTGTGTTTTAGATACATTTGTACCGGGGCCCATAGACCCCGGGGTTTAACCCATTCAAAAATATTGTAAGGTTGGTTCTGAATATGAAATTTATACACGATCAAAATTTCAAGACGATCGGTTGAGCGGTTCGCGATATTTGGTAGTGTTTTAGATACATTTGTACCAGGGCCCCTAGACCCCGGGGTTTAACCCATTCAAAAATATTGTAAGGTTGGTTCGGGGCACGCAACTTATATACGGTCAAAATTTCAAGACGATCGGTTGAGTGGTTTGTGATATTTGGTAGTGCGACTCGTGCGACACCTATTGTAAAAAAATATAATCAAAATGAGCATTTTAAACCAAAAACTTTTTTTTTTTTTGTTTTAAAATTCTGGACAAGTTTTTTAATTTATGATAAGGCGTTAAGAAATTCTACAGCAACGCTGTTAATTGAACTTTTTAACTTGATATGATATAAACGGTATTAGTTGGTTGGTGTTGGTACACCATGTGTTGGTTTGTTTGAAAAATCAAAACTATGCCATTTTTAGTCATGTGTCCGTTTCAACGCAATAACTTGTTCTGGTTAACAGAACTTATTCTGTTAAAAAAAAACATTTCGTACATTACGTCATGATTTTGGTCAACATGGACGTCCTACAGAGCCTGGATCGTCGTGGTCGTTTTATTAATTGGATGCTTGAACAAAATGAGCGTTTGTCATCAAACATCATCTTTTCATATGAAGCACATTTTCACCTCAACCGATACACTAATAAACAAAACTTTAGCATTTGGGGGACTGAATTTGGTGTGGATTGTGGACTGTAGGTCGATTCTGGCTTTCCTATAGGAAAAGGAATTAGGAAAAATATTTACATTGCGTTTTTGTGAAAAATGTCATTTTCTGGCCTACTGACGAATCATGTTTGATCTAAACTTTTATAATTTAGGAAATATTTTTCCGGAGCGAAATTGGATAGTAAAAATATTCCCAATTTAATTTTGTTTTTGAAAACATTTACACCAACTGTTAAAAAAATTGCGACAAAAATATTATGAAAATATTTTTCCTAGATAGTGAATAGTGAGTCAAAATTGCACGAAATTAATTTAAATGAGCTTTGAATTTGACAAAACAGTGCCTCCTGCCAAACAAATCGTGAAACACTGAACTTATTGGCAACCACGTTCGATGATCGCATAACTTCAAGGAAACTGATGTCAATTGATCGTTGTGATCATTGACGATTATTTTCTTTGGAGTTTTTTGAAAAGTGCATAGCAATGATCCACAAATAATTCAAGCTCTTAAGAACAACATTCGAGATGAAATTATGGTCTGCTGAAATGGCCGCTGTGCCGACTGCTTTTATTGAAAAAATCATTAAAAATTTTGATGTTCGAATACAGATCTGTAAAAGGAGCCGTGGTGTTCACATGAACGATGTTGTATTCCGTACATAAATGGCATAGGTACTTTTAATTTTATTTTAAAAAAAATGAATTTCCAACATATATTTTTTAATATAAAAAAACTAACAGATGGAACACCCTTTATTTTGTATATAAACTGAGTTCTTCCATATTTTCATCGATGAAATTTAGGTTGTCACGTTGTCACTTCGGCTAATTCCATTTATTTTTTCAATCAATTGTCTCTTGGTATTCGCTATCATCATGATCTCCTTGATTTTCATGTCCGACACATCAGCAGGAACCATATCAACCGGGACCAACCCAACACTATGGCACAAGTAGCACTCTGCATCTGATTTTTCAGTCGAAACCAATGTTACGCCAGTCAGAATTATTTACAGAAAACAATTCTGCTTGTGCCATAGTTGGTATGGTTTCGGCTGGCTTTATAAGATTCCGCCTGAAAAATCATATGGTGCATAATGATGCAGGACATTGTGCTTTTATGCCATTTGGTTTGGTTTATATGGTATGGTTCCGGCTGCAATCATGCATTGTAGTCTTATCAAACCATGGGCAGCGAGCTTGTCCCATCCGATGTTCTCGGCGTAAGCTGTTTGGGAGAATCAAGTCGGCATTTGTGTCAGCTCCGTATCTTGCAGTTTCCCAAATGTTCGTGTTACTTCCTCGCGGTAGCCACCGGGCAACTACTACACGGCATTTGTGGTGCGTTAGCTTAAAACACGGCGCGAACTGTGCCGGGTTAAGGTGTTAATCGTACAACAATGTATCCGGATACCTGGCACCCTTCGGATCAAACTACCTTATGTGTACTGCGGATCTCTGCACAGATGTACATTTCTTTGTCCCCTACTCGTGGGACAAAACATGATGAAACTAATATTACAAAAAAGAGTCCAGCACTCTTAAAAACTCGAAAACAAATGCTGGTGGGATTTTGGCCTATAGACATTATCTCCAAGATAAAAATAACTAAGTACTGAAAAAACAAGACCATCGTATCAACTTACAAAACCAGGAAGATCCTGGAGAGCTCAAAAAGATTCCGTTGGCGGAAGAAACGGACAGGGATATGAAAACGCTCTCACATGCTAACAAGATAATTGAAATGAAGCAGGAGGTCGTCTGAAGGCTCTCTATCCAAAAGGAAGAGATCGGAGACGGAATCAGAGAAGTATGCAAAGAGGATTAGAATACAGCAAACTGTAACTAGGCATTTCAATAAGGTGATTAAGGAGTACTTAGTGGTGGCTGTCATTAAAAGAGTCCACTAACACGAATACATAAGTAAAGCAATTGGAGGGCGGCGAAGAAGACCTTAGCCGCCACTTCCCTAAAAATAATTAAAGAAATCCCTGGACCCGCTCCGGATTGCTGGGATGGAGGTTGGCACTAGACTTGTGTCAAGTAGACATTTTGTGCCGACCAATGGTCACTGACTATCTCCAGAAAGGCTGTAAAGAGTCTAGATTAGTTTGACCTGGTGCTAGACCAGAGTCAGTCACTTCAGAAGATATCCCGTGCAGACCTGCGAGAGCTTGGATCCCAGCGGAACCCAGCGAGTCCAAAAAATCTGGAAATGCCACAAATAAGCTGTTGAACGGCTGACTGGGGAGTAGCCATGTTGGAAGAGGCGAAGACTGATTATAGGTTAGCTATTATCATGGCTGACCACCTGAACATCATGGAAATGGGTGAGGAGGTAGAAACGCTCTCTACAGACACGAAGATGTCCACTTCGATGGGTTTACTTTGTTGATTTCTTAAGGAGTGATAGTCAGAGGAGGACTCTGATGCAACTGTGGTGGTTGAAGTAAAGGAGCAAACCTAATGTTGAGGTTACTGCAGATGGCTAACGTTTACTTTACGTACACATCGAGAAAATCAGGTAAGGAGTATAAATTTTTAAATGCAGGATTGTTTAACAACAGGTTTTAGGAGAGGAAGTTAAATTTTTCCGGATAACTACCCCATTTTCCGGGAAAATTTTCACTTAAAAAAAAATTGCATAGTATTTTATTCAAAATTAATATTAAGATTGTATCTTAACAGATTTCGACAGTACAAGTAAATTTTCCGGGAAAATTTTGCAATTTTTCCAAGAAAACTTTGAAAATTGTTCAATTTTTTTTACTTAGGTTAAAATTATAAATAAAATTTGACACTTGGACACTTGAAGAATTGTATAAATTCTGGAAAAGCGTGGGTTTGGGGGCAGCAGGCCTCACCCTCTAAGGTATACAACGAATCAAAGTTATATGTATTAAAAAAAATTATATTTAGAAAAGTTGATATTGTTAAAAAATGTTAAATTTGTGGCACTATCAAAAGAAGCGATAAGAGCGATAGAAACTTTTTGATCTGTGTCTGCAAGGGTGACAAAGCAATTATTATTAATAAAAATAAAAATATGGAGAAAATTAAAAAAGTGAAAATTTCCGGAAAATCAAAAAATTTTTCGCAAAAAATCAATCAAATCAAAAACAATCCAGCATTTAAAAATTTCCAAAATTTATACTCCTTACCTGATTTTCTTGATGTATACGTAAAGTAAAATTACACCCTGCACATTAACCTCCATCACTACAAGACAGTTTCGACTGCACTCATGCTCAAACTATGAGCAAAGGAGATCGCCATTGTCCTAGTGCAAGAATTTTGCATCTATGGTGATCGGATACTTGGACTTAGAACTCCTAAATATAAACTGCTATATGCGAACGAGCAATTCAGATGTGGTCACAAGAAGCATTGATATGGAAGGTCAAAAACTCTAGCTAATATCAGCTTACCTTCCACATCTGTGTATAGGCTACCAATGTATATAACTAGAACTAGACCAGAAGTACTAGACATTACACTAATTTGAATTGGAGACAAAACCCATCAAAAAATATAGAAACAGGAAGAAAACCGACTGTGATATTTTTAGAGCTATTCTAATTCATTACAGATACAGGTTGCAATACCTCCTGATTCAACAAAAGAGCTTGGTGTCCTAGTGGTAACTAAAGTTGCTAAGGACTGAGACTGCTACAAGGAAGTAATCAAAACATAAATACGAATTAACAAACGTTAGAACAACTGCCTGTAGACAATATTGTAGTCAAATACAGGAGTCCTCTGAGACATTCAGGCTGCGTTGTCTCCAACCCAAGTATACTTGCGGATGTCTAACAAACGACTGACGTAACCTTAACCTGGCTGGAAGTTATTTTCAAGAGCAACCTATAACTCTGTCATATTCCTAGTAAATGGACTGAAGCAAATGTAATATTTATACCTAAGGTGGTACAAAGCACACATTGCAGTCCCAAATACCTTAGACGTGTAAGTTTAGTTTCATGCCTAGTAAACATTTTCGAAAGACAGATAGAAGCCTACATTGGAGTTCAATTGAGCCAAATAGGCAATCGAAATTCCAAACTGGAAAATAGAAATCCTGATCTGGATATAGATGGGGCCTTTAACAATGTCAGACCAAATGCGATCACACAGGCACTCTTCTCTCTTTACGTACACGAATCACTCAGGGGCTGGGTAGATCAAATGCTTAAAAGCAAGGTCGTGACGGCACTCTAGGTTTGTCCTCCAATAGCAAATCTGTAAGTAGAAGCACATCGCAAGGTGGGGTATTATCTTCTTTTCTTTGGAACTTGGTCATAAAAGCTCTGTTTTCTTCGGTAAATCTCGTTTCACCTTAAGACGACACATGCAAAATGCGCTTGGCATTCACTCCAATTCAAACTTCCTCAGATCGACCTCCGTATAACTTTAAACGGTATTGGATTTAGATTGACCTTCACAGATAAAGCGAAGTATATGGGTCTCATTCTGACCAACACACTAAGCTGGACACCTAACATATTAGAAAGAGTAAAGAAAACTACAATAGCACTTTACTCCTGTAAAAATACCATTGGAAAAAGATGGGGTTTAGAGCCCCATATACATTGTACATTGGCTCTACATTTCTACCATTAGGCCCGTTTTATTAAATGGGGTTGCTGTTTGGTAGCTTTAAATATTCTGATCAACCTAAAATGCTTGGTGAATGTGAAGAACAGCAACTGCCTTGTGTATCTACCATTTTTGATCAGAGAGATTTAGAACTGATATTCCCACCTATGGAGGACTGGTTGAGAGAAGCATATCTGAATAATGAAGGTGTGTTCACAGATGAAGCAGGGCTGTCAAGATCCAGATAGCTGGAATCGATGGGTGCTACTACCGGACATTCTTTCATAAGTAAGCATGCAAGCAGAACGAGTTTCCTCACATGATTACTGTCATAGTAGTAGTTAAGATCCTTTAGGACAAGCACCCTACCCTAACCTGACCTAGTAAAATTTGCGTGTTTATCATATCTTTTCCCGATTCGATTGTGCCGAGCTCCTGCATGGTTGGAATATCAGTTTTCTCCAACTAAGCAGACAATCAATTTTCATAACATATTCACACTTCAAAGTATCCGAATGCGAACAGATCCGCAAACCAGAAAATACATTTGACGTGTATACAAACACCCTAGCATACATAAGTCATCATCACCCCATTCGCCAAGAAAATATATAAACGAAAATTTATACGTTTTCAACCTACCATAAATATATAAAATAAGAAAACTCAAATTTCCTGAATATATTACATTTTATTATTTTTTCGTATAAATGAAATTTAATTTTCCAAATATATTTTGCTTTTCTTTTAATTTTTCCGGTAAAAAAATTACGAGGTGTTACACACTCCAGAAAATGTTTTCAGTAAACACTCTGCAATTTGCTTACGTATATTACTTTAGAGTACCAAAGCGGAGTGTGGGTGGGTTTAAAAAAAAATCAAAAATATTATAAGATGTTTACGTGCATCCGTACTATCTACGTACGTTCTTAAGTTTATATGAGGTAAATAAATTTCTGATTTTAATGAAAAATTTTAAAATTAGATTCGCTGACGAATAGGTATGTGTATTTAAATCCCAAAACTGGTGCTATATCTATTTGAATCTGTAACAGCACATTATACATGCTAATCTGTAATAAACGCAAACGGCCTTGACATTTTGAAGCATTTGTTGTATTACATGTATAAGATCAAAATACGTCTTAGTGTAAATAAAATCCCAAAGATTATTTGCTATATCAGAGATGATAAGTAATTCATTTTATTGCACATTAATATTATAGCGCTTGTATGTTATATCCGCGGACAGGGGGAGACATAAACGTTACATTCATAATAACAACCTTATATTATTCAAGGGGAAGACATTTTTTATTTGAGTTCCTGATTTGCTAAGGTTTCTAAATACAACGAATAAAAATCAACACGAAACCTTCTGGTGCGTTATGATTTATCGGTGTCGAATCGATTAAAAAATAATTTCAAATAATTAATTATAGAAAAAAAAAACTAATCACTATAAGCAACTAGTACACAACATTTTCAATGCTTCACATACGCGTATTGATTATTTTCTTACATAAAAAAATCTCTGTTTAATGTACACACTGCGATCTGCTGTGTAAGAAAATAAAATGGAAAAGAAATTTTTTTTTATTATTTCTTAGGCAAATTTACAGCACGCTCCATTTATTTGACAAATTTACAATAAATTATCTTGGGGTATCGGTCGCTTCTTATACCCATGTGTGTGTACACGTATGTGTGTGTATATATGTCTTTATAGATATGCAGAATGGAAAGAAAGTTAAAAAATTAATGGTGTGTAAGGAATGATCTTTAAATATTTATTAACGATTTAAGCATGAGTAATAAAAATTTGGAAAATCGAATTTATTTTATGCTATTAAGATTCCAATCTTGAAAAATATTGAGAATTGGCAGCCACTTTAGTGTTAGGAAAATACAATAAGAATCGAAAGAGAAACCCGTTTACCAGTTTTTTCTTACAAGCCGCATACAAAATATTCCTAAAGTTAGTCGAAAAATTGTCGGTAATGCAGGTTGTGTTTTCTCTTTCTTTCATAGATTCAGATAAATTAAAATCCGTGAAAAATTTCAAATTACGTTCTTGTTGACGGAACTTATACGAGTACATATTTTTTTTTAACGGTGGGGATCGATTTAATTAAGATATGGTTTCATCATAAGATATGGTCCCACCAACCTTGATTATTGGTCATCCATCTCACGATGAGCATTTAATGGCTCTTCAGAAAATTTCATAAAATGGTTGGGGGATTTGAAGATTTTACCATATGGCCGTTATATTTATGACTATTCGGTTAATTGTGAACCAACACATAATTTCATTGGATGGTTGGCGAAGTCTGAATAATTTGAGGGTTTGTAATTTGAAGTTTTCAGTTTATTTAATGATAAAAAGTTAACTGAAAAATGTCAGCCGAAAATCGAATAGTTGGTATAATGCATACAATTCACCACAATGGCACCGTACCGTGAAACTGTACTTATGTTCATGCTACATCAAATAGTCATAATTATATCGACGATCAACCTTAAAGTGTTAGGAACAAAACTGCATTACCGTTTTTCGATTGGCTATTGATGTGGATCTTTAAATTGACATTTGATTGACTGTACTTATTACTTAAATGATAATTTGAATCTAGCTATCGGTTTCCATTATCGGTTATGGGCCTTTCTTTATTTTATATCATTTTTTAGGGAAATTTTAATTTTTTGTTTTCTGTTTTCTCCTCTCACTGCACACATTAATTTTCTTCTGCAATCTTATTCAAACCCAAAAATATATCGGACGATTTCCAAAAGCAAAATTTTCTATATCGTTTTCCACTTAAGGAATATTTTAGCAGTACTCTACAGAAATTTTCATGAGAGATATGCTTAACAAATATTGATCAGTCTGTTCCTGGAATTAAAGTAGGGTAGTCTCTATAACAATGATCTTCACTGACTTCATGAAAACCAAAACTATTTTTCAGTTCTAAAAATTTTTTGTTTATTGTGAAGAACTGAGTCATTTCTTTTTTCCATCCAATATAAATTTTCTAGTTGTTTTTCTTTCCGCTATGTTAAAACTCAAAAAATTTTGTGTGTGGTTATCGCAAATTTTAATTTGTGGGAAAGTCGGAAGTTATCCAAATATGTCAGAATGAGTAGTATTTGCAATTTATAAAAAAATCGGCGCCCAAGACAGATGACTAGATACGCAGACTGTGAAATACACTAAAACAAAGTGCACTAACGTGAATTGCACTATGAGATTTGCACTAATACAAAATGCACTGAAAAATGTGCACTAAAACAGGGAGTACTAAAGTAAAGTGAACTAAGTAAAGTGCGCTAAAACAATGCCCCTTAAACAAAGTGTACGAATAACATCCAGTAACTCTGGTTAGTGTAATTATTTTTAGTACAGTTAGTTTTAGTACACTTTGTTTAGTACATTTTATTCTTAGTGCACAATGACTAAAAATAAAGTGCACTAAACAAAGTGTACTAAAACTAAATGTACTAAAAATAGCTTCACTAAAGAGAGTATACTAAAACAAAGTGTACTAAACAAAGTGTACTAAAACAAAGTGCACTATAACAAAGCGCAATAAAGCAATTTGCAACTAAACCATGTTCACTAAACATTGGGGTAGGGGTAGTTGTCTGGGAAGTAAGCAATTTAATAGTCGAATAAATGGATCAGTTTTGCAATGTAAATTTTGCTCTGAAGAGGGAAGATCCAAACTTCACTGGCACCTTCCAATTTATGAAAAAAAGAAACGTTAGCAAAAAATTTCACCCTCATCAAATCAGTCAATCCGTCTCGGCTGTGTTGAGCACATAGGGAGATAGATAAACAGACTCTACCTACCTCGAAGAGATTTTAATTTTTTCAGCATGTATCCTACTCCTAGTTATATAGGATAATTCATAGGCCGCTTTGCACAACCGTTATACGGTCACATCATAATTATTCAATGGCAAGGACAGCAGTAATATTGAAATTATCATATTTAAATGGTCTTCCATCGAGAGCGAGACTGTTGATATTACATGAGGAAACACGTGTGTTTGAGCTGGAGACGTTGGAATGAGGTAACATTCAACCAGCCACACCAACATCGTGTGGTGAGAGTAAAGGCAGCACAAAATTACCGTATTTTGCGAGAGGCCGACACATGGTGTGGTGCTGGTCAACGGATGACCCCGAAATATTAACGGTACTTAGAGTCACTAAGAAGGGTGATTTTGCAATATCTTTGATTTGGGTGTGCAATAACTCACTTGTATTGCTTGGGTTGAATTTACTGTTTCTGCTGTTTCTTATAGTCGTGGATTTTTGTTGGATTGTCATCGTCCAGTAGATCACTAAATTGGGTTACGTTATTGGCAGTTTTTCAGTTGAAATGCTTAATTATGGTTTTAAGTACTTAATTTTAATTTTTATTTTGGAAGCTACGAGTTTGATAACGTTTGTTAAACTTTTCAAAATCTACAGCTCATACTGTAAAGAGAGTAGTCGACCAGCCCGAGTAGGTTTATTCTAACCAGAATCGAATACAGGGTGGAGTTTAGGTCTCAGTCGAAGTGTATGTTTAATTAAATTTATCTGTGGCTGTTGCAGTTGGTGAATTTTGTTGAATATCCTGAATTGTGTTATCCAAAGTATGTTTGAGGAATTTAGTTGAAGTGCAGTCGTTTCTTGCTACAGTTGCCGATCGAGTGACCTTGATTTTTTTTATGTCATCTGCAATGTTAATATTCCAACTCATCACTTCAAGAGAAACAAAAAATACTGTCAATTGTCGTCACCTGAATATCGTTTGATGGACGACTAAGATTTTATAAAATATTATCACTTAAAACAACTAGCGGGATCTACATTTTACTGTTCTCTCTTTTGCGGTGTTTGGGAAGTTAATGAGTTTTGTGTGATCGATCGTTTAGATTATGACATGTTAGGATGTTAAGAGATCTGTAATGATCATTGTTCATTGTAAACTTTTGCTTAGTTAAGGCTGACAGTTTTTGGTTGCCAATGATCGTTAGTTCCAAGTAACTTACTGGTACTTTCATACATTATGAAGTTTGATTTGGGATGCTCTGTACTGTATTACAGTTCTGCGGTGAGCCGACGTTTATAGATTTGTGGGTGTGTGTTGCTCCTGAATATTTTTGTTGGGCCGTTCTCAGAGGCCCTTATGAGACCCGAAGTGCGAAACAGCAGAAGTTTAATAATTTTGAAATGTAACCATCAAGATAGTTCTTGGTGTGCTAGCTGTGTGGTGCGTGTGGTTGATGTGTAACATTTTTTTTTTATTAAATCCAATAAAATTTTCATAAAATTGAAAATATTGAAAAATACAATAAAATTTGTAAATTTAAAAAACAATTCGTCAAATATACAAAATATTAACAATAAAATTGAAAGGGACATTGTTAAATTTACAAATTATTTTACGTGCTGTATATTTACAAAAATTTTGTAATTTTTTTTTTTTTTTGAGTGTTGGGTGTTGGGGCAGGACTGGATTTGTGGTTGAAGTGCTGAACGTGGTTTGATTTTTAACTTGCCAATAATTTTATTTTAGTTTAACACTTCAGGAGTTGCATTTTATTTCATTTAAAATTTGGATTAAATTTTATATAACTAATGAATTAAATTTAAAATTATTTAAGGGAATTTGTGAAATGCTATTGAAATTAATTTTCAGATTTGCTAACAAATTTCGTGACATAATTTTATCAATTTATTTAAAATAATTAAAACCAGCAGATTTAGGAATTTAAGTAAATGCATCAAGACACAGTGTAATCTTCATATCAAATGTAATTACGGAACTGACATTCTTCTATACGAATTTATTCAAAGGAACTGAGCTATTAATACACGTACTATAGAAATAGTGAAAATGGCAACGTCGTAAGAAGATACCTAAACCAATTATTCACTTTCAATTGCATGCACCATCCAAATAGCCATAACCGCAATTCAAATTCCGCAATACGCAAAAAAACTATCAAGATTTTTGACAGAGCTGGCGGAAAAGAATTTTCGAAACTACTTTCGCTTCAATATAGCGCGCATTTCATTTATTAAATCAAACGTAAAATTCGGCGTCACCATCTGCTTAAAGAATTTGAATGGCGTTAATGAAAGCATAAAACAATTTTGTTGTTTTATTTCAAATTATTGATGCGATTAATTTCATGGGTCGGACAACCCAGTAAATATAATATTATCGAATTTGAGACATATGGGTTCTAATATTCGTAACACTTTTTTATTTCGAAAGTTCTAAGAAATTTATTTTTTAACGATAAAACTTACTCGATTTCTTAAAGTATTTTCCCATGTAATCATGTGAGATCGTAAAATTACCTGCAAATAAAATAAAAATTAAATTAGTAAAAAAATTATAAGATACATTTGGATTTTTTTTTTAGTTATTTTGGTACACATGTACCCGTCCGATAACCAATTTGTATACAAAATTTTGACATAATTTCACGGAAAAACTTTCGCTGCTACATTTTTAAAAGAAACATCTGCTCGCGAAAGAAATTAAAGAGATAATGAAAAATCAGTTTATATCCCGCACTATGGGTCAACACATTATTTTTTTTTGCATGAATTTTGCATTAGCCGAGTTGTAATACGGACAATCAAATTGTCAATCATGCCACCTGCTGACATATTTGATACCCCCACCCCCATATAAAATTAAAGAGTTCTAAATTTCATATATAAATAATTACACAATTATTTGTAATTTAGATTAGACATTTTATAGAATATAATTGATATGTTTGAAATGAGTACATCACACACACACACACACAATGCCAAATTGTTTTAAAAAATTTCTAATCGTTAATCAGAATAACATATTTGTGGTGCATTTTGCTTTGATCCGATAGTGATATTTACGTATGACCACTTTTATTATTTTATATGCGATCAGATTGGTTCCTGAAAATAAATCAAAAAAAAATACAACAACAACAAAAGAAATATATAAATCGCTGATAAATCGCTGAAGAAGAGAAATACAAACTTTCTTAAAATAAAAAATTAAAAGAAATGCAAACAATTTATATTTTTGTAAAGAAATACACAAAACATTTTTA
This sequence comes from Nephrotoma flavescens, assembly GCA_932526605.1. Taxonomy (NCBI): domain Eukaryota; kingdom Metazoa; phylum Arthropoda; class Insecta; order Diptera; family Tipulidae; genus Nephrotoma; species Nephrotoma flavescens. Next base: position 69,898,465 of record OW052220.1, on the reverse strand, counting down.
TGTTTCGTATTTTTAATGAAAGGCGCAAAAAAATTATTGAGTTTGATTTAAATTCCGTGATTAATATTTTTATACACTGTACGTACATTTTGATTATTATTACAAAAGTTAATTAAATAATGGTAAGAAATTGCTATGTAATTATTCTAAAATACATATAATAAAATTAGAAAATAATAAACAAGTACAAAAAAAAATTACTTTTATTTCCCATTTCGCGCGATTTCATTTAAAAATTAATTATGAATCTCCAAATATAAATTGAACGCATCGCACAATAAAATGATGGTTTTAGGTTTTGCATGTAAAGATTTATACAGTCGGCGAACTAATACATTATCACCGTACTATGAATGATTGATAACCTGCATAGCTGAGTGACTCTTACGTCAAGCCATTAACATTTCGTAGGATTGTGCTGAGTTTCAGAGAGCACACCCTATCTCTGCCAAATGAGTGTTCCATGTTGGCCGGATTGCAGCTATAACGGATCTGCTTATTTGCTCCGACACGTTCGCCTGAGGCGAGTACAAAGCCGTCTTGAGTGCTTTAAATGTGCACCGACCAAATTAGACCGCCTCAATGAAACCCATGCCATAATATGTTACACATTTATTACAACAAACCTCGATTTTGTTATAGTTACTGTTTTCGAGAAACGACTTGTCGTTTAGCTTATAATTAAACTTTTGAAGTAGCTGTGATATCTGGATGGTTCTTGGACCATAATTTATTACAAATTAATTATATTGAATTAGTTAGTTCAAGCCCACCCCTATAACTTGCCTAAGAGTAAATTTCACCCCAAACGATTATTTATAACAAAAACGTCAAGGGCAGGGCAACCTTAGCCAGGTGTGTAATAAATGTCAGGTTACACGGGATTTGCTCCCAACTGTAACTGCTTAAAATTTTTAATTTAAAGTTCGATTTGACCACTTTTAATATTTTATTTGACCAGACCGCCAACAGGTGGTAAAATCGAACTTTAAATTACACATTTGGAGCCTTTATCGTTTGGTTCGCTTTAAGGTTGACCTACCCACCACAAAGTCCATCGAGTAAAATTTGACTCAATATCGAGTGGCAGTCTGATGTAATAAATTTAAAATTGATGTTATTGTTATAAATAATCATTTGGGATGAAATTTACTCTTATAGGCAAGTTATAGAGGTGGTCTTTACTCAGAAAAAAGATCAGTACCAAATACTTAGTTAAATAAATTTGATTGTTTTAACAAAAATTTTGAGCTAGATAAACCAAATCACTTGTTCAATTTAGAAATCTGGTATTTCCTTACTTGGTTACTACAAAATATGGGTGAAATTTCAGTTATCATGATGTTGGTACGTAATTTTGTTTAATTTAACCAAAAAAGTTTTTGTTAGGTGAATATTTTGGTTTTTCTTATTTTGACCTATAAGTTTTGTCATATAAACTAAGACTTGTTAAAAATTACGATATTTACGAAAGGATTCATTAAAATTCATGGGGAGGAATACGAAGGGATTCAATAAGATTCATTACGATTCGTGTCGCGATTCATTAAAATTCGCTAAAGCATTGTGATTATACTTTAAATGTAAGTTCAAAGTATTTTCAATATTTTTATAGTTTGATCACTGCAGCCTAATGAGACGACCGATTTTTTTAAGATAAAGAATTCAATTTTGTCATTAGTTCGAAACCAAACTTCCAAGTTCCAACGTCTTGGTAAAAAGTCAATTTTCTCATGACATTAGGTTATATTTACCATTTTTGCCAATATAACGTTTTACTTACTAAGACTACTTTGTGTGTTTTAAAAAGAATTGTTATAAGTTAAGAATGTTAACAAATAATTTGTTGTTTCAACCTAAAACGTTTTCAACATTAACCTCCAATTTGGTTACATTTACTATGAAAAGTTGGTAGAATTAACAAGTTATTAGTAAAATAATTTTTTCCCTTGGTTTATTTAACAAAATAGTTGGCCAGTGTTACCAATTTTTTCCACTTATATCCATTAAAATAACCATATAAGAGAACCATATAAGAGAACCATATAAGAGAATAATGTCCGTGGTGGTAATAAAGACATGTTGACTAAAAATAAAAATAATCTTGTTTAATAATTTTATATTAAATTTTTATTATTGAACCAGGATGCCTGAAATATTATTGCTAAAGGGATCATGTGCGACGCGCATCTTTGATCCGCCGATTCACCCAACAAAAATCTTATGAAAATATTTTAATTTTGTTTGTTATTTTTTCAAATCAATTCACTACATCCCAACCCAACTGGAAGCAAACACTCTTCCTGCAGATACAGTTTTTTCAGCTCGAAATGGTGCACTTTCAAAATCTGCTAGGAGATGTATGTATCTTAGTGAAGCCTATTGAAAAAAGTGAACATAACCGATTTCACAAATTTTTGAAATTTTTTCGTAACAAATAATATGCCTGCGTTTCTCAGTTTTAACCGTTTATAATGACTTAACTTAAACCGTAATGGTATCTTAAACCCAGAATTTGCTGCTTGTTCAATTTAAAACCGAAACAATTTAAAATCATCATACCGTAAACAAACTGTATTGATTATAAAATTTTTTAAATAAAATCGGTTAATGGATGACCGAGATGTCCGAATTATATGTGTTCCAGCAAGTTGGTTAGGATAACCAAACTAAATCCAGTACGTGACTATACAACTAACAAAAACTGAGCCTTAGGCTTAGCCAACTAAGATGTAAAAATCAAGGTCAAATCTAAACAGCAAACAATTCTTAATTTTAGTTCAAACCTGTTTCGGCTCGGGTCCTTTCAGCTCCCTTCAAAACTCTGTTTACAAATTAAAAATCATCCAATGTTACGCCGCCTCTACAAAACCATATAATGATGAAAATAAGGAATAATTTTAACAACCCTTGTTGGCACAAGGAATTAAACTTATTACAGGAGATTTTAAAGCAAAAATAAGTACTAACAACAAAGATCAAGCTCGGTTTCAGTTCTCCCTTCTCACACAAAACCTAGTAACTCGTATTTTCAAGTGTATACTCCAAAAATAGCCGCACAAGATGTTGCTTTATTGCAAGAAGGGCGCATTCAATAAGAAGTCTCTCGTCAGCTAAACATGAGCCAATCTGCTATCTCAAGAGCTTCTAAAGGGTTTCAGGAAACTGGTACCTTCAATCGGGGACCACATACCAGCCGGGATGGGTGCAAATCCGAGAGGGATGACCGATTTATCGTTCTAACTTCAATGCGAAATCGCCATTTAGGGCGTTGATGTGCAGCAGGAGCAAGACAAGTTCAAGATGGAGCTGTTACTAAATGGACAGTAAGATGACACTTGTAGGAAGCAAACCTCACTCCAAGACGTCCAAGTAGAGACTCAAAATTGACAGCACTCCATCACAAAGAGTGACTTGAATTTACTCGCGGACACATCAATAGGAGCATCGAGCAATGGAGGTCTGTTCTATTCACTAACGTGTTCATAGTATGTCTCCATGGTATTCCTTGCATTGTGTGGGCTGGCATATCGCTTGAGGGAAACACAAATCTTGTTTTCGTACCTGGTGGAGACCGTAGAGGAGGTCTGACTGCTGAAACATATATCGAGGACATTCTCTTGGATCATGTAGTGCCCTACGCCGGATATATAGGGAAAATTTCATATTGATGCATGACAATGCATCAATATGAAATTTTGTGGGCATGAACCACTCAGCAGTTCATGGATGAGGTTGGACTCGAGAACATGAAGTGGCCAGCACTCGGTCCAGACATGAATCCAATTGAGCATTTATGCACTATTCAACGAAAACGACAATTTACCGAAAAAGACAATTCACCAAAAAACAATTAACCGAAAATGATAATTCACCGAAAAACGATTCATCAAAATCGACGATTCACCGAACATGACAATTCACCGAAAGTAACAATCGAAACCGACAATTCACCGAAAACACGAAATAACTGAAAAATCAATTCACAAAAAACGGCAATCACGAAAAGGAATTTACCGAAATCGACAGTTAACCGAAAACGACAATTCAGCGAAAACGAAAATTCAACGAAAACGAGAATTCACTGAAAAAATAATTCTCCTTATCTGAATTGTAATAATAACTAGAATTATCTGAAGAAAATAAAATTTTAGGGATCGTACTTAAAAACCGAAACCTCAAATCCCGAAATCGAAGAAAATTAAAAATCCTGAAAAAACTATTTTGCAAAATATTGAAACAAAAAATGCTGAAAAGGAATATCTCGAAATTTAAAATATAGTCAAACCTGTTTTTGTGCTATTTTTTGTGCGCTCTGATTTTGTGCGATTTTTTTATGAGGTGTGAAAAAAAATTTATTCAGGACACTCTACTTAAGTTCGTTCAAAGTTGGCCATTTTGTTTTTTCCGTTTTGTTTTAAGTTTTTTTTTACGTGAAATTTTTTTTATGCGGTCTCTATTCATCGCATAAAAAAACTCTTTAAATGTGTTACGAAAACTATTTTTATTTATACCTAGTTGTGAAGTTTCGGAAGATTTTTTTTATGCGATTTTTTTATGCGGTCCCTATTACCACACAAAAACAGGTTTGACTGTACTTAAATTAATTTACAACAACTAATTATTTTTAATACCATTTTAGTTAAATTAACTGATACCTTCCAATTAATGAATCTGGTGCCCCTTTTATAATTGGTGAAAGAGCTAATTCTAAGTTCCCGTCATGTTTATAAATCCCCTCTCCTAGGCACCCAGAAATTGGAATGAAAAGCTCCTCGGAAAGTTAAGCTGGGGAAGCGCTTCGACCTGCCTCGTATCCGCGAGAGTTAACTGAACCGTTGGCCCCTACAATTACAAATTAAAAAAGTGTCAAATTGTTTCTAGTGTATTGAACGATATTTTTAATCTTAGTCGAAAAATAGCCTGTAACACATAAATTACAGTTCAAAACCAATTATTTTAACCATTTTTAGTTGTAATATACCGTAACAATATTTTTCATTTTTCCTATTTTTAAAAAAACAATCTTGCTTTTTTTTAAATCTTTGGGATTTATTTTTTCAATATTTTTTCGGGATATTTTCGGTAAATTGTCATTTTCGATGAATTGTCGTTTTCGGTTCATTGTTTTTTTTTTCGAAAAATTTTCATTTTCGGTAAAAAAAAATTTTTTTTCAGTGAATTGTCGTTTTTGATGAATTGTGGTTTTCGTTGAATTATTTTCAGTTTTCGGTGAATTGTCGTGTTCGGTGAATTGAAGTTTTCGGCGAATTGAGGTTTTTCGTGAATTATTTTTAGATTGGCCACGAATTGTACAAATGCGGCATTTCAAAGACATTAATTTCATTTCTCCTAAATAATTATCCACATCCTCTAACTATTTCTTTAATTGAGGTTGGTCTATCATTATTTTGGTGGTTATTGTTGTAGTACTTCACTGTGAGTGTTGTTAGTCACTGCTAAGTAGATTTTTTTATTGTGCAATTTATTTGCGACAAGAAGGCATAACCCACAAGCTTGGAAACTTAATTTCTCCATTCTTATATTTTCTTAGGACGTTGTTTCTCCACTCTTGCTACATTTTTAATGGTATAAAATAAATTGTTATTTCTTTTGCATTGCAAAATTCAGTAAGACTCAAGATAATGTGCGAGGTTTGCCCATCTACAAAGAGAACAATCGGAAATTTTTTTTCCTCGTTTACTAGTAGGTAAAATTTATTGGAGATAAACTCGAAAAATAGTTTGCTTGTCATGTAGCTGGAATTACTCCTTCCAATCCCCGATCTATCTGGCATGCGCTTGGCGATGTTAATAGGTTTCGCTTAGCGAATTAGCGACCCATTACGAAAAGAGTGATGTTTTCCTTATCTCGATTTGCTTCTTAGGAATATACAGATTTTTGTCGTTTCTTATTCAAAACAGAATTTTCCTTAGAGCTTAAGAATAAAGCAGTTTCATCGCAAATAACTGTTTTTTCGGGGTGATCAAAGATAATTAGCTATTCGTTACCCCTTACGTAGGTGCGGTTATTTCGTAGAACTAGTTTCTAACTTTTGACAATTTAGGCAACTTTTGAGCTACTAAAATATAGCAGTTCTAATGTCGGTATTTTTTTAAACATCTTTGTTAATACAAAATTGTGGAGATGGCCAGAAAAACTTAACTTATTGCCTTATTGGTCAGTATATTGAATATTAATAGATATTGGAAATCTTGAAGAAACCCTTTACTCTTTCCTAGTATTCTTTTCAGAAAATCAAGTTAAAACTATTTTTTCCATTGCAAATTCAAAGAGGTCCGATTTAAAAAGGCTTTGTAAGTATTGCTATTTTTCGTTAGAGATACTTGCCAACTTTAATAACGTTAAACAATAAATGCTTTTTGTTGATTGGCCTTTTAAGACAACATGTTCCTGTTACCTCTTCTACTACAACCGCACTCGGAAGCTGGCTTCGAGCGCTTGTCGTGCGCGCATGTATAGTCCCTTATGTCATAGATCCTGTCGTTACAACGACCAACATTGAAATGTTTTGAAATCTGCGCTGTTTGAGCACCAGGCAGAACTTCCAAATTCAATGAAAGCATTGCAATGAAAAACGGTATGCGGTTCATACCAGTTCACTGTAAAAACAAACAAAAATTACTACAAAAAGAGCCGTTTTCTCACTTGCGTCATTTGGTAGTTCTCGTTTCAGTTGTGGTTTCTTAAATTTCTATGTCTGTTCAACGTGTTCCGATTCTCGGTTCTGTTTCTCTCTCAACTGATGAGCGTGACATCGTGAAAACTTAAACATTTACAGCAAGAGATCGCGCCTCATTATTCGTTACCCGTTTGCAAGTTGTGTAACAGTAAATTTCTCGGACAATGGATTAGCAGAAGGAGAGCGATAGATAGGATTAAGATCTATTAATTTTATTAAATAAATTAAAAATATTCTTTAAATTTTAGTTTTTTGTTGTTTTGTTGTATTTTTATTTTTAAAAAAAGTCAATATTTCGCCATTTTGCGGCATCATCAGGGGCTACGTTATATAATAAATTAAAAATAAGACGTTATATAATAAATTTTAAAAAAAAATTGGTTACTGGTTTAAGTTGAAAATTACATAAAATGTATTTAATTTTTATTTTTGTCTTAATTTATTTTTATTTTAATATATTTGTCTTATTTTAAATTTTTTATATATCGTAGCCCCCTAATGATGCCGCAAAATGGCGAAATATTAAGTTTTTTTTAAAATAAAAAATAAAACAAAACAACAAAAAACATAAATGTTAATAATAAATATTAAAAAAAAAAAAAAAATAAAGAATATTTTTAATAATGGCTGGAGGTGCACACAAATCAAAAAACACAAAATAAACATAATAGCCAGAAAAGAAGTTGAAAAAATATAAAAAAGGTCTATTAATTGTTTTGCTTTGGCGAGATTTAAAGAATGAAATTTTTATAACTATACTGGCTGAATTACTCCGGCGTTGCACGGGAATTCGAAATTGAACACCACTAACCTTAAATCAGCTCTGAATTTTTCTATTGATCGACTATCTTAAGCGACTGTTTTCCAGCCGCGTTTCACTCTGGTTCATTTGTTTCGTCAGCTCTAGAAGAAGACGTTCTATTCAACGGATTGATTCAATTGATTGAACCGCAAACCGTTTCTTAAAATAATTCAGAGTCAAAAGTATTCCCTTCTGTACGCTGATTCCATTCCGAATTGCAGACATTTTTGGGGAAGAATTGTATGGGACCACAACGCAAAATTTGAATCCGATTGGATGAATGGTGTGTGAACTTTGAAGAAAAGTCCTATGAACCAGGGGATGGACCCCACGGATTCGAGCATGTCACTAATGTCATATAACCCCTTTCCTAAATTCATTCCCGTGATAAAATTTAAAAAATATTGAAGTTTCAGAAAAACTTTGTACCCGGCCTACACCCGAGTCCAGCCCTTTCAAAAATATCGTAACGTGGGTTCTGGACATATTTTTGGGAAAACATTATGAAAACCTGCCCATTTATATCATTTACTAAGAACTACCAAGTTCACATCAATTTCCTAAAACTTAAGCGGAAAATATGATTTTTGTTTTTCAAGAATTTAGGAGATCCTAGGGATTTTTCGCCGACTTTGATCTACCGGAAGTGGCAGTTTTCATAGGAAGTTTTCGTCTTTTGTTAAATAAAGATTAAAAGATTGTAAATTAAATTTCAAACAAAATTAGTTTAGATTTTTTTGTAAATTTTACCGCAAATTGCAAGTTTTCACAAAAAACTTTATTTCACCAAAATTTCACATTTTTACAGTTCCGGCGAATTGGCATTCGGATTCAAACTTCATACTTAACGTTTTTCCATTAATTGGGAAATCCTTGCGAACTTTGGTGGAATTCTGTGTACCGGAAGTGGAAGCTTCAATGGGAGCTTTTATATTTTTGAAATGATGGTGAGAAGTTTAGCATTTACAAAAAAAACTTCATAAAATGAAAAGATTTAAATAAATTGTTTAAAATTTAAGCAGGAATAATGTGTTTTGATTATACAAGGCAGCTTTACTAAAAGTTATGTAAATTTAATTTTTCGCTTTAGGAATCAAGTGTGGCTATTCGAGATCTATTTATACGTTCGTGGTAAATAGATCTCGAATAGCCACTCTTGATTTCAAAAACGGCCAAACAACCCGCCATCACTTCTCCGCCCCATCTGAACTTGATTTACCTCGATATGATGCCAAACTATGAGTTTGATTGCTCATCTGACGAGTTTAGACTACAAAGCGAACAACCTAATCCAGAATGAGAATTTATTTCACAGTCCCAAGAACATGAATAAATAAAATCAGGAAGTAAATTACTAGTTTATTTATTAATAATACGAATTTAATTTTGAATCTCAGTTACGTAAAATTAACATTCGATATTCCTTACTTTAATTATTACCTTTAAGATATGCAAATGACTTCTGTAAATTGATTTTTAGTTGCATAAGAAATTCAATTCAGTTTCAAATACGATTTGATTTCCGCAAAATTAAAATTATTTGTTATTCAAATTTCGGTTTATAAGCCATAATTATGCGATATACATAATAAATTTATTTCTAATTAATTTTTTTGTTATGATTTATATATATAACGATTCGAAATTTGATCAAATTATCAAAATCCGAATTCAACTTTTTAAATCATAAATTAAATTTAGCATCGAGGTAAAAAAGCATTCGATTTTAAGATATGTTTTTCGCGTATTGTTGCTGATAGGAAACATTTTTAGTAGATTCCATTTTTTAGCGGATTCAGCTGGTACGAGGGCATCCCAACACAATTCGGATCCCCTTAATGTTCTATACGATACTAAAGTGGTTGAAAATTTTTAAGATATCAAATTAGTAGTATCGTTTGGTGAATTTGGGAAAGATAAAAGGTTTCTGTTAAGACAGATTGACAGTGTTGCTAGACTATTTGTTTAATTTCATCTTTGCCTTATGGATCGTGTGATATTCGTGCACAGATTTATATTTATTTTCCTTAGTTTAAATGTCGGCTTTGAAGCGAACAATAATCCCAAAGAAATAAATTTGGGCAGGTGTTATCGGGTGATCGTAACCAAACATCAGCTGTACGAGAGTTGTCTGAAAAATTTCCGACCTACCAAAGGTGTAAGACATTTTTTCTTCAAATGTATTTTTATTTTTCTACATTGTCTTTTTGTTAGTTCATGCACTTTTCCCAGCGATGCTTCTATTTCTTCCACCCGTCTAAATAGTACTCGGTGTATTTGCAAAATAATTGGCCTCATTCGATGGAAAACTGTCCTCCGAGCGTAACTTTTAAAAGCTGGGGAGGAGGGAAGTCGTTTGGAACTAGATCTTGCGAGTAAGGCTAGTGGGGGCAAGCAGTTGAAAACGTAATTCGTGGATTCTCGCCATGGCAACCGCTAGGGTGTGAGACGACACATTATCTTGGCAGAGCAAGATTTTTATTCTGCAAATGTGGCCGTTTTTCTGCAATTTCTACCTTCAGCTTGTCAAGTATAATGGTGTATAGTATGCTCATGTAATGGTTTTCTCCTGATGAAGATAATCGATTAAGGTAACTACATGACTGTCCCAGAAAACAGTCGTCATTACTTTCCTAGCCGAAGCAACAGCTTTTTCTTTTTTTGTACTCGATTCCCCCTTGGCAGTCTATTGTTTTCACTGTAATTTTGATTCTGGAATGGAATGGTCTATCCAAGTTTCATCAACAGTAATTAGCCGGCTTCAAAACTTTGATTAGTTGCGTCTAAACTGCGACTTCATTGTCTCTTCTATCTCTCTAACTTTTATTAGACCGTTGTCTAGCGTCATTTGGTCATCCCGAACGTTCATCGTCCTTCATCGTTCCATGCAAAAATCAGATTCTAGGGACGTATACTGTGTGTCTGATGCTGATTTTTTTGTCTTAATTTTATTTATCAACCGCGATTAAAAATGTTTTGGAGATTGATTAATTAACTAACTTAAATATTTTAGAAATTTTTTATAAAAAATTAAACGCGAGTTGTTTTGTGCCATCCAATTTAGTTTGTCGGAAATTTAAAAAAAAAACATCAGACACAATTTCCTTATTCCACGATCCTATTCCACAAAATACAAAATTTTCATCAGGCAATACTTGTTACGAATGGCATACAGCCAACCCGCAGATATCACTAAATAGGTCGACGCATCATGCACGATAATTTTGTCGGCTCATTCTCAGGGTGAATGCTTGGGTCTGCACCGAGGAGTAACAGACTATTTTTAAAGAAAAATGAAAAAAAAAAGTCACGCCGAAATTTGTAGGCCGAAACTTGAGGAACCCGCCGCATGTCCCATCGACTCCGAATGGCCGATGCCCAGTCACAACGAAGAGACATATGAGGGTAGGGACGTCTCCTTAACAGGCAAAGCCTCCCTTCCCTCGGAGAGACCACCAACGACCATTACACACTCCGACAGCGGAAACTGACGGAGTGCCACGGGGAGGTCGAGTGGATTTTACAGTCGCCCCCGAATGGACGACAGGTTTGCTGGACTCACCACCCTGTAGATGTCCTGTCAAGAGGATGAAGGGGAGTGGCAACCACAGCATGTTTTAATAGCACTGACACGGAATAAAACTTCCGCTCCCATCATACCAAAACCGAGAAAATTAGTAATTCATTCTTTAGGGTTTTCCAATAGGAATGATATGATTTTTAAGTGACGTTTCGGCCATTTGTAATATGTCATGATCTGTCATTTTTTGTTTCATTGTATTCAGTAATGTTTACAATTTTTAGACGTAATAATGGTCCAAGTGTGCTCGTCGAATTGTTGAAAATTTTGAGCGTACATTTTCTTACAATAAAGTTCAACTGTCAATAAGACAAAGAATCGCTCGAAGTAATGCAAATATTGCTGCCGTTCAAGCAAGTGTTGCTGAAGACCGCAATTTGTCGATTCCAAGACGTTCTCAAGAATTGGGACTGTCTCAAACCACAACCTGACGGATTTTGAGAAAGGATTTGGGTTTGCATTCGTATAAAATTTGTCTCACTCACGAACTGAAAGCATTGGACCACCGTAAACGTCGCGAATTTGCTGATTTTTCCTTGGAACAACTTGAAAACGATAGCGATTTTTTTAACAAAATCATCTTTTCCGATTAGGCTCACTTTCATCTGAGTGGTGTGATAAATAAACAAAACTGTCGATTCTGGTGCGAAAAAAATCTACAAATTATTCATGAAAAACCATTACATTCACCTAAATTGACAGTTTGGTGTAGTTGTTGGTCTGGTGGAATCTCCGTTACTGTCAATGGAGATCGGTATAGATCGATGATAACCAACTGTTTTGGCCGAAATTGGAAGAAGTTGATCTTGATAACATTTGGTTCCAACAAGACGGAGCTACGTGCCACACAGAAAGTGCAACAATTGAATTATTGCGAGAAAAGTTTGGAGATTTGATTATTTCAATAAATTGTGATATTGAATGGCCTCCAAGAAGTTGTGATTTAACATCATTAGTCTATTTCTTGTGAGGAACCGAACTCTTTTCAAGCTTTACAAGTCAATATTGAACGTGCTATTCATGAAATACGACTTGATTTAGTGGAAAAAGTGCTCGAAAATTCGGTTCATTCGAATTCGTTCCTGCAGAAGAAGTCGTAGAGGCCATTTGAATGACGTTTTATTCAGAACTTAATTGTATTGATTGTAATGTGAAATAAAAAACATTTCAATTTTCTTAACAATTAGTGTGTCTTTTTTAAAGAAATCATTTCACTCTTATTGGAAAACCCTATATTTGAATTTTTTGGAAAGAAAAGAAAAAAAAAACATAAAAAAACCCGGTAAATATAATAATCAGCGGATCTGGATCGTAACGGGATTCTGCTAACTGCGCAAATGAAAAGAAAATTCCCGTAACACCGAGCAGTCCTTTATCTACATAATTGAGAAATTTTCAAACAACAAAACCCAAAATCATGAAAAAAAACCAAACTAAAAGGTTGGAGCGAACAATTTTGGAGCGAGAGCCCAACGCACACCCGACGCGTGCAACGACCATCAGTTGGTGCTGAATTACAAATGTATTATTTAAATAATTTTTTGTTTTTTTTTAAAATTGAAAATTTATCAAAAGAAAATTTAAAATAAATCAAATTAAAAAAAATTTACAAAAAAATAAAAAAACGGTACCTTGGACCTTATAAAGGTCACCAGGTTGGGTTGCAACGTACTTGTCGAAATGGTTTGCGGCTTTTCTGAGGAATGGCGGCTCCACGAGCGCCCCGGACCGCTGGGCGTCTTCCCGCCGTAAATCACTTTGACCTCGACTGGCCGCTGTAAGTAATGTTTGCGCACACTTGACGAACCGTTACGTTGGGCGTCGTCTCGCAGTTAAACAAAATGTGCAAATGACCACAAGGTTGGCCACATGCTCACTATAAACTTCCGTTGGGCGTTTGGACAAAAAGAAAATACAATACAAAATGTCACGGCTAATTCCCGCAGAACAAATGACTTTAGTATTGCTAGTTTCTTACAGATGGTAATGCCGATACTATACGATACTTTAATCAACCGCTTGAAATGAAATTAAAATCAAGAATAAAACTGGAAAACGATGTTATGGTTTTGAGATGGTCACATTCATACTTTATTTTTAGGAGATCTAGAAAAAAAAATCGTATCGTGACAACTTAGCGAAATTGGGTTCTGGCCCAAAAACTCGTGAATCTCGTTTTTGGCTGGGCTAACATACTTTACATGTAGTGGATTATTTGCCAGTATTTGCCTTTATTTGCCAGTGTTGAATTTTTTTATTTTCTTGAAGAGAATCGTTTTCTTGAAAGCAAAATATTTTACGAATTGCCCGCTCTGACGGGATCTAGAAAAAACAAACCCATAGTTGAAAACCCATTCTGATACATTAGTAAGCAGGCAGATCTTTGATTACCAACTGATTACTAGTAATAAATTTTACTAAGGGATCTAGCAATTAGTTAGTCAGAGACGTTTTTACAATGCATTTTGGTGGAATTTACAAATTTAAATTATGTACATGGAATTTCGGCAAATATATAAATCTAATTCTGTCTATAGAGCGTGCGTATTCCAAAAATACACGAACCAGAATAGTTCTGTATATTCCCATTTTATATATTTGGTGCGTTCAAAAGCAAATCTACCAGAGCAAATGAACTAAAATAAGAAATTAAAACAAATTAAGAACATAAAAAAATTCTCGAAATAAACGATCGCGCGCATATTGAAAGGAAGTTCAAATGAATTGTGTGTTCAAATTTAGATATGGATGAAATTAAGAATTTAAATTCTCCCCTCGCATTTAATATACTCAATATAGTTAATACTAAACTAAAACAACAAACAATTCTATTTTATGACTTTAGTTTTTAATGATTTTTATTTAAATTAAATTCGTAGAAGTCGTGAAGAACCAATAAACGACCATTTCGGTTATAAAATTTATACATAGTTAAATTTTTTAGATTATTTAAAATTTCTGTTTTGTTCTGTATTCGAGCAGTTGGGGGAACAAATCGGGAAAATTCTCTTGGGAGTTTAATTTATAGTGGGCAATTGTGATGTTCCTGTATTAATATTTAATTCTGATATTTATGTAATACGTGACTTACCAAAGTGCCTGTCGTTATAAAAGACTGTGATAAGCTATCAATTTGGCACTTAAAATGCCAGATATGAACAATACGCGATTTGTGTATTGTTTACTTGTTTATAGCGTAATTAACGTTTGATTGTTTGGCACTTTGCGTATATTAATAATTATATTGTGTGTGTGTGGCACAATTAAATTTATTACGTTTGCGATATCTTACGATTTAGTCTTACATCATTTAATAAAATTTATATAAAACAAATGATTCAAGACATATATTAAGATTTAGTCATACAGTTTGCACTGTTAAAATTATGAAATATCATGCCTAAGATTCAGTGCCAATATTTTTTTGGTACATGTGTGTCATAAATGGCAGATGTTTGTTGCAGTATGAACAATTTCATTTTAGAATTTAATTTGAATTATAGATGGAAGATTTGCAAGAATCGCAACAATCAGTTTCGAACTTAATGAGATTATTGATTTGAAAAAAATCAGTCATCTCATCAGGCCGCGGCGACTGACGTTGATATTTTACATAGGAAAATTGTCTATATATAGAACAATACCTAGTCTAAATTTCGTTTTGTTTGCTAAATTTTGAAGTTTTGATTCTTATAGATTTGGCCATTAGAACTAAATTAGAATCGATCATATCTTTTTCTTTAAATAGCTAGTCGTCCACCCTCATTATTTTAAATTTGATTGATTGATTACGAATTTCTGTATCAAATGTTTAGATTACAGTATTTGACTAAGAACAATACAATTGCATCACTTTTAAAATATTTATTGTTGACGTTCATTAAACAAATGTCAATTACTCCATTGTTTTTGTAATCGATCAATAAAATTAAAACTAATTTCCGAAATAATAATTTTCAAAATGTATGACTATTTTACGTGTGTACCGTTTTATTACGATATTTCGGTAAAATTAAGAAAATATGGCATTCCGATGAGCTGAACTCTCTTCGCGGAAAGAATCAGGGCTTGTTAGAGAAGTTAACGGTAAGGTTTACTAAGTACTTATGTCAGTACTAGTTCGAATAAACTCTAACACAGATTGTTTCGAGCACTTTTGCTAGTTTACACTTTATACAGTCAATAAAGTTGAATTTCAGCTCTTACCACGCAATTACCACGATCTGGTTGATTTTACCGTTTATATTCTCATCGAAACCTTCCAGAGTAACAGGATGCACTTCTAGTCAGTAATCTAAGGAAGGATGCGCTATCAGGGGTAGCCATCATGGTCCTGCTTTACTTTGATCTTCTCAGCCTTAGAGTAGACGTTGTTAAAAGCACCTCACTATCCAAAATGGTTACCGAGATTCTACATGAAAAACATCAAACGATCCAACAACGCCGACAATCGATATAGTGTTTATTATGAACTTGTGCGCGTCCTCTCACGGACAAAGTGTCACCTTTTCTCTACTATTAACTATTAAGATTTTAACCTCCACAAATGTTAACGAAGGGCATAGTAGCGGGGTAATCTGTGACGAACATATTCATGCAAAATTAAATATTAGCTCATTTCCACACATCCACACATCAAGCCCCATTAAACTTTAACGACTTATTTTCCGAATAACACGTGCTAGCATTATCACCTGTGGTAATAAAACGTGACAATGCATAATATGCCACAAAATAGCAATTTTTATAGTTTTACTAGCCAACTAATATACGTTACAATATTGGTTGGCGACGACAGCGAATTAAAAATGAATCAATCAAAAATCTTACCTCTACATATTAGTTCAGACTAAGATTCGTGCACTACTTTCTTATATCAAGCGAGTAAAAAAAAAACTTGATCGAAAAATAATATTTTTTTAACGGTCTTTTGGGTTAGAAAATAATGAAGTAAAACAAATTAAAAAAAATTTTCAAAATTATAAAAGAAAAGCAGTTTTTTTTTTCTTAATATACTTTTGTAATTAATGGAATTTTATTACATTCACTTGTATGTAAGAAGTTCAATGTTAGCTGCTGCTCATCTATTTGGAGCGTAACACAAAAATATTTTTTTGAATGAGCGCGTATTTTCTAATCGAGTTGTGTATTTAAAAACTGCTTACAATGAGTCTTTCAATTTTTTGATTGATTTTTGTGCAGTGTAGTGGGTAGTTCGTGGATTTTTATTTTTATTTTTTGCTATTCATTGTTATCTTGATGTTTTCAATTATAAATTTTACTAATGCACTGTGCACACACGAAAAAAAACAAACAAAACTTTTTTATTTTACTTTCATTATGCTTGTAATATATTTTACTCTTACTTGATGAACTTGAATTGCTATGTACACACAGCGTTTTTTTGCTAGGCAGAATGAACAAGTGTATAATCATATAGTGCATGTTGTGTTTATATAGTAATTAGCTTGGACGTTGGTCATTTTTTGCGTGCTTTCAACTAGAACAATTTCACTTTTATTTTGAAAGGTCGATGTCGTTTTCAGCTATATCGTGACTTACTTAGTGGGCATAAGAGTCACTAATTATATATGATTATGGATATTTAGTTAACTAAATAATAGAAGCAGGTTCGTTGACCTCTTGAGCCAATCTATATATGATTACATACTTGAGTTGAAAAGAACTCAAAAAAATGCGTCCATTTATAGGGCAATGAGCAGTTTACACGCGATAATATGAAGAGCAGCAGTTTTGTTTTGTATGTCTTTAGATTTTGGAACTAAACCGTGCTTTCCAGAGAAAAAAACACCCAAAGCTATCACGGGAAAAATTTTCAGATTAAAGCAGTGTCATAAGGAAGCCCAGCAAAGGATTCTCAAGCGAGATGATCAACATTTGCAAAAGATGTCAGATACGAAAATCATTCATTTTTCCTTTATGGTGAAAAATCAATGCCAATTTTCAATGGTGAGAAATATAAAATTGTTGCACGTTGGCTCAACAATTTTGGGAATGGAGCTAAGGTATGTGAAGCCATTGTTGCGCGATGCATCATTTTAATATTAAAATATGAAATCGATCCTTTAAAGCCCTGCTCAATAAATATTGACTGAACAATTCGAGAGCGAAGTAACTTCGATTCATCAGCTTCTGCACAGTTGCTAACTATTAGTAGGTTAAATATGGCGGATAGTGGCGAAAACAGACATTTTTGCATAAAAACGGTAAACACAAATATTGTGGTTTAGCATGAGTAAATCCTTTCAATCTAAACGTCAGTTTTATTACGGACGAGATCTAGATCAGTCTTCGGAAGTAGCTAACGGGTGCGCAATCTTTTATGTCTGTATGTAAACATTGAATAACTTTGAAAAAAAACAACAACCGATTTCTATATATGAGGTATCTTTATTCAATTTGGTCCTTTACAATTTATTTGGATTAGTTTTTCAATACTTTATTGATGTTAAGTGGCCACCTTTATTGGCCAAACCAAAATGTGCGCTTTTTGCCGCAATTTCCATTACTTTTTCGAGCATCTCGGGCGGTATAGCGATGATTTCGGCACGAATGTTTGCCTTGAGCTCGTCAATAGTCTAACGCTTGTTAGCATACACTTTGCTTTTCAAATATCCCCACAAAATAAGTTCGGAGGGGTTAATTCTGGAGACCTGGGTGGCCAGTCAATGTCGCTTCTTTTTGACATCAGACGTCCAGGGAATTTTCGCTGCAGAAACTGAACAGACATAATGAACCAACATCCACTGATATCGATTTCCATTGACTGATTATCTGAAAAAATAAGACCCCATGATGGTTTTGCCGCAAACGCTGGCCCAAACAGTCACTTTTTAGTCATGCGTTTCATGGATATCATGTGTTCCCCAAATGCGGCAATTTTGGTTATTAATGCCACCAGAGAGTGTAAAATGGGCCTCGTCGGTCATCAAAATGTGCTTCCAAAAATCAGGTTCAGTGTAAACCATTCGAGCGACTGTTTGGCCGTATTCCAAAAGACGTGGACGATCCGTCGGCAATATTCGTTGTGTTAATATCCGTCAATATTCGTTGTGTTATACGGAAAAAAAATGCAAATCATCCTTCAAAATGCGCCGCAAATTGGTTACACTAACGCCAAAATGCTAAGCGCGGCGATCATATGACACTTTTGGGTTCTGGCAACGCTCTCTCTGTCCGTTTCAACCATTTCATTGAAACGTTGATGTTGACGATTTCTCACTGTCCCGAGTATTGTCAGACGGTTACACGTTGAGTTAACGCAACTGAACGACTATTTTCAATATACAGAGTTGACGTTTCTAAAACCTGTCTAATGAAGTAATCGGTTGACAAATGTCACAGTTATTCAATGTTTACATACCGACATAAAAGATGGCGCACCCTGTACTAATGTATCCATTCGCTAAAATGGTGAAATATGACAAGAATCTAAATGATTCAAAAACTGGAACAAACACACTACCATAGGTGCACTTGCAACGGAAAACCATTGTTACACCGGATTACGCTCCGAAACAAATTGAAAAAATCCTAAATGGGAGCACACTATGTTTGTACTACCTAATAAGAAACTAACCAAAGGCAATGGTAATTGAGCTCTGGTAAAAGTGAATTGCATCGGTCAATGATAGTCATACCGTTGACTTCATTCCTTACGGATAAAGAAAGACAACATAAAATTTACTCTCACGCCTACCTACAGAGATTCAATATAATATCACCAGAACGGGGTGATTCGTGTCATTAAAGAGAAAGTGGTTAGATAATATTTAGAAATGATTTATCATAGCCAATGCTGCCAATGCCATTCCTAAGCTGCAGTAAGGCTCTAATGGCAATCCGAAAACCTCAATTCACCGACGAAATTATTCACAAAAAAAGACAGTTTACCGAAATCTCAATTTATCGAAAACGACAATTCGCTCCGAAAAGCATTTCGGAAAGTTCTTGTCGAGAAGCTTTATAAAAAACAAGCAAAATCCGTTATCAAAATCAAAATGGTTTTATCGGTATCTACACCGATCGAACCCTGGCCTAAATACGTTAATTTAAATCAAATGAATTAATGTTTTCAGTGGACCGTCATTTTTGATGAATTGTCGCTTTGGGTGAATTGTCGTTTCCGATTAATTGTTTTTCGGTGCATTATCATTTTCGATTAACTGTGATTTTCGTTTTATTTCGTCCTTCTCGATAAATAGTCGTTTCGGTGAATTGTAATTTTGGGTGAATTGTTGCAGGACAAGTTATGGTTTTTTTGTTCAGTATTGTTTGACATTTCATCATGGAAAGACTTAGCCCGGCACGGCGTCCACAAATTATTCAGCTGGATTACGAAAATCAGCATATTACGACGAGTGTGTTTCGTGGGTTTAGTGCAACTTATGGTCCACATAATCGGCCTATAAAACGCACAATTCGCATACCATCGAAAAATTTGAAACACAATTTTCATTATTGGATAATACGCGACCATATAGACCACATCCAGCACGTAGTGTGAAGAAAATATAGCTGCGATAGCTGTGAGGGTACGCGATGACCGTGATGAATCGAGTCGGCGCCGTTCTCAACAGTTTGGCTTGTCGTATGCAACAACTTGGCGTATTTTACATAAGGGTTTTGGTTTAAAAGCATACAAAATTTTGGGCACAAAGAATTTTGGGCTCTTAGAAAGCTTGAAGATCCACTGTTTTCGACCAACATTTTGTTCAGCGATGAGGCCCATTTCTGGCTTAATGGCTACGATAATAAGGAAAATTGCTTGTTTTGGGCTGCAGAGCAACCCGAAGAGGTTCAAGAGCTACCATTATAGCCAGACAAAACAACGGTTTGGTGTAGTTATGGACTGGTGGAATTATTGGTCCATATTTTTCGAAAAAGGAGGCCAGCCGGAATGTATCTGTGAACGATGCCCGTTATCGCGCTATGATAACGGACTATTTGGTAACTGGAATTGAGGCCCGTAATCTCGACATTTGGTTCCAACAAGATGGCGCTACTTGCCACACAGCCCGTGAAACCATGACTTTATTGCGAGAACAATTCAGTGAACAGTTAATTGCGCACTTCAGACCAGGGAATTGGCCACCTAGATCATGTGATATCTAGACATTTTTCTTTGGGCTTCGTAAAGTCCAAAGTCTATAAGGATAGGCCTGTTATGATTGAGAAATGAGAAGCCAACATTACTCGCGTTATTGGCCAAATACCATTCGAAATGAAAATTGGAACTTCAGAATGGATCATGTTAGCCGCAGTTAAGTAACATTTCAAAGAAATAATATTTAAAAAATAAATGTAAAATTAAATTTTTTTTTTTATTTTTGAAAAAGTACTTCAAAATGAATCACCCATTATAATGAAAATTTACGAAAATAGTTCTGGAATCCATCCAATTTGAATGAAAATAAGCCATTTCTCAACCGATCATGATGAAATTTCATATACAGGATAAATATTTGATATTCTGAAGTAATGCATTTTTTAGCAAATCATAATGAAATTGGGTGAGTAGGATCTAGGATGGAAATGGGATTCTTAAATGATTTTGGAAAGTTATTGAATGTGGTTTATCTAACCGAGTTCTGCATATTGTACTTCCAGGAAACTTATAGCCCGATCAATCGAAAGTGTTGTGCTCTAGGATTTCTACGAATCTTTCGTACGACGAATTGAGAATAAGATATCGATAATTTTACACCCAGAAACCCGGTACTCTTCAATGCCAATGAAAATTTTATAAATGTAATTTGAGTGGTAGGGCTGAGTAAGGACAACCAAGAGGAGAATATTTGAGCACAGAGTTTTTTCAGCTTCGGTCAAAACCAATGATTTCAAACTTATTTTAGCATCACATTTACAAATCTATTTCCATCAAAATGGACGATTTCATCGTTAAAAAAATGGGCTACAAACACAATTACTTTACGATCGGCTATGAAACGGATTGGGCCGTCCCAGTGAATCAGATGCTATAACTTCTTCCAAAAACTATTTCGGAATCTAATTTTCATTTTACAC
The DNA here is from genome assembly GCA_932526605.1 of Nephrotoma flavescens. Lineage (NCBI taxonomy): Eukaryota > Metazoa > Arthropoda > Insecta > Diptera > Tipulidae > Nephrotoma > Nephrotoma flavescens. The sequence continues at coordinate 69,877,333 of OW052220.1, read as the reverse complement.
ACCAGTTACACTACTCTTGCCTTCTCTGAGAATAGCGAATTGGGAAAAATATTTTCATAGCATTTTTGTCTATTTTGTGTTTTCCTGGCCTACTGATGGAATTTGTTTGGTGTACATATTTACGAAACTAAGTAGAATGGGAAACTTTTGATCCAAAAAAATTTTATGGGGAATAATAGTTTCAAAAATATTTACATCAAACTAATTCCTTCAGTAAGCCAAAAAAATACAATTTTGACAAAAATGCTATGCAAATATTGTTCCCAATATTTGCTCCTGTAAGGATCACTGGTGTTGAACATAGCAGAGCTTCTAACTCCAATGTCTCACACTTTTACACAATCACATGCGGATAATCTAAAAGTGCAAGAAACGGACAACGATTAAAAGCAATGAAATCTTGACGTCCCCATTACTGGTGAATTTAGGTAGCGTTGCGTTTTTATGTTGTTTTGAATTGTTTACAATTTTAAATATATTGACGAAGCTACTAGCGATTTATTTATTGATAAAGCAATGCTCTAAAAGTTTTTGTAATTTGCTTTGATTTGATCTAATTTTCTCGTGAGTTTGTGTATCTGATGATGTCGGAAGACGAAATTGCTCACACAAATAATTCATTTATTTGTGGAAAGTACTTAATATTTTAATTTAAGAAACTTAATATGTCTAACATGAACTTCCACCATAAGCATCAACGGTGGCAAACATTAAATATTTAATACGATAATATCCCGAACTTCTTAAAAAATCATTTTAGAATCCTATTTTCAGCTTATTCATCCAATTTTATAATGAACTGTTTTGAAATCGCGTAGTTCCGTCACAGTTGGCCATATTCCATAACTATTTCCAAAGGTAACTTTAGAATCCTATTGCCTTTCTAAGCATCCAATTTCATCATGATCAGCTAGTTCCTTTCCAATTGGCCATATTCCAGAACTTCCTCTAAAAACAAATTTAGAATTTCATTATACCATCTTCCATACCCAATTTCATCATTGTCGGTTGTGAAACGACGTAGTTCAACAACTACAAATTTTCTAGAGACCTCCAGAACTCATATTCAAATTAAATTTTCATCATAAAAACCATATAATTATATAATCCTTACACCGAGAAAAAAATAGATCGTGTACAAAAGCGTGGGACATTCTAACCAAATTTTCCAGAATAACAAACTATTTGATGATGTGAGTGGAACCGCTCAAGCCAAACAAATTAAACTAAAAAAAAACTTTACTTTTTAATTTTTATCAACATCATTCAAAAAAATATGAAACAAAATACAAACCTTGAGTAAATACTTGCCGTTTTCAATTAATTACTATTTCAGTGATTTGGATTTCAGCAAATCGTTTTTAGGGAGTTGGTTTTCGCTACAATAAAATGTATCTAAATACAAAGCTAACACGAGCATATTCCCCCAGCCACTCAATTTAGAGTACCCAGAGGACTTCGGCTGTCGCTGTGTACACCTAGACAACACCTAGATAGTCATGTGTACGTCGCGGATATAGATACTGCTTCGGCAGTAGCAAAGTACTACCAGGGACCAAATTCCAGTGGTATAACTTGGCAAAAAACAGGCAATGAGTACAACAAATAAGGAATGTAATACCCGAGGTGGTACAGCAGCAGAGACGCTAGCCCAATGGATTCTGGAGTGGGCCAATTACTGCTTAACCTATTTGGACGAGGCCTCAAATTATCAAGATCACCAAGATTTTCAACTGAAAATATCTTTCTTTAACTAAGTTGAAAGAAGATTTTACAATTTTAAAGAAACAGAATTAGAAAGGGAAACAAATTGGATGTTGAACCGGAATACAAGACCAAGCAAGATAAGGAAAGCTCAACACTCACCAGAAATGGCAGAAACTTCACCAATAGCTTTTAGAGAGGTTTCTATAAAAGCCAATTAAACATCAAGAAACAAAAAAAAATCGTATACTTAATTACTTATTCCACCACATCAATTTTCGAAGGGGTTGACAATTGCGTAGCGAAACTTGTTGCGGCTCCGTTTGGGGTCATATTGATAAAAGTTAATTGTTAGGTTTGATAAAGAGCCTGCACGAGACGCGGTGCAACACACCTGGTGGTTTTTAACAGTTGATTTATATTTGTGTCGAGTAATATGGTACCACATTAACGCAGGAACGAATTTGAAAGGGCGAGGACAACGCCACATTCTATACGGGCGACCGACCGGGGTTCGATATTCAACAGGCGATCAACCCCATTGTCTAATATTGATATCGGTGTGTATTTGTTATATTTTACGGTTACCAGCGGTACCACAGTGGTCGAGTAATACCGCAAGCTTTACGGATTGAGTTGAGTTTTATTTTGGGGATTATACCAGCGTTAAAATCAACGGAATTATTTACGGGTGCCGAATTACTGGTGCCGCACCTAATCAAAGGGTGACCAGTCAAGGCTCTTCAGCAATTTTACGGTTACGGGTGGCCGATCAAAACTAGTTATATTTTTGAGAAGGCACTGCAACCCAATTCGGCAGGCAAGGACGATGCATCATTGCAGAGTGACCTATAAGAAGGTTAAAAGATACGATTTTTTTTGTTTTTGTTTTAATTTAAATTTAATGTTCAATTTATATTTTGTATTAAAATTCATTCTAATTTTCAATAGTGAATTTATTTTTCCAATTTCTTTCAATTTTTCAACTTTTCTCCCTTCCTCCTCTAATTTTTAGTGAAAATTATTTAAATAAAAAAAGCACTGCGTATTATCCCTGACATTCGGTTTTATTTTGTTTTCCATTCATCGGTCTTGATTTATTTTTCGGTATGTTGGGAGGGGGAGGGTCTTATTTAGTGTCGGTTCCCCAGTAAAATCTACACGGTCTTACCGTGGCACTCCGGCAGTCTCAAGTTGACGGAGTGTGAATTGTGAGAGATTCCCTAGAGGTCTCTCTGAATGTAGAGAAGCCTTGTCTGTTACACAAACATTCCTACCCTCTTATGCTGCTTCGTTGTGGCTGGGCATCGGCCTCTAGGGGTCGATGGGTCATTCGGAGGATTTCTTCAGCAGACATTGTCCTTCTCATTCGGGGAGATCCGGTCGTTCCTGGGTAGACACCCCTGGTTATTATTATATTTAATTATATTTATCTCATTATTCCTCAACTTTCGGCCGACGGATTCTGGTGTAGATTTAATTTAGTTTCAGGATTTAACTTTATTTTTTTTATTTGTTCTGTTCCACGGTGTACGCCAGGAATATGAAAGCCTCAACCTCCTCACGAGCCAAAACTCTTAACTCAAACGTCTAGTCGGCAAAATCACCATGAAAGAGGCTTCTGCATATTTAGAAGAATCTGCGGAACGGTTCTTGAACCATTCCGTAAAAAACTTAATAATTCGCTAAAGCATTGTGATCATACTTTGTATGTAAGTTCAAAGTATGTATTTTCAATATTTTTGTAGTTTAGTCACTGCAAACTGATGAGACGACTAAATTTTTGATTTAAAAAACTTAATGTTGGTATTCGGTGGAAATTAAACTACCGACGTTTTGTTAACCTCACCTCGATCTAATATAGGCTTACCTTACACAGCTAACCGAATCTTTCGTATTAAATAAAATGGCGCATCCTCGGAAATAATGAAAATATTAGCCGAAGTACCACAAGGCAGCGTTCCGGGACCAAGTTTATATGTATATATACCTCGGACCTGCCAGTGATAGATGAGACAAACATAGCAACGTTTGCGGATAATACGGCTATCTTAGTAGTGACTGAATCCACAAGCAAATTGCAAAGAGCTGCTAATATTGTCAGTACCTAGACAAAGAGATGGCGAATAAAATAACTAAGCTCTAAGCAAATTCTCCATGCAAACACGGCAAAATATCTAGGCATGACTCTAGAAGCGAAACTGAAATGGAAAAAGCATATCACAAAGTGAAAAGAAAAATTAAACATTAAATACAGAAAGATGGAGCGGCTGTTAGGGAGAAAATCTGAGCAGACCTTACGTAATAAATTGCTACTATACCGGCAAATTCTAAAACCTGCGTGGACTTACAAAGAAAACGAAGGTCAATATCATCCGGCCATTCCACCAACGCAAAGTCCTACGTGAAATAGTTAATGCACCGTGGTACATGGGAAATAACAACCTCTTAGTGAAGAATTAAGCAAACACGCGAGAAAACATTGATTAGTAAATAAGTTGTAAACAAAAAAATCCAGTCCCGCTAATAGCACCATCCAACCAAATGTGCAACTGATTTTAATTTCGTATCACAATAAACAGCCATGACTATGAAAGGCATTTATACTTCACAAACTTTGTCAAACTTGACAAGTGTGAACTACAATCGACTTTAAGTGCGTTATATAATTTACCCATAAATTTGTTATGGATCAAGGGGGTAAACATTTTAGTTTATTTTATTTAAAATGTAATTGATAACTGATTTTATCTTAAATTTCAGTAATTATTCGTAAGAAAATTTTCTGTTTTCGTCATATTCATTTTATTTGGCTGCATAGCACACTTTTAAATTGCTATAACTTATACATGTCTTGTCTCCTTTAAGTGTTCAATATTATGCTCAGCAAAAGAAATTACGAATTCCGCTTTTCGTGGGTTCTCTAAATAATTTTCTCAGTCCAAATGCAAATCGAATTGTCGCCATCGATTACGATCGGTGATGTTAATAAATACAACTAAGACCCTCTGATGGGGTGCAGAATTCAGCGCCGACCCATCGTCTACGTCAATGTACACGTTACCATGGAGTTTGCAATGTGAAGGTGGTATACTTGTAGTTGTGTGAGTAGGAGAATGGGTTAATGATGTGGCGTGAATCACAATGGGCCAAAATTAGCCGAAGTGTGCGATAGCAACCACTGAAAAAAAAAATTACAACAACAGTGCCATATATTGACACCCGCTCTAGAATTAGCCGAATTCCTAGTTTTTGATGGTTTTCGATAATTGAAAAGAAAAAACAAAGTCGAAATAAAAAACATCAATTTTATTTTAATCGAATGTATGATCGAATTTCAACTTTAAAATTTTAAAATATTATATGTATTATATTATACAGGGTGGGCCAAAAGTCACTATGTGGTTTAAAAAATTTATAACTTTTTCGTTTTTATATTTTTTTTATATTTATTGAAAATCTGATGTCACTCATTTTCATTTGAATGGCTTTGTTAATTAGCAGAATTGCAGGTTCTGGGTTTCTGAAAATCCAAGAGCCATTTATCAACGCCAATTGCACCCCATTAGGTGTACAGTATGGTGTGGCATTACATCTGAAATAACATCTGAAATTATCATTGGGCCTTACTTCTTCGAAAATGAAGATGGAGTTGCTGTAACCGTAAGTGGAGAGCGGTATTGGTTTATGATAGAACATGTTTTACGTCCTGCTCTTGAAAACAGACCTGAGATGTGGTTTCAACAAATGGAACCACTGCCCACACTGCCCGAGACACAATGGCCCTTTTAAGGCAAATTTTTGGAGAGCGAATAATTTCCAGAAATACGGAAATTAATTGCCCGCGGTTCACCCGATTTGTCAGCACCCGACTATTTGCTTTTGGGTTGTAAACAAGCCCGAGACAATCCTTGAACTCAAGGCCAACATTGTTACAGAAACTCGAACGCTACAGCCACAAATTTTGAAAGACGTCCTGGAAAATGCCCTAAAACGTGCCGCAATGATGGGCTGAAAATGGGGAATTATTTTCGATTATTTTAGTTTCGACGAAAACTTAAAATTCGACGTTGTTATATATAAATCGACGTTTTTTTCGTCTAATTGGGCTGACCCCGTCAAAGGGCCGATTTTTTTTTATTTTAATTTTTTAATGAAAAGAATGTTTCTGACATTTAAAGGTGAAAAATTATGAAAATAATTATATAGCGCAAAAATCGAACTAATTTATTTTCTGGGGTTATACGATGAGCAATGAGCATGTATGAAAATGAAATTATACGAATTAAAGATACGATAATATACGATAAGCATACAAGGAAAATGTCTGAATTCAAACGTATTGATGATGTCTGACACGATATGTGTAGAAACTGAAAGGAACGGATAATATAAATCAACCTTTAAGCCGTATACATACGTCGGATGGAAATCCGGGATTTCTACATCCGAGATTTTTTTTAAATTTTTTTCAACTCTTTTGTATGAAAAGAGGCGTGTCTGTTGTATAATTTACGTGATGTAATTGGTTAAAACGATGGGATAGAAAAATCCCGGATTTTTATCCGACGTATGTATACGGCTTTAGGGTTTTAATAAGCAGTAAACTAAGCTTTTGATGATTTACAAATTATTGGATTCGATTTTGACGGTCAATTTGGACAGATTTTTGAAAAACAGATTGCCTTAAAATGCAGAAAATTTGCGCTGACTATTAGACTGTTCCTGCGAGCCCACGTATCCAGACAGTGATACATTTTGGTGAAAAAAAGTTTTATCAAACAAATTCATTAGTATTTCATAAAAAAAAAAATTACGAAATATTCGTTAAACAAATTAAAAAAATTATATTTCCGAAAACGAAAAGTAGCCCCTTTGACACATTTGGCCCTTCGACACATGCGGCTTTTCGAGACCTCCGACCCTTATCCGCGTTATTCCAGAACTTTATCAAAATCGCGTTTTTGAATCCCATTTAGGACCCACATGCCGAATTTCAACTAAATCGGTTAAAAATGGCCTAGTTCCATAGCGATGGCCATATTACAGAACTTTATCAAAAAATCATTTTAGAAATCCATTTCCATCACACGTGTAGAATTTCAACAAAATCGGTTTAGAAATGGCCTAGTTCCATCTCTATTGACCGCTTTATCGAAAAATCATGTTAAAATCCCATTTCAATCGCACGTATCGAATTTCAATCTATTAAGAAATGGTCAAATTCCATCCCTATTAGCCATTTTCTAGAACTTTATTTTTGAATTTTGTTAACAAATCATTTAAAAGTCCCATTTTCCCACATGTAAAATTTTAAAAATTCAAACCGTATTTTCCTAAAAATCGAATTTTTTTTATACAAAACCAGGATTTTGACAAACCGGGATTGTGTAAACCCGGATTTCGTTACACACTCTACAAAAATACATGGAAAAGCGACTACAGTGGACGAAGGAACATAAAAATAAAGATTTACGAATATTGTGTTTTCCGATGAATCATCCTTTTGGGATTTTCATGTTAAAAGGCGTGTTTGGTCACCTAAGCAAAAAAAAATATTGTTCGAACTGTGAAGTACACGTCCTAGCTCCATATATGGGGATGCTTCACAAAGCAAAACGCACTTTTCATGAATATAATTTATTCACAAGGTTTGTTACCATCTGTCCTTAAATGGTTTGGAGCGGGGAACTATAATTGGATCTTGTAAGAACGCAACGATCCAAAATGGTGTTTTAGGATACTCTGATCCGATCAAAATTTTTGGGCACTCATGAAGATTAAGCCAATGCACCACATAAAAAATTTGATTTCTTTAGCGCGAGTTGTCCGGAAGATATGAAAAAATTTATCACTTTTATCACAATTCATCATTTTACTTGGTTTTTTGCCATACACACTCTTGTTTCACATACTGTATTTCTGTGTTTTAATGTTTACGTAACGAGTGGCACACAATTTATTTTAAGAATGCGCAAACATTGTGAATGCCGTCGTCTACATAACCTTTAATGTTAAAAAAATTAAATTACTATCAGCCCATGTATGTCAAGTCTGATTACATCTTCACGTATCAACTTAAATGTAATTACTTAATACAAACGACCGCCATTTTGCAATACACAATAATTGCTATGATATGCGAATGTGTCAATATAAAAAACGATAAAGTCAATAAAATTTTATGAATGATACCTCATTTATAATATTTCGGCTTTTGTCTTAATAAAAGACGACTAATTTGGCGATGAATTCGCGCAAATTAAACGAAACAACAATCGCTAATTAATTTTTAATAATCACGACGGTATACACGCAACTAATTATATCGCATTACAGAACAACAACTATACAAATAAGAAATACGCGCGCACTTAAATTGCACTCTGATCACCTTCACCGCACAACACGATTTCGTACTTTTTGGACATATCACATAATTAATTAATTAACATTCCTATAAATACTTAATTAATAATAATTAATAAGTAAACATAACCAAAAGTTGAAAAAATGTGGAGAAATGCGACTTTTGTATGCAATGACCATACGACAGTAAATCACCTTGACAAACATGTGTCTTGTTGTTGTGATATTTCTCGTATACGAAATGACAGAAATAAACCAGCGAATTCCAATTGGCCTACGCAATCCAATATACATAGCCTGTGTGCTTTCGAGCCGCATTTGTTGAGGTAATTATTTATCTAAAGTATTTTTTAATAACAATAGATCAAAAAACATTTTATGATATAAAAAATATATTTGATAAAATTGTGTACAACAACAACAGTGAAAGCAATATTGATAAGTTAAATTTTTTATGATTTATTGAGCACACAGCGAACTTGTATAATATTCGTATATTGATAAGTAAAAGATATTTCCAAGGATAAGAATATTTTTAATATCGCTGGTATACAGGATTTACTGCACGGTTTTTATGTAAAAAAAAAACGGTAGCAAATTTAGGGCAAGTTAGGGCATCAATTTTAACCATCTTACCACCAACTTTTTATGATTTTATGTTTACAAATTTTTATTTTTTTCTGGTTCATGACAAAATGTAATTAAATATTGAAGAATGTCACGCTAACTTTACTACTCTATACAACAATATATCGCGGGTTCTTGTTAAATAAATAAGATTTAGGGGTGAATAAATTTTTCGGGAAAAATTGATTCCATCTGCATAAAAGCAAACATTTTGTTGTTACTTGTATTACACAGATTTCGGTGACGCACCCAATTACGTAATTGTGTAGATATCATAATTGTGACAGGGGCTCGTTAAAAGGGTAGGAAATTATAAGAAAACATTTTAGTTTTCGGTAGCGGAACGTGTCACTGAATCATAAATTATTATAGCCGTAATTAAGGTGACTTTATGTCGTTCTTTTAAATCACAAAAGTGTAAGAAAAAATACACTTGCAATTTTACTTTTAAATCTAAATTTTATTGTAATTTCTCGCGGAACCAAGAAAATATTGTTATTGAAAACTGAACAAAATTCTACACCCGCTTTAGTTAATTCACCGGTAATCATAAAGCATTATAAACCATGACAGTATCACTTGGTTCAAGTTTATTTAGCAGTTCAGATGTTTGGTTAAAGATGGCTTTGTCAGAGGATCGTCCAGTAGAGACTTTACTGATAAAGTTAACTAATCCTGCCGGAGAAACACCAATCAAAATTTTTAATGTGTGAGTCCCCTCGAAGACATCGAAATGTTACTTCGAATTTCCGTACAACCAAGAACGGTCCTTACGTTGGGAATCTCATTAAAACACAAAGGTAAATTATTTGAATTATGTTCGAAGTTTTTTCATTGTTTTTGCTAGAAGGCGTATTGTGTCCGCAAAATAACGTTTAGCCCTTTTATTTGTTACTTCAAAATCAATGGCAAGATCTGCAAATGAGCAGTTTGATTTCAGTTTATGCATAGTTAGGAGTATTCTATTTCGGTGGTGTACTTCTCCTCTTTTCTCACTAACTCACATACGTTCAGCATTACATCCAAAAATTTTACAGTTGAAATTCTCGTCTTTGTATTGAGCTTTGCATCAGTGTTCCATAGTAAAGTTATATCAAATATGCCTCGAAAATCAACTTGATTATCTTGATCTCGATTATCTGTAATATAGTGCACAGCTGCATCAGAAAATATTCAAGTAGGGAATTCAATTTGAGCCTCTAAAATACCAGATTGAGATTCTTGAAGCTCAAAGCTAAAATTAAATTTTATTGAATAATAAATAAATATTTTTTATTGAAAATTCCGATATTGTTACAAACCTAGTTATTTCAGAAATTGCATCAAACGATTTGCTCTTGTGCTGACATGAGTAATTTTTTTTTGGAAACGATGCCTTCAGCAAATTTTCAGTTGGAAAAGTATCAGGAATCAATTTAACTTTAAACAGTTTATCTGGTGAATGGAGAGGCCTTAAAAGATATTTTTCTTGAAAATGGCAACCCATTTTCAACGCTATTTGCCATTTTATTAACTCCGATCGTGATTCTACCACTAGTTTGGGAATGCAGTGCATAGAAATTTTCGTTAATCTACGAGAATTATACTGTAGTACTCCACAATAATCCCACAATACTCTTGAACGCTTAGCCTCACTATTATCTATTATGATTTTGAATACAATTTTTAAAATGATTTATTCAATTAAATTACAACAAAATATTTTTGTTTCTATTCGTTCTTTTCAAATTACAAAATCAATAAACGCCTTGGGGCGGTATGTTGTACCATCACTTCGAATCGAAAAGAAAAAAAGTCGAATCGAAAAAGTGAAAGTTGTATCATTTTTGCTTTTCGAAAATGATACAACATACCGCCATTTGACTTTTTTCGAATTTCGATTCGAAGTGATGGTACAACATACCGCCCTTGATTTATCAAATCAAAATGTTGAAATGTCAAAATGTACATGGAATCACTACTTATAATTCCTGTCACCAGGTGGTAGACTCCAATCGTTAATCTAACTACACTTTTCTTTGTTTTTTTGGAATATAGTTTATATTAAACGCATTTTATCGGTCTACTTGAATGGACGCATTGTAGTAAGTACAGGTAACCCCCGAAGTACACTATTCATTGTTTCTGTGTTCTTTGAAACCGTACTGTACGAGACTACAAAAAATGGGATTTTGTTTCAAGTGTGAAAATTGAAAAACAAAACCTAACGTTTTAATTTTTTTGATGTAATACTTCTAAGTTAAGAACCTTAGAAGTTACCTTACCTCTAAGAAATCTTATATTACATAAATCAAATTATTTTTTTAATTATTTTTTTTTGTTTTTTAAAAGAAAGTATTAATTGTCCAGTGGATTTAATGTACCTTGAACGTCAATTAATACCCCCCTTTTTATTCACGAACACACCAGCCATTCACGCAATCACCTGCACATTGCACGCTCCATGTCAACCTGTACATTGACATGGACGGTGGGTCGGCGCTGAATTCTGCGCTCCAACAGAGGGTATTACTTGTGTTTATTAACATCACCGATCGTAATCGATGACGAAAATTCGCTTTACATCCTACCTTTGCTGGGATTCGAACCCAGTACCTGCCGGTCTAAGTGCCGAAGCTTTGCCACTGCACCACTTATCCGGTAGATAATTTTTATGTCGTAATAATCGCTGTACGTGTTTCATTGCTTGTGTCTTTATTTCATCGGTGGCACATTCCATATTCAAGTCGTTTCTGATTTAACGCGATTTTCGCATTACCGGTAAACGATGAATGGCGGTAAATATTCCAGTATTTACCGATAAAACGGTAAAATTTACTTATTTAAAAAAATACCCGCCTTGTGGTAAATACCATAACCATAAAATGGTTTTATTTCCCCTAAATCTAAAAATTTGTTGGCTTACATTAAAGCCAATTCGGCTTAATACAATGCAATTGTTGTTGTAATTTTGCGAAAGCAACACCGCTTTGATTTTTTCAATACAAATTCTTATATTGGAAGCGGGGAAATAAAATAAAATAATAGCAATTTTATGCCACGAGAATTGGGCCCAATGTTTAATATTAATAATAGTTCATTATAAAAATAATTAACAAAAATAAATATACAGAAAATTAACAAGTAATACAAAAAAAATCAGTCTCATTTTTTAGTATCATCATGGTTTTGTTATTGGAAACTAGATTCTAAATAAACAAGAGAGTTTTTAAATTCTAGAGGTGTGTCACTCAATCTTGATTTAATCCTTTCGATCCGGAAAACAAATACTGTAAGTAGGATGTAGATTTGGATTTTATTGATCAAGAACTGTTAAATAAAGCACATTTCGGCTTCTTTATTTCCCATTTATGTTAGGAGGCAGCGGTAAGGGTTGGGACATATAAGTCCCAACCGGTGTTTTGAGCGGGACATTTCCGTCCCGTCAGGTATTATTAGAACTAAATTGTATTGGATAAAAATTTCGCATTTAAAAAACATTAACAAAAAAATTTTACCTTATTTAAAAAAAAAAAACAAATATATCACATATAAATTACAGCGTTCAAAAATACTCTTCACTTTGTTTCTTTTCCATTTATATTCTCTCAATTGATGATTTTTTAATTTTTCCCCCACTTTTTCGATCGTGAATAGTAAAATAAAAGATTAATACCAGGTTTCCATCGTCTATAGCATAATAGAATAATAGTATAATACTATTTTACTATCAAGCACTGGTGGTTTTCCATCGCACGGTTTGAAATAAGCCTGTTCGAAATGAGCGTTCGATAAACAGGATATTATTAGTTTATTTAACATATATTATATAATAATAATATATAACGATAATCAGCCAACAAATTGTTTCTCATTGCGGCGAGAAAATATTAAAAATGGTAATGGATAAGCTAGGAAAATTAAATTTATTTTTACACTGTTAAATTTATAAGGTTAAAAACAATATTTGCTACGTATTATATTTTGATAGCTAGTATACTGAAATATTTTAATAAACTATTATACTATCAACTTTGGTTTTCCATCGTAGTACTTTAATATTATAATACTATTATACTTGTATACTATGACGATGGAAACCCGGTATAAGAATAATATTCAGTTTTCAACGAATAATGAAAAAAAAAGACGGGAAAGGTTCGGAGCCGAACTCTTTAAGCATTTTTGTAGCCTATAAAGAACTTCTATGCCGTGTGATTTGCGTATTTTAAATATTACGACCCCCCACTCCCACACCCACCTAACCCCATCTACCCAGCCCAACCGATCCCAATCCACCATATCTCAACTGACCCCAATCAACCACATACCACCACATGTAAACGTTGTTACAATCCCCCACCCACTATCCAATTAAAACACTAAAACCCATCTCACTCGCACCACCCTATACCGCACCACCCATATTATCACCCTTTAACACCTCCATACACACTTTCACGCACATACACACCACCCACACAAACTCTCATCCACAAAATCCCAAATTCTCACACCAAACCCAAAACGCCCCATCCCACCCCCTCCACCTCCCATACCACTACTCCTACCACCTCCATAACCACACCACCCACACAAACCCACATCCAGACGAGTTATATTTTTATTCCACATTCACATGCTCGATGAAATCAAAATAGAATAGAAAATGAAAAAAAAATCTATCAATTTTGAGGAGGGGGTTAACAAACTCCTACATATCTCCGAACACCCTAAACACAAAAATGTCCAAATCAATAGGGATCATTCCCATGAATTGCTTAAACTTTTAGTGAAGAAATTAAGTTGATATCTCCATCCGTTCTCAAGTTATCGTGCACACAGACGGACAGACGACAGACGGACAGACGGCAAACCGAAACCATATAGCATTTTTTTTAACAAAAATGCTTAACAAACAGATTATTGTTTTGAATAGATCAGAAATTATATTTTTCTACTGTCTGCTCCTTTCTAAACGAATAGTTGGCGAATACTTTATAAATTTGTATTTTAGAGTAAAAATTTTTCCATGTGCCAATTGATTTTACTATCCAATTTTTTTGTTTGCGAGAACTAAAACAAAATTTTATTCTCTGCTTTTGTTTTACTTTTCATAGTTGTTTGAATGGATAATAGAATATCCCACTGTGTGAGAATAGAGAATGCATTTTTTGTTTTATATTCTATGCAAGATGAATATAATCAGTAAAATTTTGCTTTCTATTCACTATTCGAGACGATCAGTAGTAAAAATTTCAGAATTTCAGAACCGTGGTAAATTATAAAAAATTCATGAAAAAGTTTAGAGATAACAAATAGTAGTAATATTATTACTTATGATACGGTGCAAAACAGGTTTTGCATAATGGGATGCCACATTCCTCGCAAATCGTTTTGGTCCGTCTTTCGATCTTATTTATTCGACAACCAGTACATCTTCTTGTTGCACCCTCAATTGGTAAATGTTCAGCAGTTCTCCCCATATGAGCTTTCTTCTTTTCGAAGGATAACCAGTTCTACCGGAGCGTATAACGGCGGCACTTGTTCGTCCTTCAGCAATTAAACTTTCGTCTAAAATGATTAGAAGGTCAATAAATGCACCTTTTTGCCGACGTTGTTCCGTAAATATAAACCATAAGTTTACAGCGGTCACCATTAATAATCTATAAAAAAATTTCTTCCCCCATTTGGTACTTTTGCGGTCCAATTCATATAATCCAGACAGATCAACACCACCCATTACGATTCTATAAAAGGATATCATTTCTGGGCAATTTACACCTACTTCTTCACCGTCTTTTTATTTTTTGTGTATAGTTGTCTTTGCTGAAGTGTGGCAATTATTTACAACAATGACTTCCTTTGTATCGTGTCACTTTGTCAACTAAGTCCCGCGCTGCTACATTTAAAAACAGATTCACCTTTTGTTAACTTTGAGGTGATGTTCGTCAATTTCTTTCTGTTCGCCAAGCACGTACCTAGTGCAGGATAATTCAAAGTTTCAAGCAACTTGACGCTTGTAAAAAATCTGTCGAAGCATAATGTCACGTCCGGTTCTTTTATAGTACTAGCTAAGGTGTAAATTACTCGTTCACCACGAGTTCTATTTACCAAATTATTTTCTTTACCATTGCACATCTTAAACATATCTTTATCCCAAGCTTTGTGGGTTTCATTGGCATGTACTACTTGAGGGGCGAATGTCCTTTAAACTTGGTCATGAATTCGTCTATACTTTGAAAGGGACTGTCCTGTCTTGCATGTTGAAATCGTCCCTTCAAACATTCAACAACATCGTCCACGTAATATGTTTTACTACAATCAGCTGACTTTTTAGGAGAAGCAAAATAAAGTTTTGATGCGATTGTTTGGAACCGACCACGTGAAATTGCTGATTGTATGGTCTAGACCAATAATGCCTCATAGACGGTATATGATTGTATGACATGATGAACATCGTACCAATCATAATTTTCCTTTCTCCAATATCAGTGTTTTTAGTGTTTTCGTATTTCTTATTGGATTTTCGAAAGATTTCTAGTCGCTCATTGGTACATTGAGCTAAATGCATAAATAGACTTCTAGGAAATAGTTTTTGAAAAATTTCCATTTGACTATCCGTCCGAAAAATATGTGGCCGGATCTCTGATGCTCGATACTTACTAACCTGTTTACAAGGCACAAAATTAATGGGTGGTGTTGACCATATTGTGACGATGTCTCCTGTGGCAAATCGACGACAGTATCACAGTCTTCTAATACGATATTAGCGCCTACATTAGGCTGATGTGCAGATAAACCATCGTGTGGAAATTTGCTGTCAGTGGAGTTTTCTTCTCATGTGCTTTTATGACTCTCGATAGGAGCAGAAGTACTGCGAACATTCCTATCAACACGTGAACTGGAATGAATAGGTTCGTAGTTATCGTCACTACCACTTGAAAAATCGCCAGAGTCATCTGACTCTTCTAAAATGGTTCGAAGTTCATCTTCGGTGTATGCTCGTCGGTCGTCGCATTATGTGGCTGTTACTATATTAGAAAAATAATTTTTATGTATAGTTACTGTAATTTGATAAATAAAACAAATCAAAAAAAAACCTAACGGAACATATACATATATACCAAAAATACCGCGTGCGACACCTGTATCCCGTCTGCTAAAAATTTTAAATACAAGTGTAATTAAACAAAATAATATTACTTACTCTTTTCTATTACCACACACGACAGTATAAATATACTATTTAAGTAGCTTTGGAAGTAAAATTACCAAGTTTTCACTACTATTTTTAACAAAAACCTACATGCAATGTAATCACTTTCACGACTTGAGCAAGACTCTATTCCTGAGAAAAAGTTTGCATCTCTTTTTTCTCTTTACTAATAAATTGATCATAAACTACGAACTGAGAGAAACTTCAATCATTTTCTATGTGTATTTTTGATTTTAGAAATGATAGAACGTCTACCGGGACATATGTCGATATGGACCAGGATCTAAAATGTAAATTTTACTGACAAAATTGCCTGAAATAAAAAACACTATTTCGCTTGCAGTCGATATAGGCTTAATCGAAAGTAAAGCTTTATAAAGCAGATCTAGATTCTTTGTTCATTTTTCAGTGGCTTCAAACAGATTAAATTCTCCTTTCAAAGTACTGCTGAAATGGTTACAAAGTTGAATTGGTTTTTCTAAAGCTAGTACAATTTCCGTTATTTCAGTTACCAATGAAGTAATTGTGATGATGATGCCAAATTAGCCGCTTCACCAACATCCTTATAAACTTAAATTGCTTGAAAGCTATTACCATTAACATTTAGAATTGCAAACTTCAAACCTTTCTGTGAAACTTTTCGCGTACTTATAACAATTACGGATTTCGATGAATATTCAAAAAAAAACTCATCAATCTTGTGCAAATATTTTGTTAATGAAACATTTTTTTTTTGGTGCGACGGTCTAACTATTTATTTTTTAAAGATTCATTAAGTTCAGTACTTATTTCGGGTTTCAATTCTGACAGTTTAGTGAGCAAATGATGGCTGCATTCTAAGAATAGTAGCATCTCTTCTATTTAGTGCCTCAACGACAACCTTAATAGACTTAAGTGCATCCAGAACATCTACTAAAAGTTTTACATATTGCTCGTTGCAAAGCTGAACAGAATTCAAGTGACTTAAACCATTTTTGATGCAATGGAGCAGAAAACGGTCTACCGTCGCGCAAATTTAGTTCCACCCAGTGTTACAATCGTGTAATAGGCTAAGTTCTCTATTTTCCTGAATTTTGAATAAAATGAATACTGACTACGAAAAATGGATACTTTCGAAGTGGAAATTGTAAAAGAGAAATGCTGCGTGTTAAAAAACTATCAAATTGTACTACGTAAATCACAACTTCCGAGTGCCCCAATAACGTTCAGAATCTTAAACATTTCCAACCATAGATTTTTTGCGGGAATGTTTTATCGATCAGTTTTGGCGAATACTACAAATCACAAAGATTTAGACTCTAAACTGAATTTTAAAGAAATCGTTGACTACGTAAATCTGAAGTTATTGTTTGAATTCAGAAAATTTGCAATTTGATGTACTTATATTCGACATCTTTAAACCAACTCTCAATTTTTGCCAATTTTGCTTCTTCAACCCGAAGTTGATCCAATTTATTGCCCTGCTAATTTTGCTACACAGTCCTGCAGAGGACTGCGTTGCACACAGGAAACTGTTAGGCCATTAGTTTGACTGTAACGTTGAATTTGTATTTTTATTGTTCTAACATTTTTCGTGATAGTTACTCGTAAATGGTTAGGTTATTGACTCTTTTGGCTTCCGCAGCCTGAACACGAACGCTGATAGCAATGCTTTTATTACCAAAGTATTCTTCCCACCATGTAAGGTTATTATAAAACAATTTCCTTTTCGACCAACAAAACTAAATGACAAGCTTTCTATAAATGTAAAATTTCATTATGTGCTTGTAAAGAAAATATTATAAGCAAGTTCTCATCCTATTAAATTAATCCTAATAAATTAATTAATTAGCATTAATCCACAAGGCAAAAAATATTGTTTTTATTGGCTTACCTCTTTCTATTTAGAAGATAACAATCTTAAATAATTTTAATAAAACGTGTCCAAAAATTATCTGCGCACCGAATAATTTTTAATTAGAAAATTAAAGAATTTTTAGGTTTTCTTCGACAGCAATAAAAACCATTCTAATTATTTTACAATAATGTAACCATAGTTGAATTACACAAAATCTTAATTCCATAATCACTTACAATTAATCAATTATTTGTGAGTAGTTCCAGAATCAATGGTTGATCAATGTAATATTTGAATCGAGCAATTACCTGCAAATAAAATAAACAAAAAATTAATTAACATTATTGTCTGCAGTTAAAAATTTAATTGATTTTCATTAAATGCGATAAGTGTGAACCGCGGCTAGAGAGGAAATAATTTACTGCTTTCTACTCGCTTTACTGCTTTGATATGGGAATTTTTTGGGATTTAACACAACTATTACTTGGCACTCAATTCGAAAAATTATAATCGACCCAGAAAGAGTAAACTTAATCCTTTTTTCTTTCTATGCTTAATATAATATGTGAACGATACCTGCCAAAACGCTGAAATACTGATAGATTTTTTTTGGACCCTTGTACAAAAAATTGCAGTGAAGCAGCATTTTAAATACAACGTAACACAATAAGTCCCAAGGCTAACTACAAAAAAACATTTATTTCTGCAAAATTTGACTTTATTTCACGTTCGACATATTTTAAATTTTGATTTTCAAATTTAAATATTCATAAATAAAAGTAAACAAATATTTAGAACCCGTAAAATAAGGCAATAACTGTTGTAACTGTATTTGAATTAAACCCGTGCACCTAGATACTAATGGGCTCATCACATTGCTCTAAAAAAAAATCCATATGACTTCATTTTATGTAAACGGTTCCAATGTTTGGCTATAGATGGCAGTATAATCAAATAAATGATTAGACTTTTTTGTATAATCTTTTTTCGTGAAAAGTTAGACGCGGTGGAAGCAGCAGTAATAATATTATGTGGCGAGGTTTCTTCGAGCTTAAAATTATATTTAAAATAGAAATATTTTCACGGTATTTTGTGGTTTTTACAGGACGCAAGGTTTCAGAAAACTGATCGACTAGTCTACGTGAGTTACATAACCTCGTAGAATAGCAGTTTACGACGGCAACTGATAAACAGCACATTCGGCACTGCTATCTATACGAATTCCAATAAGGAAAAAATGCTTCTAAAGGACGGAAACCAATTTGTAGTGTTCTTGGTGAAGACTCAACGCAAATGCAACAAAAGCTTGCAGCTCAGCTAGGAGCAGTTAATAAACAGTTCAAAACGCTGGACGATGTGCGTAAATTCGTCGATGACTTTATCGCGTCGAAGCCTGCAAGTTTTTTTCGCGCAGAATTCGTATGTTTCCTCAGAGATGGCACAAGGTCATAAAAAAACTTGTGGAAGGGAAGACATCCAATATTTAAATTCAAACAGATTTTAGGAATTTTTATTTTCGTGCGTTATTTTTTAATTTTGTTTTTTTTTACGCTCGGCGAAAATGATAACAATTACAAGATTTGTTGAGACGAGAGCGATGAAAGGGAAGCCTACGTTTCATTGGGATTCGATTGAATTGTTTAACGAAAACGATAAAGTCTAAATATGGTTTTCGTGAGTAACGAAGAGTGCAAGAAGTTTGGTGTGATTTGCGTCGAACAGAAGTGTTTTGAAAATGATGTGATGTTTTCGTTTTCGTGCTTTTTAAGAGTTGAATTGGGTTGTGTTGGTTAATCGATCTTTTCGTTGTACAGGACGAGAGGATCGTAGGCAAGGTGCTCGCTGTTGTGCGACTGTCGGAACGGCTTATTACAACTTAGTCTTTGTATTTTAACTTTGGAGTTTATATTCGTCCGATGTCAATTGAAATAGTGCCATAAAAAAAATTCTTGTATGGTCATTTTGATGATCTCGTGGCTTATTCGTTGTTGTGGAGGGAATGTTATGGAGGGAATTATTATATTATATTTTACAGTTAGGGGCAGAAAATTGC
Organism: Nephrotoma flavescens; assembly: GCA_932526605.1. Classification (NCBI taxonomy): domain Eukaryota; kingdom Metazoa; phylum Arthropoda; class Insecta; order Diptera; family Tipulidae; genus Nephrotoma; species Nephrotoma flavescens. The sequence continues at coordinate 69,857,545 of OW052220.1, read as the reverse complement.
AGATTAATAAAAATGTGTTTCTTAACTTATTTGTTCAAGTTTATTGTGAACTATTATAAGTATTGTTAAATTAATTTTTGGAATCGTGGAAACTACTAAATAAATAAAATCCTGAAATGTTGTGCTATACTCAGATAATTTCTTCAATTTAATCTAATTTTCAGATAATTCGGGAAAGCCAAAGGAGGATTAACAAAAAAATTGATGACATTACAAAATAAACATTTTATATTAGTAATATGTGTCTTTTTCTATTTTGTTCCTGATAAATTTTAAAAAAAAATCCAAAATCAGAAGGTGGCTCAAATTCAATTGCCAGAATCCTTAGTATCTGTTTTATTTAATTATAATTAGGATTAAATTTTTATCAGGCCACCCTCGTATAACTTTAAAAGAGTTTCTGAGATTGACGGCATTCCTTTTGCACATTTTTGAAAATATCTTGAAACGGAGCAAGATAAGCATCTAATTGTCTTTTAAATTGCGCACTTCTTCCCATTAAAGGAGCATTCTCAATTATAAAGCTTGCCATATCCAATGAATGTGCCATTTCTAAAATCGGATCTAGTTCATTTTGAATGGGTGGTATGACATTTGCTTCGAGTACGACAGCGGGCCATGAAGCTTTCCAGCACGCATTAAGTGTGGAAGACTTCAACTCTTTGATTGATAACACAATGAGGTCCACACATTTCATAATAGAAAATTATTTCCAAGCCTTTGGCACCGACATATTCGTATCAGATTCCATTTGATCCATAATGACTTGAAAAGTACGACGAATGTAATACTAATAAGAGTTAAATGATACACAACCCTGATTTTGTGGTTGTATAATTGATGTGGTATTGGGTGGTAAATAAATTATTTCAACGTTTGGATGGCTCAACTATTTTGGATGTCCTGATGCCTTATCCAAAATTAACAAAAGAAGGTACGATTTTTCGTTTCATATATAACTCTCTACTTGAGGTACGAAGCAGTTTTGGAACCAACAAGTATACAACGCAGCTGTAACCTAAACGGGTAAACTGGATTTGTCTTTGTTTTTCATGGCTCGAGGATTTAATGCCTCCAATTGGTTTGGTAAGGAAATCTCCCGATCCATCCTTGTATTTTGTAAATAATATTTTTTAATGCTAATAAATAGCGGCAGCAACATGAAAGTCGCAAATTGTTATTGTGAACTTTTAAGTTTTTAGATAACAATAACATAATTTATGGTAAACAAAAGGTTTTCTTTGGTAAGGAAACCAAAATGATTTCTTAAAAAAAATAAATTCTAAAAGTTTTGTTTAAATTTGAAATACTTTTTAACTAAACCTGAAAATAAAAATGGTTATTTCTCAAGATATTAAAGTTTCTTTAATACAAGGTGGAAGGTTCCTCTTTAAACGTCTATAAATTGATAGGGGGGGGGGCTTTAACGTCCGAAGTGATACAAGTAGTAACCTAACATTCGTTTTGATCAAGGAATTCAACGGTGCCATTCGTGTCAGCCACTTCGGGACACCCTGTATACTTCATATTTCCATATATGTAATAAGGAAAGAGAAAGCAAAAATGAGAGAATTCATTGCGCAGGACGGATATCTACGAGCAAGAGGATGGTCAGCTATATTTATTAGGTACTTTTTACGCTATTTGCCGTAGGCACTTTGCGAAACACACTAATACTTAATAAACACATATTATTAAACCCTTGTTTTTTATTTCGCAAAATTAGATTTTTTGAATATTTTAATTAAAAAATTTGTTCAAAAAGTAGCTACTGAAAAGTTACTTGTTATATATAGCAGTAAAAAGGAAAAAATAAACAAAAGAAGGAGGGACAAAAATAAGCAATAAAAATTAATCAATATTGACAGCGCAGGTGGGCGATTAGTCATCGGCTGAGTAACAAAATTGAAGGTATATTGATTTATATTTAGTTACCCGACGTATTAGTCAAATTATAGAAAAGGGCGGGGTCTGTAATTGGTGAGAAACAAATTTCTCTCTGTTCGTTAAGGATCAATATTTTTTAACCAAAAGAGCCTGAACTGACCAAACTGGTCAACGGATCCTAACAAAATCCCAAACCTTATAGATCTCTACATCACTAAAGGCATATAGGAACGCTAGATCTTCTTAGAAAATGATGAAAGTCTAATATCTGATCATTCTCGTGTTATTATGACGGTTAATAAAAATGTAATAGAAATTCACCACAGCTCACAAACAAATCAAATTGGGATGTCTATTCCCAATTTGATTTGTTTGTAAGCTGTGGTGAATTTCTATTACATTTTTATTAACCGTCATAATAACAGGAGAATGATCAGATAATAGACTTTCATCATTTTCTAAGAAGATCAAGCGTTCCTATATGCCTTAAGTGATGTAGAAATCTATAAGGTCTGGGATTTTGTTAGGATCCGTTGACCAGTTTGGCCAGTTCAGGCTATTTTGGTTAAGAAATATTGCTGCTTGATGTCACATAACGGTCGGCTTGGGAATGCACCCTCAAATTATCGTACAGGAAAGAAAACTCCGTTATTTACCCAATAGAAGTAAGAGAACTAGTGCAGGAAAAACGAAAAGCCCGAAAGAAATGGCAGAATACGCGTGCGCCGCAAGATAAAACCACCTTAAATAACTTGTGCAATTTAAGGCACTCATAACACCAGTTAAAAATGAAACAATTGGAAAATACTTTAGTTCTCTAGCTCCAAGTAAAGATACCGACTAGTCCCTCTGGAAAGCAGCAAAAGGGTTAAAACACAGATCCCAAAATCAAAACAAACGATGGGAAATGGGCTAGAAGTGCGAAAGATAAAGATGACCTATTTGCTGAACACCTTGAAGAAACATTTCAACCTCTAGGTCGGCAGACCAGTTACGAAAACATTGCTGATACGCCCAGAATACCTGATTTCGAAGATATCAGGCCTGTAACATTGAAAGAACTAAAAGCTGAAATTAAGAACAAAAAGGCAAAGAAAGCTCCTGGTTACGATCTGATAACAGGGCAAATAATAAAGGAGCTGCCTGAAAAAACACTCGTAAATTACTACACATAATCAATGCGATCCTCAGGAAAAAACATGTGCCAATGCAGTGGAAAGTAGCAGAAGTATTAATGATTCCGAAACCGGGCAAGCCACCGAATGATAAAAAATCTTACCGGCCAATTTCACTTCTACCAACATTAGCGAAATTGTTTGAGAGGCTGTTGCTCAAAAGATTGAAAAAAAAATAGAACAAAGAAACCTTTACCTATCCCAGAATATCAGACTGGTTTCAGAGAGAAACACTCAACTATTGAGCAGGTTCGTAGGCTTACAGATGTCATGGAGAATACGTTAGAGGAAAAAGGTTTGTTCTAGTATCTTTTTAGATGTGGTGCAGGCCTTCGACAAGGTGTGGCACAGAGGTTTACTCTTCAAACTACATAGAGACTTACCAAAACAATATTATATGATTTTAAAATCATACATAGAGAATCGCCACTTTAGGGTCAAATATGAAGATGAATATTCCGAGCTAAAAACGATTTCGGCAGGAGTCCCGCAGGGTAGAGTTTTGGGACCTATTCTTTACTTGCTCTACAACAGAGATTTGCCTCAATTAAACGATGAAACTTCAAGAAGCCTGTGACAAAATCATAAAATGGACAGAAAGGTGGCGTATCGGGCTCAATGAATCAAAATCCACGCCTGTGAACTTTACTAATCTAAAAGTCAGTTACAAACCTGTAATCATTAACGGTCAGCAGATTCCGTATGCGAATAAGGCTAAATATCGAGGGATGATCTTAGGTACCAGGCTCAGATGGAAAGAGCACTTTAAAAAGAAAAAAGATGAACTTAATATCAAATATCGAAAAATGTATTGGCTGCTCGGGAAAAATTCGGAATTGTCAACCGAAACTAAATTGCTATTATATCAACAGGGGCTAAAGCCTGTATTTTAAAAACAAAGTGTTACGTGGTATAGTTAACGCTCCGTGCCGTGGTACATTAAGAATGATGACCTTCATAGGGACTTAAATATCTCGACGGTGCAAGAAGAAATAAAAAAAACTTGCAGTACTTCATGGACAACGTATTTATCAAAACGTAAATGAAGAGCTTCGTGGTATGTTGGACACTTCCCACGCAGTAAGACGATTGCAGAGAACGAAACCAATTTATTTAATTAATTAAGGACACCAAAACAAAGACTACTTCAGTAAATAACCTATAAATGGAGCTGGACAATGGGCCTCTTTTCATTCATAAGTGACAAAATTAAGAAAGAAAAATTACTAGATGAATTGTATTTAGTTGTAATAATTTAAATAAATAAAAAAAAACAAAAAAAAAAGATTAAAATAACGGTTATTTAGCTCTTTTAATATTTTATTTATTACTACTTAAGCTTTCGGAACCATTTCGGTTCCATTCTCAAAAGTAAGTAAATCAATTTTACAAAAAAATATTTTCTATATAAAATAAAATCGAAATCAAGGCTAACTAAAACGTAGCTATTTTCCTGTAGATATCGCTCGCTACTAGAAAAAATATTCTTTATTTTAGCAAAGCAACAAAAATTGATATTTACAGAAAAAACACGTTACAAAATAAAATTTGACTAAAAACATAAATTGAAAACAATTTTATCCATTTTAAATAATATTTGAATTGTGTAAAAGCAAAAAATCAAATTATAAAAATAGATCATAGGAATTGCCAATGTACGCGAAATCGTTAATTTTGTTAAGAGAATTTGAACTAGATTTTATATGTAACATTTCCAAAATAGATCGTTTTCTGTAATTAGATTGTTTTTCCAAAATGTCTACATCTTCAAAAATAATATTATGGTTGGTATCTCTAATATGTTCCGAAAGTGCACTTATTTGATTTGAATTTGAATTTCCCGAAGCACCACGTAAATGTTGAAAGAACCGCTCCCGCAAAAACTGTTTAGTTTGTCCCGTGTAAATTAGGTTACAATCATTACATTTAATCCTATAGACAAGATTAGATTCTTTCTTTAATGGTATCGGGTCTTTTAATTTTGAGAACAAAATAAATATCATTTAAACTGATACCTGAACGACCAATAATTTTGAAATTATAATTTTTAAATAAATGTTTTAATTTTTCGAAAAGATTTTTTATGTAAGGTAAAGATAAATAATTTGTACTTTCAATTTCAGGATTTAATGTACAATTTTGATAACTTCTTTGTTTCCAAATCACTTTATTTATTAATTTTTTAGGATACTGATTATTTACCAAAGTGTTTTCCAAAAGTTTGAAATTATTGTAATGAAATTTAGTATCGGACAATTTTAGAATTTTTTGAGTTAAAATTTTGATTGTATTAATTTTGTAAGAAATAGGAAGCCAAGAATTAAAATTTAGATAACGACCGGACCAACTATTTTTATGGTACCAGTCAAAAGAAATTTTACCATCCGGTTCATGAATTAAAAGTAAATCTAAAAATGAAATTTTGTGGTCAATTTCTTTTTCAACAGTAAATTTTATTCTATTATCCAAAGAGTTAAATACATCCAGAAAAATTTCAATTTTGTCTTCAGGGATTGCCGTTATAATGTCATCTACATAACGAAAGTAAAATAACGGTTGAAAATCCAAAGAGTTTAATCCCATTTTTTCCAAAAATTCCATCATTAAATTTGCTATTATGGGACTAATAGGAGAACCCATTGGAGAACAAAAAGTTTGTTTATAAATTTTATTGCCAAAAGAAAAATCAGAATTATTCAAAACTATTTGCAATGCCGACATAAATTGAACTTTAGTCAATTTAGTTTTTGAATTTTGTTTAATACTCCTCCAGTTATCTTTAATAATGTTAGTCACACGTCTATTATCAACATTAGTGAACAAAGACGTAACATCCAAAGAAACTAAAAGGTAATTTTGAGGAAGAGTAACATTCTGAATTTTTTGTTTAAAATCTTCCGAATTTAGAATATTTGAATTTGTATTACCAACACTTAATTTTAAAATATTACCCAAAAAAGACGATAAACTATGTGTTGGACCATTAATTGAACTGATAATTGGTCTATATGGAAAACCAGGTTTGTGGATTTTTGGTAATCCATATAATTTTGGAATCACCGAATTATATTTAGTTAACATTTTTCTAGTTTTTTCATCCACATTACCGGAATTTTTCCAATCTTTAACCATTGTATTAATAGACTTCTGTATCGGAACTGTATTATCTTTTGGTAATTCTACATATGTTGTGTTATCATTGAGTAAATTTTCCATTTTTGTAACATATTCAATTCGAAATGGTTCCGAAAGCTTAAGTAGTAATAAATAAAATATTAAAAGAGCTAAATAACCATTATTTTAATTTTTTAAACTTATAAGCTCATTAAACAATTTAATTAAAAAAAAAAAGATGTTTTCACATTGATGTTTACTAAATTCTTTATAGGTACTTACTATAGGAGCTAGTCTGCAGTGGTATCATTAAATGTGCTATGAACAAATCTTAATTTTAAAAAAAACCTCTGGTGAGGTGCATGTGAAATAATAATATTTTTTCTTAGGTGATGATTTAGAGAAGCGATTATTGAAGACCAATACCATTGTTAACCATTAAACCTTTATTCTTTCTTCTAGTAGATTAGAATCGTATGCTCTTGTGCTAGCAAGCTGCCTGCAACCGGGTTTTTCCGTCTTAAAAAAAAAACTTTACTATTATCCTTCGCTCTGTAGAAATAGGACCAGCCTTATCTTGTGAATAGGACTTCCGTTATCCTGCACACTTGTCCGTTGCAGTTCAATCAATCAACGTATAAGAAGTTGGCCCGAAAACCATCCCGAAAAAAACCTTTTATTATAAATTTTACGTCCTCCCTTAATTAAAAAAGTCTTTCAGCCCGAAAAATAATACAAAATAACAGAAAATTATAATTCATCCCGAAAAAATATAAATAAAAAGTTTTGCTGCGGATCTCCAAAGTTTGATCTTCTAATTTTCAAACTAAGTATGTAGTATGTGGATTAATAAAAATTCTACAATTGCTATAAATTCCAAAATAAAAACATCCTTCATGTTTCGACAATAATGTATGTAATGTAATGTATGTATGTGTTATTTGAGGGAATTATTTTTTAAATTAGTTGAACCTATTATTTGGTATAATCGGACCACAATATTTTATTTATTTTAATTTAGTTTGCTTGCACTTCAACCCATAGAGACTAGGTTCCCAGGAATGCAGGAAAGGGCAGACTACATGGCAGGTATTATCTCTTTTCCCTCTATTTTTACAATTACTTTTGTGCCACTTCCCATGCGGTCATCGAAATTTGTACTAACGCACGCAACAGTTGCTTGACTTGCATGGTGTAGTTGTTATACAGTGCCAGGCAAGCAGTGTCATAGAATAATTGTATACGCCCTCCCCCTCCCCACTTTGTTGTGGTTGTAAATTCACATATGTGTATGTTATTTTTATTAAGTTCAAGCCGTGTACCGGTGAATTATCAAACACCAGAATTTAATTACAAGAATAAGAGTAATAGGGCTTAGAACTGGCGTACCATATAGATTCAAATATATAATTAATTTCCCATGATATCGATATAGTGCTCATTAAATAATTTTTATAGTTGATCACCGTGTAAAAGCTTCGGTCATCCATATATAAATTACAAATAATTAAAATAAATAGTTTTTCCCTGTAACTTGGACGCAAAACACTTAATATTCAGTATACGAAACAAACAGAATTTGACGTTGATTGATCAAAGTCACTCCACATGACAAATGTCCCCGATATAATATAATATCTTGACGGTAAGTTTTCTGTAATTTATAATTTCTCGCTATACATTACTCGTTTTTAATATTGAACATTATCTTGTTTGTTTTTAAAATGTGTTTTCTTATAAAAACGTAAGTCGTATTGATTTTAATTTAATAACGTTTCGAAGGTTAATTCTTAAATGAGAACTAATTTTCTATACACACAATTAAATTGTTAGTTTTATATTTTATGCGAAGCAAAGTTACGGTTCTTAAAAAACTCTTAAGTACTTACAGTGAAAAAATATAAAATAATTTATAGTTTGATTTGGTGTACGATTTCCATTTATCGCTTATAAGTAATGTGATTTCGTGATGTGGGCTTCTCTGTCAACGATATTTCTAAATACTATGTAGCCTGGAATTTTATTGTACATACAAGCTCGATTTTTTAATACTATATGCAAATATTTTTTCACGGTTCGATTAACTAAAACAGGAAATCAAAATTTTTGACAAATCTCCTTATACATAATTAGGACCCACTTAAGCCGCAAAATGATTTATTGCAAAATTTGTTATAAGAGAGTTGAGATCAAAAAAATCTTACAATAGACTCGCCAAGAAGAACATTATTGATGTTCTATATATTTTTGGCAGTGGTGCCGTGGTTATGCTTTTATTATGAAAACCGTGTCATTGATTATTTTAGATTACATATGCTAGACCAACTCAAAAGGTTTTATTCTTTTCAGTCTTCTAATTATATTCGTGTGGTCCATGAGTTGAATGGCATCGACGTTCACAAATTTTGTAATTTTCAGTTTTAACAGGATCTTTTCCCAACTCCCTATGGATGTCTATGTTTCTACTATACCACGGAGCGTTGAAAATGTCTCTCAGTATTTTTTTTTTTGAAATCGTTGGATTACTTCTATATTATTCTGCTTGGTTAATTCCCGCAACTGAATGTCACACGTCCAAGCAGGTTTCAATATTTACTTGTAGCAGAAATTTATTTTGTATAGAAGAATGATGATAATGAAGTTTGTGTACAAAAAATTTTTAAAATTGGAATTTATTTTCAAAAGAAAATTAAAAAATTGGACTAATTTTAAATATTGTGTCGTCTAATCTAGAAATATCTACAGATTCTAACTGACATTTTTGAGAAGGTAAAGCATACATCTATTCTTATGACTCAAGTAAAGTATATTTTTGAGATTCGTTCTATTAAAAATTATATTTAGAAATTGAGCATTTTTGACGGGTTTGAAACAATATTTCAGCATATTCTGGAGATGACCACGAGGTTTCACTATCATTTGCAACCCTATGATGGGTTTTACTATGTTTCATAGATGTTAGAAACTTTACAATTTTGATGAATATTTCTAGTTTTATAAAGAGCGAGCTAAATATTCACAGGTCCTGTAGTGTTTACAAATAGATCAGACATTATTTTTTTACCGCGGATTCTAGAGATGTCCACGGTATACACTAAAGTGGCCACACTTATAATTTTAGATAACAAAATATTTTCAAAACTGAATTTAATCCCTAATGAACTTTGCGAAATTTGATTATTTTCAATAACTTGTAAAGTAAATCCTGGAGATGTTCACGGGATATGATGAACCTTGCTTTGGTTAATAAAATAGAGATATTGTCCACAGATTCTCACTCACATTTTCGATTAGATTACACAATATTCTACCGTTATAGTGTTTGGCATCCGATTCTGCTGGACTTTGCTATGTCTATAATGTAATTCATGTTTTCATGTTTACGGAATCTCTCTATGGTATTCTCAAACAAGCGACGAACCCGTTTTAATATATTTGTTTAAATATCTGGAAAACTATAAATGTTGTAGGCAACCCGACTACTATTATGGAATAGTTAGTTAACTTGTGATATAAGTGGCAAGGATGAACAGAATACTCATGACATCAGACTCTTGGCTGAAGATAACTACTGCTCTAATCAGCGCGTTGTAGATGCTAAGTTTTGTTTCACGTCAAATGTTGCAAGATTTGAAAATTTTAATATTTGCGTAAAATGCTCGATATCCTGCTACGATGCTTGATAATCTACAAAAACAGAATTTTGCTCCAGTATTAGCAATCCCAAATATTTAAATTCTTTCTGCCAATTCTCAGGTTATTTACCCTTTTCCGGTAACCATATATTTTGGTTGCGCTTCGTTGATTTGAAGACCAATTTGATGAGTTGACGCTAATGATAAGAGGACTTCTTTCAGGGAACCAAGGTTACGTTAGCTGTTAGAAGTACAAATAGATTATCCACACTGGTCATATCATCATCGATAGCTAGAGAGAGAATTAGAGAATCTCCTCGCAGAACTGTTATTATGTTATTGTCTTATTTTTGGTCCTATAGGTAGCGTTTCACCAAATGATGATATTGCTTCCATTACCGCAGTTTTTATAATATTCCACTGATACTCCGTAATATCGAGCAGCGGCGGTTTTTCTAAAAAGTCTCATAGGGTATTCTTGTAATTGGCCGGGCCATTGATAAACATAAAATGTATTTTGCCACTACTAGGAAATGGTCGGAGTCTATGTTGGCTCTGCGTTGTTTTCTTGGCTGATCGATATCTATGATACTGAAGAAATGTCTTTTTGATATGAGGATGAGGCCAATTCGATTAAACGTGTTCCCGTCGTTTGATTTCGTTTATGAAATCGTTTTCGTGGAAAGTATCTGCTTGCCAGGCAAATTATGTAGTAAAGCTAATTGGGCAATGTGTGTCCAAGGGTTGTTGAAATAAGATGTTTACGAACAAACTATTAGAATAATGGCCCTTGAAATCTGACTAACCGCTCCGACTATTATATTTACGATATATTTACGTATGAAATCAGCCACAAATTGACGATATCGTTTGTCAATCCGAAAACACGTTACGACTCCCTCGTCATGATAATAGTGTGTGACGCGTTTTATTGGCGGCATTGCCATCTGTTCTATGACATTGTTGCTGAAGTGGTTTGTTTCTTGGAAATTAGCCGAGTTAATCACACGTAATGTCGTGTGAGTTTATAATGATTTTGAGAGCGAGACCAATGTGCACCTTGTGCGTGTGTGCGACTAGTAAGATATAGTGGTGTATTTTTTTGTGTGTTTCTCGTTTTTATATATGAAATTGAGGCGCGGTGTGAAAGAGTGTGCAAATGACGCGCACGAAAAGCAAGAAAAAAAAATGTTCTTCTATATTGGTGCGAGAAATTTGGGAAACAAATCGTTTCTCGTTTTGAAAAAGATAAAAAATCTAGTTTTCGGCGTATATAAAATTAGAGTTTTTTTTTATTTGAAAAAAAAAAAACTCAAGTGTTTGTCAAATATAAAGGGCGGCCCAATAAGAAGTTCAGATTTAATAAAACAAAAACGGCTTAGTATATTTCCAAATTAATTTTTTTGTTTGAAAGTAAAATCGTCCTGGTTATTTATGGAAAATGATTTTATTCAAATGGAAGCCACGGCTGGCGTTGGCGTACTCCATTCGGTCGGTCCAATTTCTGAGCACATTTAGTATTCCATTAAATTGCTCAATTGTTTGTGGATTGTCCGTATAACACTTGTCCTTCGCGGCATCCCACAAATAAAAATTCAAAGGCGTCAAATCACAGCTCCTTGCCGGCCAATTCACGTCACCATTTTGACTGATAATTGGGCCTGTCGAATTTTTGATGCAGTTTCGCTATTGTTAAGTCGCGATGTGTGGCATGGCGCACCATCTTGCTGGAACCAAAGGTCGTCCAAACCAATATCTTCAAGGTATGGCCACAAAAAAGATGTTAACATATGGCGGTAGTTGATTCCGTTGACCGTAACGGTCGCGCCGGCCTCATCTTATAAGAAATACGGCTCAACAACGCCGCTACACCACAAGCCGCACCAAACAGTAACACTCAATGGATGCATTGGCTTCTATATATATCCTTGCGGATATTCCGATCCCCAAATGTGACAATTTTGTTTGCTTACGAACCCACCGAGATGGAAATGAGCCTCGTCCGAAAAGATGATTTTTTGAGCAAAATTCTCATCAGTTTTGAGTATGTCACAGGCCCACACAGCGAATCGATATTCGTCAACTAGAGAGACTCATTTCGTCATTACGTTATGACATTAGTGTTGCCAGGGCCAAAATAACCGATATGTCAAATCTGAACCGGTTATTCTAACACCCTTTAGTTAGATTAAACATTAGATTCGGACAATGGTTAGAATTGTACAAATAAACCTACATCACACGAAGGCTGCCTCGGCAGCTCTCGTGCTCAGACTGACTAAGTCAGATGAGGACTTGGTGTTAATCCAAGAACCTTGGATTAACAATAACAGGATCTGTGGCCTCAGATTGAAAGGGTATAAATTATTATACTCAAGCAACTCTGAAAAGATCAGATCGTGTATCTTAGCGAAAAATAATTTGAATATTTTTCTTCTTCCACAATTTAGTAGCGGGGACGTTACAGCGGTGAGCGCTGAGGTAGGCTGTGAAAAACTATGGCTAGCCTCAGCCTATATGGATCGTGAGAAGGAGGTTCCACCAGATAATCTGGGGGAACTGATCCGGGATGCAGGTCAGAAAAAGGTAGGTGTGATACTTGGATGTGATGCAAACGCGCATCACACAATCTGGGGAAGCACAGACATTAACGAAAGAGGTGAGTTATTTTTTGATTACTTATTAAATACTAACCTTGTAGTTTGCAATATTGGGTGTGAACCAACATTCATTGTTAGAAATCGACAGGAGGTTCTAGATGTAACCTGTGCGTCAGATACAATTTTTGATATGATCAGTGGGTGGAGAGTGGCGAAGGAGCACTCATTCTCTGATCACCGATATATTACATATAACCTCAACATCAAACCTGTTGCCCGGAAAGCCTTTAGAAATCCCAGAAGGACAAACTGGAGCAAATATGGGGAGGTGTTGGAGGAACTATTGCCGTTGGAGGCTCCTGGACTTCCGGCGACAATAGAGGAATTAGATGGCATGGTTGATATTGTCACAAAGGCATGCAATCTGTCATTTAATGCTGCGTGTCCCCTGATAAAACCTAGGGGCAGGCAGAAACCGACATGGTGGACCACGGAGTTGGGAACCTATCGGAGAGCGTGTAGGACAGCCTTTAATAAGGCTAAGAACACCAGGGAAAATCGGGATTGGGATTCCTATAAGGAAGACCTGAGAGAATACAAAAAAGAGTTGAGGAAGGCACAAAGGGGTCTTGGAGACTCTTCTGTTGTAGAATGGAGGAAGTCTCTGAGACTTCTCGCCTTAGGAAAATTCTATCTACTAACCCAACCAGTCCTAGTTACTTAATTAGGCCGGACGAGTTATGGACAGCTTCAAGTGCGGAATCATTGGAGCTTCTCATTGAGACCCATTTTCCTGGAAGCATTGATGACTCGATGGAGCCTGAAGCTCATCGAGGAACACCTTTAACAGATGTGGATGGCATCGTGGACAGGAAACGAATCATGTGGGCGCTGAACGGTTTTAAGCCTTATAAATCGGCGGGCCCGGATCGGATTATACCAGCAGAGATCCAAAGAAACTCTGCAGTTATCCTCCCCTGGCTGGAGGTTATCTTCAGAGGATGTCTGCAATTGGTCTATATTCCCAGGAAATGGACGGAGGTCAGAGTGGTATTTATCCCGAAATCGGGAAAAAGCTCACAGGCTTATCCAGAGGACCTGAAGCCTATAACTCTATCATCCTTTCTGTTGAAAACCTTGGAAAGATTGATAGACGTACTTATTCGAACAAAAGATGAGCCAAGGAATTGGGCAATGTCGCAGCATGCGTACTGTAAGGGAAAGTCGTTGGACACAGCTCTGCACGATCTAGTACGCATGATTGAGAAGTCAATTTACTCGCAAGAGTATTGTAGCATTTCTCGACATTGACTGCGAGTTCATACGACGGATAAAAATCTCGGATTTTTCTATCATAGATTTTTTTTTTCAATATTTTCAACTTTTTTATATGATAAGAGGCGTGCCCGTTGTATAATTTACGTGATGTAATTGGTTAAAACGATGGGATAGTAAAATCCGAGATTTTTATCCGTCGTATGAACTCGCAGTGAGGGTGCCTTTAATAATGTAAAAACGGAGGCGATCATGGAAGGATTGTCATTTTTGAAGGTGGATTATCCTATAAGTAGGTTGATAAATCAGATGCTGGTAAGCAGGATTATTATCTCGGAACTGGGAGAGTCCACCATTAGAAGGCGGGTGGTTAGAGGAACTCCGCAAGGAAGAGTAATGTCCCCCTTTCTCTGGAGTGCAGTGGTGAATGGATTGCTGTTGGAACTGGAGAAAGAGGGGATATGGGTTGTAGCGTATGCGGATGATGTAGCGATAGCTGTCTCAGGCAAATATCTGGATACGATTAGGGATGTTATGCAGAATGCACTCCTGATCGTTACGAAATGGGCCAGCAAATGTGGATTAGGGATCAACCCGTCCAAGACAGAGCTGGCACTATTTACTAAGAAATATAAAATTCCGGTAGTTAGCCCTCCTACCGTGAACGGCATTAGACTGGCTTTTGCTGACAGAGCGAGATTTTTGGGCATAATCTTGGACGGTAAGCTCAGCTGGAAGCCTAACATTGTAGAAAGGGTAAATAAGGCTAATGTAGCCATTTACTCGTGTAGAAACGCCATAGGGAAGAAATGGGGTTTGAAACCAGAGCTGGTACACTGGCTCTATACCGCCGTGGTAAGGCCTGTGCTGATGTACGGGGTGGGCGTGTGGTGGCCAGCTCTGGAAAAGATAACCTACATAAGGATGTTGGAGAAGGTGCAAAGAACGGCCTGTATGCTTATAAGCGGGGCGCTTAGGACAACACCTACACGCGCTTTAGAGGTTATGTTCCATCTTATTCCAATCGAATTTTTTTGGTAAGCAGATGGCAGCCAATGTGGCTACAAGGCTCTCGGCTGTCTCTCAGTGGAAGTGTCTTCAGGCGGGACACTCGACGATAGTTAGATCACTAGGGGAGGAACTGGTGAATCTAGATTATATTAAACCAACGTTGTGCTTCGATATAGGTTTCCGGATCATCTGTCCTTCTAGGGAATCCTGGAGGAATGGATCAATACTGGAAAACGAGGCACTGAAATTTTTCACGGACGGCTCTAAGCTAGACGGCAAAGTAGGAGCCGGAGTCTTCTGTGAGAAGCTCAATGTTAATATTTCTGTTCGTCTCCCTGACTACTGCAGCGTGTACCAGGCTGAAGTGGTGGCGGTAGGGGAAGTCGTGACATGGTTGAAGCATAACGTGGTATCTGTTAGGGATATCGCGATTTATGTGGACAGTCAAGCGGCACTCAGGTCACTAGAGGCGGTTTCTCTGAAGTCACAGGTGGCGCTGGATTGCCGATCATCTCTTAATGAGATGAGCGAGTATTTCAGTATCCAGATAATCTGGGTCCCTGGTCACTCGGACGTCACGGGAAACTGCAGGGTAGACGAACTAGCTAGGTACGGTACGACTCTCCAGATGCAACCGGAAAGGGCAGGTCTGGGGAGGCCTATAGCAGCGCTCAAATTGACGCTCAGTAAAAAGGCAATCGCCTTGACAGATGAGAGGTGGACCAACACTCTCACTTGCAGGGTAGCAAAACAGGTTTGGCCAAAACTGGACCTGCGGCGCTCCAAGGCACTTGTATCTCTGGGAAAATGAGATTTAGGATTGGTCGTAGGGATACTGACAGGACACTGCCTTTTTGGGGAGCATGCGAGAAGGCTGGGTCTAGAGACGAATGATTTTTGTAGAAGTTGTATGGACGAAGAGGAGGAAGAGACGTTAGTTCACTTCCTATGCTCGTGTCCAGCACTATCATACAAAAGACGTAAGTACTTGGGTGTGTACAACATGGACAGCCTTTCTGAACTCGCGGACTTTGGGGTGCGAGATATTTTACGCTACATCAATAGCTCTGGTTGGTTTCAGCGGGAGTAAGGGGAGATTGGATCCTGTGGTATCACAATGGGCCATTATTGGACTAAGTGTGCGATAGCAGCCACGCTAACCTAACCTAACCTAACCTAGATTAAACATTCAAGATTTGGTTTAAATACATATTTTTTTTGAGAGTTTGTTGTTATATAAAACAGTGATAGAATTCTAAATCTTGTTGAAAATAAAATTTTGTATGCCATTTTAGCTGTATATAGCTGGCTACAAAAACAATAAAATATTTATAAAATTGAAAAGGGTAAAATTGAAAAGGATGTACCATCTCCAGACGTAATTTCAAAATATAACACAATAAATTGTATAAACCGCAGTAGTATAAAAATAATTAAGTTTTTGATTTGAAGTGAAAAATCTCGTGGCTCCAAAAATTACCAGCGGCTGGTAATAATTTTTTGTTGAGTTGAATTGGATTGACAAATTACCTAAAAAAAAAAAATGAGAAAATAAAATCCAAATTTTCGTGCAAATATAAACAAAATGACGCATCTGAGAAGCATGCACGCGATTATTAAACGGCAAGGTGTGCCGCCACTATAACGGAACCGGTGCGACCTACAGGTTTTGGCGGGACATGCCCAACGAGTTTTCGGATGGTTAGTTGAGGTCTGTCGAATCATTTTACGGTTAAGGACCGCCAACCCGAGGCCCTTTTTCGCAACATGCAGGTGGCCAGCCGGCCATTTGTAATATTTGGTAACGGTGAAAACACCGCTACGTGCAGGGGGCTAGCCGGCCATTTGTTTTATTTTTGGTATCGGTGAAAGGCACAACAAAACAAAAGAGTGGCCAGTTGAGGCCACTTCATCATTTTATGGTTAAGGCGAGCCAACGCCCAACCACCGTATTTTCGAGTAAAGGCGGGAAGACGTCCAACTTTTTGGCGGCCTATCAAGGTCGAATTTTCGAGTAAAGGCGGAAAGACGCTCAACATTTTGGCTGACAAAGACGCCGCATAATGGCAGAGTGACCTATATAAAGATTTGTTTTTGTTTTTAATTTAAAATTGTTTTTGTCAATTAATTTTTCTTATTTAAATTCATATTTTTCTAATTTTAATTTTTTTTATTTTTAAAAT
The DNA here is from genome assembly GCA_932526605.1 of Nephrotoma flavescens. Classification (NCBI taxonomy): domain Eukaryota; kingdom Metazoa; phylum Arthropoda; class Insecta; order Diptera; family Tipulidae; genus Nephrotoma; species Nephrotoma flavescens. Next base: position 69,840,665 of record OW052220.1, on the reverse strand, counting down.
GTTCAATCCTTAATTTTTATTTAAATATTTGTTTGTAATCGAGCACCTCGGTTATTCGACACGGGCAGCGGGAAGGCACGCCGCTTTCGCCTTCAAAATCATTGACTTGCGGCGGACATATTTTCTTGTTATTATTTTATTTCATTTTTTTTTCTCTTCGCTTCGAGATTCTGCCCATTTGGCCCTTTACTGTTAGATTAATTTCCTGGTTGATAAAAGTTTTGTGTAAAAATTAAAAATAATAAAAAATCGCACGACCTATGATTACTGGCATTTGGTTTATTTCTTTACTCAACGGTCGGTCTATTTCTTTCCATGAGCCAGATTTTTTTTTAGCATGCGATTCACGCTAACTACATTCGATGTTCCAAGTTCTTCAACGTAGGCTTTAAATCGTGTCCGGTTTCATACCGATTTGATTTTTCATAGATTGGATCCAGCCAAATCCAAACTCCTAAAGGAGCTAGCTCTCACACGTATAACTTTATCCTTATATTTTATGGGCCCGTGCGAAAGGGCAGTGTGAGCATTTATCGTAGTTGCAGCAGATCTGACACAAGACGACTCGATATTGCAAACAGGAGCTTCTCAAAATCCATCCATACTTATACTGATTTTACAGGGGTTGGCGCTCGAAGTGTTACCAACTTCGCGCTGCTGTACCAACCAAACGGCTAATCGCAGCGTGCTTATTTTTTGACACGCGTTAGTCTGTTATGCTGTTTTTCAAGCCAACGGAAGCATATCGTTTTACGTCGCAGTTAAAAAAGTTATCGAAATGGAATTGTGTTATTGCTTTGTATTTGGCTGGTCAGAACCTTGAAAATTTGATAAAAATTTTACGATTCAGCAATATGTAAACAAACAAAACGATCGTGTTTGGTTAGAGTGCAAATCAAAAGACAATTAAGACCAGCGAGATGCTCTGCGAAAGCAAGCGCCTACATCAGTGTTGGTTTGGGCCGCCACTCGTTTTCATTGAACAGCGCGTAAAGGTAAATCAACAAATCTACCGTGCAAAGAATTTAAACGATGCTTTGTAACCTTGGGCACGTAAAGAATTGGGAAGAAATCATTGGACATCTCACCAAGAGTCAGCACCATCTAATAAAGCCCGCGAAGCGCACCTTTTTTACAAGAAAAAGTTCTCAGCTTCATTTCTTTACAACAATGGCCACCATATTCAACAAACACTATGGATGTTCCCATTTGGTCAATTCTGGAGGCCAAAGTATTAACTAAAAATATAAGACGGTCGACGCCTTAAAGAATGCTCTTCGCCGAGAATGGGACAAAATATCATTAGACCAAATTCGTGCAGCGTGTGAAGCCTTCTCGGACAGACTCGATGCTATTATCCGCGCTAAAGGTGGCTATACATCGAACAATAACATATTTTTTGTTAAATTTGAAATGTGTTTACGATATACTGAAGTTTTGAAATAAAAAATAATCATAATTGACAAATTTAGAGCATTTTTAATTGGTAACATTTCGAGCGCCGACCCCAGCGATGTGCCAACTGGATAAGCATCTTAATGCCGGAAGGGAATGGGCAATTTCCATTTTCTGAAATAATAAGTCTCTCCGTTGTTTGTTTTATTTAAAATTTAAGTTTAGTTTCACATTTCAAATTTTATTTTAGTTGTAATGGATAATAGAACTTAGAACTTTCATTTCTAAAATTACCAACCAGGTATTAGATAAGTGGTCCATTTATACTTAATGATTCCGGGTTGAAAACGTAGCAAAAGCTATGTTTAGCCGTTCAAAGTCGGAAAATTCACAATAATGAAAATGGTTCAGGTGTTGGAATAATCAAAGGATTTACCATACAGACGGATGCAGTTATCAAGTATTGAGTCCAACAATTCATCATCTCAACAACATTGGGTCAATTCACTATATATTCAGTTTAAGAACCTTTTCTAAATTTTCTACAAAAATTGTGTGCGTGTAAAACGAACCACATTCATTGGTCTATATGTATATAATTTTTCTATTATCATAAAAAAAATTCGGTTGATAAGAAAAACATGTTTAGTAGTACATAGAATGCGTATTACCCACGCACTAGATAAGCATGGGCAATGTTTTTTGATAAACTGGGTTCAACAAGTCAGTTGAACTATTTAATGTCTGATAAATAAACACCAGCTAATACCCAACTATATTTAAATGAAAGATTAACGGGAGACTATCGCAACAGAAAAATTCACATCATCGTAGAACTAGAGGTTAATCTAACTTTGGACATTGAATAATGATGAGCGACTCCGAGAGTCAAAAAAGGTAACTTTCTTATGAATTTCATATTTTATCAGATGGCTTTTTGATTCTTGAAATTTTAATAGATATAAGTAAGTAGTTATTGGAAGAGTTAAAAGTAGTACGAAAAATGAATTCCCATATTTTTTCATACTCACATACAGAGTGGATGACACAGGTTTTAAAGGTCGTTTTTCAACCGAATAAAAAAAATTAAATTTTAACTGCGGGGAATTTTTTAATTTTATATCTGTTTCAATTAGAATGATCAATTTTTGGAAATTTCAGCGTATATCTAATGGCTTGTGCACAATATGGAAATATGAATGAAAATGACAATTTGAAAATATATATTGCAATTACGTTCAGTTTATTATTGTTACACTTGGATATTTCGTAAACTTTGTTTAGCAAAAAAATTTCTGTTTACAAACAAATATTATGTTAGCTAATTGTTTCCCAAACAAAATGTTATCAGCTATAAGGCTGATAAAAAATTGGACGATTTTATTTACCTCAATTTTTAATTTTTTATGCGGTTTAATTGAAACTGACTTGAGACTTTAAAATACTACAAAACTGTAAGTAGCGTTAAACAGAAATTAGCTCTGACCTTGTTCCCATTTTCCATTCCAAGGGTCATCGTCGCCGAGAGCATGAAGGATGTGGCGGAACCATTATATGTCTGCAGCACTCACGCTATAGGGCGTAAATCACATGGCCAACTTTGATCTAAAGCTCCTTGCTCTAGTGGGCGTTCAAAAATAAACATTCGAAAATGCTTTTTTACATGTTTTTGATAGCAAACAAATTTTAGCAAAAGCTCATTCTAGCGGATTCAGAAGATACAATTTTCCTAATCTTAGCGACCAGTGGCACTCCTGGCATACTGAGAAAAAAATTTTGATGTAAATATTTGTAAATTGGGAATAATTTTCCATAGCGAAATTATCAGGGAAAGTTATTCCCAATTTTATTTTGTTTTCAAAAAATATGCCACTAACTTTTCACCTTAGTATGCCAGAAAAAAATTATTTAAATAGAATTTATATGTAAATTCAGTCCCCAGTTTCCTATTCCCGAGGAATTACCAGAATAGTGCCACAGAAAGGATTCATATTGGTCATATAGGAAAATATTTATAGGTCTGATCAAGAAAATAAATTTATTATTGCTAATTTTTTGTAAACAAATAGGGAATATATAACTGTTCCCAACCAATTTTGATCGGGACAGGGTGCTTTACATCATATACAAAATTTAAACTCCATTTTCTGGAGTCTCAATTTTCGAGAAATACATATATTGACATCAAATCAAATAATTTATTGAACTTCCATTATAAGTTGGAGAATTTTGAAATATTAAAAGAACCTATCCTGCAAATTGATGGAAAACAAAAAATGAAGTCGGTGATAAAACTGATCCCTGACGAACGCCGGCATTTGAGGAGTGTTTCGTTGATAATATTCCATTTAGCACAAAGTTCGAATCCAAGCCGCATGCCACAAGTTTACAAATGAGATTCTTCCTCTCCTTATTGTTCTAGGACGAGATTCTATTTTGTTTGCCACATACGCCAAGAGATCGGTTGTTGAGCGGCTTTCTTCTCTTTTCGTTTCTATAGCACAAATTTTTTTACATGTGTTTCATGTGGCCTTATATTCTTCAGAAGAAATTTGGTCGCGCTTATATTTCTTGTGAGCAGTTAAATTTTGTCTGGCAGCTTTGGCGGCTTCTACCTCAAAAATTTTAATATTTGGATTTGGGATAGGAAAATGATGATGTAATATATTTATTCATTCTATGTAACACGGTCTAAGTTAAATTGGAAACGGCGTTATCTATTTGATTGTTTTACAAGCAACGACAAATCGCAAGGGAAATGTTGAAAAAATTACCGTAAACCATCATAGTAGCCTTGTTAAAATGTCAAAGATGCTTTGGTTGCTCTCTGAATGCAAATGATGTTTCGACAGGGGAATTGATGTAGGACAAGGATCCAAGCTATGAACTCTTCTAGAATTTTGATATTCAAATGTGGAATCACTAATAATCTGTGTGAGTAACGAGGCAAATCACTCCGCTTGGCGCCAGCACAATTCGAATCTTGGTGATTCAACCATTCTTTATGATGGGCATTAAAGTCACCAACTAAAATTAATTCACAGTAGGGAAATTAATTCGCAATAGGGAAGAAAAGTTTACTGGGTACAAATATTTTTGTGTTTTGAAAATTTCGTACTTCTCATGACGATCGTACGGTATGCGGCCTTTAACGAACACTCCACGTTTCAACTCAAACACTTTGAACTGGTAGCGCTTAAATTAGAATTCGTTATCGTAGATGTTATGAGACATTTTTGTATAACACAACAACAACATTTTCGTACTAACGGAATAATATGTTGGGTCTGCGTGATTCGAGATGTTGACTGACGTGCGCAATTTTTGTTAATCTCGAGCCTTCGGACACTGGCAAATCGGATGGTAAGGCTATCGGTTTGATTTTTACGAGGATTAGGCATCGCCCTGCGATGCAAAGAGACATATTTCGAGAATTTTCGGTTATTACTATTGTTTGATAAATTTAAAAAAATACATTTTGGTGCACAAAAATTCAGAAAAACCGTCCCAACAAAAGATAAAAAATCATAAAATTAAATAACAAAATTAAAAACTTAAATTCCAAGTTTTATTCATATTACAAATTTCACTCAAATTTGAAATTTCACACAAACTTCTTAGTATTTTCATTTAAAAAAAATTAAATGTTCGCCATTTAGCTTTCGGTGCTAACCAATTTTATCAATAATATTTTATTATGGTTTTAACGTGTGGACTATCTTTTCGAGGTCGATGATGAGATCATACTGCACTCAAACTCCAAGTGTTATAATGTCACTTCTGTTATAAACAGTTTGTAAAAAATCATAAATGAAAATATGAATTCCTAAGTTTTTGCTATAAATACTAACCTAAAATACAGGAACTAACTTTCCCTCAAATTCCAATTTTCACTCAAATTACAAATTTCACTCAAATTACAAATTACGCACAAATTTCAAATTTGACTCAAACTTAAATTTTTACTCTAAATAATAAAATGTTTGCTATTTAATTTTTAGTGTGCATACTGGGAGCCAAAACCCTAAACTTAAAAAAAACAAATTTTACTTCGATAACACTACGCCTAAATCAGCTTGCACTTTTCCTAAGTACTTTGTTCATTAACATTTAGTTTTAATGTCAACAAAATTAAATTTCAAAAATAATTAATGGGAAAAGACTATGGATAGAAATTTTACGTTAATATCTTATTCCAAAAATATTACATCTAAGTAAATCAACTTGCTACTGATCCTTTATTTCCTGTCATTTAATTCTATCGACACTTAATTTTAACTCAAAGTACTATCTAGTTTAAAAAAAAATTTCATTCCACTCAAATTACTCAAAATAAAATTTAAATCACTCAAAATAAAAAACAATCTATTTTGTTTTTTTTTTTGGGTGATTTAAATTTTATTTTGAGTCACTAAAACTAAAAAATAGGCCTCTGGACCACAAACATTTGCATGAATTAATGACAGAGTAGAGTATAAGGTCAAGCGTTTAATATCGAAGGCAACTCCCTAACATGCAACCAATTTATGACCTGTGAATTCAAATTTTGGGTAGAATGGGAATTCGACTAAATTTTTCAAATAAACTCGATTCATATTCGTGCGCAAAAGTGTCATCATTTACTTTGCAATAAGCTGAATTTGACGAGTTCCGAGTGGGTAGATATTTACATCAATCGCAAAAAAATGGCGTCGTAACACAATTACATAAGTAACACGCTTTTATCCCCCTGAATACAAAATGGTTGCCTAATTTGATGATTTTGCAAGCGGCGTGGCCCATTACCTCAGACAATTTCATTTTGATTTTTCGGAAGTAAAGTATATTACACATTCTTGTGAATATTTTGTGCTGCAATTTCCGTCAAACATGATAAGACTGTATCGCAGACCACCTTTGAATATAAATATACGTGCGGTTTGTGGTTGTTTAGAGATACTATTATATTATAGACATTGTGGTTAACTATAATTAAATCCCTGATATAAATTTGTAGCGGTAGCGTGCTAAACGTGGTTCACCTATATGCTAGACGTAATTTTATCTCGAGTTCTTCAATATTTTTAAGTAGACTTGAGTAGCAGTAATTTCTAAATCTTGGCAAATTTTCTAGTATTAATCATTTCGAATACCATTTGTTTAAGGCCATCTATGAACGACTGATTTGAACTAACAATCTAATAATGAACTATTAATCAACCAAATCGGTGTTACGCACACAGTATTAGAACTGCTTATACATTTAAATGATAACCTAAAACGATGAAACCAATTTTCAAATTTCACTCAAATTCCAATTTTCAAATTTCACTCAAATTATAAATAACACTCAATTGTTTAATTTCACTCAATCTTAAATTTTCACTCAAAATCAAATGTTTGAGATTTAACATTCAGTTATGGCAATCTATGGCCAAAACACTAAAAACAAATTCATGTTAGGCGCAAAATTTAAAAAACCTCAAATTTTACTCCGGTAAAACGACGCCTAAACCAGCTTGCACTTTTCGATGTACTTCGTCATTGATTTATTAATATGTATTTAGTTTTGATGCTAACAAAATTAAATTTAAAAAATAATGTCAAAAAACTACGACTACGAATCAGAACTACTATCAAATTATGCTCAAATTTTACATAAATTTTTATTTTGAAAAGATTAAATCTAAATCAATTTGCCACTGATCATTTATTTTCTGTCATTTAATTCACTTAATTTTAACTCAACGTGCTATCTAGTATAAGTAAATTAGCGCTCAACTAAAATCACTCAAAATAAAGTCACTCGGAAAAAAATAAAAAATCACTCAAAATAAAAAGTTGTTATTAACTAAAATTTTGGGTTCTGATCCCCAAGCATTCGCATAACTTAATGGCAGAACAAAGTATCACCAAGAGCTTATAATATCGAAGGCTTCGGCCTAACACAACACACAACAACTCGATTGATATTTTGTACATGCAGTTTGTCCTTGGTATTACGTTTTACTTTGTTATAACCCGCATTTGAGGGGTTCAAAGGGGCTTGAGTACTAATCCATTATGTACTAACTAAACTTACTATTCAGAATTGAGAATGATGCTTAACAAATTTTTCACTCAAATACCCTCAAATTTTCACGTCCGTCCTTGCAAATAGCAATACCATTTTCATAAGGAAGGTACTATGTATTTATATCAAACGAAAGAAAATGGAGTTATATGAGTGACACGTTTTGATTCATCTGTATACAAAATGTTTGGCCTAATTAATTGATTTAGCAAGCGCCATCAGACTATTTAATTTTCAGACTATTTAATTTTAGTTTCACCAATCTCCGTCTACTATATTATAAACGGAAGTAAAATATATTCTACTTACATTACAAATTTGCAAAGGTCGTGAGCCACAATTTCCGCCAAACATGATTGATACACCTTATCGCAGACCGCCGTCAAATGAAAATGTGCGTGCGGTTTGTGGTTTCTTAGAGAAATTATTGTAAAGACATTGTGGTTAACTATAATTAACTGCCTGATATAAATTTGTGGCCAAAGCGATAACGTGCTAAACGTGGTTCACCCGTATGCTATACGTACTTTAATCTAGAGCTCATCAATATTATTAAGTAGAATATTAAAAAATCTATATTTAGCCAAAAAAAAAATCTAAATTGAGACAAATGGTATATTTCGGATTAAGTAAATTCATATTTTACATTTTAGTTTATTTCCGCTTTAAGAAATCGTTGTACCCTCCTTTAAAAATTATTTGTTTATAAACTATACACAAAATCAATAATCAATTACTTCATCCGACTACTTATATAAATACATACGATATATGTTACGCACAGCCACAATAGTATGTTATTTATGGTAGTTTAATTTCGCGGAATTTTGTTCAGCCGCCATCCACATAGACAATAATAATATGTAGTTTATACATTTTGACATATTTTTTTTTTTTTTTTTTGTTAGCATATCGTGTGTATCTGATTATTCAAAATAGTAGCGTTCAGCTATAATTCGCGTATAAATACTTGTTTGATTCTTGCGACTTGTGTTTGTTGGTTCTGTAGCATATTTTGATACTAGAGTATAAAAATAACAAAAAAAATCTTTTGTCACGACGAATTTCAATTGGAATTGTTTTAAATCATAATAATAACAAACAATACCAACGAGCTCGCATAACCGCACACCATTTCTGTTCTGTATAGTCTACATAAAAACAACTAAACTACATAAATTTTTGTTCGTGAACTTTAATCTCTTAGTTTGTATATAAACTAAAAACAGACATTCTTTAAAGACATTTTACATCTAGATATATTTTGGGTCGTTTGAGCTGTTGTTGTACAAAAATAAAAACGATATGATAATATTTTTTTTAGTTTTTTGGATGTATAAGATGGAATCGCTGATTTCTTATGTCTAGCGTGACGAATTCAATTATAAATGCGAGATGTGAGACGATAACATTTTGATTTGGTAAATACAATAAACATTTATCTTATTTGTCTATTTCGTGATTTCGAGATGTTATTGTACTAACTATGGCACTGCGAAATACAACTGGGCTTTATATCGCTAAATAAAAAGATGTCAACAACATGACCGGATAAAAGTATTTGCGATGTGCGATTAAATCAATATGTAACCGAAGGTAGTTTTAGACGCCTCCAAGATTCGTTGTTGACAAATAATCCGAAGTCAAAATAAATTTTCTATTTTTCTTTTCTTTTGTACTGCTATTTTTCCACAAGAATGATAATAAGCAGCTGTAATAAAAACCTGAATATTAAATTCCAAAATAAGATTTTCTCTAAGAAAACATTAAAGTAAAAAATAAAACTACGTTATATAAAGGGTGATTTTTTAAGAGCTTGAGAACTTTTTTTAAAAAAAAAACGCATAAAATTTGCAAAATCTCATCGGTTCTTTATTTGAAACGTTAGATTGGTCCATGACATTTACTTTTTGAAGATAATTTCATTTAAATGTTGACCGCGGCTGCGTCTTAGGTGGTCCATTCGGAAAGTCCAATTTTGGGCAACTTTTTCGAGCATTTCGGCCGGAATAGCCCGAATTTCTTCGGAAATGTTGTCTTCCAAAACTGGAATAGTTGCTGGCTTATTTCTGTAGACTTTAGACTTGACGTAGCCCCACAAAAAATAGTCTAAAGGCGTCAAATCGCATGATCTTGGTGGCCAACTTACCGGGCCATTTCTTGAGATGAATTGTTCTCCGAAGTTTTCCCTCAAAATGGCCATAGAATCGCGAGCTGTGTGGCATGTAGCGCCATCTTGTTGAAACCACATGTCAACTAAGTTCAGTTCTTCCATTTTTGGCAACAAAAAGTTTGTTAGCATCGAACGATAGCGATCGCCATTCACCGTAACGTTGCGTCCAACAGCATCTTTGAAAAAATACGGTCCAATGATTCCACCAGCGTACAAACCACACCAAACAGTGCATTTTTCGGGATGCATGGGCAGTTCTTGAACGGCTTCTGGTTGCTCTTCACTCCAAATGCGGCAATTTTGCTTATTTACGTAGCCATTCAACCAGAAATGAGCCTCATCGCTGAACAAAATTTGTCGATAAAAAAGCGGATTTTCTGCCAAATTTTCTAGGGCCCATTCACTGAAAATTCGACGTTGTGGCAGATCGTTCGGCTTCAGTTCTTGCAGGAGCTGTATTTTATACGGTTTTACACCAAGATCTTTGCGTAAAATCTTCCATGTCGTCGAATAACACAAACCCAATTGCTGCGAACGGCGACGAATCGACATTTCACGGTCTTCAGCAACACTCTCAGAAACAGACGCAATATTCTCTTCTGTACGCACTGTACGCATTCGTGTGGTTGGTTTAATGTCCAATAAAGTAAACTGAGTGCGAAACTTGGTCACAATCGCATTAATTGTTTGCTCACTTGGTCGATTATGTAGACCATAAATCGGACGTAAATCGCGAAACACTTTTCGAACCGAACACTGATTTTTGTAATATAATTCAATTATTTGCAAGCGTTGCTCGTTAGTAAGTCTATTCATTATGAAATGTCAAAGCATACTGAGCATCTTTCTCTTTGACACCTTGTCTGAAATCCCGCGTGATCTGTCAAATACTAATGCATGAAAATCCTAACCACAAAAAAATCACCCGTTATAACGAAATATATTTCGTTACTGCCAATTTATTAATTTTCATAGCAAATCATCACCGTACCTCTTCCATATTAATCTAAATTATGAACCAAAGAAACAATAAACAAGTCAGTGTTCTCCTTCCGAATTTCTTAAGAGCTTTTAAAGTGTGCCACCACAACAAAACTTTTAAGCCCATTACAAAAATCTAAAAATATAACATCTCGAAAAAACTGGAAATTTGGTTTTACTGTAGATACAAATATTTGTAATAATTTTTTTTTTTTTTTAATATTAGTCCAGGGGCTCTATTCTTGAATTAATACGAAAATTCTCGGTACCTAAAATTTTCGTAACACTATTTTCGTAATCGTAATGGAGAACTCATAAATTGGTGGTATTCTTGAAACCATTTCGAAAATAAGAAAGAGGGGAATAAAAAATAATGACATTTCGTAATGAGGTGATTAAAAATGACATTCCAATTGAAAACCTTAAGCGAAACGGACGTATTTTAAATTATTGTTGTGAATTTTTACGCTTAATATTAATTTTAAATGCTTTTTTTTATAATATAAATTATTGTGGTTATCGTGTCTTGTTTAAATCTTATGGTTAATAATGACTAGAGCTGACCATTTAGAATGGATTTTTCAATTGTCTGAGCTGGAACAAGCTGAGAGGAGTATTGGTGATATTTGACAATCAATGTTTCATTAATATTTGTGTACAAAATGCCAAAATATTTAAAATTTTGTAGTTAAATCAGCTGTGCTTAAATAAACATTATGGATATTCCAAATATAAACTAGTAGTAGTAAACAGAAGATAAAAATGGTCAAACCTAAAAAAACTCATCCCAAACTATCAATTGTAGATATTCTCATATTTTTAAGAATAGAGGCAAAATAAACAAAAATGTCTTTTGTTTAGAAAATAAAATATTTTTTTTTTGTTTTTTATTTAATAAATTTATTTATACAATATTACAACTGATTCAGAGATCATCTAGCAATTTATCTTTCTTAAATTAAGTTCTCGGATTAAGATGAGTAACCTATTGATTAGTCATTTTATAATACTTTCTTATTCTAAACCAAACTGCACAGCTCCAGCGGTTTCTGCCTTTGGAATCTCCTCACTCCGTTAGTGATGTCCAACATACGACGGGATATCATCTGCATTTTCGTGTAGAGATAAGCGCTGTACGTGTTTCCTTGCTTGGTTCTTTATTTCATCGGTGACGTATTCCATCTTCAAGTCTCTATGGAGGTTGTCATTCCTAATGTACCATGGGCATTCACAATCCTTCGTAGCATTTTATTTTGGAAGCATTGTATCATTTGTACATTGGTCTTCTTGGCACAACCCCAAAGTTGGAACTTGTTGTGTATTGAGAGCTCAGAATTTCTACCCATGATCCAGTACATTTTTCTATATTTGATGTTTAACTCTTCTTTTTTCTTCTTGATGTGTTCTTTCCATCTTAGCTTAGCATCGAGGGTTATGCCAAGGTATTTAGCTGTATTTGCATATGGAGTTTGGTTTGAGTTGAGAACCACGGGAATACAGTTTACATTTTGATTTGTAAAGTTGGCGTGTTGACGCTTCATTTAATGAGATGCGCCATTTTTTAGTCCAGTTGCTCACCGTGTTAACTGCACTTTGAAGTTTGCTTGTTGCTTCTGAAATATCATTTCCAAGTGCTAGAATAGCTGTATCGTCTACAATTGTTGATACTGTTGTACCTTCAATAATCGGTAAGTCTCTCGTATAAAGAATAAACAGAATAGGTCCAAGTACGCTACCTTGTGGTATACCTGCTGATATTCTTTTTATTTCAGAGTAATCATTTTCAAATTTGACTCTAAAGTATCGATCAGCTATGTACGGTTTATGAATTTGATAAAATTGCTTAGGCAGGTCTCGATGTAGTTTCAATTCAAGCCCTTGGTGCCAAACATTGTCGAAAGCTTGAGCTACATATAAGAAAATACTGAAGCATATTTTCTTATTCTCGAGCGCATTCTCAATGACATCCGTTATTCTGTGAACTTGTTCAACTGTAGACTGATTTTCTCTAAACCCAAATTGGTGTGGTGGAGTTAAGCATCTCTCTTCTATAACAGGTTTGAGTCTTTTCAGCAACAGTTTTTCAAATATTTTTGATATGATTGGAAGTAGTGATATCGGTTTCCAGGTTTGCCTGGTTTAGGAATCATTATTACTTCGGCCACCTTCCATTGTCGTGGAACATATTTCAATCTGAAAGCTGCATTAATTATTTGATTTAATTTACGCAAACCTTTTTCGGGAATGGCTTTCACGATTTGTCCAGTTATTAAATCATAACCTGGAGCAATTCTGATACTTAAGTTACTATTGATTTCAGTTTTAAGCTCCAATAAAGTCACATGCCTTATTTCAAGGCCATCTGCTTTGTTTACGACTGTTGTATTTTCATTTGCTGTTTGTCTCGGCAACGGTTGAAAAGTCTCTTCTAAATAAGCAGCAAATAGAGAGACTTTGTGTTTGTCACTTTTAGCCCATGATCCGTCATCGCATTTGATAGGCGGCACAAGCATTTTGGATCTTTTTAGTCCCTTCGTTGCTTTCCAAAGCGAGTAATCATCATCCTTTAGTTCAGAAAGACCTCGTAGTCGCTTAGTTATGCTTTTGTTCTTTATTTTCTTTATTAGTTGTTTTAAATTGTTGCACAAAAAATTTAGAATAGTTTTGTGTTGCGGTGCACGAGAGTTCTGCCAAATTTTGCGAGCTTTCCGCTGCTCTTTGAGTAGCTCTCTGACTTCAAGAGGATAGTTATGTTTCATTGTAGCGTTGGTATGAGAAATCGGTGAACCCAAGCCGCTTGTTGGATATTGTTATTAAATATTTTTAGTTCATCTTCCAGCTACACCTTCGTTCCCAATTGAGTTTTATTGTTTTATTGTTTGTTAACTTAGGTGATTATCTTTTTTTATTATCGTTGTACTCAGGGTCATGATCACAGGTGAGTGGTCAGATGATAGTCCTTCACTATTTTCAATGCATGCGTAGTCCTCTAAAACTTCTTTTGTTACAAAGAAGTCAAGAAGATCTGGAATTTTATGTATGTCAGCAGGCCAATATGTTGGTTTGTCGCCAGAGAGGAATTCACAGTTGTTCTCGCGAGCTGCATTAAATAACTCTTTTCCTTTAGAGGTTGTCAGTCTAGATCCCCAATATGTACATATTCTTTGCATTAAAATCACTGCCTATGATAAAATTTGGTCCTAATGATTTAAAAAGTCGACTGTAGTCTTCTTTTTTTAATTGATGGCGTGGGGGACAGTAAATAGAGGAGATACTGAGTTGCCTATTATTGATTGATTCAACTTTTATGGTTTTAACTTGCATAATTTCTTCCTCAATGCCGGGCACTTCGTAACGTTTAATATTATTTTTAATAATTACGGTAGGCCCGCCTCTAGCGTTTCCTCTTGGATGAATAGCATGGTAGCATTCATAGTCACGTATTTTAATAAATGAAGTTTCTGTTAAATGAGTTTCCGAGACAAGACATATATCTAAAGACATACTTATATCGAAATAAAATGTAAAGGAAAAAATAGAATGTTTATTATTATCTCGAACAACATCAAATAGAAATAGAGTTGTAAATCGAGGTATATAATTCTAAAAAAATGAATCCAAATTTTCCAAATGATCACCCATAGAAAACAAAAAAGGAATCACCTTTTTTACTACCTAGGTAACAAAATGTCCATTACTTACATCTCTAAATAAATAATTTGGGACATGAAACTGTGTGAAATCATTGCGTTTTAGCTACGAGTATTTAAAAAAAAAATCTAAATAATTTTATTACGAAAATGAAACAAGGAACGAAAAAACCATTATGAAAATTTTAGTAACGTTCCGTTGCGAAAATTTTCGGAATCCAATTTCAAGAATACCATTTTAAGATTTTCATTATACTTTGACACTAAATCGGTGCCAAGAATTTTCGTAATATGTAGTTCAAGAATAGAGTCCCAGGAAACCAAAACAGGGCTCTTGTTAATAATACCAATAAACTTTTAACTAATATAAGCTGCGTTTTTCTGAAAACAAGCGAGTTGAGTTCGCGATATAGCTTTTTTCGAATTTGTCCAATTTAAAATTAAAAATTTAATTATTTTTTTTTAATTAAATAATTTAGGTTTAATAGTAATCTATGTACAACCAAAAAAATTGATCATAAAAGTTGTATATAGTTTTCTTGTAATATCATTGTTCTGTATAATAACGGAGTAGTTCAGTAGTTCCTCCGTACTAACCCACCTCTATTCTTAAAAATATGAGTTTTTTTTTAGGATTGACCACTTTTATCTTCTGTTTACTATACTACTAGTTTATATTTGGGAAAACCATAATTTTTATTTAAGCACAGCTGATTTAACTACAAAAATTTAAATATTTTGGCATTTCGTTGCAACAAGTATTAATGAAACATTGATAATATACCGTGTTGTGATCAATAAATGTTTACATTATTTTAGATTTTGTTTTACTACGGATAGTGGAAGACACGATAACTACAATAATTTATATTATAAAATAAAATATTAATACTTCAAAATTTAAAATTTAATAATAAAATATTTAAAATTAATATTAAGCACAAAAATACACAACCATAATTTAAAAAACGTTCGTTTCGCTTAAGGTTTTCAATTGGAATGTCATTTTTAATCACCTCATTACGAAATGTCATTATTTTTTATTGTATTTATTTATGTATTTAATTCGAGAATACTGAAAATAAACCAATATACGGAACAATCACAAACACCATTACTATCGAAAAAACCAAAAAGTAAAATATTTTTTATTCCCCTTTTTCTTATTTTCGTAATGGTTTCAAGAATAACAATTTATGATTTCTCCATTACGAGATTACGAAAATGGTGTTATGAAAATTTTAGGTACCGAAAATGTTTGTAGTAGTTCAAGAATAGACCCCCTGGACAAAAACAAATTTATTTCATGGCTTCAACAATAACCCTATTTCGGAAACGGGCTGGTGATCTTGTCAGTTTGTCAACTGGACCTGTTGCTGATTCCAACATCACCTGTGATAGTGCTTTGGATACAGATTAAATGCTGCTGCATAATACATTTAGTAAGATTTTTGCGGACGTCGTTTACGCAAGAAAACACAAAGTTATTCAAGTTGCAGCTCAGGTTCAGGGAATAAAAATAAATAACAGAACTTTAGATATAAACTCGCTGCAGATATTTCATCGAATTGTTTGTGTCGTCAAAAGTCCGAAAAGTTGCAGTCTTATTTTAAATATGAATTGGCTTCAGCTCCACCTTCCCTTTTCAACGACGATCTCCTACAAAAGGGAACAAAATCGAGCATCAAAACCATATTTAAAAGAGCTGACATTGGTAGGGACAATTTTTCAACAAATTGTAAATATGTTGTAGATGCGGAGGCCATCTGCTACACTCGGTATATGGCCAAAGCCAACGACATATGGCACGATTCTACAAATTTATGGTAATATTGTTTTATAACATTATGGTAAAAACACGACGGTAGTACATGATGGTTATCCGTACTACGCCACCACGAAAGAAGAAAATAAAAGAGAAGAGCCATTGCCACAATTTCAGCAGACATCGAAATAGAGAGCAATATGACGTGCACAATTTCCCAACACGAATATCTCGCAAACACCCATAATAAATCGAAATTCATCGGCAAACTGAAGCAACACCTGCATTGTTTGAACATAAGTACAAACACATCAGGCGGAAGATGATGAAGATAAGTACCTCTATCGCAAATATAACCGTGAGCTTTGCAAATCGTGAGGATCAGGTAGTGGGTGCTGCAGAGGACTCAGGCATCCTCATACTGCTTGTGTTTTATGTCTACCAGCACGTCAAACAATTTGGCTTCTTTGGCCGTGTCCCAAACACCGGCTTATTTCAAACTTATTGACTTATTTGACGCCATTTTGAATAAGTCGGTCAAGTCGTCCCAAACGATTTTGCTGACTTATTTTGACAGATACAGCAAACTACAAATGTTTTAGGAATTTGTTATTTAATAATAAAATAAAAAAATTAAAATGCACAAAAAATAATTTATTTTAATGAATTATTTAATAAATGAAAACATAAAAATGTGTCTTGAGTTATTAAAACACGATGAAAATTTATTATTGATGCGCGAAATGCGCAAGCTACAATATGTTGCAACTGTCGTACGCAAACGCAATGCGCAACAAGATGCGAATGTAAGCGATCAGGAATGCTTTGCTCAGCAATGATTGGAACCTGCCAGGGTAAGTATATCATGCATCAACACTACAAGCGAAGTAGATCTCAATGATATTGAAGTAAATACTCAGCTACAATTTTAACTTTTAAATGCACTAATGGGAATAAAAAAAACTGATGTAGTATACTAAGAATAAATAATAGTTTCAAGTAATAAAATATGACATTATTTTTTTAATTTTTTTATCATGGATTTTTTGATGGTTGGTTTTTTAATAAAATTAAGTTATTTCGTAAACGGTATATCGCACAAGCCTGCAAATTACCTCAAACGACGACATATTCAATCTCGCATAATGTTATGGACTGTCTTTTAAATAAGTCCTGCTAACTGTTCTATTTTTACAGTTAAACTCCAACAATTTACTTGATTTTAACATTCAGCTCAAATTTGACCAACTAAACGGCCATAAATTACACAATATTGTGCACTATTAAATGCTCCGTTATTTGAGCCATTTTTCGATTCCGTGTAACGTTCAGAAGTTATTTTCATTTTTCTGAACACCTAAAATTGATTATTCCAACCCTGATTGCAGGGTTGTCTCAACCTTTAGAGGTGGGGATTTGTCCTAAAATACTGTAAGATTTCGTTTCTATTGTAATTATTTACTAATTTTGCACAAAATTGCAGCACGATATATTTTTGATATTATTTTGGGGTCTTTATTCGATTAAAAATTAGATTTTCGAGATTTTATTTCCGGATTCTGGTTTTTACTATGAAATTCCTAGGGTTTCGATATGAATACGCCCGATTCTTATGTAAAGTAAACTTTATTAAATGATAATTAATATTTAACGAAGTTTCGTTAAATGTTTTAATTTAAATTAATTGTGCAAGGAAATTTTAACGATTAGTTGTTTGAAAGTTATAAACATAACAGTAATAAACAAAACATATTTCACACAAAACATTTAAATGGCGCTAATAATTTTTTTGGGCATCTGACCATAAGTAAACTATGACCTAAACAGTCAAAAACTTCACGACATTTTGCGAAATTGAAGATGTTCGTTCACCTCGAGTATTAACGAACAATGAGTTAGAATATGAACGGCACTACGAGTCGATACACTATCGCAATGTAGATGGAAGATACACTGTATCCCTGTCATTCAGTGAAAACTCATCATCCCTTGGAAGGGAGGACGAGAGGGTGCCATTCTGCAACTACGTTCAGGTACACCAATAATTATCTGGAATTATCTGGAATCAGGTTACATGGAGGAAGTGCCAGAAGATCACAACATCTCGCCGGGCCAGATGTGCTATATTTCTCTTCACGGAGTGATGCAACGCAGACTGTGCGTGGCATTCAACGCATCGCAAACAACATCAACCGGCATATTACTTAACCAGAAGCTTCGCGTTGGTCCCAAGAACCAACAGAAGGTCTTCGAAATACTAACCCATTTTTGCAAACATCGATTTGTTCTCGTTTCAAACATAAACCAGACGTATCGGCAGATCTTGAGGGAACTCGAACAAAGAAATTATCAGCGGATCGTATGGCGACCTTCTCCAGACTTCAGATAAGCTAGTTCGAAACTATCGTTTGTGCAAAAGTGGTTTTCGAACAGTCAGCGCCGCTTCTCAATCAAATTGCGTGAACATCAGGGACAACTTCAGCAAAACTGGAACGATTCAGCCATAACACTCAATCCGATGTAAAAAACCCTTCTGGGGCCGAATCACTCCCAACTATTTCGCGGTTTGTTTTTCCCGTCCTACCTTAAGCAGTTATGCCAAATCGAAGACGTACGGCTATAGGTCCTAATTACGTTACCATCTGCGCATTGCATAGCTCCATGCCAGCCTATAGTACTGGACATGGAAGATGGGTCGGTCAAAATTTTAACCACTGTGCCATTTGGCCGGTTAAAAACCCTTTCTTGTCTCTTACTTTCAATGCATGAGGGGTCCAATTGCCTTGCTTTTGAATCATGCCCATAGATTTCAATCGTACGGCAACTTTTTGTTTGGTCACCCCTAATGTATCGGTGAGCTCCTTTTACGTTTGAGTAGGATCTTCATCGACTCAAAGCAATACAAACTGAATATTAACGGCAGATATCTAATCTGTCTAAAACAACGGAAATCAGCTGTCACTATAAAAAAATTTATTATAGTCAGAGCCACTTTTCAAAAACGAAACAAATTAATTTGTATTCCCAATAATTGGAAATTTTTGGAAGTTTTCGAAATTTGAAATTAAATTGAGAACACCACTGTATACATATAGGGTTTTCCAATAGGAATGATATGATTTTTAAGTGACGCTTCGGCCATTTATAATATGTCATGATCTGTCATTTTTTGTTTCATTGTATTCAGTAAACTGTTTACAATTTGATCATGGTGAGATATACGCAAGAACAACGTTTACAAATTATTCAATTGCAACTTTTCGTGCGCTTTTGCCATTTTATAGTCGTAATAATCGTCCAAGTGTGCTCGCTATTTGTCGAATTGTTGAAAATTTTGAGCGTACATTTTCTTTACATAATGTTCAAGTGCCAATAAGACAAAGAAACGCTCGAAGTAATGCAAATATTGCTGCCGTTCAGGCAAGTGATGCTGAAGACCGCAATTTGATTCCAAGAAGTTCTCAAGAATTAGGACTGTCTCAAACCACAACCTGGCAGATTTTGAGAAAGGATTTGGGTTTGCATTCGTATAAAATTGCTCTCACTCAATAACTGAAGCCAGTGGACCACCGTAAACATCGTGAATTTGCTGATTTTGAATTGGAACAACTTGAAAACGATAACGATTTTTTTAAGAAAATCATCTTCTCCGATGCGGCTCACTTTCATCTGAGTGGTGCGGTAAATAAACAAAACTGTCGATTCTGGTGCGAAGAAGATCAACAAATTGTTCATGAAAAACCATTACATTCACCTAAATTGACAGTTTGGTGTGGTTTTTGGTCTGGTGGAATCATCGGTCCGTATTTTTTTCGAAATGAAGCTGGTAATACCGTTACGGTCAATGGAGATCGGTATAGATCGATGATAACCAACTTTTTATGGCCGAAATTGGAAGAAGTTGATCTAGACAACATTTGGTTCCAAAAAGACGGGGCTACGTGCCACACAGCAAGTGCAACAATTGAATTATTGCGAGAAAAGTTTGGAGATCCGATTATTTCAAGAAATTGTGACATTGAATGGTCTCCAAGAAGTTGTGATTTAACACCATTAGTATATTTCTTGTGGGGTTATTTGAACTCATTGGTCTTTAGCAATAAACCAAACTCTCTTCAAGCTTTACAAGTCAATATTGAACGTGCTATTCAGGACATATGGCTTGATTTAGTGGAAAAAGTGCTCGAAAATTGGGTTCATCGAATTCGTTCCTGCAGAAGAAGTCGGGGAGGGGGCCATTTGAATGACGTTTTATTCAGAACTTAATTGTATCGATTAGTACAATCGTACTCACATTAAATAAAAACATTTCAATTTCCTTAACAATTAGTGTGTTTTTTTTAAAGAAATCATATCACTATTATTGGAAAACCCTTTATATAGGGTTTATGTTATATAATTTCTCAACGAATCCCAAACAATCAATTTGATTGTTTTGTTGGCATCGATATAAATTACAAACAGATTGTATTTCTACATAATTGCATGTTCTTATCTAATTTATTATTAAAATATACTACAAAAATCTTAAGTTACAAAAAAAAAAATAAGATTTTGGCGAAAATTTTTTACTTATAGTTACTTTTATATTCACACACATGTGTTCATATCGAAAAATTGACGAAAAGTCACGTTTCGAAATGAATTTTTTTCGTTTACTCATAATTCAATAAAAACTATTTTGGTGTGATGCATAAATAAAATGTAATTTTCTTTTCTTAAGGTGTTCGTAATTCCAAGAAATGGGGTGGTATCTGCTGTATATATTATACGGTTGGTGAACACGTTTAACCGTAATATTGTTTATATGTTATAAAACATTACGACATTTAATTGAAAACACAATACGTTTTAGAAATTTGAATTCTTATCAATATTGTCTGGCAGTTACATCAAGGTCGTTGTTTGAAATGCGTGACAAATTTGGTGTACAAGCAATCGATGTTTTTGAAGATTCGATCAGGAATTGAGGCTAATAATACAAATACGTTCCATCGTAACAATGTGCCTTAAACCGCATTTCCCATCAGGATACAAATTAAAGGTAAAGGCGTACGTGTTGCCAAAAATTACAATGGATGCACCCGAACAATTAATAGCACGAAATTGGTTTTGGCTGATCCGGAATATCAGCTTCCAGCCCCAATCGATCTGCTGCTAGGAGCAGACGTGTTCAGCGACTTTATTGGCACCCGAATAATAAAGGGTAAGCCTAGCGCAATAAAAACTAGCTTCGGTTGGCTAATCTCACCCCCCCCCCCAACTCCAATCAACGGAGATCCACAAAAAGCTGCAGATCGTATCGGTAATAAAAACGAGAAAGATACGGAGAGATTCTGGGAAATAGAGGAAATTCCGATCATCAGGGGCAGGCCGGAGATCGAACATAAATCAGAACAGATTTTCCCGCACACAATCAGCCGAGACCAGAATGGGAGATACATTGTTCAAATCCCATTTAAATTCCCATTTTCCCATCAAATTGAAACATATGAAGCCGGTTAGACTCAATAAAGGGAACTACTATCTACCTTACCATGCGGTATTGAAAAATACAGATGCCGAAAATCCGGGTGGCGTTCGATGCTTCCATGCAGACATCTACAGGCCTAAGTCTAAATGACGTGATGCACATTGAACCTCCACTACAAAACGGCTTGTGGTTTATACTACTGAGATGGAGATTACATCGGATAGTGTTCAGTGGGGATATTGAGATGTATCGCCAAATACGAAGGCAGAGAGAACATCAGAGTTATGAAACCATCATTTGGAGAGAAAATAAACATCAACTTTTGCAAGAATACCAACTCACTACCGTTACGTATGGGACATCCGCCGCGCCTTACCTCACCATTCGGACACTACATCAACTGGCTAAAGATGAATCCGCTCGAGAGGCGAGCCAAATTCTCAAACGAGATTTTTATGTAGATGATGTCCTAACGGGCGATGACACCGTTAAAATTTTCGACCACTAACCATCAATTGCAAACTAATATATCAGACAAGGTGGAGTTTGGACTTCGATTAGGATGACCTACTGCCACTTCAACTCTAAAAAATGGGACTAAAGTGGGGAAACTAAAGTGACTCCAATGAAGTGCAAACGAACCATCCCTTGCCTATAGCTAAGTGGAGCACTGTTGTTAAACCGACTATAGTACAAAAAGTAACCAAAGCCCTATAGACGTGAATATCACCAGCATAACCTTATGGACCAATTTCATGATCACACTGGCGTGGATCCAAAACCTCAGTTCATGTGGAAACCGTTTATCGCAAACCGGGTAGCAGAGATTCAAACTATCAGCGACAAGTAATCATGGAAACATATTCGGCCGGAAGATAATCCCGCAGACGATGCGCAGTCCATGGCGGAAAAACATCGAGGACTAATCCGGCAAGATTATTACGTTTAGTCCAAACAGTGGAGCAAGTGGCATTCACAGAAGAACATTCATCGCTAAGCAGAAACAAGCCTCTTAATAAGCATAGCATTAGCAAGTTTCATTCACTATATTCATTCCTGGACAAAAACAACGCAGTTCTGGTAGACTGGAAAATTTAAAGCTCCCCATACAAGGGACACTTTACAGACTTGGTCCTGGATTGGGGCCATCGCCAAACATTACATGGGAGTAATTCTCTCAAATTCGGCATATATTCGTAAACGGTTCTGGATCATCAGAGGGGTTCAAACAGTTAAACACCTCATACATCATTCCATCTGATGCCATCGATTCAAGGATAAAACCTACAAACAGCTCATGGGAAACTTTCCTGCTCCTCGAGTCACTGTAACTCGACCATTCACATCGATTGGAGTGGATTATGAAGGACCTTTTAACATACGGACGAGCAGAGGCTGTGGATATAAATCCTACAAGGGGTATATCTGCATCTTCATCTGCCTCAGTACCAAAGCAATTCACATCGAAGTAACATTGGATTTAACCACGGAGGGTTCGTAAGCGCCTTTAGGCAATTCACTGCATACAAGGTTAACATTCGAGAAATTGGCAACTTTACTAAATCAGATCGAAGCGTGCCTCCAGGCGGGGCCACTATGCTCATTAATTGAGGATCCAGAATCCCTAGTGCATTTCTTAATTGGAAATGCACTCACAACTCCTCCAGAAAAAGAACATCCAGACGCCCCAAAAAACTTCTCACCTCGATGGAGGATGGTGCAGAAGATGCGGTCGCTGTTTTGGAATAAGTATAGACAACGGATTACTTACATCGTCTACAGGAGCGGCCCAAATGGCGGAAGGAATCATAAAACCCTCGACAAAGGGGACATTGTCTTATTACGAGATGAACTGTTACCCCTGACTAGATGGAAATTTGACCGAGTTCTCGAGTTTTATCAAGCCAGGGACGGACTAAGCCAGGTAGAACTATTAGCGATCAAATGGACCAGTGTGAAGTATTTAACGTTAATAAAAAGTGTAGCTACACTTTTTAACGAAAAATGTAGATTCAAAATGTGTAGCTACACAAATTATCAAAAAGTGTAGCTAGAAAAGGAAAAAAAGTAAGAAACTCGAAACACGTGGTTTAATTAAAATTATTTATTAAAAATAAAAAATAAATATTGAGAATTACTGTAATACAAAAATAAGTGTATATACATATTTTACAACAAAAATTGTTTAAAGTATTTTAATTCAAAAAACCATCGCAACAATGATTGCCAAGTGTGGAATTTAGTGTTTTTAACTTGGGATGGTGTCTGAAATTTGTAAAAAAAATTCAAGGCAATTTGCATGTTGTGATTGGCGGTATGGCCCTACACGTACACGTGGAAGCATCTTTGGCCAAATTTACTTAAATCTTTAAAAATTCAAAAAACCATCGCAACAATGATTGCCAAGTGTGGAATTTAGTGTTTTTAACTTGGGATGGTGTCTGAAATTTGTAAAAAAAATTCAAGGCAATTTGCATGTTGTGATTGGCGGTATGGCCCTACACGTACACGTGGAAACATCTTTGGCCAAATTTACTTAAATCTTTAAAAATTCAAAAAACCATCGCAACAATGATTGCCAAGTGTAGAATTTAGTGTTTTTAACTTGGGATGGTGTCTGAAATTTGTAAAAAAAATTCAAGGCAATTTGCATGTTGTGATTGGCGGTATGGCCCTACACGTACACGTGGAAGCATCTTTGGCCAAATTTACTTAAATCTTTAAAAATTCATAAAATCATCAGGCCAATGATTGCCAAGTGTGGAATTTAGTGTTTTTAACTTGGGATGGTGTCTGAAATTTGTAAAAAAAAATTCAAGGCAATTTGCATGTTGTGATTGGCGGTATGGCCCTACACGTACACGTGGAAGCATCTTTGGCCAAATTCACTTAAATCTTTAAAAATTGACTGTAAGAGCGGCCCCTTGCTCATTTTCGAAAAAATGGACTAATGATGCCACTGGTCCAAAATCCACACCAAATAGACACTCGTTGTGGATGCATTGGCTTCTCCATGGTGATGTGCGGATTTTCTGAGCCCGAAATGCGACAGTTTTGCTTGTTGACGTAGCACCATAGGTGAAAATGATCTTCGTCGGAAAACATGATTTTTCGGTAAAAATGCAATTACCGAGCCATGATAAACGAATTTTTTCCCATCCAGAATTCAAGAGAAGGATACACACGACATTTCGTTTCAACAGTAAACGCAACAACCAGTCTTTTACACACTGTCTTTGGGGAGCGAATAATCAGCCGTAACGGCCGATTTGGCTCCGTTGGATTTATTTTGTAGGGAGACGACAAGGATAAGAGTTACGCTAACCATCCAGAGGCTATCCAAAATTTGGAAGATCAAATCGTAGCCAGCCGTTGAATTCGGGTGTACTACGAAATCTCGGTTTTTAAAATCTCGGTTTTCAAAATCCCGTCAAAATTGCCAAATTTTAAAAATTCAAACCGGGATTTCCTAAAAATCGGGTTTTTTATACAAAACCGGGATTTTGAAAACCGGGATTTTGAAAACCGAGATTTTGAAAACCGAGATTTAGAAAAAAACCGAGATTTTGACAAAGTGAGATTTTGAAAACAGAGATTTAGTTACACATCCGTGGAATTCATTTGAATGAAATTGTGTTCCATACTTAATGGCAATGTATACTCGTTCTAATAAAACAAACCGCTTTGAAAAATAATCATTCATCTTTGAATTAGAACCAAATTAAATTGCAAACGTTAGATGGGCCAACCTTTATACTGTTCTTAAACGAAGTGCTTTACGTCTTGAGATCGTAGGTTTTCCTTTCAGTTTTTAACTCTGAAATTAGTGTAACTTATACTGCGGGTCTGAACTAAGGCTCGCTTCTATCGGCGCCTTATATCAGCTGCGCAACTAAATTTTCGAGTTTCACACATATGTATATAGTTGTTATTTATGGCAGAAGTTGTGTTTTTTTCATAGCATGGACAGTTGTTAACGATAACC
Organism: Nephrotoma flavescens; assembly: GCA_932526605.1. NCBI lineage: Eukaryota > Metazoa > Arthropoda > Insecta > Diptera > Tipulidae > Nephrotoma > Nephrotoma flavescens. The sequence goes on along the minus strand of OW052220.1, from coordinate 69,815,191 downwards.
AGTTGTAATAGAAGCACATATCGCAACGCAAAAATATTTTTTCTAAGAACGAAATTGTCAAGTTTTGTGCCAAACAAACAGCATTTGCGCGATGCTTTGCTTTTCTGCTTCAACTTGAAAAAAAAATACAGCTGTCATTTATTTAATGAGGGGTACGGCGAACATGCAGTATGCACCATCGAAAACTACCAGTGAAGATTGGTTTAAACGCTTCTGAAGTGGCGATTTCGACATTAATGAAATGACAACATTTTAAGACACCGAGCTGAAAGCGTTATTAGATGAAGATGACATGCAAACTCCAGATCAGCTTGCGGAAGATATTTACAAACGTTTACATGCTATGGGAAAATTTAAAAGGAGGAAAAATGGGTGCCGCATGAGTTGACTGAGAGACAAATGAAAAATCGAAGAGCGAAAAGAGATTTCTGTGTCGAATTGTTACGGGAGATGAGAAGTGGATATTTTTAAGAAGATCAAATGCAAAAAGTCGTAGATTACATATGGTGAAGCATCAATATCGACGACATGGCCAAATCGTTTAGGAAAGATAACAGAGCTCTGCGTTTGGTGGGACCGGAAAGAAATCGTGTACTATGAGCTGCTGAAACAGGGTGAAACTGTCAATGGGCAACGCCATGATATGATAACAACTTATCAATCTGAACCATGCATTGCTTGAAAAACGGCCAGAATAGGACATGAGACACGAACGAGTGATATTCGCTCCATGCCGTCGCACTACTATCGCTCAGCACACCATCAAAACGCTCGGATGGAATCTGCTACCGCCCCCCCTTATTCGCCAGATCTGGCCCCCTCGGATTATCACTTGTTCCGGTCGATGGTTCCGGTTCAAAAACGAGATGGCAAAAATGTGTAGATAGCCTAGGGCAATACTTTGAATAAACCATTTTTTATATTTCTATTGAAATTTTCCATTTTTAATTTTTCAAAAAAATCCGGAAGTTTAGTTGCGCACCTAGTAAAAATATTCTGCCAGAATCCACAAAAACAGATATAAATCTAAAAACTGGAAAATTTCGCGAAACTTTCTTAAATGCCGACTAGACTACTATTACGCTAAGTAGGGATCGGCTTAAAATCCCGAATCACAAAATCGCGAATTAAGTATCAAAATCCCGACAAAAAAAAAATCCCGACTTTCAAAATCCCTAATTTTAAAATCCTTGCTCTCAAAATCCCGATTTTGCATAAACCTTAAAAATCCCGACAAAAGTCGGGATTTTTTTAAAAATATTAAATATTAAATTTTGTTTTTTAAGTATATGTAGTTAAAAAATCAAAATTTAATACTTTATATTTTTTATAACTACCTACTAGAGTAGGCGTCATTAATAGATTCTATATAATCGGCTCCTACGTGGGGCACGCAGTGCGACATGTTTGCCCATCCCGGCTCCTATGTCCCCCGAAGTTCAAATCTAAAGTCCCTCGGAGGGCTAAGCGTGCCCGTGAGAGTTATCGAAGCCGTTAGCCTCTACAATTATTGCATTTCAAAATGCAGACCCGCGGGGGCCCGAATTCATAATAAAAAAATTAAAAATCGGGCTTTTGAAAATCTGGATTTTGAAAGTCGGGATTTTGAAAGTTGGAATTTTGAAAGTCAGGATTTTGATTTTGGGATTTTGATTTCGGGATTTTGAAATTCGGGAAAACGAGCCCAACCCCGTTAAGTATAAGTAGTATCAAGTTAATTAAAAGAATTACTGCTAGAAAATCCAGTTGTCATAATTAACGAATTATTCTATTGGTCTTTAATCTGTGACCTATATTCTCCTTATAAAGGACTAGGCGAAGGTAACAAATGGGTCTATAATAAATTTATTAAAGGTATATTATCGTAATTTCTTCCCGCGGGTTTTAAGAGCTGAAGTGTAATGGCTTAATTTGTGGCTTCGATTCTCAATATTTAAAGTAGAATGCGAGAGGGCTTTTGGATATCGAATCTCAAAATCGCCAGTAGCAAATGTTTTGAACAGAAAGTTAATGTTTTGTGATAGCCTCAGTACAAATCGGAATGCTGAATTCTACGTGCATAGAAATAAAATTATGAGCCGAATTGAAAATGCGGTTCTTTACATGTTATCACAAAAATGCAGTTTTTCATTACAAAAAATTTCATTACCACCGTAATTTATGTAATTTTTGAACTTCGATTTCGAGAAGGATACCAGAAACCAAACGACAGCAGGTTTTTAATTGGCATTTCTCTTTTCATTACTTGAATTAACAAAAAAAAATTGCAGTAGATAAATTCGCATCGCACAACAAAAGAAAATCGCAACAACAAAATTGAAATAAACATTTAAGCCGGTTTTCTATGTATTTTCAAAGCAATGAACGGTAATGAAAAGAAAAGAATGAAAATAACTAAAACTGGAATATATTTGCATTGTGCATTTTGTAATAAGACCAAGACTATGAAAGATACAATAATACGATAAGTTAGACCTCACATACCTTAAAAACTTCAGAAAAGAAGCCAGATCCAATTTTCTCCTTGATAAAATCGTCCACCGAATATAATGCTGATACGGCCGTTTTAAGTGCGCGACATGACGACCCGGTAACAAAACGATCCGATTGCCGGGTCAATGGCGGACCCGGCCCACTTATTTGGCTTACGTTCATTGTTATCAGCTTACAATTTTAGTGCACGGTCTGATGGTATCCAAATTATCCATAATCCACTGAAACACTTGATATTTCACTTCAATTTTTGGATCACTTCACTAATTTCTAATAAATATATTTCTTATATATATATTTGATTTTTTTTTTAATTTAAATTTCACACAAAATAAATAAATATTAATTTTTAAATAATTTTACTTTATAATTTTTTTTTCACATTTTCCAAATCTTAAAACGAAAACCTAATAAGAAAATAAAATAGAATTGAAAATCTAATACGATTCACATAAGAATAAGATACACACACAGGGAGACCGAAATGTATAACAATTTTGTTTCGTTTTCTGTTTCAAAATAGATAACAATATTATTTCACGAAAAATTCACACGCAAAAAAAGCAAATTATTAAATTTTATAAACTATTAAATAAATAATTTGTCACTTGAGAAATTTACGGATTTGGTTTAATTCAAGAAAACATATTTTCCCAAACTCGAATTTTATAAAATCAAACACACAAATTATACAAAAAAAAATGTACGATTCACAATAATAACAAATCAAAATTGTGATATTCTTTATTTTTTATCACTACGAATTAGAACTACAATCATTTAACTATTAATTATATTAAATTATAAAAACAACACAAAATTTGTATTTATTTTGTGACGCTTTCGGAACAAGAAAATATAATTTGTTTCTTTTTTTATACATTACTTCTTTATTGACTGAAATTTCTCCGAGTTAAATAAACTGTAGAGCAGACATGTTTACAAATGAATGAAATCAAAAAAAAATTGGAAAACAAAAACAAAAAAGTGCAAAATAGAAAAAGAAATGTTTTTAGTGCTGCCATAGTATAAATATTTCCCTAGTTTTTATTTGACGTTTTGGAAATAAAAATACTGGGAAATAAACATAAGAACCTTACAAATGTTTTATTCGTTAAACCAATGCCGCTTCAAATAAAGCCATGACAACAGAAAAAAAAAATCGAATTTTTGTCGGAATATTTTTCAAACTACATAGAAGTCAATAGACAAAGTTACTTTTCGTAACTTTTTATTTTGTATGTTGTTCAGCTTGAGGCAATAGTGGTCAAAATTTAATTTCGAGTTAGTTTAAAGTATTAAATGAACGTATTTATTATCAAAAACAACACTAAAAAGAATCATAAACTATTTTATCATGTTTTTTGTTGATGAATGTTTCATGTTCTACCTATAAAATTTTTAATATTTTTTTTCTATTCTCCAACGTTGATATCGATAATTATAATTGTTTATGTGTAGGACAAAAGCAATATTTTATGTGGGGCATTGTTTTTTTTATAATCAGATGAGGTACATGTATTTTTATACAACTATCACATTATTCGTTTCGATGCGTTTCCGATAGAATAACGGTATTTTAGAAGTAAATATATTTTTTTGTAAAAATATTACTTCTAAATTAATTGGAACATCACGGATTCCATGTAGCGGATTTTTTTGAACTATGATAACTACAAATTTTGACATTCATCCCACATGCATGAAATAAACAATTAGCGACTTTCGCGATAATTTATTCGATTTTGTGTTAGCTTGGCTTGGTTTAATTTTGTTTAATTACATATATAAATTAAAAATGGTACAAATTTTATCTATATACATAATTAATGATTTTGTGGCATATGAAATATAAAACACATGAATCTATGTATGATCTTGATTTTGTCGGCGTATCGATCACACATATCATTTTATGTACTTAAGTTAGTTTCAATCTGATTCACCAGCGGCGCTTTTTGAACTTTTAACAATCGTCAATTCCATAGAAAACGTATCGAAACGAAAAATGTGATAGTTACAACATGTCGGGGCTTCAACCAATTATTATTTTAATATTATAATTATTTAAAAATATTTTTTAATGTAAAAGTAGCAAAATAAAATACAAATAAATTTGTCATTTATTGTATTTAAATGTTTTAGGTAATAATAAATAAAATTTACCCCGATGATGACTCGAAAGGTCGATATATCGGTACTAAAATTAATAATATTAACATAAAAGAAATTGTGTTATATTTATAAAATTTTTAAATAAATATAAAAAAGAAGCCAAATAAGAAGCCATTTTCAAATATTTATCCTATTCTCATAGTCGTGTCACTTCATATGAAGTGACAATAGTCGCGTCACATGACATGAACATTGATATTCTTGAAGTCGATTCAAGTGACGCGGGTTAAATGGTTTAAAAACACAAAATAAAACTATATTTAGACACGGTGTAATTCAATAATAAAAATGCTATTTACTTTTGATGAATTCGACAAAAAATAATCTTGTCCTTTGAAAAAATTAGGTGACAGAACGTCACATGAACTGACTATAGTCGAAGGTTGCAACTATGAGAATAAGAAAATGTAGTCGACGTGACTTTTGTCACTTGAAGTGACGTGGTACGAATATGGGAATAGGGGTGTATAAATCAAGGTTAGAGGGTGTGCTCTTCATGTTCCATCCAGGCGGTATGTTGTACCATCACTTCGAATCGAAATTCGAAAAAAGTCGAATTTTCGATATGTTGTATCATTTTCGAAAAGCAAAAATGGTACAACTTTCACTTTTGCGATTCGACTTTTTTCGAATTTCGACATTTTTCGATCGAAGTGATGGTACAACATACCGCCCCGTGGCCCTATTCTGGTAATTTCTCGGGAATAGGGAATAATTTACTTTTATAGCAGCTATTCCCCAGATATTTTTCCCAATTCCCCGTTTTCCAAAAGTTAATTCTGGCGATTGGGGAATAAATGTACGGGAAAAAATTTAATTACTCGAGGTCGACCCGTGCCGCAATAAAACAAGAAAACAAATGTTTAAAAATAGTTTACTACGTTTACTTGGTTTTTATTAATATTTTAATCGAATTTTACTTACAAAATAAATTTTGTTTATTAAAATAAAAATTGGATATTGATATTTCCAATTGATATTACTAATTTTTAGTATAAATAAAACAAAAATTACATAAATACAATAAATTTCCGTTATATTCTATTCCAAGTTAATTCTTTCCTAAAATAGGTATATGGAATAATAAACGTCAAAACTGCTATAATGAGGAATAACCTTTTCCCAAAAAAAATTTTCCCCAAAAGCCGGAATACACTTTTGGGGAAAAATAAATAAAACTGCTACAAAATTTAAAATTTCCATTCCCCGGGAATTACCAGAATAAAGTGGCACTATTCTGGTAATTCCTTGCTAATAGGAAATTGGGGAAAGATTTTATATGTAATTTCAGATCAAATATTTTTTTCCGGCCTACTAAGGAGAAAAGTTTGATGTAAATATTTATAAATTGGGAATAATTTTTCCATATCTAAATTGGCAGGGAAAATTATTCCCAATTTTATTTTGTTTTCAAAAAAATTACCACTAGATTTTTACCTCAGTATGCCAGAAAAAAAAATTCTAAAATAGAAATTACATATAAAATCTTTCCCCAATTCCCTATTCCCAGGGAATTACCAGAATAGTGCCACAGGGGCGGTATGTTGTACCATCACTTCGAATCGAATACGAAAAAAGTCGAATCGAAAAAGTGAAAAGTTGTATCGTTTTTGCTTTTCGAAAATGATAGAGGAAATGATGTAACAGATACAGGTAACTGGTATCAGGACATGTTGGAAAACTTTCTTGTGTCCAAATTTGATCAATTAGGGCTACACCTCATATAGTGCCCTTTTTCAGACCGAATAATGGCTGAAAGTGGTGATATCGTCTGACCCCTACGATCTCCTGACTTCTTCCTATAAGAGAAGGGGTACCAATAAACCAACCACAATCTCGATTCATAAGGATACCTTTTGCTGAAATAACACCAGAAGCCAGCGAGAATGTTATGCTTACGCCACGGCCAGGGGCGGTCAATCAATAAAATATAAATTATAGAATTGTATTTCATTTAAAAGTTGTTTAAAAAAATATCGATGTAAGAGAGCACCTTGTATTAAATAAACAATTATATTTTTGTACCTAAATTCTAAAAAATATACCCGGCACTTTCAGGTGGGCCCGATTTTACTTAACTTGTTCCCAACTGTTGCGCGTCCTGAAAGCGCATCCTATATAGATGAGTGCCGATTATACAGGGTGTCCGCAAACTTGAAAACTTGCTCTTTGATGAAAACAAAGGTGACTTTACTTGTATGTATCACTTCGCACGTGGATATTCCAACATGGTGGGCCATGAGATCATGGCTCGAGGAAAAGGTGCTATCAATATTTCTGCGAACGACGGTGATTCATGGATTCATCAGGAAACATGTACGGAAGTACGGAGAATGGAAACATTTAAGCAGTAGGAGTTCGACACGGCAGGCTATATCAAAGCTGAAGAATCATCGTAGGTCGATGCGTCCATCGCAAGTGAGTGTGAAGCGTGCCTCTACGAAAAGTAGAAGTCAAAGAAATGTGGCCAAATTATCCATGCGGACATTTGTGGGCTAGAACGGTTTTTCGTTACGTATATTTTATGAAACAAAAATCGCGGTAATGCGAATGAAGCAGCAGATAATGGGGCAGAGTTCGTCAATGCAGAATTGGAAATTTTTTTCAATGAGATGGGCATTGAGTATAAGCGAACTGTACCGTATACGCCGGAGCAAAACGGTTGTGTGGAACGTCACGATCGCACAACTGCCAAAGGAAAAGGGATTCCCTCCACTCGATCAAGGATTCGTAATCGTATCGAGGATTCGTAATCAATCAATCGTAATCGTATCGAGAGTGGAATTCGGAGACGACCATAATTGAGAGCTCATGACGTTATTGTTCTTCTGGAAGAATCAATGGCTGCATCGGACATTAATAAGGAAAGATGAAGGAAACATCGAGTGATTCCGTTGACAGAAATATACTGTCAGTTCTGCATGCACGAGGACCTTTCAACCATCTGTGACAACTCTTTGGAGAAATCGCAAACACCATCCACTACATGAAGATGAAATAACTACCATTACTTGGAACAGATGTAAAATTTTCATGCGTGTCCATCAACCATCTACAATAATAATACTGGACTCACCAAACACGGATATTTGTTGAGCTTAGGGGACACGATGACGCGTTTACGGTTATTTCGAACGGCTCATAAAGTTTACCTCCAACAATCAGCCAGTATTTTGATTCAGTTTTATGGGATGTCTTCGAGGATCAAATAGAGAAAAAAGTTCGAATATGCTGTAAAATAGAAGATCGCATATGTTTTAACATAAGCCGTTCTCATGTTTTCCACTACGGATCCTTCTCCTGAGTAGCAATTGCCGGCATCCAGCCATTTTTATTGTTTTGGGTTGTGATCGATTTTACACTAAACAAGATACCGAAACACCTTTTGCCGCTATGTCTACGTTAAAATTTAGTTTATAAAAAGGAATTTAGATTCGAGAATTAGTTCTGGACGAAACTCTGGAAGTTGGATAAAACCATACACTTCCTAATTGATATCAAAGTTGGTTTAAACGATGTAATTGGGATACTATGATGAATTTTGGAAGGATTGTCTAAGTTTTTAGAGCAGCTATAACGCGTCCACTACTGCGAAACATTCCTGAATCTTAGCTGCACTATACGGTTTAAGGTACCTAGTTCGTTTAAAAATCCCTCTAAAACAAGACACAAATTCTTTATACTAAACAAATATATTAACCAATGATTTATTTCTTAATGTATTTTAGATATTTATTTGCCCTAAACGAATCGTCAACCTCTTCAGTAACTCGCACAATTTTCCTTGGTTTTCTCATCTCAATCCGTTGCTTGCGTTCGGTCTCCGATAATGTATTTACATCGAGCGGGAACTATAAAAATACAAACATCTAATTATTAAACAAATCACTAAATTTTATTTTAATTAACTGCTTACCGTAATTATTTTTCTTGGCTCTTGATATTTAATGTTGATTGAAGCCCCGTTTGAAAGAACCAGGACCGTGGGATATGTGCGAACGTAAAATTGACGATGAATCTTTGTTATACTTGCCGTATTGCATGATAAATTACGAACCCCAAATTTAACTAACTCTAAACCATAATTTTTTAATAATAAACTATTCATTTTATTTTATGTACGCTTTATTTGAATGAACTTAAATGTAAAATTGCAGTTTTGCATAACCAATAACCATAGTAAGGTTATGTCATTTCGATTACTTTTGTTTGACATTTGCGTAACGAATGCGCTCGGTATTTGAGGGCGCCTTTATAATTGCGTTCGTTCGTTCAACGCTTTTTTTTCGAACAATCATATCTTGTGAAAAAATTCAGAAAAAAATCGTTATTTTTGAGCAATAAACTTAAAAATTAAATTTATATATATCCCTTTTTATATGTTACATAATTTATATATTTTCAATTTATATATTATCTGATTTAAATAAGATCCGTTAAATCCGGAAGAACAGAGATATATGCCGTTTGCAGCCACATTTTTTTCTTCAATATAAGCCCACAACGCACAAATGTGTATGTATAAAATGACAGATTGTATTGTCTTCCGGATTTTAACGGATCTTAGTTAAATCGGTATTCTTTTTCAAAAAAACAGTATAATTTGATAAAATATTATAATTATTTGTTTTTGAAAACAATAATTATTTTATTATTATTATACATAGTTAATAGTCTTATTTTTAGGACGAAAACTAAATTAAGTGGTATGCACAAATGTGTATTTTAACATGATTTTATTTTCGACATGTATTCGCTTGTTGTAATCGAAATCTACATACACAATTGTGTATACGTGCCAGTAACTGAATACACAATTGTGATCGCTGGCCGGAAAAGAGATAACATGAACGTAAAATTCTCAAATTTTGTCACATTTAGCGTTACCGTGAACGCACTCGTAAACAATTCTTCCGACGTTTGGTAGAGAACAAACACAAAAACTACAATCTCTTTAGAATGCATATAGGGTTCTAAGAGGTTTATGAACGGGGTTGCGCAACGAATATTGGACTAGTCCTTATCCTCGGCGCCTACGCTGTTGTCATAAAGATTGTTAAAAAAACGTTTGTATTTTATATTTCAATGTAATTTTATTTGTTACTTATACTTTGACGAAACTTACAAAGAACGAAATTTATTGGCTTGAAAACAATTCAACTCTTCAAAAAGTCAATAAATATAAATGAAAATAGGATTTACTTAGAAATAAATTTTATATTGGCCTTTTCGAATCCTTTGGATTTTAACACATGTTTGGCATCCGCCCGCGTAATATTTGCCCGGAATAAATTTTGCTGTTTGAATTCTTTCAACTCAGCTTTACGATGTTTATCAGCTTTGCTATAACCAGCTGCCCCATCAATTTCTCCCCCAATATCTACCACTATAAAATTTGTCGTACTGTAATGGTCTAAATTTTTTCTATTTTCCTGACCCAAATCTGATTCCTTAAAAAAACCAGCTGATGTCCAAACGGGTTGCGGTAAGACATTTGTCGGCTCATTAAACTTTAATTTTCGTTTTGGTATTTTTTGCTTAGGTACTAAAGATACACGGAAATTATTTGAAAGTATTTTAGGCGTTATTGGCGATACTTTAAAACCGCTGGGTCGAATTTCTGGAGTTTTTTCTTTCTCTTCGAATTTCGGGAATTTAATTTTTTTAGATGGGGCTGAACTTACTGGTTTGTCTTCTAATTGAGTTAATATATTTTCAGGAAGTCGACGGGATTTTGAGTTCCCATCCGGCTGATTTATTATAATGTCGGGTGCCTCGCGTTTCGCTTCCGATCGTATTTTCTCTGCCCCGCGTTTCGCTTCTGATTGTATTTTCTCTGGCCCGCGTTTCGCTTCCGATTGTATTTTCTCGGACACATGCCGCTTTTTCATCTTTTTGGCTGTGGGCGATTCGGAGTTTGTACTCTCCACAATTTTATCGAATTTTCTTTTGGTCTCCAATTTCCCCTCAGCGCTACTTATTTTTGGCTCTACAAAGAAATAAATTATTAGATTACACGTTTATGGATTTTCGAATCATTTATATTACTCGGCTCAAGGTTAGGTAACTTCGTTGATTTGGGTGACGGTTGCATAGGCGATTTTTCTTTAGAAATTTCCATCGCGATAGGTGACGGGGATCTTTTCCTTTCTTTCTTTTTCGGTTTTTTATCCTAAAATAAAACAAGTTCTATTAGCCTTCGAAAATCATAACAATTTTTCATTCTCTACCAGCTGATTTCTATCTAATCAATTTGACAGAGTACAAATTTACAGTTTGATTGGTCACTTACTTTCTTTTTAGCGAATTCGACGCGTAACGCTTTTCTAGCCAATTCCCGTTCCTTCAAAATTTCATCACATTTCGCTTGTATTACTTTTAAGGAAATTTCTCGCTTTTCAGGAATTACTGCTTTTACCGGTGTTTTCTTATGTTTTTTAATTTTACTGTTATTCAAATTAATATCTCTGGATGATTCATTTTGTTCATTATCAGCCAATCCTTCGATTGATGCACTTGGTAGAGCTGCGATTTCGTGTTCATCATTACCTTCGACAAGTGGTCGTTTGACGGGAGATTTATTTTTACGTTTCGTTACAAAGACACTGTCTAATCCTTTATTATGTAACTCATCGACTAAAGCTTCTTGAATATTGGTTTCCAAGAACATTTCACTTGCAGCAGACGAAGAACGTCGTTTTGATTTTTTAGCCGAGCATGGCTCAATCATTGAAACGTTAACTCGTTCTGACTTTAACTTATTATCGACTGATTCTGAAATTGATAACGACCGACGATTTATTTTCTTCGATGAACCTGTCTCGCTTTTTGATAGATTTTGTGCAACTGGTTCCATCTCTGCTATATTGTCAGCTTCCTCGAAATACCCACTCGTCGATTTAGTAAAGGATACGGAACTTCTTTGTCGTGCCTTAGTTGAAACCATTTCTGTCTTTGATGATTCAACTTGTGCTACCGGTTCTGTCTCGCCATGATTATTCTCCTCCATGAGTGATGCCGACATGAGAAATATACCGGATGGCGCTTTCGAATTTATGATTTTATCGAAGTCTAATTTAGTGTCTGCATTACGAACGGTAGAAAATGAACTACTAATGATCTGACGTTGGACGAAATTCTTGGATGTCTGTGGCGAACAGCTTTTGGCTTTCCGTCCGACTATATTCTTGGTGAAATTTTCAAAAGTTTCAGCAAAACTTTCATCGGATGATTTATTTTCAATATTATCTTGATCATCGGTTGATGAAAATGACGTTGATATACATTTGTGGCTCAAATTATCCTGCTTGCAAGTTTCATCTAATGGTATCTGAACAACAACATCATCTTCCTGGATTAATAGTATTCTTGAGCCGTTATCAGTATATTCCATGTGTTGCGATAAATTATTGTTTGAATTAGATTTGTTAGGTGATTTCGGAATAATCTCAGTAGTAGGCGATTTAGTGACACTTGTTTCACTGATCTTATCAGACGAATCCTGAACTACAATTTTTAATTTTTCAGGCTGCTTGAGCGGCGAGGTCTTAACCGGAGTTGGGTTTTTAAATGGATATGCTGATTTAACTGGAGTTACTTCTTGTGAAGGCACTGGATCTAATGATTTAACGGGCGTCGCTAATTTTACTGGGGTTGCTAATTTAATTGGAGTTTCCGGCTTAGCGGGAATTTCTAGTTTGGCTGGGACATCTTTAGGCGAAATAAGTTTCACGGGAGTTGCTGAATCATTTTTTGGTGTTGATTTTCTAGAACTCATTGGTGTTTTAGTAACTTCTTTAATCGGTGTATCCATCGTTTTCTTATCCGAAATATTCTGATCGAAGGATCCTGAAATATCTGCTTTTGCAGCCTTTTCCTCTACTTCTTTAGCGTTCGAACCATGCTGTGTTAATTCCGGACCCCCATTAGAATTATCCTGGGTTTGGCCTTCAATTTCAAACTTGGATAAATTACTTAAAGACAATTTTGATTTATAATTCGAAATATTTTCTTTAGTATTGATTTGGTCATTTGAATCGACATCTTTTTCAAATGATGCTTCATTTAAGGTTGTAATTTCTTTGTCCACTTTATTCTCAACAATAACTGGCTGACTTTCAGTATCTATATTTTTCGATGTGCCCGTGAATTTCTTTAAACTGGTATTACGATAGTACTGGTCAGTACCTTCATTGTCAGTGCTGTCACTCTCATCGCTAGAATCAATGCCTATTGTTTTAGGTGATACTTTTTGAGGTAAAACTATATTAGGTGTACTTGTTGGATTTGCTTTTTTGCCGATATTGATACCTGGTGATGCATCGCCACTGGACAAGGTGTCTTGTGAAATTATATCGCTGCTCACAGGTGAATGTTCTGTCTGTTTATTTTTTGATTTATGTTCCAGCGTAGGACTTTTCGATGAAGTGTGCCGGGTTCTAATTGGCGAGCCTAATTTATCCTCAGCTTTAGTTGGAGTTTCAATTGTGGTCATGCTTCGTCTAGGACGTCCCAACGCTGGTTTGTTTTCAATCTCTTCAGTTTGTTTGGCTAATCTAGATCGAACTAATCGAATGAACGGATTTTTTAGAACCGATGCATCTTCAGAGGTCATACTTGTCCTTCGCGTAATTCGCTTGCCAGCAGACGGTGTATTTTCAATTGAATCTTCCAAATTTTCTAATCGGGACAAATTTTCTTTAGTGAGCTGCAATTTTGATGGTGTGCCCAAATCAGGGGGCGCAATACTACGCCTTGTTGAACGGCGTGGTGTTAAAGAATCAATCGATCCAGTCTCAGATATTGACTCAAGATTTGATTTTAGTGGTGTACGCGTAGAATGGTCAAGTTCTTGATCAACTGACCCAGCCCGTCTGCTAGACCGAGTAACTAAAATATATACATGTAAAAATTATACAATGACCGCCACAATAAAGAAAACACATTAGAAACATAACCGCACATTATAGCCGCCATTCTAGACTAGTTTAAAATTTACCTTTCGCTATAGCAACTCCATCCGGTGATTTCTCAAGTTTGGACGTTCGTGGCATTTTAATTATTTTACAACACGCAAATTATTTTATTTTAAATAAGAAATGTTTATAGTACAAGATAACATAAATTATTATTTTCACCGCACGGCACGTGTATATTCTGTGATTTGTAAAATTAATGCGCGATTAGAAAAAAAGACAGTTATTTATTATTTTTGTTGTAATGTTGGCTCAACTGACAACCCGTATACCGAAAATTTTAATATACAAACCAGAAAATAAAATCTCGAATAAAGCACCCCAGAAACCAAAACAAGCGATCACAAAACGCGTTACCATGAACCCAAGTATTTTTACTTTCAATTTTCCTGGCGATATTCGTACTTAAGTACTAAACTTAGTCTAGTATTTTTCTAAGTTTGAGTTGCAATTTATTAAAATAAAACGTATGAAACGTGTCGCGATTATACGAAACTGAACGAAACTCAATAAAGGAGAATTGTATACATGTATGTGTGAACAGAAAAGACAAATACAAAATGGCGGGAGCGAGGTTGTGCATGAATGTAAAATGCTATATTTGAAAATGTTAGAAGAAAAAGATTGCGGCATCCAAATGTGAGAGCAAAATAAAAATTTAGGTTTAAAATGAATATTTTTATTTTATTAAATTTGCGGTATAAAAATATACATACATATATACATATTATATACGAATCTAAATTATATTTTAGTTAATTTTTTAATTATTTTTTATTATTACACAATTTGAAATTATTCTTTGATTGTAATATTAAAAGTTTAAATAATTTTCCAAATAGGTACTATGATTATTGCACATCAAGTTTATTATTTTCGCATTTGTTTTCTACCTAAAAACTTAAAACTGAACTAGAAATTAATTAATTTATGAAAACAATATTTGAATAGATATAAAATATATTTTGATGTAATTTTATTTAAATTAACGCACATCTTTAAATTTTTTTAACAAAATTTTGTAAAATTACCAAACTCATGTCGTGAACATGAAAAATAAAAACAAACCATGTACATTACACGCTATACACATTCCTACGAAAGAAAAATTGCGGTAACACAGTATACAGTAGTAACGACACAGTATACATATACGCTACAAACACTATCATTATAATGTGAAGTTTAACTTTCGTTAATTTTGGATGAAAACGAAGGAAAATACTATGCTCAATTTTTACTTTCGTTTTGTTATACTTGGGAATTGAGAGAAAAGTGGTCAGTATTATTACACGAAAAAGAGAATAAATAGTAGGAATATTACTTGAGAAATTTTTGCTAAAGTGTAGATGACGTGGTTGGGTCGGATTCATACTTCTTCGTTCATCCATTCGAACAATTTTTTTCGCAAGAGATGTAGATCGAAAAAATGGTTTGAATGAATGAACGAAGAAATATGGTCCGGCCATAATGAAAATATTCTAAAAAAATTTCTTTGTAGGATTGTGTATTTATCGTTTTTAGCGATTTCGGAAAAATTATCATATACACCGGAAAAATTTTGACATTCTCATTTTTTTTTTTTTTGATAAAAAGTGAAACGGGAATACCCTGCCTGTAACAAAAAAAAACAACGAACGAAGTGTGTATAGAGATAAGTAGTATAAAAGAGTATGACATGACAATGGAGAACGACGTACATTTTTGAATTTATGTTTTTTTTGTGTTATCATCTAACCGTTTGACTTTTATTTTATTTAAATTCGAACATAAAATCGGGGTTTAGTTCAGAAGTGGGATAAAGTACTTAAAAATACGTGACAATAAAGTGCATTCGAATGAAATTATAAACAAACGGTGAATGTAAAAAAAATGAAAACGAATCGTGGATATATCTGTTGATTTGTGCATGAGAGAGGAAAGCCTCAGCTACAATGCATCCGCTCCGTTCCTTTTTCCTAAAATAGTTTCCGTTCCGTCTTTTCCGTTCGCTAGTTACAATGTATCTGTTCCGCTTGTCAAAATCACATTTTAATGAAAGTAAATAAAACGTCATGGAGGATTATGAAATTTTAAAGTTGCTGTGTGATTTGTATATTTTTTAAATTTTAAATTTTTACGGAAAAGCGGAACGGAGCGGAGCGGATGCATTGTAACTGAGGCTTAATACAGTTAATTATAAATAGCGGAACTTCGTGGTATATAAAAATTGCACAGGGTGAATCCACTTAAGTTGTTGTGAATTTTCAAATCTATCGGTTGCGAAATTAATCAAATGTGGATAACTTTTGTTAAGCAATAACGGGAAGCGTAAAACGTTAGCTTAACGGTTAGAAATGTATGAAAGTGGAACGTCGCATTTACAAGTGAGAGTGAACAATGCAAATGGTTACGAGTTGCAGCAAAATGGTGGCAATTGAGCGAATTGAACGCGAATGAACAAAACACTTGTGATACAAACGAGCTAAATGATGTATGTTGCATTCGAAAAATGTTATTTACGAGCAAAACTTAACGTAACTTGAACAGTGAATAAAATTTTTAGAGAGAGAAATCTAAATAATGAGGAATTATCGAAATTGTTGAGTTACCAGGCAAACGACGATAAACGTACTTCATTCCCGGAAGAAGATACCAACTATCGTAATTCTCAGAATCGATTTAATCGTACACCCCGTGATGTGATCGATATACGTCCAGAATTTGGTCCTGCAAGGGCAGCATTATTAACTTCGGAACAATTCGTTCAAAAAGTTGAATTGTTGATGAATATTTATGAAATAAATGAACAATGTGGATAAGGTGCACTATAAGATGGCTACCGTACGTAATATTAATATGCAACTCCGATGTTGTCTGGTCTCACAATTTCGACAATACTTACCAGCAGATCAAAAACGTTAATTTAACACGAATTAAGTTTAATACATTTATTTTACATATATTTTGTTTTAGATAATAATATTTAATAATTTTAAGTACAAAATGAATTATAAGTTTCAACAACATCGACTTGCTATGGAGAGCGAAGAAACAAGAAGAATAAAAAAGCGCATTTTTTACCTTTTTCTACTAAACATCCTTTGTAAGTCCATAGACATGCAAACTATGGAAGAGTGTTTCATTTTCAGGACGCGTGTACAGAGAAAAATTACTAATTTACAACCCTTGGATACGAAATATCAAGGTACGTACGCGAACAATTAATACCGATAATGAGAATTCTATTCCGCCATACATCGTCGGTTGAGTATACAAAATAATATAAGTACGCCGGGAAAACCTTAACAAGGAAGCAACCAACGAAATTTGTCCAGCTAGGACATATGAATGTTATAATTGTTCAAAACCAGGACATTTATCTATAAATTGTCCTGAACCACAGAGACGAGAACGATGTAGAAAATGTTCACGTGTTCATCTGAGGGGACAAACAGAATGCTACACTACGACTGGCACTCAAAAATCTTTCAATGGTAGAATAACAACTGACGGTGCGCGTTCCTATATCAAAACTGTAATGTTGAACGGTAACGTGAAATTTTTCTGATTAATTGATTGTGAAAGTCAATGCCGAATGATACGAGAAAGTAACATGGGACTTGAAATGGAACGAAGTAAGTGTAACGTGTTTGTCAAAGGATTTGCAATACGTTTTATTTGCAAATACCGTCGTTTGTGGATTTCATCAGTTTTTGCTGGTCTCTTCAATTTAGATCACATTTGTTGGAAGATTGTGGTTTCAAGTACATCTTGTTTCAAATTGAAATTACTCGTTGGTTACCATTAGCTGGTCCTACGTCGAATAAATCAGTAGCCAGTTTTATGCCGATAGGTTCGTCAACAGAGTCTCTGTACTTTTGCAGGTATACGACATCATTGCAGACTGATTTAGTAATAATATTTAATTAATGAATTTTAATATACTATGTAATTAAGTTAATTTCGATATATTTTTATTTCGCATCATACAAAAAACAAACACAAAATTTATATTTTTTTAAAATTACGTTTGAAAATTTGAGAATTTTCTTTTCTTTACAATGGATTTGATTTTAAAAATTCGGAATTGCGGAATTTCCTCTCCTGCGAATTTGCATTATGACGATTCAATCACGCAAAATAATACAGTATCTTATACTCCTGAGCAATTACGCGAATTAATTAATTCTGAAACCGCGAAAACGTTATCAACGTTATCAAATGTTATTTAACGCCGTAAATAATATTGTTAGTAAAATTTGGCTTGGTTAATCGGGTTTGATATTATTAGTGTGGCTTTCAAATCTATGAAGCCACTATATAACCAAAATCCTACAGTTTGATTCAAAATTCTGGAAACTCACCTTCTATTAGCTGATATTGTTACTGAGGGTACTCAACATTCTCACGCGATCAGTACACTCGACTCTAGGTCTCATAATACCTACGCGGTCATAATCACGCGTGGGAATGGTAAAAAACCTTATACTAATTAAACCTAAAGAAGAAGTTGTCAAAGTGCTCGAGAATTCTGAGTGGTCAACAATAAACCGTGTTTTACATGGCTTAACCTGAGGGGATCGTAAGCCGTGTCAATTATTGAACGAGTTTCGACTTAATGCCGAAACTGCATTGAGTGAAAAATCATTGAAACAATTTTGGATGTCTAGATTTCCTTCTGAGATTCAATTGATACTTGAACCTTTTGAAAATGACCTTAATTTATCGACATTAGCTGAGCGCGCAGATGCAAATTCTTCTGATCATGGTGCATCATCTATATCATCTTTGTTTCATTGAACGGACAATTCTGTTTATTTTAAGATTGGTGCAAACGTCTGTAAATTTTTACTGGGTTGTAAATATTTTGCAGTATTCAGAATCGAGAATTATTCATAAAACTAGACAGTCATCAGATGATCGTGGCGTATCTGAATGAAGATCCCTCAACAAGTCGCCTTATTATTCAGGACATCAATTCTCAATTATTGCTATTGACACTGGAGCTGATGTTTCGATTGTTCCTTATAAATTTTTCAAAAATCTTCAAACTCCTGTTTCGACTCATTAATTATTCGTAGCCAACTTTTTGCTCAAAATTTTAAAATCTTGATTTTGGTTTTAGAAGAGTGTTTCAATGGGAATTTATCTAAGCACATGTGTCGATTTCCATTTTGGGGGTCGATTTCCTCAAATTTTCAGGTCTCCTGATTGACATTCAAAAATATCAGATCATTCATTATTCATTACCCTCTCTTTTTATTCCGCGAGTACTTTCGATTTCATCAACATATGGTTTTATCGTTTATTAATAAAACTGTTGTAAAAATCGAAATTTTAACTCGATCATTAAACACAATGCAGGGACGCATAGACTGGAGACAACCGGTCTGCTTGTTTCCGCAAAACCTAGACGTCTCGCTCCACTCTCCAAATAAGCTCCTCATATTCAAAAATGTATTCAACCACATGATGGCACGGGGCATTTGTAAACCGAGTAGTAGTCCATGGATAAGTCCTCTGCATCTTGTTAAGAAGAAACATGGAGATTGGAGATCATGCGGTGATTACCGATCGCTAATCGAGTAACAATTCCGAACAGATACCCAATACAGATTCTACAGGACTTTTCGTATCAAGGTTGTACAATATTTTCTACTTTAGACCTTGTACAAGCGTATCATCAAATTCTGATCGAACCTTGTGATATTCGAAAGGCAGCACTTACAACTCCAATCGGTTTATTCGAATTTATTAAAATTATTTTCGGTCTAAAGAATGCAGCACAAAACTTTTCAACGATTGCTTCATTCGATTTTATTTTGCACCTAAAAATTTTGAAGAACATTTTGACGTCTCGGGATTGTTTTTTAAAACTTATGAAAATGGATTTGTTTATTAATTCTGAGAAATCCGCCTTTGCATGTAACGAAATCAATTTTCCTGCTCACGCTATTTAATTCAGCATGGGCTAGACATTTATTCAACGAAAATTGGTTACGAATTTGCCCTGTCAAATCCGGTTCGTATCAATTGATTGTGGGAACTGGAAATAATCTCTGAACAGTTTCCAAATATTTACCTAATATTCACGCCACTACTGGAATATTCCCGGAATATTCCGATAATAATTTTCCCACTCTAATTTTACCAACACTAAATCGCAACAACAAATAATTCCAGCAATTATTTATTAATCCACTACACCATTTACAATTTTTAACTACACCACTATTTTCACTTATGTATAGTTCTATCGTACAAAAAATTTTGATGTAAATCAAAAACATTTGATCTAAATCAATATTTTACGTTCTATGCGATACAAAAACGACAGATAGATTTGATCTAAGTCAAATCTATATTTTTCGAAAGATTTGATATTTTTTCGATTTGATTTACACTACCACCACCAAACCTTATTGTCAATTATTGACAAGTAACATGATACCAAAGTGCGCCATTTTAATAATTTCTTATTTATGACTTTTTCTTGTTGTGTTCAAATGTGTTTTTTTTTATTTTTTATTGTTAACTATGCGATCTGTTTTGGGGCTCAAGGCTCACCGTGCTCTTCCGCGGTTATGCTTTTTACGTCCTTATTTTACGCATTCCGGCCAACTCGAGGACGTATGGCTATAGGACTGATCTAAGACCATCTACACATTGCAAGCTCCATGCCAGCCTATACTGGCATGGAAGATGGGTCGGCCCATGGGATTTGCACACCGACAAGGGGTCATAGATGTGTTACATTTCACCAAAAATCGAAATCTGTTGATGAAATTTCAATTTGCATCCTGCCCCTATCGGGATTCGAACCCTGTACCTCCCGATCCAAATGCTAAAGCTTTAACCACTGTGCTATTTGGTCGGTCAAATGTGTTTTGTGTAAATTAATAATTACACAAATTAATAATATCAGTATTATTTATTATATATCAACTTGTCTATGTCATATTTTTTTTTAAAACACTATAACTATACATACAATTGTGTTGGTTGTACTTCAAATCAAGCGAATTTTTTTATCAAAATGTCATTACATACTATGATTTTTTACTCACACATTTGTGTGGTTTGGACTTTAATTTAGCCATTTTTTTTGGTTGAAAAAGGGTCTGTTGTGTAGCAGATTATTCTAGTCTAGAACTGAACCGTTGAAAATGTTACTATGGCTGCGTACCAATTGTAGAATAAAGTCAATTTTAAGTAAACTTTTCGGTAAATTCAATTTTTTTTCAAAACGTCTATGGGACAAACTGATCGAAAAATTTGTTCTAAAAACGATTTACCTGCCTATGGGTACGCAGCCTTACACTGCGAGCCAATAGTCGGGTAAAAGTCAATTTTAAGTAAATTTTCAGTAAATTAATTTAGAACAGATTTTTCGATCAGTTTGCCATAGAGATTTTGGTACGCACGAGGTTTACCCGAGTATCTTTACCCGTATGCGCCGAAGTGGAGAAAGTGCAAAACAAAGTTCGACAGGTAGCATCGAATGTTCAGAACATACAGTAATTGCCGTTTGAGGTCGTCTCGTAAAAGATCTAAATGGAACAACATAGCAGGTAGTCCAGGCGCAGTGCACTTCGAATAAACTCAAACCACTTATATTCGATGGCACAACTTGATTTGGGATTTTCAAGTTTTAATTTGAAACGGCTGCCAACAGAAATGCAGGCATGGGATGAAGTGAGTCTTCAAGTTGCATAATTAATAGTAGCTCTTAAATGAGGAGCAGTCGAAACATTGCAAACAATTTCGGAAAGTTATCGCAACAGCTACAGTGAGATAATGAAGGCGCTGGATCGAAAATACGGAAGTGACCAGAAGAGAACTATATCGCATCGAATTGAAAGGAAGCTACCAGGACGTCGGAGAAGTTCATCTAGAGTACGCAACAGAGATGGAGCGATTAGCGTACTCAAATATGAATGCCGATTTAGAGAAGTAATGATCGGAAGATCTAATCTCTCGAATAAGTCAAAAACAATCAAGAAAGGGACATTCATCAGAAAATGTGAAGAGGTAGGTACCATAGTGAAAGGCCAACAGAAAGATCTGGAAATCGTAGGAACTTATGCAGAACTGGACCAAAGATCTCACTAAGGAGCAGAAAAGTGAAGCGCAGCGATTACTATAACGATACATGTCAATTTTCGGTAGTACGCCAGAAAATAATGGAAGGACCACTATGGTAAAACACAGAATTAACACCGAAACAGAGAAACCGATTCGCTAAGCAACTAGAAGATTGCCTTTGGCAAAACAAAAAGAAGTTGATTGAATAATTGAGGACATGCGAGCGGAGGAGTTATCGAGTCATCGGGCAGTCGCGGTGGAACTCACCGGCAATGTTGCTTGAGAAGAAGGGCTGCAGAATGAGATTTTGTGAAAATTATCGAAAACTTAATGATGTGACGAATATATAGACACATTATCAGTCGCGAGAATGTTCTCCACATTGGATATTAATAGTCTCTATTCGCAGGTAGAAGTTCAAGGAGAAGGTTGCGAGAAAGAGGAAACAGGTTATGACAATTTAATGTATTGTGTTAATGGAGCGTGTACATTGGAGACCATATCTCGTCGAAGCCGCTCACTATGGCACATTTTAAAACAGGATGTAATAAAACAGGACATCACGACACAGTACATGGTACGAAACAGGACCGATTAAAACAGTACAACACAAAACAGTACATGGTACACTAAAGAACATGGTACGAAACAGGACCGATGAAAACAGTACACCACAAAACAGTACATGGTACGGAACAGTCAGGATATTTTTATCCTATCATATCGAAATCTGAAATGTTCATCTTTTGAAACATTGTTGGGTGAAGTTCAGAGGATTTTTTCAGGTTGATTTGTTAAATAATTTTTTATTGAATACGTTTAGTAATTAGTATCTTATCAAGTAGAGATTTGCCTTCACCTGAGTAATTAGACAGTATACTATATAGAATTATAGTTGCTTTACGTTATAATAAAATATCCCTTCACCTAACAGTATATAACAGTATTTTAATTTAAATCGCTAATACTCGATTGTTGTAAAATAGATCAAAAATTTAAATAAATTTATAAATAAATATATAAATAATATATTTATTTTATATATATATATATATATATATATATATATATATATATATATATATATATATATATATATATATATATATATATATATATATATATATATATATATATATATATATATATATATATATATATATATATATATATATATATATATATATATATATATATATATATATATATATATATATATATATATATATATATATATATATATATATATATATATATATATATATATATATATATATATATATATATATATATATATATATATATATATATATATATATATATATATATATATATATATATATATATATATATATATATATATATATATATATATATATATATATATATATATATATATATATATATATATATATATATATATATATATATATATATATATATATATATATATATATATATATATATATATATATATATATATATATATATATATATATATATATATATATATATATATATATATATATATATATATATATATATATATATATATATATATATATATATATATATATATATATATATATATATATATATATATATATATATATATATATATATATATATATATATATATATATATATATATATATATATATATATATATATATATATATATATATATATATATATATATATATATATATATATATATATATATATATATATATATATATATATATATATATATATATATATATATATATATATATATATATATATATATATATATATATATATATATATATATATATATATATATATATATATATATATATATATATATATATATATATATATATATATATATATATATATATATATATATATATATATATATATATATATATATATATATATATATATATATATATATATATATATATATATATATATATATATATATATATATATATATATATATATATATATATATATATATATATATATATATATATATATATATATATATATATATATATATATATATATATATATATATATATATATATATATATATATATATATATATATATATATATATATATATATATATATATATATATATATATATATATATATATATATATATATATATATATATATATATATATATATATATATATATATATATATATATATATATATATATATATATATATATATATATATATATATATATATATATATATATATATATATATATATATATATATATATATATATATATATATATATATATATATATATATATATATATATATATATATATATATATATATATATATATATATATATATATATATATATATATATATATATATATATATATATATATATATATATATATATATATATATATATATATATATATATATATATATATATATATATATATATATATATATATATATATATATATATATATATTCCGTACCATGTACTGTAGTGTACCATGTACTGTTTTGTGATGTACTGTTTTAACCGGTCCTGTTTCGTACCATGTACTGTAGTGTACCATGTACTGTTTTGTGATGTACTGTTTTAATCGGTCCTGTTTCGTACCATGTACTGTAGTGTACCATGTACTGTTTTGTGATGTACTGTTTTAATCGGTCCTGTTTCGTACCATGTACTGTCGTGTACCATGTACTGTTTTGTGATATCCTGTTTTGTAACATCCTGTTTTAGCACATCCTGTTGTGAAATGTGTCGTTTCGTATGGGACCCATATCTCGTATATTTAGACGATACAGTCATGGGGAAAAATTTTCCGCTGGGCTAAAGTTAAGTCCTAAGAAATGTATTTGAGTCAGAAAGTAACCGCTAGTGGATTACATACAGACGAACCAAAAATTGCAACGGTAACGTAAATTTATTTTAGATACCATTGCAAAAGCAAGCAATGATGGTATATAAGTATGGAAAGTTATCACAATAAATCGATGGTGGAGAGCGAGTCATTGCATATTACTCAAAAATCCCATTGAAACCGGAACGTAACTATTGTGTGTGATGCGAAAGAATTATTGGCTATAGTGGAATACACAAAACATTTTCATAAATACCACTATGGCCAAAAATTCCCTTTACGAACAGACCATGGGGCGTTACTCTGCAAAGCTACGACTTTGACATCGAACATATAAAGGGAAGTACAGATGAGGATGCGGACATATTATCAAGGCGGCTATGTCAATTTGAATGTTAAAAATGCAGCCGAATGACAAGAAAAGAGGATATAAGAGAAGCGAGGGAAACTTAAGGTAGGGCATTTGGAATGTTTAGCACTAAACAGGTGGGAATTTGGATCCTATTCGGAACGGGTAATATTACGAACTCGCCTATTGGTTCCATAAGCAATTAATTGAGCATGGGTGAGACATTGGGCGTATGCAGACACTGAGATTCTCACTGTTTTAGTGAGGCCTCACCAAATTTTTTATGAAAAATTCTTTTGTTTTGAGTATGAGAACTCAATGTGCTGGATATGCCCATTTCTTCAAAAAAATGCATTTCTTCAAAAAAAAATTGAAATTTGTAAATAGTGTATTAAGGCTGCGGGGAAATAGTCGCGTAATTCGTTTACTATGGTTAAAATCGGATTTAGAACAGATTTTTTCGATCAGTTTGCCATAGAGCTTTTGAAAAATAAATGAATTTACTAAAAAATTTACTTAAAATTGACTTTTACCCGACTATTGGCCCGCAGCCTAAGGAGTTAATAAATAGTTGTGGAAATTATCTGTTGTTGTGATTTAGTATTTTTAAAATAAAAGGCGGAAAATTATTGTAGGAATATGCCAGAAATGGCGTAATTGTTTCTAAGGCTGTGTGCCAAACTAAAGGTAAATCATTTACTATGGCTAAAACTGATTTTAGGACAGATTTTCGATCAGTTTGCCATAGAGTTTTTGAAAAATAATTGAATTTACCGAAAAATTTACTTAAAATTGACTTTTACCTTAAATATGGCACACATTCTAAGGCTGTGTGCCAAACTTAAGGTAAAAGTCAATTTTAAGTAACTTTTTAGGTAAATTCAATTATTTTTCAAAAACTCTATGGCAAACTGATCGAAAAATCTGTCCTAAATCCAGCTTTTACGGTAGTAAACGATTTACCATAAGTTTGGCACACAGCCTAACTATTTGTAAATTATTCAGAGATTATTTTAGTGGTGTTTTAGCGGTATTTTAACTGTCAAATTCTATAATGATATTCACAATCCAGTGATACAAACCGGATTTGACAGGGCGAATTCGTAACAATTGGTAGCAGTGGTGTGATTGTGAATATCAAAAGACTTGAGTCTATACAAAATTTGACGAATCTACGTGAAGTTGGGATTTTGTAAATACTATAGCAGAAATGAGCTTAGTAGACCTAAACTTCTATAAATCACAGAAATTAGCGGAAACTCATTTATTAACTATTCAGACTATAGTCTTCGTTCTAGTCTCCAATTAAAAAAAAATATCCCAAAATATAATTCACATCTCAGAAGAAGTTTTTTCAATGTAATTTCACCTATTATCTTTAACAAGTTACCTTGCAAGATTCGTAGGTGTTGCACCTTATCATTCTT
Organism: Nephrotoma flavescens; assembly: GCA_932526605.1. Lineage (NCBI taxonomy): Eukaryota > Metazoa > Arthropoda > Insecta > Diptera > Tipulidae > Nephrotoma > Nephrotoma flavescens. The sequence continues at coordinate 69,788,830 of OW052220.1, read as the reverse complement.
TTCAAAAGAACTAAAACATTGGCTTAGTACAACCAAGAATATTGAGGAGCTCTTCAGTTTCCATATTTAACACTAGTACGAGTAGAATTATACTTTCGTGATGTTTATATTATAATAATTGGATTCATCTGCCATAAATTTTTGTCTAGAGATTATATTATTATTATATTATATTATTATATTATTATTATTATTATCTATTATATTTATATATTTCATTAGTATTTTATACCGTAAATTATTAATTAATTAAATTATAAGTTTATTTTATACTGTAAATTGTATTGTTATGTTAAATTTTTTTTTTTTTGTACGTATCTTATAATTTCAAACATATTCTCGTTAAAAGGGAATCAGTGTACCTGGTCCGTGTTCTTTTGAACCAAAGGTACACTTTTCTTACCAATGTACATATTTTTATTATTGTATAATTCTTGTAAATAAAAATTGGTAATGAACTTAAAAAAAAAAAAAAAAAAAAAAAAAATTAAGGGAAATGCTGCTGAGTCGGAGGCTTACAGCTGAAAGAAATAGGAAAGAGCTATTATCGAGGCTTGAAAATGTTAGATGGAAGGGGAAAGTTCGAGCATATAGATTGGCTTTGGAGGGATTACGATTGTCGTTATCTGCTCCAGAATCATTGTGGAATTTTGAATATCAGAAGATAGGTTTTAAAGGTCTGTCTGACTCGAGAAGTGAAACAAGAACTTAAAGAGAAACTGGCAACGAAAACATAGAGAACAATCTGGGTCAAATGGTAGACATAATAATTGGCAAACGGAATGATGATGTAAGCGATATGGAGCAGAAGGTCGAGCATTAAGAAAACGATGGGGAACAGATGTTGAAAATGACTGTTGTTAATAAGACGGAACCAGATGAAGATCATGGAGGAGGTTTTGTGGAATCGATTGTTGGTGAGGAGAAAGCGGATAAGAAGAATCAGTTGAGTCAGCTCGAAAATGATGAACAATTCAAACGGAATATTTCCATAGTGCGACTTACAGAAAAATGAGAAACTCATTACAGGAGTAACGATGCTCTCGAATGATGCCAGCGGCCAGTTGTGGCAGCTGTGTTTCGACGGGCTGAACAGAACATTGAAAGTTGTCTGAAACAGATATCGGCTAAGGCGAGGGAGAATTGCAGATGGTCCACTTGTTGTGATTGTTAGGGCAGCATCTGCGATTTGCAATTCACAGGAAGGCTACCTAGAGCGGGCAATATGAGTTTTGTAATGGCCTTTGGATAAAAGAGAAATGTGTGGAATAGATCCGTGGTTGCAGGATTTGGTGGAAAGTAACGGCGAGCAAGAGGCATTTGGAGGGCGTTCGGCATGAAAGAAGGCTTATGAAAGACGAGAATAAATCACCAGATATTATGCTGTGCGACATCGATGTTAGATTGAACAGGAAATTCCCTATGTCGCCAAAATTCGAGAGGAACAGACGAAGGCACAAATATCATTTATTAAATGCGGACCAAAACTGGTCCGGGAGGAATTTTTAAGATTAATTGTTTTTACTTCATTTTTATTAAAAAATGGGAGTTCAGTTTTTTGTGACTCCGACTCCAATAAAATATCACCGACTACAACCGGGATTTTGAAAATCGGGATTTCGTAGTACACCCTAAAACTTCCAACAAAAATTCCAATTTATACCCATGGAAATTTTTTGGAATTTTGTATATTGGAATTTTATTTTTTGGAAATGTTTTTATGGGAATTGTGGCTTCTGGAATTTTGTTTTTTGGGGGTTTGGATTTCGTTTTAGAAATTTTGTATTTGACGAATTGTACCCAACCGATTTTTTTAATTTTTTTTAAGAATTCAGCCCGCGGGGCGCCCGATATCATAAATTTTTTTTTTAAATCGGGCTTTTGGAAATCAGCCTATCGGGATTTTGAAAATCGGGATTACGAAAGTCGGGATTTTGAAAATCAGGATTTTGAAAGTCGGGATTTAAAAGTCGGGATTTTGAAACTCGGGCAAACGACCCCAACCCGAATAGTAGTAGTGCTAAATGAGTTTTATACTAGTTTGTTGTGTACCAGATCAATAGCCCGGATCTACAATAAATCTAGAATATTCGATCGGTCGATAAGTACGAGTGCATCAAACACGTCAGTCTTAGTAAGTCATTTGTGAGATTCGGTACCCGACAGTTTTAAAGCGAAAGTGGGGAGCGGGATAATATTAAGTGAAAATAGTGGTGTAGTTGAAAATTGAAAATGGTGTATATTAAGTGAATGAATAAACAATTGTGAAAAATATTTGTTGTTGTGATTTACTGTGTACTCCATCATTAAAATAAATTCGCATTAAGCTTTTGCTGGGCACGTGGCACAGAGAGATAAGGCGATAACAATTTCACCAACATCATCAAGCAACCGTTGTTTGGTTTAGTATAAATTTTGTAAAATGGAAAGAAGCGGGGCCATTTTCTTGGAACTGGTCAATGGATTCATTGAAGCCGAAAATTAATTTGATTATGTCAATCTTAGTAATTAGACGGCAAGTCGGCAACACTCTCAATGGATTGTAACGAGAGCAAATTAAGTAAAAAGTATTAAGTTTTTCATTTGGCTTAAAATCTGGAATTTAATATGGTAGTTCTAAAAAGTAACGATCGTCTTATTAACGTTGCGTCCAATGTCTTCTGACTATGATTTCAGAATTATTTAAATCTGTTGAACATTCCTAATGTTATGTGTTAAAAATAGGCAAAGGTTATCTTCCTGTATACGTCTCAATAATTAACAACATTTACACTTTATATTAGTGCGCGATAAAACGATTCAACGATAACAACATTTGTTATGAAAATTTTTTCGTATAAAATGAGGTAAAACCTAGAAATATTTGAAGAAAGTGTAAATCTCTTGTCTGACAATGAAATTAACTGTAATTTTCTGTGTGATTGTAATAATTGGGGTCCATGCTGATCCACATGGCCCAGATCGAAATCAGCTGATCGAAATGTTTCATTGGGATATTCACAATTATGCGATTTCGCCCAGTCAACTTGAACAAGCTGTAACATCTGGTAGTTATATCCCGAGTAAAAATGGAATTTTAACAGCAAGCGTTTGGCAAGACAAAATGTTTGTTTCAGTGTTTAGGTAAGTTGCACACAGTATAAGGTATATTAAAACTGAAAATTAATTTAGATAAATTTTTCAGATTTTCTACGGGTGTTTTATCATCCCTAAATTACTTTTCGCTCAACACTACCGACAAATCGCCAGTCCTCCATCCGTACCCATCATTCGAAGCCAACTATGTTAATGAAGATCCTAATCAGCGAACGGTAAGTCTACCAGGCCGCTCATCAGTGATTAATTCGGGACACCTGGAGGTGGATAAATGCAATCGACTCTGGGTAATCGATACAGGTTTTACAGACTTTTTCGGTAGCCGACGTTCGATTGCGCCACCAGCTATTGTCATTTTTGATCTTACCACCGACACTTTAATACGACGAATCGAAATTCCACAAAAATTTATTAATCCTCACAGTTCTTATGTCCGTATAGTGGTGGATTATGACGGTGAAAACTGTAATGACGTGTACGCCTATGTTGCCGACGCATTTAGATCGATTATTGTGTACTCATTTAAAAAGGATCGTGTATGGCAGGTCGAACATAATTTCATGGGATCTGACCCGCACGAAGGCAATTTCATTTTCGAAAATATAAATTTCCAGTGGAATTACGGAATTGTTGGACTTGTCATTGGCGATAAACAACCTGATGGGTAAAACGAAAAATTTATTAAAACTAAAACTATTTTAACATTAAATTTATTTTCTTTCAGATCAAAACGTGTATATTTTGCGCCTCTTGCGTCAACCAAAATGTATTATGTCTCGAACCGAGTACTTCAAGATGAAACCTACACATTAAACAAATATTATAATGACTTCCATTTACTAGGGGAATCCGGTAAAGGTTGGCACACAAACCAATTGGTATTTGATGATAAGACCGGAACCATTTTCAGTTCAATATTTGGAGGGGCTACAATTGGTTGTTGGAACACACATTTGCCGTATCGAAGTTTGAGTACATTACATAAAACTAGTACCGATTTCTTCCCACTTGGCTTATTGGTCGATGCAAATCGAAATGTCTGGGTAATTTCTCATTTGGTACCATTTAGTTCGTACCAAGAATTTCATGTGGGTAGAAAAAATGTACGCATTTTCAAAGAGACCGTAGATCAAGCTATCGCTGGGACAAATTGTAAAAAAAAAAAATCATAATTTGTTAATAATAAATGAATTCTGTTTGCTTCACCTTTATGACCTGCAGTAAAGATTGTGCGTTTATATTTTCTTAATGTTATGTCACCAGTGCCGTTTCATTATAAGGTCATCTTTTAGTTTCGAATGACCTTAATATTTTTAAATTTAATGATATCCTTTTTTTTTGCAATTTTTTGTCAACATGTTAGAAGCGAAGCTACCTTGGGATAGCCTGTCTTAATCAAAAGGTATAAAAAATGAAATTATAAAAAGTTGGTTTCATTGTGAGATATAAAATATGGTAACGTTCTCTCCGGATCATTTCACTAGACTTAGTTTATAGAGTGACGACTCTATAGCAATGTAGACAGCACCAGACAGTGGTAACTGGTTCGCGGGCAGATTACTGTCCTTTTCCTGCCTCTCCATTTTTGTGGTTATGCCATCGATTCCAAAAATATCGACGATCTGTTGCGCCATCTTTCATCTATGTGTAGATCTATTTTGCTAGATCTTCTTCAGGGATTTGTGTAGCAACGTGACCAATTAGAAAATATCATTGCGTCAGGGAATTGATGTCGGTGGAGCTTGTTCCACATGACGGTCTATAGCTCAGAATGCCATCGATTTCCGCAAGAAGAGTATTCCTTTCCTTCATTGTCAGGACTTTTATGAAGTGGAATTTTGAGAATTGGATCGCAGCTTTCTACACACCTGAGGTGCACTTAGTGGATTAAAGAGTCAAGTGATATGATACCTGGAAGCATAATCTGATATATAATTTGAATTTATGATTAGTTTAGAAAATATTTCCCGAATACGATTGTTTGCTCCTATAAAATTGGACCCATTGCATTAATGCACAAAGGAAGGCTTCACTGGTCATGTATTGCAAACTATGCTCCCTGAGCAATTCTAAATGAATCGGACACTATAGTAGAGAGAAGAAAAGCGGCATTGCATGCGACTTGAATGCAAAAATCGGTAGTAGTGCAGTTAATACATCGCACACAGGTACTAACGGCTGGCACCTCACCAGTAACAAAACGGTCAACGCGTCACCGAACAATAACGTACAGTTTAGTTATTTCAAGTACATTTGTCCCTCATAAGGGAATTCACAAAGTAACGTGAAAAATGACGGTGGAACGGAAAACCAAATCGTTCACAGGAGCAATGGTTAGCTTTTCAATCAGCCTGGTTGTGCGGTTACGTGGTTATTTTGTCGAAAATAAACAAACGCTTCTTGCAAATGGTTGGCTTGTAAAGCACTCTAGCAGAATATCTATGTACAAAGAAATCTACTGCAAAATTTCTCCAAAGGTGTTATGACTAAATATGTTACGACACCTTGAGTGTCATAACATGATGTAATTTTTTTTTTATAATTTTTATTTTTAAAAATAATTTTCGTTATAATCGAATAGGTGGTGCCATCTACCCTGCAGATTTCATACATGAAAATTTCATTTGAATAGGCTTTAATATTCTATTCTGTTTTCTTGACTCACGCAGCACGCTATTCTATCACATCAACTTCGAGAGAATAATTGGAGCGAGACCAATGTGTAACCCTTGTGCGTGTGTGTGAGCGACTAAGGTATAGGAGAGTATTTTGGTTGTGTTTTCTTGTTTCGGTGCGTGCAGTTGATGCGGGTGAGAGGGACCATGCAAGTGACGTGCACGAAAACAAAACAAAAATATTCTTCTAGAACATTTGTTTTGGAGCGAGAATTTTTTTTTTTGGTTGAGACAGTTTAGTTTTGGAATTGGATAAACTAAGTAGACTTTCTTTTTGAAAATAAAAAATTAAAATAAAAATAAATATATTTTGTTGGCTATTTTAAAATTACGGCTAGATAATTAGTTATAAAGAAGTGTAAAGAAAATACATTTTTGTTTGGATGTCATAAAAAGAATTCCGAAAATTAGTTAAAGTAATTTTTTTATTGAAGGGAAAAGGTGAACCTTTTCATTATTCCCCCTTCCCAACATTTTTGGTGCAAGAACATTCTAAAGTTTTATGAGTGCGACATATAAAACCGGGTGAAACAATTGTGGTTCGACGATCGTGCAAATAAATAACGGAAATTACAGAAACAAATATAATTTTTTTTTGATTTGAGAGGGAGTGGAATGGAATAAATTGTCGTGGGGTAGAAGAAACAACTCAATCAGACATGACATTAAAAGTGCATTATTTTTTTTTCACACGTGTTTGAGAAAATTAAATTGTTTCATTATTTGTTGAAAACAGTGGTACTGTTAAATAAATATAAAGATAAACTTCAAATGATAGTTCGTGTTTCCAAGGAGATTGTTCACGGGTGCTGCGACGTGCTATTTCGGGTGCCGTATTAATTAAATGGTACATCCAATTAATCAGCGAGTGGCCAGTTGAGGCCACTTCATTTTTTCCGCGGTTTCGGCGAAGGACGCCTAACGTACAGGTACAGGTCAACCGGCCAATTGTAATATTTATTTTTCTACGGTAAGGCGAGCCAACGCCCAATCATTATTTACGGGTGGCCTTGTGTCATTCAGTTTACGGTAAAGGTGACCAACTATCAACGAACAGGTGGTCAGCCTGCCATTTGTCATTTTGGTATCGGGGAGAGGCCCGCAACAAACAGGTGGTCAACCGGCCACTTGCAAAATTCTAACCAAATGCGGGAAGTCGCCCAACCCCTTCCGGTGACATCTGGCAGAAAGTTCACGAGGTACAATTTTTTTTTTATTTTTGTTTTATTTTTTTTTTTCAATTGAAATTTGATATTTTTTAACTTATCTTTGCAATTTAAATTCATACTTTCTCAATCAATTCCAATTTTATTTAATTTTCAAACTTTTTATGTGATCGAGCGTTACTACGGTCGTTCGACACAGGCGCGGGGTTTCACATTAGTTTCGATACGAATATCCTTTCGGTTCGATTTATTTTTTTATTTTGATGTTAATACTTTTTTTTTGGTTCGTAGTTGAATACTAAAATAAAAACCTCACGGCGTATGACTCTTGGCATTCGGCCTCATTTTCCTTTTCGTTTCTTCTTCCCCGTATATTTACTTGGTTATTTGATTTATTCTTTTCCGTGTATCATAATATAAATAACATGAATTACTAAATAATTTTTCGGGTCAGGACATCCACAAGGTCGAAGTGGTGAGTCAAGAGTATCGTTCATTCGGGAACTACCGCAAAATCCACACGGTCTCCACGTTCTACTTCTGCGGTTTCATGCTGTCGAAGTGTGTATTGTGTGGGATTAGCTGGAGGTCTCTCCGGGTGAAGAGAGGCCTGGTTTGTTAGAGAGATGTTCCTACCCTCATATGCCGTTTTGTTGTGGCTGAACATCTGCCTTTCGAGGTCGATGGGTCATTCGGGGAGGAGGGGCGACGGAGGGTCTCTTCAGCACACTGGGTACTTGTAACTCGCACCCGGTTATTATTAATTTTAATACGTTCCAATTCTGGTCGACATAATTTAGTTTCAGTTTATAGTTTGCTTTTATTTTAATTTTATTTCTGTTCCACGGTGTAGGTCAGGAGCACGTAAGCCTCTATCACCCCACGATCCATGCTATTACCCTGAGATCTAGCCGGCAAAACATCACCGGGAGAGAGGCTTCTACATGCTTAGTTGAAAACTGTGGGTTGGCTACGAGCCATCAGTAACAAATAAGAAAAAATTCACCGAAAACATCAGCTTCTCCTAAGTGGAATAAGGAAACGTAGAGACTGTTTTACTTAGGCCTGGAATCTAACTAAAGACTTCCACCCAAGAATTACAGCCATCAATAAAGCTAATGGAGATCTGAGACAAACTTGACTTCTCAGTAAAGAAAACATACTTTAAAATCTGCTCAATTCGACTGACGAAGGACCTTTGTCGAACACGCCACAGTAGAAGAAGTAGAAGCTGTACTTTTAGAAGATTGAAAAATGCAAAGGTTCTCGCTCTTAATGGCTTAGCCGCAAAATTAATTAAACAAGCAGGGAATGTTTTTTTTATCAAATCTATACGATCTCACGTCGCTATTAAGACGAGGACCAAAAAGGGCTGCCGGAGAATTGGAAGACCACGCTCGTATGTTCGCTGCAGCATTTAAAGTGTGAAAACTGTCGTTGTATAGGTTTTAACCACTGACCACAAATGTTGGTTAAGATGTAATCCCCGCACTTGATTTTGGAAAAAATTGGGCGTACAATATAAGCATGAATCAACTATATATAGACATTTGGTGGGTATATGACAGTGTTAATCACAAGAACCTTTGGACAGCCTGAACATGTCTAGATTCCGTTAAACACAGGCGACCGTTAAACAAAGGGATCCGTTAAACACAGGTTCCGTTTCCGTTGAACAAATGAGAGTACAGGTTCCGTTTCTGTTGAACAAATGTGTCCGTTAAACACAGTCTTCCGTTAAACTGTTTCAGTCTTTCGTTAAATACATGTTTCCATTAAACACCAGTGTTTAGTAGATTTCGAAGTTGGCCTTATGAAGTGCTATGGCTGCTTCCAATGTATTTTCCAGAAATCAAGTCACCCACGTACAGAACATTTTACGACGCATTAGGATATGCCGATTTCTCATCGTTTGAAAACGACTTCGCAATGGCTTTATAGTTAAGTACGTTGTGGCTGCCGTACCATATGTAAGTAATTTATATTCAAGAATACGTTGCTGTGGGGATCTTCTTCCATAATCTGTTATAGAATAATTTACCGGAAAATATTTGTCGGCATATAAGAAGATTCGACCCAAGAGAACTAGTATGTCTCTGGCACCAATAATGTCTGTGTTGTGTGCATTACTACTTATTGAACAGTTCAAGGGTCAATTTTTTGTTGAAAACAGTTTTTGCGCCAAAAATCGTAATTTCCGCTTATATTTTGGAAGGCTGATCTGAACCGGTATTGTTGCAATTTAATTTAGAATCTTTTAGTTCAATGTCGTTTTTCTAAATGTTATACTTTTCCGAAGCATCCACTTCCGATGGACCTATTCCAGGCAAAAATCAATGGGATCTCCCAATTTATGAAAAAAGCTTATACGTATGAAGTTTCACTCTGATCAGCCAACCTCGCATTTCACTACGCAAAATGGGTGAAGATATGAATGAGTTGGTTGCACACCTGGTTGTTAGTCAAGCTTGATGGATGAGATGAAAAATTTCTTGAACAATCAAAGAACACAGAATTTTCTAGCACTTGTACCGTTTCGTACGAACAACAACAACAAAGAAAATTTTGATAAGTACATGGCTCTGTTAAAACAGTATTTTATCGTGACTAGCGTCGTGTCGGGTGAAAAGAGAACATCATGTTTTTCAGCCACTACCTGGATCGGAATCGATACGTATCATACTATCGTGAAAATGTAGGGCGAGGAAAGTTTCGACAGTAAACCGTTAGATGAAATTGAGAAAAGAATGACAGCTAATTTGATCAAATCTGTTCATGTCTTGTCATCCGTACTTGCAGTTGAAAATGAGTGGGGCAGATTCGGATTCAAGCTGGATTGCTAATTGAAAGGAATGTGTGTTCAAATGCACAAGATGTAGGAATTCTTATTCTGATTTCGCAATTCGAGATACGATAGTCATACATGCTTACTTTACTTTACGATAATCCCAGCTTGGATGGCTACATTTTAATTACCCAAGCTCGTCGAAGCGAGATCGGAGTGTGTCATGTTGGTTTTTGAATGCTGAATGTTGGAAATGTTATAAAGTTTGTCAGTGCATCGAGAAATAGTGACCAGTCAAGTCGATCTCAAAAGGGTGGTGCTCGAAATCAATTTCCAACAACAATGTCAATTCGAAGGATGTCATCGATAATTTTGAAGATTGCCTTGCCAAAATTTCGAAAACTTGAGTAACAAATAAATCTGAGGTGAAAAATCAAGAAAATAGGAATTCTTTGTTTGAGGAAAACCGTACAAGTGACAATATGATCGAGTCTGAACGCAAGTTTGGATTCCAAACCAATACAAGAATTTACCAAGTAGATTTTTCTTTACAATAGAAATTAACGGAAAGCCAAAAAGTTAGAATCGTGAAGACAAGCTTGAGCGCCTATGGTAATATTTGTCAGTGCGTAGGTAAATTTAATGTGAAATTTTTGAACGTTCAAACGAAATTGCCACTACCTGTAACTCCAGCGTATATTAATGCTGAGAAACAGTATTGATATTTGGGCTAAGTAAAATGTGTCAAAGCACGTCCGTTACCATTTGAAAGATGCCTATTCACAATATATATGCAAGGAGGGAAACAATTTTCGAAGATAGACCACAGCGAAGCATATTTGCAATTGGAACTTGAGAGTGAATCTATCTGGTGATTATTTCGACTCTTCATTTTAACGATTTTAGTTCTAAAGATTGACGTTTGGAATAGCTGGTGCGCCAGCACAATTTCAGTGATTCATTGAGCAGGAGGCAGCGAATATGGGGTTTGCTACTTGTTACTTGGAACAAAATAATTGTAGCAGTTCGAACCGAAGAAGAACATCTCAAAAATCTGGAAGAGATTTTTAAACGACTTGTTTCCAACTTGAAACGTAATATGAGCAAATTCAGTTTCGCATGTTTTTGTTGAATCTGGAATCTGACCATCATCCAAAAGTTTGAGCGATTGAAGAGATGCCGGTACCAACCAAATTGAAAGAATTGCAAGCTTTTTTTTGCAGCTCCTTTTAATGCATTCCGTAAGAAAAATGTTCCGTTTGTTTCGTCAAAAGAGCAAGAAAATTCTGTTTGTCAAATAAAGAATTCCATTGTGAAAGCATCTCAGCTCGTTCTCTATCAGTGTGACTCTCCACACTTGTTAGCGACAAATATCGCAAATCACGGAGTAGAGGCTGCGATTTCTCATATTTTTCCGATGGAGAGGAGTATCCGATAGCTTTTTCTTGTGTTACCAAGAAAAATGCTTGTCGACCGTCTCCAACGTTGGCCTGTATTTCTAATGGGATAGAAGTATAAAATCATGTATAAGACTACCGATACGCATCGCAACGCCGATGCACTTTCACGACTTCCTTTTGGCCCGAATGTGAAGTTTGATTGTGAAATGATTATGGGATCATACATAGGATCATGTGACGGAAGAATGGCTAGATTTTGTCCAAAATTGACATCTTCATGAATTTTATGCAAGAAAAAACTCTATTTCTGTTTTTAAAAACGTTCTTCTTTTCTAAACTGAGTTTACTCAGGCATTAGGGCATTGTTCGAATAAATCCTGAGTTTGCTCCGGCTGAACCGTTTGTAGGTCATATGTAGAATGGATGTTATGTGTGGTTAGTTTTTCTCGATATGTATACGTTATGAAGATGCCAGGCATTACTATTAAATCTGGGAGAGCCAGAGAGGCTTGTGAGATCTTTTAAACGGGCCATAGTACTGATCACGTAAAGCTGACTTACCTTACTACTTACCGATTTTCGCCCTGTCCTGATGATAAATCTCCGAGCGAAAAACTTAATGGTTGACAACCAAGGGCTCTGTTATCTCTCATGTATCCGTGCTCAAATTCAACGAAGAATATAACATATGGACAAATTTCAACTTCATCAAAACCAAACATGAGCTCGACTACCTGATCCTGATCCGTTTGTTGTCGCTAGAATTTTGAATAATCAAAATCAACATCAATTATTAGCGAGTTTTCTACAGCCAGTCCTCCGCGATCAATTCTTCGACAGATACGTACGGACTCTGAAGCTGGTCATTAACGTTGTTCAGAAAAATTAAGCGACTTGTAGTAAAATTTGATTCTTCATCATGATCGAAGACTTCATCAAAATAAGGAGGGAGGAATGTTGTACGTCGGAACACACTAATTATTCATACTACCGTTACTACCTTATCCGCAATTACTGAATACTTTACTGATTGCAGTGAATTAATTTGGTGAATAAGCTTTCTAATACTTGGGCCATTGCTTACAGTGCCCATAGAAATGTTATATTTCTGTCCGAGGGTGTTTAAGCCTGGATTATTTTTTATGAGAATACTATTTGGATGTTTTAGAATTCATATTCTTGCTGAAGATTTTTATAAGTTTTTCACCAAAATACTGTTTGTCAAGTCCTTCCTAGATTGCATTGCTCAATATTTCTTCATGGTTATGGGTGAATGTGATCCATGAGGCATTCAGTAACTTCATCTACATTTCGTAGGATTGATTGCTGCGTGGTCCAGTACCTGCGATGTCCATTATGACGTTGATGATTGTGCGAAGCATATTTGCCTTTATTGAATTGTTGTTCATCTTGACATTGCTCTCATTGCCTTCGAGAACATATGAAAAGGAATCTACCACCATTTTGTTCATTTCCTCATTTATCCTAACATGGACCAATTTTCCTGAATCGGTTTGCAATAAATTTTCTGAGTGGAAATCGGCAATGTTGAAGCCTTTCTGTGATTTTGACGAGTTGTCAATTTTCGGGCAGAACATAGAGAAATATAAAAATGATGTGTTAATATATTTTGTGATTGTCTAACCACGAGAACACAAATTTTAGGGTTGACCTATTTAGCCGAATTGCAAAAAGTGTATGCCACCGCTTAAACTAGTTATTGACCAACGTTTAGCTAAAAATTGCAAGAAGCTACGTATACAGTTCGGGGAACAATATTAATGCAAAAAGGTTTTCAAGTTAAAATTTCAGTTGGTGATAACCTTAACTTATAAATTGTTTCTCCAACCGAAAACATTGTTTTATAATTTGGCTTGGTACCTCAACATAAAATTATCACTGTAATATATATGACGATTCACCCTTATCTTGAATTAGGCTGTCTTCTTTATGTAAACTCCACGAAGCGAAATGTATACAATATACGAAGAGGCATAGCTATAAGATAACCAAATATGTTATGAAATATTTTTTGCAAATGATAATTATGTTATACGAGCATATATTTTTGATTAAAGTTCTAGTTTGGTGTACAATTTAGAAAATGAAGTTTATTGTGATTTTCTGCTTGGTCGTAGTGACCAAAATTCATGGCGATCCACGTCCAGATCGAAATCAGCTCTCAGAGGAATTCCATTGGGATATAATCGATTTTGATTTTCCGCCTGAACGGCGTGAACAAGCATTAGCATCTGGTAGTTATATACCGAGTAAAAATGGTCTCATGTCCCTAGCAGTATGGCGAGATAAAATTTTTGTTTCCATATTCAGGTAAGCAAGTCATTTATGGTGTGTTTATAAAATTATATCAATCATTATGTAATTTTAGAGTTACTACGGGAGTATTATCGTCTTTAAATTATTTGCCACTAAATACTACAGATAAATCTCCAGTTCTTTACCCGTATCCATCATTTGAGGCCAACTATGTGAATGAAGATCCCACAAATCGAACTGTTAGTTTACCAAGTTCCTTATCTGTAATTACTACGGCTCATATTTACATAGATAAATGTAACCGACTCTGGGTAGCGGATTCAGGTTATTCAGATCACTTTGGTAACAGACGTCAGATTGCACCGCCGGCTATTGTCATATTTGATCTTACCACTGACACTTTAATTAGACGAATCGAAATTCCCCGTCAATTTATTAATCCTCTGACCACATTTGTGGATATCGAAGTCGATTTTGAAAATGACAATTGCGAGGATGTGCATGCATATGTAGCCGATTTACTTCGATCGATTATCGTGTACTCATTTAAAAAAGATCGTTTTTGGCAAGTGGAACATAATTTTATGGGATCTGACCCACACGAAGTGAATTTTGAGTATGCACATTTAAATTTCCAATGGAATTTTGGAGTTTATTCTGTAATGGTTGGCGATAAACAACCTGATGGGTAATCATTTTTTTATATAAACAAGTTTACCATTTTAAAGATAATAATAATTTAAAATATTCTATTCAGCTCGAAGCGTGTGTACTTTTCGGCAGTTGCATCCACCAAAATGTATTACGTTTCCAACCGAGTGCTGCAAGATGAAACATACACATTAAGCAAATACTATTTTGATTTTCATTTGCTAGGTGAATTCGGCAAAGGTAATCATGCGAACCAAATGGTATATGATGAGACAACTGGATCGATATTAAATACAGTATTTGGAAGAGCCACAGTTGGTTGTTGGAATACACGGTTACCATTCCAAAGTCTGAGTACAGTGCACAAAACCAGCATAGAATTTTATCCGATCGCCTTAAACATTGATACGGATCGTAACTTATGGGTACTGTCACAGTTGGCTCCAATCAACGTATATGAAGAGTTTTCGTCAGGTGGAAAAAATATTCGGATTTTTAAGGGTACTGTGGATCATGCAATCAAGGGTACGAATTGTAAAGCTTAAAATGATCTCCAATAAAATGAATTGAATTGGTTGTTAAATTTTTTTGTTTAAAATTGAACAAAGATAACCTTTGCGGAAGATTGTATGTACTCAGTTAGAATCGGTGCTTTGAGATTTAAATTTAAAATAAAATAATTTCTTGATAACGTTTAATCTTGACATTCAAAAATTTTGCTGTCAAGTTCACGTATCACTAAAAACTAAAACAGAAATGTATTTGATAATAGGTTTTCGATTCATTTGATTTCGATTATTTTATTTTCGATTAATCGCTACAAATTTGGACTGAACGTGGTGAACTCGACTAGTCAATAAATTTTAAAGAAATATCGAAATTTTTATCAAACTATATCAGATCATCAACTGAGGCTGAGTTGACGACCATTATTTCTATCGAATGGCCATAGCGTCACAAGAAAACAAGTTAACCCGAATCGCTAGGCTACTCTATTAATTTTCAATGATCATGAAATACTGAAGCTTTGTCAAAAATTTAAATCGGTTTTTTACTAATTCAAATCTAGAAATAACCGGTAAAAACTGATACATTGTGATAATTTAAAAAGGCCCCCTAAACTTTCTGTTGCTATTTCTAAATTAGTTTATAAAATTGCTAGAGACTGAAACCTCACATGGTAATAAGTTAAGAGCTATGTTCGATCTATCAGTGTCGAAACAATGGATTTGTGAACTAAAGCGTTGATAATTCATTTGTTGTGTAAATATTTGGGCCAAAACATTTTGATTGATATGCTGCTTACTACATCGGAATTAAAACGTATTGCCAAATTATCTCCTCCAGCGACATATCTTTCAATAACTTCTCAATGATAAGTGACGCCTATTCTACGAATATTCTTCATCCCTCTCGTTAGCAGGATAAATAGAGCGCATGCTCTATTATTCGAGGGTCCCCGGTTCGATTCCCGATGGGTGACCAGAAAAAATGTAACGACTGGGTGTT
Source organism: Nephrotoma flavescens (assembly GCA_932526605.1). NCBI lineage: Eukaryota > Metazoa > Arthropoda > Insecta > Diptera > Tipulidae > Nephrotoma > Nephrotoma flavescens. The sequence goes on along the minus strand of OW052220.1, from coordinate 69,773,271 downwards.
TTAATGTGTAAAATATTATATGTACATATGTGCTTCTAAATCTCTCAAACCGTATTTGTACGCTTTCCCTGCATAAATATTTTATAATAAATCAAAATTGTATCACCAGCGCTGAAATGGAGAATTTTTGAACTATAACAAAATTGTTGCTTAGTTCAAAACCAGCATCTTGATTTTATCGGAATGAGGAGAAAACGCATGCTATCAGCGCCGTAATAGTAGTTTGGAGTACTAAGTTGTTTCAGATAAAATTGGCAACACTTTCGCAGTGCCACCTAAATGGATAACTGATTTGTGATCAGTTTGGATTGCCGTGCGTTACTTCCATTTCTTTGGTTTCCGTTCTTTGGTTGGCATAAATGTTCATTCAAGCAAAAAAATCGCGTTATGTAGTTGTTTTTGCAAGACGCATACATTATGTAGGGGTGGGGCTTAGTATCGCGAACGACCCGAATAAGACGATTAACCATCGTACGAGTTATCTGTATCCACTTTGTGAAAATATCTTGGTTTACGAGCTTACAAGGTCTAGCTCGTGAAGAATTCAAGTCTCAAATTTGTCAAATTTACAATTTATTATTGAGACGCCATTACATTCGCAAAGCCACTGTATAGTGTGTTTTATGAACAGACTCAATAACTTTTTTCAAATTCTTCAAGCGGAAAGTAGGTTAGTGAAACAGCAGCAAAGCTAACAACTCTCTGTAGTCTCAGTTTTCGAACAAAATCTTTACTTTAGGTGCGCGTTCAAATTGATTTATTGAAGGAAACATTCGATAAGCGAATGAGTTTGCTTAATAGGCCTTTTGTGAATACATAGGTCATACCAATAGGTCTCCAACATCGAATGGGAAATGGGAATGGGAATGGGAATGGGAATGGGAATGGGAATGGGAATGGGAATGGGAATGGGAATGGGAATGGGAATGGGAATGGGAATGGGAATGGGAATGGGAATGGGAATGGGAATGGGAATGGGAATGGGAATGGGAATGGGAATGGGAATGGGAATGGGAATGGGAATGGGAATGGGAATGGGAATGGGAATGGGAATGGGAATGGGAATGGGAATGGGAATGGGAATGGGAATGGGAATGGGAATGGGAATGGGAATGGGAATGGGAATGGGAATGGGAATGGGAATGGGAATGGGAATGGGAATGGGAATGGGAATGGGAATGGGAATGGGAATGGGAATGGGAATGGGAATGGGAATGGGAATGGGAATGGGAATGGGAATGGGAATGGGAATGGGAATGGGAATGGGAATGGGAATGGGAATGGGAATGGGAATGGGAATGGGAATGGGAATGGGAATGGGAATGGGAATGGGAATGGGAATGGGAATGGGAATGGGAATGGGAATGGGAATGGGAATGGGAATGGGAATGGGAATGGGAATGGGAATGGGAATGGGAATGGGAATGGGAATGGGAATGGGAATGGGAATGGGAATGGGAATGGGAATGGGAATGGGAATGGGAATGGGAATGGGAATGGGAATGGGAATGGGAATGGGAATGGGAATGGGAATGGGAATGGGAATGGGAATGGGAATGGGAATGGGAATGGGAATGGGAATGGGAATGGGAATGGGAATGGGAATGGGAATGGGAATGGGAATGGGAATGGGAATGGGAATGGGAATGGGAATGGGAATGGGAATGGGAATGGGAATGGGAATGGGAATGGGAATGGGAATGGGAATGGGAATGGGAATGGGAATGGGAATGGGAATGGGAATGGGAATGGGAATGGGAATGGGAATGGGAATGGGAATGGGAATGGGAATGGGAATGGGAATGGGAATGGGAATGGGAATGGGAATGGGAATGGGAATGGGAATGGGAATGGGAATGGGAATGGGAATGGGAATGGGAATGGGAATGGGAATGGGAATGGGAATGGGAATGGGAATGGGAATGGGAATGGGAATGGGAATGGGAATGGGAATGGGAATGGGAATGGGAATGGGAATGGGAATGGGAATGGGAATGGGAATGGGAATGGGAATGGGAATGGGAATGGGAATGGGAATGGGAATGGGAATGGGAATGGGAATGGGAATGGGAATGGGAATGGGAATGGGAATGGGAATGGGAATGGGAATGGGAATGGGAATGGGAATGGGAATGGGAATGGGAATGGGAATGGGAATGGGAATGGGAATGGGAATGGGAATGGGAATGGGAATGGGAATGGGAATGGGAATGGGAATGGGAATGGGAATGGGAATGGGAATGGGAATGGGAATGGGAATGGGAATGGGAATGGGAATGGGAATGGGAATGGGAATGGGAATGGGAATGGGAATGGGAATGGGAATGGGAATGGGAATGGGAATGGGAATGGGAATGGGAATGGGAATGGGAATGGGAATGGGAATGGGAATGGGAATGGGAATGGGAATGGGAATGGGAATGGGAATGGGAATGGGAATGGGAATGGGAATGGGAATGGGAATGGGAATGGGAATGGGAATGGGAATGGGAATGGGAATGGGAATGGGAATGGGAATGGGAATGGGAATGGGAATGGGAATGGGAATGGGAATGGGAATGGGAATGGGAATGGGAATGGGAATGGGAATGGGAATGGGAATGGGAATGGGGAATGGGAATGGGAATGGGAATGGGAATGGGAATGGGAATGGGAATGGGAATGGGAATGGGAATGGGAATGGGAATGGGAATGGGAATGGGAATGGGAATGGGAATGGGAATGGGAATGGGAATGGGAATGGGAATGGGAATGGGAATGGGAATGGGAATGGGAATGGGAATGGGAATGGGAATGGGAATGGGAATGGGAATGGGAATGGGAATGGGAATGGGAATGGGAATGGGAATGGGAATGGGAATGGGAATGGGAATGGGAATGGGAATGGGAATGGGAATGGGAATGGGAATGGGAATGGGAATGGGAATGGGAATGGGAATGGGAATGGGAATGGGAATGGGAATGGGAATGGGAATGGGAATGGGAATGGGAATGGGAATGGGAATGGGAATGGGAATGGGAATGGGAATGGGAATGGGAATGGGAATGGGAATGGGAATGGGAATGGGAATGGGAATGGGAATGGGAATGGGAATGGGAATGGGAATGGGAATGGGAATGGGAATGGGAATGGGAATGGGAATGGGAATGGGAATGGGAATGGGAATGGGAATGGGAATGGGAATGGGAATGGGAATGGGAATGGGAATGGGAATGGGAATGGGAATGGGAATGGGAATGGGAATGGGAATGGGAATGGGAATGGGAATGGGAATGGGAATGGGAATGGGAATGGGAATGGGAATGGGAATGGGAATGGGAATGGGAATGGGAATGGGAATGGGAATGGGAATGGGAATGGGAATGGGAATGGGAATGGGAATGGGAATGGGAATGGGAATGGGAATGGGAATGGGAATGGGAATGGGAATGGGAATGGGAATGGGAATGGGAATGGGAATGGGAATGGGAATGGGAATGGGAATGGGAATGGGAATGGGAATGGGAATGGGAATGGGAATGGGAATGGGAATGGGAATGGGAATGGGAATGGGAATGGGAATGGGAATGGGAATGGGAATGGGAATGGGAATGGGAATGGGAATGGGAATGGGAATGGGAATGGGAATGGGAATGGGAATGGGAATGGGAATGGGAATGGGAATGGGAATGGGAATGGGAATGGGAATGGGAATGGGAATGGGAATGGGAATGGGAATGGGAATGGGAATGGGAATGGGAATGGGAATGGGAATGGGAATGGGAATGGGAATGGGAATGGGAATGGGAATGGGAATGGGAATGGGAATGGGAATGGGAATGGGAATGGGAATGGGAATGGGAATGGGAATGGGAATGGGAATGGGAATGGGAATGGGAATGGGAATGGGAATGGGAATGGGAATGGGAATGGGAATGGGAATGGGAATGGGAATGGGAATGGGAATGGGAATGGGAATGGGAATGGGAATGGGAATGGGAATGGGAATGGGAATGGGAATGGGAATGGGAATGGGAATGGGAATGGGAATGGGAATGGGAATGGGAATGGGAATGGGAATGGGAATGGGAATGGGAATGGGAATGGGAATGGGAATGGGAATGGGAATGGGAATGGGAATGGGAATGGGAATGGGAATGGGAATGGGAATGGGAATGGGAATGGGAATGGGAATGGGAATGGGAATGGGAATGGGAATGGGAATGGGAATGGGAATGGGAATGGGAATGGGAATGGGAATGGGAATGGGAATGGGAATGGGAATGGGAATGGGAATGGGAATGGGAATGGGAATGGGAATGGGAATGGGAATGGGAATGGGAATGGGAATGGGAATGGGAATGGGAATGGGAATGGGAATGGGAATGGGAATGGGAATGGGAATGGGAATGGGAATGGGAATGGGAATGGGAATGGGAATGGGAATGGGAATGGGAATGGGAATGGGAATGGGAATGGGAATGGGAATGGGAATGGGAATGGGAATGGGAATGGGAATGGGAATGGGAATGGGAATGGGAATGGAAATGGAAATGGAAATGGAAATGGAAATGGAAATGGAAATGGAAATGGAAATGGAAATGGAAATGGAAATGGAAATGGAAATGGAAATGGGAATGGGAATGGGAATGGGAATGGGAATGGGAATGGGAATGGGAATGGGAATGGGAATGCGAATGCGAATGCGAATGCGAATGCGAATGGGAATGGGAATGGGAATGGGAATGGGAATGGGAATGGGAATGGGAATGGGAATGGGAATGAGAATGGGAATGGGAATGGGAATGGGAGTGGAAATGGGAGTGGAAATGGGAGTGGAAATGGGAGTGGAAATGGGAATGGGAATGTTAATGGGAATGGGAATGGGAATGGGAATGGGAATGGGAATGGGAATGGGAATGGGAATGGGAATGGGAATGGGAATGGGAATGGGAATGGGAATGGGAATGGGAATGGGAATGGGAATGGGAATGGGAATGGGAATGGGAATGGGAATGGGAATGGGAATGGGAATGGGAATGGGAATGGGAATGGGAATGAGAATGGGAATGAGAATGGGAATGGGAATGGGAATGGGAATGGCCCCATATGGGGAAATGGGGGATAGAATATTTACAAATTTTGTCACGAAGTGTGTCCTGTATATCCTCGTGTCATAATTTATTCATGTCTAGACAAATTCTGCATAACAAATTCCTTCGTTCATAAATTTACTTTAGTTTGAGATTCCAAAACTTATTAGTCTAATGATGGCAACAAAATATTAAAAATGGTCTCGCATTCCTGCTTTTGTTTATATATAGATGAAGAAATTAGAAATCCTATCTCATGAATCATTAGACAAATTCGTCTTGTTGGTGCTACATAAGCTAAGATGGTCTGAAAGTAAAATCCACGGTCCACCAACGGATACACTTTGTATTAAAAGGACCATCAAAACGGAGTGGACATTTTAAACCGCTTTTTTATCCACGATCGGGCATATTTGCACGATAAAGACGGGTTAGAGCTGAGAGGACAAAGAGACAAGATGGACGATGGCCGAGACGTTTACGACCTTGTCACAGAAGAATTCACAAACGAGAACATCATCATCTCAAAGAGACTCCTAAGAGGGAGAGCTACATTCAGCCGTAACTAATGCAGAACAAATTTTGTGCTATCCGAAAAGGACGACGGAAATGCTAAATGGCTAGCTCAAATACCAGATGTTTCTGAATGGCTTGTGTGTGATTTCTGAAGACTTTTAAATTTTTAACAGAAACTTGTACGAAATTTTATTTTTATATAACGAACCAACGAAATATGAACAGAAAGAGAAGTATGCGCATCTCTTACAACATTTGCAATTGCAAGGATGAACATCGGTAACGTAGTGTACTCGGTAAAACTAAGCAAAAATAAAATGAAAATTCTAACAACATAGAATCACTTTAGATTTAATCTTCCAAGTTTCGGAAGCGAAGGCTGGATTCATAACCACTATCAGCTGCAAGTTATCTCAATTTTGAGATAAAGGTTCGGTATTTGGTTCCATTAAAGTAGATGAGGATGGAAATAAAGCAACTCGTAGATTGTGATATTATCGGTTACAATAATCAATCCGATCAATCCTTTACGTTCAAAGGTCCCCACGTAAGAGAATGATAGAAAATGTACAATAAAATCGGTTGTCCTTTAACTGGAATAAGAAAAAAAAGAAAGAACGTGTTCCTGCGGACCAAATTTTAAAGCAGTCAGAGTTGTTGTAACGGTACCCAAGTTAGAGTCCTTGTCATGTCTTTTGCTCAGAGATCGGAAAATAATGTGGATGTATTGTCAAATGTCTCTTCAATACCAAAGAATGCTTCCAGGATAAGTTCTTTGTCGTCCAGTGATTTTTCATGAAGCACTAGATCAATAAATTTAGCCTTGGGTACGAATGTTTTTAAAATGAAGGTAAACAGAATTTTAGGACGGAAAATTTTGACTAGCTTTCTATCCTTAGTGATAAAGAACACTTTCACTTTCCGTCCTACGCTTGAGGAACGATACTCTAAAGCTAAACCGTTTTTGAAGATATTTAAACAGGAGGGCGGGGCAGACACTTTCTGCGGTCTGGTGGATGGATAATACTGTTTTAGGATGTCTATACTCCTTTTAAGCTGTTGACAGTTTCTATTTCTGATGGCTAAATACAGTTGCTCTGCCTATGACACTATAGTGAAGAATTTCATTACCTTAACCCATTGAGGTTAAAGTAATAAAAATCATTTTCTAGGATATGTGGATATCCATCCATGATCTGTCAATCAATGTGGTCCTCGTATTCAAGGACTAAGTAAGTATTCAGACTTGTTCTACGACTGAATTTGACTGGCATTAGAGCCAAAATATTAAAAGTTTAAATTAAAAGAACTGAATTGATTCAGCACGGTGTAACAAAGTGGGTAAGCTCGTTAATTCTCGGTTTTAACATGTCAAAACAATTTCCGTTTTAGAACGGTTGATTTTAGTCAATGCAGTATCCATTTTTGAAAATAACGAAGAGCTATTCGTCTTGCTCTACGGAATGTATTCTGTGCGACACTACGTAGTATAAATGTGCACGTCCCGATATATTGGAGGCCCGAAATAGAATGAATTTTATTCAAAACAAGGTTGCACTAACTAGCTCATGTTTCATTTTCCAACCGTACTGGTACGCTCTAGTTTTAATTTCAAACCGATTTGCATGTTGTGAAATGTGAACGGAGCTGTGGTTGGTTGGCTCTCTGTGATATCAAGTTTCTATAATATCCAAAGGGATTCGGCCTGGTACGGATTGGTGTAACGGAAACCTGTATTGGAATTAATTCTATATGACACATGGTTGTATTTGCTAGCTCCAGTTGTACTTTCAAACCGATTTACATGTTGTGAATAGAGCTATGATGGTTTGGGTCAGTGTGGTATCAAGTTTCCATTATATCCATAGGGATTCGCTTTTGCCGCGCTAACTTCCAAATTGTCTTCAATTTCACCGGTTAAGCAGTTCAATATCCTTGTTTATAATTCACTTGAATTATACTAAAAAAAAAAAGAAAATAATAATACAGATGAAGACTCCCCGCGGTCGGTTGGGAGGGGTAATAGGCCGTTTGGGATTATTATTAAATTGGATATTATTGCAGTTTTAGCGTTACCCTGTGGTATTTTTTTATTTTTCTGTGAACAAATTCTGGGCTAACTTCACATACATTATTATTCAGTTTGTTTAGCCAAGAGTGAAAACGGTTGGTGCTTGCTTTAAAATCAATGTTATAATATAATTTACTAAGCGTCCAGCGATAGTTGCATCCTTCTTTTAAAAATCGTGGCTTCAATCTTTTTTTAAACTCTGATTATCAAAATAGGATTTAATATTCTGTTTCGATAGGGTCATATTTGTCCAAAACCTGGAAAAGAATGGTAAATAATATTTTACGTTGTTGTTGTTTTATTGTAATGGTTTTATTGTGATTGTTCCGTCAATCAATAATCTCATTAAGTTCGAAACTGATTGTTGCGATTCTTGCAAATCTTCCATCTATAATTCAAATTACATTCTAAGGTAATTAATAGTTTCCTGAAACTCGTGCAAAATTCATGTTACAATCCCAATCCAGCACTTAAAACCAAATTTGTTAAAAATCGGTTAAGGTATGGCCTTGTTCCAATCACCAAGGTTAAATTCCAAAACTTCATCTAAAATTAAATCTGGTTGTTTCAATCCGTTTATAAGAATTCCAGAAACTTCTACAAAATTTATATTAGAATAATAATATTTGATTATTATTCTAATATAAATTTTGTAGAAGTTTCTGGAATTCTTATAAACATAACATAACAAATTTGACCATAATGATTTTAAAAATGGCGAAGTTCCATTTACTTTGAAGGAAAAATGGTCTAATTCCATTAAAAACATATCTTGAAATTTGTTCAAAACTCATATTAGAATCACAATCCAGAAAAGGCCAAATTCCGTTCAACATGACAAAAAATTCAGATTTTCAATAAAATTGATATTATACTCGTAGAATTCCAATCCAAAGAAAAGACCTACAAAGTTTCATTGAGTTTTCAAGACTATATACGTCCAAAATTCTTGTTAAAATCCCAAACCAATTCTGAACGCAAAATTTGACTATATATAGTTACTTAAGGAATTGGGAAGTTACATTGAGCAAGGCAAAATTTCTTTCAAAATCCCTATATTAGTACTCAAATGCATCCCATAATCTAATTTTGGCCGTGATCTCTCAAGAAATGGTCGAGTTAAAACCTGAATTTTAAAAGCGAACTTCTTGCCAATATCAGAAAATGTTTATTAGTTTGTTGAGGAATCTATTGGTTGTATGTATCACACTTTCCGCCCACATGCAAGCTTTAAACGTCTGTAAATTTTGTATATAGTCTACGTTACTGCTGCGAACCGAGCAAGCTAATTATTCCATTACATCTTCTCATTTTATGTTTTAAACCTTGAGTTGCCTGAGTAGACGTATAAGAGTTTTGGGTCAACACAGGTGAAGCAAAGAATTGATTTAAAAGCTCATTCCAAATATTTATTGACAATATATTTATAATTTTGGAGCTTTACAATTTGTTCCGGCGATCGCTTCATCTACGGTCCCTTTGAAAATACGAACATTTTTCCCACCTGATGGAAATTCTGCGTACGATGTAAGTGGCAACAAATGAGACAAAACCCATAAATTACGTTTCGTATCAATGTGTACACCGACTGGATAAAATTCTGTACTTAGTTTATGTACTACACTCAAACTTTGATATGGTAAATGTGTGTTCCAGCATCCAACAGTGGCTCCCCCAAATATTGTATTGAAAAGTGATCCCGTTGTTTCATCATATGCCATTTGATTTACATTATTACCTTTACCTGTTTCACCCAACAGATGGAAATCCGAATAGTATTTGTTTAGCGTGTAACCTTCATCTTGAAGCACTCGGTTAGAGACGTAGTATATTTTGTTGGACGAAAATGGTGCGAAGTATACACGTTTCGATCTAAGTGAATACATTTTAATTATAATTTTGGTACTCAAAATATTTAGAAATTTTATTACCCGTCAGATTGTCGATCTCCTATAACCAACGCATAAATACCGTAATTCCATTGAAACTTTAAATCTCCATATACGAAATTGCCTTCGTGTGGATCGGATCCCATAAAATTATGCACGACCTGCCATACACGATCTTTTTTATATGAGTACACGATTATCGATCTAAATAAATCGGTTACGTACGCATGTACGTCATCACAGCTCTCACTGTCAAAATCAACTGCTACAGTAGATAAAGTGCTGAGAGGATTAAACATTTTCGATGGGATCTCGATTCGCCTTATTAAAGTATCAGTGACGAGATTAAAAATTACAATGGCGGGTGGTGCAATCGTACGCCTCTCTCCAAAATGATCAGTGAAACCCGAATCAATTACCCAGAGTCGATCACATTTATCGATATAAAATTGTCCAGTATTAACCACTGACATGGAATTTGTTAGGCTTACAGTACGATGTTTCGGATCTTCATCAATGTAGTTTGCTTCGAATGACGGGTAAGGATGAAGTACCGGAGACGTATCAGTGGTATTGAGTAGAATGTAATTCAATGACGATGCTACTCCAGATGTTAATCTAAAATAATTAAATTTGAAGTGCATTATAACAGTTTAACATATTTTATAAAATATTATTCTTACCTGTATATTCCCACAAACAGTTTGTCTCGCCATACACCTAGTGACATAATACCATTTTTATTCGGGATGTAACTACCAGATGCGATTGCTTGTTCGCGTCGATTTTGCGGAAATTCAAAATCGAGTATATCCCAATGAAATATTTCGGTGAGTTGATTTCGATCTAATGATTTGCCATTGGCACCAGTTAAAGCGACAACATATAAGAGCACGACAAATTTCATTATGTATTCGATTTGTTGCCCAAACAACCTTTTAATCAAACATTTATTTAAAGTTCAGCTCATTTTATACAAAAATAAATGCATGCCAAATGTGAGTATCATGGATATTAAACCTTTCGTGATAAGAAACTGTTTGATTACATTTCTGGTTTTAGTAAATATTATACATTAGATCACGACGGGCATATTAATTAAATTCTGTACGGGCCGATAACCTTTGTGTATATTTGGTTTGAAATACAAAATGAACAAGTTTAAATATACAAATTTCAAGGCTAAAGATATTTTTATAATTTTATAATCATAAAAGAAGTTCTGCATGGTCACATAATAAAATGCTAGAATTTATGTACAACCAGTTCAGATTTACTGAATTCTGGACTCAATTATATGTAAATGGTCTAGTTTAAAATTAGCACAAGATAATATGGCATGGTAAAAATAACATTGAATTTATTGCGGTTAGTGGTGAGCAACCTTTTTTGTAAGCGAGGACCGCTTAGCTACTAAGCCGTCGTTCTGTAAATATATTGGAGGTTTGAAATCTTCAGTTCGTTATTTAGGGAGTTCCAGCACAAAACGATGTGTATTAAATTTTACTACAAAAGTTTTTAAAAATCTGTGTGTGTGTGTGTGTGTGTGTGTATGTGTGTGTGTGTGTGTGTGTGTGTGTGTGTGTGTGTGTGTGTGTGTGTGTGTGTGTGTGTGTGTGTGTGTGTGTGTGTGTGTGTGTGTGTGTGTGTGTGTGTGTGTGTGTGTGTGTGTGTGTGTGTGTGTGTGTGTGTGTGTGTGTGTGTGTGTGTGTGTGTGTGTGTGTGTGTGTGTGTGTGTGTGTGTGTGTGTGTGTGTGTGTGTGTGTGTGTGTGTGTGTGTGTGTGTGTGATATGGACCACAGAGCCCAAAAATTCGTAAAATATTTGAACGTTTTGAAGAAACTGGATCAGTTGCAAATCGTAGAGCTTATGAACACCATCGTCCAGTTCGAACTCGTGAAACAGTAACGACTGAACATCATCTTCTCAGATGAAGCAATTTATCACCTCAACCGATACGTTAATAAACAAAAATCACCGTGTGAGGTCTCTGCGTGGTTTAGAGGATATCTGCGGGTCGGCTGCTGAGCCGTCCGTAACAGAGTACTATTCCACCAATATGGAATCCCACCATGGACTCCGGACATAACAGTACTTCCATGTCCCGTCTGGCGGTTCTTCAGACCTTATGAATTTGCCTGGAAGGAGACAATTGTCACGAAGTGGTATTTCCTACAGTGGTTCTCCCTCCGGAATTGCCGTAGATATGTTTTTCTTCCAATTGAAAACCGTGGCTAAATTGAATTTAAGCGAGGAATCGGTGATGATCGAAATCAGCGCCGTCCTAAAAGGCGTCGCTCTCCGATGGTATTGGACCTATTGCCGGCATAACCCACGAGCCTCATGGTCCATTTTAAAACGCGACTTCGTAGAAAGGTTCTAAGACAGAAGAACTGACTTTGTGATATCTATCTAACGAATATCTATCGAAGCTCGAAAGCAGCGAGCAAATCAAAGCTTCATAGACTTTTATCATCATATGTGCTCTTTGACATTGCAATGTCGTATTCCGTATCGGAACGAGAAATTCATCCAATTAATAATGTACAATATGAAACCCGCGCTTCAATGCCATCTGACAGATCAACGATTTACCTCTATTAATGAGTTAATCAAAAGTTGTATCGCTTATGGGAAGATACTTTTAAGCGTTTTCGTGTTCCCTCTGATGGGGTGGTAGCCAATCGTCTTGTCATTAGTGAATTACACACGGAATTTACATCCAATTTATTTGGTCATCTTTCGTTTTCATTTGTTATTTTATAAAATACGGCAGCCTTTGAACCGCGCTGAACGACAGACCCCATTAGTCCCCCCTCCTCACCGTTTAGTCTTCTTGGCCTGATACTAATTAGTATTAATTAATTTCTTATTACTTTCTCCATATTTTACTACTTATAGCTATGTATGCCCGGCTTTATGAGACTTGTTCTCGGGTGTGAGTCGTCCCCACGTTTATGTCCCCAAATGCATAAAGTGTATGAGGTATTTCCAACACCGAGATTTCAATTCATACCATCGGCATCATTGTAATATAATTATATTACCATGTGCTAGTATCGATGACCATTCAACTTTGCATACGGTACGATGACCATTCAACTTTGCATACGAGTTAATGTCAAACATAATTGACACGTGCATCCGGGATTGATATCCAAACCACAGACGTGGGTTCATATAACGCACACATAGTGCAACGTGCAGTTTATGTTGTGCGAACGCATGGGAACAGAAATAGAAAAAACAAACAAAAAAAAATGGCTGCTCTAATAGAGACTCTAACTTCTTTAGTTTATCGTCTATCTCACTACCTGAAGCAGAAGCGTTTTCGTCATGTCTCCTAAATCAAGTGAAGGTTTTTGTTGCTCGGTAATAAGCTATTGCACAAAAATCCAATTTCGATGTTTGAACCGCGATCCAATTTCGATGTTTATCGGTTGACTGGAAGTTTTGATCTTTTGGTTCAATAAGCGTTATTCCTATGTTTGTGAGGTCGGTGACGGTGATCGTGATCACTCTCCGAATCCATCCTTGTATGCTCGAGCTTCCGCTTGCTTTTGCAAACTCGATAACAGCTCTTTCCTATTTCCTCCGGCTGAAAGCCCACGACCCAGCAGCATTTCCCTTAACTTCTGTGACTTGTAGAAGTTGTTCTCCACTAAGCTCACTTTGGTTGGTATTTGCAAAATTCCACTTTTGACACCAAATGTTACGAATTCCGGACGTTCGATATGGATTCGTACTCGATTTTTCAAATAAAACACTCTGCGATTTAAGTTACTAACCTTATTTTCCAACACCTTTAATTTATGCAGCAATTCACTAATTTCAATCGTTTACTTGAACTTTTTCTGTTCACTATTTTTCGCACTATTGACTTGTTACTTCTCAACTGTCCCTACATCCCAAATTGCTCGCGCTGATATACTTGTCTATCTCTATTCGAGAGTATTCTTTTTATTGCACTTGGCGATTTAGAGTTTGGCAATTGTAAATCACTTCCATGTCGTTTTATTTGCGAATATTCTACATCATCAATTCCCCTATCTTGATAATCAACGCAATCCAATTCCCAATCAGTATTGGAGGAATACTTGATCCGACAACATCGTTGATGTAAAGAATAGTCCTTTGGGTTGATAACACTTGACGGTTTACACCTTGACCACCAAGTGATATGCTTGTAAAGAGTAGAATTCGTAACAATACCTTAAAGAAACATCCTTTATTTTGAAAAGTATATCATTTACGAAAGGGAAACGATTATGAAGTAAAAGATTCTAAATCATATTTACAACAGTACCGCTCCAAATCAGTTTAGTTTTCCAAATTTTAATCAGGAATGTCGATTTTTAACATATTCGGCCGCTGCAAAGCCCAAATGGATTCCAGAAGCTTTTTCGTTATTTGCAAATATTTTGAAAAGTACATAGTGAGGTAGATACTCGATCGTCTAGCAAGCAAACAATTTGCTAGCCGAAATCCTGGCTACTCAACCAAGGGATTTTTGTATTTTTGCGATTGCGCAATAAATTTTGCGGCTTCAAGAATTGAATCGTAAATTTTTGTATTGTTTTACTGTGCAATTGCAAAAATAAACTAAAATTTTACAAAATTTGAAATTCAAATTTTCTAGGTAAAATTGATTTAGTAGCCAGGATTTCGGCTAGCAAATTGTTTGCTTGCTAGACGATCGAGTATCTACCCCCAGCATGTACGAAAAACGATAAACAAAAAGACGGTAAATTAAATTTCAAACCAAATTGGTTTAGGAGCCCTATTCTTGAAATCGGTGGAAATGTTCGTAATCGAAATACAATTTGCTATGAAATTCTTTATATTACTAAAATTTTTCGCCGGTTACTTTAATTTTTTTCCAAATTTCTTATCTTTTTTTAAATTAAGAAACATAATTTTTTCCCCCTACTAAGGCAAAAATTCCGACTGGGTAAATCGATACGGAATTATTCGCTTAGTAGGTAAATAAATAATAGAAAACTTGCATACAAGTCGATAAATTTTAGTAATATAAATAATTTCATAGCAGATCTGCATCGGAATACAGATTACGAAAATTTCCACCGATTTCAAGAATAGGGTCTCAGATCATTTTTTAAATTTTACCGGAAATGACAAGTCCAGGCGGATTTTCTATTCGGAATAAAACTTCATACTTATATTTTTCCATTAATTGGGAGATCATTGCGGTTTTTTTGGAAATCTGTTTGCCGGAAGTGGCAGCTTCAATGGGAGCTTTTCAATTTTTGCAATGGTGTTGAAAAGTTTTGCATTTACAAAAAACGATAAAGAATTTTAATAAATTTAGACTTTCATTTTTCTTTAGGTTATCGATAGCAATGGTGTTTGTGATTGTTCCGTATATTGGTCTATTTTCAGTATTCTCGAATTAAATACACAACCGTAGGAAATTACTTCCATTTGCGTCAAACTGTATGACAACGCCTATGATAATCGACACTTACTTATACACAATCAACTTCCCAACCACCCCATACTTTTCTTTCCATTAACGCCGGATCGCGAATAAATTTGAATTTTGATTTATAGATGGAAAATGTGTAATGTGTAATTCGAGAATACTGAAAATAGACCAATATACGGAACAATCACAAACACCATTGCTATCGAAAAACCTAAGGTAAAATATAATATAATTCGTAAACACGAAAAAGTTAATTGCAAAAATCACCTACTGTGCTGGAAGTCGAACGAAGTATATTATACAGCAAGTTTCGAACTTTTTGGAAAGGTCTTGAAAAATAAACCTAAATAATGTATAAAAGCATGAATTTCTACCAACATTGAGTGGAGATATGACCTTCCAAAAACTGCCCCAAAAAATCAGTTTTTCGCGTATAACAGCCCCAAAAAATGCACCAATTATTTTCTAACTGGCAAATTATGATTGTAGACGTCAATATCAATTCAACGACACCTCAAACGTTCAAAATGGACCAAAGTTATGATATTTTTAAATTTTTCTATGACGTCACCAAATAATCTTGCTTTGGTATATATGTTTGTTTGTCCGTACTTTTTTCATTTTCATCTCATATTTTCAGGGTTTGTAGTACTTGAAAAACTAAGCAACTTTTGTTGTACAACTTTTTGATTTTAAGGCCGCCATGTTGACCGCGGCCGGCCTCTGAACAGTCATTTTTGGCCACGCCAACTGCGCTGAACCTATTTGACATACCCCGGACATATGCATATCGTCGGAAAGGTATTGACGCCAGCTACCAAATAGCATATAAAATCAAAAAATTAGGGTGGAGGGCCATTTTGGCCAAAAAACTGAAAAATGCGAAATCGGCCGGCCACATTAGGCCGAATTGCTAAAAAATGAGCCCAAGACTTTTGGTTCATATTTTCAGGATTATTAGCCACAAATCTCACCTACAATATGACATCAACCGTTTGTCCCAGAAAACTCGTATATTTTAGATATTGACCTCCATAACTTAAAAGCCACCTTAATTTTTTGCAAAATTTCATTTTTTGGCTCAAATGCACCCTAATATCGGTCCGTTGCGGTTCATAATGATAGTGAATCAACGTATTACAATAAAACAAATCGTCGCCTCAGTATTATCTTGTCGTAAGTCCAAATATGTCATTTTTTTTAAATTGAGTTTTAAGTTTGAAAGCTTATTTAGATAGTATAACATCGAGAAGTGTTTAATTTAATAGAATAATTCCAAACCTATCATACCATATATTGATTACCACTTCCTACACTTTAGATAAATCCACTAGTTTTTCCGGAAAATCACGAACAGTTTTCCAATTTGTCGTATAATTTTCGAAGTTGTACCAAACAATGGACTTACGATAAAAAATTTGCTCATACGACAAACACCTTCTGACTAACAAATACATAAATCACATTAAAATTTATGGACTTACGATAAAATTTGTAAAAATCTTAGGAGACGTAAGATTATTTTATAAAAATGAGCGTTTGACTGTTAATGGTACAAATTAGAAAGCAACTAAAACATTCGTAAACATCGTCTGAATGTATCTTTTATTTTCAAAAACAAATATTCAGTAGTTTCAAAATAAAATAACATATTAAAAAAAAAATTCAAAATAAACAATAGGAAATAAAAAATAACCGCGATTTGCACCATTCAATAATAACCAGGATACTGAATCAAAATTGCGATTAACCTTTATATATATATTCCGCTCACGTGGTGGAGTACTGTGATCTTATTGGTTTATTTTGTGACAGAAAAAAATTGGACGTATATCAAAATATTTGTTTATGCTGGACATACGACATTTGTATTATAAATGTCTGTTAGCGACTTTGTCGTATCTCCAGAATTTGTGACATACGATACAAATATAAAGTTTATGATGTTGTGTGGATTTACGATAAATAAATTCTCTGTAACTCAGAAACCATATAGCCTAGGATAAAATGGATTGTAGATTTAGAAAGAGGAAGAAAAACTAAAAATACTAGTATAAAAAAACTGAAAAACGACATTTTGGTACTTACGACAAGATAATACTGAGCCGACGAAATATAAATACATCATATTATTATCATTGCTAAGAGAATTTTTACCAGTGACTCTTTTTTCATAACAAAAAAAATGAAAAAACTGACAAATTGATGTGATCGAAAAAATCACCAAAAAACATTGAACATTTGAGTCTTCTTGCATAAAATCGATATTTTTTTATCATTATGATGATTTCTTTGTAAAATAGATCTTATCTCCCCTCCCATCGCATGAAGATGGAATATCAGCGAGAGGCTAGCTACCATTAACTTTTATTTCCAACTAACACACTAAAATATGTATATTTTATTGTATTGTTTAAGGAATCAAAAATGAATGGTAGCCGCATGCAGTTAGTGAAAAAACAGCAAGAAACATGCAAAAAAAATTGTTGGAGTGACGAATATCGAGAGAAGAAGAACGAATCATTCACACTCCGTAACACAGCCGACAGCTGTGTGAGAGTATGCGTAATTCGTTCTTCGCGAAACGAACAACAATTAAGCTCTGAACAAAGTCTGAAACGCAGATGCCAATATCATTGCATCTAGAAGACCAGGCAATACTGCTTGATACGTCATCAAATGTATGTCTACATAAATAATTAACATTTAATGGTTTAACGAAATGTTTAATACATATTTTAATAAAAATATGGTATGAAAATTATTTTTTACCAGACACAAGAAAACTCGGATCATTTATTTGACTTTAGTGCCATACCAAAGATTGAAATCGTCGACATAAAATGACGTCATATAGCAAAATTTTTAAAGCAATGAGGCCATTAGTATCTAGGTGCACTGCCAATATTCAACAAACTACAGAAGTTTGTATTGGTTACACTAACAATCCCATGTTAATTTTTTTCTTTCGTACCACTACTTATTAAACTAGTGGGCACATACGATGTACACATATAGACTAATACAACTATCTATAGCGTAGTTTTTTCTGTATTTGTTGCATTAGCATGGCTTTGTTGTTCGTTTTGGTCATTTCAATGCCGCGCATCTGTGTATGAGGCACAATAACACGTAGCGGCCACTTGTGTGCTATCGTGTGTGTGTGAACTCAAAGTCGAAGTCAAAACGACTGACAACAATAAAACGAATCGCAATTCAATTCATTTTCAATTTGCCTTGCCAAAATCATTGATATCAAATAAAAAACCTCTTAACGAGGTAAATGTTCGAGTGACAAAAGCCGAATTCAATTCACAAAGTTTCTGATATCAAATTTGTGCCGAAAAAAACAATTGTATTCGATTTGTCAACGATTTTTTGGAATGTTAGTGCATTCGGCGCGTTTGTTTACATTTTTCTTTCTAGCTGTCAAAAACAACAACTTGTCAACGGTTTTTTGAATGTTAAACAACAACGCGCTGAATGCACTAACATTCCGAAAAATCGTTGACAAATCGAATACAATTGTTTTTTTCGGCACAAATTTGATATCAGAAATTTTGTGAATTGAATTCGGCTTTTGTCACTCGAACATTTACCTCGTTAAGAGGTTTTTTATTTGATAGAATATACATGATAAATGTAAAAAAGAATCGAATTTCGTACGCTACGCAGTAATTCGGTAGTATTGCTCTATAATATATAGAAACAATATTCCAATGTAAATAATACAACGTCAGTCGTCGCGACCTGATGAGAAGACTGATTTTTTCAAATCAATAATCTCATCCGTTCGAAACTGATTGTTGGGATTCTTACACATTTTCCATCTATAAATCAAAATTCAAATTTCATTTTTCAACCAACAACGGTTGACCTTGTGGGGGTGAATGAATTTCTAATTTAAGAACAATTTTTTTTAACAATCGACATTTTATAAAAAATTTGTACCGAAGTACTTGGACCTAGGGGTTGCATGCATTTTTGCGCCATTTGTCAAATTTGGAAAATAATACCCAGGTTTCCGACCCCTTCAAAAACATTACGGAAACCTTGCTAATTTTGGTAGGAATCAATGTGCAAAGTTTGAGTCCGATTGGATGAATGCGGTATGACAACTTATAAGGAGAGTCACACATTCAAAAATGTCAATAATTTCAAAACCCCTTTCCTCAAACTCATTCCTGTGATAAAGATTATAGAAAATGAAATTTTAGACCAAGGGGTACAACCCCTTCAAAAATATCGTTACGTTGGTTCTGAACGTGTAATTTATACATGGCAAGCGCGGATACAGGGGGGGGGGGGGAAAGGGGGTAATTATTTCAGGTCGTTAAATGTTTTCTGGATGCATTTATTTTTCATTTTTATAGTATACCGACACCAGTGAATAATAGCTGCAGTTTCAGTATAAATTTCCCATTGGGCGCTGGATAGTGCTCGAATAATAAAACACGGCTATCGTTAAACTCTTGACCCATGGTTTATCAATTTACAATACGCAAGTGTACATACGGCCATTATAGAGATATTCCGGCATTTTTATAGTTCCTGAGAACAGTTCTTGTTTGGATCAGCAGGTACCGGGTTCGAACCAACAAGGGCAGGATGAAACAATGGTTTTCATCATCTGATTAGAATCGGTAATGAAAATTAATACAAATATAAATCCATTTCGGAGTGCAGCAATTATTTGAATCTAGCATGGAAATGTGTAATAATAATGGTTTATGCAATAAAAACCAATAGCTGTACTTTCTCGATATGAAGAGAGGCACACCAGTTTCGTGAATTCTTCAGCAGGTTTCTTATCATGCATTTATAAACTCTGTTTGACCTATAAAAGTGCGTTGCATAAAAATAAAATGAACTTTATTTAATCTTGAGCACGGAATATCTTAACAAAATCTTTTATTTTAAATCGCATATTTATTACATATTAGGCCGAACTTATGATTTTTTGGATTTGCAATTTGTTCCGGCGATGGCTTGATCTACAGTCTCTTTGAAAATGCGCACGTTTTTGCGACCCTTCGAAAATTTTTCGTAAGACACGAATGGCACCAAATCGGATAACACCCACAAATTACGGTTCGCGTCAATATGTAGAGCGACTGGGAAAAAATCGGTACTTGTTTTATGAACTGTACTCGTACTTTGATATGGTAACCGTGTGTTCCAGCAACCAACTCTAGCTCCACCAAATATAGTATTGAATAGTGATCCAGTTACATCATCATACGCCATTTGATTAGCATGGTTACCCTTACCACTTTCACCAAGTAAATGAAAACCATCGTAGTATTTGTTTAAGGTGTAATTTTCATCTTGAAGCACTCGGTTGGAGACATAATAAACGTTTGTTGATGAAAGTGGTGCAAAATATACAGGTTTCGATCTATATAAATAAATTTAAGTAATATTAAATCTAATTTGTTTTCAGACATGACTTATTAATTGCATTACCCATCAGTTTGTTTACCACCAATCGCCAAGGAATAAACACCGTAGTTCCATTGATATTTGAAATGTGCATACGCGAAATTCCCTTCGTGTGGATCAGATCCCATGAAATTATGCTCCACCTGCCAGGTGCGATCTTTTTTGAACGAGTACACTATAATTGATCTGAATAAATCTGATATATATGCGTGAACATCTTCACAGTCGTCTCCTTCAAAATCTACCACTATGGTAGACAAAGTGCTCAGCGGATTAAGAAGTTTTTGTGGTATTTCGATTCTGCGTATTAAAGTGTCTGTGGTGAGATCAAAAATGACAAGAGCTGGTTGTGCAATCCTATGTCTGTTGCCAAAATGGTCTGTGTAACCCGAATCAAGTACCCATAATCGATCACATTTATTATCAACGTAAAAATGGCCTGAATTAATTACTGACGACGGGCTAGGCAAGCTTTCAGTTCGATTATTTGGGTCCTCATTTACATAGTTTGCTTCGAACGACGGATACGGAATGAGAACAGGCGATTTATCGATGGTGTTGAGCGAAAAATAATTCAATGACGATAATACTCCCTCTGAAAGTCTAAAATTCTCAAATCACAAATTATATAAAATTAATAAATATTTACGGCAAAAATTACCTGAATACGCCGACAAACATTTTGTCTCGCCAAACGCCTAGTTGTAAAATACCATTTTTACTCGGAATATAACTGCCAGATGCAAGAGCTTGTTCCCGCCGATTTTCCGGAATCTCAAAATTTACTATATCCCAGTGAAATACTTCGGTGAGTTGATTTCGATCTGGGCCATGTGGATTGGCCCCGATTCCAGTAAATGTGATCACACAGAAGAGCAGAGCGATTTTCATTGTGTGTGTTCTAGTTGAATAGTCGACCAACTGATTCTACTTGGTTTTCAACCTACCTTATTTTATACTAAAATGTATTCAAGCATCAAATCACAACACAGATTGAAAACCTTTAATTTCGTAAAGGAATTTTTAAAATTCGTATAATTTGGTTTGGGTTGAAAATTACTGCAATTTTAACGTGTCGTCGATAAAGGCTGATAACCTTAGCTTATTTAAAATGCTGAAAAGTTGTATGACAATACAGTGTAACCTCGGACAACGAGCTTAATTCGTTCCAGAATCATTATTGTAAAACGAAGCATTCGTTAAGCGAAGTAACTTTCCCGGGGCTAAAAGCTAAACACAGACTGCTGACTGATGAAGCCATGTCATGGTATATGTAATGAATAACAAGATATGCTACAAATATTTTTGTTTATTCTCAATTCTCTTTAATATTTTTTGTTTCGAATTTTTTTCCGGGACTTCCCCTCGTTATGCGATAGATCACTCGTTAAGCGAGTCATTCTTTAAAAATTTGTTTTGTGCTCGTTATGAGAAAGAGGCGCTCGTTCAGCGAGTTTCTACTGTACGAGTATTATTGAATACACAAAGTTTTTATAAAACAAGTAATTTTTAGTGTTGTTGTGTTCTGTACAAATTAACGATGAAGAATAATTTAAATTCCTTGTGTTATCAGTTTTGTTAATTGCTGCTTATTACCGTGTGAGTTGAAAGATGATAAACTTTGTTTATACAGAAAAGCGTCTTTATCCCCTAGTGCTTTAGTTACCTGTTAGTAAATCACGGTAGTTCGAGTCTCAGTTTTTTCTTCTGGGCTCGTAAACCATGACAATATCGCCTGTCTAATTTGGGGCCGCCGAGTATTGGGGTAGTTTCGGATATGAATCCACAAAAAGGTGTCGGCTTGGCCTGATACATAATCGAAGAAGTGGCGGTTTAATGCCTCGAAATCCTAACCATTCCGCATGGCCATTGTTTCAAACCGAAAGATAAAGTCACTAATACTATATTGCTACCCTTTGTTTTGGATCCATCAAAATTCAAATTACGCCACTTAGGAAATTTGGTATGTTAAATCGAATTTGAGGATGTGTGATGGTTGTTTGGAAATTTCTTGATCCCAGTGTTGCCCGTGATCTACTATTATCATGAGTAGGATTTTTTTTTATAAACGTCAGGCTTTCAATTGGGGATGGCCAGAAATATGATACGTTGGTTTCAGCGTTATTTTTGTCCACCCCACTACTTGCATTTAATTCACCCACCGATAAATTTTTACAACTTATTTCAACTTGTTAGGGAATTTTAGTTTCACCGTAACCTTCAGGTTTATTTGTTTTAGATTTTGGTATGGCCCATGTTACAATTATTTGTGGGGTTAAAACAGGGTCACTTTTATCTTCTATATGTTATCTAAGCCTCTGTATGATCCGTCGGAGAGCCCCAATAGCCTGCGTAACTATTTCTATGTCACCATATGCCAACTTAGGTCGTTTGGCCCGATCATCATAATGTATTGCATGATACAATAGTCTGGTTAAGGCTTAAAGGGATGCATGCTCGTTTAATTTATTAGCTGCGGATTGAATCGCCACGGTGATCCCACCGCAAATGCGAGCTTCTAAGTCTGGCGATATTGGAATCTGAGTTTGAACTGGTTTCAATTTTTCACCTACCTGCTCAGATTGGACGGGCATACTCAACGTCAAGCTCTTCCGAGCCCAAACAGTCAAATATAGCTAAATTTGACACCACTGACTGTCAGACAATATTATATTTATTAAGTTAGACGTATGGCAAGAAATTCATGGGATAATAATCTGAAAAGTTTATTGACGTATTTTTTTGGCATATTCGAAATTGTCTTTTTCCTCCATGGGGTGTATTTATACGGATCTACAATGGACCCAGATTACTAAGAATTACGAAATCATCGATAAAATAAAAACAAGTAACTAAAGGTGGTGATACATGTACAGATTTTGCCTTTAAGGAATAAAAATTATGCGCGCTGATTGGTTAAAAATCGGCCATCTTGAATCGCCTTATAGGCAAAAATTTTAAATTGAACATTTTTCAATTTTGTATAAGGCAATTTTTTTTGCCTGCCTTAAAAGCAAAATTTAAATATGTATCACCGCCTTTACTGTAACTAGCTAGACAAATACAATTTTAATTTAGTTTAACTGAACAGAGTGATAGCCTATTCAAAATGGAATCACCATAATAATCAAACTCTTTTATCTAGGGAAATCAATCCACGAAGACTCAATCCGGCTAGATGTTTCTTTCTATATTAATCTACTACGAATGAAAAAAATTCCGAAAATATAAATATAAACAAAAATCTTAGCTAAAGCTTTACCAATTATACCACAATGAGAGTAAGCAGAATCACTATTAAAATCTAGATCATTGTTTTCTTACTGGTTTCACTAAACCACAATAAATTATCGGATTCTAAAAATTGAATAAAAAAAAAATAATGAAAGACTAGGTTGGGGTAAGAAAACTTCATCCATTTGTAAGCTGCACGAGTTAGCTGAATTACAACTAAAATGTAAATTTCAGATGCATCATGGACTAAGTTCAAACTAAAAATATTAGGACTTTTAATAAAAGAAGGAAAAATAACTAACTGAAAAAACTGAATCTAAAAAAAAATAGAAGATGTCAATCGCTAAAGGAAAATTTACGGAATTGTTAAGCGAATTATGTGACCTTCTGAACAGTTGAGAAGAGAGGCTCCTTGGATACCTTTTTAGAGGGGTTACCATCTGAAAAAACTAAATGGCCTTCAGTACATGCTATTTTAATGAAATAAACCTGTATGGCCTTCAGGTCCCTGTTTCGGCGCCATGTGTCGATTTTATGGTCCTACCGATCACGTGGTACTTTGTACCGGGTTTGCTCGCCTGAAGGGGTTCTTATGATCGGTCCAGCATGAAAATGGTGGTTTGTCGTACCACAAAATTGTCGTACCACAAAAATTTTAGAAATTAATTCTCACGAAAATACAATTGAACTAATTATGGATCATATTAAACGAAATTATTTGACTTTATTATCATTATGTTATTTTGTTCAAAATTTATAAACAAGAGTTTATATTCTAATTAAGTTTTATAAGAAATATTAAGAATAAGCCAGAACTCTACAGTACTCCATCACTCATCCTTCTCCGAATCCTATCAATACTCGCGAGACTTATTTGAATAATTTGGTTACACAGAAATGTTTCCAAAAATGTGTCTTTAATACATGCGCTTTTATTAACAAATCTAGCAACAATGGCCAACATGCCACATATACTATCTCACAAATAAGTCGGTAAATGGATTGAAATGACTTCACCGACTTATTTAAGATAACGCCAAAAGCCAATAAGTCTGTAGTAAGTCGGTGTTTGACCCTAAGTATTTGAATGAGTTTAACCATTCAATAGTCACACAAAGATTATTACAGTTAGAATCTTTACAGCCCAGTGAATGAACAGTTAAAGGATAAGGCATGTACGTACAAACATTTCTTTAGCACTCCCATGTCATCTTTAACGACACATTTTAACAAATTCATACCTCAGCTGGAGTATAGAAACGCCATATCATCAGCAAAAGCCACAAATTTGAGTTATTTTTTTAAATTTTAAATAAAAGACATAAATTGTGTGAAATCTTTATTTATTTTTATTGGAAATTAAAGTACATTGGTTCCGGTTAATAATGAAAAAGAAAGTCGTTCAAGTAACCTCCTCTGCTAGCTCGACCTTCATTATGCGAAAAAGTTATTCAAAATTTTGTTAAAAGATTGACAGCCTATCCTTTATCAAAATTTTGAATCGCATAATGATGGTTCAGTTAGTGACATTTACTCGATGATGTTGCCTTTGAGGATTATCCGCATAAGCTTTACTCTTCAAAATACCCCATAAAAAAACCAATGGCATTAAATCGCATGATCTTGGTGGCCAATTCAGTCTGTACTTCGAGAGGTTATTTGATTATTAAACTTCTCTTTCAAAAGATCGATCAATTCCGTTGCTGTGTGGCTTGTTGCACCGAGGCAGAGGCAGAGGCAGAGGCAGAGGCAGAGGCAGAGGCAGAGACAGAGACAGAGATTGAGATTGAGATTGAGATTGAGATTGAGATTGAGATTGAGATTGAGATTGAGATTGAGATTGAGATTGAGATTGAGATTGAGATTGAGATTGAGATTGAGATTGAGATTGAGATTGAGATTGAGATTGAGATTGAGATTGAGATTGAGATTGAGATTGAGATTGAGATTGAGATTGAGATTGAGATTGAGATTGAGATTGAGATTGAGATTGAGATTGAGATTGAGATTGAGATTGAGATTGAGATTGAGATTGAGATTGAGATTGAGATTGAGATTGAGATTGAGATTGAGATTGAGATTGAGATTGAGATTGAGATTGAGATTGAGATTGAGATTGAGATTGAGATTGAGATTGAGATTGAGATTGAGATTGAGATTGAGATTGAGATTGAGATTGAGATTGAGATTGAGATTGAGATTGAGATTGAGATTGAGATTGAGATTGAGATTGAGATTGAGATTGAGATTGAGATTGAGATTGAGATTGAGATTGAGATTGAGATTGAGATTGAGATTGAGATTGAGATTGAGATTGAGATTGAGATTGAGATTGAGATTGAGATTGAGATTGAGATTGAGATTGAGATTGAGATTGAGATTGAGATTGAGATTGAGATTGAGATTGAGATTGAGATTGAGATTGAGATTGAGATTGAGATTGAGATTGAGATTGAGATTGAGATTGAGATTGAGATTGAGATTGAGATTGAGATTGAGATTGAGATTGAGATTGAGATTGAGATTGAGATTGAGATTGAGATTGAGATTGAGATTGAGATTGAGATTGAGATTGAGATTGAGATTGAGATTGAGATTGAGATTGAGATTGAGATTGAGATTGAGATTGAGATTGAGATTGAGATTGAGATTGAGATTGAGATTGAGATTGAGATTGAGATTGAGATTGAGATTGAGATTGAGATTGAGATTGAGATTGAGATTGAGATTGAGATTGAGATTGAGATTGAGATTGAGATTGAGATTGAGATTGAGATTGAGATTGAGATTGAGATTGAGATTGAGATTGAGATTGAGATTGAGATTGAGATTGAGATTGAGATTGAGATTGAGATTGAGATTGAGATTGAGATTGAGATTGAGATTGAGATTGAGATTGAGATTGAGATTGAGATTGAGATTGAGATTGAGATTGAGATTGAGATTGAGATTGAGATTGAGATTGAGATTGAGATTGAGATTAGGATTGAGATTGAGATTGAGATTGAGATTGAGATTGAGATTGAGATTGAGACAGACAGAGAGAGAGAGAGAGAGAGAGAGAGAGAGAGTGAGAGTGAGAGAGACTTAATTCTGAACTTCGAAACTATATTGATGATTCTCATTCAACTTTTTTATTAATGAAAACACAGGCATAGTCTAAACAAATATTTGGGTCTTGTAATAATTTATTATAGTAACAAGATAAATAAAGTCATCCCTACATTTCTTGAATTGCCTCTACAGCACAAACAATTGTTGATGCCATACTTGATTGTCTACAGTGTTTGAAACTAAAGTTGTTGTAAAATGTTGTATCATTTTGACTTGGAATCAATGCCAAAATCGTTAGAATTTCTAGTAGTTGAATCGTAAAATTGGTTTGCATGGGTGCATCATTTCGGCAAAATCTCAGGACTTTATATTCTGATAAATAATGACGAAGACCTTTTAAAATTAATTCATTGTTCCACGACTCGGTGGCTGTCAACTTGAAAGAGCTGTGAATAGAGTTTTAGACCAATGGCTAGAACTGGAAACTCATTTTACAATAATGACTCAATCAGAAAGATGCTATGTTAGAGGCAAAGAAAAATATGTTTTTCTTAAGTTTCTGCATACAATATTATCAGATTTTGAGGCCATTCCAAAATATTAAATGACCTACTTGTTGTATTAATTAGTTTCCTTTAAAAAAACAAATTGTAAACCCAACTTTGCGTATTGGACCCTATATATATATTGTGGTGAATGGTGATATTGTGGTGATATGATCACTAAAATCGAGAATTAATATGAAAACATAATGCAGCAAACACATGAGAAAAATTCTGAGAGCAGAAAAATTAAAATACACACGTTTATATGATGTGAAATACATGCATTCTGCTTTGCGATCAGAATTCTGACTTATGTCTCTATTTCAAATTTTTAGAAAGTAGGCTCGCTACGTAGAAAAAACAAATTAACAATCTCAACTATATGTTCATGCGATTTTTACTTTATTTATTTTGACGTATTTCCATTGAGTTATCAATCAAAATGGAGGAAAATATTATAGAGCAATAAAACAAAAAAGTAATAAAAGAAAATTCTGCTTGTCAAAAAAGACGCTCATGTAGTTCACTTGAAATTCTGACGGCGCGCTGCTGATCTGCTCATGTGTTTCCAGCAAAAGTCTAATAAAATGGTTAGAAGGGATGTAAATCCCTTTTCCGATATTGCAGATTTCGCCAAAGCTTGTTTAGTGATGCCCATATCAAACGCATTTGTTGAAAAATGATTCTGGAATGAACGTCATAAAATCTAAAAGCAAAACTGAATGGAAACTAAATTGTTGCAAAGCCTTTTAGCTACTCGGTTTGGTTTAAAACTAGGTGGGTAAAATTGTTATATACTTATAAATTACCTAAAGAGGTTGTAGTAAAAATTGCTGCTTTGCAGACGTGCAAGGGATCAGACGTGAACCTAGAAATTATCTAAAGAGGTTGTAGAAAAAATTGCTACTTTGCACTTTGCAGACGCAAAAGGGATCAGACGTGAACCTAGATAACATAAGTGATGTTGGTGAACCTGTTCATAGAAACGATCAAAAATTAAATATTTAGACTAATACGAAACAAACTTTGACGCAGTTGAATATAAATTTTCATAACGCCAGTTGATGAAAGACTTACTGATCAAATACAGCTACACCACCAGGTCGTTAAAGATCATTACAATTAGCATGGAATGAATAACCGTCTAGACAATAATCGTACATTTCAAAACGGGAGTTGGTAAAGAGGGAAGGAAAGTCCTAGACCCGATGAATCTAATAACTCAGCATTTTTTTGTTTTTAACCCTCATGTGAGTGAAGAAAAAATATCTTAACTTGAATGATTAGCTATTTTTTCCAAGTTCGTCCAAATAGTAATATTTCTCATTTTTAAGTATGATCGTAATCTATACCAATTGAACTGGAAGATCTCATAAAATTTAAAGTTTTTATTGGAAGTAAAACATACAAAAATAGACGTCTAAAAGGGCAAAAGGTACTCGAGTGGGTAGCCACTTCACTCACATTAGGGTTAATTATAATTTTCAATATCGAAAATGAGGACACCTTTATTATTAACACTTCAACAGATTTCATATCATAAATTTATAAACACTGTAAGATTTTTAAAAGTATATTACATAAAAAGAAAATGAAATTTATGTAATCTTTAGCACGGAATACCTTACCGAGGCGAACAAAAAAACGTTTTATTTTAAATCAAAAATTTATTTCATATTAGGCCTAACTTATGATTTTTTGTGTATGCAATTTGTTCCGGCGATGGCTTGATCTACGGTCTCTTTGAAAATGCGCACATTTTTCCGACCCTTCGGAAATTCATCATAAGATGCGAATGGCACCAAAACGGATACTACCCATAAATTACGGTTCGTGTCAATGTGCAGACCAACTGGGAAAAAATCAGAACTTGTTTTATGCACTGTACTCGTACTCTGATATGGTAACCGTGTGTTCCAGCAACCAACTCTAGCTCCACCAAATATTGTATTGAATAGTGATCCAGTTACATCATCATACGCCATTTGATTGGCATGGTTACCCTTACCAGTTTCACCAAGTAAATGAAAATCATCGTAGTATTTGTTTAAGGTGTAATTTTCATCTTGAAGCACTCGGTTGGAGACATAATAAACTTTTATTGATGCAAGTGGTGCAAAATATACAGGTTTCGATCTATATAAATTTAAGTAATATTAAATCTAATTTGTTTTTAGACATAACTTATTAATTGCATTACTTACCCATCAATTTGTTTACCACCAATCGCCAAGGAAAAAACACCGTAGTTCCATTGATATTTGAAATGTGCGTACGCGAAATTCCCTTCGTGTGGATCAGATCCCATGAAATTATGCTCCACCTGCCAGCTGCGATTCTTTTTGAACGAGTACACTATAATTGATCTGAATAAATCTGATATATATGCGTGAACATCTTCACAACTGTCTCCTTCAAAATCTACCGCTATGGCAGAAATAGTGCTCAGTGGATTAAGAAATTTTTGAGGTATTTCGATTCTGCGTATTAAAGTGTCTGTGGTGAGATCAAAAATGACAAGAGCTGGTTGTGCAATCCTACGCCTGTTGCGAAAATGTTCTGTGTAACCCGAATCAAGTACCCACAATCGATCACATTTATTATCAACATAAAAATGACCTGAATTAATTACTGACGACGGGCTAGGCAAGCTTTCAGTTCGATTATTTGGGTCCTCATTTACATAGTTCGCTTCGAACGACGGATACGGAATGAGAACTGGCGATTTATCGGTGGTGTTGAGCGAGAAATAATTCAATGACGATAATACTCCGTTTGAAAATCTAAAATTATCAAATAACTAACGTTAAATAAAATTAATAAATACGACAAAAATAAAAAAAAATACCTGAACACCCCGACGAACATTTTGTCTCGCCAAACGCCTGCTTGTACAATTCCATTTTTACTCGGAATGTAACTGCCAGATGCAAGAGCTTGATCCAGCCGATTTTCTGGAATCTCAAAATTTATTATATCCCAGTGAAATACTTCGGTGAGATGATTTCGATCTGGACCATGTGGATTGGCCCCGATTCCAGTAAATGTAATCACACAGAAGAGCACAACGAATTTCATTGTGTATATGCTAGTTGAACAGTCGAACAAACTAATTCTACTTGCTTTCCAATCTACCTTATTTTATACCCAAATGTATTCAACTATCAAACCACAACACGGATTGAAAACCTTTAATTTTGTAAAGGAATTTTTGAAAATCGTATAATTTGGTTTGGGTTGAAAATGACTTCAATTTTAATGTGTCGTCGATAATGTGTCGTCCATAACCATTGTTTATTTAAAATGCTGAAAAGTTATACGACATTATTATTGAATATGCAAATTCTTTCTAAAACAAGTAATTTTTATTTTGTTGCATTCTATACGTTCTGCACTAATTAGCGATGAGGAATAATCTAAATTCCTTGCTTTTTCATTTTTGTTAATTCCTTCTTATTACGGTGTGAGTTGGAAGATTATAAATTTTGATTTTACAAAGTAGCTGAACCAAACAT
Organism: Nephrotoma flavescens; assembly: GCA_932526605.1. Lineage (NCBI taxonomy): Eukaryota > Metazoa > Arthropoda > Insecta > Diptera > Tipulidae > Nephrotoma > Nephrotoma flavescens. The sequence continues at coordinate 69,742,486 of OW052220.1, read as the reverse complement.
GGTTAACACATTCAGTAAAATAACTAAACACCAAAATCAACAAAATTACAATAGAAGTATACATTTTACAATTTGGTAATATTTTCGAGCTTGTATGTAATCAATTTATGATAAATAAATTGTTGCAAATTGCACAGTCATCGAAATGATCGGCTGGTGCAGCAGTCATCATCAGAGTAAGTGGTACAAAACTTGTAGTTCTAGCTGCTTCCATATCTTTGAACTTTTTTGGTGTTATTTATGTTCAGCACATACAAGACATTCGTCCTGTGATTGCTTATCAAATCCGATGTTTTTCTTTTTCAAACTTTTCAAATATGTTACATAATTTTAGTGTTATTTCCGATAACTATAATACATGCAATTCGGTGCATGATGCTACAGTTGGTTGCAAAAAAATCGCACATTGCTCAATTTTCCACAAAAGTTGAAAAATATGAAAAAATCCAATATTTGTTTAATTTTTTTAAATGCAGATTCAAAGTCTATTTCAATACCTATCCTGTGATAGGTTTTTTGTATTTATACGTGCCATCAAACTGATTTTTAGGGGTAAACATCTGAGGTACACATTTCGTGGATTTGTCAGCATGAAAATTAAGGGTAAAAATCGAATTAAAACATGGAAATAAACAGAAAAAAAAAAACAGTTTTATTAATAAGAAGTATTTCCTCCCCTAGCCCGAATGGCAGCTTCCATTCGATGCTGTATTGATTTAACCAAAGTTTTCACAAAATCTTGAGGTATCGCCTCCCATTCCTCTACGATCGCATTTTACAGCTCCTGGTGGCTCGTTAGAGAAATATCTCTTGCTCGAACCCTCCTTTTCAACGCGTCCCATAAATGTTCGATGGGATGATCACAATTCCGAGCGAGATATTTCATGGCATGCTATTGTATTGATCTTGTTGAATTATTTTTAGAGTTTAATTCGAAAGTCTGCTATATGCGTTTGACAAAAAATCACTTTGTTGAATGGTATACAAGTACAAAAAAGGTACCACTGGATATGTATTGAAATAGACTTTGAATCTGCATTACAAAAAATTAAACAATTTTTGGATTTTTTTTTTGATATTTTTGTACTTTTGTGAAAAATTGAGCAATGTGCGATTTTTTGCACCCAAGTGTATTTATTAAATAAAAATTTATTCGAAATACATTCATTTGTAATAAAGTTCAAAATAATAACAAACAACGTATAGTTCAGGCAAACGATACTTTGCAGAATAAGAAATTAGTGTGACTACTTAGCTTGCATGGAATTTTTCGAGGCATTTACCAATTTTTGTTTTCGCGCATTCCTTGCATTTTAAATAAACGGCGTTACGTTTTCGGTTTTCGAGAATTGGTGTTTGTTTCTCCATAAAATGATTGAATGTCGCAAGAGAGTTGCTGTATTTCTGGATCCACCAAGAAAGGGCATATTAGTTACTACTAAATTTTGCCCTTTTGTAACCGCTTTAGGGAGGCATATCATGGCTTAAATTAGTACATCTCGAAATTGTAGGAAACTTTTATTTGAGCCTGTGGCTTTCTTGTGCAAATAGTATGAGTAATATGATAACTTCTATCCACTCCTGGTGCGTATTTGGTGTAGGTGGCTAGTTTTTCAGGTTTTTAAACCATTTCTATATCGGTCGCGTTTATCCTTCCAGTTCCACAGGATTTCCAATCCTGTTCGAAAGAAGAGTATCCTGTACGTACAGTAGATTTTCATGGATAACAGTGTGTTGCAAAGTTCCACGCTGTCCATTAGTCGATTAAACAGCTCCCCGAATTAAAAAAAGGCTGACTTAAAAATGGCGTTTTTATTAAATTAATTTTTTTAATTTTAAAATTGACTAATGGTACTCTCCATTGGACATGTAAGTTCAAACCATTCGATTATTCAAACAAACTTAAATTTGCAAATTGACATGACTTAAAAAATTTCCCATTTTTTCATATAAAAACACCATTTTTAAGTCAACCTTTTTAATTTCAGCCTTTTTTAATTCAGGGAGCCGTCGATTTACTATGAAATTCACTTTGGAACAATTAGAAAAATCATTTTTGCTTAGTGGTGAGTTCGTAAGGAAGGAAATAATTCGTGGTAATACAGAGGATCATTAGAAAAAAGTAACAGTATATTGTTGGGGCTTTTACTGGGCGGGTATTTTCACAAAATTTTTTACCATACTCATTTGTTGATTCGACAAGCGTTTCCAAAATTAACGGATTGAAAATTAGTTCAAAATCTTGTAGTGGTGTTGCGTCAGGCTGAATTTCTATTTGTACACCGCTACTGCTCTGTATCCGCGAATGCGGAATATGGTACAAAAATGAATTCTCTTGGACCTAAATTTAAAATTTTCTTTTGCAAACCATTGTGCTGTCTTCACATGTTCGCACCATTATCATACCGCTGGCCACGCGTGTTCAAGATATTTAAATTTGGCTCTGAGGGTTTTTCTACAATAACTTGACATAGCCTTCATCAGTCGCATTTATTATAGAGCTGAACCAAAGAAAATGCTTCCGAATTTTTACTTTCATTGTAAGTTGTTCAGTGTGGCTTGCGTCTAGTGTACAATTCAATATTATAGAAAAATATTTAGATTTACGAATCAATTGCAGTATGTATTATTTGTAAACCAATAATGTTAAATATTTCGTTTTGAATCTTGTCATCAGTTCTTGGCCACCTGTGTGCGGTGAACACATTGCACACACGATAGGCGCGGCCCCGAATAGAAACTAGTGACCAATTCTGACCAAACGATAACCAAACGAATTTAATCATCATTTTCGTCAAACCCTTTAGATGGGGTGCTAAAAAAGCTCATGTGCCTTTTCGTGACCATTTGATTATTTATAAAGACAGATTTTTCTCGACAAATGATGCTGCTCTTGAACAATATATTTCATACAAATGACCATTTTCACCATATTTATGTGAATTACTTGAAATTTACACTGATTTTTTTAAAAAATATTGAACCGATGCGTGACAGGTAATTTGAATTTATAGAGATTTAACATAGGTTTACAATTTTTTACGACATATAAAAAAAAAACAAAAAGTTATGAATTTTTTTTTCGATTTTTTGGCCAATCATCATGTTTCTAGTGGGATTTGACATAAAAACCCACGTAACCATGGAAATACATTTTTTTAATTATTTTTCTGGAAGTAATGGTGAATCACACGATCCCTTAATCATTTAACTTTTCCCACTTGGTTACTAAGTTCCCGGAATCTTTGAAAATTATGCACCTCTTGAAATCCGCTTCAAAATCTTCTTAATATCGATATAATTTTATTTCGATGAATCATAAAATCTCCATAGGAAACCTTTTTGAAACCCGAAAATAAGGCGAACACGAACGACCGAGGGGTAATGGCCGCAGGTAATGACTGGGATGTAATTGGCCGGGAGTAATGTGATGGGGGATTGTATGTGCGGATAACGTCCTAGACCAAAAAAATCTAATGACTCAGCATATTCTTTTGTTTTTGATTATAATTTTGAATGTTACATATACTCCTCTATCATTTCAGCTGACGACATCTTTGTTTTTAACGTTTCTTATAATTTAACTCTGTATGACCTTTTACATCAAAATATAATGAATTTCATTTAATGTTTAGCACAGGATATCTTAAAACATTTTTTTTTAGTTTAAATCAAACATTTATTTCATATTAGGCCAAAATTATAATTTTTTGGATTTGCAATTTGTTCCGGCGATGGCTTGATCTACAGTCTCTTTGAAAATGCGCACATTTTTACGGTCTTTCGAAAATTCTTCGTAAGATGCGAATGGCACCAAATGAGATGCTACCCACAAATTACGGTTCGCATCAATATGCAGAGCGACTGGGAAAAAATCGGTACTTGTTTTATGCACTGTACTCGTACTCTGATATGGTAACCGTGTGTTCCAGCAACCAACTCTAGCTCCACCAAATATTGTATTGAATAGTGATCCAGTTACATCATCATACGCCATTTGATTAGCATGGTTACCCTTACCAGTTTCACCAAGTAAATGAAAATCATCATAGTATTTGTTTAAGGCGTAATTTTCATCTTGAAGCACTCGGTTGGAGACATAATAAACGTTTGTTGATGCAAGTGGTGCAAAATATACAGGTTTCGATCTATATAAATTTAAATAATATTAAATCTAATTTGTTTTCGGACATAACTTATTAATTGCATTACCCATCAGTTTGTTTACCGCCAATCGCTAAGGAATAAACACCGTAGTTCCATTGGTATTTGAAATGGGCGTAAGCAAAATTCCCTTCGTGTGGATCAGATCCCATGAAATTATGCTCCACCTGCCAGGTGCGATCTTTTTTGAATGAGTAGACTATAATCGATCTGAATAAATCAGATATATATGCATGACCATCTTCACAACTGTCCCCTTCTAGATCCAATACTATGGTAGCCAAAGTGCTCAGTGGATTAAAGAATTTTTGTGGAATTTCGACTCTTCGTATTAAAGTGTCTGTGGTGAGATCAAAAATGGCAAGTGCTGGTTGTGCAATCCTACGTCTGTTGCCAAAATGATCTGTATAACCCGAATCAAGTACCCATAATCGATCACATTTATTATCAACGTAAAAATGACCTGAATTAATTACTGATGACGGGCTAGGTAAACTTTCAGTTCGATTATTTGGGTCCTCATTTACATAGTTCGCTTCGAACGACGGATACGGAATGAGAACTGGCGATTTATCGGTGGTGTTGAGCGAGAAATAATTCAATGACGATAATACTCCATTTGAATGCCTAAAAATAGCGTGTGTCATTATTTCCAAATTATTTAATATTAATAAAATCAAAAATTACCTGAATACCCCGACAAACATTTTGTCTCGCCAAACGCCTAGTTCTAAAATACCATTTTTACTCGGAATGTAACTGCCAGATGCAAGAGCTTGTTCCAGCCGATTTTCCGGAATCTCAAAATTTATTACATCCCAGTGAAATATTTCAGTGAGTTGATTTCTATCTAGACCATGTGAATTAGCCTGGATTCCGGTAAATGCGATCACACAAAAGAGCAGAGCGATTTTCATTGTGTATGTTGTGGTTGAACAGTCGACCAACTAATTCAACTTGCTTTTTAAATCGCACCTTATTTTATACAAAAATTTATCTGTGTGAATTTAAACATCAAACCATAACGCGGATTGAAAACCTTTAATTTCGCAGAGGAACATAAAAAAATGGTACAATTTGGTTTAGGTCGAAAATTACTGGAGTTTTAATGTGTCGTCGATAAAGGCTGATAACCTTTGTTTATTTAAAAAACTAAAAAGTTTTATGACATTATTATTGAATAATCAAATTCTTTCTAAAACAAGTAATTTTTAATATTGTTGTGTTCTATACGTCGTTACAAATTAATGATGAGGAATAAACTAAATTCCTTGTTTTATCATTTTTGTTAATTGTTTTTTATAACGGTGTGAGCTAAAAGGTTATACATTTTGTTTTTACAGATTAGAGTCTTTATCCCATAGTGCTGTAGTTACCTACTGGTACCATAGTTGGTTGAGTAGATATGGTGCCGATTTATATACTTCTTCTGTTTTCTAGAGTATACCATCTGATCTAAGGTTGGTAACTGAATTGGCTCGGTGAACAACTAACTATTGGTTAGGGTTGGTTTCCTTCTCGCTGAGGAGTCGATGGCAATACATTATTTAATGATTGACATTCCAAATAAAGAAAACAGGCTGTTATTATGCCCGCGTTGTCAAAAATAGATTTAATTATTTGATAATACTTTTAGGTGACTCTAAGGTATTTTTAGCTTCGATGCTTGCCCATTCAAAACTTGTAATGAGCCTTGAGTTTATTCAATCAGTAGTTTCATACAATTGGTTCTATTCCGATTCTATCAATACATTTATAGACGATTTAGAAACCCCACACAAAGGAAAAGTGTGAATACTTCTAACTTTACAAATCTCCGATGAAGTTTTAAAAGTAAAAATTGTATTGCCTAATATGCTTTCGATAATAGATCTCCAAAAACCCAACATAATTATGTGAAGATGATCTGTCGATTCTCACTTATTTTGTCGAGTATACGTGATTATCACTCCAGAAGGCATTTTCGTTTAAACATTGAAGTATAAGTTTTATATTACTTTAGTTTGGCTAAAGTGTGAATTCTAAAAATATTTTAGTATACCTAACCATTTAAGTGCGTTATGTACAGAATATGTTGAAATAGATCGACTGTGTTAGAAAATGTAGCAGTTCCATACTACAATTATTTGAACGAGATGCATATAACCTGATAAGACTGTACATACTCCATATCAGCCATATTTAGCAATGGAAAACCCTTAATTCAACCCTATTTTTAATAAGTTAAATATTTGAAAAATTTGTATGTTGATTTCTGGGAATCCCAACTGTTAATAATGAAATTATTTAACTCGCTTTACTGAACATACTGACCAAGCGATTACTCCAAATAAGTCAAAATTGGCAAACTCTTATTTCAAAATGAATTCATACAAAATTTTTCAAATATGATTTTTTAAAATTAGAGTTGAATAAAAGTTTTCTCCGGGTGATTCAGGCCGATGGAGGATAGGCACAATCATGAAAGTTAAACAGTATGTCCATTCAATCAGATTAAGTAATTCCATTAATAAACTGTGACATATCTGCATTGACGGTATGCGAACTTCACAAAAATCCATCCAAAACAACTTGAATTTTTCGGCTTAATGTGAAATAGGAAAAAGTTTTTTTTATTGTTAACTATGCGATCTGTTTTGGGGTTCAAGGCTCACCCTGCTCTTCCGCGGTTATGCTTTTTACGTCCTAACTTTATGCCTCCCGGCCAACTCCAGGATGTAAGGCTATAGGACGGATGTAAGACCATCTGCACATTGCAAGCTCCATGCCAGCCTATACTGGCCGTAACGTACGAACCGCTTGTCTTATTTTCGTAGTTTGTTAAACACGCTATTTTTGCACGTGTTCTTTTCCAAGTCGGGTTACTGTATCGACGTCAATGGCTTTACCACTTTTAATTTTAATTAGTGGCTCGCTGTTTTTTTTAATGCACACGTTTTCAATTTATAATTGGGTTTTCTTTTATTATTATTAGTTAAAACCTGGTTCAGTTCTGAGACTCGACTGCCCTTTTTTAAAATTATTCCTCGTATTTTCATAAAAAACGGTATCTATTTTGCATTTAAACCTATACTAATTTAATGATTAACTGTCATATAATTTATATAGACTTGTGTTACATTTCACCACAGATCGTAATCTGTTGATGAAATTTCACTTTGCATCCTGCCCCTATCGGGATTCGAACCCGGTACCTCCCGATTCAAACGCCACAGCTTTAACCACTGTACCATTTGGTTGGTTAGGAAAAAGTTACCAATGGAGAGGGGGTGGCATTTTTGGATTTAGAAATAATTTATTTGTAGCACTTTAATTCACGTTCTAGCATTAACTGTTGACAATTGGAATACTGTTTCAATCGAGTGTTACAAATATCCTTGTTCAAAACTACGCAACAATCTCCATATACCTTTCTAATTTTTAGCAAATAAATAAACTAATTCCAAAAGATGTAACACTAATATGCTTCCAGAATTTACCAGAAGACATTCTTTATAGTATCAGGGATACCACTTTATCAGTCAATGTGCCGCCTGATGCTTAACGTCATACCGCATAAGAACATTGAAATCATTTTTTTTCACTCAAGTATGGTCTGTTGATCACATTGAAGGATCATTTAAGCTCAGACTTGTAGAGTTGATCTCAGACTTGTTAGGAACGGCGAGACTGACTGTTAATGTTGACAAAAGCAATTTTGTAATAAAAGAAGTACGCTATTTGCGATATTAAATTTGAGATAAAAAAAAACGACGCGATATTTAATCTGACTGCATTGGCGAGCGTAAAACAGACTAGACTAATTAGTATGGTTGTCTTTCATCACCCATTACAGATTGCCTTAAAAAGGGTGAATTTCATTGGTTGGAGCAAGCTGAGGAAGCATTTAATAAACTTAAACATATTTTATATCCGCTCTCTTTTTGGTTACGCCGAATTTCTCAAACCATTCTTTATTAGTTGCGATACCAGTTCTCTACTAAAAAAAAGAGGAGGAACGTGACTTTATTCAAAAAACTTATTCGGTCACTGAACTTGAATTAGCAGTAAAAAACAGCAGTAAAAACATTTTGAGTGTATGTTGAAGGGCATAATTTAACGCTAATTACAGACCACGTCGTTCTAAAATTATTGATGCAGCAACGCGACCTGAGTGGTAGATTTGCGAGAGGGAGATAAATAGTCCTAACAATTACCCTGGGGGTCTATTATGAAATTTTCGACCTCGTTTTTTTTCGACGTTGTCGAAAATTTGGTATTATGAAATATTTTCGACCGCGTTTTTTTTCGACGTTGTCGAATTTTTGTATTATGAAATACTCGACGCGTTTTTTTTTAGATAACGTCGAATATTTTACGACAGCTCTTGAGGTGTCGAGTAAATAAAAGAAAAGCGTTAAGTGTTGAGAAATAAAAAAAGTTTGTTAGTAAAAAGAAATTAATAATTTAAACTTATAAAATTTTAATTAATAAAAATTACTTAATTTAATTTAAATTTTGTAAATTCTTATATTAGTGTTTTAGTTTGTTATATTAACAATAAACATTTTTTGTGTTTTATATATAATTTTCCTTATAGGAAGTCGTTGAAGTTAGCCCGAAATTTGTCGGCCCGAAAAAATTGGTGCGTTTCTCGGATAAAGTGTAGCTATCCCGAAAAAGTGTAAATGTAAGTAAGTAGAAAATGTAGCTCCAACCCGAATTAAAATTTCTTCACGAATAATAAGGTAATTTTGTAGTTGAAGAAAATTGAATGATAATTTTTTATTAAAAAAACATTTTTCTGTATCTCCCACTTCCGTAGAAAAGCAGCTCTCATTATTAAAATAAAAAATTGAAATTTAATAACTTGTAGATTGACTAGAAATAATCGTGTGTAGTGGCATATACGGCCAGATAGGCCCGGGTTACATCAAGATACCATGATAACCACTGGTCCATATCATGACCATAAGGCATAATTTTTTAGCCCTTTTTACGAGAAATTTACAAAATATTGAAGATTCGAACCAAAGTGGACTTTTAAATTCGCTTGTGCCTTTACTAGAGATAATCGTGAGTAGTGGCATATACGGCCAGATAGGCCTGGTTCGCAACAAGATATCATGATAACCACTGGTCCATACTATGACCAAAGCATAGTATTTTAACCCTTTCGACGAGCACTTTACAAAATAATGAAGATTCGAACTAAAGAGGACTTTTAAATTCGCTTGTACCTATACTTGATGCGGGTGAACATTTTTCTAAACGATTCCTATAATATAAAGGGTGTTTTGAATGATCTCGTTTCGTATTTTGTGGTATAACCTCGCCCGTGTCGCCCTGCTCAGTAGACAGGCTCCCAATCACTATTTGAATAACGGTTAGTTGAAGCTTAAGTTTACCCGAATAACTTGACAGCACGTTACATTATTTAAAAATTTACGTTTATTGAAGCTTTCGAACTCTAAGGTAGTTTAGGAAAGCAAGTTATGAACGCAAAACAATTCAATTGATCAACAATTCAATTATTGGAGTTTTAATCAAATCTGATCCCCAAATCTCCAAAAAATGTTCTTGAAACTTTTTGCATAGCTTAAACTGACCAATTTATATCTACAAATATTCGCTTATTGTGATGCTTTCGAATTCTAAGATAGTTTGGGAATGCAAAGTTATGAATGCAAATAAAATCAAATATTTTACGAGTGCACAATAAGCTGAGACAATATTTCGGATATGCTTATTTTCTAGTTTTCCTAAGTGGATAATATCAAATTTCCAGCGCGATATATAATTTAACAATACTACCATAATGCCAAACTTATAGTAAATGTCAATTTTAAGTAAATTTTTCGGTAAATCCAATTATTTTTCACAAACTCTATGATAAAATGATCACAAAATCTGTCCTAATACCGGTTTTTACTGAAGTAAACGATTTACCTTATAAGTTTGACACACATTCTTATATAATAAATTAATTTTTTTGGTTCCGATTTATTAAAATTTATTGTGTTGATCAGTATATCGATTTTGTCTCGTGAGTTACTCATTTAAAATGAGTGAAGCAAAAAAAATCGAATACGTACACTGTGTATAAAACACAATTATGTCTTTGTATTTGTATTTTTCTTTTGTTCGTATTTGTGTCATTTGTACGATGAACAGTATCAAAATAACGCGATCCGTGCGAATCGGTTTAATTGGAATGTCTTTATTTAACATGCTAATCTATTTTATATATAATTTTTTTTTATCATAAATTAATTTTATATTTTATATGTTTTAATAAAATTTTTTAAATAAATTTATTTTAAATTTCATAAATTTTAAAAATAAAATGTTCACTATAAAAAAAAATTAAAATACATAAACAACACAAAAATATGGCGTTTAAAATGGTTAACTCTTTGAGTGCCAAAAAGCGCGACCGTTCTCCTCAATACACTAGCCGAAATCATGTTGGCACTGAAAGAGTTAATATGAATAAACAAAAAAAGAATGAAACGTGGCTTGCATATGCAGTAAAACAATCATACGCACGAAACTAACACAAAAACAAATGCTACTACTACTATATCTTTCCGATTACACTCATTTCGTTTCACACATTTCGAGACAAAATCCGTATACAGGGGCAGTATGTTGTACCAACACTTCGAATCGAAATTCGAAAAAAGTCGAATGGCGGTATGTTGTATCATTTTCGAAAAGCAAAAAAGATACAACATTCACTTTTTCGATTCGACTTTTTTCAATTCGACTTTTTTCGATTCGAAGTGATGGTACAACATACCGCCCCAGATTTGTTGAACAAGCTATGAATTATCATTAAATAAATCGTTCATCGTATAGTTGATCTATTTTTGTGTAATATATTCACTAATACTTCGATGTATTTTTTGTTTTAGGAAAAACTTCATAAAACTATAAAGGACTGTGAAGTTTTTGTTAAACTATTCCTAAATTTTGTTTTAAGTTTTCTAGGAATAGATTAGGAAAAACATCACGCGCATCTAGTATAGGCACAAGCGCACAAGTGGACTTTTACACTTAGGTTCGAATCTTCATTATTTTGTAAATTTCTCGTTGAAAGGGCTAAAAAATTATGCCTTATGGTCATGATATGGACCAGTGGTTATCATGGTATCTTGATGTAACCCTCGCGTATCTGGCCGTATATGCCACTACACACGATTATCTCTAGTATAGGCACAAGCGAATTTAAAAGTCCACTTTGGTTCGAATCTTCAATTTTTTTTAAACTTCTCGTAAAAAGAGCTAAAAAATTATGCTTTATGGTCATGACATGGACCAGTGGTTATCATGGTATCTTGGTGTGACCCAAGCATTTTTGGCCGTATATGCCATTACACACGATTATTTCTAGTATACAAGCGAATTTAAGTTTCCATTTTAGTTCGAAATATACATTATTATTGAATTTTATTTTAAATGTTTGCTGAAATATTTAACATATAGTTTACTATATTGTTTAGATGCATTATAATACCAAAATACTGTTTACGTAGAATCATGAATTACTATTGATGAGAATTTATATCGTTTATTAATAAACTTAACGTTCTTGTCAATCTACAAGTTATTAAATCTCAATTGTTTATTTTAATAATGAGAGCTGCTTTTCTACGGAAGTGGGATATACAGAAAAATGTTTTTTTAATAAAAAATTATCATTCAATTTGATGGTGAGAAACGCACCAATTTTTTAGGGTTGACAAATTTCGGGGTTTCAAATTTCTAACTTCAACGACTGCTTATAGGACCGGAATGAAAGAGAAAAATTTTTTTTTGATCGGATTTGGTTTTTTGGTATTCACTTTTTACTATTTTGTCTTTTGAGGAATAAAGGAAAAAATTAAAAAAATTTGTTTGCGCTTATGCTTTTGGTCCCTATTTGTATACGAGTAACACAATTTTATGTTTGAACGAATTATTTTTTGTATTAAAACCAAAATTAAAATCTAAATTATGTATACTAAATTATGTATTTGCATAATATTTTCTTGTTTAAGCACCTTTCTTCTCGAAACACCATAATGAAATAAAAATGATTTTACGCATCCATAAGTAAAATGCAATTGTGTATTTTCCTTCAAAATTATTCATAATACCGATTTTCGACGTTGTCGAGTTGTCGACATCGTCGAAAAAAAATTCGTAATAGCGATTTTCGACGTTGTCGAAAAAAAATACGCTCGTCGAAAATTTCATAATAGACCCCCTGAATATAAAATCCATGATACAAAAGACCATTTGCAGTCTAACCTATCGGCGTGGAAACACTGGGTTCCTTCAGATTTCAAGCTGGAAATAATTAAAAAATACAAGATTATCATGGAACATGGTGGATTCGCGAATGCGCCGGAAAGATTGAGGTGTTACAATTCTTGGCCATCAATGGCTGAACAAATACAAAAGTAAAACCACCAAAGCTCCTAACAAGTACCACGCCACGGTAACGAGGCTGCGAAGTTCTGCTTGGGCCATATACACGGTCTCATGGAGAAATATGACATTTCTTGTTCAAAAGATATACGAACATAATTACTGTGAAGCATGCTTTTACCATATATAGTCTGTCTATAGCAGCTTGATTTCAGATTTTACTTCAATGTTTCAGGCGTGAGCAGTGAATTATAATCTACCCTGTACAGCTGCGTACTAAAATACCAATTTATAAATCAGTTATATGACGTTCACATGTTAAATAAATCAAATGATCGTTTTTCGTTACGTTTTGATCGAGGAACGAATTCCCGTTCTTTTGCTCTTTCTTTGAATTTTCTGTTTTGCTGACAAAAGGTCCATAAATTTTAAGTATGTATATTCTGGTTTTGTTGGCTGTGAATGTGTTTTACCGCTGTACTAAATTGGACTAATACGAATGTATAAGTGCCCGATATTGTAAAATAATTAAATACAAACCTACTTTGTGTTGTATATATCAACGATTGGTAATTAACGAGCGTGTGCGAATTTTGTTTTGTATTTAACTGCATCGATTGATGATAGTCTATTTTCCCGTTAATTCGACTAATTGTATATTATGCGTATGTGTATCAACCAGCTTTAATTAGGATCTGTGTTTGTGTATGCAACATATGTAGAGTATACAGGAACAGTTTAACTATAACCAAATAAATTTGCTGTTGTTGAGTCAGTTGAAATTTGAACGGTGTACGAGCAACAAAAAATTTAATCCATAAGCATGAATGAAATGCTTAATAAAGTTTATTGTATCCTGGGCCCAAAAAATAAAGTGAATTTACGCAAATTTAAATTGATTTTGATGTTAACCGTGTCATAACGGGTATTGCGATATCCTTCGAATTTTCGGTATCATAATATGTTGTTTTATAAAGCTGTTATTCTAATAATAAAGCATGTGCTACTGCAATGAGCAATTCGAGCCTCTTACAATTTTAGTGGGATCATATTTGTGCACTAGATTCATGCCTAAAAATAAATCGATCAAATTTATCAAGTGGGTAGTTTTATCATTTTTAAACCATTCGAGACGTATAAAAACGAACACATGTGGATTATGGGAACATTTTGTGTAATAATTATAAATTGTGTTGTGTCTTATATGTGCATATTCCGTGCATTCTTAGTGATTAGTGATCCTTCACTTAAAAAAATAATTCAGTGTTTCTTATACTACGGACTACGGAGTAAACAATATCCGTTATAACAGAAATCCGATTAGTATTAAGTTAGTTAGTTTTGTGGTTACGAAATCTTTAATTAACGGAACTCCTAGACGACCATGAGTACACGGGGGACATTTCGGAGGTAAGTTTTTTTCTTAAACAAAATATAAACATTGATCTCTTTTTATATGAGATGCGTTCATTACATAATATAGAGTTATTATTACGATTATTATTTTTGTTTTGTAGTTGATTATTGTCTGGCAACCCTTAATATGTGTTTTTCTTCATCTTTCCTTATAAGAACCAACCTAGCCTTCGGGAAATATGATTTTTATTTAGTTCAACACAATATTTATTCACTTAACAATACAGTTACTTAATTTTTACAAATTTTAACACTCGATTATTTTATTTACTCGACAATATAATTATAACAATTATTTTAAAAAGAAAAATGTTCCATATTTTAAGAACGATGTTCTGTCGTTCGTTTCCAAAAATATTCTAAATTTCCATTTATGCTAAAAACAGCTTATTAAATATAAAAATGTGCCTTTTGCAACGTTAACAAGATTATTTATGGGAATAAAATTGAAATATAATAGATTTAAAATGAAATAAAATACATAAACATTTATGATAAGCATTTAAAAATTTGAAATATGAATTTTTAATACAAAAAATTAATTTGAAAGAATGCATTTTATAATTTATGAGAAATGAAATATAATTCTACGTGGTTGTTGTTGTTGAGACAGCCGGATGTCTGGATGTCGTAACTCCTCCCCCTTAAGAATAAAGTGATGGCCAGGAGAGTTAAATTGGTGTTGATTTTCCAGATTTTGTTGAAGCCTTATCTTATCATCATTGCTACTATTAGGATTGCTCCTATAATAAAAATATAATTAGTATTATGTTGTAAATTTAGGAGGTAGATCGCCTCCGTATTTTCTAATGTCCATTTGTTTAGTTTTTCCAATGTTAAATTTTTGGTTATTTTCGTTAAATTAATATCGTTATACAAGGTTGATATATGACTTGAATAGGCTCTTGGAAAGTTGCATATTTGCTTGATTACTGTATTTTGATTATTTTGATCGTACAATCCTCGAAGTAGATTAATATCATGCCTTTGAGCGTTTTATTACGAGTGCTTTCGCTACATGTGGTTTCTATCAAAACTTCCGGTATGAGACATTATGAGTAAATAATTTGGTTGAATCAGCTCAATTGTGTCGTCGATTGTTTCCTTGAAAATGTTGCGCTGCGATTGCTTATTGTGGATTACATTCGGTATGCAAGTTTTTGGTATGTTTTTGACCAGCTTGATTTTTGGACAGTATCTTACTTGTTCTATTTTTGCACATGATTCGTTAACATATTGATGTACATATTTACTGAGTAACATGAATTGGGATTTCAATTCTAAGATGACCAAAATGCTGCACCAGCACTTGTAGCACAATCCAATGAAAATGGTACTGGAATTTTTTACAAATTAATTACAAATTTGTTACACAGTTAGTAAATTTTTTATAGGTCCCGTTATCCTGTAATCCGTGTGTGGGCTGGCGTTAGACAAAGCTACACCGAACATTTTGTTAATATTTATTGTATCGTACTGGGGGTGGTACTGAATTTTTTACAAATTAATTACAACATAAGTATCGGCAAATAGTTCAATCTCAATAGTTCTGTTAACTCGAATTTTAAAGGTTTCATGTTTCTTTCGTATTTAAATTTTGCACAAATGTCACAATTATTGATTATTTTTGAAATTAGGATTTTCATATTGGGAAAATAGTACTGTCTTCTTAAGTGTTGCAACGGCTCATTTATTCCTCTATAGTTTGATTTGTTATGATAATCTCTAATACTGGTTTCTTTTTTATCGTGATTAGTTTCGTCTTCCACTAATGTTTACATCTAACTAGTTTAAAACTCTTATTATTAAAATATTTGTAGTGTACGGATTCGATAACTTTAAACGTATTTTCGTCCGTTACTATACCTGTTACTTTTTTTTGGTACGGTATAATTTTTAATAATACCAATTATAGCTTTTTCGTTATTCAAATTATTTTGCTTAATTATATATCGTTTTTTCGTTGTAAATAACATTTTTAATTTTACGCTTGCTTTCGAATTTATTTCGTTTATTAAAACTAACTGGTTTGCGAACTCATTTAGAGGTCTGTCAGACATCGGTAGTGCTCCGGTCTCATTTTCTTCTATTGAACTAACATTAGAAGCTGTTTCGTTATTATCACTATTGTCATTACGAAATACTACTATCACCATTACTATTTCTGCTTGTATTAAAGACGATACTGTCTTTAATTGGAGTTAATTTCAATTCTTGACAAAGCGTCAGCATTGGTATTTAACTTTCCCTTTTATAGATGATTTCATAATTGAACTTTTCCAATTTTAACCGCCACTTTATTAGATTTGAATTCGGCTCCTTTAAAGACATTAACCATGTTAACGATTTATGATCCGCGATGATGTTGAATTTTCTACCATACAGATAGGGACGGAAGTACCGTGTGGTCCAGACAATGGCCAACAGCTCTTTCTCTATGGTGTTATTCTGGTTCTGTCCAGTCTGAGTTAAAATTCTACTTGCGTAGCAAACGGGTTTGTTGGAACCGATGGGTCCCTGGGATAATACGGCTCTTAGAGCAAAATTGCTGGCATCTGTAGTCAAATTAAACGTTTTCGAAAAATCGGGGTATTGTAGAATGGCATCATTGCAAAGAAGAGTTTTCAAAGCATTTGATATAAGTATCTCGAGTCTTCGATATTTTATTGACTTGTTTAATCGATAAAATTTGCGCTTTGTTCCTACCCAGTTTACAATAAAAAATTATGAAAAATTATTGAATTTACCTTCAATCAAAGTAAATCTTGACTTTTACCCGACTATCCGCCCGCAGCCTGAATTTTGGAAATTTATTATTATTTTTGCATCATCGCCTCTGATAAATTTTTATTTTTTTGTTAATTTTAAATATATTTATAAAATGGAATAAATCAGTTTTTCTGTAAGTTTGCTGTTAAAATATACGTATATAGTTCTCGTGTACTGATTTGATGTGAAGTTATCCCAGAATTCTACTCCAGAAAATATTTTTTTTTGAATCAGGCAACACTAACATATCAACAACCAATTTACTCTTATGTGAAGTTAGCCCAGCCCAGAATTTATTAAAAATAACGTTAGAAACAAAAATAAAATTGGTTACTATTAAATTATGAGAATTCCAGCCAGGTAAACGTTATATCAATAGAACATGTACATATCGGAGTGAAGTTTATGCCAAAATAGCAAAATATACACTGTGTCCTATAAGTACATAGAATTGAAAAACACTCAAATATTGAACTTTCATAATAATGACTGAAATTTTTTAATAAACACAAATATTTTTACACTATACGTAGCAAACATCTAATTTTTGTGGAAAGTTTTGAGTGAATTTTAAAAAATGAAAGTTTTTACAACAAACACACTATGAATTGCACAAAGATGTTCGAAGTTATTCTGAAATGCCCCTCAGAACCAATTCGAACGTAGTTGGGCAATCCGTAGGGGCCGAGATAAATAATTTCAAATGTTTAAGAGTTTTCGTATTACACTCAATGACGTTCTGTGTCGAATAACAAAAATCTCAGAAATTTCCGCGCATGTGGATAAATAATATTGGTTTCTTACATCAATTACTAGTTCAGAACCACTTCGAACGTATCTGAGTAATCCGTAGGGGCCGGGATAAATAATTTCAAATGTTTCAGAATACTATTTCATACTCAATGATGCTCTGTCTCGAATAACAAAAATCTCAAAAATTTCCGAGCATGTGGATAAATAATATTGGTTTCTTACATCAATTACTAGTTCAGAACCACTTCGAACGTATCTGGGCAATCCGTAGGGGCCGAGATAAATAATTTCAAATGTTTAGGAGTTTTCGTATTACACTCAATGACGTTCTGTGTCGAATAACAAAAATCTCAGAAATTTCCGCGCATGTGGATAAATAATATTGGTTTCTTACATCAATTACTAGTTCAGAACCACTTCGAACGTATCTGAGTAATCCGTAGGGGCCGGGATAAATAATTTCAAATGTTTCAGAATACTATTTCATACTCAATGATGCTCTGTCTCGAATAACAAAAATCTCAAAAATTTCCGAGCATGTGGATAAATAATATTGGTTTCTTACATCAATTACTAGTTCAGAACCACTTCGAACGTATCTGGGCAATCCGTAGGGGCCGAGATAAATAATTTCAAATGTTTAGGAGTTTTCGTATTACACTCAATGACGTCCTGTCTCGAATAAAAAAAATACATCAATTACTAGTTCAGAACAACTTCGATCATTTCTATGCAATCCGTAGGGGCAGTTCAGAACAACTTCGATCATCTCTGTGCAACTCATAGTGTGTTTGTTGTAAAAAATTTAATATTTTGAAATTCACTCAAAACTATCCACAAAAATTAAGTGTTTGCTACGTATAGTGTAAAAATATTTGTGTTTGTTAAAAAATTTCAGTTATTATTATGAAAGTTCAATATTTGAGTGTTTTTTTCAATTCTAAGTACTTCTAGGGCACAGCGTATGTTTTGTTATTTTGGCATAAACTTCACTCCGATCATGTACATATATATTTGTACGACATGTACATATATATTTGTACGAAATAAAATTTAGGCATGATAAAGGTACTTAGCATGTTAAAAGTATAAATTTTTCGGATTAAGGCCATGTATCTGCAGTCGTCACACACCTGTCTTACTTTTAGAAAAGTTAGAAAAAAATCGTTCGGTGGCAACTTTGCGGAATTGTGCTCTGGGCCAGATATCTCCATACAACTCGAAAATTTAGGGCAATAAAATAACTAAACGGATCTTATACACGCAATGATTTTTTAAAAGTACCTAATTAGTAAAACTTGATTTTTACACTTTTACCTAGATTTTTACACCTTTATTCGATTGTAGGCGTATACTCTCTCATACTGCTCGATAATTCGCATGATATATAAAAATATTATTACTCGAAAAATCCAGTGTTAAAGTACTGATTTAAAAGTCAATTAAGATAGTTATAGGCGTTTTGAAAATACATGTCTATTTAGCCTGGAAAATAGGAAGCCCCTCGAGCAGATAGTATCTGAACATTATTAAATCCGTAGAACCTAATCATATGAAATTTTGGGTCAACATTCGTTCCGTGACCTATTATTAAAGTATAAAGGTGTAAAATATCAAATTTTACTAATCAGGTACTTTTAAAAAATCATTGCAGTGTATTAGTTTCGGTTTAACGCCCTAAATTTACGAGTTGTATAGAGATATCTGATCCAGGGCCCAATTTCGCAAAGTTGCCACTAAACGATTTTTTTTGTAACTTTTCTAAAAGCAAGGCAGGAGTGTGACGATTTCCAAACCACATTGCCTTAATCCGAAAAATTTATGCTAAGTACCTTTATCTAATGTAATTTTATTTCGTACAAATACATGTTCTATTGATATAACGTTTAACTGGCTAAAATTCTTATAATTTAAAAGTAACGAATTTTGTTTTTGCTTTTAACGTGATTTTTAAGAAATTCTGGGCTGGGCTAACTTTACATAAGGGCAAATGGGTTTTTATTTATTAGTGTTGCCTGATGTTTTTTATTTTATTTTCTGGGATAGAATCGTGGGATAACTTCACATACGTCTAATTTTTTGAAAAACAACATAAAGGCAATCTTTTTGCGAAAATTGTTGCATATAATCTATTAACCCGACTTTAACAAACCGATTTTTGATTCCGGATTGTTATCGACAACAACCCCTTTTAATCTCTACCATTTATTGTGCCATAGATTTACTATACATTCAATAAGAGAGGTATATGCGATTTCGCCGGCAAATGAAGAGTTTGAAATACCCAAAAGTAAAACACTATATTCTCTAAATCTTTCAATACCTTGGCTCCAGCAGTGCAGCAAGTAGACTATGAGTTTACCGTAAGAACGGTTTTTGCTAACAAGAATACACCACAGGCCATTTGAAATTAAAGTTGAAAAAGATGAAATAGAAATTCCATTATTTTAACAAAATAAATAGCAAAGCAATCGGTTAACTAAATACTCAATTCCCTTAGACGTATCACTTCATGCGACGTAACTATGGATTTTCCGGGCTACTAGATTTTAAAATCAAAATTTACTAAATAACTTTGTGCAAAACCCTCAATGAAAATTTTTTAAGTCTTAAGCTATAACCAGCGAGTCTGTAAGAGTCAGTAACGAAACCTTACAGAATTTAACGAGAACGTTTTATTACAGAATATTTGACATTTTGACCAGCGAATCTGTAACACGATTATTATTGTCAATTGAATTTTTAAATGTCAATCTGCAAAATAACAAATTTACCACGCCACGATTTTAGTCAAAAATGAATCTATTTGAGAAAATTGAGCAGCTTTTTACCCTATTTAAAGGACGAGGGGGCAAACAATAAAAAAACGGTCTTTGTGGTACGAGTAATAAATCGCACAAGAGACAGATTACTATGTATGTAACAAGTATGTAGATTACTATGTATGTAACTACGGGAATTTAAAGATATATGTACATAATTTATTAAAGGTAACGATTTTAGAAATTAAAAATTGCCAACAGCAATTTTTTATCCACACTCGAATGACATGTGAGGTTTTCAACATGTTGATGGACCTTGTGAGACAACAAATGTTGGTGGACAATCAGAATCTATTGAGCTGAAAAGAGCTGATGAAAATGTGCATAAAATATTATTTAAATTATTAAAATATAAATAAATATTTGTACACATAAATTATAAAAATGTAACACATATCAACATACCGCCATTTCAAATATACAATTATGACGTTTCCTTCAGTTTGAGCGAAATTTTCGCTCTTGTTACGGATTGCTAAATGACAATTCAAATTTAACGAAACTGAACGAAACGTACTTTGAGTTTCGCTGGTCAGTAATGTCAATAAACATACATTTTTCAGATGTCGCTTTGTTACTTAAATTTCTTACAGACTCGCTGGTTACGCCTTTAGTTGGCTGCATTAGTTTGATTTTTTTTTAAATTATTTATCACGTCAAAATTTCAAGTGATAGAAATTGTCATTTGAAGTGAGGGCAGAACAGTCGATAGGAAATATTTATAAAGCAGCATACTAAGATTTAAAAAACAGCTAGAACGATTTTATTGAACAATTATTTTGTAAGTTTTGATTTAATGATCTAGTAACCAAGCAGATGAGTAGTCACATCACTTGAAGTGATGCGACTAGGGTAATAGGGGTGTAAATAAAATTGTTTAAGAAATAAGGCAAGTTCGAATGATTCAAATGAAATGCAAACTTCTTTCATAAGATTTCAGTTAGCATTTGAAAATGCCGAACATATCTCGGGTTTCTTCCGAATTAGCCAGATGTTAGACAGCATTTTTGTGTCTGCGATTCCCGCTATGTCGTTGGAGCGATTTGAAATTTTATTTGTAATTAATCTATTAATCCAGGGGATTATTATTTATTAAATTAATGAATGATGTAATGAAAACTGGTAGATGTATCATTATCATTATGAAAACATGGAGCGCCCGATGAGAAACCAGACAGTGAATGCGCTCATAACAAGAGCAATTAATATCATTCGGAGCAACAAAACAAAAAACGAGACAACGAAGAAATGACGAAGAAATGACTCTGTTGAGTCAAATGGTTTCAGATAAGCTATTACTTTTTTCACAGAAATTTTTCCATGAAGATCTGTGAGCAGATCTTGAATATTTGAGAAAAAGTCTTCTGCTGAAAACTTTAGTTAGTAATAAGTAGACAACAATTTTCAAGCATAGTCCAAATTGCATTAGTCAGCAATGAAGTTACAGAAATCACTCGCAGGACAAAGTAGCAGGATTAATTCGACTATGTCCAGATAATTCCAGATAGAATTTTCCTGCAAATTTTCCAGTTTGTAGTCAAAACTTCATCAAATCAGGGGATAATAGGAGGTGAACTGCTCATGAATCTCCTGTGAGTATGAGATTCAAACGACTATATCCAGATAATTGAAAAAGAGGTGCAATTCTCCCAGTTTACAGTCAAACTTGAACGAATCCGACGAGGTACGTGAAGTGCTCATGCATCATTTTTCTGAAAATATTTATGTGTGCAGTAAGAGTAACAAGTTCATCGAATCCGACCGTATATGTCAAGTGTTCGTGAGGCACTTGTGATTCGTGATTCAAACGTTTAATATCAAACGTTTAATATCCACGACCAACGACTATGTTGTGAAATTTTTCCTAAAAAAAATAGTTATTTTTAAAACCAGCAACAACAATAAAAAATATTTGTATCTGGCATCCGGCATCCGACATCCGTCATCCAGTATCCGGTATATGGTATCCAAAATTGAGCATCCGGAATTCTGCATCCAGCATCCGACATCTGGCATGTGGCATCCGGCATTTGACATCTGACATCCAGCATGGTTCCGACACCCAGCATGGATCCGACATCCGACACCCGGCATCGTAGAGGAAAACGGCTTTTTCAGGTAATGATGGTTTTGGTAATGACATTATTACTGACCTCTTACACGGTCGGCTAATGTTAAATGGGGTAACGTTGTACGATATTATATTATTTATGTTTGTAAACGTCAAAAAAAATTCCCGAAACGTTGAAATTTTTTTAAATTGATTGCGATCAAAATACAAATTAATTTGCTAATTGGAAAGAACGTACCATGGACTTTCGATGAAAATTTTTTGATCTAGATCAATTTTTTTGATTTTTAAATCAATTTTTTTCGAAAGAAATTGCTCTAAGTGATCCTAACCCATTTCTTACCGATTGAGATAATGCTCCATTTGCCTGTTAAAAATAAAAATCCCAAATGAGTTACAAATGTTTCAAAAAATAAAATTCGTTTTGTGTCATGCTATATAGTTTGGGAGCCCCCAAATCTCGCATTTTTAAACTGATTGAACCACCTGAATGATACTACTAAAAATATTTCGTTTGGCCTTACACGAAGTCTCACTTTCGATGGGGTCGACACCAGGGCCTGTTTAGTGGTGCAGTTTTATGTTCTTTAAGAATTTGATTGGGGTAAAAATGGTGTTTTTTCAGCAACGCCATACGCTTCACTTAATCCAATAGCAAATTTTATCCGGCATTGATGTCGGATGCCGAAAGCCGGATCTCCGCATCCCCGGATGCCGGATATCGGATGTCGAATGCTGGGTGCTGGATGCTGGATGCCGGATGTCGGGTGCTGGATGTCGAGTATACTTTATTAAATGGAACATTTTACAGAGAAAGTAAGTAGAAGTGAAGATGAAGTTCAGGAAGTAATTGAAGCTTAGCTGTCAATAAACTAAATGTATCCCCTTAAAAGATAGAAGTACATCGATGAAACGTAAAATCATTAATTTTATTATTAAATAAATTTAGTTAAGTTTTCCACATCAAAATATTATAGTGAAAAATATAATCAATAAATTTTGTACGAATTGTCCACGTGATGCAAATTTTGCAATTATTAATAAATAAATAGCCGAGTTCTCTCCACCTCAAAATCCATTTTAATCGAGTAGAATGTACTGATACCATATTTTCATCTACAATTTATATTTGATTCAAAAATCAATCTAGAAACCAAATTTCATAAAGATTGGTTACGCAATGGCCTATTTTAGTCCAGCATGAACAAATCCTAGAATTTTGTCCAAAACTCACTTTACAATCTCTAAATTCTCTAAAATCTCTTTCTCGTTAAGAAATGGAGGTAAGACGGAATATTGTTAAATTTCAAGATTTCATATATCGAGTTCCTTTACTTCAGAGATCAATCTGTTTATCATTTTATGGGTCACTTTTGAATGACGATGCTTTAAAAGACCAAAGATACGTAGAATCGTAGGCAGGGGAACAGTATCAGATACCTTCGAAATATCATCTGGTTTTCGATAGGGTGATGCATTTGCGCCTGAAGACCTAACGAAATCAGGAACAGTTTCATACCGCCCGATCACCATGCAAGAAGACTTAGTTTGAAAGTCAACAGCAGTAAAATATACCTCGAAGGCCCAGAAAGAACTCCGGGATCGAGAAGTGAACCTCGATGGAAAATATCGGAATCGGTGACTGTAACTTTGATAGCGTAGAATATTTTAAATAACTCAAGTCATTAATAAAGTCTTCAAATAATAAGCAGGTAAAACTAAAAGCCCAAAACATCTGGCGCAATTATGTAAGCTCGCACTTTCGACTTTGTGAAGTAAGAGCTAGACGCAAGACCTCTAACTACCATAGAGTGTTATCTACTTTTGAATTCAATCATCAAACGATAGTTGAGGAAATCGAAATTGGAGTTATGGTAGCACGATACCATCGGATTTATTAAATCCAATAAAATTAGATTGCTAGGCCTCGTTGGAAGGTCCCCTCAACAACGAATGATAAAAAAGTGTTCCACGAGTGATGAATCGAGACAAATTGAGGACCACCGTGCTGGCAGCAAAATCGGTTCGTGGGATGTGAAATTTAGAGAGGGAAAGAGATTTTAATTTGCTAGTAGCACGAGATCAGATCAATCTACCCCCAGAAATTGGCGGAAATGAAGAAATAATTAGATAAAGTGTCCTCAAAATTTGGTAGTAAATGTATATAATTTGTCTGTAACTTTTTAAAATGTTCCGCCGTTAAAAAAACCGTTTAAATAAAGTAAAATAAATTTTTATACCATAAAAATTTAGAAACTTTCGATTAGCTTTAATAGTATGACGTAACGCCTATAACAAAGATCATAAAGAAGATATGAAAAGCTATTTGCGTGATTGCACGATTACACATAATATGTGTACTTTTGTAATTAAACATGCCTGTTTGGCCTGTATTAGGCTTTATCAGGTACCGATACAAAAGTGGGTTAATTTTATCATATATTCGAATCAAAATGTATGTTAATAAATTTTAATTACATTAATAAAATAAAATTTAGATGCTTCATTGTGATTACTATAAAACTAGGTCATATAAAGAAATAAATATTCAGTACTTAATAACACACAAATTTGTAAAAACCCCCAAAATATACGCGTCGTTATGAATTTTATCGACATAGTGAAAATAAATTTGCACTTTCAACGGTTTTTCCTCATAACACCATTCTATTTCTCGCGAAAACTACAAAAATTCGTTGTACCGAGATTTTCCATTTTGTATCTCATAATGTTTCTCGTATTGTACGTGGCTACCGTGAATTATTTATATCAAAATTTTGCCGTCATAACAAAACGTTCGCTTAACGAAAATTACGAAAACACGAATGACAGTGGAAATGGTACAGTGAGCGATTCGCAATCGAAAAATACTGGATTACGAAGTAGTAACGCGATCGTTGGTTTTATAGTTTACTTCGAGATAATAGTCACAAAATTTGGCTCGATACTATACATTTTAATATCGTACTACTATAAAAACGACCATATTAGGTATTTGGAATTGATAAATCGGTTTGATGGCGAATTGCTGCTAATGGCAAAATTTAAAAATTCGCTTAAATATCAATTAGTGCTTCAAATACTGATGTTCGCAACAACAGTCGTGATACTAAATTATTTTTTTCTACAAAATATTTTATTTTTAATCATGTTTCATACCGAAAATACTTTTATTACATACGGCTTTCTGTTCGTGTACTCGTACGCATCGGCACTAAGTGGATTTAATAGTTTCACATACGTCGTCTACATATCATTTTTGTTACATCGCTTTTGGATTTTAAAAAGTATCCTAATCCGGTTTATGAAGAAGAGTGGTTCAAATACAAATACGTACAATTTACAATACCTCATTAAAATATTTAATCTTTATAAAATTTTGACGTCCGGGATTGACATGTTAAACGATTTTTTTGGTTTACAAAGTTTATTGTTCATAATTCATGATTTTACGTTAACTACCACCCAAGTTTATTTGATATATGCAACGTTAACTGAAGATAGAGGTTATATAGCATTAACTGTATTTTTATGGATGATGCCAAATGTGACTAAGCTGGTCGTCGGCACTTTTACGTGTGACATCACCATTAATTATGTAAGTAATAATTAAAAATTATAAATTATTATAACAAACCTTTCACTAATATAATAATTCTACCAGAAAAAACGAAGGCAGTACATAAAATTGATATTCATATCTGTGTAATCTGATAAATACGCTATGCGTCAAGTCAAAACTCTCTGTATAATAGCGTAACTCACTATAAGCCTCACACTACTCTCATTTTTGTATATAACGTCAATTTATGTCTACCCCTAGATGACGGCATAACAATCTTAAGGGTATACACTTTACCCCCGCTTTGCGCCGGAAGCAGGTTTTAAAATTAAGTAACTAAAAGAAAATTAAAAAATGATTCGTGAAAATTATCAAAATGGTTCAAATCAAAATGGAAAATTAAAATAAAATTATTTATTTTAATATTTTATCAAAGTTTATTTCATAACTTTAATATTTCTTTTTTATTTTCTGGAAATAATCAATTAACATTTCAATTACTAGTAAAGTTTGATTTACAGTTCTGTGCCATTTGGAACAGCACATTTCTGAAACATTTGGTCCAAATCTTAACACACAAAACGAGAACTACATGTATCTGTTTTTGTTTTATGTCTTTGATAACACACTGTTCATAGAAGCCGAAGGACGTACTTTTATATCTAGTAGTTTCACCATGATACGAGTGCTTTTTGATATTTTTAGTAAATCTACAAACAATACATTCCTATTACTCTTTCGCGTTCGTTTCGTAATTTTCTGCATAATTTTTTTTCTTCTACAGAGAACACGAGGCAGAAACACAAAATCTCGAAAGAAACCACAAAACCCATAACCTTACCGCCTTGAAGTTATCCCAGACTTTGATCACATGATTTTTTTTTTAATAATACCACTAGCATTACAACTGTTAAAAAACTCAACTCAACTCAAACTTTTTACATTTATATGCATAATACGCATTCTCATCCCACATTAAAAAATGTCTATCCTTTTTTCAAGAATTTTTATATATGAAATCCTATATGAAAAAACAAATTGTACTATTAAAAATTAAAGAGGGTCGTTCGATTTTTCGACAATTGGATCGATTGTGGATTGACCTTTTTGGCTGTCTCGAGCCCAAGTAAAAAATTTTGAGGCATTAAAGCGCACTCGTACGGTTTTCGGCTTAAATCCGAAAATGTTCATTTGGCTAGAAAGAGTTTCACCTTCCAAAATTCCAAATTCCTAGAAAACCGAGATGCTCGGACTAATTCCCGTACAGAGAGACGTCCAACAACTACAAGCATTTTTTACATGGTATGGCAAATTGTGCTGGATGATTTGGTGAAACCATTTTGCTCTTGAGCTAGAATACCGTTTTTATCCAAGAATTCAGAGAATCGGGCATTAACTATTCTTTCGTATACTTTAGATATTGCACCAAGTACAGAGATTGATCGATAATTCAATAGGTTCTGGGTATCACCATCCTTGTAGATTGGTACAACTTTTACCATTTTCAATTTCTCAGGAAATATTTACTCGGAATGTGATTTATTTATCAAGCAGGTTAAACCTCTCTTCAATTTTTCGTGAGAAAATTGAAGGAACTTACTTTTTGCACGGTCTTTATTTTGCATGGTCAGCAAAAATTTATTATCTGAATAGGATGTATTCAAAAGGCCAACGATATCCAGACAGAGTTTTTCAAATGGACGCGATGACGTGTCAGTAATTTTAATAGGCATTTTATTAGGTAGACCAGATTTAGTGCTGTAAACCTGCACCGACCCAATTAGCCCGCCTCAATGAAACCTACACTATAAATCGTTACACATTTATTACAATTTATTACAACAAATCCCAATTTTATTACAGTTACCTTTTTCGAGGAACGAGTGGTCGGTTTAGCTTATAATTAGCTGGATGATTCTTGGATCAAAATTTATTACAAATTAATTACATTGATTAATTAGTTCAAGATCAACCTTATATCTTGAGTATGGGTAAATTTCACCCCAAACGATTATTTATAACAAAAACATCCATTTTTACCATCTTTAATAATTTCTTGCACAAGACCACCACCCGATATTGAGTCAAATGTTACTCCTTGAACCTTGTGGAGAGCAGGTCAACTTTATCCAGGTGTATAATAAATTATTTTCGTGCCAAGTTACGCAGAATTGGCTCTAAACTGTAAACGCTTCAAACGTGAAATTTAAAGTTCCATTTTACCACCTTTGGTGCAACATTCCATGATTTGCAACAAAATTTGTTTTTTTTTGTGTATGTGTCCTGGTAAAATGTAATGCTGTATAAGATAGCAGAAAATTTCCAGCAGAAAAAATGTGTTTTGCTATTCACCGCTAGAGGCATCACTATCACAAAAATGAAATTTTTTCGGCTGATATTTTTTGACATCATCAGAAAATTTTTGAAATTTTAATGCAAATTATAAATTCTCAGCAGAAAGTTTTATGAAAAATCAAAGAATTTATGAAAATGAAGAGAAAATATGTGTTTAAAGGTTTTGAAGCGATGAAAGTTAATTTTTTTTTAAAAAACGGTTTGCGTATGTAGTGTGTAAAGACTCTCAAAATATACTAAAATTACCATAATCATCATTATGCAAATACAAGGCAACATCAAACAAATTGCCATCGTTCAAAGCACTCCATACAATTCTGATGTCATTTTAATGTGAATGTTTTCAGTTTTTTAACAAAAGTGTTAGAGAAACCCCCTGTAACTACCCTGGGTGTATGTTTCTATGGTAGCTGAGATCATAATCTATATGCATGAGCAACATAAGATTCACACCTGGCGTCAGTAGTCCTCCATGAATTTTTAAAGTCATTTTAATGACCCTCTGTGTTTTTCTAACACTTTTGTTTTAATTCGGAAAACATTCACATTAAAATGACTTCAAAAATGTATGAAAGGCTACTGACGCCAGGTGTGAATCTTATGTTGCTCATGTATATAGATTATGATCTAAGCTGCCATAAAAACATACACCATGGGTTTTCTTACACTTTTGTTAAAAAACTGAAAACATTCACATTAAAATGACATCAGAATTGTATGGAGTGCTTTGAACGATGGCAATTTGTTTGATGTTGCCCTGTATTTGCATAATGATGATTTCGGTAATTTTAGTATATTTTGAGAGTCCTTACACACATACGCAAACCGTTTTTTAAACAAAATTAACTTTCATCGCTTCAAAACCTTTAAACACATATTTTCTCTTCATTTTCATAAATTCTTTGATTTTTCATAAAACTTTCTGCTGAGAATTTATAATTTGAATAAAATTTTTAAAAATTTTCTGCTGATGTCAAACAATATCAGCAGAAAAAAATTTAATTTTTGTGATAGTGATGCCTCTAGCGGTGAATAGCAAAACACATTTTTTCTGCTGGAAATTTTCTGCTATCTTATACAGCATTAAAAAGTAGCCGATTACACGAAAATTGGACGTTATTTCTGCTCAATTTAAACGGGTTATTATTCAAAATTAAATAACCTTTCATAATTGGTGCAACATTCTATGATTTGAAACAAAACATTTTTTTTGTGCATTTGTCCTGGTAAAAAATAACTGATTTCAATCGACGATTACACGAAAACTGACAACCAATTGTAGCTCAACTGAGACTGAGAACCATTGTAGCTCAACTTCGGCAATGTGAGATTTGAGTATCGATTCAAGCCCGTTGGTAATAGTGTTGTCGATACCAAATCTGATTCACAAATTTATATTTTTTGGCAAAAAGTGAGTTATTAAATGCTCCCTCAATATCCAGGAAGGAGCCCATGAGAAATTATTTGTTATTCAGAGACCTTTCATTCCTGGCAACAACAATCTCATGCTGCACGTCACTAAGGGGTGAAATATGTCAGAAGTGGCTCCTGATGAATTTACCAACGATTCTGTAATGAGATTGTGCTGTTTACACGGCTGCTTACTAGGTCCTCCACTCGTTAACTTGTACCTTTTTATTTCTTCGTCATCCCAATTTTTTTTTTCTTCAGTTCCTGCCAAAATTTTATCGTACCAAAAAAACAATCTTTATTTGTTCTCTCTTTTCAATTCTGATAGTCGTATTGCCTAATCCGATTCGAATGTCTAAAGATACTCAGCGTTTTAATACCATGACCGCCAATTGTACTATTTTTAACACTTTGACTTAAAGTGCTTGGAACGACCAACGGACGTAAGCAGACTTATTGGGTGAAAACTCTTATAGGGCCAGTGTAATCCAACTTGCAAGTTTTAGGTATAAAAACGACTCTACTCCTCCACGAGCTGGGAATCACGTCAAAGGCCATGCAAGCTTGCAAGTGAAGAGGCATGTGGTCTTTAATTATAGGATAACTATTCTGTAATTCGGCGGAGAAAGCACCATCTGCTTTAAATGGTGCAAAGGAGAAAAAAGTCCAATGCATAATATTGTAACGACCCTTTTTGGGTTATCGTTTGTATTTTAATAATACTCATATTATTAAAATATTGGCGTTGGTTTGGGTTTAGAGGTGCCGGTTTTAGCTGGTTTTAGATATAAGTACGTGTTTATTGAATCATATCGCTAAAATTCAATAATACGAATTACATAAACACAGTTTCATTACCCTATTTACATACGGTTTTAATTACAGATAATTGATCTAAATATCCCCATATCATAATAAATAATGTAATTAGTTTAACGAATTACACCTCACTACAATTTCTTAAATATAGCGTTCTATTGTAAAAAAAAAAAAAAAAAAACCAGCCCACTGTTGATAATGAACATTGTAACCAATTACTAATCGAACATGAATATTTAATTTGCACTATGTAATGTCATTGTAATTAAATTAATTTTGTACATTATAGAATCGATGTCCTCGTTTGAAAATTTTCAGTTTCACTGGGATAATTGTTAAATTCGTTAAAAATGGATTTCTACAGTTCAATAAGATATTCGTTGTTGTCGCAATTTATATTTCTCATATCGCCATTTTATTATTCACGTGATACGAAAAAATTTAAGGTGCCTCGGTTCTCATTTATTGTGATAACGCTCTTATTAATCGCATACTTGTCAGCCTTCTGGTCGATTTTCAAAATGGTAAACTTCGATCCAACCGGTGCCGTTATAGAAGGGAATAACCAGACTACGACTAATGAAACTGTAATTCATCCACAAGATGTTGTTAATTTGTCCATGAATGATAATGGCACAACGGTTAGAGTACAACCAAAATCGTTGCGCCGGAGCCATAATGCATTGCTCGAGTTCATAAGCATGTTTGAAATTTCCATCACAGTATTTAGCATGGTGGTATACGTGTATGCGAATTACTATTACAAAAATGAGCACATCAACTATTTAGTTTTAGTGAATGATTTTGATAGTGAAGTGATACGAATTACGAACAGTAAAAAATTACTTTCCTACAGACGATCAAGACAGGGAACTTTGTATCACATTACGTTCATAATGATTTATTATTTTGTTCTGCAAAATTTTTTATTCACCAAGCTATTCACCTCCGACAGCCCAGTAATTACGTATACGTTTTTAGTTGTGTATTCGTACGCTTCGGCGCTAAATGGTATTAATGGACAAACATACATGTACTTTATAATGATGTTACAGCGTCGATTTGAAATAATCAATCATGCGCTTAAGCGTTTTATGGAGACGAGTGCAGAAAATGTGGGTACTCCGGATGCGGCGAAAACAAATTTAAATAAATTATATAAAATATTTACGCTTTATAAAATGATGGCTTCGGGTATTGATATGGTGAATAATTTTTTTGGTATTCAATGCCTTTTGATAATAATTCATGATTTTACGCTAACGACAAGCCAAGTGTATTTGATATTTCAAACCATTACCGAACACAATCGAACGAATACGATTTATTCCCAGCTTTATGTCGTCATGGCGATATTTTTGTGGATGATGCCGAATGTTGTGAAATTGATGGCGATCACGTATCTGTGCCATATTACAATAAACAGTGTAAGTAGAAATTAAAAAAAAAAAAGGTTTCGGACAAAAGGAGAACACAAACTTTTGTTTTTCGGTTGTTGCAAGGTGACTCTTTGATTAAATTTTTTCATTGTATGTACTTAGTTTGTATCTTATGAAAGAAATAACTTTTGTCCGGAACATTTGTGCGTATTATATAATTTTGAGATTTTAAATTTCCACATAAATTAGTGGGTTCTTTCAACTTGACCGTTGAAACGTCAATTTTATGTACCCTCTCTAATGGTTTATTTGTATTCGGTCTTTGTGATATCTTTACGTTGTAGGGGTTTCTGTCATATTTATGTGTATTGCAAACTATGCCAGAATCCGTGTAACTGATGCCCTTAGATTTTTTTGTTCATTTTGAGTTGACACTTTAATGGCTTCGATATCTGAGCTAAATTGTGAGTGTCGATTTGCTTCGAAGGTGGGATCTAACATCATATGATCACTCTAATTAAATCGTGGCATGAACGAGTGTACCAATCTACTGCTAAATGCCCTGTACCCTGTTAACGTGAATGTTTCTCCTTCTGGTTTTGTAAAAAAATAATTTTGGTGCTGCTCTTTGATCTGGCACTCAAGGATGCTCTTCTTCTGCGGGTGATTTTTTTCCGCCTAAGGAGTTTAATACTTCGTTTTGTTTATTTAATTATACGTCGAGTGTTTTTATCTGTGAAACAATGGCTTCACAGTACTTAAACATATCAGTGTGTACTGGATCCCGGGATAAGGAGAATCTCGATATATATTATATCTTGTTGCTGTTTCCGCTGCTACTAGTCCCAATGCAAAGATTAATGCGATAGCGTAAAGTAGCAGGTTGGTGTTGGTGCTTGTTCTTGTCGCTCGTTTATGCTGTTTTGCATGGTTATTTTTTTCAACTGCGTCTATATGGGCTTCTACTGACGAAGGTACAAAAGTTAGTGTTCTTTACAGTTAAGGTTCTAACAAAACCATCGTTCTCACTATGTACCTCATGGATCTTTCAAAGAGGCCACTTTTGTGTAGGCAGATCATCATCATTAATCAGCATTAGCTATTCTTTTGCTATATTTTGTGCTGGTTTGTTCCATTTACTTCGCTTTTGTTACAACAGTATGTATTCGGTTAGCCAGATCTCCCAGAATTCTTGCGTTATTTTCTGCATAAGTCTCCATCGTGCTAAATGGCCAATATTTTGATTTAAGTGGCTTGGTTCTGGCATCGTTCACAGTAGTTCACCTACAAGGAAATGTTCGGGTGTTAAAGTTGTGAAGTCATTGGGATCTGATTATAGTCTCCATGCCCGGCTTGATATTTTGCGAGGCCCTGTGCACGACGAGTTGCGAGGGTTAAGACAATTGTAATCTAAAAAATCAAATATACACCTTAAATACTTTAAATTAAAATTACATAGACACATATTTAAGTAAAATATGAGCAAATTTATTTCAAACATTTAGGTCAGGAAAATTAAGGCCCCACATTAATTTTTGGCCTGTTTCCACATCCACATTTTGAAACGGTGGTGTTTAAATAAATTAAACTAACTATATCACAAATATGTTGTATTGATGTGCATGTCGAACTGGGTCGTCGACAATTAATCAAGCTGTGATATAAATTAAAAACTCCTTCCTCTTGTTCGTGTCAGCTTTAGCTAACCACTTATCTATTTTCGGTAATAATTTATTGGGTGATTGGCGAAGTGTATATAATAATCATTGTAGGTATCAGTCGAGTGTACACTGAAAAAAATAATCGGTGATATTCACAAAAAAGCGAAGTAATATTTAACGAAAAATGATCAAAAACTCAGCCACACAAGCGCTTTGTATTTATCGCGATTTTAGAAAATCAATTATTACAAGTTGCTGTGTAAATTTTATTATTTTTATTTTAGGGTGGATAAGCAATATTTGCTATTGCTTTGATATATTTACTCTGCATTTTGTAAAATAATTTAGAAATTCTTTACAGAGCGCATGGTAAATAATGACAGCAAGGTAGATAATGGTTTGTAGTGCTTTTTAAAATTTGCGGATCGAGAAAATTGCAGCGCATTAATATTTACTCTGCACAGAAGCAAACACATAATTTAATATTTAACATATTAAAAACCAATTTTAATGAAACACATTTTTTATAATTAATTTTTCTTTTTTATTCACTTTTCACAAAAGGCCATCGATTTTTCTTAAAATAAAGATGATAATTATTTACATCTCCGGTTTGGCAATAAACTTACGTGTGAATTTTCATCAACCATATTACTCCTTTAACAGCCTCGAAAGATATTGAATTGCTGTAATGTTGCTAATAATTAAATTCTCCTCAAACCTCTTAATGTTCAGGGAACTGAGTTGGTCCGGTCCTCTTACATTGCTTTATAAAATTCTGAAATTAAAACAAGAAAGCAACAAATATAAGTAAATGTACATTAAGTTTTATAATTTTTAATTTGTGTTTACCATACAACATTTCAGCACTTTTATGGTTTAATCCTCAAGATTAGCGGCCATTTGTTACGACGCGAAGAAAGGTTGCAAAAAAAAACTGCAAATGATGGTTAAAAATAATTATAATTTATATTTTATTTTATTTTGAAATAATTACCATTTTCCCAACAAATCCGGAAACTAGACAAACTGGCATTTTTGTGGCAGTTTGTGTACTGCTTTACATTCACTTTAAGACTAATCTTTGTTTGAAATTTTAAATAAAATTTGGAGAACAAAATGCAAAGTCGGATAGAATAAATGATTTGATTGGTTATAATCTCTCCGTAAAAATTATTTTACAAAGTGCAAAGTAAATTTTGAAAAGTATTTGAACATTTAAAACCCGCTTTGTAATTTATTCTCAACGAAAAAAATATTTTTTTTAATTTTTATTATCTTTGCATTGAAAATGATATATTCAAATTGCGCAGGTCAAATTTACCTAGCAGCATTGCAATATGATTAATCTAATTTGTCATCAGACGCTGCTCAGCAATAATTTTAATATTTGAAAATGCACTGCATATATTGCACTGCAAATTTTACAAGGCTCGTACTTTATTAAAAGATTATTGGTAATAATTGCAAATTTGGGTTTACACAGCAAAATGTGTAAATATCTCCGCGCTTTTTTTTTCAGTGTATTGTTTCCGATTCGCTTGGAGTTTGTCTTACAATTGGAATCGTTGTCTGAATCATTAAACTTGTAATAGTTTACTTACTACCCTTGATTCCGACGTTGGTATTCTGGTGAGGGCATCAGCAACTACTTTCGTTTTCCCTTTCGTTGTGATGTCTATGTTGTGAAATGCTCCCTAAATTTCTTCAACCTCACTTCTTTGTTCATATGATTGGAATTCTTTTGAACCGATGTTAATAGTGCAATTCCAGAATGTTACGACCAAGTTTCTGGTTAGTGTACGATTGTCGGGGCTGCAGTTTGATAGTAATGTTGTACTTTTTGCCCCGTTTATTAGCAACTTGTCCTCGGAAATTAGGTTTACGGTTATGTTGCTTTCTGCTGTTACTTCGCAATGACTCTTGCTCTCTAATATCAGTGGTTTTATGCATTCGTCCCGGGATGCTTGTTGTAAACAACTTTTGTTTGGATTTAATTAAATATTTTGGATATTCATGAATGATGCTGCCGTTGCCAATCATTGGTGTGATCATCATCATCGTCGAGTTTTTCTCTTCGAGTTTTGGGACTTCCAGTATGTATGTGAATGATGAAACCATACATCATTCACCACATTCTTTGGTATGATGTACTTCAGAGGTTCGTCCGGTACTAATATTTCAACATCCTGATCGATTAACAGGTTCCTTATGGAGATTATTTCTTTGAAGGATAATATTTTGTGGCTTGGTAGAGTGACTTTTGTACTAATTATTGCGTCCTGAGTGTCTTCTAATATGACGTTTACGGTGTCGATGTTTACTATCATTTTTCTACTACTATCATTTTTTCACAATTTTCTACTCTTTCGTCTGACAGTTGTGCAGAGATCCAACTTGTCGCTTGATTTCTCTCTTACAATGTTGTTAATACTACCTATCGTAATTTCTATGTTGGTAATGCGTTTGGGTGTATTATCTTGATTACGCACGTTTGAATTGTTCACTCATTTATTCTTAATACTAACATTGGGTCTGAATTTAAGTTCTTAATTTCTAGTTTTTGGCTGATACAAAATTTATAATTCCAATTTTTTATTACTATAACAAATATTAATTTAAATAAGGACATCTTCTGAAAATAACAAAAAATTTAGAAATTTAGAAATTTAGATATTTTATAATTATCCTTTTTTTAATCTTTTGATTTTCGTTTTATTTCTTTTAACATATCTGTTTATTTTGAATGTATTTTCTGTTAAAAAATTTGCTTTCTTTTTAATTCCCTTCGGTGGAGTTTTTGTTCTAATATTAGGTTTACAAAATATTGTTTGGTTATCACTCATTTCCGCAGGTTCTTCTTTCTTATTATTTTTGTCTGTCCTTCCTTATTTGTTTTTCTAATCTATTTTTTAAATTCTTAAAAATTTCCTTTGAATATTCTTTTATTTCGTTTGGACTTACACTGTTTCCTTGATTACAAATTATTTCGTTTGGTGTAAATCCAGTTGTTGAATGTACCGAGTAATTGTAGAGTGCTATATATTTCAATAATTGTAGAGTGGACCTTCTCTATTTGACCATTGGCTTTAGAGGAGGATGCGTATTCCAATCTTACACCTAGGGTGCTCATATAATCTTTAAATTGCATCAACCGGGATGTTGTCTCGTGATCTGTTATTATTACAAAAAGTTGGTTTCATTGATAATGAAGATCCTTTCAAGCGGTTTATCTGTAATCGGTCTGGGGGGATATTTTTATATAACCGTTGTTATAACTTTTTTTTTGACTAATGGCTGAACCAGAGAATCAGTAATACAACTTGCCAAACCTTTACGGAAAACGATAAAAGTTTTTTGTTACGGAAAATTTGACTAGTTGGCTAGTACGGCTGTAACACAACTTGTCAAATGCTTTACGCACACAAATGGTCTGCAAATTTTTGTTTGTTTAATGTTCATTACGTGAACGAATTTTTTTACTGGATAGATATAATATACATCATTAAATTACCTTGTTTGTGATTTTAAAATCGTGATCATTTAAAAATGGAGGACGCTTTTATTTGGTATTTGACGTTTCCTTCAGTTTGCACGAAATTTTTGGGTCTGTTAAGTGACAGACATATTTTAACGAAACTGAACGAAAAACGGTTAACGTTTCGCTAGCCAGTAACCAACCAAACATATTTATCGCATTTTTACGTAAGTTGTTACTGATTCGGTGGTTCAGCCATAAGGAGTCGGTTGTCAAAATAAAAGGTTTATACTGGGTTTACACCAGAGCTACTTTAATAGTATAATACTTTTTTGCTAATAAAGTATAATACCCGACCAGTTTACATCGCAAGCGGTGTAAACCCATACTATAATACTATATTACTTTTTTTGTTGACAAATATAATTTTTTTTGTTTAATATCACAAATGGAAATGTATATCGAAATAAAAAATGTCTTTACCGGCCACTTGAAAAAAATAATAAACAAAATTAAAGTATTATAACATTAAAGTAGAGTATAAACCACGACTATAATACCAATATTTTTTTGATAGCTATTATACTTTAATAGCAAAATAGTATGTGATAAAGTATTAATGTATTTTAGTTTGAGTTTACACCAACATACTTTTTTGCTACATACTTTTATTCTACTGGTGTAAACGGGGTATTAGAATAGTCAGGATATACTAATATTTGGTCGGTTGATATAATTTTTTTTAAGGTTTCGAAGAGTTGTCTATATTCTGGATCCATTAGTTCACGTTGGCTCCCTTCTTCAAAAATTTGGTCAAAGATTTGGTGATTTTAGAATAATCCTGTATGAATAACCCGATAAACCAAGGAATTGCTTGATTTGTTTTTGGGTTGTCGGTATTGGCCATTCGAGAAAGTTCTGGACTTTGTTTTGATTTGGTTTGACCCCTTCTTGCGTGGATGTGTCTCCCAAGAATTTTTTCTTGTCTCTTTTTTAAGAAATTCGCATTTATCACACTGAATTTTGAGATTAAATTGTGATAACCTTCTAAAGACTTCGCCCAGGTTTTTAATGTGGTTAGATAAGTTGTAACCTTTGACAATGATATCATCAAGATATACGTAGCAAATTCTTCCCATTAGTCCGTTTAGGACATTGTTCATGGCCCTTTGGAACGTTGCTGGACCATTTTTTTTAAATCGAACGGCATTCGTATAAATTCAAAATGCCCCTTTCGAGTGGATGATTGCCAGATTTGAGATCTATCGTTGAAAAATATGTGAATTTTCTGAGGTTATCCAATATCTCTTCAACTTGCGGGATTGGGTACTAGCCGACAATGGTTTTCTCGTTCAGTTTCCTGTTATTAATTACAAAACCAACCTTCCGAGTACCTGACCCAGCTGCTTGCTTTGGCACCACCCATATTGGTGACGAATAAGGGTTGCTTCAATTTCTTATGATTCCGCTGTCCAACATTTCTTATACGTGTTCCTCTACATCTCTTTTGTACGAATGAGGATACCTATATGCTTTGGTGTATACAGGTGCTTCATCTTTTGTAGTGATTGTGTGTTTCACGATCGTAGTTGCGGAGAGTTTCACATTTTGTTTTAGCAGAATATTTTGATTGTTATATATAAGATAGACCACCAGGAATCGAACTCGGGACCTCCGGTCGCTGGAGCAAGCATGCTGTCCACTTTCACACCGGGGCGGCAAAGACTGACTCTACTAAACATAAAATTGGATTATGTATGAATCGTATGTTGCTGAGTAATTTTTAAATCTGAAAAATATAGGCTGCTTCCGAATCCGTCGCTTATTAACAGATTAGATTACTTATAGGCCATTTTGTAAAACCATACGAATTGATCTCACCAACTTATTTGCGGTCACTAGCCGAAAACAACTAACAATTGACTTTCAGTTGCATTGGCTACTAGATTCTCAAAATAAAAATGAATTTAGTCCGCAGGGGCGGCATGTTGTACCGTCACTATTTTCGACTTAGTTTATGTTTCAATTTTCATGAATCAATTAACATTCCATTTCACGTAAAAAATTATGTGTTTTATATCGCGATTTCAACCTCTTGATATAATTGTGAGCTTTCTCTCTTTTCTACATTATCGAAATGTAGAAAAGAGAGAAAACCCACTATTATATCACGATCTCACGTATAACGAAAAAATTATTTTATGATAAATAGAGTCGATTGATCTAGTTGTCTTAGAAATCGTAGAAACAAAAAAATAGAGTGACGTTTTACTCGAGCAAGCTGAGAACACATTAGAAAATGCGTAATTTTCGAAGTGAAATAGGCTGCCATTTTACTCGTGAAAAATGAGACATAACCTAAGTAGAAAATCGTGATGGTACAACATGCCGCCCCAGACATTTAGTGAAGATCTTTTTGTGGAAGCCTACTTATTCAAATTAGTGTGTGTGTGTGTGTGTGTGTGTGTTCAAAGTAACAGCCAATCGATTTATTCAGCATTGCTGTTAAAAAAATGCTATATTGTTCCGGTTTGCTGTCTAGGAACGGATGGAGATATCAAATTAATTTTTTCATTGAAAGTTCAAACGATTCATTGGGTAGAGCCCTATTGATTTGGACATTTCTGTATTTAAGGTGTTCGGAGATATGTAGGATTTCGTTAGCCCCCTCGTTAATATTGATAGATTTTTTTTTTATTTTCTATTCCGCTTTGGTTTCATAGAGCATGTGAATGTGGAATAAAAATATATGTCATGTGGATGTGGGTTTGTGTGGGTTGTGTGGTTATGAGAGGGAGGGGGTGGGATGAGGTGTTATGGGTT
Organism: Nephrotoma flavescens; assembly: GCA_932526605.1. NCBI lineage: Eukaryota > Metazoa > Arthropoda > Insecta > Diptera > Tipulidae > Nephrotoma > Nephrotoma flavescens. Next base: position 69,702,610 of record OW052220.1, on the reverse strand, counting down.
TGGTGTGGGAATTTGGGATTTGGTGGATGAGGTTTTGTATGGGTGGTGTGTGTGTGTGCGGAAGTGTGTATGGAGGTATTAATGGGTGGTGTGGTATAGCGTGGTACGGAGAGTTGAGATGAGTTTTGGGGGTTTGAATTGGATATTGGGTGAGCGTGGTAATAATGTTTAGCGTGGTGGTTTGCGGTTGATTGGGCTGGGTGTAGATGGGGTTAGGTGGGTGTGGGTGAAGGTGGGTGTGATATTTGAAATACACAAACCACACGGCGTAGAAACTTCCTTTCTTACACGTGGAAATATAGGCAACAAAAATACTTATAGAGTTCGGCTTCGATACTATTATCGATTGGTATAAAAATTAAATAAAATCAACTTTTATGCCATAACAAATATTTATGAAAATATAAAATGCTTTTTTGACGTAGCTATGGCTTATTTTTTAGATTAATTTTATTCCTATTCCAACAGAAACTTGGATTAAAACTATTCTGGTTGGAATGAAACGTATGGCATTGTTGTTTTAAAATTCCTAAAGTAAGACGCTAATAGTAAAGATTTTTTTGAAGAGGCCAACTTATTTAAATTAGTGTAACAAGGTTACAAGTACTGGATATCTACTTTCGGTGAACATCGGTTCACCGGAAGTATGGCAGCTTCCATCGAAGTTTTTAAAATCATAAAGATTGTATATTAAATTTCATATAAATTAATTAATTATTTTTTAAGCTGCATAGGTCGATTATGACCATACCATACCATTTCAAGTAATGCGCGAAACGAAGCCCGAATGCATTTTTTATTTTTGTAATAAAGTTTAACAATTCCTAAACCTTTAACACGGTAAAGACTACCAATTTTGTTAAAGTAGTAACACTACGAGTATGTGAGTTTTTACACATGAAAAATTTAAAAGGTTCAATATCCAAAAATATGAAAACCCCATTACGAAACAATTAATATTGCTACTTGTAATTGATCAAACCATTACTGAAGGTAATCTTATTCATTAATGTGACTATGATTACGAACTTATTTGAAAATAATTGAATTAATTTAAATATTAAATACTTTTCGTAATTAAGGCAATATTTTTACCCATCAAACTTCTTACAAATCGTTATGATTAGTATTTAACATATAAGCAGGTAGAAAGGACATTCCATCTCTCACACAATGGATTTCTATGGCTCAATAAAATATTTAGCGTTCAATCAAAAATTATACCTAATAACGCCATTTTATTATTCGCAATCACAGAAAAAGCACGTCATACCAAAAGATGTGGCCCGATTTGTTACAATGTTCCTAATTGTGTATATGTATGGCATATACCATATGACACAAACCGTTCATATAGAGGTCAAAAGATACGAAGATTCTCATTTTCAAAATGTTACAGATGTGACCAATAAACGATCACGTAACGTATTGTTCGAATTTATATTCGGATTTGAAGTCGTTCTAACCATATCCTGTACTATCCTTTATATTTTATTCGGCTATTATTACAAAAACAACCATATCTTGTACCTGGAGCTGATGGGGAAATGTGATAATGAAATAGTTCGGGTTACTCGCAACGAGAAATTGTTAAATCATCAGAAATTTTTTCGAGTCACAAATTTTGTTCAGTTTGGTATACTGTTTTATTATGTAGTGCTACAAAATATTTTTATTTTTGGATCAATATCGGTGGCATCGTCAACAGTCGATGTCATCATATTTCACATATTTTATACGTATGCGTCTGGAAATGGTGGAAACTGTGCACACACATATATATTATACATAAATGCATTATCGCAACGATTTTTGATTCTGAAACAGCACCTTAAACGTTTTATAAACGAATCCAGTGCAAATTGTACGGGGTCAATGGCGCAACAAAAAAATTTGTGCCAATTGTATGAAATATTCGGACTATACAAGATGTTGACCTCGGGGATTGATATGATTAATAATTTTTATGGTGTTCAGTGCACACTAATAATTATTCATGATTTTACGTTGATCACAACTCAATGCTATTTATTGTTTCAAACAATTATGTACGAGACCCGGTATAAATATACAGGTGGCCTTTTGATTTTTTTGTGGATGTGGCCAAATATTATAAAATTGAGCCGAATGTCACATTTTGGTCACGTTACTATTAATTACGTAAGTATATCTATAACGTAGGTTATTTTAATAAATTTATAATAAGCATGAGAAAGTTCGATTACTTAGAATTGATGATATATGATCAAAATATAATTTCTATAATAGAGCAAGAATCATCGCATGGATAAATTACATAACCGGATTAAGCAAATTTCATTAAATTTGTTAATGTTTCACCAAAAACTAAACTACAAAGAACCTACAAAGCGCTGATAACGCCATATTTCACTACGAGTCTGTTGATACGAATCAAATTTTTATGGAAATACCGACTGATTCAACTCTTTAGAATACGAGAGGATTGCGAAGGTATAGCTTATGATAGCCGATGGTTTATATAAGATCTATCCTGAAGTTTACATCTTTTGTTTGTCAAGGTGGCTGTTCTTGATTTATCTGTATATTACTAATTTTGTAGCAATAAATATTGACCCGCTTGTATTCACTGCTGGTAATCTGGTAATTGCTGTACTTGTTACATTTCCATAAGTAATTTTTTATTACAAAATGTTAATTGATGTTGACTTATCATAGACGAGGTTGATTACCAACTTCTGGTGGTTGGTCTCTTCATTTCATGGACGGTTGAGGACCAACTTAAAATCAGAGATGGAATCAATTCATTCGTTCCTGGTTCAAATTTCGGGTATTTGCACCTTTTTTGGATCAATCATTTTTTGGATTATATACACGCCAACATCGCCAAAATAAATGAGAAGAAATGGAATATGTCGATTGAACATTTAAACACGTCGATAATGTGGCCATAATATTTATGAGCCTTCGACTTGTGTCAGGTTCCACATTCCTCCAATATGAATTTGATGGATGGATGGATGGATCCCGGCACACCAGGATTGAAGGTTGATTGACAAGTTCCGGAGAAATGGAGTTGCAAATTAAGAAGCCAATATCATTATTATTGATTCACCATTATTTAGAGTGTGCGATTAAAACTAACGGTTTTACAAATAACCAGATATAGGGACAGGACATGTTTGTAATAATTATAGAATTGACCCGGTTCCAGATGTCCAGTAGTCAGAAGTAGTAAGTCTAGTAGGTATCGAAAAAAACTCCCATAGAAGCTGCCACTTCCAGTGGGTCACAACCCATAGAACATATATATAAATTTTTGTTACAGTTCATACAGTATAGTTTTTGAGTTTATCGACCGAAAATGCTCCTACGGAAGCTGCAAATTCCGGTGGACCATTTTCAGCTAAAAACCGTTCTCATGACCCATACAACATATACACCAACTTTTATCAACATTGGTACAGCTGTTCTTAATGTTACAAACACACAAGTCTTTATTATATACATATACATAGAGATTGTGGATATAAAATTTGATCGTCTTGTGAACGGCAAAATGACCGGTAACTTAATCAAGAATTACAAAATCAAATTTATTTGATTTTTTTGATAGTTTGATGGTTTTTTTGGATCTGGCATCCCCGCCGTCAAATTCAATTGGTTTTTGAAATTTGGAATCTGGGGTATTATTAAGCAAACATAAAGTCATTACGTTATTGAGTGTTTTGGATTGTCGGTTATAAATGCGAGACACAAGTCCTAATGATTGATCTCTTTGTTTTCATTAAAAAGTTGTCAAAATTAGTTTGAGTCGATAATCGTAAATCGTACTGAAGGCTGCCGCATGGAAATTGTCTACGAGCTAAGTGCAACCAGTGCAACATAATAAAATTAAAAATGTGTGATATGTGTATAATGTAATTGTTGTTGTAATACACTTGTTGTTGTACCACCGTTTCGAGATCACACATTTTTAACTTTGTTATTTTGTACCTAGCTCGTAGACAATTTTCATATGGTAGCCTTCATTCTGCTTATACATATAATTAGCCCCTAGTATACATCTTGAATATATAGAAAAGATATGAGCTTGAGGTGTAATTTTAACCAACAAACGATCAGATCTGCTTGTATAAAATTATGTATCGCGAATTACGAGATGTAAATTCAAGGTAAACAAAATAAAATCAATTCCGCGTGAAAATTTTAATAAATGGATTTATTATTCTAAATCACTACATCAACAACAACAACACATAGTTTAATTTCAATCCCATCATTTTTCTGTTACCAACTATGTATTGTTATAGGACATTCATACTACTTCAAATGTACACACATCTGTACAGAATTGCTACGTACATAATATATATGTATTCATATCTCATTAAAATACTTATCTTTTCATTCTCTATAAGTATATAAAAAACAAATACAATTTACTATTGTATTTATTAGCGATTGAAAGCAAACCATCTCAATTTCATACACACTACTAAAAAATATTGTTAGTTTCACAGCTGTACATCGATAACGTCCTTTTGCTTTTATCTTCCATATACATACATATGTACATAGCTATACATCGAAACAGTGTGACAAAATAATAATGATACAGATGGAAAACGAAGAACAAACAACTGAATTACTTAAATTTACTTATAATATACTGTATTTGTTTTATACATAATTTTAGTTTATGTTAAAATATTAATTTATTGTTTCTACTAGCTGTAAAACCACATTAATTAATTACAAAAGTTGTTATTATATTTGTGTTGCGTCCCATTACTGAGTTGTACTACTGTAATGATGGAAACTAGCTACATCTGTAGTATTCTGGTAAAACTAATTTGGAATAAAATTAATAAATTTTACGATTGCGTCTTTGGAAAAATTATCAAAGGAATTGGTTTTTTACTAATTTTTCGGTTAATACTTAAAATTTAACAAATCGCCACCGTCAATCATCTCAGATTTTTTTTCTGCGTCTTTTGATATATCATAATCTAAGTTTTGTTGACTGATATCGTCGCAATGGTACCAAAACTTTTTCGATTTTTGCGAATATTGTTTACTTTGTAATGCCATAGCGGAAAAACTAGAAGGAAAAATGGAAAAAGCCACCGTCAATTTTCCTAAAAAACTTCAATTAAAATTTTAAGACATAAATGTTGGCGATCGGTTGGTTAGTTTTTATGCTATGGTACCACGAAAAGTCGTGTTTTTGCAAAATACGTGAATCGGGGCCTTAAGGTTTTAATTTAGAAATTATTTTTATTTATAAAAATAAATAATTTGGTTAGGGGTGTGGAGGCAATAATAATCATTTGAAATCCAAATTGAAAAATAACGATTTTGGTTATTGTTATTTACTGGTAAACAATTATTAATTTATGGTCCTGACAAAAAGATAAAGTGTTCTGAAAAACGATATTCACAAACTGTAGACTTTTTGCAACTGTTACAAAATTGTGTGTCATTTTAAAATATTCGATCAAATGATGGCATAAATTAGTATATCATAAAAATATCGAATTTTATGTAAATTAATTAAGAAATAAATAAAAATAAGGATGTATTGTACAGTAATTTTCATACAACATTTAGTACAGTTGGTGAAATTCGTTTGTATTTATTACGAACAATATTTTGTCTGTGTATATCGCAGAAAAACTATTTGTTTCGACTGTACCATCATCAACCTTTAGGCGTATATAAGAAGAATAAAAAATTTCAAACAAATAAATTTTATCTAAAAGCTCAAAAATTACAATTGTCATTGCTTGAACTTTTGTTGGTATAGAGATGCTTTTGGTAACAACATAAATATGCAAAAACCGTTTCAGAAAATGACAATGCTTTCGAGTTATTCGCTATTGAATTCGTGATATGTTCGTGATATAAAAATAAGATATCTTGCTCAAAAATTTACTAGAAAAAAACCAAGGCTGCGAAGTCAGAGGCGGGAGTCGGTTTCAAGGAGTCGGTGCTATTTTATCGGAATCGGAACAAACTGAACTCCTATTTTTTTTGTCAAATTACAACAACAGTGCCATATATTGATACCGGCTCTGCCGAATGTCAAAATTCCACGTATCCAGTCAGTGATACATTTTGGTGAAGGAAAATTGTATCAAGCAACTTCATTAATATTTGATAAGCAAAAATTACAAAATATTCCTGATAACAAATTAAAAAACTTATATTTCCAAAAAACGAAAAGTAACCTTTTTGACACATTTGGCCGTTCGACACATTCGGCCCTTCGATATATTCGGCTCTTCGGCACATTCGGCCGCTTTATCAAAAAATCATTTTAGAATCCCATTTCCATCGCACTCATCGAATTTTAACAAAATCGGTTAAGAAATGGCCAAATTCCATCTATATTAACCATTTTCAAGAACTTTATCGTAAACTCATTTTTGAATTTTGTCAAAAAATCATTTGAGTCCCATTTTCCCACATGTCAAATTTTAAAAATTAAAATCGGGATTTTCTAAAAATTGGGATTTTGAAAACCGGGATTTATAAAAAACCGGGTATTTTGAAAACCAGGATTTCCAACACGCCAACACAATTGTGTGAGTAACGCAAAAGAATCATACCAAAAATTTATTTTTGTATGTATTTTGAACCAACATACATATTTTTGCCACCCATTTAAATCGTTTCCGTCCGAAAAATAACACTTTACAGGTAAACCTCGCTTAACGAAACCTCGAATCTACGAATATCAATTTTTGATACAAAAACCTCACTTAACGAATACATACCTCGGAATAACTAATAAAAAATTAACAACAAAAAATCGTCTCTTTTACTTCATTTTTGTGATAATTGCAACGCAAGCCGGTTTTGAAGGAGTGGACGAAGTGGGCGTTCGAGATTTGTTAAATGAATAGCCCGCACGTTCTGAATCATCAACAGAAGATGAAGAACAACAAAAAAAAAAGTCGCCACACTCTGAATGAAATTTTAAAAAAACATGGATGAAAATGAGATTATCAGAAATTATGATCCAGATGAAAGCAGAAGTAGAATTATGATTCACGCAATCCAAAAGAATATGTTGTGTTAAGCCGGAATTCCACGACTGTATCTTTTTTTGTGCAGAAAACCAGAAAGAGATACAATCAAAAATCCGTATGTTTGTGAGCGGCGCAATAATAAAATTTTGTGTATATAATTTTTTGTTGTTGTAGCGATTTGGTTGCAATAAATATAAATAAAAAATATAAAACGAAGTATTTTTTATGGCAACCAAAATGAAAAATACTCCCCACTCTCAGCAAATCTTAGTATATTATTTTTATGGCAAGCACTTGGCTCATACATTTTATATGTTTGGTGGAGTGTGATATAAATCGCGTTTTCATGATAAATTTATATTAATATTCAAATTAAAATATTTAACAATTTTTAATTTTTATTATTTACTCTGTTTTTCATAATTTTAATACATGTGATATTATTTAGGTTATGTTACAAACGTGGTCAAATATTCCCCTAACTTTTTCTTATAGGAAAGCGTTTTCTTAGTTTTTAATTATTGAAAGGAAATAATTAAAACACACAATAAAATGATGCCTACAAATAATATTTAGGTTTTTTAGTAATTTAGAGATAGAAATAAAATTGATTTAACAATAGTTTTCATTTTTGAACTAATTTATTTATTACAATTTCGTGGTTGTCGATTTTGCGATTTTTATTATTTATTTTATTCTAAATAAAACTGAATCTTTGCACTGAAAACTTTTTTTTATTAAATTTGCACTACAGGAACCAAACTAACAATTTCTCATATAAAACCATATAATTTGATACCTCGATTAACAAATCCTCGCTTCGTTATTTCCAGGAACCGACCACTTTGTTAAGCGAGGTTTACCTGTAACTATAATAAAAGTAAAATAATTAATGGGGTCGATTCTGGGATGTAAAATTTAATGTTATGTTATGTTATTTTTGTTTTTTCAATACAAATTCCAATAGGAAGCGGAGAAATAAAATAACATAACAGCAATTTTATGTCACGAGAATCGGGCCCAATATGTTATCAAAAACAAATACATCATTCATATGTTATACATATAATTTATATGTTATGAAATTATAATGGTTTTTTTTTCAAAAATAATTCCGATTTAAATAAGATCCGTTAAAATTCGGAAAACATTACAACCTGCCATTTTTTATACAAATGACTTAAATTGAAGCAAACAATTTTATTGTCTGGTAGGAAAAGGGATATAATTTGTTGTTGTTGGGGTGTCTAAGTCACTTAGTTTCCGACAGAGTTCAGTGTTTTCATTTTTCTGCTGGTTTGATGAGTTAGTTTGTCTAGTTGGTGATCTTGACAACTTTGAACTTGTTAAAAATGAGTATAGCAATGATTGGCTCACCCCAGAATCTATTGAGCCAGCATCGTTAGAGGGTGGATTAGCCAACTGGATAGTTGGTGTACCACCTGGGGTATGTTTTCCTTTTTCCGTTGTATTCATTCAGTGCCCCATCGTTTAATTGTAAGTGATGAACAACGATAAAAATTAGTGGCCCATCGTGATCTAATGATGGCCAAACGATTACAACTAACCAGTTTTAAGATAAAAATTATAACGGCGTCGAAAATTTTGTTGAACAAACAATTTTCCTCTGAATTAGGACTCTCATAGAATAGTGTCTGTGGGCTTCATGAAATTTCGTTATTTATTGAAAAACATCGTATCCATGATGCGGACACTACCTTATTGATTAATGGGACGATTTACTAATACAATTTGGTTCATGTAGAAACTAATGGATTGTATAATTGCAATTAAATATTAAAACCCTTTATGTAATTAAGGTAGAACAGCTATCATTAAACTAATTCAAAATCGGAAGTTCTATTTAACATACACAAAGTTGTAGCAAGGATACGGTAAAATGAATTTCCAAGACTCCATCAAATATCTAGCGTTCTTTCAAAAATTGTACCTAATAACGCCATTTTACTATTCGCGATCGCTTAAAAAGTATGTAATACCAAAATATCTAGCCGGCCTTTTAATTATGTTTCTGATTTTGTACATAACTGGCATATTTTATACGATGCGGACGATTAATGTAGAGGTCAAAAATATTGAAAGTGCGACTAATGTAACGAAACGATCACCAGACGTATTAGTCGAATTTATATTTGGTTTTGAACTCATCATAACCATGTGTAGTGCAATCCTTTACATTCTGTACGGGTATTATTACAAACATGAGCATATCGTGTTTCTGGAGTTGCTTGAAAAGTTCGACAGTGAAATTATTCGTATTACCCGCAACCAAAAATTGTTAAATTATAAAAAATTTATGCGACGCTCAACGGTTATGCTGTTTGGTACAATGTTTTACTATTTTGTAATGCAAAATATTTTAATTTTTCAATCAATATCACTTTCATCGTTAACGGTCGATGTGGTCATATTTTTTATATTTTATACGTATGCCGCCGCGAACGGTGGGAATTCTGCACACACGTATATATTATACTTAAATATTATGTCGGATCGGTTTTTGATTCTGATACAAAGTTTAAAACGTTTTATGCGTGCATCCAGTGCAAATTGTAAAGATCCCGTGATGCAGCAAAAAAATTTGAACAAATTATATGAAATATTTGGGCTATTCAAGACGTTGGCATCGGGGATCGATATGATCAATAATTTTTACGGAATTCAATGTTTACTCATAATCCTTCATGATTTTACATTCATCACTAGTCAATTTTATTTAATGTTTCAAACAATCATGTATGAGGTGCGGTATAAATATGCAGGAGTTGTAGCTATTTTCTTGTGGATGCTACCAAATCTTGTGAAATTGAGCCGAATGACATATGAGGGACATATTACTATTAATTACGTAAGTACCTATTATCTTATTAATTATTATTTATAAGATCGCTATTGAGGGTCAGGATATTTTTATATATAAAATATCATGTCCGATACCAAACTATAACAAAATGTTCAACGGTTGAAATTTTGAATTTTCTGATAACTTTTAACTGCAAAGTGAAATTAGTAAAAATCCAAAATTGAAGTCATTTGTATCCTGGGATCATGATCTATAACATCATCTATATCAACACACATCAGTGTTAAATTTTACCTGTAGATCATATTTTCCGAGACTTTAGATCACTGGTTTTTTGGCGACGATCTAACGTTCGGATTCTGGCAAATGATCAAAACCATTACATATTTTATTAGAACTAGAGACATCTGGCGTCAATTAGCAATATTATTAAAGATTATGTTTTCTGAAAGTTTGTTGTACTGTCGATCTATTTTTACAGAATGGTTCAGCAACCAATCCATAGATTCGTTTAAGTATGCAAAGGTCTCTCTCACGGTGATTTTGCCGACTAGACCTCATGTTTTTTTTTGGGTCGTGGGGAAGTTGAGGTTTGGATGCTCCTGCCATACAACGTTGGATATCAAATCGGAAAATCAAAATACAAGGATTTGAGGAATTAAAATAAAGCACCCCGTACGATACGTACTGAGACTGTTGAAGAGAACAACCCCCCCTCACGAATGACCCATCTACCCCCTAGAGGCCGATGCCCAGCCACAACGAAGTGACATAAGAGGGTAAGGACGTCTCCCAAACAGACAAAGTTATTCATCCGGAGAACCATCAAGAATCACCCACTTCAACAGCTTGACAAGACTGTTTCGTGCGACTCATCTTGGATTTGACTGTTGCCCTAAACGGACAATACTTACTGGACTTAACATTTCGACTCTGTGGATATTTTCCTAAGGGGATGAATGGGACGAAATCCTGGTTTGTCAAAATCCCGGATTTATATAAAAAAATTCCCGATTTTTAATAAATCTCGGTTTGAATTTTTAAAATTTGACATGTGGGAAAATGGGACTGAAATTATTTTTTGACAAAATTTAAAAATGAGTTTGCGATAAAATTCTAGAAAATGGCTAATAGAGTTGGAATTAGGCCATTTCTCAACATATTTTATTATTTTTTGATAAAGTTCTGAAATATGGCCATCGCTATGAAACTAGGACATTTTTTAACCGATTTAGTTGAAATTCGACATGTGGGTTCCTAAATGAGATTCAAAAAATGGGTTTTTGATAAAGTTCTGGAACAAGGCGGATAGGGATGATACCTATATGGGATTTTACATTGATATAGTTCGGGAATGTTGTCATTAGGGATGGAACTAGGCCATTTCTTAATCGATTATGTTGAAATCAACCACGTGCGATGGAAATGGGGTTGTAAATGATTTTTTGATAAAGATGTAGAATATGGTCAATAGAGATGGAACTTGGTATACAAAGATAAAGCTCTGCGTATCTGGACAAAAAAGGCAATATTTTACAGAACTTAGTCAAAAAATCATTTTAGAATCTTATTTCCATCACACATGTCGAATTTTATCACAATCTGTCAAGAAATAGCCAAGTCCAGATGCTAATGGCCATATTCTAGAGCTTTGGGAAAAAATCATTTTACAATCCCATTTAGACTTACTTGTAGAGTTTTAACATAATAATGGTCAAGTAATGGTGAAGTTCCACCTCTATCGACCGTATTCTAGAACTGTATCAAAAAACCAGTTTTGAATTCGAATCATTTACTTGAAATAAAACCAGTAAAACTGCTCCTTTATTCCCGACATGTTTTTGAACCCCGCTCTCCTGACTTCCCGCGTGCCCGCTATAGTTATTGAAGCCTCTACAATTCGGTATGATATCAGAGGCTGAATCTGAATGTCGAAGTACCGAATGTCGAAGGGCAAAATTACGAAGGGCCGAATGTGTAGAAGGACCGAATACTTCGAAGGGCCACATATGTGAAAGGGCCAAATGTGTCAAAGGGCTTACTTTTCGTTTTTGAAAATATAATTTATTTAATTTGTTTTAAGGAATATTTCGTAATTTTTTTATCATTTATTAATGAATTTGCTTGATAAAATTTTCCTTTACCAAAATGCATCACTGACTGGATACGTGGAATTTTGAAATTCGGCTTCCGCACCTTTAATCAATTATATTCTAAAACAAATAGCAGAGTTACAAAAGTCGAAAAGAAATGAAACGTTATTAAATGTTAAACAATATTTCAAAAATCATTTATTATTTTATTTACTTTCCATTTTGTAAGGACGTTATTCTTCATTTAAATTTACTACGCATTTATAAATGATAAATATAGACATACCAGTTTGATCTTTAGGGCCAAAAATAGATTGCCTTAAAATGCAGAATATCCTGCAATATTCTGCATTTTAAGGCAATCTATTTTTCCAAAATCTGTCCAAATTGATCTGTTCAAAATCGATATCAAAGCAATTTTTTTTTCAAATAATTTGTAAATCATCAAAACCTTAGTTTACTGCTTATTAAAGCCTTAAAGGTTGATTTATATTAACCGTTCCTTTCAGTTCCTACACATATCGTGTCAGACATCATCAATACGTTTCAATTCAACCATTTTCCTCGTATGCTTATCAGGCAAGATATCTTATTTTTATTATGGTAAAATATTATTAGTCCGGCCGGTCCAAATTAATAAAACATATTTTTTTCAAAATCAAGACTTTACAACTAGAAGAAAAGAAAACCGGGATTTCGTAGTACAATCCAATATTTCGTGTTGTTGTCTCTATTTTCCTTTTCGTTATTTTTATATAATTTCTTATGGTGCAATCCACTTTATTAACTTGTATATAGGGGAAAATGATCTATTAGACACACTATCGGAACCTGAATCAAAATCTCTGGTAAGGGGTGTTAATGGCCATTTTCAGTTCCAAGGCATATTTGATTTTCTTCGGAAAAAAATTGCGAACACTTTGGGACCCGGGTTGAGGAATGATATGATATGCTCACAATATTTTTTCGAAGAAAATCAAATTTGTCTTGGAACTGAAAATTTCCATTAACACTCCTTACCAGAGATCGTGACTCAGGATTTGATAATTCGTCTAATAGCTAATTAAATTCCTCATCCGATCAGGACATATACCATCCTTCAACCCAGGTCCCAAAGTGTTCACAATTTTCTTTCGAAGAAAATCAAATTTGCCTTGGAACTGAAAATGGCCATTAAAACTCTATCACTCACCATTACAACAACAATCACATTTCGATAAAGAAAAACTTTGTAAACTAACTGCTTTAGCCAATGAAATTTTTATTGTAATCGTGCCATGAAAATACGCCTTAAGAAAAAGGGCTTACCATTTTACTATTAATCCACACAACAATTTTATAATTAAATTTTGATATTTAAATCATTTAATTAGAAATCTAATTAGAGTTATATGGTTTTAGTACTAACCAAATTACTCGGCTTTTAAGGTTTGCACTTTTGATTTACGTACTAGTAGATTAAGTACATAAACTTAACATAACATAACCAACACGTAGACGAATCCGACACGATACGAAATATACCACATTTTCCACACATACCTAACCTAGATAGTAAATGTTGTCAATTTACATAAACCAATTAAAGCCATTAGCAACCGTTTGACGTCACCTCTGGAATGCTTCTTTGGCTCACGATAAATTTTTGTCGTTGCACCTTTCAATAATTTTGTTGCAGCTGCAAACTGCGTATAGGAAAATTAAGAAAAAAAAAATTGACTTGATGCCTTGTCCACAACCATGAGGAAAATTTGGATTAAAGAGAATTTTTATTTTCTCACACATATAAAAAATATATGGTAAAAAATTCGTGAAATCAAAAATTTTTGGAAGTCATGTTTTAATTTTGTGATTTTTATGTTTTGAATGTGTAGTACTGGGTAAAAAAAAATATTATAGAACTCGATTTTTGTTGTTGTTGTTGCTGCATAAGATACAGTCGGTCAAAAATTTAAGAATTTGTTGAAAATGGTGATGCATTTATACAACTATAAACAAAGTATTTATTCGTAAAATATAAAGTAGAGCTCATTTTAAAGGTAAAAAAAATAAGGATTAAGAGAATATTTCAAAAATAGTATCATCTTTAAGTTTTTCATTTTCAAAATGGCCACTAAACTGGTTTTCCTCAATTTTCTGAAAAACTTATTTTTTTAGTTTTTATGTTCGCCATTTAATTCTATAAAACATATAAAAAAAATTGGGTGATATTTTTTGTTTTCGTGCAAAACACGTTTTAATATCATGACCTATTCTATTTCTCCATATTTTTAAATTTAATTTTATTTTATTTTAAAACCACCATTTTAAATTTAAAACAAAATTTATTGGTATTTTTTAATTGGTAATCTTCACTTTTTGAATATTTCTTAAAATTAATTTAACCTTCTCCTGAAGGAATAACTTCATGGAAATCGCGAGTTGCTTTTACTGGATCATTTTTTCGATGAACAGATGAACTGCCGCAGTGACATGACTAAGACAATCCGATATAACAATGAAGCTGTAGTGTTGCAATTTCCCATCTACGTTTATGTAAATTACAAATGGATGAATAGTCACTTCCTTATTATTGAAATGAAACCCTGCGCTGCATTCTGCATTATAAATGAATGCAGTCACATGAAACGGGTGCTTCTGTAGGCTCCAAAGGAAGGCTTTTTATTGCTTACGAAGCTAGATTGGTTAAGTGAAATGAAGTAATGAGGAATCAGATTTTCCAGCTTCTTTAAGAAGTAATCCAAAAATTCTTCTAACGGTTTTCAGTTCTTTTTCAAATTGCATCTGTCAGTTGAAATCCACTGACTGCATGATACATCAGCATCCTCGTAGTCCTTTTTCAGAAAAGCGTTTTTCAAATATTCTTCGAAATAAACTTAATCCTGGACAATTCTTGCATTTTAGAAGATAACATGTCGCCTTAGAATCTGGACATAAAATAGATGTAAGGCAATCTTGATATTTTGATATCTTTCCATTTGTAATAGTTTCTATTTTGGTTCCATAAATAATAAATTTTACATTTTGATGTATTGTACAAACACATACTGTATGCGTTCCACTCCTTCCTGGTTGCACACAGTTTTTAGGACGGAGCAAGCAAAATTTTGAAAATCTGGTTTTTTGACTCCTCGTTCTGATGGAGAATCTTGTATCCCCCGTAGCATTCTTTTAATGTACTTATCATTAGACGTTTCTGAACTTTAACTTTTTCAATATAATAATCTATCACTGATTGCTTTAGTTCATCGCTTATTCATTTCCCAGTTTTAGGTACAGGAAGACCAAGTGGGCCGTTCGTTTTCTGAATATATTTAGCTTTATGCACCAAGTATTGTGTTGAACTCCTGTTGAATTTGTTGTATGGTTAGTAACTTTGGCAGTGTAGTCAGCAGCTGTATCTTATCACAATTTTTCTGCAATTGTATGAATTTACTTTTCAGTTCATGAAGCATGTGAAGTTAGCCCAGTTTTTCATCCCAGAAAAAAAAAATTTCCTCAAACAATACTATTTCATATCATCCCAGTTTTTTCAATTTAAACTTGTTTAAGGCGGAACTTTTGTTTTTACATTTTTTTCTCAACAACAAAATATCCATCCCAGATTTTTTCATTTAATTATTGCTTTGTACTCTGCGTATATGAATTAATGATTATAAATAATTTTTCGAAGTGAAATAATAATAATTGTTTGTTATGATTAAAGATAAGAACAATATCAGTCAATATATTATTTCGGTTGGTAACAGTAAGGGCTTGCAATGACTAAGAGGGCAGTACCAGCCGGTTGTACAATACTTATTTCACTTCGAAAAATTATTTATAATCATTTATTCATGTACGCAGAGTACAAAGCAATAATTAAATGAAAAAATCTGGGTTGGATATTTTGTTGTTGAGAAAAAAATGCAAAAACAAAAGTTCCGCCTTAAACAAGTTTAAATTGAAAAAACTGGGATGATATGAAATAGTATTGTTTGAGGAAATTTTTTTTTTCTGGGATGAAAAACTGGGCTAACTTCACGTGCTTCATTTTTGTAGTAAATATACAGGGCTAAGCATTAAAAATAATTAGTTTTATTGTTCATTAGAACTAATTTTTATATTTATTTTGAAAAATTGAGGCAACAGTTAAAAACAAAAGAATATTTTAGGTATAAATTAAGAACTGAATAGGTATACCGATACTTTTATATGGAGAAATAGAGTAGGTCATGATAAACAAAAAATACCACACAATTTTTTCGGAAAACAAAAAATATCACCCAAATAAGCTTTTCAGAAAATTGCGAAAAACCAGTTTGGTGGCCATTTTGAAAATAAAAACTTAAAGAGAATACTATTTTTGTAATATTTTCTTAATTCTTATTTTTTACCTTTAAAATGAGCCCTATTTTATACTTATCGGATGAATACTTTTTTTATATTTGCATAAATGCATCACCATTTTCAACCCATTCTTAAATTTTTGACCGACTGTATCTTATGCAACAACAACAACAACAACAGCAACAACAATATTTTTTTTACCCAGTACTACATATTCAAACATAAAAATCACAAAATTAACACATGACTTCCAAAAATATTTTATTTCACGAATTTTTCACCATATATTTCTAAAAACAAAAATAAAATAAACAAAATAATTCGGCCTTCGACCCATTTGGCCCTTCGACCCACTTTGCGCTTTGACCCATTCGGCCCGTCGATATTCGGCCCTTCGACATTAAGCCAATATTAGTTGGTTCAGCTGATCTGCACGTAACTGCGTGACACAATCCTGATGTAACGGTGGTTCTCGATCCTTGCGCTTTGAAACACTTTGGTCACTTTATTAGCGTTGGAGCGTTGTACCAATCTTTCATAATTTTTTCTGTAATAATTAGAGCTTATGCCACCTTGGTTAGCTTAACGCCATCTCATACGGCTCAGTTTCAATGGCTCGAGTTCAATGAGCAAGGTTGTTAGTCATATCAGCTAAATTTTTTAGGGTCAGTAGCCCAGTCGAGGCAAACGCACCTGTATGATCATCTACATTCCAAATAAAATGTTTGCTTTCTGCCCAGAACATAGTTCCGAAGATTTCCTAAAATCCGGAATAATTATCAAGTGGGGATAATTTAACTTGGCCATTCGTAGTTAAGCGAAATTCAATGCTTGCACACGATGTTCATTAATCCCAAAAAATTAAATTTCTGGTTGATCATTTTCTGCAAGCTCTCTAAATTCTTTGGTAACCGTTCTCTGTTCTTCTATGGCGAGTGATTTAATTTCAAGTTAAGCAATAATTTTGTAGTCGTGTGTCACGCTGTTCAGGTGTTTCAGAAGTTCTTGTAGAAGAGGAGGTTACCGGTAATGTTTAGCTATTTTTCTACATTTCATTGTGGTCTGTTGTGGTTCATTCAAGCTTAAAGTATTCACAAAACTGACACAATTTTGAGAAACTCAGTTTAGTAGAGAATATAAGATGCGTTGATCAAGATTATGATAATTGGTGGTTACAACTTGAAGCTGGAACATTTGGTTGTGGGAAAAGCATACTGATGAAAGCTGCCACTAGACGCTGTTGACATTCCATTTCTTTTTGTCTGGAAAAGCAATTTTATGTTCAAATAACGTTGACGTGGACATAATCAATATTCTAATTTGCATTCATCCTTTCCT
Organism: Nephrotoma flavescens; assembly: GCA_932526605.1. NCBI lineage: Eukaryota > Metazoa > Arthropoda > Insecta > Diptera > Tipulidae > Nephrotoma > Nephrotoma flavescens. Next base: position 69,685,010 of record OW052220.1, on the reverse strand, counting down.
TCCATTTGCTTCCATTACTTCCATAGTATAATGGACTGCCCGGTAGCGCATCATATGAGCATAGGAAGTGAACAAGAGTCTCATTGCAGGAAGTCATTTGCATCCAGACTCAGCCTTCCCGCATGATCCCCGAAGAGGCAGTGTCCGGTAAATACCCGTACAATTCTACCTAAATTACGCTTCCTTAGTGTGATTTAGATCTTGGTGCGATTCAAATTCAGCTCAGACCATACTTGTTTCGCTACCTTGCCCGTCGAACTGCTGAGTCACCTAGTATTTGCCAAGGCAACTGCTTTCCTATGGCTCGCTGCCTTCAGCACAAACATAGGCCTACCTACACATTCTCTCCCTTGTTCGCCAGGGAAACTGAATTCAGTAAAAGAATGACAGCCCGACTGTCCATTACCACTCTTCCAATCCTGCCTAAAGTGGAGGCCTGCTAAAGCACAACTGGGGTGTTATATAATCAAAATTTACCAAGTCATGATAGCCGGGCAGCCGTATTGACCGCTATTTGCTTACCAATTACACCCAACGGGAGAAGGTACAGCATGACCTCTAAGGCACTAGTAAGAGTCAGGCAAACAAGCTGCCCTCTGCACCTTCCCCAGCATGTTCCTGTATGATTGTTTCTCCAAAGCATACATAAAATCATACATTTCACACCATACAGCAGTACAGGCGTTACTACTGCCGTGAAAAGCCAGTACACCAGCTCCGGTTTCAGACACCATTTCCTTACGATGTCATTTTTGCAAGAGTAGAGTGCCACAGTGAACTTTTTCAGTCTTTGTATCGTGCTAAGTTTCCAACTGAGCTTACTGTCCAGAAGAATCCCGCGGAATCTCATCTTATCAGTAAAGGCCAGCATAGTACCATTTAGACTTGGAGGAACCACTTCCGAGATTTTATATCTCCTAGTGAAAATAACCAGCTCTGTTTTAGATGGGTTGAACCCCAAACCACATCTGCTGCACAAAACCCGCAGTGATTGATAGCGCATTCTGCATCACATTCCTAATTGTAAAAAGGTGCTTTCCCGAGACAACTATCGCTCCCCTCCAGTTCCAGTAGTAGTCCGTTTATTAGTACATTCCCAAAGAAGCGAAGACACCTCCCTCCGTTTTTTGACGTAGACTTCCCCCACCTCCACAATAGTCTCTCTGCTTCCGAGCAAGTGATTAATTAAGCAATAATTTTGGTGTCAGCCTCTTAATTCACAAACACACAGTTTTTGGTACTGTTGAACAGTTCATCATTTTCGTGAAGACCCCTGAATAAAGTGCTGCAAAGGCGGATGTCACTCCTAGTTTGGTAACTATTTTATACAGTTCCATGTAGATTCAAGGTTTAATATTAATTGAGGCGCAAACTCCCTTTCATTAGTCTAGCAGAATAATAAAATTCTTGAGTTAATTACGATTATGATTACAAATATTAATCATTTTCCGCTTTATAAATATTAAAACACTTCCAACTTCTTCATAATTAAGCTTAATAGGTTTTCTCTAATACTTTATAAATTAGGTATTACGTATATACTTGTGAAGAGGCCACCGCATACTAAACTTCAATGGATTTCTACACTTCAATAAAAAATCTTGCACGTATGCAAATATTTTTCCTAATCACCCAATTTTATTATTCCCGGCCGAATAAAAAGCTCATCGTTCCCAAATATACATTTGCGTTTATTACGATATTTCTAATTCTGTATGTCTCCGGTGTGCTGTATTTGATGCCGTTCATTAATTTTGAAATGAAAGAAGCTGTAGTTGAATCAGATCTGGAAAACTCAACCGTAAATATGTTGCGACACTCACACAATACAACGCTCGAGTTTATTTTCGTATTTGAAACTATCATCACTATTTGCAGCGGCTTCATTTTCATATTTTGCGGCTATTACTACAAATATGATCATATTGCGTTTCTCGAGTTGATTGATAAATTCGATTGTGAAATTATTCGTATTACACGAAGCAAAAAATTACTAAACTATCGTATATTTTATCGTCGTACAACGTTTTCGATGTTTACAATATTTTTATATTACTTTGGGCTGCAAAATATTTTAATTTGGGAATCAATATCGACATCGTCATCAAAGATCGCGATTTCTGGTTTTTTGGCAATTTATTCATATGCGTCCGGACTCAGTGGTATTACTGCTCAGACCTACATATTATATTTGAATATGTTATCGACACGTTTCGTCATCATTAAATTGGGCTTAAAAAAGTTTATGCAAAATTCAAGTGTAAAGTGTTCGAATTCTAGTGCGCATCAAAAAAACTTGGATAAATTGTATGAGATATTTGGTCTCTATAAAACATTGACAGCCGGGATTGATATGATAAACGATTTTTTTGGTATTCAGTGTCTCTTTATCATTATTCATGACTTTACGTTAACTACAAGCCAAGTGTATATAATTTTTCAAGCATTACTGTACGATGTTCATCAGAGATATACAACAGTTTCCGTGGTTTCGCTCTGGATGTTTCCAAATCTTATGAAGCTGAGTCGATTCACCTATTCAGGTCACGTGACTATTAATACGGTAAGTAATATAGTTGTATGTGTTCGTGTCGTCAATTGTTTTAAAGTTCAGTTTTTTCCATATGTTAAATTTGTTTACATAGACTTATCTGCTTTAAATAAAAGCCTAGATCACTATTGTTCGACCAAACGGTACAGTGCGCTTAAAGCTTTGGCGTTTGGATCGGGAGGTACCGGATTCGGATCGTCAACAAATTACGACCCGTGATAAAAACGAGCTCAATTATAACCCCCTGTCGGAGTGCAAAACTCATGGGGCGAACCATCTTCCATGCCCAGTACTATAGGCTGAGAGAGAGTTGGGAGTATTTCGATCTTAGAACAGATTAAGTTGGTATTATAACCGATTTTGTACATCTATGTGTTATTTTGACTCACAAGATAAGAAGTTTTAAAGAATTTAATTGTGATTATCACTATTTGTTATACTCTTCTTGTTTCTGCTCGCCTATTACTTCAAAAAATGTTTCTTGTTGGTTTTTCATATTTTTGAAATCCAAAAACTATGCGATCCAGCTTTTTATGTTTGTAACAGGCGAGAAACAATATTTAATACCTGAAAAATAGCCACCAACAATTATTTGTTTGCAATGTACGGAAGTTATCGAGAATGACGGGCATTCGAATGTACACGTATTAGTTTTAATTTTGACAAAAGGATTAAAAAGGAGGAGGCGGGGAGCATTAAACCATGAAGCTTATCACATGATAATTTATTACTAATGATGATAACGCACTTATTTGAAACTAATAAGTGGAGCGAGTGTGGGTTTACAAGCAATCAATATGCTGCTCCCAATAATGAATTTTTATTTATTAGATGACCAGCTCATGCGGTTTAATTCTTTTAAGGCGTCTCAGTTCTTGTGTTATGTCAAGAAGTTGTATTGCTTCACTGTTGGTATGTTGCAGTAATCTTCTTTCATGTTTGATGGCAAATTCCTGAATCACTTCATCAATCCATTTAATGTTTAGGTCGTTGTGTAATTCCTCGTTGGTTACGTAGCGGTAAGAATTCGTTATTGTGCGTAGAAATTTGTTTTGGCAACGTTGAATGATTAAACGATTTGATTCTTTAGTACAGCCCCAGATTTGGATACCATACGTCCAAATTGGTTTAATTATCGATTCGTAGATCAGGCGTTTACAGTACAGGCTAGGCTTAGAATGTCTTCCTATTAGCCAGTACATCTCACGTTGTTTTATTTTCATTTGCTCTGCTTTTTGTCTAATGTGATATTTCCAGTTCAATCTTGAATCGAGATGCAATCCGAGATATTTAGAAGATTCAGCTTGGGGAATTTGTACCCCATTGAGGAATGTATGGATGTTGCTATTTTTGCGCCGCAACGTGTATGTTACGTGTACTGATTTCAGCTCGTTAAGCTTTATTTTCCAATCCCTGGTCCATTGGCTGATTCTATCGAGTGCTTGCTGTAAGTATTCTACTGCTTGGTTCTGCGATTCGCTTGATGCCAATACTGCGGTATCGACAGCAAAAGTTCCGATGAAGGTTGTTTCCGTTGTCGGTATATCAGAAGTGTAAAGTAGATATAGGATGGGTCCTAATACGCTACCCTGGGGCACTCCTGCTATGGCTGGGTAAAAGTTAGAGCATGTTTCTTCATGTGATACTCTAAATATTCGTTTGGAGAGATACGACTCAAGCAATTGGCAGTAATTTTCTGGCACTAATTTACTTATCTTGTAGATAAGACCATGATGCCACACTCTATCGAAAGCCTGTGATACATCTAGAAATACGGCAGGGTAACATTTCTTCTCTTCTAGTGCTTGTTCTATCTTTGCAGTCACGCGATGAACTTGATCAATTGTCGAATGTTTATTCCTGAATCCAAACTGGAAATCAGGTATAATGATCATTGGTTTTAGTGGTTTCAATAACAACTTTTCAAACAACTTTGAAATAGTAGGTAACAAAGAGATCGGCATGTATGATCCCATTTGCTCGGCTGGTTTGTCTAGTTTTTTTATCATGATTATTTGTGAAATCTTGAAGCACTCATAAACACATATTTAAGTCGAAAGCAAGCATTATATATATATGTTAACATAGTGACTGCTCTCTTTGATAACTCCTTAAACATCCTTGGCGAAATTTCATCAATTCCAGGTGACTTTTTGGGATTCAAATTCATGTCTATTTCTTGCGCAATTTCTAGTGGGGTGACACTTCTGATATTTGATGGAGACCTATAGACTGGTTTAGGGTCAATCCTAGATTGTATGTCGTGTGGTTGAAATACTGATGCCAGATGTTGTGCAAATAGTTCGGCACCCATTCTCCATTTATGTTCCTTATAGGTGGCACTTGGATTATTGGTCTCTTGTATCTTTTAGTAGCTTTCCAAAGTGAATAATTTTTGTCAGCTTCTGGACCCAGTCCTTTCAAATAATTTTCAGTACAAGCTTCTTTATGTTCTTTAATTAATCGGTTAACTTTATTACTTACCCGATTAAATTCTCTTTTGTCAATAATATTTCTGGTTTTATGCCATATGCGTCTTTTCTTACGCCTTTCTTTTATCAGTTCTCGAATCGCCAGGGGGTAGTTGATCTCTTGTACGACTTTCTCACCTAATACGGGTGTAGCTTCTTTAGCAGCTTCACGCATGGAGATAATAAAATATTTAGTTTGTAATTCAAGTTCTTCTTTAGCTTTAAGACTAACTTTTAACTCAATTAGATTGTGCAGTTTCTCTCTAAATAATTCCCAATCAGTAAATTTATTAGTAAGGTTAAGTTTGGTTTTCTTTTTTACGACTAGTGTACTCACAGTCATTAAGACCGGTGTGTGATCGAAAGTAAGGTCTTCAATACCTTCGACTTCAATATAATTTGAGGCTATTCCTTTCGAGATATAAAAGTCAATCAAATCAGGAACTTTGTTGATGTCTGTAGGCCAATAGGTAGGTTTACGCGATGAGTGATATTCACATCCTGACATTTCTATTGCACTTAGGAGTTCTTTTACTTTTCCTGGTGTTATGAGTCGAGATCCCCACGCAGTATGTTTGACGTTGTAGTCACCTCCTATGATAAACCTTGGTCCAAGTTTATTAAAAATGTTAAGATATTAATTTCTTACGATATTATGTCTTGGTGGACAGTAGATCGCCCCTAAACTTAGTTCAGCACCACCGTAGTTAATCGTTATTACAGTAGCTTGCATAAATGGCTCCTTAATTTCTTTTTGCTGGAAATGTAGGATATTTTGTTTGATTAAGATTGCTGTCCCTCCTCGAGCACGATCACTCGGATGCAATGTCCAATAGGCACTATATCCTGTAATTTTGATAAAGTTTTTCTCCGTAAAGTGCGTCTCTGATATTAAAGCTACATCTATGTTATTGGTTCTTAGAAATACTTCTAGTTCCTGACCTCTTGCATTAAGCCCGTTAGCATTCCAGGCAATTATACGTAGGAACGTTATAGTCATTTACTTTTTATGTTTTAGCGGTTTATTTGGTGGCTTGGAATTATCTTCCAGTTTATCCACCCTGGTAGTAAGCTGGCTGAAATATTGTCTCATTTCTGCCTGAAGTTCGGTGAGCATTTTCATTATATTACTAATGGTTGTCTCGTTGGACACAGGGGGCCTATTATGAAATTGGTCGGAAAATACGACACCGTCGAAAATTACGTTGTCGTAAAATCCGATCCGCGGCGGATATTCGTATTATGAAACATGTATTTTTACATGGAAACTCGAAATTTTACGTATACACTAGTCACATTAAAATTTGATTAAAATAGTTTAATAGAGATATGTACTTACATTTAAAAATTTTATAAATTTCTAAATAATTAAATAACACATAAAAAGTATGAACTACGATCTATTTTCTGTGCGTATACTACAATATCCGTCACCTAACTAGCTGTCGGATTTGACAATTGAATTTTGTCGTAAAATCCGCTAACTCGGATTTTTATTTCATAATAGTATAAAATCCGCGCGGATCGGATTTTTTTAGTTTCATAATATGAATATCCGACGCGAGACGGATTTTACGACGTCGGAAAAATTTCATAATAGGGGCCCAGGTTTCTGCCTGCTTTCTTGATTTAGATTGTTATTTGAGGTTTTGGTCACCGGGGCGTATAGGAAACCCCCTCTCTAATAGTATCATATTGTTGGTTAGGCTTTTGCTATGTAGTCGCTCTGCTACTGTTATTTTTTTCGGTAGTTGAGCATTTACTTTTTTCTGATACACCAGGCATCCTTTGTAGCTAGCCGGATGACCTTTTTCTCCGCACAGTGCACAAGTTGGTATAACATTTCGCGGCTTTTGACATTGTTTTGTTTGATGGCTCTCTGCGCATTTGACACATTTGGCTTGCCTATTGCAGAAGTTCTTTGTGTGTCCTAACCGTTGGCAATTTGTACACTGTGGTATACCTATTACCTTTTTCGGTGGTTCAATAGACACCTTGCAATATAGCAGGTTCTTAATTTCGTATATGTCCTTATTGTTTTCCCCCTGCAACAGGTCTACATAAAACAATGGGAAGTATCTAATAATTTTCTCATTATTAATTGTCGACTTTTTATGAATATTAATAATGTTGGTTACTTTATGACCATGTTCCTTGATTGCCGCTTTGATCTCTTCGCGATCGGTAGATGACGGTAAACCTCGTATTACGACTCTATATCATCTTTCACTTTTGAGCTGATAAGTATGGTATTCCATCTTATATAATGTACGAGTACTATCCTTGTTATTGGATTCAGCTTCTTTTATATCGCTAAGTAGGTTTTTAGTTTTACGGAGTCATTTTTAGACTGCGTTGCTATTTTGATATCGTTATTGGATATTGCTTTAAACTGAGCAGGTTTCTCTGTCACTGCCAATACTCGAGCTCTGAGTATATTAAAATTCCTAACATTGCTGACATTGATTGGTGGTGGTAAGGGTTCCTTTTGGTGTGTATGTTGTGGTTGTTTTGGTATTTCGTTATCTTGCGGTAGAGATACTCTTGGTGATGGCGTTTTGGAGAGTCTCCTCTTTTTATTTACATTTATTTTATTTTGTCTAGGTTGGGTTTCTTTCTCAAGTTCCTCTTCATCCGTAAAGTATTCGTTGCCGAGACTTTGTAGGCTCTGACTTCTACCATTAGTTGACGTAGAAGGTTTATTTTGCCTCTCTAGTGTTTGGATTCTGTTTTGTAAGTTTACCAAAATATTATGGTATTTATTACATTGTAACTCATATTGCTGGCATTTTGTCCTTAGTTCATTATTCTGGCGCTCAAGCGGGGTTAATTTTGATGTCATTTCATTGCCGTCTTGAAGCATACGGTGTCTTTTCGTTAATGTTGGAGAATGCATGAGTTCTATTGGAGGTAGGGGGCTTATACTTCTATCTGCTCTAGTAGCTAAGCTTGCCACTACTAAAGCATTGTGGTCGTTTGATATCGACGACTGGAAGCCCGCTTGCTCACTTTCCGAAGTCGCCGGTACTGGGCATCCTAATCCCTGCACCGTAACATTATTCTTCTGCTGATCTGCCATGGTTGGTTTATTGTTCGGGGTTCCTTCCCCTAGCCAGATTTGGTCCGCGGATGGTATTTTATTTCCCACCTACCCTCCGGCAAGCCGGTTAAAGAGCATTCCGCCACCTGGGGACGCGCCACGATGGAAGTTTGGCATCTCCACACGGGAAAAACACTTATAAGAAGAGTCTCATTGATCCAGGGGATGACATCGGATCGAACATGACACTTATTTCATATAACCTATTTCCTAAATTAATTCCCGTGATTAAATTTAAAGCAAAAAACTGTTCTAGGGCCCTACACCCAGGTTTCAAAACCTTTCAAAAATATCGTAGGTTGATTCTGGATTTGCAACTTAAACATGGTAAACAATATAAGTGGTTATAAATGGTGGAGTGGTTATAAATGGCCCACTTGATCCAGGGGCCGGCCCCCTCAGTTTCGACCATGTCATAAATTTCATATAATCAATTTTCTAAACTCAATCTCAATAAAAATCGAAATTTCTGAAAATATTGTTATTCCATTCACGTGAACAAATTTTTATGAAAATTTTTAAAATATTTGTACCATGGCCCTTAAATTAGGGGTGTACCCCTTTATAAATGTTGTAGGTAACGTTGGTTCCTGTAATGCATCTTAAACATGATAACAATTTGATGGCTGAAACGGCCATACGGAACAGACAAACAGAAATTTGTACTAGCTGAATTACCCGATGTTGCATGAGAGTATATGGTTTAAAACTACCAGACCAATAAATTAAGATTTTGGAGAACTATTAGAGTATCCGGAGGTACCCGTTCAATTTAATGCATCACATACTAGAGGTACGGCATTTTGAAGTTCAGCAATTTTGGATAGCTTCGGACCCTATTAAAGTTAGCCGAAAGTTTCCAGCCAAAAGATAATGTAGATAGTGTCTTTGCTATCCCAGCCAAAAGATGGTAATGCAGCTATTGTTTTTGCTACCCCAGCCAAAACAATAAATTATAGCCAAAAGATACGAAAGATGCTTATTGATTAGGTCATAATCCTATTCCCCGAAATTTGGGGCAATTCTAAAGTGGATGGAGGTGTAATTTGGTATAATGTACCAGAAAGTCCGAATTTTTCAAAACTAAATTAATGAAATGTTCTGTAACTTTTGAGTAACCCACTTTACCATCGATCCTAATATGCTTATTAGAAAGGTCATAGGCCTAGGTAAGTCCACGCGAAATTTGAAGTAAATCTGAAGGGGATAGCGGGGTGTAATTTGGTATAATGTACCAGAAAGTTCAACACTTTCGGCACTTCAGAGCATTCGTTTAATTTGTGTTCAGATGTAGCTGAAATTGTGGAAAATAATTTGAACCACATTGTTTTTATCATATCTTCTGCGTGCGACTGAACAGCTGCTTTTGAAGCAATGTTAAAATTTTTGACATTTCACTATTTGGTAGATCTAATAGTAGAGTGGCTAGATTTTGTTTCTAAGCACTCCTTTTCTTTTTTTTAGCAGGAAACAGTTCATGGCTCAAATTGAGTTTATTTCAAATGATTTGGCAAATACAAATTTGAAACCCCCTTCGGATGTCAAGTGGTTTGTTTTTCCTTGCTCAGCTTATGCCTTATGCACAGCTAGCTCGTTATAGGTTTAAAATTTAAAAAAAAAATTCTTGCTCCGTCAGCATGAGGGTACGCAATTACATGTTGGTCAATATTTAATTTGAATTCTTTTAATTTACCGTCAATAAGTTCAATTAATTAGAATGCGTTACAAGACCCTTTTCATCATTCCCATTATTCCAGTGAAATGACCACATTTTTAGAAGGTGTCTTGTGTAAATGAGAGAAGTCTTAGTGATAAACCATCTTTTCAAAATAGAATGTGTGGTGGAACTCCAGACGACTCCGAAGAATTAAGAATCTCTACTGGATATTTGGCAGTTCGATCCAGATCAATAACTGCTTCATTAGATGTGTATTTCATTTGTGGACCGGAGAGTTCCCATTGAATTTCATTATTTATTTTATTGATATCGTCATGCTGGGAGCTAAGATTACACGTTCGCAAGCAAAGCTAATCAAGTCTTTTCAAGTTTGGAGAAACTTTCATTACAACCTCCTGAATTAACGGTTGAATTTAATTAAAATCAGGCTGGAACAATATTGCACGTGCTTCAGCATAAATTGAAAATTTTCCATCAGCCATATCCAAAAGCTGATTGGCATTAGATACTCTGTTTTCGCAAAATATTTCCAAAGATGAAAGGTTTTGATTGTGGAATGACTAGTAAAATTTGACGTAAGTCACCTGCTAGTAGTATAAGAGGCCCTTCCATTGGACAAATATTGTTTCACGAATTGCGCAGAATAGGATTAAGTGCCATGCTGCAAGACAAATTATCTGCTTTAAATAATAAAGAGACTTTTTGGAAGCTCAGCGAGAACTCGTGTCACATCCTCCTTATAGATATAAATCATTTGTTCCGTACTCTCCTTATGAATTGGTAATATAATTTTTGCATGTTGTCAGCATCTTCATGTTTAAGCCGATAAATTCGCATAAATGGAGATGAGCATGAAAGGATTTCTGTGATTAACTCAGAAAGAAAAAAGTTTAAAGATCGTTATATAAAAAGCTTGAATGGATGAATGTCGTAGAAATTTATTTGCATTTCAAACCATTTGTCCAGGCGACGGAACCCTCGGATTTGAACATGTCACTAATAATATATAGTCCTTTTTCTATACTTATGAAATTATAGAAAACATTTGTACCGGGGTCTCTATCTCAAAAATGTTGTAAAGTTGGTTATGGACATGTAACTTCTACATGGTAAAAAAAAACTCAAGGCGGTTTGTTGAGCGTCTGAATAAGATTGAATGAACTTATATGAATGGTCCCCTTGATCCAGGAAACGGACCCCATGGTCCGAGCATGCCACAAATTTCATAAAACCAAAAATTTTAAAAAAATTGAAATTATAGAAAACAAGCAGCCAGGACATGCACAATGTATTCATGGTAAAAATTTCATGACGATCGGTACCGACTACGTCACTTATTTAATACAAATCCTTTCGTAAACTAATTCTTGCGAAAAAAATTTAAAATAATTGAAATTTTAGAAAAATGTTTACCCCCTTGAGCTAACCCTTTCAATAATATCGTAAGGTTCTGGACATGCAACTTATACGTGGTACAAACTTCATGAAAGTCGGTTGAGTGCCTGAAACGCCCTGTAGGAGTAAACAGACAGACAGGAATTCATTTTTATTTAGATAGAATTCCATTAGATGTTTTTTTGTGGTTTTTTTTGGGTTATTAACGTCGATAACTTTTTCTTAAAAATAAAAATTTTATCAGTAAAAAATCGGCGATCCGATGTCGTAATAGTATTTAGCCACCGATAATACCCAACGCTATCGAATCATTATTCTTTTTTTGTCCATATAGGAGATGTACAACTCCGCCAGGTAGGAGTCTTCAAAGTTTCGAAGTGTTCGGACACTAGTATGAGGAGCATTTGTTATATAAAAACAATAATCGAACCCACTGCGATCATAGTGACATCTTTTGTCAACTGACTTAATGTATTAATTTTATTTTTGTGTTGTTGCTGCGTAGTTTTATAAATGTGGAAACTAAGCGTCGAAATTTTAAAGTCTCGTAAAAATTTTGGTAAACCGGCGGAATATGATTAGAAAGAAGCATGGACGCGAAAACCCTGAAACAAACCTGAAGAAGTTTTGGGACTAGGAATTTTTGAGGTAATCACGAAAGCTTCTCTGTGTGAAGCCCCACGTAGCTTCAATCAATAAAATTACTATTCCTAGACTTGAACTATAGTCTACTTAGCTATGCACATACAGTTTGATCGGAAATATTATTGGTCCGACTCAAAAATCGTTCTTTCATCGCTTGCAGCATCACTCTCAAAATGGAAGAATTTTGTCGTAAATAATATACAAGAATTAAACAATTTGGACGATTGACATCACATTGGATTACGGCAAAGTTCAGTTGACCTATTGTCTCGAAGGGTTTCACCAGTTGATTTAAGCAACTCAAATTTATGATGGCACGGTCCATGCCCCTGATGCATTATTATAGTGCAACAACAGTCATTTGGCTTGATTGAATTAGTGGCCAATAAGAGGTTACAATTTGGTTCGAAGGCTTAGTTCGCAATTGTATCCGCTGTTACAAAACCAAACCTAAATCGATACAATTGATAGGTAACTTACCTCAATAAATACTGGAACTTTCAAGGCCATTCATTAATACCGGCATAGACTTCTGTGGTTCATTTCTCTCTTGGCTCGTTTTGTATGTTTTGTTACCAATACAACATTCATTGAGATTGTTCACATCTTCACTTGACAAATTTAAGTTCTGACTTTTTATCTTAGTAACCTGATGAATACGCTTAAGTTGAACAATTTCTGTAAACTGAAATAAATTTGGTTTCATGAGACGCCTTTTATTTCTCTCTCTCTCTCTCTCTCTCTCTCTCTCTCTCTCTCTCTCTCTCTCTCTCTCTCTCTCTCTCTCTGACACTATATCCCTTCAAGGGATTTGGCCGCCTCAAATGAGGTTTCATAATCATATTTGCATTTCGGATAATGAGTGATTCATTCATTGATCCTAAACCAGTCGTGAAATTTTTTCACCACCGGGAATCGAACTCGGGACCTCCGGTCGCTGCCGACCTTTTATTTCCTTACCAAAATGTACAAACCCTTTGATCGACAAGCGAACAACGCAAAAATTTAAAACAAAACAGTAAAACAACGAATTATTTACTTTCAATGGGAATCCCCTAATTAAGTAGATGACTACCGAAATAATAAAATAGTTCACACCAAAGAAATTTAAATGATTTTGATACCTTGTAAAAATTAGATTTCGATTATTATTTCAAATTGTATTGTTTGTACATCGGAAAAGATCGTATAAAACACGACTGGGTTTATCTTTTCTGGGTTATTGGAGTTTGTTGATTTGTTTGGAAAAAATTCAACGCACAAGTAAAAAAAAAATCCCAGAAAATACCTTGATTGCCCATATCTGACTGTTTTATTTACACTCAAACCTGTTTTTACGCGGTTCTTTTTTACACGGTTGTGAAATACAAAAAAAAAAAAACAATTTTTTTGGCGTTTTAGACATATTTTTCTAAGTAATCAATATCTTTTTTTGCACAGTTTTTTTAAACGGTTTTACGTGTTATTTTTTGGGCCCGTGAAAAATTAATTGGAGTTTGGAATTCTGCTAATTCCAATTGAAATTTTAAAGCCTTTCTGTGCAGTTGTGCCAAGTACACTGTTATGATTTTTAGTTTGCGAAATTGTCAATGAAAAATAAAATATTCTGTTAAATTTTATATTATTTTAATTAGTTTAGAAAGTATAGAACACATTTTCAAATAAAATTAAAACAAGATGGGTTTAGGTATAGGTGCTTAATCAACTACTTCACGAATTACCGAGAATTGAATCACAACGTGTACGTTTGTTTGTATTTGAACTCTTCCTAAACGGCTGTACCGATTTTAATGACACTTTGTTCTTGTGTGGGTTCCTGGAACTTTTAGATTCACAATTGGATCCAGTAGGTATAGTAGTATTCAAATCTCGCTGGAATTCTGACAGTTCTCGCGCAGAAGTAATATGGCGGATACACAGTGATGTATTAAGTATAATATTCATGTTTATTGTTTACATTTTTACATTTGTTTGTATTTAAATGGAATAGGAATTTTAGGATACAATTAAAACACAAAGTTTAGATTTTATAAATTAAAATAATATTTAATTCGATAAGTTAAGAATTAATTCAAAATTCCATTAAATTGAAAACTGAATTTGCTTTTCTATGTTGTTGTGGTTTTGTGCGATACGAACAACATTTGGATATTTCTTTTCCCTAGTCCGTACCAAAATTAAATGTTGTCATTGTTTCCAAAAGGCGTGCAATGTTTTAGACCTATTAATTTTCACTTGATATATGATTGTAATAACATAAATACATAATAATTTTGAATGTATTGTGTATTAAAACTGAAATATAATTATTTTTCATTGTTATTTATTATTTTATTTAGGTTTACTATCTAAGATAAATGCGCGACCCATCAAAATTTTTATAAAAAAAATTTCTACACCACTGAAAGATGCGCAGAACAGTTAAAAAATTTTTTTTTTAAGATCTGAATATTACTATAGCTCTGCAATGGGGATCTAGGATTTTTATTTTTTTAACGATTATTTTATTAAGAATTCTTTATTTCTGTATAATATTACAACTAATTATCTAGTAATTGTTTTATTAGTTTAGTAGTTGATTCTTGTGGGATGAAACCTATCGGTTCATCCCAGCTCTGCCAGTTCTTTGATTTAAGCGTCTCGGGGAACCACTAATTCTAAAGGCTTTGTTATTTTAAGGGGCTTCGGTCCATTCGTGCGATCCAGAAGGTTCCGCAGCTCCTCGTTGTCATGCTGCTGCAGTCGCAGGACATGATTCCTTGCAAATTTTTTGTATTTCATCGCTGACGTATTCCACGTTTAAATCTCGATGGAACAATGCCCCGTAGTACTTTGTTTTGAAATGTTTGAATGATCTTCACTGTATTTTTCCTTGTGCAGCCCCAAAGCTGAATACCATACGTCCAGATAGGTTTTAGGATTTGTTTATATAACGGCAGTTTGTTGTCTGTTGTCAGTTCGCAGTTTCTGCCAATAAGTCAGTGCATTTTTCTGAATTTTAAATTCAGTTCTTGCCTTTTCTTTTTAACATCCGCTTTCCACCTGAGTTTAGAGTCTAGCGTCATCCCGAGGTACTTAGCATTACCAGAATCTGGAATTTATTGCGAATGCAATCTAATGAGAATATATTCTAATTTCCTATTTGTAAAGTTGATATGTGTTGATTTCGATTTGTTGAGTGTTATTCTCCATTTTGTAGGTTTTCTTGTGGGCTCAACAATATTAGCATCGCTGGTCATAACAGCTGTGTCATCAGCAAACGTTGATATTTTAGCTTCTTCTATGTCTGGTAGATCATTTGTATACAGAAGGTATAATACGGGGCTTAGAACACTGCATTGTGGAACCCCTGCCAATATTTTCTTTAGTTTTGAGTATTCTTCTTCCTGTCGCACCTGGAAGTAACGGTCGTTTATGTAGGACTTAAGCAATTCAAAATGTTGTTTTGGCAAATCTTGTTGGAACTTAAATTCTAGACCACAGTGCCAAATCTTATCAAATGCTTAGGCTACGTCTAAGACTATTGCTAAACATACTTCCTTTTTTTGGTATAGGTTCTTCGGCCGAAGAACCTATACCAAATAATAATTAACGGTCGCATATAATCAATATATATACTTCCTTTTCTTCCAGCGCCTCCTCAATTGTATCAGTAGGAGTGTAATAAATTATCTTTGTGTCAGGTTACACGGAATTGGCTCCAAACCGGGAAGGGGTTTCAAACATCTACTTTAAAGTTCGATTTAATCACCTTCAACAATTTATTACACCAGACCGCCACCAGATATTAAGTCAAATGTTACTCCTTGAACCTTGTGGAGGGCAGATCAACCTTATCCAGCTGTGATAAAATCGAGGAGATACAATCGAACTTTAGAGTAGATGTTTGAAACCCCTTCCCGGTTTGGAGCCAATTCCGTGTAACCTGACACAAAGATAATTTATTACACACCTGGATAAGCTTGATCTGCCCTCTACAAAGTACAAGGAGTAACATTTGACTTAATATCTAGAGGCGGTCTGGTGTAATACATTGTTGAAGGTGATAAAATCGAACTTTAAAGTAGATGTTTGAAACCCCTTCCCGGTTTGGAGCAAATTCCGTGTAACCTGACACAAAAATAATTTATTACACACCTGGATAAGCTTGATCTGCCCTCCGCAAGGTCCAAGGAGTAATATTTAGCTCAATATCTGGTGGCGGTCTGGTGTAATAAATTGTTGAAGGTGATAAAATCGAACTTTAAATTAGATGTTTGAACCCTTTACGGTTTGGAGCCAATTCCATGTAACCTGACACAAAGATAATTTATTACACACCTGGATAAGGTTGATCGGCCCTTCACGAGGTTTAAGGAGTAACATTTGACTCAATATCTAGTGGCGGTCTGGTGTAATAAATTGTTGTAGGTGATAAAATCGAACTTTAAATTAGATTTTTGAACCCTTTACGGTTTGGAGCCAATTCCGTGTAACCTGACACAAAGATAATTTATTACACACCTGGATAAGCTTGATCTGCCCTCTACAAAGTACAAGGAGTAATATTTGGCTCAATATCTGGTGGCGGTATGGTGTAATAAACAGGGCATATAATTTTAGTGATTTTTTTTGAAAAGATCAAAAAATCGGATTTTTTTGATTTAAATCAAATTTTATTGAATATAAAATTGTAATGTTGAATTTAAATTGTAATAAATTCCC
The DNA here is from genome assembly GCA_932526605.1 of Nephrotoma flavescens. NCBI lineage: Eukaryota > Metazoa > Arthropoda > Insecta > Diptera > Tipulidae > Nephrotoma > Nephrotoma flavescens. The sequence continues at coordinate 69,668,466 of OW052220.1, read as the reverse complement.
GGGAACAATTAAATTTCTTTAAGGAAAGGAAGACAATATAATGTACGGAAACAAGATTCATTTAAATATAAATAAATTAAATAATTTAAACTCGAGGAATTATGATATTTAGTAAATTTTAATGGTTGTTTTATGCTTCAGTGTTGAATAAAAATTTTTTTAAAAAAATTACAAAATTATAAAGTAATTTAAAAATTAAAACCATACATACTTGGTTTTCTTTTTATTCTGTCATATTCATATGACAGAATAAAAAGAAAAACTGTTTTATTTATTCAGATTTACCAAAAAAAGTTAATTTTGCCGCTTTATCTATCTCTAAGCTATTTCTTAATTTTGAACGAACTAACCCAAAGGTCGAAGAAACTCGTTCGACTTCAGCTGATGAAGCAGTAGCTGTTTCTATTTATTGGATGTTATGTTGGTCTAACGTCGCTATCAAATTCTTGGTGTAAAGCAAATGTCGATTTCCACCATTCAAAGGATGTCATATTTGTTATGACTTCTTCTTGCATAATTGGTCCCGCCAATGGGGGTTATTATTTTCCTTCAACTTTGTTTAGCTTTTTAATACGTGAAAAATAAAATTATTGACAATTTGACAGGTTGTATTTTAATAACTATGTGATTCGCCAAAAAATATGAAATCAAGTTTTCATTTCCATCGAAGTTTTGGGGTTTTTTAGTGTTACCATAACTACGAAATTAAGTTTCTTCGTTAAGTTTTAGAGTGCATTGTTTTTTGAATGAACTCTTATACTTTTTACCAATATGATTTAAATCAATGATTTTTTTTTAAAATCAATTGATTTTAATCTGATTTTAATCAATGATTTAATCAAATGATTTAAATCAAACATGCCCTGGTAATAAATTGTTGAAGGTGATAAAATCGAACTTTAAAGTAGATGTTTGAAACCCCTTCCCGGTTTGGAGCCAATTCCGTGTAACCTGACACAAAGATAATTTATTACACACCTGGATGAGGTTGATCTGCCCTCCATAAGGTCCAAGGAGTAACATTTGGCTCAATATCTGGTGGCGGTCCGGTGTAATAATTTAATAATATTTGCAAAATCTATGTTTTTATCATAAATAATCGTTTGGGGTGAAATTTACCCTTAGCCAAGATATAGGGTTGATCTTGAACTATTTAATTAATGTAATTAATTTTAATAAATTTTGGTCCAAGAACCATTACGATATCACAGCTACATCAAAAGTTACAATTTTGGCGGCGTAGGTTTAATTACAAGCTAAACCGACCACTCGTTCCTCGAAAACGGTAACTGTAATAAAATCAGGATTTGTTGTAATAAATTGTAATAAATGTGTAACAAATTATAGTACAGGTTTCATTGAGTTTCATATACAATTTGAAAATATTACATACTTTTTATTCAAATTGAGGTTTGAGTCATTGAGCCCGATTCTCGTGGCATAAAATTGCTTTTATGTTATTTTATTTCCCTGCTTCCTATTGGAATTTGTATTGAAAAAAACAAAAATAACATAACATAACATAAAATTTTAGATCCCGGAATCGGCCCCATTTCCATTTTCTAAAAAAACTCATACTTATATGATTGTACTAAAATTTCCAATACGATTCTGATACTCATTCATACATAACCATGGTCTTTCTTTGGTACAACCAATTCCCATTCTGAATAGGAATCTCATTCTGAATAGGAGCCAAAACCGAACCAGCGTTAGATGGAAGGAACTGGTGTTACACGATAATCACCATATGCTATATAAATTATTGTCATGCTTGAAAAATTATTTAACCAACACAGTACGACACTAATGCAATTTAACTTAGTTTAGTTGTAGTTTATTTAATTATATTAGTACAAGTTTATATTCACCCTTCCCAAACCAGTTGGTCAGTTTGATAGAACTTTAAATAAATATTAAAATAAGTGCTTCGATAAAAATCATCGGTGCTTCTAAAAATTGTATAGTTTAGTAGTGTAGTGTAGTCTAGACCAAACATTACCTATGCCTTGGCTCACCCTTTATTTTATCAACTTTGCGGGCATTGCAGTTGTATAGATGGGTAATCTAAACTACCGATACCTATCGCTCCACAACACAAAATTACATAAATATTTAATTACAGTATTAATAACACAAACCTATTAATTAATTAAAAAAATGTATATGCGAGTAATGAAACCAACGAAAATGTTAAACTTAGTATTGTAGTGAATTTGATTGACAGTGGCAGCTGCAATGGATTTTTACGATTCACTGAAATATTGTATTTATCTAGAAAATATATTTTTAATATCACCATTTTACTATTCGAAAAGTACTAAAAAAATTGTCATACCAAATGGCTCATTCGTATTTTTGACCGTAGCAATTCTATCATTTCTATATACCACATGGCAACTGTACCAATTTATGAGGATAAATTCAACAACACAGTATTATGCACCCCTTGCCGATACCGCATTCAGCAATATCACCGTGAATGGTTCGAACCTTATTGAATCGGGTAAATCGAACCGAAAAAATCGCAATGAACTTGTTAAAATAATTTTTACATTCGAAATTTGGATGACCGTGCTAAGCATTGTGGTATTCGGTTACGCCAACTATTTCTATAAACACGAACACATCAATTATTTAACAATGATATATGAATTTGATAAGGAAATGATACGATTACGCAACAATCGTGAAATGTTTAATTATAAAATTTGGAAATATCGTTGGGCCTTGACTATATTATTAGTAGGTTCCTATTATTTTATATTGCATTACGTTTTACTGAAGAGTTCGTTTGAATGTGATAATCCGTCGGCGATGTTGGGATTCCAGTTGCTATGTGGATACGCGTCTGCACTCGGCGGTACAAACGCAATAGTGTACGTGTCTTATGTATCGTATCTAAATGAACGGTTCCAGTTGGTAATACAATGTTTGAAACGATTTATTGATCGTAGTACTAATTCTAGTACAGACCAAAATGCCAATTTTAATCATCTGTACAAAATATTTGATTTCTATCGAAAATTAACATCGGGAATTGATATGATCAATGAATGGTTTGGAATTCAATGTTTAATTATTATCGTACATGACTTTACATTGACAACAAGTCAGGTTTATGTTTTGTATGCGGCCATAACATCAGTTCAATTAAAACGTAAATATATCGTATGCTTATTGATATGCGTTTGGATGTTTCCCAATTTGTACAAGTTGAGTAGGATGACGTATTTGGGACATGTGACCATTAATAGTGTAAGTAAAAAATTTTCGATTTATTTATATAAATATTGTATATATTTCAATAACATAACAAACCCAAAATAGTTTACCGAAATTTTAGACACTTCATTCCGAAACATCTTTATTGTTGTTTTTGTTTTACATATTAAAAATTTTTAATTTAAGTTTTAATGCTGGTTTGCTTTAGCAAAGCCCGCTTAGCTTACAACAACAATTGCATGACCCTAATGCTGCACCAGCACTTCTAACACAATCCAATGAAAATGCTACTGGAATTTTTTACAAACTAATTACAAATTTGTTACACAGGTAGATAATTTTTTACAGGTCCCTTTATCCTGTAATTCGTGTGTGGGCTCGCGTTAGACAAAGCTGCACCACACTTTTCGTATTTTTGTTAATATTTATTGTATCGCACTGGGGGTGGTACTGGAATTTTTACAAATTAATTACAACATATCGGAATAGTTCAACCCCCAAAAAACTACCCCTAAGGGTGCAATTCTTCAAAAACCATATCTTTGGTTAAACCAATTGGCATTTCAGTTAATATTTCTTGTATCGTACTGAGGGTGGTATTGCAATTTTTTACAAATTATGTTGGGGGTGCAATTTTGCATTTCTGTGATTTTTTTTGTATAGCGCTGGGGTACTACTGGAGTTTTTTTTTTACAAATTAACTACAATAAAATGGCAAAATTAAACAACTAGAAAACTACCCCAAATTGGAGCAACCGTTTTAAATCACTGTATTGTACTGGTTGATAAAGGAAGCTTTTACTAAAAATAAAGTACAATATATTGGAATAGTTCAATTGCCAAAAACTGTACCTAACAAGTGCAGCTCTTTAAAACCAAATTTCTCTGTAAAGAAAATACCCCTCAAGTAGATACCCATAAATTTATTAGAACAGCCCACAGCCACAAACATCCATCATAATGCATCGAAATCCCTTCATATGTTAGAAATAGGTAGCCCTGAATTTATTACAACAGCCCACACCCACAAAAATCAATCAAAATGCATGGAACTCCCTTCATATGTTAGGAATAGGCAGCCCTGAATTTATTACAACAGCCCACACCCACAAAACTCGATCATAATGCATCGAACTTCCTTCCTACGCAAGAAATAGATAACCCTGAATTTATTACAACAGCCCACACCCACAAAAAACGATCAAAATGCATCGAACTCCCTTCCTATGCAAGAAACAGGCAAAACTGATTTTTTTACAACACCCCACACGATCGATGCATTTTGATCGATTTTTATGGGTGTGGGCTGTTGTAATAAATTCAAGGTTACCTATTTCTTGCATAGGAAGGGAGTTCGATGCATTTTTATCGATTTTTATGGGTGTGGGCTGTTGTAATAAATTTAGGGTTGCCTGTTTCTTGCATAGGAAGGGAGTTCGATGCATTTTGATCGTTTTTGTGGGTGTGGGCTGTAGTAATAAATTCAGGGTTATCTATTTCTTGCATAGGAAGGGAGTTCGATGCATTATGATGGATTTTTGTGGGTGTGGGCTGTTCTAATAAATTGAAGGGTACCTATTTCTTGCATAGGAAGGAAGTTCGATGCATTTTGATCGTATTGTGTGGGTGTGGGCTGTTGTAATAAATTCAGGGCTACCTATTTCTTGCATAGAAAAGGAGTTCAATGCATTTTGATGGATTTTTGTGGGTGTGGCCTGTTGTAATAAAGTCAGGGTTACCTATTTGAGAGGTATTTTCATTACAGAGGAATATGGTTTTAAAGAGCTGCACTTTTTAGGTGCAGTTTTTGACAATTGAACTATTCCAATATATTGCAATTTATTTTTAGTAAAAACTTCTTGTATCAACCAGTACGGTACAATGATTTAAAACGGTTGTTCCAATTTGGCGTAGTTTTCTAGGCGTTTAATTTACCATTTTATTGTAGTTAGTTTGTAAAAAAAATCCCAGTATCACCCCAGCGCTATCCAAAAAAACATCACAGAAATACAAAATTTCACCCCTTAGGGGAAGTTTTTGGGAGTTGATGCCAATATGCCAATATGTAGTAGTTAATTTGTAAAAAATTACAATACCACCCCCAGTACGATACAAGAAATATTAACTGAAATGCCAAATGGTTTAACCAAAAATATGGTTTTTGAAGAATTGCAGCCCTTAAGGGTAGTTTTTTGAGGGTTGAACTATTCCGATATGTTGTAATTAATTTGTAAAAAATTCCAGTACCACCCCCAGTGCGATACAATAAATATTAACAAAAATACGAAAAGTGTGGTGTAGCTTTGTCTAACGCCAGCCCACACACGAATTGCAGGATAACGGTACCTGTAAAAAATTGTCTTACTGTGTAACAAAATTGTAATTAATTTGTAAAAAATTTTAGTACCATTTTCATTGGATTGTGCTACAAGTGCTGGTGCAGCATTAGGGTCATACAATTGCACTGTATAAAACCGAAGACACTTGAATGTAAACCAGAAATTGTTTAGTTTTAAGAAAATAAAACCATTTTATAGTTATGGTGTTCACCGCAACAAAGTGTTCTTTTTTTATTTTTTTTTTGATTTTTAAATTTTTTTTAATGTTTTTATATTTAAAACTACATAATAATCAATTGTCACATGATCAAAATTAAACATATAAATGTTTTATTACCAACAAATGAAAATTAAAATTCATCGAAAATCTAAAGCCAAAACCTGTTGCTTTGAAATATTAAAGTAAAACCTGCTTAATTTTACCAAAGCAAATCACCTATTAAATTTTAGAAAATACAAATGTAGGACACGCCACACATCCATTTATATTTGAAAATTTATTAGACGGCGTAAGACGTTTGATGAGAGAATCTCAATTTAATCTGCCTTTTCTCTATATCACCTGAAAAATCGGCATCTCAGGTCAGCTGACGCAGTTAAAACCGTTGAAACGAAATGTATTATTATATCGATTCCATAGTAAACCGAGCGTCTGCACCGCAAACAAATTTTCGAATTCTAAAAAACCTTGAAATAGGGTTTCTGGTATGGAATCTTAACAATTTTCAAAGTAAAAATCCGCCCTTGTAGTGGTTTCATATCTTGGTGTATTTTGATAGCTCGACTGAGTTTATTACATTTTATTGGCATGTCTTCCATGTATAAATTGAATTTTAAACAATTCGCAGCATCGGAATATGATTCACAATAAGCATTATCCAACTGATGTAGGGTGCGTTAAACTACAAGAACGAGGGCCTCGATATCCATATAATGTCATTGAATGGTAGATCCAATTCGTATCGTATCATTGAGCGAAAGGCCAGTGCGTACTTGACTATTTGATTGCCTAATCTTATGGTTAGCGGTATCTGTGATAATATTTATTCCATACGCTTTCGGAAGATTGAACTTATTAAGCTCATTGGCTTTCGTTGTGTTTCGAATGTAGCGATCCACACACTATACACTATCCGCACACTTGATGTGGCGTGGAAAACTACTTGGTAGAAAGGTGAGAAATTGGTTGCCAATTATTCCATTGACCTCAACACGCTCAAAAAATATTTAATCAAGCAAAGAAATGGCCAGTAATTATGATTTCACGTTACCCTTGGTCGTCTCAGCTTTTCGTGGTGTAACTCTATTGAGACAATGGACCGTGTTCTACGAAACTCACTTTGTCTACACAATCTTCTCTAATTAGAGTTGAGAGCCTGAATATATGATGCTGTATAAGATAGCAGAAAATTTCCAGCAGAAAAAATGTATTTTGCTATTCACCGCTAGAGGCATTACTATCACAAAAATGAATTTTTTTCTGCTGATATTGTTTGACATCAGCAGAAAATTTTTGAAATTTTTATGCAAATTATAAATTCTCAGCAGAAAGTTTTATGAAAAATCAAAGAATTTATGAAAATGAAGAGAAAATATATGTTTAAAGGTTTTGAAGCGATGAAAGTTAATTTTGTTTAAAAAACGATTTGCGTATGTGTGTAAGGACTCTCAAAATATACTAAAATTACCATAATCATCATTATGCAAATACAGAGCAACATCAAACAAATTGCCATCGTTCAAAGCACTCCATACAATTCTGAAGTAATTTTAATGTGAATGTTTTCAGTTTTTTAACAAATGTGTTAGAAAAACCCCCCTGTGTATGTTTTTATGATAGCTGAGATCATAATCTATATACATGAGCAACATAAGATTCACACCTGGCGTCAGTAGCCTTCCATACATTTTTGAAGTCATTTTGATGTCATATGTTTTCAGTTATAAAATGTACGTGTCTGTATTAGTTATTATACACAAAACACAAACATTTAGGCGTAAATAATTTTTTTCAAATTTCAAAAATTCCACCCAAAAGTAAATATATTGTGTAATTTTAATATGTATATATGATCTCAGCTATCATAAAAACATACACCCAGGGTAGTTACAGGGGGGTTTTTCTAACACATTTGTTAAAAAACTGAAAACATTCACATTAAAATTACTTCAGAATTGTATGGAGTGCTTTGAACGATGGCAATTTGTTTGATGTTGCTCTGTATTTGCATAATGATGATTATGGTAATTTTAGTATATTTTGAGAGTCCTTACACACATACGCAAATCGTTTTTTAAACAAAATTAACTTTCATCGCTTCAAAACCTTTAAACATATATTTTCTCTTCATTTTCATAAGTTCTTTGATTTTTCATAAAACTTTCTGCTGAGAATTTATAATTTGCATAAAAATTTCAAAAATTTTCTGCTGATGTCAAACAATATCAGCAGAAAAAATTTCATTTTTGTGATAGCGATGCCTCTAGCGGTGAATAGCAAAACACATTTTTTCTGCTGAAAATTTTCTGCTATCTTATACAGCATGAATATATGAAGTTTTCATCTAATAGTGAAAAATTCCGTCCTTTTCTTTGATACAAATACCGACTGTTGACAGCAACGGTATTGACTGAACTCTCAATATGTGTTGATGGAATATATTTTGTAAATTATGGTAATTTGGTAACTTATGGTTAGAAGAATTATATTTTATTTTGATGAAATGTTGCCAATTGTATGCTGTGTTTACCCCCGCATTAGAAAAATTGGCTGAACGTCCACATCAAGTAGCAAAATGAGATGTTCAATCATATAAAATTCCTTTTATGTTTCATGCTACTTTTCACTATCGATTCGAGCCTCTAACTGTTCTAGATTTACAGCCTGTTGGCAGAAACTAATTTATTTTACGTTGTTTTCTACAGTTTGAAGCTGTTTATCTGTTTTTTTGATATATATTTGATGTACACTTGGGTGCAAAAAATTCTTCAAAAAAGTGATTAGGGTCAACATCTGAAATACAAGTTTTTGTGTGAATTTGTCATCATGAAAAATACTGGTAAAAGTCGAATTAAAACATGAAAATCAGCAAAAAACATTTTTATTAATAAGAAGAATTCCCTCCCTCATCTTCCATTCGATGTTTCTTTGTTTTCACCAAAGTTTTCACCAAATTTTGAGGTATTGCCAAGTGATTCCTTTGCGATCACAGCTCCTGGGGACTCGTTGGTGCAATATCACTGGTTCGAGCTTTTTTTTCAGTTCGTCCCATAAACGTTCGATGGGATTGAGGTCCGGGCTTTGAGCTGGCCACTCCATAACAGACACATCCACCTATTGGACCAGTCGTATGCAGTCCCGCATTATCCTATATGAACAAGTAGTTTTCACCAATAAATCCGGCAAAATGTAAGACGTAGTCCTCGAGTAGAATACCGTTGAGAAATCAATCCTCTTAATCGACGGCCAGTATTCCCTCCGGAGATGAATCGAAGATCTGTCTTCACCTCCAGTGACATGCCTAAACAGAACATTCACGATCCACCGGCATCCGAGACACGTTCTTCAATGCAACATTGTGCAAATCACTCTCCTGATCTTCTAGACACTCTTTTCCATCCATCGTTGTCATGTAAACACGTTCTGCACTCGTCAGAGAAGAGGACTGTTCTCCATTGATCTTCTCTCCAAACAAATGCTCTAGAGCGAACTGAAGGCGGTGTTATGTATTACCAGTATAGCACTGTATAATTGTATATTCAAATTCTATATAACTTGCAGTACATAAACAAATATAATTATTAATATTTATTAGTTATTCCTTATTGCTTGTATAATATTTTTATATAATGTACATATGTACTTCCTACTTCTTATTTTTGTATTAGTAAATCTATTATATACTCCAAAGGCTATACAAGGGTTTGAAATTTGAAAATAGAGAGGAAGTATTTTTTGGAAATTAAAAAGTAATTACATCGGACAATAGTAATGTCCAATAATTGTAAATTGTGAATTTGTGATAATAATAAATAAAATGTTTAAAACTTAATAAATTAAAAAGGACTTTAAATAAAAATATATACTAAATTTACAAGGTGTACAACAGCGGGCTCAACGGTGAGCTGGGATCAATTTCAGCTCGTTTGCTGGTCTGTGTGTATCATCTTCTCGAAGTCGTTTTCTAACTGTCCGCCGACTGAATTCGATATTTCGATTTCACGAACTTCTTGCAGCCGCAGTCCCAGTTGCGCGGCATTCAAACGACGATTTCGCAACGTAGTCGTCACAATAAAGTGGTCATCACGCTGTATTGTAACACGTGGTCGGCCAGATCCTTGTCGCTCTCTGTTGCAGCCGGTTTCTTGATATCTCACTCGAAGAATGGAGGATCGGCTCAAATTTAGTTGTCGGGGGCCACTTTACTTTGGTTCTGCCCGCATCAATTAGTGCTATCACTTCAGCGGCTACCTGGGCTGTGGTACTCATTCTCTTGTTCCCGATGAAGACGTAATCGATAGAAGACCGTCCAGACTAAGCATTGATGTGCGAATGATGACAATTCCCGTTAAACGTATTCTTTTATACCTGCCACAAGTTACTCAACCGGTGCTACCTGGAGCGAGCGTTTTCGGATTGTTGTGTTCTATTGTTGGTATTTTTCTGATTTTCACCAGAAAGAGAACTTGACATACTTTAAGAATTTAAATGGGTTTACTTCAAAGTATCTACACGGTAAAAAATAAAGTTAAACTTTAAAATGGCTGCATATAGGCTGTAAACCTTTCTAGATTAAAAGTAAAACTTTTAATAGTTTGATAACATGCACGCACATATCTGGAATTTTTGCTGAAATAGTCTTGTCTTAAGTCAAATAAGTTTGGCATTGAAACCGATTAGTTTTAAATTCATGAAGAAATTTCTGCAAAATTGAAATTTTTGGTTTAAATAGAAAACTTATTTATTTGTATTTTTGCACTCTAGGTTTAAGAATCGAACTTAATCGTTTTCCATGTAATCCCAAAAGTTTTTAAAATAATAATTAAGGGTTCAAAAATTAAACCCGCCGGTTTAAAACCTATTTATTAAAGTTTTTATGAAAGATATTATAGTTTTAAATTGAAACAAAATAGTTTTAAAATAATAATAAAAAGTCTATAAAGAAGAAATTTTGGTTTATAAAGGACACTTAAAAGATTAAAACTTCATATTTACTGTTTAAAATTGAAACATATTTATGCTTAATTTTAACTTGAACGGTTTCGTTTTTGTCGAATTCAGTTAAAAAATAAGCGGTAAAGTGTTTAATTCCAAAACCTAGAAGTTCTATTTTATATAAGATAGTCGTTTCATATTTAAGACGGCTGATTTAAGTTAACGGGGCTGGGAAGTTACACCCAATATCAAAACAAAAGCCAGATACCACAAAATAATGTGTTAGTATAAAAAATATTTTATTTATCATTTTCATTTTTTCGTTTGTTTCTTAATCAAAACGAATTGTTTAAATCGATTTAACAAAAGATTTTTATTTAAATTGTTCTTAAGTATATTATGCATAATCAAAAATAATTTGTTTTAATATTTATTTCACTTAACTAAGATTAATTACAAGCGATTCTTCGTCGCGAAATTTTGAAGACATGCATTTATAAAATATATTCTCGAATACGGCAATTAAGATTCATTTAAGAAAATTTGTAATTATTATATTTGTATAACATCTTAAAAATATATAGCTAGAAACTTTGTTATTTTAGGTATACTACTGTGGGCAAAAAGTAGTAAGACTTTTTAATTTAAATTTCGCGCGGAAAACCATACGCTTGTCTTTCGGAAGTACAAAAAGTGCATTCGGCGTTTTTTACAATGAGTGAAATTATTCAACAATGAAGTTCCATTAAATTTTGTGTGCGGAACCAATTTTGTGGTGCCGAAACGTTCAGATAAACAGACGATCAATCGGCTGAATATCGTGCCAAAGGTGAGCCGAAGCCGAAAAAACCATGTCAAAGTAAGTCAAAAATCAAGGTGATGTTGACAGTTTTCTTCGATTTTCGAGGTGTTGTGCACTCCGGATTTCTTCCGACCGGCCAAACTGTCAACAAGGAGTACTATTTGAGTGTTATGCGTCATTGCGCGAAGCTATTCGTAAAAAGAGGTCGGAATTATGGGTCCACAACTCTTGGTTTTTGCGCCACGATAATGCACCTTCTCATACTGCATTGGTTTTACGTGATTTTTTCGCCAAAAATTCCACCCAAATCATTCCGCAACCACCGTATTCACCTGATTTAGCTCCATGAGACTTCTGGCTGTTCAGCAAACTGAAACGACCGCTCAGGGGAAACCGTTTTGAGCCAATTGAAGACATTAAACGTGAATCGCTACGCGCATTGGAGGTTATTCCGGAAATTGACTTTAACAACTGTTTCGAGGATTGGAAAAAACGTTTGCACAAGTGTATTGAGGCCGGGGGGATTACTTTGAGGAAGACGAAAGAGATTTGGAGAGAATTTTAAAATTATGAACAAAGTCTTACTAGTTTTTGCCCACAGTGTTACGTTATAGAAAATACTAGAAATTACAAATAAAAAAAATTGATTAATTTAATCAAATTTTAATTTTGGTTAACCCTAGAACCAATAAATATAGAATTATATAACAAGAAATTAATATTAAAGGAGTGTTTTAAGCGTATTTAACTTATTATTTTGCAATCGGTTAGAAAATCTATGTATCAAGAGCTTGATAGAAAGCTGGATTATTATTAAAAATATTTGGAGTGCTATAAACGGTTCAAATTACATTCAAAAGATCCATAAATGTGAATTTATTTTAATAATAAATATAGCTAAATCATTACACTTTCACTAAGATGCTTTAATAGATCTTTATGGTGCTGAAGACTTATACCAAAGAATTTCTATAATAAGAAGTGAACACACGTACCAAAAAGTCGAGACATCCACTTTTTTTTATAACTCCACGAATTTCCGAAAAACCACATGCCGGACGTTTTTATAATCAAAAATACCCCGAGAAACGATCCAATCGTGATTTCTATGATAAAATAAATACGCTATCTATTTTAAATGTAGAAACTATTTTTGTTCGAGATCACGTGACCTCGATTTTTTTTTTGATTTTTTTGGTTTATTTGTTTCGGTATATTGTATGTAAAACGAAAACTGTGGCACACAAAAAACGAAAAACAACAATAACAAATATTGAAATTGGTTGTCGTGTACTAATGTAAAAAATACACAAATATTATTTTTCCTTTTTTTTCGAAAATTTTGTTTTGTTTTTGCTCGAATATTTATATGTAAAATAAAAACATATAGCTAGGTATGTATAAATATACTATGGACATGTGCATTTCGGAATATGTATTGCAAGTTGGATCTATTATACTGAGCATCTTTCTCTTTGACACCTTGTCTGAAATCCCGCATGATCTGTCAAATACTAATGCATGAAAATCCTAACCACAAAAAAATCACCCGTTATAAAATGAGGTAAAGTTAGTAAAGGAATACTTTAATTCTGTAGTTTTTAGTTTTGAAATGGTATGGTGGTGCCTGTGAATGATCCGTTAGGATAGCAACTTATTATATATGGAGAACGACGAGAATAAAAAGACGATGATAAACAAGTTTTGCGTTGTCTCATCGAATGGCTTTTAAATTTTAAAAGGACAACTATCTATATAGATGTAATAAAAATATGGAAAATAATTTATGTTGTTACATTTAATTGAATTCTGTTACGAATTATGAAATTATAATGTATGAATATGCAGAGCTACGGCTCAAAATTTTAATTGTGAATTTCACTAGTTTCTCTTTTCAAATTTGTTTGGATATTTGTTCGGGCATATAGAGTGGGAAAAAAGAAACGACGCTTGCTCCTCTGTCTCTGGAATATGAAATTTCTATACAAAAAAATTCTAACTTTCTCGGCTCTTTCCCTGCCTAGTGAAAAATTCACTGTTTAGCGGACTTTACATGGTCATCAATAATGTTATTACCTAAAACATCATTACCTAAACATGTTGCATTTCAATTGCAATTTTATAACTTTTTAATTTTACACAACTTGCTAATGAAGTAAGATTGGGCATGATTTGTAAGATTCAGAAATAAAGAAAATGTAGTGGAAATCCGACTTTTTTAAGTAATGATGGTTTGAGAAATGATATTATCATTGAAATGTTTAATTCTATAAATATTTAAAAATCAGAGATTAAGTGACTAGTACACATACATAACCAATTTAAATTTGCGGTCCATTACATGGAGAGAGCAAAGATGGATGCCCACATATTGTCGGAATTCGCGATCCGGAGACACGCAAAACAGAAGAACGTTGTGCGTTAATTACTAAAATTGTAAAAGTCATGGAACTAGCCAATGGGTTAAAGTTGGAAATATGAACTAAATAACTGTATTTATTCTATTTAGGTAAGAAGATAGTATGAATCTGCAATAATAGTTTATAGCACGGAGTACTAATGGTCGATATGAGCCCTAATAGTTTCAATAATAATATTGACCTAATATTTATATTGGGTCATAGGCCCCAAGATATTATAATATAGACGCCACTGCGACTTTGCGACACAAATGTAAGAACCAAGCGAAGGGTAGTTGATCTCCAGAAAAACTGCCACTAAGGAGAACAATTAATTTTCGAAGAATGATCGGAAATTTGGATCATAAATGTTGTTGATTGTGAAACCTAGCAGACAAGAACAAGAATTCAGATAAGTATTGATTGCAGCCTTAGTGATACCAAATAAGGAAGATAGATAATTAATTATAGATTTATTCCTGTGAGAATCACTTGTCTGTGAACAAGTTAAAAAAACCAAGAAAGAATTAATTATCACGGGGTCTTCACTAGGCAAAATCGCTGAGACTCTCTCATGATATTTTATGAATGTGTATGTTTTTTTTCAATGTATTGATAAATAATTATCAAACAAATATCATAACTGGACATTTTAGTCTCATAATAATTTCTTCAAATGTCAAAAAATCCGTAAATATTGGGCGCTTTCAGGACTCCCAACAGTTGGGAACATGTTGAGTAAAATCGCAGCCAACGGTATGAAAATATTTAGCACTATGAAATTTTCAAATCATATTGGCGATGATTTTACTAATCATGATAGGGTACCTGAAAGCGCCCATTGTCAACCAATTTATAGATTTTTATGTTAAAACAGTATAGCATTGACAATTTCACTGACATTTCTTAAAAATTTCATGACAATTTTTTCGTGAAATAGCCTCCTAATAATTTGCTGAGTGTTTCAAAATTTGTATAACATACTTACACATACATTCATAAATTTAGTCTCATGATAGAAAATCTCAGCGATTTTGCATAGTGAAGACCCCTGGTATAATAAAATGCAAAGAGAGCATACTCGTAGTTAAATGCGATTAGAAAAATACTGTCGGAAAAACGATGAGGCTGAACAAAAGAGTGTGACAGGAAGAATTACACCATTCGGTTTCAATCAAATAAGATTAATGATTTGTAATAATTAGGCATCTCATCCTGCCATGGCATCTGAAGTTGTGTATATTATTAACCACTGGGTCAAATTGCCCTAATTCGTTGAAAATTGATGAAAAATTAGGAACAATTATTGTTATTAACTCCATATTCAACGTGATCCAATCTCATCGTCTTTGTTTTTGAGAAAAAACGTGTTTTATGGGTTTTGAATTGGAAGAGATCAAACTTTGATATTTTGAATAAAAACGATTTTCTCTCATATTTCAAAGAATTTATTTATGATTTATCTTTTGGTATTTTTTTTGCGAAACGATATTTTTAACGTTTTATTACATTCTTATTTTTTAAATATTTATAGAATTAAACATTTCAATGATAATGTCATTTCTCAAACCATCATTACTTAAAAAAGTCGGATTTCCACTACATTTTCTTTATTTCTGAATCTTACAAATCATGCCCAATCTTACTTCATTAGCAAGTTGTGTAAAATTAAAAAGTTATAAAATTGCAATTGAAATGCAACATGTTTAGGTAATGATGTTTTAGGTAATAACATTATTGATGACCATGTAAAGTCCGCTAAACAGTGAATTTTTCACTAGGCAGGGAAAGAGCCGAGAAAGCTAGAATTTTTTTGTATAGAAATTTCATATTCCAGAGACAGAGGAGCAAGCGTCGTTTCTTTTCTCCCACTCTATATGCCCGAACAAATATCCAAACAAATTTGAAAAGAGAAACTAGTGAAATTCACAATTAAAATTTTGAGCCGTAGCTCTGCATATTCATACATTATAATTTCATAATTCGTAACAGAATTCAATTAAATGTAACAACATAAATTATTTTCCATATTTTTATTACATCTATATAGATAGTTGTCCTTTTAAAATTTAAAAACCATTCGATGAGACAACGCAAAACTTGTTTATCATCGTCTTTTTATTCTCGTCGTTCTCCATATATAATAAGTTGATATCCTAACGGATCATTCATTGGCACCACCATACCATTTCAAAACTAAAAACTACAGAATTAAAGTATTCCTTTACTAACTTTACCTCCACCGCATTTTATATAATAGATCCAACTTGCAATACATATTCCGAAATGCACATGTCCATAGTATATTTATACATACCTATATGTTTTTATTTTACATATAAATATTCGAGCAAAAACAAAACAAAATTTTCGAAAAAAATGGAAAAATAATATTTGTGTAATTTTTACATTAGTACACGAGAACGAATATCAATATTTGTTATTGTTGTTTTTCGTTTTTTGTGTGCCACAGTTTTCGTTTTACATACAATATACCGAAACAAATAAACCAAAAAAATCAAAAAAAAAAATTCGAGGTCACGTGATCTCGAACAAAAATAGTTTCTACATTTAAAATAGATAGCGTATTTATTTTATCATAGAAATCACGATTGGTTCGTTTCTCGGGGTATTTTTGATTATAAAAACGTCCGGCATGTGGTTTTTCGGAAATTCGTGGTGTTATAAAAAAAAGTGGATGTCTCGACTTTTTGGTACGTGTATTCACTTCTTATTATAGAAATTCTTTGCTTATACGTTTCCTACTAAAAATACGTTTTAATTACTTGTATACAGTTTTTACCTTTCGGTGGTTTTGAACCGCAAGTGTGAGCTAAATAACATACCAAAATCCAAATAAGCAGCCTACGGTTTGACACTCATGAACTGATAGTGATGTTATCCTGTCGGAAAGTCCACGTATGTTCAACATAGTATACTGCTTGGTACTGCAGAAAATGAGTTTAGCGAATGATTGTCACTGTAAGTGGCAAATCGTTCTGCAAATATTACAAAAAATAAATATTTAATAGCTGCTTATTATTTATGCATGAATTGTTATTACTTAAGTTGTAAGCTCCTGTCAAAAGTTGTATCCAGTCACCTCTTTGGCTGTTGGGAAACATAAAAAAGTTCTGAAACGCATAAAAATTTCAATTAAAATGTGAATGATCCAGTAACACCTGCATAATAAAAAATTTCAAAACTTATTTTCGTTACCTATTTTCATGCCGTTTTATGTTTTTAATTTAACAGCAATTTTTTCATGAAAAGTGATCAAATACATGCAAAATAAAAACATTACTTCTTAAGAGTGATCACGGAGCGACGGCCATTGCATGCTTCTCTCGTATTGAACTGTTTCGTAATAAACAAAATCAGCTGGATGTACGGCACTGTTATCCTAATATCGATCTGCAATAGAAAAATATTTTGGATGTATTATATATATTTTGCTGCTTATTATTTATGAATAATAAGTTGTTACCTTATTCGCGAGCTCTTGACAAAAATTATCACTACACCCTCGGGATATAATAATCCGATTTGAAATAGGTGGCCCAGAATTCACATACGATATTTTATTATTTGCATTGTTTCTTGTTTATTTTATAAAACTATATTTCATTTAATTATATGTATAACATAAAAGAAAAACTATTTCATAAATTACAAACATAATATTCTATACATAACACAACTGATCCTAACAAAAATCACAATAAAAATGGCATATGAAAAAATACATCCGTTAGATTTTATGGAATAAATTTGGTATGGCTTGGCTCTTCTTACTCGAAGTTTTATAATTTATTTAAAGAAGAGAGAAACAGTTTAATTAATTTTTTTATTGTGCACATAAATGATGGGGGATCCCCGTACTATATATATAGTGGTATTTGAAACTAGTATATACTAAAATTTAAACTTTTCGTGAGAGTGTTTGTTAATCATACAAGCTAAATTCGTATTTAAATTTAAACGATAATGTTTCGTTTTTAGTCTATTGTTTTAGGTTATTTATAATTCTTTATTGACAAACCTGTAGGTTAAAATTTAAAACTTAAGGAGTGTAAAATAAGTTTCTTTTGTTTAAAAATAAAATTAGTTAAATAATTCAAACTTTAAGTTCTCAGAATTGAACTTTTGGGTTTTAAATATGTTTAAAATTCAAAATTTTGGTTTAAAATTTCA
Source organism: Nephrotoma flavescens (assembly GCA_932526605.1). Taxonomy (NCBI): domain Eukaryota; kingdom Metazoa; phylum Arthropoda; class Insecta; order Diptera; family Tipulidae; genus Nephrotoma; species Nephrotoma flavescens. Next base: position 69,650,352 of record OW052220.1, on the reverse strand, counting down.
TTGAAACTTTTTAAAGTTTAAACTTTGGAATTATAATTTCTTAAAAATTTGCTAAACTTAGAAGGTTTTAAGAAAAGTTTTAAAATTAAACCAAATTTTTTACCGTGTATAGAGTTCGTTAACCCCTCTTAGCACAACATTTCCGAACAGTAGGTGATTGATGACCGACGACGAAACTGTTTATTTTTGTATCGCACGATTTATTGACCATCCTGTACAATGTCTCACATTGTATACGAAAACATTAAATAAATTGATGTTTCATTATTAAATCATCAGGTAACATTAAGTTAATTAAATAAAAACTGAAATATCCTTTATAAAAACAAGGTAATGTATCGATAATTAGTTTATGAAAACATTCGCTGCACTTCAGTAATTAAAAGAAATGGGGTTTTACGATGCTATACAATACAACAGTTTCGTTCAGAATCTATTTTTGATATCGCCATTTTATTACTCGAAGCGAGATAAGAAGTTTATCTTACCTAAATATAGCTTCATTTATTTCGTTATATTTCTAATCGTTTATTTCTTATTTACGTGGATTTTTTATAATAACATATCACTTTACACAACCGCGCAAGTTCCATCAAAACCGGATGCGATTGTTAATGATGCTATTGCAAATAATACAAAGGCAATTCTAAGCCAACCAAAGAGGCAAGCAAAACGAGAGTTTTTGACCGAATTAACACTACTCTTTGAAGTTTGGGTAACGATTTTCAGTGTTTTGCCATTAGTGTGCGCCAACTATTACTATAAACATGAAAATTTTAAATTTTTAATGTTAATAGACAATTTCGATATTCAACTGATGAAATTTACTAATAATAAAAATATTGTGGATTACGAAAGAGTTCGGAAAACTTCGTCAATTTATATAACAATCGTTCTGTTCAATTATTTCGTTATCCAATCAATTTTACTGAAAGGGCTATTTGTTTCGGACAATTATTGGATTTTATTGGTCTCAACGGTATTCTATATGTATTCGTCCTCTTTGAGTGGTTATAATGCCCAGGCGTACATGTTTTACGTGGGTACACTAAACTACCGATTTGTATTGATCAAGAATTGTTTGCAACGTTTTATCAATGTTGAAGAAAAAACTAATTCAGCATCGTCAAATTTTGAGCAACTATACAAAATATTTACATTATTTCGTACATTGGCATCCGGCATCGACATGATTAATAATTTATTTGGCCTGCAATGTTTAATTATTATTTTGCATGATTTTACATTAACTACAACTCAAATTTATATGATGTATTTAAAGTACACCGATAATAAGGTAGACGACCTAGTTATTGTAATATTTTATATCAGTTTGTGGATGTTGCCGAATATAATAAAACTGTGTAGCTTTACCTATTTGGGTCACGATACGATTAGTTGTGTAAGTATACCACTTTGATAAATGTACTCAGTTAATAAAATATGCGTAGGTCGTTTCAAAATAACAGCAAAAAGTTCGTACTGATAAAAAGTTGGTCTACTCATCAGGTTGCAACGACCAAACCGCACAAAATCAACTCTTTCTCTGTACCGATAGTACTAATCAAGAACGTATCGATTTAGCGAATTGTATAACCAAATATGAAACTTCAGAAAATTCTCACTATGTGTGTGTACTAAGCCAACACATACAATTAAGAAGTATTTGATGAGTAGACCAACTTTTTATCAGTACGAAACCAAGCTGCCAAGGGTTTGTGTATCTTTGTGTACACAAGTACCCTAGGGTTAAAATGGGGGAGGAGTGCATTTCGCTACGTTTGTGGTGGAAATATTATGAGTAAATGGCCTCTTTGTTTTCTATGACTAAAATGTCGTAAACATTGTATGGGTGCCATTAAAAGTAATATTTTGTCCGAAAAGCCGAAAAAAAAACTCGAACAAATAAGTTTTTTGTATTTTTTGCAGAAAAAACACGTTTATTTCTAAGAAATGGTAAATTTTATTTTAATCAAAATATTTTCCTTCGTTTTCTATGACTTTTGCCCATATTTCTGGCAATTTAAGGATTCCATCGACAAAAAATTGTTTATATTGTGATGCGATCCATTCATCGAGCCATTTTTTGATTTCTTCGTGGTTTCTGAAGTGCTGGTGTTGCAGATCGCTTTGCATTGATCGGAACAAATAGTAATCTGATGGGGCACAATCTGGTGAATAGGCAGCATGCGGTAGAATTTCTCATTTAAGTCATTGAGCATTGTCGTGCGAATCGGACGATTTTCGTTCAATGCATGGTTCAAATCTATCAATTGTTGTTCGGTTTTAGCAGTTCATAGTACACCACTCCTTTCTGATTCCACCATATGCACAAAATAACTTACTTCCATGAATATTTCGTTTTGCTGTTGATGTAGATGGTTCGTCTGGATGAACCCATGATTTTTTGCGTTTAGGGTTATTGTAGTAACACTTTTCATCGCCAGTCACAATTTGTGACAAAAAATGCCATCTACGGTGTCTTGTAAGCAAAGAATTGCAAACCATTAAACGATTTTCAATGTTGGCTTCAGTCAGTTCATGTGGTACCCATTTTTCTTATTTTTGAATCATGGTCATGGCTTGTAAACGTTTGATTATGGCTGCTTGAGTGACATTTAACTGTTCTGCAAGTTGTTTTTCTGTTTGAGCTGAGTTTTCCTTCAATAATGCTTCCAATTCTTCATCTTCGATTTTTTTATTTTTTTGGTTAACCAGAACGTTTTTTGTCACTCACATCAAAATCACCACTTTTGAATCGTTTAAACCAGGTTTCGCAAGTCTGTTGAGTTGGTGCATGTTCACCATAAGTTTCTTGAAGCAAACGAAAACTTTCAGCATCTTTTTTCTTTTGATTAAAGTAAAAAAGTAATGCTTCCCGCAAATGCTGTTTTGTTGGTTCGAAATTCGTCATGTTTAAACGGGATTAAAACATATGTTGTTTACGCTTTCACGAATAATGACAAACTAAATTTTAATGTGGAATGTCAACACTTTGAAACGTTCAGTACTAAAATTACGCCATCTCTTAGAAAATCCAAAATACTAAGTTATACACCAAATATATCGAGATTTCGTGAATTTTTCTGATATTCCTGCACGCCGGGTATCCTAACAGTAACAACTTATAGCCAACTCAAGGAATTTGAAGGAACAGAACCTGTTATCGGAAGATTAGATCCGATTTGAGAATTTTCAAGTCCAGTTTCAAGCGCAAGTAAAGCACAATAGTTGTGCCGCAGATAAGTAGCCCAACTCACTCATTTTGACTATTCATGCTGGATTATGACTGAGTTGTTACTCAAATACGAGCAGTCACACGTAAGAAAATTATTCAAGATTCAACCCCAACTAAGGCAACTAAGGACGGAATGAAACTTCATTTGAGGCCCAGCACTAGAGGTAAAACCATGAATAAAGTATTGACGTTGGCTTTAGGATATCAGGCAGCCAGAGCCAGTTTAGTCACTAACATAGTAAGGGGATATCACAAAAAAGGCACTAATAAAAGAGAACAAGATAAAGAAACCACTGCTACCTTTCCGCGCTAAAGGAATAAAACGAACGCGTTCCCCGTCTCGATGTTTAGAGTTTCTGATGAGAACCACCCGGGAACCACGTGAGGTATTGTAAGCAACCAAGTACATAGCGCCTGAGATTAGCTAACGTTCGAGACAAGAAACGTGAAGAATTGATGCATTTAGACGTTGTTGAATGAGATGAGGAGAGAAAACAATTGTTTAATGGCATGGATCCGGAATCTTAGGTAAACTAGTTTTGAGGGGCTTATGTTGGTGGAAGGGAGAAAATGCCTCAAGAACACTGTTAAAATCAAAAAACTTGGAGCGGTTTACAAAAGTGTGGCTGTTATTGGCCTATTGGCACAGCGTGAATGCACCTATACTTTGGAAACAGGAGCTTCGAAATCGGTGGTTTACCCTGATACGGTAGATCCCGAAAAAATTGATGCTACAGCCCAAGTTATAAACTTGCTAACAGCAACAGGTGAATCTGCAATAGTCAAAGGAGAGCGTACGATGCCATGAACGATCACGCAATGCGGTTCAATTATGAGAATTACCTGATGGTCATGGATCTGGATAACCAGGTGCTACCTACCACCGATGTGCGAAAAAATCATCTACGTAAAAATTGACGACGATTGGAATCTAAAGTGTTCTAACCGGTCTCATTTGAAACCGATTGAACATAATGTGTACTACCTTGAAATAAAAATATAAGACCATCACTATGTTAGGAATGGCGCCATATGTGTCTTTAAGAACACAATTCGGATTTAAATTAATGATTCCCGCGGACTGCAAGTGACCAATCTCTTCTAATTTCAATGCGTAACGATCCGTATGTTGAAATTTGCGCTATAGCGTTCTGAGATCTTCCATTTTATGTCAAATATTCTTGGACTTTTATTCGTAGGTATAGTACACATTATGTCCAATTGATATTAAATCAGATCGGTTGCGACACTTTAGGTTCCAGGGAAACACTCGTTTAAATCTTAAAGGTTTATTTTATACAAAATGGGATGGGGCCAGTCTCAATATATGGATGGTTATATGAATTTTATTTTGGATAGCAAACATGACGTTGAGTTGAAATTTAAAGATAACATTCACATATGGTTCCAGGCAGCCATTAATTTAAATCAAAAATTCATATATTTACTGAATATTCTAAAGGGTTTTCCAATAAGAAGTTTCATTTTGATATTAAAAAAAAACAAGTATTTTTTAAGAGAAATCAATGAATGTTTATTTCACTGTAAAGAGGAAGGTATGCCATTAAAATTTGAAAGCAATATCAGCCAAATGGCTGCCACGGCTACGCTTGCAGCACCAAATCCTTTTCATGAAATTTTCCGCGATCACATCTTCGAGAAATAACACGGTCGGGAAACTTTTCTTGCAAAATTGCGATTGTTTCGTTGCTTGTGTGGCACGTAGCGCCGTCCCGCTGAAAATGAACGTCGTCCACATCAATATCTTTCAATTCCGATCATAAAAAATCATTAATGATGGCTTGGTAGCGCAATCCATTCACCGTAACAGTTGCACCAGTCTCATTTTCGAATAATTAAGGTCCAATCACACCGCCAGCCCAAAAGCCACACCAAACAGTGGCACGTTGAAGATGGAGAGGCTTTTCAACAATCATTCTTGGATTTTCTGAGCCCCAAATGCGACAATTCTGCAATTAATGGACAATTAACGTAGTCTCCGAGGTGAAAATGGGCCTCATCACTGAAGATGATTTTTCGATGAAAATCCGGATCATTTTGATGCATTTAAAGTACCCAATCAGCGAAAATACGACGTTTATGGTGATCAACTGGCTTGAGTTCTTGGGTTAACTGATCTTTAAAAGCCTTAAGACCTAAGTCTTTATGCAAAATACGGTGTAATGTCGTTTGTGGAACGTCTTATTCCTAAGATCGACGAGGAATCGACAAACCTGGGTTTTCGTCAACATTACGGACTACAGCAGCAATATTCTCAGTTTTTCTTGAGCGACGCACACAGTTTCGATTCTTCACTATTTCTTCACTATTGCCGGCGGTGTTTCACGACGACCCAAAAGTACTTTAGTTTTGCGAACTGTGACTGCAAAATTTTCACCATTTTTGTAATGAATTTTAAAAATTTCAATGCATTGTTGAATCGTGTATCGTACCATTTTTAGTAATGGCGTAGTTTTTACTTGTCAAATGTCAAAAGATGACAGCTGCCCAAACAGCAGGCTATTCAAAATGAAACCGCTTATTGGAAAACCCTGTATAAAGTGGGAAAAAAGTACTGGCAATTAAAGTAAATGTGTTTCTATTTGTGCTCTGTGTAAAATAAAAAAATTATATAGGTAGTTTCCAGGTGATTTATTTTGATATTAAGTGTTTTAAACGAAAGTGAATTGTTTTCTAATTACTGTTCCACCTGAGTATGTCATGATACGGCAAAAAGAAAATTTGGCAATTATTTAAATCATTGGACTTATTTGTGGCGTAATAACAAAAAATAATAAAATAAACATCTATTATATGAACGGAAAATGTCCACATGTCCACATGTCCACATATACATACGTCACTAGATTTCAAAATAAAAACTGGATGTATTATATTTAGTCAAGACACAATTTTGGAAACATTTGTGTGTAGGCGTACTGTATCGTGCACTGTGGTTCGGGTGATGGAGGGGATTGAATAAGATTTTTTTAGCAGGCAGGTTTTGCGCGTGTTTTGTAATATATCATGGTTGTTTAAACGGGCGTTGGGTTGGTTTAATTGTTGTTTATGCGAGGTTTATTGCTTTCAGCAATAAAGAAGGGGTGGGTGCTGGGATTTTTCCCGTTGTTGACTAGACTTGGGCCTGTGGTATTTTGAGTCAGTGCACCTACAGTACTGAAGTCCTCGCCGCTTTGAGAGCTTTGCTGAGTGGTCATTTTATGTTGACGGTCCCAATTTTTGACTGTTGGTGTCGGTTTAGGTAGTTGAGGGTTGTATTTTTTTTGTGAGGCGCCGTTCGTGGTTCGGAGGAAGTTGAATTTTGGGTGAATAGCGGTTGGGAATTGTAGTTCGGAGTTTTGTTGGCGAATATTTCTTTATATTATTGCAGGTTCATTAGCGTTTTTTTTTTATAAATTATTTATTTGCCATTGGAAAGAGGGATTAAACAACCGAACAAAAACTTCTTATGTCCAATTCATCTTCATGGTGATAAAAGGAGACCAAACAAGAAAGTTACTTATCCTTACTCACAAAATAAATGTTGCTTTTTTTACAGGCCATGAATGGTCAAAATACTAACGGGGATTAGATAACTGGTAATTTGTAATTATAGAAGAAGAAAAAAATCGAACTGGGATACGTTGTATAACGGCAGTTGGCTCCTCTATAGTTCTTCTATTATTAACACCTATAACATATCCTAAACCTGTAGAATTACCTATGATCAGTATACCAGTCAGTTTGGTCTCAGGTTGATAAAATTAAATGTAGTAGTAGTAGAACAATAAATAAAGTGTTTCACCACCAACCAGCCGGAGTACGTCGTAGAGGAAGACCCCGACTACGCTGGCGTGACGGCATTGAACAAGATCTGCAAGCATTAGGATGTCGAAACTGGAGGACGAGAGCAATGGATCGGAATAGATGGAAGGCCATTGTGCAGGCGGCGAAATCCCTTCATGGGATGTGAAAGCCAGAGAGAGAGAGAGAGAGAGAAAGAAGTAGAACGAATGTGCTCAGGTCATTCAGTTGCTGCGTCATCAAAGAAATGTATCAACTATAAGATACCAGCTTAACAGCTGCCCTACGTTTTAAAATATCATATCATATCATATTTACTGAACATTCTATAAAGATATGAAGTGTACATTGTGCCAATCGCAGGTAATGGCTGGTCTACATAAATCATATCATATTTCGAGATGATTTTAAAAATCCTGGGATGGGATATAATTAGTATTGCCTTCACACATTTCATTTTTAGCAAGAAACGCTCTTTACCAATTTGACGCCTGCTATACATTTGAGAGATTAAGGAGCGAGTTCAATGAAACACTGTATAATTAATTGTATATCTTTTATATTCATGATATGCGACGTGCGTCGCTCGTGGTATAAATACAACTAACTAACTCAACAAAAGAGTGAATTATACATAAGTGGAAGAATCTCTCTTTCTCTCTTGTAGTGAGAGATATCCCTACATTTCTTCCTTTTTATGTAATTTGTTTATAATTTTAATCCGTACTTAAATAATAAATTGTATTTACATTGTATATTAATTCAGGCTTAATTATAAATAATAATTAATTATTAAAATAATTATACTCCAAATGTTAAAATTTCTGTTAAATATATGGTGAAAAATTCTTCAACTCACAAATTCACTCTATGGAGCCATAAGTCATGTTTTAATTTTATGATTTTTATGTTTTGAATGTGAAGCCTTGATTAAAACAAACATTTTGAGACACTTAATTTTTCTTTGGTTCTTGTTGTTGTTAAAGATTCAGGGTGTCAAAATTTGAGAAAAATGATAATCATGGTATTGTATTTATCGCAATAAAAAGAAAAATAATTGTCCGATAATTATGATTTTGGGCTCATGTTAAAGGTAAGTTAATAAGGATTTCTAAAAAAATATAAAAATAGTATATTGTTTAAATCCTTCTTCTCTAAATTTCCCGCCAAATGTTCTTTTTAAATTTTCCCAAAAACTTATTTTTTTTCTAGAATTCGATAATTAATATTTTACAACATATCAAAAAACTAGAATACCGTTATTTTTTGTTTTCTTGCAAAAATCGTTTTAGTAAGAGAAGTATTTCATTTTTATATGGAAAAACTGTATTTCAGTGGATATTTCTCAGTGTTTTGAAATTGTTTACAAAAGTGGTAGTTCACTTAATTTGTGTGTTTTGTATTTTATTTATTGTACAATTTTGCGTCATATTTAAGTATGAGTCACAGAATTATGAGGTGCCACCCCTTGGTTCACATCGTTTGGTTATTCGTAGTAATATAAATTCCTTTTCTTTTTTTGGGTTATTTTATAAAAGACTAAATAAAACGTACCTGTTAAACGATGAGTAATTCTTTTGAAAACAAAAAAAGAACATTGTTGATATAAATAGGAGTAAAAATTAAAATTTTTGATTAGTTGACATTGTGAATTGTAGACCACATTTTAAATAAGGAGCAAGATTTTTTTAAAATTTGAAAAAGTAACAGTGTGTTAAACTGAGTGTAAGTTGAAGTGGATAAATAAGTACTAGTGCGCTAAATTTGATAATGGATAAATTTCGAAAGTGTTGTAAACCATATCACGATTCAAAGTGTTCGAGTAAACTAAAACGAGTTACGGATTATGTTAAGCAATTTATGCCACAATCAGTTGAGAATCAAGATAATTTGTATCTCTGTTCAACGTGCTATATAAATATTACCTGCAAACGATGAAAAATAGAATCACAGTTGTCACCAGTTGCGGGACCATCAACAACATCACCTCTAACAACGCAAATAGCCGATAACGATAATAGCAGTGATAGTGAAGAGTGTTATTTAAAAACTGTGTCCGTTTTGGAAAAAATGAATGAAGTGTTACCCTTTCTTGGAAAGTCTCCTATATATCCGAGTACGTTAGAAACCAGGCCAAAACATCAGCCGCAAAAAGTAGTAGATTTAGCTTCAATAACACCATCACATCTTTGGTTCCAGGAATCGTGCCGCTTTCGAATCAGTCAATCGAAGATCAAAGGAAGGTTGTGATCTAAAAGCTTAATTCGAAGAACTGGAGAAAACCAGTGATAAGATTCAGCTACTTACTATATTGCCAAAATCATTAACCATTCAAGAAATCCAGAATGAGTTCAAGGTAACGCAACATATGGTGCGAACCGCTAAAGATCTACGAGGCAAGAATGGTCCACTGAGTCGTCCAGCAGCTAAAGTAGAAAAGCGAATAAGTGATGAGCTGAAGCAAGCAGTATTATCTTATTATACTGATGATGATGTTAGTCGGATAATGCCAGGCAAAAACGATTGTTTAACAGTCGATAAAGCTAAAGTTCAAAAGCGGCTAATGATGTGTACATTGAAAGAGTGCTACGAAGGATATAAGACGATGTATCAGGATGACGAATCAAAAAAAATTGGTTTTTCTAAATTTTCACTACTTCGTCCAAACTACTGTGTATAACCAGGTAGTAGTGGAACGCACACAGTCTGCGTGTGTACCATACATCAAAATGTAAAATTAATTATTTATGGCACCAAAATGGAAACTATTACCAACTTAAGATAGCGCACTACCGGGATTGTATTTCAAATATTTTATGTGATGAGCCTACACCAACATGTTACCTTCTACAATGCGAAAGCTGCCCAGGACTGGATAACTTTAAAGAATATTAGTTAAGTCATTGGGTTTCTACCGATAGGTGCAATCTGGAGACCTTTTCTCAACCGTTGGATGAATTTCTGGATTATTTCATGAATAAGCTGAAGAATCTGTCACCTCATTGCTTCATTTCACTTCAGCAGTCCAACTTCTTAAAAAATAAAAAATTGTCGCTGAAGTCTACGGAGGTGATAGTTTTATGGGATTTCGCAGAAAATTGTGCATTTATAATGCAAAATGCCGCACGAGGATTTCATTGGAATAATAAGCAAGCGACATTCATCCATTTGTAATTTACCAAAATTTGGATGGCAAATTACTTCACCACACCTTCATTATAATATCGGATTGTCTTCACCACGATACTGTAGCGGTTCACTTATTCATTGAAAAATTGATGCAGTTCTTGAACACTAAAATATCCAGTTTAGAAAAGTTAAGAAAAATTTTAAGAACATCTTAAAACACAAAGAGGATTTTGGAGTTGATTGTGAATGGCATTTCCATGCAACAGCTCATGGAAAAGGTCCATGTGATGGAGTAGGAGGTACCATCAAAAGAATGGCATCCAGAGCTAGTCTCACAATGGAATACAGCAGTACAATAACCAATGCAGATTAATTATTTAAATGGGCTAAAACGTTGAAGACAGATATCAATTTTGGATTTTGTTCAGATGCAGAACATAAATCCAAGCAAATCAAACTTGCAACTAGTTTTGCAAATTTAAAAACAGTAAAAGGAACTCACGGTTTCCATGCAGTAATTCCAACAGAGGATGGGTATTTGAAATGTAAAAAATATTCTAATTCTGACGATTATGTTAAATTTAAATTGTAATTTGAATAAGATTCAATGTTAAACAATAAAATAAAATTATCAAAAGAATTTGGGTTTGAAATTTTAAATATATGTAATTAAATTTGAATAATAAATATTAACACTAGATTAACCACACCAGTCAAAATGACTGGTTTTAAAATTTATATTTTCAATTTACTACTTCACCTTATTTTTTTACTACTTATTATGTTCAATTAACTAATAAATATAGTTATAATTAATATATGTAATATATTACAATTAACTTAATTGAAGTAATTTATCATTTTTTAAAATTCATTAAGAACGGAAACCCCACTAACCATTTTTTCTAAAACTAGTCATTTTGACTGGTGTCGGTAGAAATAGGTATGGTCAAATTGTCGGTATATCTAGTGTTAATAATTTAACTGAACTATCCTTTTTGTAAACAATTTCAAAACACTGAGAAATATCCACTGAAATACAGTTTTTCCATATAAAAATGAAATGCTTCTCTTACTAAAACGAATTTTGCAAGAAAACAAAAAATAACGGTATTCTAGTTTTTTGATATGTTGTAAAATATTAATTATCGAATTTTAGAAAAAAAAAAAAATAGGTTTTTGATAAAATTTAAAAAGAAGATTTTGGCGGGAAATTTAGAGAAGAAGGATTTAAACAATATACTATTTTTATATTTTTTTAGAAATCCTTATTAACTTACCTTTAACATGAGCCCAAAATCATAATTATCGGACAATTATTTTTCTTTTTATTGTGATAAATACAATACCATGATTATCATTTTTCTCAAATTTTGACACCCTGTATCTTTAACAACAAGAAGAACCAAAAAAAATTAAGTGTCTCAAAATGTTTGTTTTAATCAAGGCTACACATTCAAAACATAAAAATCATAAAATTAAAACATGAATTATGGCTCCACAGAGTGAATTTGTGATTTCAGGAATTTTTCATCATATACATAATTCTATATATCTTCTTCTTTTAAAAGATTTTAACTTATCATACTACTATACCTTAAAACTATTTTCTTAAATTTTACTACGAGTATAGGTTAGACTATCATCATTATTTCCTTTTTCGCCCACTTTCTTCAAATGTAAAATCGAATCTAAATTTGAACATAATTTATTTTCTTTAATCATATTTTTAACGAGAACTTTATCTTCACATTTCAATTCGTTTGCGGCTGCATGACGCTTTTTATATGCATATTGTTTTCCTTTTTCTTTCTCAATCATATCTTTTTTGTCTAACTTCATCATGAAAATTATTCTTGGAGAAATCCTGTAAACAAGGTAATTTATCTCTGAACAGGCGTCCGAAAAATAATTCTGACTGTGTTTTGCCAGTTGTTGAATGCGGAGTACTAATTTTGTCTCTCAACTTCACCATTTTGTTGAGGCCAATATGGAATACTATTATTTAATAAAATTCCATTATCATTACAAAAGTTCCTATACTCTTCACTTATAAACTGTCTACCATTGTCGGCCGTGATAGATGTGGGCCTTGCAAAAATTTCTGGGAGAACTTGAATTGTGGTAGTAGAAGTTATTGTTCTCACAATTTTAATTTCTTTATATCTACTGTAGAAATATAATAACCAATAAATAGTCGCAACTATTAGCCGACCCACTGTCCATGTCAATGTACAGGTTGACATGGAGCTTGCAATGTGCAGGTGGTATACAGTAGTTGTGTGAGTAGGTGAATAGGTGGGTGTGTGCGTGAATGAGAAGGGGGGTATTAATTGACCTTAAAAGGACATTAAATCCATCCAAGATTTTGCAATGCAAGATTTTGTATTGCAAGTTTTTGTAACGCAAGATTATGTGGCTAACCCAATATAAATTATGAAATTAAAATAAAATCATGAAATTTTTTGGTTTGGTTGTCAATTGTTGAACTATAAAAATTTGCTATAATAAAATTAACAAATCGAAGTTTCTCTTTCCCTCTGTTGTAGATTTAATATTACCTTTCTCTGTTCGTTTTCTCAATATTTTTTACTGAGATAAATTTGTTCGTAATGGAAATCGCGCATCATGCGCATGGGTCTCGCCTACTAATATAATCAAGATACTCAATATTCTATTTATCCGGTTTGCTCACGCTTGTCGCTTCAATGTTACCAGACCGAATCGACAAAAAACTTAAATTTGACAAAAATAAAACTTAATTTCAATTAAAAATACTATTTTATTTCTTTTAAATTTGCTAATATAACCCTTTCCTGGCCCGTGTACACAATTGTGTATGTGAGTTTCAATTACGAGAAACCAATATGTCAAACATCGAATTATGTGTAAATTGAAGATCAGCATACACATTGATGCATACAGTGCACCTAAAATACTAAAATACTCTAGGTGCACTGGTGCTCACTTAAATCTTGTTCGTATCTTGTTCGTTCGAAAAATAATATTATAACTATAATAATAATAAAACAATTAATATGTTATCAAAAACAAATAACTAATATGTCATATAATTTATATGTTATCAAATTATAATGCATTTATCAAAACGAATTCTAATATAACTAGGTTAGGTCAGGTTAGGTTAGAGTGGCTGCTATCGCACACTTGGGCCAGTAGTGGCCCATTGTGATACCACATGATCCTATCTCCCCTTTACTCCCGTTGAAACCATCCAGAGCTACTTATGTAGCATAAAATATCTCGCACTCTACAGCCCGCGAGGTCCGAAAGGCTGTCCATACTGTACACACCTAAATATTTATGCCTTCGGCATGATAGTGCCGGACAGGAGCATAGGAAGTGATCTAACGTCTCTTCCTCCTCTTCGTCCAAACAACTTCTACAAAAGTCATTTGTCTGTAGACGTAGACCCAGCCTTCTCGCATGTTTCCTAAAAAGGCAGTGTCCTGTCAGTATCCCTACGACCAATCCTAACTCTCGTTTTCCCAGGGATACTAGTGCCATGGAGCGCCGCAGGTCCAGTTTTGGCCAAACCTGTTTTGCTACCCTGCACGTGAGAGGGTTGGTCCACTTCTCATCTGTCAAGGCGATTGCCTTCTTACTGAGCGCCAATTTGAGCGCTGCTATAGGCCTTCCCAGATCTGCCCTTCCCGCCTGCATCTGGAGAGTCGTGCCGTACCTAGCTAGTTCGTCTGCCCTGCAGCTTCCCGTGACGTCCGAGTGACCAGGGACCCAGATTATCTGGATGCTGAAATACTCGCTCATTTCGTTAAGAGATGATCGGTAATCCAGCGCCATCCGTGACTTCAGGGAAACCGCCTCCAGCGATCTGACCGCCGCTTGACTGTCCACATAAATTGCGATATCCCTCACGGATACCACGTTATGTTTCAACCATGTCACGACTTCGCCTATCGCCACCACTTCAGCCTGGTACACGCTGCAGTAGTCAGGGAGACGAACGGAAATACTAACATTAAGCTTCTCACAGAAGACTCCGGCTCCTACCTTGCCGTCTAGCTTAGAACCGTCCGTGAAAAATTGCAGTGTCTCGTTTTCCAGTATTGATCTGTTCCTCCAGGATTCTCTCGAAGAACAGATGGTCCGGAAATATATGGAATACAGATTATATAAATCCATATTGTTTTTGGTTCAGTGTATTATATCACATTAACAATTACTGTTATATTTTTAATATAATAAATAATATTAAAAAACTGTTTTTTAAAAATAAATTTTATTTTATTTCTATTTTTTTTTTGTGATATATAAAAAATTAAAATTGAGGTCAGAAGACCGGTTTTGGACATTCGTCCTTTGTCGATTCTTTTACTACTGAATGAATTAGGAAATTTTTTATAATAACAAATCATAAATTTTGTTGGCACTCGTATTGATTTTATCGTTTAAGAGGTTGGCATTATTGCGATTTTTGTAGATTTCGAATTCTTCATATCTATCCATTCCTTTGGACCTTTCGTTAATTTATGCAGAATTTGGAGATTTACATTAATATTGCTGAACGTATGTTTTTCGTCAATTAAATGTTGAGCATAATTTGATTTTATGGTGGTATTAGTGCTTTTGCTGTCAACATCTTTTATATGTTCTGAAAATTTCTGTGCGAATGAGCGACCAGTTTGTCCAATATAAAATTTGTCACAATTATTACAAATTAATTTATAAACGCCACAATCAACTGTATTAAGTGATTTCGGTTTTAGCTTTTTACGTAGATTGTGATTCGTTTTATATGCAACAGTGTATCCATGATTGTGCATAATTTTGCGTAAAATGTTGCTGGTGTTGTGATTGTAATCTATTGCAATATATTTTTTGTCATTTTGTGTTGTGTTGTAGAAAGACGGCTACATTAGCCGTATTCACCCTTTCTACAATGTTAGGCTTCCAGCTCAGCTTACTGTCCAAGATTATGCCCAAAAATTATATTTCTTGGTGAATAGTACCAGCTCTGTCTTGGAAGGGTTGATCCCTAATCCACATTTGCTGGCCCATTTCGTAACAATCAGGAGTGCATTCTGCATAACATCTCTAATCGTGTCCAGATATTTGCCTGAGACAGCTATCGCTACATCATCTGCATATGCTACAACCCCTATCCCCTCTTTCTCCAGTTCCAACAGCAATCCATTCACCAGAGCACTCCAAAGAAAGGGGGACATTACACCTCCTTGCGGGGTTCCTCTAACCACCCGCCTTCTAATGGTGGCCTCCCCCAGTTTCGATGTAATAATCCTGCTTACCAGCATCTGATTTATCAACCTACTTATGGGGTAGTCCACTTTCAAAAATGACAATCCTTCCATGATCGCCTCCGTTTTTAGTTTATTAAAGGCACCCTCAATGTCGAGAAATGCTACCATACAGAACTCTTGCGAGTAGATTGACTTCTCAATCATGCGTACCAGATCGTGCAGAGCTGTGTCCACCGACTTTCCCTTACAGTACACATGCTGCGACACTGCCCAATTCCTGGGCTCAATTTTTGATCGAATACTTATATCTACCAACCTTTCCAAGGTTTTCAACAGAAAGGATGATAGAGTTATAGGTCTCAGATCCTTTGGATAGGCATGTCAGCTTTTTCCCGATTTCGGGATAAAGACCACCCTGACCTCCATCCATTTCCTAGGAATATAGACTAGTTTCAGACATCCCCTGAAGATACCCTCCAGCCAGGGGAGGATGACTGCCGAGTTCCGTTGGATCTCTGCTGGTATAATCCGACCCGGGCCCGCCGATTTATAAGGCTTAAAACCGTTCAGCGCCAACCGGATTCGCTTCCCGTCCACGATGCTCTCCATCTCTAATGAAGGTGTTGCTCGATGAGCTCTAAGCTCCATCGAGTCATCAAAGCTTCCCGAAAAATGGGTCTCGATGAGGAGCTCCAATGATTCCGCACTTGAAGTTGTCCATGACCCGTCTGGTCTAATTAAATAACTAGGACTGGTTAGGTTAGTAGCTAGAATTTTCCTAAGGCGAGAAGTCTCGAGACCTCCTCCATCCTACAACAGAAGATTCTCCAGGACCCCCTTTGTGCCTTCCTCAACTTTTTTTGTACTTTCTTAGGTCCTCCTTATAGGAGTCCCAATCCCGAACCTCCCTTGTGCTCTTAGCTTTATTAAAAGCTGTCTTACACACTCTCCGATACGTTTTCAACTCTTTGGTCCACCACGTCGGTTTCTGCCTGCCCCTAGGCTTTATCAGGGGGCACGCAGCATTAAATGAAAGATAGCACGCTCTTGTGACAATATCCACCATGCAGTCTAATTCTTCTACCGTCGCCGGAGGTCCCGGGACCTCCAGCGGCAATCGTTCCTCCAAAACCTCCCTATATTTGTTCCAGTTTGTCCTTCTGGGATTCCTGAAGGCTTTCCGGGCAACAGGTTTAATGTCGAGGTTATATGTTACATATCGATGATCAGAGAATGAGTGCTCCTTTGCCACTCTCCACTCTCTGATCATATGAATCATCGTTTCCGACGCAAAGGTCACATCTAAAACCTCCTGTCGATTTTTAACAATAAATGTCGGTTCTCGTCCAATATTGCAAACTAAAAGGTTGGTATTCAATAAGTAATCAAAAAATAACTCACCCCTCTCGTTGATGTCTGTGCTTCCCCAGATTGTGTGATGCGCGTTTGCATCACATCCGAGTATAACACCTACCCTTCTGTGATCTGCTTCCCGGATCAATTCCCCCAGGTTATCCGGTGGAATCTCCTTTTCGCAATCCATATAGGCTGAGGCCAGACATAATTTTTCACAGCCAGCCTCAACACTCAGTGCTGTAACATCCCCGCTACTAAATTGAGGAAGAAGAAAAATATTCAGATTATTTTTCGCTAAAATACACGATCTGATCTTGTCAGAGCTGCTTGATTCTAGTAATCTATACCCTTTCGTTCTGACGCCACAAATCCTGTTATTGCTAATCTAAGGTTCTTGGATTAACACCAAGTCCTCATCTGACTTAGTCAGTCTGAGCACGAGAGCTGCCGAGGCAGCCTTCGTGTGATGTAGGTTTATTTGTACAATGCTAAATATTGTAGTCAACCTTACTCACCTCTTCCTGCACTCCATGCATCGGGATAGTGCCATCTGGCTCGTTGTTCCGGCCGCTATCCTCCCCTCGTCGAGAGCCTGACAGGATGTCCCCATCAGACTCCAGAGAGAGAAGGCTACCTCCAGTTACGAGGCTCCCCACGTCCGAAGCATCACTCGCCTGGCCGTCCTCAGCCCGCTTGTCCGTCTCCTGCTGGGTCCGTTCACCGTCACCCCCAGGCTGGTCTTTCGCAGTCGCCTCGGCCTTATCATTTTTATATATTTTAAGGGTGATCGACCCGAACCCGAAGTTGATCACCTCCTTTAGTTTTGCAAGGGAAGCCAGGGACTCTTTATTGATCAGCATTATTGCCAATCTAAAGCCTCCCTTAGCCTCCTCTCGCTTAACAATCCTCCAGTCTTCCGTCGGAAGATCGGGATTGCTAGCCCGGACACGTGCCCTCGGCCTGCTCGGGATTTCCTCGCTGCAGACTGCCTCAAGCCTCGCGCCCTGCCATACCTCGCCTACTTCGGACACTGCCCTTTTGTAAAGGTCAGCCGATCTCTGGTCTGAGCGCGCAGTCAGCTTCACGTGCCCCTGGTACCATCCCACATCTCGCAGAAAAATGGAGTTTAGTGCATTATACACTACCCTCCACTTCTCTGGCGTGATGCTCCCATCTTCTTGACTTCTGTCAATGACGGCTAGCACCAACACGTGCTCCTTTAGGATCTCACTGAATAGCTTCAGTTTTCGATCACTAGGAGCACGCGACGTTTTGTCTGCCTGCACCTTGGATCGCTTGCTGTCGTCCGTTTCCAGCTCATCCTGGGACCTCTGTCTTTTAGACATGAGGGCTTTTTCCGAGCTATCACAGCCGACAGTTTCTTTAGCCCATGCCACAGATTTACGTTGTTCTACTGTAAGCTGCCCCTCAGAGGTCGCAGCCAGTTTTTCTAGAACTCTAAACGCCGACCGTCTCTCCCTATATCGACCCTTCGACGGAGGGATCTCCTTCAATCCCCCCTATTTCCTTTAGCGGTTCCACTTCCACCTGGCTTCGATGCCACAGTGTCGCTTACCTTTGCTTCTAATGATGTAGCTGCACCTTCACGGTTAGAGTTACTCTCATCCTCCGGTTTTGGGAAGGGTGAAGGGTGCCGGCCCCTTTATTTTTGTTTGTTTTTTTCTTTTCCATGTTTCTCCCACTAGTATCGGAGAAATATAAGTCAACCTGCGCAGAGATCAGTGTACGCAGGCAAGGATAAATACAACTGGAGGTCACCAGGTATCCAGAGGGCTCCGTTCACGACTGGGCTTTGTTAAATGGGCCCCAGTCTAGCCGATCATCAGCACGGGTCGCGTAACAACTTAATCCAGCCCATTGGCTCACCGAGCACCCCGTCACGTGGTCGATGGTTTTATGGCGCCATCAGTTCGCCTTTCCCTACTGGGTATCCTAGGCACTCAGAATTTGGTGAACCGAGGTTAACCACTCCTCGTTCTCTGAGACTCTCCTCCCAGCAGAGCTGCGGTTGGGGCGGCTTATTTAATTCACAGCTAACCTAGCTATCGATAGGCCGTTCACTATCCACCACCTGTGACCCCCCCGATTGCTGCAGCTTGCCACGGGTAATATAACTAAGATCCGTTAAAATCCGAAAGACATTACAATCTGTCATTATTTACATACACATTTATAACGCATGACAATTTATTGCAAAGTTTGCTTTCTCATATATTCTATCTAACGCACTGTATTCGAGATTTGGAATTTTTTTCGTTCAATGCATTTTTCTATTGATGTACACTTCAGTTTTATTTATTTATACAATTATTCGTATGTATTGCAATGGTTGTTGAGTAACTTGATTCCGGTAAATTTTTGTTTTGTATCGTGATGACAAACCAATTTCAATCTTAAATTTATCATTTGTGTTGTGACCGCCGTGGAACCAAAACAGTCAGTTAAAAAAAAATAAATAAAAAAAAAACAATTAGTAAAACTAAAGGCTGATTAAAAAGTTATGTGCTACTGGATATTCCCCAGACTAGATAAAGTTGTCTCAAATTAATTTGACACACAGCCAGTTTAAAAGAAAATTATAGTTTCTTTAACTATTGGATATACGGTTTTTATTAAGGTAAAATTCACATTTTTTTTTTAATGTAAATTCTGCAAACTAAGAGTAACATGTGTTGGTCGAACATGTAATTTTAACGGATTTTTTTTTGTGATCGTTTAGCAATTGTGAGCTTCATTATTTGTATCAAGTGGCACGTATTGATGCAAAAAGTAATAGCCAGCATATTTTCTTTCGGAATTCGGTAAGCGCTTTTAATAATTATTTATCTGGATTCCACGGTCAATTATCGTATTAACGGAATTAAAAATAAACGGTCACAATATAATATACGCATGTTGCGGTGCGGATAACGCCGCTTAAGAATATGTACCATTGCATCGAGTTCATGATTAAACAACAACAAAAATAATTATAAGCTAAAATAAGTTTTGAACGCTTCGTTCAATACCAAATATTTCCAATTTCAATTGAAATTTTAATTAAATTAAGTTTTTGATTATTTCCTTTTTTTTTGGGCCATGGTTCTAATTCTCGCTATAAGCATGCACTATAAGATTTTGAAGCTACTTTCACCACTTTATAGTAAATTTTCAATTTGATTATTCTATACTGTTTCTTTATTTATTTATATGTTATTTATTTAATTATACACTATATATTATTTATAACTCTATAGTAGTGTTGCTTTCACTAATCCGATTAGCTTAGCTAAGAAATGTGAAAGCAACAACTTTTGGCTTTAATTTTTAATGCGTTTTAATTTTTCTGTGTTGGTTCATTTTATTAATATTTATTTTAGTTTTTTTTATTTTATCAAATAGAACAAACTAAATTCGGTATTTTGCTATCAAATAAGAAATACCAAATTTTATTACAAGTTAATTTTTCGAAAAAAATAGAAAAAATAACGCCTTGCGGTAAACACCATAACCATAAAAAGATTTATTTCCCCTAATCCTAAAAATTTTTTTCTTAACATTCTAAAACAATCGGCTTAATACAATGCAATTGTTGTTGTAAAATTTTGAAAGCAACGCAGCTTATATTAACTATTTTTCTATATTATCATTTTGCCTCCTTTAAATTTTTCTTCTATTAATAAATATTGTTAAACGTTGATCGAACGGAACTTTCTTCTTCTTTTCTTATATACTTTTTTTTGTGTGGGTTTGCTTTAAGTGACCATGTGCCTTGTGTTATGTTCCTACTTAGTGATTTAAATAAGATTGAAATGCATGACTAAAAGTGAATTAAAATTGATTTAAGTACAATCACGTGAATGGGTATGCCACTTAGGATGGTGTACAATATGGTAGGGTGGGCACGGAGTGCAGTGGCCTAGAGATCTTATGACCACTGCCATTGGCTTCATTAGTCCGTGACTGTGATCAACTGGTAAGTGACAAAGTGTATAAACATTCCCTTGATAATAAATATATTAAAGCAGCACCGTCAAGCTCTCATGTGGTTAGTGGAAAGAACCACCCCAACGGATTGCCATCTAACTGGCAATGTGCTGCATCCACTATAAAACCACTAGAAGTTTCTGCTAACGGACGTCGAACAATTAACACGATAAATTTTGAAATCTTCCTTTACAATGGTAGACTTAAAATGAATTGAAGGAAGATTTTTAGCCTTATTAGTGTTGCTGTTGTTGTTACTATTGTTGTTATTAATGGTGTTATTTTTTTTATTAGTATTGTTGTTATTGGTATTGTTATTATTATTACTGTTATTATTATTGACTTTATTATTGTTGTTGTTTTGTAATGTATTATTGTTGCTATTATTCGGTTGTTTGTTATTTTGATTTAACGTGTTCTTTGCGGTCTCATGTTGGATTATTTCACTATACAATCTTTTTGTTTGTGCTCCTGTTGTATTCGAATTTTGTCTATAATACACATCTTTGGCTTTGAAATATGTTATCCTTTCATCCGTTTTGATTTTTATTATGACCTTCTCCAATTGGATGTGGGACACTTCTGGTCAAATGCGGAGTGCTCCAGCTAGCAAGTTGCACAACTTATTGGTTCGCATATTACGTTGTCATGTCCGTTAGGAATGATCTTTGCACATTTTGGACATACCGGTATTCTATCGCACTTAGTTTTTGTATGCCCATAGCGCTGACATGTGTAACACCTCATTTTGTTCGGATAATACGTTCTGACGTCGAGTTCTGACGTCGGCAAGTTCGAGACTAGTCAGAGCCCAACATTTTTTGAGGCATTTTTTGATTGAGAGTTGGATTTAAGAATCGCGCATGTGGACTGGAATATGGTAATAAATAAATTGAAAAAAAAGCGGCAACAGTCATCATGGAAAATACAGGAACAACGGCGTCAATCACTCAGAACTCACTTTGTTACGCACAATCCATATTGAACGCTCAAAATTAATAAACTATGTATATTTATTATTTAAATCGATTTTTCGAACTAAATTGAATTCTGACTAAGTATTTTTTTTTTCAATACGTGTTCTTCAAATGATTGATTACAATTAATTAAATTAATTCAATAACATAAAACCAAAATCTAATTAATAAACCAAACATTAAAAAATAAACTATGAACAGCAGTTTGGCTGCATGCGTAGTTCAGTACTAAATTTGGTTCGGCTATTTACAAATCGAGACAAGGATGAATTTCTTCAGTTCAATGCAATACAACATTTACATCCAAAATGTTTTTCTAATATCGCCATTTTATTATTCCCGGAAGCATAATGCACTCATTATAAAAAATTTCGGGCTAATCGCATTGATCCTAATTTTAACCGGGTATTTATTCTCCGCATGGTATATATTCCAATACGTAACGGTGTCAACGACAATAATGATTAATAAGACGGAAAGCGCAAATGTCGAACCGATGCCAAATATTAAATCAGTAAGACGAGATCAAAATGAGTTGTTAACGCTGACAATACAATTTGAAGTTTTGGTGACAATTTTAAGCGTTGTGATATTCTCGACAGCCGACTATTACTATCGTGACGTAAATTATAAATATCTACAGTTGCTTCAAAATTTCGATCGAGATATTATGAAATTTACAAATAATCGAATTCGTATCGATTATAAAACGTGGCGATTATTAACAGCTCGAAATATAATATTCGTTATGTTTTATTATTTCGCATTGCAAATTATATTGCTGCATCGAATATTCTCGTCGGAAAATGTGCTTATCCTAATTGCGGCCATAATCTACTACGTCTATGCTTCAGCGCTTGGTGGTTATAACGCGCAGACGTATATGTTTTATGTAAGATGTATCGCCGATAGGTGTCTAATGATAACACAGTGCTTAGAAGAGTTTGCTAGAGATGAAACGTGCGGGTCAAATTTTAATCGATTGTACACGATATTCCAGCTATTTAGGACTCTGGCTTCCGGGATCGACATGATTAATAATTTGTTTGGTATTCAGTGTTTGATTATAATTGCGCATGATTTTACGTTAACTACGAGTCAGTTGTACGGCGTATATGCCATCCTCCTTCTGCACGAGGATATAACTGATAAGGTGGTAAGAATCTGTTCGCTTGTCGTGTGGATGTTACCAAATGTTTTAAAACTGGGAGGATTAACTTATTTGGGTCATGTTTCAATTAATAATGTAAGTACCTATTACTTAATTGTAATGTCGATGGGTGGTCAGTGTTAATGTTTGAAATCGATTTTTCATGTTTATTATTAATTTAATTAATTTTTATAACATTTTTCAATCACATTTTTATAAACAACTTGGCTGACGCGGTCACATATTAGTCACAATTCATTAAGCTGCAATACATTAAGCGTGGGTTGAATTTAGATCTCCATTTCCCTAGGTCGTGCTATATAGTTTTAGATTCAGTTAGTGTTATTAAATATTTTTGATGAAACAGGTAATTGCTTCCGATTACAATGGTATAAGAATTCCGGTCTCGCAGCACAAATGCAGCGTTGACTTCCACTATACCTGATCCCCTATAAGGTTACATGATGTATGCATAGGCTAATTGAATGCTTTGTTAAAAAATTGTGGGCATCATTCGTTCAACTAAAACGGATGGCTCCTGCTAGATTCAGATTAAATGATCTGAAACTTGGTCAAGAACGAGTGGAGCCCAAATTTTTTAATGTGACATTTGATTAGACCATAATGAGCCGAAAACTATTTGTTTGTCAATAGATCAAGTTTTGCGTTCTAATTTCGGTTTCGGTCCAATTTTCAATTTGGGTTCTGCCATCTTTGAAGTGATAAAGCCTTTATTTCTAAAACGGGCAGAACAAAAATGTTTAAATAGGGCATTTAAGTAGCCTAAAATTAACCTTTAATTTTCGAATTGTTTTTAAATCATTTTTTGATATGGGTTCTGTTAACTTTTCTAAAGCTAGCAGAACCCATCGGTTTAGTTGAAAGGGTTGGAGCCCTAAATTTTTTAATAGATAATTATCCATATTATCTTATAATGTTCTGCTTTATGTGTTCTGCTAGCTTAAAAGAAGTATTATATTCTGTAGAGATATATCTTGGCGGAATATTCTGGACCATGAATTCCTTTGATGATCTTTACAATAGCATCGAGAAAGGATAAACTTACATTTAATTCCCCACAGAATACACCAGCTCCCACTCTACCATCGAGCTTGGAGCTGTCGGTGAAGAATTGAACATAACGAGACCACTATTCCAATCCTCCCTAGAGGGGACAATCACCTTGAAAAACTTATCGAAGCACAAACGGGGTGTTTTGTAGTCAAGATTCACCAGTTCATGCCCCACTGAATTATCTATTGTTGAGTGCCCTTTTTGTATAGGCACTTCCAACCCGAACGCGCTGAGAGCCGAGTGGCCGTGTTAACCGCCATTTGCTTGCCGATAATATCCAACGGGAGAAGGTACAGCAAAATCTCTAGGGCACTAGTGCGGGTCGTTTTCAGCGCTACACTAATGAGCAAACAGGCTGCCCCTCCACTCAAGCCATACAGCAGTATGGGCCTTACCACTGCCGTGTAAAGCCAGTGCACAAGCTCCGGTTTCAAGCCCCATTTCCTTCCAATGGTATTTTTACAAGAGTAGAGCACTACAGTAGCCTTCTTTACTCTTTCAATCGTGTTTGGTTTCCAACTGAGCTTACTGTCGAGAAGAATCCCTAGAAATCTCGCCTTATCAGTAAGGACTAGCATGGTACCATTCAGTCTTGGTAAAGCCATTGCCAGAATTTTATACCTCCTAGTGAAAAGGACCAGTTCTGTTTTAGATGGGTAATCCCCAAACCACATCTGCTGGCCCACCCCGCAATTATTGATAACACACTTTGCATCATATCCCTGATTGTACTCAGGTGCTTACTCGAGACAGCTATCGCCACGCCATCGGCGTAAGCAACCACACATGTTCCTTCCCCCTCCAGTTCCAATAGTAGTCTATTGACTACTACATTCCAGAGAAGGGAAGAGGGCACACCTCCCTGAACAACCTGTCTTCTGACGGAAGTTTCCCCAATCTCCGCTATGATCCTTCTGCTACCTTGCAAATGAATAATTAGCTTGATTACTGGGTCTTCGATCTCAAAAGGTTGCAATCCTTCTATAATTGCCTCCACCTTCACGTTATTGAACGCACCCTCGATATCGAGAAACGCCACCAACGAGAATTCCTGAAAATCCAGTGACTTCTCAATTCCGCGGACCAGAGTATGTAATGCCGTATCCAGTATCCTTTCCATGGTTTTCAGCAGAAAAGATGACAAAAAAATTGGTCTAAAATCCTTAGGGTTGCTGTGCAAGCTTTCTCCCGCCTTCGGGATGAAGATCACCTTAGCCTCTCTCCATTTCTCGGCGATGTACCCCAGCTTCAGACACCCTTTGAAGATAACTTCCAGCCAGGGAAGCAAAACCTCCTGGTTCTTCTGAATTTCTGCTGGTATAATCCCATCCGGACCAGCTGACTTAAAAGGCTTGAACCCTTTAATAGCCCATTTTATTCTCCGGGTGTTCAGCATATCCTCTGAACACAACAGTTGGACCCCGCAGTGATCCCTTGACCCACAACCATCCAGAGGATCCGCAGTCGACACATCCTCACTACCCGGGAAGTGAGTTTCAAACAAGAGATCAAGAGTCTCTTCACTAGAAACCGTCCATTCGCCATCCATTTTTAACAGAAAGCCTGGTACAGCTGGATTGGTAGCGAGAATTTTCCTTGGGGGCAAGGTTTCCGAGACCCCTTTCATTCTATCACAGAAGCTTTTGTATACTCTGAGGCATTCCTTATAGAAATCCCGCTCCTGAATGTCTCTAGATCTGTTCGCTCTATTGAAAGCAGACCCACAGACTTTGCGGCGCTCCGCAAGAGCCGGATTCCACCAAGCAGGTTTTCGCTTCCTCCTCAGCTTTGTTAAAGAACAGGCTGCCCTCATAGAGGTATTGCAAGCCCTAGTCAGAGTGTCCACCATTGAATCCAGTTCACTACCCGTGTCGGGGAGTCCTGAAACTCTAGATGGAATAATGCTTTCCAATACCTCTCTATATACATGCCAAACTGTCCTCCTGGGATTTCTGAACACGTACTGTTTTGTAATATTGAGATTCAGTTTAAACGTTATGTAACGATGGTCGGAGAAGGAATGCTCCTTCGCCACTCTCTATTCCCTAATCATCGGTGAGATAAAATCGGAGACCAGAGTGTTATCCAGAACCTCATGTCTATTACTAATAATAAAGGTAGGTTCCTGGCCTATGTTACTAATAGTGAGATTAATTCTTAAAATAAATACAAAAAGGAACTCACCCCTGTCATTTATATCCGAGCTACCCCCGATGGTATGGTGCGCGTTGGCGTTGTACCCTAGGATAACTCCCACCTTCCTTCTTTCTGCATCAGAAACTAGTGCCCCCAGTGTATCTGGCAGCACTGGCATCTCCTGGTCCATGTATGCGGCTGCTAGTCAGAATCGTCTCCCCTCCGTCTCTAGACAGACCGCAGTAATGTCCCGATTACTATACTGTGGAAGTAGAAAAACATTTATGTTATTTCCTACCAATATACAAGATCTGCTCTTTTCATTCCCACGAGCGTGAGAGAGGGTGTAACCCCTCGCTCGCAGACCACAAATCTTGTTATTCTTGATCCAAGGTTCTTGGATCAAAACTGTTTCTTCGCCTTTACCTGCACAAACCTAATCATTAGTGACAGTCTTCACTTACCTTAATCGCGACAGCAGTGCTACGTCGCTTAATTTGACTCGACAGTATCCTCCATCCCACTCCCTCCGCAGTCCTTAAAATTAAGGAGGTTCACCTTTCCCCCCTTGGAATCCGATGTATCCCCCTGTCAAGGAATGCTCGGTCCCTGAGGTCGCTAGTCAACCCCTCACTCGGGTTCGCCACTAGCTGCAGTGATTCCCCTGGAGAGATACCACTCCTCGCGCTTCCCACAGCAGGATGTATTTCTTCCTCCCCCTTCTTAGGCTGTGCAGTAGTTTGCTCGTTCCGACCTCGTCCTTCCTGAACACCTTTATAGTAACGGAGCCGAAGCCGAAGTTGATGACCCCTTCGGTTTTTGACAGAGGAGCCAGGGATTCCTTATTGATCACCATAATTGATGATCTGAAATTTCCCTTAGGCTTCTCCTGCTTGACAAATTTCCAGTTCCCTGTCGGGAGATCCGGATTGCAAACCTGGATAATCCTCAGGGATTCATCCAGGTTAGCCGGCTCCATGGGGAGCCAGACCATTGCCCTCGGTCTGCTGGGTATTTCCTCTTTGGGAATTGCCTTGAGCTTAGCTCCCGGCCATACCTTGCCTACCTCCTCGATCGCCTTCATGTACAAGAAGGCTGATCGTTGATCAGTGCACGCCGTCAGCTTCAGCCATCACTGATCCCAACCCGCGTCTCTGCATATTTGCGGTGGTCCCGGATATTGTCTAAGGTCCGTGAGGAAAAGAAGGTGCATTGAACACCGACCTCCATTTTCCCCGGTGATGCTCCCATCTTTATGGCTCTCGTACACGATGGCTAGCACCACGTCACCCTCCTTCACTACGTCGCTGAAGAGCTTAGGCCCCTTCCTCGACTGTTCCACCTGAACCTTGGCCCGTTTTGTTTCGGAATCCAACTCCTCGCCAGACCTCTGTCTTTTCGACCTGAGGTCCCCCTTCCGAGCTTTACTGACATCGGCAATGAAGCTCTTCGCCCACACAGTCTTTTGCCACTATTCCTCGGTCAACTGCTCTTTCGGGACTGTTACCAGTCTATCCAAGGTACGGAAGGCCGAACGCCTAGTCCTATACCTCCGAACCGAAGGAGCAATAACCCTCTCCTTCATACCGCTGCCACTAGTTCCTGGCTTGCACGTCTCGGAACCAGGTTTAGTCCCACTGACGGCTGAAGTCGCAGACCCCCCGTCCTCACCAGCATTTGAGAAGTGCTGGCCACTTCTTTTGTTTTTTTATTTTTTGTGTTCATATTGTGTTCCCACGAGTATCGGAGAAAATGCTAGTCTCCCCGTGCAGAGATCCCTATTCACAGGGAAGGCTAGATAGAACTGGAGTTTGGCAGGTATCCAGAGGGCTCCCGTTCACGACTGGGCTTTGTTAAAAGAGCCCCTAGCCTAGTCGATCATCAGCACGGGTCGCATAACACCTTAATCCAGCCCCTTGGCTCCCCGAGCTCCCGTCCTCCTATAACATTTACCCACACATTCATCCTTTCATGGGGATATCCCAAACCAATGGGTCCCACTCCATTCAAGGGATGACCCATTTATAGGGGTTCCCAACTCACTCCTTGGAGACCCGGGAGCGCAGAATGACGTGACGCTCAATTCGCCGTGGTTTTTAGTCGATGGTTTTATGGCGCCATCAGTTCGTACTTCCATGCTGGGTATCATAGACACTCAGAATTTAGTGAACTGAGGTTAACCACTCCCCAGTTAACTGAGACTCTCCTTCCATCACAGCTGCTGTTGGGGGCGGCTTATTTAATTCACCGCTAACCTACCTATCGATAGGCCGTCTACTATCCACCACCTGTATTTAAATTCGCACGATGCTTCACAAACAGCTTATGGTTGAGTCCCTGCGTCATAATATCAGCTAATTGATCTTCCGTTCGAATGTATTAGTTTAAAAACCCATTTATTCGAAATCATTTTTCGACCTTTCGGTAATTCACACAATGACCATGTATCGTTTTTAATTAAGGATGCATATTCTTCATGGATTGCATCCTTTCACTGTGGCCAATTTAGTTGTTAGAATTTAATTTGAATTATAGATGGAAGATTTGCAAGAATCGCAATAATCAGTTTCGAACTTAATGAGATTATTGATTTGAAAAAATCAGTCATCTCATCAGGCCGCGGCGACTGACGTTGATATTTTACATAGGAATATTGTCTATATATAGAACAACGGATCCGCTCGAAACGCGATATTTTAAAACGCGATATTTCAAAACGGGATATGACAAAATGAGATATGGTACAAAACGAAATATTTCAAAATGCGATATTTCAAAACTCGATATGGTCAAAACGCGATATTTTGAAACGCGATATTTCGAAACGCGATATGGTACAGAATATGCGTTGCGAAGCGACGGAGCGCGGCGACCCACCTGATATCGATCCTATGATACTGTTAAAGTTAGCCGAAAGTTTCCAGCCGAAAGATAATGCTGATAGTGTCTTGAATACAGCAAAAATCAGTTATGAACTCGAATTTAGGAGAATTAAGGATCGGGTTACATCATTCGGGTGATGGAGAAATTATTTCAGTTTATAGGAATTTAAAAATCGATAGGAGCGAGAGTATAAAGAGAGTTTAAAAATAGTCAAGACACTATCTGCATTATCTTTCGGCTGGAAACTATCGGCTAACTTTAATAGGGTGATCCTATGTACTATCGTTCCTATCGACTTTTAAATTCCTATAAACTGAAATTAAATTTCCCCTTCACCCGCCTGGTATAACCCGATCCTAAACTCCCGTTTTGTACCACATCGCGTTTTGTACTGTATCGCGTTTCGAAATATCGCGTTTTGAAATATCGCGTTTTGATAATTCGCGTTTTAAAATAACGCGTTTCAAATGGGACCCATAGAACAATACCATGTATATGTAGCACTAGCGAATTACTACCTAGTCTACGGAATTCGATTCTTTCATATTCTCCATCTATACTTCATTTTTACCAATTAACTTTTCGTTGTGTACGAATTACTTTTATATTTTTTTTTTTTTTTTATTTAAAAAAAAAAAAAACAAAATAAAATCTAGTTGTGGTTTTGATTTTTTAGTTGGAGTTGGATCATTTTGTATGTACTCCTGAGCTGACAGAGAAAATGTGCCGAATATTCCCAATCATCATAAAGTTGAACTGGCTTTCGTTCTCGATCGGATTTACGTAGTTCATAATGTCACCGGTTTTATCAGTGATCAGTGCAGTCCGTTCTAACACTGTTGTCTATTGATATATTTTTCTTATCGGTGAAATTTGCATCCAGATCCCATAATCTATATGTATGATGCGATGTGCCATAACCAATCATGATGCACTTCGAAGATTTCGCATCCAATTTCTTACGATAATCCGCATGAATTTGATTGTATAACATATTGATCCAAGTCTGATAAATCTGGTTTCGTACCATAGGAAAGTTATGCTGGTTTTATCGATAAACTGTTTGCCTAATGCAGACGTCGGACATCGATTTTTTAAATAATTTGCTGCAACTACAGCTTCATTCCAGAAATGTCCGGATATATGATCTGAATTCCTTTTTCTTTGCAATACTTTTTAAATTCGTTCGATGTGTATTCGCCACCATTGTCAGCCTTCACTTTTAAAATTTTACAACCGGGACGTGTCTGAACCATCGCTATACATTCTTTGATCTTTTCGAGTACGTCACTTTTTCGTTCAATACAAAAGACCATTGTTGCTCGCGTATATAATCATTAGTAAAAGTAACAAAATATTGAGATTCATCCCAAGCTGGTTCGGTTCATTCATTGGTCCACAAACGTCTGCGTGGATTGCTTATTCGATGGGATTGAAATTAACTTTTTCTTATCGAAAACATTTAGGTGTCCTAGTCGAAAATGCAGCATGTTTGGGACACATTCGATTGTTGCTCACTTGAAAAAACGGCAAACACATCACAATCAACATGAAATGTTGTCTCGTGCAAATTTCCTTTTTTGTTTGCAACAAATGGTAATTTCTTATCGAAAGAAATGTACGCATAATCTTTGACAAAATTTACCAAAATTTATCCATCACCATCGGTGGCGCTTGGTTACGAGTTGCAATCCGTTGGTCCAAATTTTCAGTTGAACGGCCGGTCAAGTAAATCCAGTCATTTTGCTTGTTCACATATTGCTCAATAACGAACGATGACTCATCGGAGAAAACCAAAATCGGCAAATCGCAACTTTCGTGCAAGCGTAACAACTCCTTTGCTCTTTCCACTCTAACTTTTTTTTGAGCATCGGTGAGACCATGCGTTTTATGGAATTTCAAGACTTTTAGTCCAAGACGATCTTTCGATATGTGCTGCATTTATGGTGCGATACGCAAACATTTTACTCACATGCAGATGTTTTAACTGGTTAACAATCTGCGGCTGTGGTTTTCCAGCCAAATATAGAGCAATCACACTATTACGCTTGAATCCCATTGCGGATAACTTTTTTCTGAATATTTCGCACTAATATGCTTTTGTACGCTTGTAAACTGGAATGAACTATCATTAGTGTTTGAGCACTCTGTCATTACTGGTTTGACAGCAATGACAGTCTGAAGTTGGTAACACTTCGTGTTAGTCACCTCACCCTGTACATAAAATGGCCAAATTTTGACCAGAGTGTTTATAGTTAATCGTGTTGTGGCATGTGTCATGCTCATCTCGCATGTTAATGTATTTAAGCCGGCCAGATATGCTAGTTCTTCGTCCCATGTAAGCATTGTCATTCTTCTCGCACTTTTGTATCGCTTTAATATTCCATTAGCAACGTTGTTTCACAAATCATTATGCTCCTCAAGAATTAATTACTGCATTCGAGATGTAGCTGGTACGATGGAAGCCCCTTCGCAAATATCCAGAAATCTCTAGAATGGTGGTCTGTTAAACTATATGAATATACAAAGGATATGTGGATACGTGGTACATAATGTTGGATCACAATAACCTATGGCATAAGTCAATTTCGTTACGTCCAACAATATAGCAGACAAACTATGCCGAAATTGAAAATTTTTCTAGAATTTTATGACAGCACGGAAAGCGCTTGAAGAGAAGAACCAAAATTTGGAGCACTAAGGCGTGAATTCCACAGTGAAACAATTTTTTTCAGTAAAATTAACACGAGATAAAAATATAAATCCGTTACTTGTTAGAAAGAAACAAAACAAATTTTCAGTAAAATTTACTGGTAGTAAGCGGCCAAAATGTTGCCATAAAAAGTATGAAACTCAGTACTTTTTATGGCAACATTTGTTTGTTTTTATCACTATAACGTAATTTTAATATGTATACTCTCCTCTTTTCGGTTTCCCAGTTGTTTTTACCGAAAAAAGTTGTTTCCCAGTGGAATCCACACATATTGAACATTAATCGCTTGGCATACTTTGATCTGGTAAATGGTAGTTTGTAATGTTACCAAAATCTTTTAAAAGTGTTTTAAATTCAGTTTCATGTACCTACTTTTAATTCATATAGTTGTGTTTCAATGAGTTTGCATTATGTATTTTGTAGTTGTTTTGGCATTTTCAGTCAGAAGTCATTTTTCGAAACACACAGTCGTCTATCTATGTTTCCAAAAAGGCAAAATTGATTTGCCTCCTCTTGGTCAGAATACTTTCTTTCAAAAGCTATGCGATGGACTTACTTCTAATGATAATTCTTTCAAACGTACTTTTAAAAATTACTTTGGAAATATTCGCTCCTATAATTCAGCATTTGCAATGCAAGCTAAATTGTCTAATACTCTTTTGAACGGCGTATACCATTTCAAGATTCGAAATATTTTTTATCATCGGGAGGGTTGACATCCCATAGTTGGTTAGAATCCTAGCCCAGCCGTACAAGCCGAACTGGAACAATTTCGGTTGAGAAACGGCCTGGTTCCATTCATTATGGAACTCAAACTTGATCATCATTTGTTTAGAGTTGGCCTAGTTCCATTGAACATTATGCTAGAGTAACAATCCAATTTTGCATACCATATTTGACAGTTATTGGTTGAGGAATGGTATAAATTGAGCACGAATATTCATTGGTGACCAAAATTAATAAAACATTTGAAATTTTTTGAAATAAACTAAGTTTATTTGAAATATCCAATCCGGTAGTTAATCTGGCATTGAATAACATTGATAGTTTTCCGGGAACCATTGACTTTGGGATGTTTCAGATATTTATTGCATTTTTTTGCTATCTCATGGTTGCCGGATTCAGGAGTTTAATACTAATGAATTTTAGAGTAATTTTTAATATAATCTAAATAATTAGGGGTTCAGGGAATTCTATTATAAGTTGTGAAATTGCAGCAAGTTAAAATTAATAAATGTTTATATTATTTAGGAAGCTGGAAAATATTAATTTAGAATTAAATTTCCGAAAATCTACAGATGTACTTGAAATAATAATTTTTTTTCCTCAGGTTTGTGATTTAGAGAAGCAATTGTTGAAGACCAATACCATCATTATCCATTAAACCTATTAAGCCGTTATTCTTCATCTAGTAGCTTAGAAGTAGGTTAGAATTGTGTTCTGTCGTACGATCACTGGGTGTCTGAAACCGGGTCGTTTCGTTCCAAAAAAAAAATCCTTTCCTATTCTTCCTATTTTTATGTGTAAAAAGGCTGTAGGAATAGGCCCGTTATCCGGGACACTTGTCAAGTACTCGGTCTTACAGTCCAATCAATCAATTAATCAATTAACACTAGATATACCGACAATTTGACTATACCTATTTCTACCGACACCAGTCAAAATGACTGGTCTTAGAAAAAATGGTTAGTGGGGTTTCCAGTCTTTAAAAAATTAAAAAAAAAATGATAAATTACTTCAGATAGGTTAATCGTAATATATTATATTAATTCATTTATTAGTTATTTGAAACATAATAATATTCATTTTCTTAAATTTAAATTAATTGACGTGTGATTCAAGATCCACAACATAATATACATTTTTTTATACTACAGCATAATCACTTTGAACGGCAGTCCAAACGAGTGACGAAAGCACCTACTAGTTTTGAACTTTTTCCCTTTGAGGCCGCCAGGTTCATGTTATATATCATTGGAAAAATCTTGAAAAGTAGACCCAAATATTGTATAAAAACATGAATTTCTACCAATATTGAGTGGAGATATGACCTTCTGAAAATTGCCCCAACAAATCACTTTTTCGGGTATAACTGCCCCAAAAAGTGCCCCAATTATTTTTTTTCTAGCAAATTATGATTGTAGACGTCAATACCAATTCAACGACACTAAACGTGCATTTCAAACGTGCAAAACGGATGATTTGAACTAAAGTTATGATATTTTTAAATTTTTCTATGACGTCACCAAATAATCTTGCTTTGGTATATATGTTTGTCCGTACTTTTTTCATTTTCATCTCATATTTTCAGCTTGAAAAACTAAGCATCTTTTGTTGTACAACTTTTTGATTTTGAGGCCGCCATGTGGGCCGCGGCCGGCCTCTGAACAGCCATTTTTGGCCATTTTGGCCACGCCAACCGCACTGAACCTATTTGACATACCCCGGACATATGCATATATCGTTGGAAAGGTATTGACGCCAGCTACCAAATAGCATATAAAAAAAATTCAAAAAATTAGGGTGGAAGGCCATTTTGGGCAAAAAACTGAAAAATGCCAAATCGGCCGGCCACATTCGGCCAAATTGCTAAAAAATTAGCCCAAAACTTTTGGTTAATATTTTCAGGATTATTAGCCACAAACCTCACCTACAATATGACATCAACCGTTTCAGGGCCGGCCCTTCATAGGTGCAAAATGGTGCACTGTAACCGGGCGCAAAATTTAAAAATTGTAAAGGGCGCCACTGTGAAAATGTAATAAATGCACAAACATTTGCTTTGGTTTAGCGCTTCTTCTTCCCAATGTAACCGCAATTTATATTTTCGGTACATTTTCTTATTTATAAAAAAATCCAACCGAAAACACTGTATTTGGATTTTTATTTTTAGGCGTTTACTATACAACTTACTAATGAAGTCAATTTTTTCTCTTTTTTCACGTATGTATATTAAATCTTATTGTACTACATATATCTCTCTCATTTTTATGTATAAGGTACAATAACAATTATATCCCACTATTTTTGCTTTGCGTGTATTATATTTTTGTTAATGGGAATATAAATTAACATAGGTGCCGCTATTATCCAAGATATTTAATTTTATTTCTCCTCTTCGAGGCACACAATTCCAACAAAGCACCGAATTTACTCATGTATAACAACAAAAAAATAATAAAAGCAAAACAAAAATAGTGGGATATGATGGTGCACACTATATTTCTGTTCCAATTAGAAATTTACTCTCCAGAACATATTACATTGTTGAACGCCTGCGCAGAATATGACTGTTACAAATTTTATCTCTGTTTGTCGCACCAAATTTAACGAAGAAAGAAATATGTCGTGAGAGAATTAGAGTACAACTACAGAGTTTAATTTTAAACTAACAAATTTGTACATACTGCATACGTATTGAATATTTGTTTGGGTAATAACTGTGCCAAATTAAAATTGCAATAAAGTAATTAATTAAATATTAATTGAACTTGTGTCATATTTTGTGATTTATTTTAATAAATAATTCTGGTATAGTTCAATTTTATTTGTTGTAAAAAAATAAAATTATGTTTTTGAATAAAAAAAAACTTTCCGGCAGTCAGTGTCGTAAAAAAATAGCGAAACAAAAGCAAGAGGATTCTGCTCAAAGTGATCAACTTGAGAAATATTTAAAAGGAGGTGAATATTTTGAAGCGCGATTTTCAAATGAGGTTAGTGAAAGAGTTAATTTAGTTCAAAATATACCAAATTTTAACAGCCTAGATACATTACATAATAACGATTTGGAAATATGTGATTCAGTAGCTTCTGTTTTTGACGATTTTGCATGCAATATAAGGATTCCGCCATTACAAAATAATAGTCAATCTGATTTAAACCCTGAGAATTCACTGTGCCTAACCAACAATCAAAATAGTACTGTTTTAAACAGACCGTCGCAATATGAAACACAATTCTCGTTCAATAATATTGAAATTAATGAATTACTTGAGAGTACTTCCCCAATACAGTGCAATATTGAGCAGCCTATGCCTGCTAGGAGTAGCACCGAAAACGTCAGCACATTTGACATAAATGACCCTGGTTTATGGCCTCTACTCACCGATAATTTTCGCCAAATGATAATTCGAAAGGGGCCTGTTCAATTAATTGATTTCAAATTTCAACAACAAATAATCGAAAATTTAATCCCAAATATTATTATCGAAACATGTTGAACGGTGATAACATTTTGAGAAGTTGGTTGATTTATTCTGATTCGAAAAATTCAGTTTTTTGTTTCTGTTGCAAATTATTCGCCACAACTAGCAATCATAGCCTATGTATTTCGGGATATTCTGATTGGAACCATATACTAACCCCCCGATTCTGACGATAAGACTACTAAGACTATCTTAGCTAAGACTTTCTTGTTAAGACTTTATTTTTTAAGACTAAAGTTTTCATTGAAATTCTGAAGACAGTAGTCTTAAATAACATATTAGAAACTCTCCAAAGACTTTTGTAGAGCTGTCGAAACCAAATTTTTACCATATTGTTTCAAATTTATGAACGAAAAGCGACAGTTCAATTCGAAATTGGTAAAAAAACGCAAATTTATGTTTTATATATGCTGAGAGAGTACATAATATTGTATTTTGAATAATTCTTCCGGTTTTATAGTCAAATACAAATAATTATTGTTTCTGTGTAAATGTCAAAATTATGATTCCTAAGACCACCTATTTCGTTGATATTAGCGAAGATAATTTTTTAAGACTACTGACAGATAAGGCTAAGTGCAGAATACGAATTTAAAGTATCTAGTCTTCGTTAAGACAAAAATTTTCGCTAAGACTGAAAATACGTCTGTGACTGTACGTTAGAATCGGGGGGTAAGACTTTTAAAAGAACATGAAACAAGTGCAATTCATTATAAATCGTTTACTGACTGGAAATTGTTAGAGATAGGTTTAGGAAAAAATAAAACTATAGATTGCCTTGCGCAAAAGCAGCTTAATCAAGAAATAAACCACTGGAAAGAAGTTTTAAAACGATTGTTTATATTTGTACAATTTTTGGGTTGTCAATGTTTAGTTTTTCGTGGATCATCCGATGTTCTTTTCACTTCAAATAATGAAAACTTTTTACAGTTAGTTGAGACAATAAGCAAAATAGATCCAGTACTTTCTGAACATATTCGGCGCATCCAAAATAAAGAAACTCGATACCATTATTTGAGCAAAAATATACAGAATGAGATAATACAGATTATGAGTACAGCTGTGCAAAACAAGTTGATTTAAATGATTAAAAAAGCCATATACTATTCAATTATTATTGATTCAACTCCGGATGCAGGTCGAACTGAGCAAATTTCATTAATAATACGTTTTGTTTATCGCAACGAAAACTCGAATCAATTTGAAATACGAGAGAATTTTTTGGGGTTCATAGAAGGAAAAGATAAGTCTGGAGAAGGATTCTATGAAACTATTTTAAATGTATTGAAAAAGTTAGGTCTTTGTCTAAAAAACTGTAGAGGTCAAGGGTATGATAATGCTGCAAATATGAAAGGAAGGCATTCGGGAATGCAAGCTCGAATCAAAAACGTAGAGCCCAGAGCTTTTTTTGTGCCATGTTCTGCCCATTCGCTTAATTTGGTCGTTAATGACTCTGCTGATTCAAAATGCTCTCTTGAAGCGAGCAAATTTTTTGATGATGTTCAAAGTTTATAAGTATTTTTTTCCAAATCTACAAAACGGTGGGATATTTTAAAGGCTAATATTTCACGTTTGACACTAAAACCTCTTAGCGATACTAGATGGTCTAGTAAAATCGATGCTTTGCGACCTTTAAAAGATAATTTAGGAGATATTTATGAAGCATTAATTCAAGCTGCAGAAGAATTTGACTCAAGTACAAAGACCATATCAACTGCATTAGGACATAAGATATTTCAATTTAAGTTTATTTTCATTCTTTTCGTTTGGCATGACATATTCCAAATATATATATATTGCTAGTAAAACATTACAGAGTATAGATATAAATATTTCTATTGCTGTAAATGTAATTAAAACCACAATGGAATCTTTGAAAAACATGAGAAGTGAAGTAATGTTTGAAGAATATATTGACTGTGTTAAAACAATGGCAATTAGTTTAGAAATTTTTATCGATTTTTGCAGTGAAACTGCTCTCCGTTCAAGACGAAAAAAAAATAATTTTGATTATGAGTCTTCGGATACTGTGTTATCACCGAAAGACCAGTTGAAAGTTAAATTTTATTACATGGTATTAGACCAGGCAATTTCATCAATCACGGAACGATTAAATCAATTAGGACATCATAATGATTTATTTAGCTTTTTGTACAATATCACAGAAGTGTCGAAACTAGAACCAAATGTTTTAAAATTAAAATGCACGAGTTTAGAGAAAGCTCTTACAAACAAAAACGAGTGCGATTTAAATGGAATTGAGCTGGAAATTGAATTAAAAATGTAATCCACGTTAATCAATCCAAAAATGTCTACCAAACAAGTACTAGATTATATAATACAACAAAACTTGAGTACTTTGTACCCAAATGCAATAGTAGCGCTTAAAATTTTATTAACTTTGCCAGTTACAGTAGCATCAGGTGAGCGCAGTTTCTCGAAGCTGAAAATTATTAAAAATTATTTAAGAACAACTATGACGCAGGAAAGATTAGTTGGCTTAGCTACAATTTCTATAGAAAGAGAATTAGTTAACGAGCTGAATTATGATGACTTGATTGATCAATTTGCAAATATAAAATCAGGGAAGTTTGATTTTTAAATTTAACGACTTATAATAATTTAATACTAAATCATTAGAGGAATAGGCCTAACGGGGAAACCTCTTTAAAAAAAACGCATTGCGAGTCTACCTCTTGGGTGATGTGGAAGTGACTTGACATTATTTTGAAATTATTAACTGCACCGGGCGCCAAAATGTCTGGAACCGGTCCTGAACCGTTTGTCCCAGAAAACTCTTATATTTTAGATATTGACCTCCATAACTTAAAAGCCACCTTAATTATTTGCAAAATTTTATTTTTTGGCTCAAATGTACCCTAATATCGGTCCGTTGCCATTCATAATGATAGTGAATCAACGTATTATAATGAAACAAATATAAATACATCATATTATTATCATTGCTAAGAGAATTTTTTAAAAAAATGAAAAAACTGACAAATTGATATGATCAAAGAAATCACCAAAAACATTGAACATTTGACTCCTTGCATAAAATCGAAATTTTTTTAATCTTTATGATAATTTCTTTACAAAAAAGATCTTATCTCCCCTCCCATCGTATGAAGATGGAATATCAGCGAGAGGGTAGCTACCATTAATTTTTGTTTCCAACTAACGCACTAAAATATGTATATTTTATTGTATTGTTTAAGGAATCAAAAATGAATGGTAGCTGCATGCAGTTAGTGACAAAACAGCAAGAAACATGCAAAAAAAATTGTTGAATTACTCAATCGAATTTCTACCAAAAACACATGCATCTGGTCTAAATTTTTACTACTCTGTAACATACACTAAAAACTAAACTACAAATGTTCAGCCGATAGCCTACGAGAACCGGTTGTGTAACAAGATCACACCCGGCATGACCTGTTTGTGGCATGTGGTAAAGAATTCTGAAATAAAATCTACTAAAAGACTACAAAATGAAGAATGAAAAATTGCATGCAAAATAAAGAAATAGAATCGTCTACCACACACCAGAAACAGTACACCAGAACATAGGTTATCGTGCTGAGCATAATAAAAAAACTACCTACCTGAACCTAATGATGAGACCTGACCCTACTTTTCAACATAAAAAAGATCATATAAGTCTTTACTATTTCGAGGCCAAGAGCATATACTTTCCAAACATAAATCGTATTGAACCATTCGTCAATAGAAACAATTTTGTTTTATTGTTTTCTATTTTTTTATTGAAACAGTTTCGTTCTATTGTTTTACGTTCTATTGTGCCTCATACACAGACGCAGGCCACTGGAGTGACGAATATCGAGAGAAGAAGAACGAATCATTCACACTCGGTAACACACAGCCGACAGCTGTGTGAGAGTATGCGTAATACGTTCTTCGCGAAACGAACAACA
Source organism: Nephrotoma flavescens (assembly GCA_932526605.1). Lineage (NCBI taxonomy): Eukaryota > Metazoa > Arthropoda > Insecta > Diptera > Tipulidae > Nephrotoma > Nephrotoma flavescens. Next base: position 69,610,525 of record OW052220.1, on the reverse strand, counting down.
ATTAAGCCCTGAACAAAGTCTGAAACGCAGATGCCAATATTCAACAAACTACAGAAGATTGTATTGGTTACACCAATGCCTCCTAAACTACAGGCCTCCTACTACTCTCATTTTTCACACATGACGTCAATTTATGTCTAAACCGAGACTGCGCAATAATAATGTTCAGATATTTACACTAACAAAACAACTAGAGAAAGCAACAAAAACGTCGACATAGCGTGTCGTCATCATTTGGTGTAAGCGGCCTGTAGTTTAGGAGGCATTGGTTACACTAACAATCCCACATGCTAATTTTTTTCTTTCGTACCACTACTTATTAAACTAGTGCACACTTACGATGTACACATATATTCTAATACAACTGTCTATGGTGTAGTTTTTTCTGGATTTGTTGCATTAGCATGGCTTTGTTGTTCGTTTTGGTCATTTCAATGCCGCGCGTCTGTGTATGAGGCACAATAACACGTAGCGGCCACTTGTGTGCTATCGTGTGTGTGTGAACTCAAAACCGAAGTCGAAACGACTAATCAAATTTGTGCCGAAAAAACAATTGTATTCGATTTGTCAACGATTTTTCGGAATGTTAGTGCATTCGGCGCGTTTGTTTATATTTTTCTTTCTAGCTATCTAAAACAACAACTTGTCAACAATTTTTCGAATGTTAAACAACAACGCGCTGAATGCACTAACATTCCGAAAAACCGTTGACAAATCGAATACAATTGTTTTTTTCGGCACAAGTTTGATATCAGAAATTTTGTGAATTGAGTTCGGCTTTCGTCACTCGAACATTTACGTCGTTAAGAGGTTTTTTATTTGATAAAGAGTACAGTAATAACTTATAACATAAACATCAATTCGAAATTTTATTTCAATTCTGAATCAGAAACCTACACAGTAGTAGTAGAAGTAGTATTGAATTTGCCACAATTTTTACATAAGTAGATTTTGCTTTGTGTACATTTTCCGCATACATATTTTTTGCAGATATTACAAATATTCGTGGTCTTATTATTATTATAATGTCCTATTTGACACCATTTACGTGTATGGAGGGTGCTACTTGAACTTGGGATATCAGCTGCTGGTATATCAACTTCTTGTGGTTTTTCTCTAGAAATCTGATATTCAGAAGCAAGTTCTTCAGCTAGACGAAACAAAAACTCTTTTCTTGATATATTTTCAGCTGTAGTTTTTTTTATACAATATATAATTGAAAACAACTTGAAGTGGCCATCTTCTGGAACCTGATTTGACACTATATTTTCGTGCCATTTGGTCAGTCACATCGACGCCAAATTTAGTATTGTTATAAAAAGAAACAGTTTCAGGTAATTTCATATTAGTTTTATCAATTTTGACTTGTTTGTGCTTTGTACTTAAAAAAAGTACTTTCTTATTTCGTTTACTCTTGTAAATAGTAAGTGTATATCCATATGATTCATAAAGCAACGTTGTAAAACGAGCCATGCTATTTTTCTTTTCTTTGCAAATTTTTGGGAGTTCCCTTTTATTTCCACGTATTGTTCCAACCAATGTAGTATTTTTTGACAATAATTTTTTCGCAAGAGAAAAACTTGTAAAAAAAATTGTCTGTTGTTACGGTTCTACCTTTCATAGTATATGGTTCTAAAAGTTTGATAACAACAAATTCACTTAGAGATGTTGATAAATCTCGTGCCTCGACTTTTCCTAAATAAGGAAATACATTTATTACATATTTAGTTTCAACGTCAGACGCCAGCCAAAATTTTATGCCAAATTTGTCGGGTTTGTTTGACATATATTGAGTGAACCTGCATCTGGCCTTCGTTGGAAAGAGTTGTTCATCCACCGTAATATATGCACCTGGTTTGAAGCAATTTTGGCTATTTTCAATAAATTTATTCCAAACTGTTGACACTAAAGCAAATTTGTCTCTTTGTAAACGTTGACTCCTCTCATTTTTTTTTGTCAAATCGGATATAACGTAGAATCTCCGTAAAATCATTTCTACTCATAGTTTTGGAAAAGAAGTTTGGTCCTCACTTCTTATTCCATAAATATTCAAGTCTCAAATTTTTTGCTTCGTACGCCCCACGTGCATACAATATCGCAATGAACGCCTTCAATTTTGCTTGAGTAAATACCCATATTTTATTCAAAACTCAGGAAGCTTCAAACTCAACGTATTCCAAAATAAAATGGTCAATTACTAATAAAAATGCGCTACTTATTTCCTCCTTCATAATATTTCTTTTTGCATATGCTGTAGGCCCGGAAGCATCCTTGAAAATACTGTGAACTGATAATCTTCCAGCAAGGCCCCCTTCTTTTATTTTCAGTTTCACTTTCATCTTCGTCACTAGAACTGGACGGCAATGGTAAACATCTTCTTTTACGTACGTTTGAAATATTTTCGTATTCACTGTCGGTTAACTCATTTTTGTTACTCTTATCAGAAATACCGCTATCACTACTCTCGATATCAACGCGTTTGTTGTTCCTCCTGTGTGGATCATTTTGGTTATCTAATAATTCGCCTTCGCTATCATAAAGCTCATCACTTTCAATATCCGAACATTCCATAGGGATCTCGGTGATGTTTTCCAAAAACAGAGAAGATTTTTTTTGTTTTGCCATTTTTGGGGTCTGGCGATAATTATAAAAATAAATTGAAAGTAATAATAGGATAATACATCTGTCGGCATTTAGTTAACTTACCAAGAATACAGTTTCAGTATCCAAATAAATATTTCTTTCCAGTAATCTCAATAAAATTGAACAGCCAACACCACTCAAAATTGAATCAACGACTAAAAATTTATTACGTATTATCCCGTACTCATGCATTTACCGTAATCCAAAAAAGAGAGAAAATAGTTATTGCTCCATTCCACACGAGGGTTTTTTGTATTTTGGCATTTTTTTCAAACCAAATGTTTTGTTCTGCTCTCACTTAAATAAAATTTTAACTAAAATGAGTCAAAAATGTCCTTGAAATATTTTTTATTTCATTTATGTTTGAGTTGTGTGGTTTAACAGAAAATTTGTTTAGTCGCAATTAAAACTTGTATCATAGGTAAACGGGGAAAGGAACGAGGAAAAATCCGGTATTTTTTTTTCTCGTGTGCCATCGCTCATTATCTGTGTGTATATTTTTTTTTACATATTCAGTTAAGCACATAAAAATGTGTATTTAGTAAGCTGCGTTTATGAATCGCGCGCGTATAGATTATTGATTCTCAAAACCATAGAAATAAATAAATTCTCTCTCATATTATTCTCTTTACATTTTCTATTTTTGACTCAACTTTTTTACTCTCTTTCCATTATCATCCACACATAGTTGTCTTCATGTTAAAATTTTGTTATAACTGTGCAAAACTATATTTGGCAAAACTCATTTCATCACATAGAAACATGCACCAGTCATTTTGATTGGTTTGGTATAAGTACCGATGATAATCAAAATCTTTTTTATTTTGAATAGAAAAATCAAACTAACCAGCTAATATTATTCCTTTAAATATTGCTACAAATGTCATGACATCGCTTCAAAAAACAAATTTAACGTGAAGTAGGAATTTGAAAATAAAATTGTAAAATCAGTCATTTTGACTGTTGTAGTAAATCTAGTGTTAATAAAACAGTAAGGAGTACATCCTTTGGTAAATTATCGAAAACATTAAATTTGTTTATGGCAGAGTCAGGTGAATTACGGTTCCTGGTGTTTAAACTGTCAACTTGATTAAGAAAAAATGTGGAAATTATTTATGGAAAGTGTGGAATTTCATTTTGAATTTAAATCCGCTTAAATCCGCCAATTTAAATACCACTTTATTCAAAATTACATCCCTTGGTAAAGACTTCCCACAATTGACTTAGAATTCAAAAAATTGAGATTTAAAATTTTTTCCGTGATCTTACTAAATTTGCGAAAAAGTTTGAAATCTTTTTTCATCAGAATTAGATAGCTTATGGTTCCTAGTGCTTAGACTGTCTACTTGACTAAGAAATAATTTTGAAATTATTTATGGGAAATGCGGTATTTCGATTTTTATTTTGAACAGTTTTATGGCAAAAAACAACAGGAGCGTACTCTTTGGTAAATTTGGGAAAAACTTTGATTTTTTTATGCAGTTTTATGGTAAAAAACAGTAGGGGGCGTACTCTTTGGTAAATTTGCGAAAAAATTTAATTTTTTTATGCAGATCTAGATGGCTCCTGATTCTTATTTTGTCAACCTGACGAAGAAATGATGGGAAAGTTATTTATAGGAAGTGCGGCATTTCGATTTGAATTTTGAACAGTTTTTGGCAAGAAACAACAGGAACGTACTATTTGGTAAATTTGGGGAAAAATTTGATTTTTTATGCAGAATTAGATGGCTAATGCCTCCTAATGCTTAGGTTGTCAACCTGATTAAGAAATGATATGAAAATTATTTATGAGAAGTGCGGTATTTCGATTTGAACTTTGAACAATTTTATGGAAAAACAGCAGGGGCGTGCTCTTTGGTAAATTTGCGAAAAATGTTGATTCTTTTATGCAGAACTAGATGGCTTAGTTCTCCTAATGCTCAGATTGTCAATTTGACTAGGAAATGATGGGAAAATTATTTATTGGGAGTGCGGTATTTCGATTTGATTTTTGAACAGTTTTATGGTAAAAAACAGTAGGGTGTATTTTTTGGTAAATTTGCGAAAAAATAAAAAAAAAATTATGCAGAACTAGATGGCTAATGGCTTCTAATGTTTAGGCTGTGAACATGACTAAGAAATGGTGGGAAAATGATTTATGGGAAGGGCGGTATTTCGATTTGAATCTTGAACAATTTTATGGTAAATAACAGTAGGGCGTACTCTTTGGTAAATTTGCGATAAATATTGATTTTTTTATGCAAAACTAACTAATGCTTAGATTTTCAACCTGACTAAGAATTGATGCGAAAATTATTTATGGGAAGTGAGGCATCTGACTAAGAAATGATGGGAAAATTATTTGGATGGAACCATTTCTAATGCTTAGATTGTCTAACTGACTGAGAAATGATGGGAAAATTATTTATGGGAATTTCGGTATTCCGATTTGAATTTTTAACAGTTTTATGGCAAAAAACTGCAGGGGCGTATTCTTTGGTAAATTTGCGAAGAATTTAATTTTTTTATGCAGAACTAGATCGCTAATGGCTCCTATTGCTTAGATTGTCAACCTGACTAAGAAATGATGCGAAAATTATTTATGGGAAGTGCCGCAAAAAACAACAGGGGCGTACTCTTTGGTAAATTCGTGAAAAAATTTGAATTTTTTGTTCAGAACTATATGGAACTATTTGTAATGCTTAGATTGTCAACGACTAAGAAATGATGCGAAAATTTTATGGGAAGTGCGGTATTTCTATTTGAATTTTGAACAGTTTTATGGTAAAAAACAGCAGGGGCATACTCTTTGGTAAATTTGCGAAAAAATTTGTTTTTTTTATGCAGAACTAGATCACCAATGGCTCCTATTGCTTAGATTGTCAACCTGACTAAGGATTGATGCGAAAATTATTTATGTGAAGTGCGGCAAAAAAGAACAGGAGCGTACTCTTTGGTAAATTTCCGAAAAAAAAAAAATTATTTTTTTATGCAGAACTAGATGGCTAATGGCTCTAATGCTTAGGTTGTCAAAGTGACTAAAAAATGATGGGAAATTATTTATGGGAAGTGCGGTATTTCGATTTGAATTTTTAACAATTTTATGGGAAAATCAGCATTGGCGTACGCTTTGGTAAATTTGCGAAAAATATTGATTTTTTTATGCAGTACTAGATGGCTTATTTATGCAGAACCATCTCTAATGCTTAGATTGTCAACCTGACTAGGAAAGATGCGAAAATTATTTATGGGAAGGGCGGTATTTCGATTTGAATTTTGAACAGTTTTATGGCAGAAAACGACAGGAGCGTACTCTTTGGTAAATTTGCGAAAAAATTTATTTTTAAATGCAGAACTAGATGGCTAATGGCTCCTAATGCTTAGGTTGTCAACCTGACTAAGAAATTATGGGGAAATTATTTATGGGAAGTTCAGTATTCCGATTTGAATTTTTAACAGTTTTATGGGAAAGAATGCAGGGGCGTACTCTTGCGAAAAGATTAATTTTTTTATGCAGTACTAGGTGGCTTATTTCTCCTAATGCTCTGACAATCTGAGCTCTGACAATTGAATTTTGAACAGTTTTTTGGCAAAAAACAGTAGGGCGTACTCTGTGGTAGATTTGCGAAAAAATTTGATTTTTTTATGCAGAACTAGATGGCCGCCCCGGTGCCAAAGATGTCAGCATGCTTGCTCCAGCGACCGGAGGTCCCGTTTTCGATTCCCGGTGGTGACAAGGAAAAAAATTTCACGGCTGTTTTAGGATCAATAAATTAATCACTCATTATCCGAAATGAAAATACGATTATGAAACCTCATTTGAGGCGGCCAGATTCCTTGATGGGATATAGTGCCAGAGAGAAAGAAAGAGAGAGAGAGAGATGGCTAATGGCTCCTAATGCTTAGGTTGTCAACCTGACTAAGAAATGATGCGAAAATTATTTATGGGAAGTGCGGTATTTCTATTTGAATTTTGATGATTGAGATTAACGATTTTCAGGTAATTTTATGACCAAAACACAGCAGGTGTTATCTCTTTCAAAATTAGCGAGAAAATTTCCAAATTTTAATTATGACAGAATTGGATAGGTTACGGTTCTTAGTGTTGAGAATGCCAACCTGACTTAGATATAAAGTAGAAGGTCGGTATTTCTTCCAATTTTCCGATAATCAACGATTGAAACTTTTATAAATTTAAAAAAATTATCAATGGTAGATCATTTACACTTTAAATGGAACTAAGATATTTCTTAATCGACTAGCGAGCCTTTGCTCAAACGATTGGCATGGAATTCGTTAGAATTAGAAATTTAATTTGATTATAGGAAAGAGGTGAACTCCTTAAATTATGATTTTAAAGGAAAATATGCCATTGTTTAACAGAGTGCGACTGACTTAAGAAAGTAAGTAATACTAAGTTACGTTAGGTAATCGAGAAGGAGATTTGAAATCTACTACAACCAACTTTGACCGAGCGACGGTGTACCAGGGACTTCTTCATATAACCTGGTGTAAATTACGATTGAGACAAAAACTTACCTTGTGAAAATATGCTGAATTTAAGTGAACTAAAAAGTCTATATTTTTTGTCTCACTTCTTGAAAACGAAATATTTTAACGGCACTTACTTTATACTGTTTGGATTTGTATTTACGATTAAAACGTAGATTAAAAAATTAGAAGGTAATTAGCAATTATTTATCAAAGAATTAATTGGTACCCTAATACCAAAAGTTTCAATATAAATAATTGGCCTAGAAATAGTAATTATATAGTTATTATGGCATCCGATCGCCTAGGGAAGTAATTACCACAAAATTATATAAATGAACCTTCCAATGAAATTGATAGCGTCAGTTTACTTTTGAATTTTACCTAAAATTTATAGTCCACGATGAACTTCTACGACACAATCAAATACAATTTACACGTGCAGTTAATATTTTTGATTTCACCATTTTATTACTCGAAACATCAAAATAAATTCGTTGTACCGACATGGTTGTGCGTTACAGTGCTTCTCGTTATGGGCATTTATTTGTCCGTGACCGCGTACCTCTTTCAAAATGTTAATTTAAAAACAAGCCGTGAAATGGCCACCACAAGCGCTAATTGGTCGCAACACATAAGCGCCAACGTACAAGATATCAAACATAATGTCGAGACGCTAACGAAGGATAATTTCACGATGAGCGTCGCCCCAAATCCGATTGTGAATAAAAAGAGTCATAACGCTTTGGTCGTGTTCATCGGCACTTTTGAAATCACAATGACCGTTTGTAGTTTTTTATTGTTCACCCTGAATTCGTACTACTATAAATACGAGCACATTGCATTTTTGGAAATGGTTAATAATTTCGATGCAGACCTCTTTAAAATGATGAACAATAAGAATATGCTGCATTATAAGGCGGCACTGCAACGATCAATTGTGTATATCATAGGCGTTTTGGTTTACTATTTTGTCCTGCAAAATTATCTGTTCTTACAAATGTTCTATTCCGAAAGGGTTCTAAATACGATCGTGTTTTTGATGTTTTATGCGTACGCCGCTGGACTAAACGGTTTAAATAGTTTAACGTATACGACCTACGTTATAATGCTGCTGGAACGATTTTTGATTATTAAACGGAATTTAAAGCGATTTATGGCGGCAGGTGGCCAAACTGATGCCAAATCACGTTTAAATAAATTATACAAGATTTTTATGTTTTACAAAACTATGGCGTCCGGGATCGATATGCTTAACAATTTTTATGGTATTCCTTGTTTGCTTGTGATTTTGCACGATTTTACGTTGACCACGACCCAGGTTTATATGATATTTTCAACGTTAGTCGAAGTGGATACGAATGTGAGGTATACAGTGTCGTTTGCGATTTTTGTTTGGATGCTTCCGAATGTGGTGAAATTAAGCAGCATCACATATTTTTGTCATATTACTATAAATAGTGTAAGTGCGGGTCTGCATTACACGACATACAAACTTCCTCGCTCCTACCATTGCTGGATAAAACGTTACCATATCCACACTTTACAAATAAAAATATTTTTCTTTCCAGGTGAAGCGAATCGAAGAGCTATTCCGATGGGCCAATCACCACTCACTGAAGAACAACGATTACAAGTACACGGATGAGATGAACAAACTTATTGAATATTTTTCATACCGGAAGCTCCACTACCAATACAAGTTTACAGCAAATAAATTTGTCTCGATAAATGCAACCTTAATGTTTACGATCGTTAGTGCCATCACAACCTATTTGGTCATTTTGATTCAATTCAAGAATTATGAAGATGAGAATTCCTAAACGTTAAATGATTTTGACAAATGATATTTATTAGCACCTCTGTACTGTATTAACACAATCAATTAAGAACATTTTATTAATGGCAAATTTTGTAAAATTTTACTATTGATTAATGGTATTGTTTTATATTTTGAGAATTGAAATCTTTAAGGTAAGTTTAAATGAGGTATAACTTAAACCATAATTTGTTTGCATTTACTCCTTATTTCTGACCGCCATATGCCAGCTGAAACTAAGCCAACCGAAACAAGCTGGGATCAACTTGAACTAGCTGCGGACCATAAGTCAACAAGAGCCATGCAATAAAGATCTCCACGATACTTAGTATAATGCCAGCCGGACGCAAATAATCTAAAACCCAAACACAACCCATGATGGTTAGCCTTACCGATTAGAACTGTAATTTTGAACCGAGACTCGTTTGAGTAGCTGCAATATAACGTCTAATTCGCCTGCAATCCAGGTTCGCCTCCAAAAATTTTTCAGATAATCGCACATTTCCACCTAAAATCCGGTCCATCCGATCCATTACCTAAAATCCAGAAAAACCTAAAATCCTATTCAACCGGTAATTTCGAGCTCAACAGGATATATACATTACCTATAATCATTTTGAACCGAAAAATCAACAAAAAAAAATTTTCAATTTTTTGCGAAAATCCCTGATGGTTAGTTAGCCTTACTTATTTTGAACGCTTAAAATTTGTTGTCTCAGATTCCGTTTGTTTCGTTTATTTTTGATTGTTAATGTAATTATGAGAAGATCAACGTTTAATTTGCTTCAATATGTCGCCTCATTCGCCTGCAATCCAGGTTCGAAACATAATGTGGCCGAATCACAAAATACGAAACTTCCAATAACGACGCTTTTCTTATGCCTCCAACCGGTAATTTCGAGCTCAACAGGACATATACATTACATATAATCATTTTGAACCGAAAAATCAACAAAAAAAAAATTTCAATTTTTTGCGAAAATCCCTGATGGTGAACCGAAAAATCAACAAAAAAAAAATTTAAATTTTTTGCGAAAATCCCTGATGGTTAGCCTTACTTATTTTGAACGCTTAAAATTTATTGTCTCAGATTCCGTTTGTTTCGTTTATTTTTGATTGTTAATGTAATTATGAGAAGATCAATGTTTAATTTGCTTCAATATGTCGCCTCATTCGCCTGCAATCCAGGTTCGAAACATAATGTGGCCGAATCACAAAATACGAAACTTCCAATAACCACGCTTTTCTTATGCCTCCAACCGGTAATTTCGAGCTCAACAGGACATATACATTACCTATAATCATTTTGAACCGAAAAATTAACAAAAAAAAATTTTCAATATTTTGCGAAAATCCCTGATGGTTAGTTAGCCTTACTTATTTTGAACGCTTAAAATTTATTGTCTCAGATTCCGTTTGTTTCGTTTATTTTTGATTGTTAATGTAATTATGAGAAGATCAACGTTTAATTTGCTTCAATATGTCGCCTCATTCGCCTGCAATCCAGGTTCGAAACATAATGTGGCCGAATCACAAAATACGAAACTTCCAATAACCACGCTTTCCTGATGCCTCCAATCGGTAATTTCGAGCTCAACAGGACATATACATTACCTATAATCATTTTGAACCGAAAAATCAACAAAAAAAAATTTTCAATTTTTTGCGAAAATCCCTGATGGTTAGCCTTACTTATTTTGAACGCTTAAAATTTATTGTCTCAGATTCCGTTTGTTTCATTTATTTTTGATTGTTAATGTAATTATGAGAAGATCAACGTTTAATTTGCTCCAATATGTCGCCTCATTCGCCTGCAATCCAGGTTCGAAACATAATGTGGCCGAATCACAAAATACGAAACTTCCAATAACCACCCTTTTCTTATGCCTCCAACATTACCCATTAGGACATATACATTACCTATAATCATTTTGAACCGAAAAATCAACAAAAAAAATTTTTCAATTTTTTGCGAAAATCCCTGATGGTGAACCGAAAAATCAACAAAAAAAAAATTTTAATTTTTTGCGAAAATCCCTGATGGTTAGCCTTACTTATTTTGAACGCTTAAAATTTATTGTCTCAGATTCCGTTTGTTTCGTTTATTTTTGATTGTTAATGTAATTATGAGAAGATCAATGTTTAATTTGCTTCAATATGTCGCCTCATTCGCCTGCAATCCAGGTTCGAAACATAATGTGGCCGAATCACAAAATACGAAACTTCCAATAACCACGCTTTTCTTATGCCTCCAACCGGTAATTTCGAGCTCAACAGGACATATACATTACATATAATCATTTTGAACCGAAAAATCAACAAAAAAAAATTTTCAATTTTTTGCGAAAATCCCTGATGGTGAACCGAAAAATCAACAAAAAAAAAATTTAAATTTTTTGCGAAAATCCCTGATGGTTAGCCTTACTTATTTTGAACGCTTAAAATTTATTGTCTCAGATTCCGTTTGTTTCGTTTATTTTTGATTGTTAATGTAATTATGAGAAGATCAACGTTTAATTTGCTTCAATATGTCGCCTCATTCGCCTGCAATCCAGGTTCGAAACATAATGTGGCCGAATCACAAAATACGAAACTTCCAATAACCACGCTTTCCTGATGCCTCCAATCGGTAATTTCGAGCTCAACAGGACATATACATTACCTATAATCATTTTGAACCGAAAAATCAACAAAAAAAAATTTTCAATTTTTTGCGAAAATCCCTGATGGTTAGCCTTACTTATTTTGAACGCTTAAAATTTATTGTCTCAGATTCCGTTTGTTTCATTTATTTTTGATTGTTAATGTAATTATGAGAAGATCAACGTTTAATTTGCTCCAATATGTCGCCTCATTCGCCTGCAATCCAGGTTCGAAACATAATGTGGCCGAATCACAAAATACGAAACTTCCAATAACCACCCTTTTCTTATGCCTCCAACCGGTAATTTCGAGCTCAACAGGACATATACATTACCTATAATCATTTTGAACCGAAAAATCAACAAAAAAAATTTTTCAATTTTTTGCGAAAATCCCTGATGGTCAGCCTTACTTATTTTGAACGCTTAAAATTTATTGTCTCAGATTCCGTTTGTTTCGTTTATTTTTGATTGTTAATGTAATTATGAGAAGATCAACGTTTAATTTGCTTCAATATGTCGCCTCATTCGCCTGCAATCCAGGTTCGAAACATAATGTGGCCGAATCACAAAATACGAAACTTCCAATAACCACCCTTTTCTTATGCCTCCAACCGGTAATTTCGAGCTCAACAGGACATATACATTACCTATAACCATTTTGAACCGAAAAATCAACAAAAAAAATTTTCAATTTTTTGCGAAAATCCCTGATGGCTAGCCTTACTTATTTTGAACGCTTAAAATTTATTGTCTCAGATTCCGTTTGTTTCGTTTATTTTTGATTGTTAATGTAATTATGAGAAGATCAATGTTTAATTTGCTTCAATATGTCGCCTCATTCGCCTGCAATCCAGGTTCGAAACATAATGTGGCCGAATCACAAAATACGAAACTTCCAATAACCACCCTTTTCTTATGCCTCCAACCGGTAATTTCGAGCTCAACAGGACATATACATTACATATAATCATTTTGAACCGAAAAATCAACAAAAAAAAATTTTCAATTTTTTGCGAAAATCCCTGATGGTGAACCGAAAAATCAACAAAAAAAAAATTTAAATTTTTTGCGAAAATCCCTGATGGTTAGCCTTACTTATTTTGAACGCTTAAAATTTATTGTCTCAGATTCCGTTTGTTTCGTTTATTTTTGATTGTTAATGTAATTATGAGAAGATCAACGTTTAATTTGCTTCAATATGTCGCCTCATTCGCCTGCAATCCAGGTTCGAAACATAATGTGGCCGAATCACAAAATACGAAACTTCCAATAACCACGCTTTCCTGATGCCTCCAATCGGTAATTTCGAGCTCAACAGGACATATACATTACCTATAATCATTTTGAACCGAAAAATCAACAAAAAAAAATTTTCAATTTTTTGCGAAAATCCCTGATGGTTAGCCTTACTTATTTTGAACGCTTAAAATTTATTGTCTCAGATTCCGTTTGTTTCATTTATTTTTGATTGTTAATGTAATTATGAGAAGATCAACGTTTAATTTGCTCCAATATGTCGCCTCATTCGCCTGCAATCCAGGTTCGAAACATAATGTGGCCGAATCACAAAATACGAAACTTCCAATAACCACCCTTTTCTTATGCCTCCAACCGGTAATTTCGAGCTCAACAGGACATATACATTACCTATAATCATTTTGAACCGAAAAATCAACAAAAAAAATTTTTCAATTTTTTCCGAAAATCCCTGATGGTTAGCCTTACTTATTTTGAACGCTTAAAATTTATTGTCTCAGATTCCGTTTGTTTCGTTTATTTTTGATTGTTAATGTAATTATGAGAAGATCAATGTTTAATTTGCTTCAATATGTCACCTCATTCGCCTGCAATCCAGGTTCGAAACATAATGTGGCCGAATCACAAAATACGAAACTTCCAATAACCACGCTTTTCTTATGCCTCCATCCGGTAATTTCGAGCTCAACAGGACATATACATTAATTATAATCATTTTGAACCGAAAAATCAACAAAAAAAAATTTTCAATTTTTTGCGAAAATCCCTGATGGCTAGCCTTACTTATTTTGAACGCTTAAAATTTATTGTCTCAGATTCCGTTTGTTTCGTTTATTTTTGATTGTTAATGTAATTATGAGAAGATCGATGTTTAATTTGCTTCAATATGTCACCTCATTCGCCTGCAATCCAGGTTCGAAACATAATGTGGCCGAATCACAAAATACGAAACTTCCAATAACCACGCTTTTCTTATGCCTCCATCCGGTAATTTCGAGCTCAACAGGACATATACATTAATTATAATCATTTTGAACCGAAAAATCAACAAAAAAAAATTTTCAATTTTTTGCGAAAATCCCTGATGGCTAGCCTTACTTATTTTGAACGCTTAAAATTTATTGTCTCAGATTCCGTTTGTTTCGTTTATTTTTGATTGTTAATGTAATTATGAGAAGATCAACGTTTAATTTGCTTCAATATGTCACCTCATTCACCTGCAATCCAGGTTCGAAACATAATGTGGCCGAATCACAAAATACGAAACTTCCAATAACCACGCTTTTCTTATGCCTCCAACCAGTAATTTCGAGCTCAACAGGACATATACATTACCTATAATCATTTTGAATCGAAAAATCAACAAAAAAAAATTTTCAATTTTTTGCGAAAATCCCTGATGGTTAGCCTTACTTATTTTGAACGCTTAAAATTCATTGTCTCAGATTCCGTTTGTTTCGTTTATTTTTGATTGTTAATGTAATTATGAGAAGATCAACGTTTAATTTGCTGCAATATGTCGCCTCATTCGCCTGCAATCCAGGTTCGAAACATAATGTGGCCGAATCACAAAATACGAAACTTCCAATAACCACCCTATTCTTATGCCTCCAACCGGTAATTTCGAGCTCAACAGGACATATACATTACCTATAATCATTTTAAACCGAAAAATCAACAACAAAAAATTATATTTTCAATTTTTTGCGAAAATCCCTGATGGTTAGCCTTACTTATTTTGAACGCTTAAAATTTATTGTCTCAGATTCCGTTTGTTTCGTTTATTTTTGATTGTTAATGTAATTATGAGAAGATCAACGTTTAATTTGCTTCAATATGTCACCTCATTCACCTGCAATCCAGGTTCGAAACATAATGTGGCCGAATCACAAAATACGAAACTTCCAATAACCACGCTTTTCTTATGCCTCCAACCAGTAATTTCGAGCTCAACAGGACATATACATTACCTATAATCATTTTGAATCGAAAAATCAACAAAAAAAAATTTTCAATTTTTTGCGAAAATCCCTGATGGTTAGCCTTACTTATTTTGAACGCTTAAAATTTATTGTCTCAGATTCCGTTTGTTTCGTTTATTTTTGATTGTTAATGTAATTATGAGAAGATCAATGTTTAATTTGCTTCAATATGTCGCCTCATTCGCCTGCAATCCAGGTTCGAAACATAATGTGGCCGAATCACAAAATACGAAACTTCCAATAACGACGCTTTTCTTATGCCTCCAACCAGTAATTTCGAGCTCAACAGGACATATACATTACCTATAATCATTTTGAATCGAAAAATCAACAAAAAAAAATTTTCAATTTTTTGCGAAAATCCCTGATGGTTAGCCTTACTTATTTTGAACGCTTAAAATTTATTGTCTCAGATTCCGTTTGTTTCGTTTATTTTTGATTGTTAATGTAATTATGAGAAGATCAACGTTTAATTTGCTTCAATATGTCACCTCATTCGCCTGCAATCCAGGTTCGAAACATAATGTGGCCGAATCACAAAATACGAAACTTCCAATAACCACGCTTTTCTTATGCCTCCAACCGGTAATTTCGAGCTCAACAGGACATATACATTACCTATAATCATTTTGAACCGAAAAATCAACAAAAAAAAATTTTCAATTTTTTGCGAAAATCCCTGATGGTTAGCCTTACTTATTTTGAACGCTTAAAATTTATTGTCTCAGATTCCATTTGTTTCGTTTATTTTTGATTGTTAATGTAATTATGAGAAGATCAACGTTTAATTTGCTTCAATATGTCACCTCATTCGCCTGCAATCCAGGTTCGAAACATAATGTGGCCGAATCACAAAATACGAAACTTCCAATAACCACGCTTTTCTTATGCCTCCAACCGGTAATTTCGAGCTCAACAGGACATATACATTACCTATAATCATTTTGAACCGAAAAATCAACAAAAAAAAATTTTCAATTTTTTGCGAAAATCCCTGATGGTTAGCCTTACTTATTTTGAACGCTTAAAATTTATTGTCTCAGATTCCATTTGTTTCGTTTATTTTTGATTGTTAATGTAATTATGAGAAGATCAACGTTTAATTTGCTTCAATATGTCACCTCATTCACCTGCAATCCAGGTTCGAAACATAATGTGGCCGAATCACAAAATACGAAACTTCCAATAACCACGCTTTTCTTATGCCTCCAACCGGTAATTTCGAGCTCAACAGGACATATACATTACCTATAATCATTTTGAACCGAAAAATCAACAAAAAAAAATTTTCAATTTTTTGCGAAAATCCCTGATGGTTAGCCTTACTTATTTTGAACGCTTAAAATTTATTGTCTCAGATTCCATTTGTTTCGTTTATTTTTGATTGTTAATGTAATTATGAGAAGATCAACGTTTAATTTGCTTCAATATGTCACCTCATTCACCTGCAATCCAGGTTCGAAACATAATGTGGCCGAATCACAAAATACGAAACTTCCAATAACCACGCTTTTCTTATGCCTCCAACCGGTAATTTCGAGCTCAACAGGACATATACATTACCTATAATCATTTTGAACCGAAAAATCAACAAAAAAAAATTTTCAATTTTTTGCGAAAATCCCTGATGGTTAGCCTTACTTATTTTGAACGCTTAAAATTTATTGTCTCAGATTCCGTTTGTTTCGTTTATTTTTGATTGTTAATGTAATTATGAGAAGATCAACGTTTAATTTGCTTCAATATGTCACCTCATTCACCTGCAATCCAGGTTCGAAACATAATGTGGCCGAATCACAAAATACGAAACTTCCAATAACCACGCTTTTCTTATGCCTCCAACCGGTAATTTCGAGCTCAACAGGACATATACATTACCTATAATCATTTTGAACCGAAAAATCAACAAAAAAAAATTTTCAATTTTTTGCGAAAATCCCTGATGGTTAGCCTTACTTATTTTGAACGCTTAAAATTTATTGTCTCAGATTCCGTTTATTTTATTTATTATTTTGAACGCTTAAAATTTATTGTCTCAGATTCCATTTGTTTCGTTTATTTTTGATTGTTAATGTAATTATGAGAAGATCAACGTTTAATTTGCTTCAATATGTCACCTCATTCGCCTGCAATCCAGGTTCGAAACATAATGTGGCCGAATCACAAAATACGAAACTTCCAATAACCACGCTTTCAACAGGACATATACATTACCTATAATCATTTTGAACCGAAAAATCAACAAAAAAAAATTTTCAATTTTTTGCGAAAATCCCTGATGGTTAGCCTTACTTATTTTGAACGCTTAAAATTTATTGTCTCAGATTCCGTTTGTTTCGTTTATTTTTGATTGTTAATGTAATTATGAGAAGATCAACGTTTAATTTGCTTCAATATGTCACCTCATTCGCCTGCAATCCAGGTTCGAAACATAATGTGGCCGAATCACAAAATACGAAACTTCCAATAACCACGCTTTTCTTATGCCTCCAACCGGTAATTTCGAGCTCAACAGGACATATACATTACCTATAATCATTTTGAACCGAAAAATCAACAAAAAAAAATTTTCAATTTTTTGCGAAAATCCCTGATGGTTAGCCTTACTTATTTTGAACGCTTAAAATTTATTGTCTCAGATTCCGTTTGTTTCGTTTATTTTTGATTGTTAATGTAATTATGAGAAGATCAATGTTTAATTTGCTTCAATATGTCACCTCATTCGCCTGCAATCCAGGTTCGAAACATAATGTGGCCGAATCACAAAATACGAAACTTCCAATAACCACGCTTTTCTTATGCCTCCAACCAGTAATTTCGAGCTCAACAGGACATATACATTACCTATAATCATTTTGAATCGAAAAATCAACAAAAAAAAATTTTCAATTTTTTGCGAAAATCCCTGATGGTTAGCCTTACTTATTTTGAACGCTTAAAATTTATTGTCTCAGATTCCGTTTGTTTCGTTTATTTTTGATTGTTAATGTAATTATGAGAAGATCAACGTTTAATTTGCTTCAATATGTCACCTCATTCACCTGCAATCCAGGTTCGAAACATAATGTGGCCGAATCACAAAATACGAAACTTCCAATAACCACGCTTTTCTTATGCCTCCAACCGGTAATTTCGAGCTCAACAGGACATATACATTACCTATAATCATTTTGAACCGAAAAATCAACAAAAAAAAATTTTCAATTTTTTGCGAAAATCCCTGATGGTTAGCCTTACTTATTTTGAACGCTTAAAATTTATTGTCTCAGATTCCGTTTGTTTCGTTTATTTTTGATTGTTAATGTAATTATGAGAAGATCAATGTTTAATTTGCTTCAATATGTCACCTCATTCGCCTGCAATCCAGGTTCGAAACATAATGTGGCCGAATCACAAAATACGAAACTTCCAATAACCACGCTTTTCTTATGCCTCCAACCAGTAATTTCGAGCTCAACAGGACATATACATTACCTATAATCATTTTGAATCGAAAAATCAACAAAAAAAAATTTTCAATTTTTTGCGAAAATCCCTGATGGTTAGCCTTACTTATTTTGAACGCTTAAAATTTATTGTCTCAGATTCCGTTTGTTTCGTTTATTTTTGATTGTTAATGTAATTATGAGAAGATCAACGTTTAATTTGCAGCAATATGTCGCCTCATTCGCCTGCAATCCAGGTTCGAAACATAATGTGGCCGAATCACAAAATACGAAACTTCCAATAACCACCCTTTTCTTATGCCTCCAACCGGTAATTTCGAGCTCAACAGGACATATACATTACCTATAATCATTTTGAACCGAAAAATCAACAAAAAAAAATTTTCAATTTTTTGCGAAAATCCCTGATGGTTAGCCTTACTTATTTTGAACGCTTAAAATTTATTGTCTCAGATTCCGTTTGTTTCGTTTATTTTTGATTGTTAATGTAATTATGAGAAGATCAACGTTTAATTTGCTGCAATATGTCGCCTCATTCGCCTGCAATCCAGGTTCGAAACATAATGTGGCCGAATCACAAAATACGAAACTTCCAATAACCACCCTTTTCTTATGCCTCCAACCGGTAATTTCGAGCTCAACAGGACATATACATTACCTATAATCATTTTGAACCGAAAAATCAACAAAAAAAAATTTTCAATTTTTTGCGAAAATCCCTGATGGTTAGCCTTACTTATTTTGAACGCTTAAAATTTATTGTCTCAGATTCCGTTTGTTTCGTTTATTTTTGATTGTTAATGTAATTATGAGAAGATCAACGTTTAATTTGCTTCAATATGTCACCTCATTCACCTGCAATCCAGGTTCGAAACATAATGTGGCCGAATCACAAAATACGAAACTTCCAATAACCACGCTTTTCTTATGCCTCCAACCGGTAATTTCGAGCTCAACAGGACATATACATTACCTATAATCATTTTGAACCGAAAAATCAACAAAAAAAAATTTTCTTTTTTTTGCGAAAATCCCTGATGGTTAGCCTTACTTATTTTGAACGCTTAAAATTTATTGTCTCAGATTCCATTTGTTTCGTTTATTTTTGATTGTTAATGTAATTATGAGAAGATCAACGTTTAATTTGCTTCAATATGTCACCTCATTCACCTGCAATCCAGGTTCGAAACATAATGTGGCCGAATCACAAAATACGAAACTTCCAATAACCACGCTTTTCTTATGCCTCCAACCGGTAATTTCGAGCTCAACAGGACATATACATTACCTATAATCATTTTGAACCGAAAAATCAACAAAAAAAAATTTTCAATTTTTTGCGAAAATCCCTGATGGTTAGCCTTACTTATTTTGAACGCTTAAAATTTATTGTCTCAGATTCCGTTTGTTTCGTTTATTTTTGATTGTTAATGTAATTATGAGAAGATCAACGTTTAATTTGCTTCAATATGTCACCTCATTCACCTGCAATCCAGGTTCGAAACATAATGTGGCCGAATCACAAAATACGAAACTTCCAATAACCACGCTTTTCTTATGCCTCCAACCGGTAATTTCGAGCTCAACAGGACATATACATTACCTATAATCATTTTGAACCGAAAAATCAACAAAAAAAAATTTTCAATTTTTTGCGAAAATCCCTGATGGTTAGCCTTACTTATTTTGAACGCTTAAAATTTATTGTCTCAGATTCCGTTTGTTTCGTTTATTTTTGATTGTTAATGTAATTATGAGAAGATCAACGTTTAATTTGCTTCAATATGTCACCTCATTCGCCTGCAATCCAGGTTCGAAACATAATGTGGCCGAATCACAAAATACGAAACTTCCAATAACCACGCTTTTCTTATGCCTCCAACCGGTAATTTCGAGCTCAACAGGACATATACATTACCTATAATCATTTTGAACCGAAAAATTAACAAAAAAAAATTTTCAATTTTTTGCGAAAATCCCTGATGGTTAGCCTTACTTATTTTGAACGCTTAAAATTTATTGTCTCAGATTCCATTTGTTTCGTTTATTTTTGATTGTTAATGTAATTATGAGAAGATCAACGTTTAATTTGCTTCAATATGTCACCTCATTCACCTGCAATCCAGGTTCGAAACATAATGTGGCCGAATCACAAAATACGAAACTTCCAATAACCACGCTTTTCTTATGCCTCCAACCGGTAATTTCGAGCTCAACAGGACATATACATTACCTATAATCATTTTGAACCGAAAAATCAACAAAAAAAAATTTTCAATTTTTTGCGAAAATCCCTGATGGTTAGCCTTACTTATTTTGAACGCTTAAAATTTATTGTCTCAGATTCCGTTTGTTTCGTTTATTTTTGATTGTTAATGTAATTATGAGAAGATCAACGTTTAATTTGCTTCAATATGTCACCTCATTCACCTGCAATCCAGGTTCGAAACATAATGTGGCCGAATCACAAAATACGAAACTTCCAATAACCACGCTTTTCTTATGCCTCCAACCGGTAATTTCGAGCTCAACAGGACATATACATTACCTATAATCATTTTGAACCGAAAAATCAACAAAAAAAAATTTTCAATTTTTTGCGAAAATCCCTGATGGTTAGCCTTACTTATTTTGAACGCTTAAAATTTATTGTCTCAGATTCCGTTTGTTTCGTTTATTTTTGATTGTTAATGTAATTATGAGAAGATCAACGTTTAATTTGCTTCAATATGTCACCTCATTCGCCTGCAATCCAGGTTCGAAACATAATGTGGCCGAATCACAAAATACGAAACTTCCAATAACCACGCTTTTCTTATGCCTCCAACCGGTAATTTCGAGCTCAACAGGACATATACATTACCTATAATCATTTTGAACCGAAAAATCAACAAAAAAAAATTTTCAATTTTTTGCGAAAATCCCTGATGGTTAGCCTTACTTATTTTGAACGCTTAAAATTTATTGTCTCAGATTCCGTTTGTTTCGTTTATTTTTGATTGTTAATGTAATTATGAGAAGATCAACGTTTAATTTGCTTCAATATGTCACCTCATTCACCTGCAATCCAGGTTCGAAACATAATGTGGCCGAATCACAAAATACGAAACTTCCAATAACCACGCTTTTCTTATGCCTCCAACCGGTAATTTCGAGCTCAACAGGACATATACATTACCTATAATCATTTTGAACCGAAAAATCAACAAAAAAAAATTTTCAATTTTTTGCGAAAATCCCTGATGGTTAGCCTTACTTATTTTGAACGCTTAAAATTTATTGTCTCAGATTCCATTTGTTTCGTTTATTTTTGATTGTTAATGTAATTATGAGAAGATCAACGTTTAATTTGCTTCAATATGTCACCTCATTCACCTGCAATCCAGGTTCGAAACATAATGTGGCCGAATCACAAAATACGAAACTTCCAATAACCACGCTTTTCTTATGCCTCCAACCGGTAATTTCGAGCTCAACAGGACATATACATTACCTATAATCATTTTGAACCGAAAAATCAACAAAAAAAAATTTTCAATTTTTTGCGAAAATCCCTGATGGTTAGCCTTACTTATTTTGAACGCTTAAAATTTATTGTCTCAGATTCCGTTTGTTTCGTTTATTTTTGATTGTTAATGTAATTATGAGAAGATCAACGTTTAATTTGCTTCAATATGTCACCTCATTCACCTGCAATCCAGGTTCGAAACATAATGTGGCCGAATCACAAAATACGAAACTTCCAATAACCACGCTTTTCTTATGCCTCCAACCGGTAATTTCGAGCTCAACAGGACATATACATTACCTATAATCATTTTGAACCGAAAAATCAACAAAAAAAAATTTTCAATTTTTTGCGAAAGTTCCTGATGGTTAGCCTTACTTATTTTGAACGCTTAAAATTTATTGTCTCAGATTCTGTTTGTTTCGTTTATTTTTGATTGTTAATGTAATTATGAGAAGATCAACGTTTAATTTGCTTCAATATGTCACCTCATTCGCCTGCAATCCAGGTTCGAAACATAATGTGGCCGAATCACAAAATACGAAACTTCCAATAACCACGCTTTTCTTATGCCTCCAACCGGTAATTTCGAGCTCAACAGGACATATACATTACCTATAATCATTTTGAACCGAAAAATTAACAAAAAAAAATTTTCAATATTTTGCGAAAATCCCTGATGGTTAGCCTTACTTATTTTGAACGCTTAAAATTTATTGTCTCAGATTCCGTTTGTTTCGTTTATTTTTGATTGTTAATGTAATTATGAGAAGATCAACGTTTAATTTGCTTCAATATGTCACCTCATTCGCCTGCAATCCAGGTTCGAAACATAATGTGGCCGAATCACAAAATACGAAACTTCCAATAACCACGCTTTTCTTATGCCTCCAACCGGTAATTTCGAGCTCAACAGGACATATACATTACCTATAATCATTTTGAACCGAAAAATCAACAAAAAAAAATTTTCAATTTTTTGCGAAAATCCCTGATGGTTAGCCTTACTTATTTTGAACGCTTAAAATTTATTGTCTCAGATTCCGTTTGTTTCGTTTATTTTTGATTGTTAATGTAATTATGAGAAGATCAACGTTTAATTTGCTTCAATATGTCACCTCATTCGCCTGCAATCCAGGTTCGAAACATAATGTGGCCGAATCACAAAATACGAAACTTCCAATAACCACGCTTTTCTTATGCCTCCAACCGGTAATTTCGAGCTCAACAGGACATATACATTACCTATAATCATTTTGAACCGAAAAATCAACAAAAAAAAATTTTCAATTTTTTGCGAAAATCCCTGATGGTTAGCCTTACTTATTTTGAACGCTTAAAATTTATTGTCTCAGATTCCGTTTGTTTCGTTTATTTTTGATTGTTAATGTAATTATGAGAAGATCAACGTTTAATTTGCTTCAATATGTCGCCTCATTCGCCTGCAATCCAGGTTCGAAACATAATGTGGCCGAATCACAAAATACGAAACTTCCAATAACCACGCTTTTCTTATGCCTCCAACCGGTAATTTCGAGTTCAACAGGACATATACATTACCTATAATCATTTTGAACCGAAAAATCAACAAAAAAAAATTTTCAATTTTTTGCGAAAATCCCTGATGGTTAGCCTTACTTATTTTGAACGCTTAAAATTTATTGTCTCAGATTCCGTTTGTTTCGTTTATTTTTGATTGTTAATGTAATTATGAGAAGATCAATGTTTAATTTGCTTCAATATGTCACCTCATTCGCCTGCAATCCAGGTTCGAAACATAATGTGGCCGAATCACAAAATACGAAACTTCCAATAACCACGCTTTTCTTATGCCTCCAACCAGTAATTTCGAGCTCAACAGGACATATACATTACCTATAATCATTTTGAATCGAAAAATCAACAAAAAAAAATTTTCAATTTTTTGCGAAAATCCCTGATGGTTAGCCTTACTTATTTTGAACGCTTAAAATTTATTGTCTCAGATTCCGTTTGTTTCGTTTATTTTTGATTGTTAATGTAATTATGAGAAGATCAACGTTTAATTTGCAGCAATATGTCGCCTCATTCGCCTGCAATCCAGGTTCGAAACATAATGTGGCCGAATCACAAAATACGAAACTTCCAATAACCACCCTTTTCTTATGCCTCCAACCGGTAATTTCGAGCTCAACAGGACATATACATTACCTATAATCATTTTGAACCGAAAAATCAACAAAAAAAAATTTTCAATTTTTTGCGAAAATCCCTGATGGTTAGCCTTACTTATTTTGAACGCTTAAAATTTATTGTCTCAGATTCCGTTTGTTTCGTTTATTTTTGATTGTTAATGTAATTATGAGAAGATCAACGTTTAATTTGCTGCAATATGTCGCCTCATTCGCCTGCAATCCAGGTTCGAAACATAATGTGGCCGAATCACAAAATACGAAACTTCCAATAACCACCCTTTTCTTATGCCTCCAACCGGTAATTTCGAGCTCAACAGGACATATACATTACCTATAATCATTTTGAACCGAAAAATCAACAAAAAAAAATTTTCAATTTTTTGCGAAAATCCCTGATGGTTAGCCTTACTTATTTTGAACGCTTAAAATTTATTGTCTCAGATTCCGTTTGTTTCGTTTATTTTTGATTGTTAATGTAATTATGAGAAGATCAACGTTTAATTTGCTTCAATATGTCACCTCATTCACCTGCAATCCAGGTTCGAAACATAATGTGGCCGAATCACAAAATACGAAACTTCCAATAACCACGCTTTTCTTATGCCTCCAACCGGTAATTTCGAGCTCAACAGGACATATACATTACCTATAATCATTTTGAACCGAAAAATCAACAAAAAAAAATTTTCAATTTTTTGCGAAAATCCCTGATGGTTAGCCTTACTTATTTTGAACGCTTAAAATTTATTGTCTCAGATTCCATTTGTTTCGTTTATTTTTGATTGTTAATGTAATTATGAGAAGATCAACGTTTAATTTGCTTCAATATGTCACCTCATTCACCTGCAATCCAGGTTCGAAACATAATGTGGCCGAATCACAAAATACGAAACTTCCAATAACCACGCTTTTCTTATGCCTCCAACCGGTAATTTCGAGCTCAACAGGACATATACATTACCTATAATCATTTTGAACCGAAAAATCAACAAAAAAAAATTTTCAATTTTTTGCGAAAATCCCTGATGGTTAGCCTTACTTATTTTGAACGCTTAAAATTTATTGTCTCAGATTCCGTTTGTTTCGTTTATTTTTGATTGTTAATGTAATTATGAGAAGATCAACGTTTAATTTGCTTCAATATGTCACCTCATTCACCTGCAATCCAGGTTCGAAACATAATGTGGCCGAATCACAAAATACGAAACTTCCAATAACCACGCTTTTCTTATGCCTCCAACCGGTAATTTCGAGCTCAACAGGACATATACATTACCTATAATCATTTTGAACCGAAAAATCAACAAAAAAAAATTTTCAATTTTTTGCGAAAATCCCTGATGGTTAGCCTTACTTATTTTGAACGCTTAAAATTTATTGTCTCAGATTCCGTTTGTTTCGTTTATTTTTGATTGTTAATGTAATTATGAGAAGATCAACGTTTAATTTGCTTCAATATGTCACCTCATTCGCCTGCAATCCAGGTTCGAAACATAATGTGGCCGAATCACAAAATACGAAACTTCCAATAACCACGCTTTTCTTATGCCTCCAACCGGTAATTTCGAGCTCAACAGGACATATACATTACCTATAATCATTTTGAACCGAAAAATCAACAAAAAAAAATTTTCAATTTTTTGCGAAAATCCCTGATGGTTAGCCTTACTTATTTTGAACGCTTAAAATTTATTGTCTCAGATTCCGTTTGTTTCGTTTATTTTTGATTGTTAATGTAATTATGAGAAGATCAACGTTTAATTTGCTTCAATATGTCGCCTCATTCGCCTGCAATCCAGGTTCGAAACATAATGTGGCCGAATCACAAAATACGAAACTTCCAATAACCACGCTTTTCTTATGCCTCCAACCGGTAATTTCGAGCTCAACAGGACATATACATTACCTATAATCATTTTGAACCGGAAAATCAACAAAAAATTTTTTTCAATATTTTGCGAAAATCCCTGATGGTTAGCCTTACTTATTTTGAACGCTTAAAATTTATTGTCTCAGATTCCGTTTGTTTCGTTTATTTTTGATTGTTAATGTAATTATGAGAAGATAAATGTTTAATTTGCTTCAATATGTCACCTCATTCGCCTGCAATCCAGGTTCGAAACATAATGTGGCCGAATCACAAAATACGAAACTTCCAATAACCACGCTTTTCTTATGCCTCCAACCGGTAATTTCGAGCTCAACAGGACATATACATTACCTATAATCATTTTGAACCGAAAAATCAACAAAAAAAAATTTTCAATTTTTGCGAAAATCCCTGATGTTAGCCTTACTTATTTTGAACGCTTAAAATTTATTGTCTCAGATTCCGTTTGTTTCGTTTATTTTTGATTGTTAATGTAATTATGAGAAGATCAACGTTTAATTTGCTTCAATATGTCACCTCATTCGCCTGCAATCCAGGTTCGAAACATAATGTGGCCGAATCACAAAATACGAAACTTCCAATAACCACGCTTTCAACAGGACATATACATTACCTATAATCATTTTGAACCGAAAAATCAACAAAAAAAAATTTTCAATTTTTTGCGAAAATCCCTGATGGTTAGCCTTACTTATTTTGAACGCTTAAAATTTATTGTCTCAGATTCCGTTTGTTTCGTTTATTTTTGATTGTTAATGTAATTATGAGAAGATCAACGTTTAATTTGCTTCAATATGTCACCTCATTCACCTGCAATCCAGGTTCGAAACATAATGTGGCCGAATCACAAAATACGAAACTTCCAATAACCACGCTTTTCTTATGCCTCCAACCGGTAATTTCGAGCTCAACAGGACATATACATTACCTATAATCATTTTGAACCGAAAAATCAACAAAAAAAAATTTTCAATTTTTTGCGAAAATCCCTGATGGTTAGCCTTACTTATTTTGAACGCTTAAAATTTATTGTCTCAGATTCCGTTTGTTTCGTTTATTTTTGATTGTTAATGTAATTATGAGAAGATCAACGTTTAATTTGCTTCAATATGTCACCTCATTCGCCTGCAATCCAGGTTCGAAACATAATGTGGCCGAATCACAAAATACGAAACTTCCAATAACCACGCTTTTCTTATGCCTCCAACCGGTAATTTCGAGCTCAACAGGACATATACATTACCTATAATCATTTTGAACCGAAAAATCAACAAAAATTTTTTTTCAATTTTTTGCGAAAATCCCTGATGAGCCTTACTTATTTTGAACGCTTAAAATTTATTGTCTCAGATTCCGTTTGTTTCGTTTATTTTTGATTGTTAATGTAATTATGAGAAGATCAAAGTTTAATTTGCTACAATATGTCGCCTCATTCGCCTGCAATCCAGGTTCGAAACATAATGTGGCCGAATCACAAAATACGAAACTTCCAATAACCACGCTTTCCTTATGCCTCCAACCGGTAATTTCGAGCTCAACAGGACATATACATTACCTATAATCATTTTGAACCGAAAAATCAACAAAAAAAAATTTTCAATTTTTTGCGAAAATCCCTGATGGCTAGCCTTACTTATTTTGAACGCTTAAAATTTATTGTCTCAGATTCCGTTTGTTTCGTTTATTTTTGATTGTTAATGTAATTATGAGAAGATCAACGTTTAATTTGCTTCAATATGTCGCCTCATTCGCCTGCAATCCAGGTTCGAAACATAATGTGGCCGAATCACAAAATACGAAACTTCCAATAACCACGCTTTCCTTATGCCTCCAACCGGTAATTTCGAGCTCAACAGGACATATACATTACCTATAATCATTTTGAACCGAAAAATCAACAAAAAAAAAATATCAATTTTTTGCGAAAATCCCTGATGGTTAGCCTTACTTATTTTGAACGCTTAAAATTTATTGTCTCAGATTCCGTTTGTTTCGTTTATTTTTGATTGTTAATGTAATTATGAGAAGATCAACGTTTAATTTGCTTCAATATGTCGCCTCATTCGCCTGCAATCCAGGTTCGAAACATAATGTGGCCGAATCACAAAATACGAAACTTCCAATAACCACGCTTTTCTTATGCCTCCAACCGGTAATTTCGAGCTCAACAGGACATATACATTACCTATAATCATTTTGAACCGAAAAATCAACAAAAAAAAATTTTCAATTTTTTGCGAAAATCCCTGATGGTTGCCTTACTTATTTTGAACGCTTAAAATTTATTGTCTCAGATTCCGTTTGTTTCGTTTATTTTTGATTGTTAATGTAATTATGAGAAGATCAACGTTTAATTTGCTTCAATATGTCGCCTCATTCGCTTGCAATCCAGGTTCGAAACATAATGTGGCCGAATCACAAAATACGAAACTTCCAATAACCACGCTTTCCTTATGCCTCCAACCGGTAATTTCGGGCTCAACAGGACATATACATTACCTATAATCATTTTGAACCGAAAAATCAACAAAAAAAAATTTTCAATTTTTTGCGAAAATCCCTGATGTTAGCCTTACTTATTTTGAACGCTTAAAATTTATTGTCTCAGATTCCGTTTGTTTCGTTTATTTTTGATTGTTAATGTAATTATGAGAAGATCAAAGTTTAATTTGCTACAATATGTCACCTCATTCGCCTGCAATCCAGGTTCGAAACATAATGTGGCCGAATCACAAAATACGAAACTTCCAATAACCACGCTTTCCTTATGCCTCCAACCGGTAATTTCGAGCTCAACAGGACATATACATTACCTATAATCATTTTGAACCGAAAAATCAACAAAAAAAAATTTTCAATTTTTTGCGAAAATCCCTGATGGCTAGCCTTACTTATTTTGAACGCTTAAAATTTATTGTCTCAGATTCCGTTTGTTTCGTTTATTTTTGATTGTTAATGTAATTATGAGAAGATCAACGTTTAATTTGCTTCAATATGTCGCCTCATTCGCCTGCAATCCAGGTTCGAAACATAATGTGGCCGAATCACAAAATACGAAACTTCCAATAACCACGCTTTTCTTATGCCTCCAACCGGTAATTTCGAGCTCAACAGGACATATACATTACCTATAATCATTTTGAACCGAAAAATCAACAAAAAAAAATTTTCAATTTTTTGCGAAAATCCCTGATGGTTAGCCTTACTTATTTTGAACGCTTAAAATTTATTGTCTCAGATTCCGTTTGTTTCGTTTATTTTTGATTGTTAATGTAATTATGAGAAGATCAACGTTTAATTTGCTTCAATATGTCGCCTCATTCGCCTGCAATCCAGGTTCGAAACATAATGTGGCCGAATCACAAAATACGAAACTTCCAATAACCACGCTTTTCTTATGCCTCCAACCGGTAATTTCGAGCTCAACAGGACATATACATTACCTATAATCATTTTGAACCGAAAAATCAGCAAAAAAAAATTTTCAATTTTTTGCGAAAATCCCTGATGGTTAGCCTTACTTATTTTGAACGCTTAAAATTTATTGTCTCAGATTCCGTTTGTTTCGTTTATTTTTGATTGTTAATGTAATTATGAGAAGATCAACGTTTAATTTGCTTCAATATGTCGCCTCATTCGCCTGCAATCCAGGTTCGAAACATAATGTGGCCGAATCACAAAATACGAAACTTCCAATAAATACGCTTTCCTTATGCCTCCAACCGGTAATTTCGAGCTCAACAGGACATATACATTACCTATAATCATTTTGAACCGAAAAATCAACAAAAAAAAATTTTCAATTTTTTGCGAAAATCCCTGATGGTTATTAGCCTTACTTATTTTGAACGCTTAAAATTTATTGTCTCAGATTCCGTTTGTTTCGTTTATTTTTGATTGTTAATGTAATTATGAGAAGATCAACGTTTAATTTGCTTCAATATGTCGCCTCATTCGCCTGCAATCCAGGTTCGAAACATAATGTGGCCGAATCACAAAATACGAAACTTCCAATAACCACGCTTTTCTTATGCCTCCAACCGGTAATTTCGAGCTCAACAGGACATATACATTACCTATAATCATTTTGAACCGAAAAATCAACAAAAAAAAAATATCAATTTTTTGCGAAAATCCCTGATGGTTAGCCTTACTTATTTTGAACGCTTAAAATTTATTGTCTCAGATTCCGTTTGTTTCGTTTATTTTTGATTGTTAATGTAATTATGAGAAGATCAACGTTTAATTTGCTTCAATATGTCGCCTCATTCGCCTGCAATCCAGGTTCGAAACATAATGTGGCCGAATCACAAAATACGAAACTTCCAATAGGTCCTTATGCCTCCAACCGGTAATTTCGAGCTCAACAGGACATATACATTACCTATAATCATTTTGAACCGAAAAATCAACAAAAAAAAAATATCAATTTTTTGCGAAAATCCCTGATGTGTTAGCCTTACTTATTTTGAACGCTTAAAATTTATTGTCTCAGATTCCGTTTGTTTCGTTTATTTTTGATTGTTAATGTAATTATGAGAAGATCAACGTTTAATTTGCTTCAATATGTCGCCTCATTCGCCTGCAATCCAGGTTCGAAACATAATGTGGCCGAATCACAAAATACGAAACTTCCAATAACCACGCTTTTCTTATGCCTCCAACCGGTAATTTCGAGCTCAACAGGACATATACATTACCTATAATCATTTTGAACCGAAAAATCAACAAAAAAAAAATTTCAATTTTTTGCGAAAATCCCTGATGGTTAGCCTTACTTATTTTGAACGCTTAAAATTTATTGTCTCAGATTCCGTTTGTTTCGTTTATTTTTGATTGTTAATGTAATTATGAGAAGATCAACGTTTAATTTGCTTCAATATGTCGCCTCATTCGCCTGCAATCCAGGTTCGAAACATAATGTGGCCGAATCACAAAATACGAAACTTCCAATAACCACGCTTTTCTTATGCCTCCAACCGGTAATTTCGAGCTCAACAGGACATATACATTACCTATAATCATTTTGAACCGAAAAATCAACAAAAAAAAAATTTCAATTTTTTGCGAAAATCCCTGATGGTTAGCCTTACTTATTTTGAACGCTTAAAATTTATTGTCTCAGATTCCGTTTGTTTCGTTTATTTTTGATTGTTAATGTAATTATGAGAAGATCAACGTTTAATTTGCTTCAATATGTCGCCTCATTCGCCTGCAATCCAGGTTCGAAACATAATGTGGCCGAATCACAAAATACGAAACTTCCAATAACCACGCTTTCCTTATGCCTCCAACCGGTAATTTCGGGCTCAACAGGACATATACATTACCTATAATCATTTTGAACCGAAAAATCAACAAAAAAAAAATATCAATTTTTTGCGAAAATCCCTGATGGTTAGCCTTACTTATTTTGAACGCTTAAAATTTATTGTCTCAGATTCCGTTTGTTTCGTTTATTTTTGATTGTTAATGTAATTATGAGAAGATCAACGTTTAATTTGCTTCAATATGTCGCCTCATTCGCCTGCAATCCAGGTTCGAAACATAATGTGGCCGAATCACAAAATACGAAACTTCCAATAACCACCCTTTTCTTATGCCTCCAACCGGTAATTTCGGGCTCAACAGGACATATACATTACCTATAATCATTTTGAACCGAAAAATCAACAAAAAAAAATTTTCAATTTTTTGCGAAAATCCCTGATGGTTATTAGCCTTACTTATTTTGAACGCTTAAAATTTATTGTCTCAGATTCCGTTTGTTTCGTTTATTTTTGATTGTTAATGTAATTATGAGAAGATCAAAGTTTAATTTGCTACACTATGTCGCCTCATTCGCCTGCAATCCAGGTTCGAAACATAATGTGGCCGAATCACAAAATACGAAACTTCCAATAACCACGCTTTTCTTATGCCTCCAACCGGTAATTTCGAGCTCAACAGGATATATACATTACCTATAATCATTTTGAACCGAAAAATCAACAAAAAAAAATTTTCAATTTTTTGCGAAAATCCCTGATGGTTAGCCTTACTTATTTTGAACGCTTAAAATTTATTGTCTCAGATTCCGTTTGTTTCGTTTATTTTTGATTGTTAATGTAATTATGAGAAGATCAACGTTTAATTTGCTTCAATATGTCGCCTCATTCGCCTGCAATCCAGGTTCGAAACATAATGTGGCCGAATCACAAAATACGAAACTTCCAATAACCACGCTTTCCTTATGCCTCCAACCGGTAATTTCGAGCTCAACAGGACATATACATTACCTATAATCATTTTGAACCGAAAAATCAACAAAAAAAAAATATCAATTTTTTGCGAAAATCCCTGATGGCTAGCCTTACTTATTTTGAACGCTTAAAATTTATTGTCTCAGATTCCGTTTGTTTCGTTTATTTTTGATTGTTAATGTAATTATGAGAAGATCAACGTTTAATTTGCTTCAATATGTCGCCTCATTCGCCTGCAATCCAGGTTCGAAACATAATGTGGCCGAATCACAAAATACGAAACTTCCAATAACCACCCTTTTCTTATGCCTCCAACCGGTAATTTCGAGCTCAACAGGACATATACATTACCTATAATCATTTTGAACCGAAAAATCAACAAAAAAAAAAAATATCAATTTTTTGCGAAAATCCCTGATGGTTATAGCCTTACTTATTTTGAACGCTTAAAATTTATTGTCTCAGATTCCGTTTGTTTCGTTTATTTTTGATTGTTAATGTAATTATGAGAAGATCAACGTTTAATTTGCTTCAATATGTCGCCTCATTCGCCTGCAATCCAGGTTCGAAACATAATGTGGCCGAATCACAAAATACGAAACTTCCAATAACCACGCTTTCCTTATGCCTCCAACCGGTAATTTCGAGCTCAACAGGACATATACATTACCTATAATCATTTTGAACCGAAAAATCAACAAAAAAAAATTTTCAATTTTTTGCGAAAGTTCCTGATGGTTAGCCTTACTTATTTTGAACGCTTAAAATTTATTGTCTCAGATTCCGTTTGTTTCGTTTATTTTTGATTGTTAATGTAATTATGAGAAGATCAACGTTTAATTTGCTTCAATATGTCGCCTCATTCGCCTGCAATCCAGGTTCGAAACATAATGTGGCCGAATCACAAAATACGAAACTTCCAATAACCACGCTTTCCTTATGCCTCCAACCGGTAATTTCGAGCTCAACAGGACATATACATTACCTATAATCATTTTGAACCGAAAAATCAACAAAAAAAAAATATCAATTTTTTGCGAAAATCCCTGATGGCTAGCCTTACTTATTTTGAACGCTTAAAATTTATTGTCTCAGATTCCGTTTGTTTCGTTTATTTTTGATTGTTAATGTAATTATGAGAAGATCAACGTTTAATTTGCTTCAATATGTCGCCTCATTCGCCTGCAATCCAGGTTCGAAACATAATGTGGCCGAATCACAAAATACGAAACTTCCAATAACCACCCTTTTCTTATGCCTCCAACCGGTAATTTCGGGCTCAACAGGACATATACATTACCTATAATCATTTTGAACCGAAAAATCAACAAAAAAAAATTTTCAATTTTTTGCGAAAATCCCTGATGGTTATTAGCCTTACTTATTTTGAACGCTTAAAATTTATTGTCTCAGATTCCGTTTGTTTCGTTTATTTTTGATTGTTAATGTAATTATGAGAAGATCAAAGTTTAATTTGCTACACTATGTCGCCTCATTCGCCTGCAATCCAGGTTCGAAACATAATGTGGCCGAATCACAAAATACGAAACTTCCAATAACCACGCTTTCCTTATGCCTCCAACCGGTAATTTCGAGCTCAACAGGACATATACATTACCTATAATCATTTTGAACCGAAAAATCAACAAAAAAAAATTTTCAATTTTTTGCGAAAATCCCTGATGGTTAGCCTTACTTATTTTGAACGCTTAAAATTTATTGTCTCAGATTGCGTTTGTTTCGTTTATTTTTGATTGTTAATGTAATTATGAGAAGATCAACGTTTAATTTGCTTCAATATGTCGCCTCATTCGCCTGCAATCCAGGTTCGAAACATAATGTGGCCGAATCACAAAATACGAAACTTCCAATAACCACGCTTTTCTTATGCCTCCAACCAGTAATTTCGAGCTCAACAGGACATATACATTACCTATAATCATTTTGAACCGAAAAATCAACAAAAAAAAATTTTCAATTTTTTGCGAAAATCCCTGATGGTTAGCCTTACTTATTTTGAACGCTTAAAATTTATTGTCTCAGATTCCGTTTGTTTCGTTTATTTTTGATTGTTAATGTAATTATGAGAAGATCAACGTTTAATTTGCTTCAATATGTCGCCTCATTCGCCTGCAATCCAGGTTCGAAACATAATGTGGCCGAATCACAAAATACGAAACTTCCAATAACCACGCTTTTCTTATGCCTCCAACCGGTAATTTCGAGCTCAACAGGACATATACATTACCTATAATCATTTTGAACCGAAAAATCAACAAAAAAAAATTTTCAATTTTTTGCGAAAATCCCTGATGGTTAGCCTTACTTATTTTGAACGCTTAAAATTTATTGTCTCAGATTCCGTTTGTTTCGTTTATTTTTGATTGTTAATGTAATTATGAGAAGATCAACGTTTAATTTGCTTCAATATGTCGCCTCATTCGCCTGCAATCCAGGTTCGAAACATAATGTGGCCGAATCACAAAATACGAAACTTCCAATAACCACGCTTTCCTTATGCCTCCAACCGGTAATTTCGGGCTCAACAGGACATATACATTACCTATAATCATTTTGAACCGAAAAATCAACAAAAAAAAAATATCAATTTTTTGCGAAAATCCCTGATGGTTAGCCTTACTTATTTTGAACGCTTAAAATTTATTGTCTCAGATTCCGTTTGTTTCGTTTATTTTTGATTGTTAATGTAATTATGAGAAGATCAACGTTTAATTTGCTTCAATATGTCGCCTCATTCGCCTGCAATCCAGGTTCGAAACATAATGTGGCCGAATCACAAAATACGAAACTTCCAATAACCACGCTTTTCTTATGCCTCCAACCGGTAATTTCGAGCTCAACAGGACATATACATTACCTATAATCATTTTGAACCGAAAAATCAACAAAAAAAAATTTTCAATTTTTTGCGAAAATCCCTGATGGTTATTAGCCTTACTTATTTTGAACGCTTAAAATTTATTGTCTCAGATTCCGTTTGTTTCGTTTATTTTTGATTGTTAATGTAATTATGAGAAGATCAAAGTTTAATTTGCTACACTATGTCGCCTCATTCGCCTGCAATCCAGGTTCGAAACATAATGTGGCCGAATCACAAAATACGAAACTTCCAATAACCACGCTTTTCTTATGCCTCCAACCGGTAATTTCGAGCTCAACAGGATATATACATTACCTATAATCATTTTGAACCGAAAAATCAACAAAAAAAAATTTTCAATTTTTTGCGAAAATCCCTGATGGTTAGCCTTACTTATTTTGAACGCTTAAAATTTATTGTCTCAGATTCCGTTTGTTTCGTTTATTTTTGATTGTTAATGTAATTATGAGAAGATCAACGTTTAATTTGCTTCAATATGTCGCCTCATTCGCCTGCAATCCAGGTTCGAAACATAATGTGGCCGAATCACAAAATACGAAACTTCCAATAACCACGCTTTCCTTATGCCTCCAACCGGTAATTTCGAGCTCAACAGGACATATACATTACCTATAATCATTTTGAACCGAAAAATCAACAAAAAAAAAAATATCAATTTTTTGCGAAAATCCCTGATGGTTAGCCTTACTTATTTTGAACGCTTAAAATTTATTGTCTCAGATTCCGTTTGTTTCGTTTATTTTTGATTGTTAATGTAATTATGAGAAGATCAACGTTTAATTTACTTCAATATGTCGCCTCATTCGCCTGCAATCCAGGTTCGAAACATAATGTGGCCGAATCACAAAATACGAAACTTCCAATAACCACGCTTTTCTTATGCCTCCAACCGGTAATTTCGAGCTCAACAGGACATATACATTACCTATAATCATTTTGAACCGAAAAATCAACAAAAAAAAATTTTCAATTTTTTGCGAAAATCCCTGATGGTTAGCCTTACTTATTTTGAACGCTTAAAATTTATTGTCTCAGATTCCGTTTGTTTCGTTTATTTTTGATTGTTAATGTAATTATGAGAAGATCAATGTTTAATTTGCTTCAATATGTCACCTCATTCGCCTGCAATCCAGGTTCGAAACATAATGTGGCCGAATCACAAAATACGAAACTTCCAATAACCACGCTTTTCTTATGCCTCCAACCGGTAATTTCGAGCTCAACAGGACATATACATTACCTATAATCATTTTGAACCGAAAAATCAACAAAAAAAAATTTTCAATTTTTTGCGAAAATCCCTGATGGTTAGCCTTACTTATTTTGA
Organism: Nephrotoma flavescens; assembly: GCA_932526605.1. Lineage (NCBI taxonomy): Eukaryota > Metazoa > Arthropoda > Insecta > Diptera > Tipulidae > Nephrotoma > Nephrotoma flavescens. The sequence goes on along the minus strand of OW052220.1, from coordinate 69,574,217 downwards.
ACGCTTAAAATTTATTGTCTCAGATTCCGTTTGTTTCGTTTATTTTTGATTGTTAATGTAATTATGAGAAGATCAATGTTTAATTTGCTTCAATATGTCACCTCATTCGCCTGCAATCCAGGTTCGAAACATAATGTGGCCGAATCACAAAATACGAAACTTCCAATAACCACGCTTTTCTTATGCCTCCAACCGGTAATTTCGAGCTCAACAGGACATATACATTACCTATAATCATTTTGAACCGAAAAATCAACAAAAAAAAATTTTCAATTTTTTGCGAAAATCCCTGTTAACCTTACTTATTTTGAACGCTTAAAATTTATTGTCTCAGATTCCGTTTGTTTCGTTTATTTTTGATTGTTAATGTAATTATGAGAAGATCAACGTTTAATTTGCTTCAATATGTCGCCTCATTCGCCTGCAATCCAGGTTCGAAACATAATGTGGCCGAATCACAAAATACGAAACTTCCAATAACCACGCTTTTCTTATGCCTCCAACTGGTAATTTCGAGCTCAACAGGACATATACATTACCTATAATCATTTTGAACCGAAAAATCAACAAAAAAAAATTTTCAATTTTTTGCGAAAATCCCTGATGGTTAGCCTTACTTATTTTGAACGCTTAAAATTTATTGTCTCAGATTCCGTTTGTTTCGTTTATTTTTGATTGTTAATGTAATTATGAGAAGATCAACGTTTAATTTGCTTCAATATGTCGCCTCATTCGCCTGCAATCCAGGTTCGAAACATAATGTGGCCGAATCACAAAATACGAAACTTCCAATAACCACGCTTTTCTTATGCCTCCAACCGGTAATTTCGAGCTCAACAGGACATATACATTACCTATAATCATTTTGAACCGAAAAATCAACAAAAAAAAATTTTCAATTTTTTGCGAAAATCCCTGATGGTTAGCCTTACTTATTTTGAACGCTTAAAATTTATTGTCTCAGATTCCGTTTGTTTCGTTTATTTTTGATTGTTAATGTAATTATGAGAAGATCAATGTTTAATTTGCTTCAATATGTCACCTCATTCGCCTGCAATCCAGGTTCGAAACATAATGTGGCCGAATCACAAAATACGAAACTTCCAATAACCACGCTTTCCTTATGCCTCCAACCGGTAATTTCGAGCTCAACAGGACATATACATTACCTATAATCATTTTGAACCGAAAAATCAACAAAAAAAAATTTTCAATTTTTTGCGAAAATCCCTGATGGTTAGCCTTACTTATTTTGAACGCTTAAAATTTATTGTCTCAGATTCCGTTTGTTTCGTTTATTTTTGATTGTTAATGTAATTATGAGAAGATCAACGTTTAATTTGCTTCAATATGTCGCCTCATTCGCCTGCAATCCAGGTTCGAAACATAATGTGGCCGAATCACAAAATACGAAACTTCCAATAACCACGCTTTTCTTATGCCTCCAACCGGTAATTTCGAGCTCAACAGGACATATACATTACCTATAATCATTTTGAACCGAAAAATCAACAAAAAAAAATTTTCAATTTTTTGCGAAAATCCCTGATGGTTAGCCTTACTTATTTTGAACGCTTAAAATTTATTGTCTCAGATTCCGTTTGTTTCGTTTATTTTTGATTGTTAATGTAATTATGAGAAGATCAATGTTTAATTTGCTTCAATATGTCACCTCATTCGCCTGCAATCCAGGTTCGAAACATAATGTGGCCGAATCACAAAATACGAAACTTCCAATAACCACGCTTTTCTTATGCCTCCAACCGGTAATTTCGAGCTCAACAGGACATATACATTACCTATAATCATTTTGAACCGAAAAATCAACAAAAAAAAATTTTCAATTTTTTGCGAAAATCCCTGTTAACCTTACTTATTTTGAACGCTTAAAATTTATTGTCTCAGATTCCGTTTGTTTCGTTTATTTTTGATTGTTAATGTAATTATGAGAAGATCAACGTTTAATTTGCTTCAATATGTCGCCTCATTCGCCTGCAATCCAGGTTCGAAACATAATGTGACCGAATCACAAAATACGAAACTTCCAATAACCACGCTTTTCTTATGCCTCCAACTGGTAATTTCGAGCTCAACAGGACATATACATTACCTATAATCATTTTGAACCGAAAAATCAACAAAAAAAAATTTTCAATTTTTTGCGAAAATCCCTGATGGTTAGCCTTACTTATTTTGAACGCTTAAAATTTATTGTCTCAGATTCCGTTTGTTTCGTTTATTTTTGATTGTTAATGTAATTATGAGAAGATCAACGTTTAATTTGCTTCAATATGTCGCCTCATTCGCCTGCAATCCAGGTTCGAAACATAATGTGGCCGAATCACAAAATACGAAACTTCCAATAACCACGCTTTTCTTATGCCTCCAACCGGTAATTTCGAGCTCAACAGGACATATACATTACCTATAATCATTTTGAACCGAAAAATCAACAAAAAAAAATTTTCAATTTTTTGCGAAAATCCCTGATGGTTAGCCTTACTTATTTTGAACGCTTAAAATTTATTGTCTCAGATTCCGTTTGTTTCGTTTATTTTTGATTGTTAATGTAATTATGAGAAGATCAATGTTTAATTTGCTTCAATATGTCACCTCATTCGCCTGCAATCCAGGTTCGAAACATAATGTGGCCGAATCACAAAATACGAAACTTCCAATAACCACGCTTTCCTTATGCCTCCAACCGGTAATTTCGAGCTCAACAGGACATATACATTACCTATAATCATTTTGAACCGAAAAATCAACAAAAAAAAATTTTCAATTTTTTGCGAAAATCCCTGATGGTTAGCCTTACTTATTTTGAACGCTTAAAATTTATTGTCTCAGATTCCGTTTGTTTCGTTTATTTTTGATTGTTAATGTAATTATGAGAAGATCAACGTTTAATTTGCTTCAATATGTCGCCTCATTCGCCTGCAATCCAGGTTCGAAACATAATGTGGCCGAATCACAAAATACGAAACTTCCAATAACCACGCTTTTCTTATGCCTCCAACCAGTAATTTCGAGCTCAACAGGACATATACATTACCTATAATCATTTTGAACCGAAAAATCAACAAAAAAAAATTTTCAATTTTTTGCGAAAATCCCTGATGGTTAGCCTTACTTATTTTGAACGCTTAAAATTTATTGTCTCAGATTCCGTTTGTTTCGTTTATTTTTGATTGTTAATGTAATTATGAGAAGATCAACGTTTAATTTGCTTCAATATGTCGCCTCATTCGCCTGCAATCCAGGTTCGAAACATAATGTGGCCGAATCACAAAATACGAAACTTCCAATAACCACGCTTTTCTTATGCCTCCAACCGGTAATTTCGAGCTCAACAGGACATATACATTACCTATAATCATTTTGAACCGAAAAATCAACAAAAAAAAATTTTCAATTTTTTGCGAAAATCCCTGATGGTTAGCCTTACTTATTTTGAACGCTTAAAATTTATTGTCTCAGATTCCGTTTGTTTCGTTTATTTTTGATTGTTAATGTAATTATGAGAAGATCAATGTTTAATTTGCTTCAATATGTCACCTCATTCGCCTGCAATCCAGGTTCGAAACATAATGTGGCCGAATCACAAAATACGAAACTTCCAATAACCACGCTTTCCTTATGCCTCCAACCGGTAATTTCGAGCTCAACAGGACATATACATTACCTATAATCATTTTGAACCGAAAAATCAACAAAAAAAAATTTTCAATTTTTTGCGAAAATCCCTGATGGTTAGCCTTACTTATTTTGAACGCTTAAAATTTATTGTCTCAGATTCCGTTTGTTTCGTTTATTTTTGATTGTTAATGTAATTATGAGAAGATCAACGTTTAATTTGCTTCAATATGTCGCCTCATTCGCCTGCAATCCAGGTTCGAAACATAATGTGGCCGAATCACAAAATACGAAACTTCCAATAACCACGCTTTTCTTATGCCTCCAACCAGTAATTTCGAGCTCAACAGGACATATACATTACCTATAATCATTTTGAACCGAAAAATCAACAAAAAAAAATTTTCAATTTTTTGCGAAAATCCCTGATGGTTAGCCTTACTTATTTTGAACGCTTAAAATTTATTGTCTCAGATTCCGTTTGTTTCGTTTATTTTTGATTGTTAATGTAATTATGAGAAGATCAATGTTTAATTTGCTTCAATATGTCACCTCATTCGCCTGCAATCCAGGTTCGAAACATAATGTGGCCGAATCACAAAATACGAAACTTCCAATAACCACGCTTTCCTTATGCCTCCAACCGGTAATTTCGAGCTCAACAGGACATATACATTACCTATAATCATTTTGAACCGAAAAATCAACAAAAAAAAATTTTCAATTTTTTGCGAAAATCCCTGATGGTTAGCCTTACTTATTTTGAACGCTTAAAATTTATTGTCTCAGATTCCGTTTGTTTCGTTTATTTTTGATTGTTAATGTAATTATGAGAAGATCAACGTTTAATTTGCTTCAATATGTCGCCTCATTCGCCTGCAATCCAGGTTCGAAACATAATGTGACCGAATCACAAAATACGAAACTTCCAATAACCACGCTTTTCTTATGCCTCCAACTGGTAATTTCGAGCTCAACAGGACATATACATTACCTATAATCATTTTGAACCGAAAAATCAACAAAAAAAAATTTTCAATTTTTTGCGAAAATCCCTGATGGTTAGCCTTACTTATTTTGAACGCTTAAAATTTATTGTCTCAGATTCCGTTTGTTTCGTTTATTTTTGATTGTTAATGTAATTATGAGAAGATCAACGTTTAATTTGCTTCAATATGTCGCCTCATTCGCCTGCAATCCAGGTTCGAAACATAATGTGGCCGAATCACAAAATACGAAACTTCCAATAACCACGCTTTTCTTATGCCTCCAACCGGTAATTTCGAGCTCAACAGGACATATACATTACCTATAATCATTTTGAACCGAAAAATCAACAAAAAAAAATTTTCAATTTTTTGCGAAAATCCCTGATGGTTAGCCTTACTTATTTTGAACGCTTAAAATTTATTGTCTCAGATTCCGTTTGTTTCGTTTATTTTTGATTGTTAATGTAATTATGAGAAGATCAATGTTTAATTTGCTTCAATATGTCACCTCATTCGCCTGCAATCCAGGTTCGAAACATAATGTGGCCGAATCACAAAATACGAAACTTCCAATAACCACGCTTTCCTTATGCCTCCAACCGGTAATTTCGAGCTCAACAGGACATATACATTACCTATAATCATTTTGAACCGAAAAATCAACAAAAAAAAATTTTCAATTTTTTGCGAAAATCCCTGATGGTTAGCCTTACTTATTTTGAACGCTTAAAATTTATTGTCTCAGATTCCGTTTGTTTCGTTTATTTTTGATTGTTAATGTAATTATGAGAAGATCAACGTTTAATTTGCTTCAATATGTCGCCTCATTCGCCTGCAATCCAGGTTCGAAACATAATGTGGCCGAATCACAAAATACGAAACTTCCAATAACCACGCTTTTCTTATGCCTCCAACCAGTAATTTCGAGCTCAACAGGACATATACATTACCTATAATCATTTTGAACCGAAAAATCAACAAAAAAAAATTTTCAATTTTTTGCGAAAATCCCTGATGGTTAGCCTTACTTATTTTGAACGCTTAAAATTTATTGTCTCAGATTCCGTTTGTTTCGTTTATTTTTGATTGTTAATGTAATTATGAGAAGATCAACGTTTAATTTGCTTCAATATGTCGCCTCATTCGCCTGCAATCCAGGTTCGAAACATAATGTGGCCGAATCACAAAATACGAAACTTCCAATAACCACGCTTTTCTTATGCCTCCAACCGGTAATTTCGAGCTCAACAGGACATATACATTACCTATAATCATTTTGAACCGAAAAATCAACAAAAAAAAATTTTCAATTTTTTGCGAAAATCCCTGATGGTTAGCCTTACTTATTTTGAACGCTTAAAATTTATTGTCTCAGATTCCGTTTGTTTCGTTTATTTTTGATTGTTAATGTAATTATGAGAAGATCAATGTTTAATTTGCTTCAATATGTCACCTCATTCGCCTGCAATCCAGGTTCGAAACATAATGTGGCCGAATCACAAAATACGAAACTTCCAATAACCACGCTTTCCTTATGCCTCCAACCGGTAATTTCGAGCTCAACAGGACATATACATTACCTATAATCATTTTGAACCGAAAAATCAACAAAAAAAAATTTTCAATTTTTTGCGAAAATCCCTGATGGTTAGCCTTACTTATTTTGAACGCTTAAAATTTATTGTCTCAGATTCCGTTTGTTTCGTTTATTTTTGATTGTTAATGTAATTATGAGAAGATCAACGTTTAATTTGCTTCAATATGTCGCCTCATTCGCCTGCAATCCAGGTTCGAAACATAATGTGGCCGAATCACAAAATACGAAACTTCCAATAACCACGCTTTTCTTATGCCTCCAACCAGTAATTTCGAGCTCAACAGGACATATACATTACCTATAATCATTTTGAACCGAAAAATCAACAAAAAAAAATTTTCAATTTTTTGCGAAAATCCCTGATGGTTAGCCTTACTTATTTTGAACGCTTAAAATTTATTGTCTCAGATTCCGTTTGTTTCGTTTATTTTTGATTGTTAATGTAATTATGAGAAGATCAATGTTTAATTTGCTTCAATATGTCACCTCATTCGCCTGCAATCCAGGTTCGAAACATAATGTGGCCGAATCACAAAATACGAAACTTCCAATAACCACGCTTTCCTTATGCCTCCAACCGGTAATTTCGAGCTCAACAGGACATATACATTACCTATAATCATTTTGAACCGAAAAATCAACAAAAAAAAATTTTCAATTTTTTGCGAAAATCCCTGATGGTTAGCCTTACTTATTTTGAACGCTTAAAATTTATTGTCTCAGATTCCGTTTGTTTCGTTTATTTTTGATTGTTAATGTAATTATGAGAAGATCAACGTTTAATTTGCTTCAATATGTCGCCTCATTCGCCTGCAATCCAGGTTCGAAACATAATGTGGCCGAATCACAAAATACGAAACTTCCAATAACCACGCTTTTCTTATGCCTCCAACCAGTAATTTCGAGCTCAACAGGACATATACATTACCTATAATCATTTTGAACCGAAAAATCAACAAAAAAAAATTTTCAATTTTTTGCGAAAATCCCTGATGGTTAGCCTTACTTATTTTGAACGCTTAAAATTTATTGTCTCAGATTCCGTTTGTTTCGTTTATTTTTGATTGTTAATGTAATTATGAGAAGATCAATGTTTAATTTGCTTCAATATGTCACCTCATTCGCCTGCAATCCAGGTTCGAAACATAATGTGGCCGAATCACAAAATACGAAACTTCCAATAACCACGCTTTCCTTATGCCTCCAACCGGTAATTTCGAGCTCAACAGGACATATACATTACCTATAATCATTTTGAACCGAAAAATCAACAAAAAAAAATTTTCAATTTTTTGCGAAAATCCCTGATGGTTAGCCTTACTTATTTTGAACGCTTAAAATTTATTGTCTCAGATTCCGTTTGTTTCGTTTATTTTTGATTGTTAATGTAATTATGAGAAGATCAACGTTTAATTTGCTTCAATATGTCGCCTCATTCGCCTGCAATCCAGGTTCGAAACATAATGTGGCCGAATCACAAAATACGAAACTTCCAATAACCACGCTTTTCTTATGCCTCCAACCAGTAATTTCGAGCTCAACAGGACATATACATTACCTATAATCATTTTGAACCGAAAAATCAACAAAAAAAAATTTTCAATTTTTTGCGAAAATCCCTGATGGTTAGCCTTACTTATTTTGAACGCTTAAAATTTATTGTCTCAGATTCCGTTTGTTTCGTTTATTTTTGATTGTTAATGTAATTATGAGAAGATCAATGTTTAATTTGCTTCAATATGTCACCTCATTCGCCTGCAATCCAGGTTCGAAACATAATGTGGCCGAATCACAAAATACGAAACTTCCAATAACCACGCTTTCCTTATGCCTCCAACCGGTAATTTCGAGCTCAACAGGACATATACATTACCTATAATCATTTTGAACCGAAAAATCAACAAAAAAAAATTTTCAATTTTTTGCGAAAATCCCTGATGGTTAGCCTTACTTATTTTGAACGCTTAAAATTTATTGTCTCAGATTCCGTTTGTTTCGTTTATTTTTGATTGTTAATGTAATTATGAGAAGATCAACGTTTAATTTGCTTCAATATGTCGCCTCATTCGCCTGCAATCCAGGTTCGAAACATAATGTGGCCGAATCACAAAATACGAAACTTCCAATAACCACGCTTTTCTTATGCCTCCAACCGGTAATTTCGAGCTCAACAGGACATATACATTACCTATAATCATTTTGAACCGAAAAATCAACAAAAAAAAATTTTCAATTTTTTGCGAAAATCCCTGATGGTTAGCCTTACTTATTTTGAACGCTTAAAATTTATTGTCTCAGATTCCGTTTGTTTCGTTTATTTTTGATTGTTAATGTAATTATGAGAAGATCAATGTTTAATTTGCTTCAATATGTCACCTCATTCGCCTGCAATCCAGGTTCGAAACATAATGTGGCCGAATCACAAAATACGAAACTTCCAATAACCACGCTTTCCTTATGCCTCCAACCGGTAATTTCGAGCTCAACAGGACATATACATTACCTATAATCATTTTGAACCGAAAAATCAACAAAAAAAAATTTTCAATTTTTTGCGAAAATCCCTGATGGTTAGCCTTACTTATTTTGAACGCTTAAAATTTATTGTCTCAGATTCCGTTTGTTTCGTTTATTTTTGATTGTTAATGTAATTATGAGAAGATCAACGTTTAATTTGCTTCAATATGTCGCCTCATTCGCCTGCAATCCAGGTTCGAAACATAATGTGGCCGAATCACAAAATACGAAACTTCCAATAACCACGCTTTTCTTATGCCTCCAACCGGTAATTTCGAGCTCAACAGGACATATACATTACCTATAATCATTTTGAACCGAAAAATCAACAAAAAAAAATTTTCAATTTTTTGCGAAAATCCCTGATGGTTAGCCTTACTTATTTTGAACGCTTAAAATTTATTGTCTCAGATTCCGTTTGTTTCGTTTATTTTTGATTGTTAATGTAATTATGAGAAGATCAACGTTTAATTTGCTTCAATATGTCGCCTCATTCGCCTGCAATCCAGGTTCGAAACATAATGTGGCCGAATCACAAAATACGAAACTTCCAATAACCACGCTTTTCTTATGCCTCCAACCAGTAATTTCGAGCTCAACAGGACATATACATTACCTATAATCATTTTGAACCGAAAAATCAACAAAAAAAAATTTTCAATTTTTTGCGAAAATCCCTGATGGTTAGCCTTACTTATTTTGAACGCTTAAAATTTATTGTCTCAGATTCCGTTTGTTTCGTTTATTTTTGATTGTTAATGTAATTATGAGAAGATCAATGTTTAATTTGCTTCAATATGTCACCTCATTCGCCTGCAATCCAGGTTCGAAACATAATGTGGCCGAATCACAAAATACGAAACTTCCAATAACCACGCTTTCCTTATGCCTCCAACCGGTAATTTCGAGCTCAACAGGACATATACATTACCTATAATCATTTTGAACCGAAAAATCAACAAAAAAAAATTTTCAATTTTTTGCGAAAATCCCTGATGGTTAGCCTTACTTATTTTGAACGCTTAAAATTTATTGTCTCAGATTCCGTTTGTTTCGTTTATTTTTGATTGTTAATGTAATTATGAGAAGATCAATGTTTAATTTGCTTCAATATGTCACCTCATTCGCCTGCAATCCAGGTTCGAAACATAATGTGGCCGAATCACAAAATACGAAACTTCCAATAACCACGCTTTTCTTATGCCTCCAACCGGTAATTTCGAGCTCAACAGGACATATACATTACCTATAATCATTTTGAACCGAAAAATCAACAAAAAAAAATTTTCAATTTTTTGCGAAAATCCCTGATGGTTAGCCTTACTTATTTTGAACGCTTAAAATTTATTGTCTCAGATTCCGTTTGTTTCGTTTATTTTTGATTGTTAATGTAATTATGAGAAGATCAATGTTTAATTTGCTTCAATATGTCACCTCATTCGCCTGCAATCCAGGTTCGAAACATAATGTGGCCGAATCACAAAATACGAAACTTCCAATAACCACGCTTTCCTTATGCCTCCAACCGGTAATTTCGAGCTCAACAGGACATATACATTACCTATAATCATTTTGAACCGAAAAATCAACAAAAAAAAATTTTCAATTTTTTGCGAAAATCCCTGATGGTTAGCCTTACTTATTTTGAACGCTTAAAATTTATTGTCTCAGATTCCGTTTGTTTCGTTTATTTTTGATTGTTAATGTAATTATGAGAAGATCAATGTTTAATTTGCTTCAATATGTCACCTCATTCGCCTGCAATCCAGGTTCGAAACATAATGTGGCCGAATCACAAAATACGAAACTTCCAATAACCACGCTTTTCTTATGCCTCCAACCGGTAATTTCGAGCTCAACAGGACATATACATTACCTATAATCATTTTGAACCGAAAAATCAACAAAAAAAAATTTTCAATTTTTTGCGAAAATCCCTGATGGTTAGCCTTACTTATTTTGAACGCTTAAAATTTATTGTCTCAGATTCCGTTTGTTTCGTTTATTTTTGATTGTTAATGTAATTATGAGAAGATCAATGTTTAATTTGCTTCAATATGTCACCTCATTCGCCTGCAATCCAGGTTCGAAACATAATGTGGCCGAATCACAAAATACGAAACTTCCAATAACCACGCTTTCCTTATGCCTCCAACCGGTAATTTCGAGCTCAACAGGACATATACATTACCTATAATCATTTTGAACCGAAAAATCAACAAAAAAAAATTTTCAATTTTTTGCGAAAATCCCTGATGGTTAGCCTTACTTATTTTGAACGCTTAAAATTTATTGTCTCAGATTCCGTTTGTTTCGTTTATTTTTGATTGTTAATGTAATTATGAGAAGATCAACGTTTAATTTGCTTCAATATGTCGCCTCATTCGCCTGCAATCCAGGTTCGAAACATAATGTGGCCGAATCACAAAATACGAAACTTCCAATAACCACGCTTTTCTTATGCCTCCAACCAGTAATTTCGAGCTCAACAGGACATATACATTACCTATAATCATTTTGAACCGAAAAATCAACAAAAAAAAATTTTCAATTTTTTGCGAAAATCCCTGATGGTTAGCCTTACTTATTTTGAACGCTTAAAATTTATTGTCTCAGATTCCGTTTGTTTCGTTTATTTTTGATTGTTAATGTAATTATGAGAAGATCAATGTTTAATTTGCTTCAATATGTCACCTCATTCGCCTGCAATCCAGGTTCGAAACATAATGTGGCCGAATCACAAAATACGAAACTTCCAATAACCACGCTTTCCTTATGCCTCCAACCGGTAATTTCGAGCTCAACAGGACATATACATTACCTATAATCATTTTGAACCGAAAAATCAACAAAAAAAAATTTTCAATTTTTTGCGAAAATCCCTGATGGTTAGCCTTACTTATTTTGAACGCTTAAAATTTATTGTCTCAGATTCCGTTTGTTTCGTTTATTTTTGATTGTTAATGTAATTATGAGAAGATCAACGTTTAATTTGCTTCAATATGTCGCCTCATTCGCCTGCAATCCAGGTTCGAAACATAATGTGGCCGAATCACAAAATACGAAACTTCCAATAACCACGCTTTTCTTATGCCTCCAACCGGTAATTTCGAGCTCAACAGGACATATACATTACCTATAATCATTTTGAACCGAAAAATCAACAAAAAAAAATTTTCAATTTTTTGCGAAAATCCCTGATGGTTAGCCTTACTTATTTTGAACGCTTAAAATTTATTGTCTCAGATTCCGTTTGTTTCGTTTATTTTTGATTGTTAATGTAATTATGAGAAGATCAATGTTTAATTTGCTTCAATATGTCACCTCATTCGCCTGCAATCCAGGTTCGAAACATAATGTGGCCGAATCACAAAATACGAAACTTCCAATAACCACGCTTTCCTTATGCCTCCAACCGGTAATTTCGAGCTCAACAGGACATATACATTACCTATAATCATTTTGAACCGAAAAATCAACAAAAAAAAATTTTCAATTTTTTGCGAAAATCCCTGATGGTTAGCCTTACTTATTTTGAACGCTTAAAATTTATTGTCTCAGATTCCGTTTGTTTCGTTTATTTTTGATTGTTAATGTAATTATGAGAAGATCAACGTTTAATTTGCTTCAATATGTCGCCTCATTCGCCTGCAATCCAGGTTCGAAACATAATGTGGCCGAATCACAAAATACGAAACTTCCAATAACCACGCTTTTCTTATGCCTCCAACCAGTAATTTCGAGCTCAACAGGACATATACATTACCTATAATCATTTTGAACCGAAAAATCAACAAAAAAAAATTTTCAATTTTTTGCGAAAATCCCTGATGGTTAGCCTTACTTATTTTGAACGCTTAAAATTTATTGTCTCAGATTCCGTTTGTTTCGTTTATTTTTGATTGTTAATGTAATTATGAGAAGATCAACGTTTAATTTGCTTCAATATGTCGCCTCATTCGCCTGCAATCCAGGTTCGAAACATAATGTGGCCGAATCACAAAATACGAAACTTCCAATAACCACGCTTTTCTTATGCCTCCAACCGGTAATTTCGAGCTCAACAGGACATATACATTACCTATAATCATTTTGAACCGAAAAATCAACAAAAAAAAATTTTCAATTTTTTGCGAAAATCCCTGATGGTTAGCCTTACTTATTTTGAACGCTTAAAATTTATTGTCTCAGATTCCGTTTGTTTCGTTTATTTTTGATTGTTAATGTAATTATGAGAAGATCAATGTTTAATTTGCTTCAATATGTCACCTCATTCGCCTGCAATCCAGGTTCGAAACATAATGTGGCCGAATCACAAAATACGAAACTTCCAATAACCACGCTTTTCTTATGCCTCCAACCGGTAATTTCGAGCTCAACAGGACATATACATTACCTATAATCATTTTGAACCGAAAAATCAACAAAAAAAAATTTTCAATTTTTTGCGAAAATCCCTGATGGTTAGCCTTACTTATTTTGAACGCTTAAAATTTATTGTCTCAGATTCCGTTTGTTTCGTTTATTTTTGATTGTTAATGTAATTATGAGAAGATCAACGTTTAATTTGCTTCAATATGTCGCCTCATTCGCCTGCAATCCAGGTTCGAAACATAATGTGGCCGAATCACAAAATACGAAACTTCCAATAACCACGCTTTTCTTATGCCTCCAACCAGTAATTTCGAGCTCAACAGGACATATACATTACCTATAATCATTTTGAACCGAAAAATCAACAAAAAAAAATTTTCAATTTTTTGCGAAAATCCCTGATGGTTAGCCTTACTTATTTTGAACGCTTAAAATTTATTGTCTCAGATTCCGTTTGTTTCGTTTATTTTTGATTGTTAATGTAATTATGAGAAGATCAACGTTTAATTTGCTTCAATATGTCGCCTCATTCGCCTGCAATCCAGGTTCGAAACATAATGTGGCCGAATCACAAAATACGAAACTTCCAATAACCACGCTTTTCTTATGCCTCCAACCGGTAATTTCGAGCTCAACAGGACATATACATTACCTATAATCATTTTGAACCGAAAAATCAACAAAAAAAAATTTTCAATTTTTTGCGAAAATCCCTGATGGTTAGCCTTACTTATTTTGAACGCTTAAAATTTATTGTCTCAGATTCCGTTTGTTTCGTTTATTTTTGATTGTTAATGTAATTATGAGAAGATCAATGTTTAATTTGCTTCAATATGTCACCTCATTCGCCTGCAATCCAGGTTCGAAACATAATGTGGCCGAATCACAAAATACGAAACTTCCAATAACCACGCTTTCCTTATGCCTCCAACCGGTAATTTCGAGCTCAACAGGACATATACATTACCTATAATCATTTTGAACCGAAAAATCAACAAAAAAAAATTTTCAATTTTTTGCGAAAATCCCTGATGGTTAGCCTTACTTATTTTGAACGCTTAAAATTTATTGTCTCAGATTCCGTTTGTTTCGTTTATTTTTGATTGTTAATGTAATTATGAGAAGATCAACGTTTAATTTGCTTCAATATGTCGCCTCATTCGCCTGCAATCCAGGTTCGAAACATAATGTGGCCGAATCACAAAATACGAAACTTCCAATAACCACGCTTTTCTTATGCCTCCAACCAGTAATTTCGAGCTCAACAGGACATATACATTACCTATAATCATTTTGAACCGAAAAATCAACAAAAAAAAATTTTCAATTTTTTGCGAAAATCCCTGATGGTTAGCCTTACTTATTTTGAACGCTTAAAATTTATTGTCTCAGATTCCGTTTGTTTCGTTTATTTTTGATTGTTAATGTAATTATGAGAAGATCAACGTTTAATTTGCTTCAATATGTCGCCTCATTCGCCTGCAATCCAGGTTCGAAACATAATGTGGCCGAATCACAAAATACGAAACTTCCAATAACCACGCTTTTCTTATGCCTCCAACCGGTAATTTCGAGCTCAACAGGACATATACATTACCTATAATCATTTTGAACCGAAAAATCAACAAAAAAAAATTTTCAATTTTTTGCGAAAATCCCTGATGGTTAGCCTTACTTATTTTGAACGCTTAAAATTTATTGTCTCAGATTCCGTTTGTTTCGTTTATTTTTGATTGTTAATGTAATTATGAGAAGATCAATGTTTAATTTGCTTCAATATGTCACCTCATTCGCCTGCAATCCAGGTTCGAAACATAATGTGGCCGAATCACAAAATACGAAACTTCCAATAACCACGCTTTCCTTATGCCTCCAACCGGTAATTTCGAGCTCAACAGGACATATACATTACCTATAATCATTTTGAACCGAAAAATCAACAAAAAAAATTTTTCAATTTTTTGCGAAAATCCCTGATGGTTAGCCTTACTTATTTTGAACGCTTAAAATTTATTGTCTCAGATTCCGTTTGTTTCGTTTATTTTTGATTGTTAATGTAATTATGAGAAGATCAACGTTTAATTTGCTTCAATATGTCGCCTCATTCGCCTGCAATCCAGGTTCGAAACATAATGTGGCCGAATCACAAAATACGAAACTTCCAATAACCACGCTTTTCTTATGCCTCCAACCAGTAATTTCGAGCTCAACAGGACATATACATTACCTATAATCATTTTGAACCGAAAAATCAACAAAAAAAAATTTTCAATTTTTTGCGAAAATCCCTGATGGTTAGCCTTACTTATTTTGAACGCTTAAAATTTATTGTCTCAGATTCCGTTTGTTTCGTTTATTTTTGATTGTTAATGTAATTATGAGAAGATCAATGTTTAATTTGCTTCAATATGTCACCTCATTCGCCTGCAATCCAGGTTCGAAACATAATGTGGCCGAATCACAAAATACGAAACTTCCAATAACCACGCTTTCCTTATGCCTCCAACCGGTAATTTCGAGCTCAACAGGACATATACATTACCTATAATCATTTTGAACCGAAAAATCAACAAAAAAAAATTTTCAATTTTTTGCGAAAATCCCTGATGGTTAGCCTTACTTATTTTGAACGCTTAAAATTTATTGTCTCAGATTCCGTTTGTTTCGTTTATTTTTGATTGTTAATGTAATTATGAGAAGATCAACGTTTAATTTGCTTCAATATGTCGCCTCATTCGCCTGCAATCCAGGTTCGAAACATAATGTGGCCGAATCACAAAATACGAAACTTCCAATAACCACGCTTTTCTTATGCCTCCAACCGGTAATTTCGAGCTCAACAGGACATATACATTACCTATAATCATTTTGAACCGAAAAATCAACAAAAAAAAATTTTCAATTTTTTGCGAAAATCCCTGATGGTTAGCCTTACTTATTTTGAACGCTTAAAATTTATTGTCTCAGATTCCGTTTGTTTCGTTTATTTTTGATTGTTAATGTAATTATGAGAAGATCAATGTTTAATTTGCTTCAATATGTCACCTCATTCGCCTGCAATCCAGGTTCGAAACATAATGTGGCCGAATCACAAAATACGAAACTTCCAATAACCACGCTTTCCTTATGCCTCCAACCGGTAATTTCGAGCTCAACAGGACATATACATTACCTATAATCATTTTGAACCGAAAAATCAACAAAAAAAAATTTTCAATTTTTTGCGAAAATCCCTGATGGTTAGCCTTACTTATTTTGAACGCTTAAAATTTATTGTCTCAGATTCCGTTTGTTTCGTTTATTTTTGATTGTTAATGTAATTATGAGAAGATCAACGTTTAATTTGCTTCAATATGTCGCCTCATTCGCCTGCAATCCAGGTTCGAAACATAATGTGGCCGAATCACAAAATACGAAACTTCCAATAACCACGCTTTTCTTATGCCTCCAACCAGTAATTTCGAGCTCAACAGGACATATACATTACCTATAATCATTTTGAACCGAAAAATCAACAAAAAAAAATTTTCAATTTTTTGCGAAAATCCCTGATGGTTAGCCTTACTTATTTTGAACGCTTAAAATTTATTGTCTCAGATTCCGTTTGTTTCGTTTATTTTTGATTGTTAATGTAATTATGAGAAGATCAACGTTTAATTTGCTTCAATATGTCGCCTCATTCGCCTGCAATCCAGGTTCGAAACATAATGTGGCCGAATCACAAAATACGAAACTTCCAATAACCACGCTTTTCTTATGCCTCCAACCGGTAATTTCGAGCTCAACAGGACATATACATTACCTATAATCATTTTGAACCGAAAAATCAACAAAAAAAAATTTTCAATTTTTTGCGAAAATCCCTGATGGTTAGCCTTACTTATTTTGAACGCTTAAAATTTATTGTCTCAGATTCCGTTTGTTTCGTTTATTTTTGATTGTTAATGTAATTATGAGAAGATCAATGTTTAATTTGCTTCAATATGTCACCTCATTCGCCTGCAATCCAGGTTCGAAACATAATGTGGCCGAATCACAAAATACGAAACTTCCAATAACCACGCTTTTCTTATGCCTCCAACCGGTAATTTCGAGCTCAACAGGACATATACATTACCTATAATCATTTTGAACCGAAAAATCAACAAAAAAAAATTTTCAATTTTTTGCGAAAATCCCTGATGGTTAGCCTTACTTATTTTGAACGCTTAAAATTTATTGTCTCAGATTCCGTTTGTTTCGTTTATTTTTGATTGTTAATGTAATTATGAGAAGATCAACGTTTAATTTGCTTCAATATGTCGCCTCATTCGCCTGCAATCCAGGTTCGAAACATAATGTGGCCGAATCACAAAATACGAAACTTCCAATAACCACGCTTTTCTTATGCCTCCAACCAGTAATTTCGAGCTCAACAGGACATATACATTACCTATAATCATTTTGAACCGAAAAATCAACAAAAAAAAATTTTCAATTTTTTGCGAAAATCCCTGATGGTTAGCCTTACTTATTTTGAACGCTTAAAATTTATTGTCTCAGATTCCGTTTGTTTCGTTTATTTTTGATTGTTAATGTAATTATGAGAAGATCAACGTTTAATTTGCTTCAATATGTCGCCTCATTCGCCTGCAATCCAGGTTCGAAACATAATGTGGCCGAATCACAAAATACGAAACTTCCAATAACCACGCTTTTCTTATGCCTCCAACCGGTAATTTCGAGCTCAACAGGACATATACATTACCTATAATCATTTTGAACCGAAAAATCAACAAAAAAAAATTTTCAATTTTTTGCGAAAATCCCTGATGGTTAGCCTTACTTATTTTGAACGCTTAAAATTTATTGTCTCAGATTCCGTTTGTTTCGTTTATTTTTGATTGTTAATGTAATTATGAGAAGATCAATGTTTAATTTGCTTCAATATGTCACCTCATTCGCCTGCAATCCAGGTTCGAAACATAATGTGGCCGAATCACAAAATACGAAACTTCCAATAACCACGCTTTCCTTATGCCTCCAACCGGTAATTTCGAGCTCAACAGGACATATACATTACCTATAATCATTTTGAACCGAAAAATCAACAAAAAAAAATTTTCAATTTTTTGCGAAAATCCCTGATGGTTAGCCTTACTTATTTTGAACGCTTAAAATTTATTGTCTCAGATTCCGTTTGTTTCGTTTATTTTTGATTGTTAATGTAATTATGAGAAGATCAACGTTTAATTTGCTTCAATATGTCGCCTCATTCGCCTGCAATCCAGGTTCGAAACATAATGTGGCCGAATCACAAAATACGAAACTTCCAATAACCACGCTTTTCTTATGCCTCCAACCGGTAATTTCGAGCTCAACAGGACATATACATTACCTATAATCATTTTGAACCGAAAAATCAACAAAAAAAAATTTTCAATTTTTTGCGAAAATCCCTGATGGTTAGCCTTACTTATTTTGAACGCTTAAAATTTATTGTCTCAGATTCCGTTTGTTTCGTTTATTTTTGATTGTTAATGTAATTATGAGAAGATCAACGTTTAATTTGCTTCAATATGTCGCCTCATTCGCCTGCAATCCAGGTTCGAAACATAATGTGGCCGAATCACAAAATACGAAACTTCCAATAACCACGCTTTTCTTATGCCTCCAACCGGTAATTTCGAGCTCAACAGGACATATACATTACCTATAATCATTTTGAACCGAAAAATCAACAAAAAAAAGTTTTCAATTTTTTGCGAAAATCCCTGATGGTTAGCCTTACTTATTTTGAACGCTTAAAATTTATTGTCTCAGATTCCGTTTGTTTCGTTTATTTTTGATTGTTAATGTAATTATGAGAAGATCAACGTTTAATTTGCTTCAATATGTCGCCTCATTCGCCTGCAATCCAGGTTCGAAACATAATGTGGCCGAATCACAAAATACGAAACTTCCAATAACCACGCTTTTCTTATGCCTCCAACCAGTAATTTCGAGCTCAACAGGACATATACATTACCTATAATCATTTTGAACCGAAAAATCAACAAAAAAAAATTTTCAATTTTTTGCGAAAATCCCTGATGGTTAGCCTTACTTATTTTGAACGCTTAAAATTTATTGTCTCAGATTCCGTTTGTTTCGTTTATTTTTGATTGTTAATGTAATTATGAGAAGATCAACGTTTAATTTGCTTCAATATGTCGCCTCATTCGCCTGCAATCCAGGTTCGAAACATAATGTGGCCGAATCACAAAATACGAAACTTCCAATAACCACGCTTTTCTTATGCCTCCAACCGGTAATTTCGAGCTCAACAGGACATATACATTACCTATAATCATTTTGAACCGAAAAATCAACAAAAAAAAATTTTCAATTTTTTGCGAAAATCCCTGATGGTTAGCCTTACTTATTTTGAACGCTTAAAATTTATTGTCTCAGATTCCGTTTGTTTCGTTTATTTTTGATTGTTAATGTAATTATGAGAAGATCAATGTTTAATTTGCTTCAATATGTCACCTCATTCGCCTGCAATCCAGGTTCGAAACATAATGTGGCCGAATCACAAAATACGAAACTTCCAATAACCACGCTTTCCTTATGCCTCCAACCGGTAATTTCGAGCTCAACAGGACATATACATTACCTATAATCATTTTGAACCGAAAAATCAACAAAAAAAAATTTTCAATTTTTTGCGAAAATCCCTGATGGTTAGCCTTACTTATTTTGAACGCTTAAAATTTATTGTCTCAGATTCCGTTTGTTTCGTTTATTTTTGATTGTTAATGTAATTATGAGAAGATCAATGTTTAATTTGCTTCAATATGTCACCTCATTCGCCTGCAATCCAGGTTCGAAACATAATGTGGCCGAATCACAAAATACGAAACTTCCAATAACCACGCTTTCCTTATGCCTCCAACCGGTAATTTCGAGCTCAACAGGACATATACATTACCTATAATCATTTTGAACCGAAAAATCAACAAAAAAAAATTTTCAATTTTTTGCGAAAATCCCTGATGGTTAGCCTTACTTATTTTGAACGCTTAAAATTTATTGTCTCAGATTCCGTTTGTTTCGTTTATTTTTGATTGTTAATGTAATTATGAGAAGATCAACGTTTAATTTGCTTCAATATGTCGCCTCATTCGCCTGCAATCCAGGTTCGAAACATAATGTGGCCGAATCACAAAATACGAAACTTCCAATAACCACGCTTTTCCTATGCCTCCAACCGGTAATTTCGAGCTCAACAGGACATATACATTACCTATAATCATTTTGAACCGAAAAATCAACAAAAAAAAATTTTCAATTTTTTGCGAAAATCCCTGATGGTTAGCCTTACTTATTTTGAACGCTTAAAATTTATTGTCTCAGATTCCGTTTGTTTCGTTTATTTTTGATTGTTAATGTAATTATGAGAAGATCAATGTTTAATTTGCTTCAATATGTCACCTCATTCGCCTGCAATCCAGGTTCGAAACATAATGTGGCCGAATCACAAAATACGAAACTTCCAATAACCACGCTTTCCTTATGCCTCCAACCGGTAATTTCGAGCTCAACAGGACATATACATTACCTATAATCATTTTGAACCGAAAAATCAACAAAAAAAAATTTTCAATTTTTTGCGAAAATCCCTGATGGTTAGCCTTACTTATTTTGAACGCTTAAAATTTATTGTCTCAGATTCCGTTTGTTTCGTTTATTTTTGATTGTTAATGTAATTATGAGAAGATCAACGTTTAATTTGCTTCAATATGTCGCCTCATTCGCCTGCAATCCAGGTTCGAAACATAATGTGGCCGAATCACAAAATACGAAACTTCCAATAACCACGCTTTTCTTATGCCTCCAACCAGTAATTTCGAGCTCAACAGGACATATACATTACCTATAATCATTTTGAACCGAAAAATCAACAAAAAAAAATTTTCAATTTTTTGCGAAAATCCCTGATGGTTAGCCTTACTTATTTTGAACGCTTAAAATTTATTGTCTCAGATTCCGTTTGTTTCGTTTATTTTTGATTGTTAATGTAATTATGAGAAGATCAACGTTTAATTTGCTTCAATATGTCGCCTCATTCGCCTGCAATCCAGGTTCGAAACATAATGTGGCCGAATCACAAAATACGAAACTTCCAATAACCACGCTTTTCTTATGCCTCCAACCAGTAATTTCGAGCTCAACAGGACATATACATTACCTATAATCATTTTGAACCGAAAAATCAACAAAAAAAAATTTTCAATTTTTTGCGAAAATCCCTGATGGTTAGCCTTACTTATTTTGAACGCTTAAAATTTATTGTCTCAGATTCCGTTTGTTTCGTTTATTTTTGATTGTTAATGTAATTATGAGAAGATCAACGTTTAATTTGCTTCAATATGTCGCCTCATTCGCCTGCAATCCAGGTTCGAAACATAATGTGGCCGAATCACAAAATACGAAACTTCCAATAACCACGCTTTTCTTATGCCTCCAACCAGTAATTTCGAGCTCAACAGGACATATACATTACCTATAATCATTTTGAACCGAAAAATCAACAAAAAAAAATTTTCAATTTTTTGCGAAAATCCCTGATGGTTAGCCTTACTTATTTTGAACGCTTAAAATTTATTGTCTCAGATTCCGTTTGTTTCGTTTATTTTTGATTGTTAATGTAATTATGAGAAGATCAACGTTTAATTTGCTTCAATATGTCGCCTCATTCGCCTGCAATCCAGGTTCGAAACATAATGTGGCCGAATCACAAAATACGAAACTTCCAATAACCACGCTTTTCTTATGCCTCCAACCGGTAATTTCGAGCTCAACAGGACATATACATTACCTATAATCATTTTGAACCGAAAAATCAACAAAAAAAAATTTTCAATTTTTTGCGAAAATCCCTGATGGTTAGCCTTACTTATTTTGAACGCTTAAAATTTATTGTCTCAGATTCCGTTTGTTTCGTTTATTTTTGATTGTTAATGTAATTATGAGAAGATCAACGTTTAATTTGCTTCAATATGTCGCCTCATTCGCCTGCAATCCAGGTTCGAAACATAATGTGGCCGAATCACAAAATACGAAACTTCCAATAACCACGCTTTTCTTATGCCTCCAACCAGTAATTTCGAGCTCAACAGGACATATACATTACCTATAATCATTTTGAACCGAAAAATCAACAAAAAAAAATTTTCAATTTTTTGCGAAAATCCCTGATGGTTAGCCTTACTTATTTTGAACGCTTAAAATTTATTGTCTCATATTCCGTTTGTTTCGTTTATTTTTGATTGTTAATGTAATTATGAGAAGATCAATGTTTAATTTGCTTCAATATGTCACCTCATTCGCCTGCAATCCAGGTTCGAAACATAATGTGGCCGAATCACAAAATACGAAACTTCCAATAACCACGCTTTCCTTATGCCTCCAACCGGTAATTTCGAGCTCAACAGGACATATACATTACCTATAATCATTTTGAACCGAAAAATCAACAAAAAAAAATTTTCAATTTTTTGCGAAAATCCCTGATGGTTAGCCTTACTTATTTTGAACGCTTAAAATTTATTGTCTCAGATTCCGTTTGTTTCGTTTATTTTTGATTGTTAATGTAATTATGAGAAGATCAACGTTTAATTTGCTTCAATATGTCGCCTCATTCGCCTGCAATCCAGGTTCGAAACATAATGTGGCCGAATCACAAAATACGAAACTTCCAATAACCACGCTTTTCTTATGCCTCCAACCAGTAATTTCGAGCTCAACAGGACATATACATTACCTATAATCATTTTGAACCGAAAAATCAACAAAAAAAAATTTTCAATTTTTTGCGAAAATCCCTGATGGTTAGCCTTACTTATTTTGAACGCTTAAAATTTATTGTCTCAGATTCCGTTTGTTTCGTTTATTTTTGATTGTTAATGTAATTATGAGAAGATCAACGTTTAATTTGCTTCAATATGTCGCCTCATTCGCCTGCAATCCAGGTTCGAAACATAATGTGGCCGAATCACAAAATACGAAACTTCCAATAACCACGCTTTTCTTATGCCTCCAACCGGTAATTTCGAGCTCAACAGGACATATACATTACCTATAATCATTTTGAACCGAAAAATCAACAAAAAAAAATTTTCAATTTTTTGCGAAAATCCCTGATGGTTAGCCTTACTTATTTTGAACGCTTAAAATTTATTGTCTCAGATTCCGTTTGTTTCGTTTATTTTTGATTGTTAATGTAATTATGAGAAGATCAATGTTTAATTTGCTTCAATATGTCACCTCATTCGCCTGCAATCCAGGTTCGAAACATAATGTGGCCGAATCACAAAATACGAAACTTCCAATAACCACGCTTTCCTTATGCCTCCAACCGGTAATTTCGAGCTCAACAGGACATATACATTACCTATAATCATTTTGAACCGAAAAATCAACAAAAAAAAATTTTCAATTTTTTGCGAAAATCCCTGATGGTTAGCCTTACTTATTTTGAACGCTTAAAATTTATTGTCTCAGATTCCGTTTGTTTCGTTTATTTTTGATTGTTAATGTAATTATGAGAAGATCAACGTTTAATTTGCTTCAATATGTCGCCTCATTCGCCTGCAATCCAGGTTCGAAACATAATGTGGCCGAATCACAAAATACGAAACTTCCAATAACCACGCTTTTCTTATGCCTCCAACCGGTAATTTCGAGCTCAACAGGACATATACATTACCTATAATCATTTTGAACCGAAAAATCAACAAAAAAAAATTTTCAATTTTTTGCGAAAATCCCTGATGGTTAGCCTTACTTATTTTGAACGCTTAAAATTTATTGTCTCAGATTCCGTTTGTTTCGTTTATTTTTGATTGTTAATGTAATTATGAGAAGATCAATGTTTAATTTGCTTCAATATGTCACCTCATTCGCCTGCAATCCAGGTTCGAAACATAATGTGGCCGAATCACAAAATACGAAACTTCCAATAACCACGCTTTCCTTATGCCTC
The DNA here is from genome assembly GCA_932526605.1 of Nephrotoma flavescens. Classification (NCBI taxonomy): domain Eukaryota; kingdom Metazoa; phylum Arthropoda; class Insecta; order Diptera; family Tipulidae; genus Nephrotoma; species Nephrotoma flavescens. The sequence continues at coordinate 69,550,096 of OW052220.1, read as the reverse complement.
CAACCGGTAATTTCGAGCTCAACAGGACATATACATTACCTATAATCATTTTGAACCGAAAAATCAACAAAAAAAAATTTTCAATTTTTTGCGAAAATCACTGATGGTTAGCCTTACTTATTTTGAACGCTTAAAATTTATTGTCTCAGATTCCGTTTGTTTCGTTTATTTTTGATTGTTAATGTAATTATGAGAAGATCAATGTTTAATTTGCTTCAATATGTCACCTCATTCGCCTGCAATCCAGGTTCGAAACATAATGTGGCCGAATCACAAAATACGAAACTTCCAATAACCACCCTTTTCTTATGCCTCCAACCGGTAATTTCGAGCTCAACAGGACATATACATTACCTATAATCATTTTGAACCGAAAAATCAACAAAAAAAAATTTTCAATTTTTTGCGAAAATCCCTGATGGTTAGCCTTACTTATTTTGAACGCTTAAAATTTATTGTCTCAGATTCCGTTTGTTTCGTTTATTTTTGATTGTTAATGTAATTATGAGAAGATCAACGTTTAATTTGCTTCAATATGTCGCCTCATTCGCCTGCAATCCAGGTTCGAAACATAATGTGGCCGAATCACAAAATACGAAACTTCCAATAACCACGCTTTTCTTATGCCTCCAACCAGTAATTTCGAGCTCAACAGGACATATACATTACCTATAATCATTTTGAACCGAAAAATCAACAAAAAAAAATTTTCAATTTTTTGCGAAAATCCCTGATGGTTAGCCTTACTTATTTTGAACGCTTAAAATTTATTGTCTCAGATTCCGTTTGTTTCGTTTATTTTTGATTGTTAATGTAATTATGAGAAGATCAACGTTTAATTTGCTTCAATATGTCGCCTCATTCGCCTGCAATCCAGGTTCGAAACATAATGTGGCCGAATCACAAAATACGAAACTTCCAATAACCACGCTTTTCTTATGCCTCCAACCGGTAATTTCGAGCTCAACAGGACATATACATTACCTATAATCATTTTGAACCGAAAAATCAACAAAAAAAAATTTTCAATTTTTTGCGAAAATCCCTGATGGTTAGCCTTACTTATTTTGAACGCTTAAAATTTATTGTCTCAGATTCCGTTTGTTTCGTTTATTTTTGATTGTTAATGTAATTATGAGAAGATCAATGTTTAATTTGCTTCAATATGTCACCTCATTCGCCTGCAATCCAGGTTCGAAACATAATGTGGCCGAATCACAAAATACGAAACTTCCAATAACCACGCTTTCCTTATGCCTCCAACCGGTAATTTCGAGCTCAACAGGACATATACATTACCTATAATCATTTTGAACCGAAAAATCAACAAAAAAAAATTTTCAATTTTTTGCGAAAATCCCTGATGGTTAGCCTTACTTATTTTGAACGCTTAAAATTTATTGTCTCAGATTCCGTTTGTTTCGTTTATTTTTGATTGTTAATGTAATTATGAGAAGATCAACGTTTAATTTGCTTCAATATGTCGCCTCATTCGCCTGCAATCCAGGTTCGAAACATAATGTGGCCGAATCACAAAATACGAAACTTCCAATAACCACGCTTTTCTTATGCCTCCAACCAGTAATTTCGAGCTCAACAGGACATATACATTACCTATAATCATTTTGAACCGAAAAATCAACAAAAAAAAATTTTCAATTTTTTGCGAAAATCCCTGATGGTTAGCCTTACTTATTTTGAACGCTTAAAATTTATTGTCTCAGATTCCGTTTGTTTCGTTTATTTTTGATTGTTAATGTAATTATGAGAAGATCAACGTTTAATTTGCTTCAATATGTCGCCTCATTCGCCTGCAATCCAGGTTCGAAACATAATGTGGCCGAATCACAAAATACGAAACTTCCAATAACCACGCTTTTCTTATGCCTCCAACCAGTAATTTCGAGCTCAACAGGACATATACATTACCTATAATCATTTTGAACCGAAAAATCAACAAAAAAAAATTTTCAATTTTTTGCGAAAATCCCTGATGGTTAGCCTTACTTATTTTGAACGCTTAAAATTTATTGTCTCAGATTCCGTTTGTTTCGTTTATTTTTGATTGTTAATGTAATTATGAGAAGATCAACGTTTAATTTGCTTCAATATGTCGCCTCATTCGCCTGCAATCCAGGTTCGAAACATAATGTGGCCGAATCACAAAATACGAAACTTCCAATAACCACGCTTTCCTTATGCCTCCAACCGGTAATTTCGAGCTCAACAGGACATATACATTACCTATAATCATTTTGAACCGAAAAATCAACAAAAAAAAATTTTCAATTTTTTGCGAAAATCCCTGATGGTTAGCCTTACTTATTTTGAACGCTTAAAATTTATTGTCTCAGATTCCGTTTGTTTCGTTTATTTTTGATTGTTAATGTAATTATGAGAAGATCAACGTTTAATTTGCTTCAATATGTCGCCTCATTCGCCTGCAATCCAGGTTCGAAACATAATGTGGCCGAATCACAAAATACGAAACTTCCAATAACCACGCTTTTCTTATGCCTCCAACCAGTAATTTCGAGCTCAACAGGACATATACATTACCTATAATCATTTTGAACCGAAAAATCAACAAAAAAAAATTTTCAATTTTTTGCGAAAATCCCTGATGGTTAGCCTTACTTATTTTGAACGCTTAAAATTTATTGTCTCAGATTCCGTTTGTTTCGTTTATTTTTGATTGTTAATGTAATTATGAGAAGATCAATGTTTAATTTGCTTCAATATGTCACCTCATTCGCCTGCAATCCAGGTTCGAAACATAATGTGGCCGAATCACAAAATACGAAACTTCCAATAACCACGCTTTCCTTATGCCTCCAACCGGTAATTTCGAGCTCAACAGGACATATACATTACCTATAATCATTTTGAACCGAAAAATCAACAAAAAAAAATTTTCAATTTTTTGCGAAAATCCCTGATGGTTAGCCTTACTTATTTTGAACGCTTAAAATTTATTGTCTCAGATTCCGTTTGTTTCGTTTATTTTTGATTGTTAATGTAATTATGAGAAGATCAACGTTTAATTTGCTTCAATATGTCGCCTCATTCGCCTGCAATCCAGGTTCGAAACATAATGTGGCCGAATCACAAAATACGAAACTTCCAATAACCACGCTTTTCTTATGCCTCCAACCGGTAATTTCGAGCTCAACAGGACATATACATTACCTATAATCATTTTGAACCGAAAAATCAACAAAAAAAAATTTTCAATTTTTTGCGAAAATCCCTGATGGTTAGCCTTACTTATTTTGAACGCTTAAAATTTATTGTCTCAGATTCCGTTTGTTTCGTTTATTTTTGATTGTTAATGTAATTATGAGAAGATCAATGTTTAATTTGCTTCAATATGTCACCTCATTCGCCTGCAATCCAGGTTCGAAACATAATGTGGCCGAATCACAAAATACGAAACTTCCAATAACCACGCTTTCCTTATGCCTCCAACCGGTAATTTCGAGCTCAACAGGACATATACATTACCTATAATCATTTTGAACCGAAAAATCAACAAAAAAAAATTTTCAATTTTTTGCGAAAATCCCTGATGGTTAGCCTTACTTATTTTGAACGCTTAAAATTTATTGTCTCAGATTCCGTTTGTTTCGTTTATTTTTGATTGTTAATGTAATTATGAGAAGATCAACGTTTAATTTGCTTCAATATGTCGCCTCATTCGCCTGCAATCCAGGTTCGAAACATAATGTGGCCGAATCACAAAATACGAAACTTCCAATAACCACGCTTTTCTTATGCCTCCAACCAGTAATTTCGAGCTCAACAGGACATATACATTACCTATAATCATTTTGAACCGAAAAATCAACAAAAAAAAATTTTCAATTTTTTGCGAAAATCACTGATGGTTAGCCTTACTTATTTTGAACGCTTAAAATTTATTGTCTCAGATTCCGTTTGTTTCGTTTATTTTTGATTGTTAATGTAATTATGAGAAGATCAATGTTTAATTTGCTTCAATATGTCACCTCATTCGCCTGCAATCCAGGTTCGAAACATAATGTGGCCGAATCACAAAATACGAAACTTCCAATAACCACCCTTTTCTTATGCCTCCAACCGGTAATTTCGAGCTCAACAGGACATATACATTACCTATAATCATTTTGAACCGAAAAATCAACAAAAAAAAATTTTCAATTTTTTGCGAAAATCCCTGATGGTTAGCCTTACTTATTTTGAACGCTTAAAATTTATTGTCTCAGATTCCGTTTGTTTCGTTTATTTTTGATTGTTAATGTAATTATGAGAAGATCAACGTTTAATTTGCTTCAATATGTCGCCTCATTCGCCTGCAATCCAGGTTCGAAACATAATGTGGCCGAATCACAAAATACGAAACTTCCAATAACCACGCTTTTCTTATGCCTCCAACCAGTAATTTCGAGCTCAACAGGACATATACATTACCTATAATCATTTTGAACCGAAAAATCAACAAAAAAAAATTTTCAATTTTTTGCGAAAATCACTGATGGTTAGCCTTACTTATTTTGAACGCTTAAAATTTATTGTCTCAGATTCCGTTTGTTTCGTTTATTTTTGATTGTTAATGTAATTATGAGAAGATCAATGTTTAATTTGCTTCAATATGTCACCTCATTCGCCTGCAATCCAGGTTCGAAACATAATGTGGCCGAATCACAAAATACGAAACTTCCAATAACCACCCTTTTCTTATGCCTCCAACCGGTAATTTCGAGCTCAACAGGACATATACATTACCTATAATCATTTTGAACCGAAAAATCAACAAAAAAAAATTTTCAATTTTTTGCGAAAATCCCTGATGGTTAGCCTTACTTATTTTGAACGCTTAAAATTTATTATCTCAGATTCCGTTTGTTTCGTTTATTTTTGATTGTTAATGTAATTATGAGAAGATCAACGTTTAATTTGCTTCAATATGTCGCCTCATTCGCCTGCAATCCAGGTTCGAAACATAATGTGGCCGAATCACAAAATACGAAACTTCCAATAACCACGCTTTTCTTATGCCTCCAACCGGTAATTTCGAGCTCAACAGGACATATACATTACCTATAATCATTTTGAACCGAAAAATCAACAAAAAAAAATTTTCAATTTTTTGCGAAAATCACTGATGGTTAGCCTTACTTATTTTGAACGCTTAAAATTTATTGTCTCAGATTCCGTTTGTTTCGTTTATTTTTGATTGTTAATGTAATTATGAGAAGATCAATGTTTAATTTGCTTCAATATGTCACCTCATTCGCCTGCAATCCAGGTTCGAAACATAATGTGGCCGAATCACAAAATACGAAACTTCCAATAACCACCCTTTTCTTATGCCTCCAACCGGTAATTTCGAGCTCAACAGGACATATACATTACCTATAATCATTTTGAACCGAAAAATCAACAAAAAAAAATTTTCAATTTTTTGCGAAAATCCCTGATGGTTAGCCTTACTTATTTTGAACGCTTAAAATTTATTGTCTCAGATTCCGTTTGTTTCGTTTATTTTTGATTGTTAATGTAATTATGAGAAGATCAATGTTTAATTTGCTTCAATAAAATTTATTGTCTCAGATTCCGTTTGTTTCGTTTACTTTTGATTGTTAATGTAATTATGAGAAGATCAATGTTTAATTTGCTTCAATATGTCACCTCATTCGCCTGCAATCCAGGTTCGAAACATAATGTGGCCGAATCACAAAATACGAAACTTCCAATAACCACGCTTTTCTTATGCCTCCAACCAGTAATTTCGAGCTCAACAGGACATATACATTACCTATAATCATTTTGAACCGAAAAATCAACAAAAAAAAATTTTCAATTTTTTGCGAAAATCCCTGATGGTTAGCCTTACTTATTTTGAACGCTTAAAATTTATTGTCTCAGATTCCGTTTGTTTCGTTTATTTTTGATTGTTAATGTAATTATGAGAAGATCAACGTTTAATTTGCTTCAATATGTCGCCTCATTCGCCTGCAATCCAGGTTCGAAACATAATGTGGCCGAATCACAAAATACGAAACTTCCAATAACCACGCTTTTCTTATGCCTCCAACCAGTAATTTCGAGCTCAACAGGACATATACATTACCTATAATCATTTTGAACCGAAAAATCAACAAAAAAAAATTTTCAATTTTTTGCGAAAATCCCTGATGGTTAGCCTTACTTATTTTGAACGCTTAAAATTTATTGTCTCAGATTCCGTTTGTTTCGTTTATTTTTGATTGTTAATGTAATTATGAGAAGATCAACGTTTAATTTGCTTCAATATGTCGCCTCATTCGCCTGCAATCCAGGTTCGAAACATAATGTGGCCGAATCACAAAATACGAAACTTCCAATAACCACGCTTTTCTTATGCCTCCAACCGGTAATTTCGAGCTCAACAGGACATATACATTACCTATAATCATTTTGAACCGAAAAATCAACAAAAAAAAATTTTCAATTTTTTGCGAAAATCCCTGATGGTTAGCCTTACTTATTTTGAACGCTTAAAATTTATTGTCTCAGATTCCGTTTGTTTCGTTTATTTTTGATTGTTAATGTAATTATGAGAAGATCAATGTTTAATTTGCTTCAATATGTCACCTCATTCGCCTGCAATCCAGGTTCGAAACATAATGTGGCCGAATCACAAAATACGAAACTTCCAATAACCACGCTTTCCTTATGCCTCCAACCGGTAATTTCGAGCTCAACAGGACATATACATTACCTATAATCATTTTGAACCGAAAAATCAACAAAAAAAAATTTCAATTTTGTGCGAAAATCCCTGATGGTTAGCCTTACTTATTTTGAACGCTTAAAATTTATTGTCTCAGATTCCGTTTGTTTCATTTATTTCTGATTGTTAATGTAATTATGAGAAGATCAACGTTTAATTTGCTTCAATATGTCGCCTCATTCGCCTGCAATCCAGGTTCGAAACATAATGTGGCCGAATCACAAAATACGAAACTTCCAATAACCACGCTTTCCTTATGCCTCCAACCAGTAATTTCGAGCTCAACAGGACATATACATTACCTATAATCATTTTGAGTCTCAGATTCCGTTTGTTTCATTTATTTCTGATTGTTAATGTAATTATGAGAAGATCAACGTTTAATTTGCTTCAATATGTCACCTCATTCGCCTGCAATCCAGGTTCGAAACATAATGTGGCCGAATCACAAAATACGAAACTTCCAATAACCACCCTTTTCTTATGCCTCCAACCGGTAATTTCGAGCTCAACAGGACATATACATTACCTATAATCATTTTGAACCGAAAAATCAACAAAAAAAAATTTTCAATTTTTTGCGAAAATCCCTGATGGTTAGCCTTACTTATTTTGAACGCTTAAAATTTATTGTCTCAGATTCCGTTTGTTTCGTTTATTTTTGATTGTTAATGTAATTATGAGAAGATCAACGTTTAATTTGCTTCAATATGTCGCCTCATTCGCCTGCAATCCAGGTTCGAAACATAATGTGGCCGAATCACAAAATACGAAACTTCCAATAACCACGCTTTTCTTATGCCTCCAACCAGTAATTTCGAGCTCAACAGGACATATACATTACCTATAATCATTTTGAACCGAAAAATCAACAAAAAAAAATTTTCAATTTTTTGCGAAAATCCCTGATGGTTAGCCTTACTTATTTTGAACGCTTAAAATTTATTGTCTCAGATTCCGTTTGTTTCGTTTATTTTTGATTGCTAATGTAATTATGAGAAGATCAATGTTTAATTTGCTTCAATATGTCACCTCATTCGCCTGCAATCCAGGTTCGAAACATAATGTGGCCGAATCACAAAATACGAAACTTCCAATAACCACGCTTTTCTTATGCCTCCAACCGGTAATTTCGAGCTCAACAGGACATATACATTACCTATAATCATTTTGAACCGAAAAATCAACAAAAAAAAATTTTCAATTTTTTGCGAAAATCCCTGATGGTTAGTTAGCCTTACTTATTTTGAACGCTTAAAATTTATTGTCTCAGATTCCGTTTGTTTCGTTTATTTTTGATTGTTAATGTAATTATGAGAAGATCAACGTTTAATTTGCTTCAATATGTCACCTCATTCGCCTGCAATCCAGGTTCGAAACATAATGTGGCCGAATCACAAAATACGAAACTTCCAATAACCACGCTTTTCTTATGCCTCCAACCGGTAATTTCGAGCTCAACAGGACATATACATTACCTATAATCATTTTGAACCGAAAAATCAACAAAAAAAAATTTTCAATTTTTTGCGAAAATCCCTGATGGTTAGTTAGCCTTACTTATTTTGAACGCTTAAAATTTATTGTCTCAGATTCCGTTTGTTTCGTTTATTTTTGATTGTTAATGTAATTATGAGAAGATCAACGTTTAATTTGCTTCAATATGTCGCCTCATTCGCCTGCAATCCAGGTTCGAAACATAATGTGGCCGAATCACAAAATACGAAACTTCCAATAACCACGCTTTTCTTATGCCTCCAACCGGTAATTTCGAGCTCAACAGGACATATACATTACCTATAATCATTTTGAACCGAAAAATCAACAAAAAAAAATTTTCAATTTTTTGCGAAAATCACTGATGGTTAGCCTTACTTATTTTGAACGCTTAAAATTTATTGTCTCAGATTCCGTTTGTTTCGTTTATTTTTGATTGTTAATGTAATTATGAGAAGATCAACGTTTAATTTGCTTCAATATGTCGCCTCATTCGCCTGCAATCCAGGTTCGAAACATAATGTGGCCGAATCACAAAATACGAAACTTCCAATAACCACGCTTTTCTTATGCCTCCAACCGGTAATTTCGAGCTCAACAGGACATATACATTACCTATAATCATTTTGAACCGAAAAATCAACAAAAAAAAATTTTCAATTTTTTGCGAAAATCACTGATGGTTAGCCTTACTTATTTTGAACGCTTAAAATTTATTGTCTCAGATTCCGTTTGTTTCGTTTATTTTTGATTGTTAATGTAATTATGAGAAGATCAATGTTTAATTTGCTTCAATATGTCACCTCATTCGCCTGCAATCCAGGTTCGAAACATAATGTGGCCGAATCACAAAATACGAAACTTCCAATAACCACGCTTTTCTTATGCCTCCAACCGGTAATTTCGAGCTCAACAGGACATATACATTACCTATAATCATTTTGAACCGAAAAATCAACAAAAAAAAATTTTCAATTTTTTGCGAAAATCCCTGATGGTTAGCCTTACTTATTTTGAACGCTTAAAATTTATTGTCTCAGATTCCGTTTGTTTCGTTTATTTTTGATTGTTAATGTAATTATGAGAAGATCAACGTTTAATTTGCTTCAATATGTCACCTCATTCGCCTGCAATCCAGGTTCGAAACATAATGTGGCCGAATCACAAAATACGAAACTTCCAATAACCACGCTTTTCTTATGCCTCCAACCGGTAATTTCGAGCTCAACAGGACATATACATTACCTATAATCATTTTGAACCGAAAAATCAACAAAAAAAAATTTTCAATTTTTTGCGAAAATCACTGATGTAGTTAGCCTTACATATTTTGAACGCTTAAAATTTATTGTCTCAGATTCCGTTTGTTTCGTTTATTTTTGATTGTTAATGTAATTATGAGAAGATCAATGTTTAATTTGCTTCAATATGTCACCTCATTCGCCTGCAATCCAGGTTCGAAACATAATGTGGCCGAATCACAAAATACGAAACTTCCAATAACCACCCTTTCCTTATGCCTCCAACCGGTAATTTCGAGCTCAACAGGACATATACATTACCTATAATCATTTTGAACCGAAAAATCAACAAAAAAAAATTTTCAATTTTTTGCGAAAATCCCTGATGGTTAGCCTTACTTATTTTGAACGCTTAAAATTTATTATCTCAGATTCCGTTTGTTTCGTTTATTTTTGATTGTTAATGTAATTATGAGAAGATCAACGTTTAATTTGCTTCAATATGTCGCCTCATTCGCCTGCAATCCAGGTTCGAAACATAATGTGGCCGAATCACAAAATACGAAACTTCCAATAACCACGCTTTTCTTATGCCTCCAACCGGTAATTTCGAGCTCAACAGGACATATACATTACCTATAATCATTTTGAACCGAAAAATCAACAAAAAAAAATTTTCAATTTTTTGCGAAAATCACTGATGGTTAGCCTTACTTATTTTGAACGCTTAAAATTTATTGTCTCAGATTCCGTTTGTTTCGTTTATTTTTGATTGTTAATGTAATTATGAGAAGATCAATGTTTAATTTGCTTCAATATGTCACCTCATTCGCCTGCAATCCAGGTTCGAAACATAATGTGGCCGAATCACAAAATACGAAACTTCCAATAACCACCCTTTTCTTATGCCTCCAACCGGTAATTTCGAGCTCAACAGGACATATACATTACCTATAATCATTTTGAACCGAAAAATCAACAAAAAAAAATTTTCAATTTTTTGCGAAAATCCCTGATGGTTAGCCTTACTTATTTTGAACGCTTAAAATTTATTGTCTCAGATTCCGTTTGTTTCGTTTATTTTTGATTGTTAATGTAATTATGAGAAGATCAATGTTTAATTTGCTTCAATAAAATTTATTGTCTCAGATTCCGTTTGTTTCGTTTATTTTTGATTGTTAATGTAATTATGAGAAGATCAACGTTTAATTTGCTTCAATATGTCGCCTCATTCGCCTGCAATCCAGGTTCGAAACATAATGTGGCCGAATCACAAAATACGAAACTTCCAATAACCACGCTTTTCTTATGCCTCCAACCGGTAATTTCGAGCTCAACAGGACATATACATTACCTATAATCATTTTGAACCGAAAAATCAACAAAAAAAAATTTTCAATTTTTTGCGAAAATCCCTGATGGTTAGCCTTACTTATTTTGAACGCTTAAAATTTATTGTCTCAGATTCCGTTTGTTTCGTTTATTTTTGATTGTTAATGTAATTATGAGAAGATCAATGTTTAATTTGCTTCAATATGTCACCTCATTCGCCTGCAATCCAGGTTCGAAACATAATGTGGCCGAATCACAAAATACGAAACTTCCAATAACCACGCTTTTCTTATGCCTCCAACCGGTAATTTCGAGCTCAACAGGACATATACATTACCTATAATCATTTTGAACCGAAAAATCAACAAAAAAAAAATATCATTTTTTTGCGAAAATCCCTGATGGTTAGCCTTACTTATTTTGAACGCTTAAAATTTATTGTCTCAGATTCCGTTTGTTTCGTTTATTTTTGATTGTTAATGTAATTATGAGAAGATCAACGTTTAATTTGCTTCAATATGTCGCCTCATTCGCCTGCAATCCAGGTTCGAAACATAATGTGGCCGAATCACAAAATACGAAACTTCCAATAACCACGCTTTTCTTATGCCTCCAACCGGTAATTTCGAGCTCAACAGGACATATACATTACCTATAATCATTTTGAACCGAAAAATCAACAAAAAAAAATTTTCAATTTTTTGCGAAAATCCCTGATGGTTAGCCTTACTTATTTTGAACGCTTAAAATTTATTGTCTCAGATTCCGTTTGTTTCGTTTATTTTTGATTGTTAATGTAATTATGAGAAGATCAATGTTTAATTTGCTTCAATATGTCACCTCATTCGCCTGCAATCCAGGTTCGAAACATAATGTGGCCGAATCACAAAATACGAAACTTCCAATAACCACGCTTTCCTTATGCCTCCAACCGGTAATTTCGAGCTCAACAGGACATATACATTACCTATAATCATTTTGAACCGAAAAATCAACAAAAAAAAATTTCAATTTTGTGCGAAAATCCCTGATGGTTAGCCTTACTTATTTTGAACGCTTAAAATTTATTGTCTCAGATTCCGTTTGTTTCATTTATTTCTGATTGTTAATGTAATTATGAGAAGATTAACGTTTAATTTGCTTCAATATGTCGCCTCATTCGCCTGCAATCCAGGTTCGAAACATAATGTGGCCGAATCACAAAATACGAAACTTCCAATAACCACGCTTTCCTTATGCCTCCAACCGGTAATTTCGAGCTCAACAGGACATATACATTACCTATAATCATTTTGAGTCTCAGATTCCGTTTGTTTCATTTATTTCTGATTGTTAATGTAATTATGAGAAGATCAACGTTTAATTTGCTTCAATATGTCACCTCATTCGCCTGCAATCCAGGTTCGAAACATAATGTGGCCGAATCACAAAATACGAAACTTCCAATAACCACGCTTTTCTTATGCCTCCAACCGGTAATTTCGAGCTCAACAGGACATATACATTACCTATAATCATTTTGAACCGAAAAATCAACAAAAAAAAATTTTCAATTTTTTGCGAAAATCCCTGATGGTTAGCCTTACTTATTTTGAACGCTTAAAATTTATTGTCTCAGATTCCGTTTGTTTCGTTTATTTTTGATTGTTAATGTAATTATGAGAAGATCAACGTTTAATTTGCTTCAATATGTCGCCTCATTCGCCTGCAATCCAGGTTCGAAACATAATGTGGCCGAATCACAAAATACGAAACTTCCAATAACCACGCTTTTCTTATGCCTCCAACCAGTAATTTCGAGCTCAACAGGACATATACATTACCTATAATCATTTTGAACCGAAAAATCAACAAAAAAAAATTTTCAATTTTTTGCGAACATCCCTGATGGTTAGCCTTACTTATTTTGAACGCTTAAAATTTATTGTCTCAGATTCCGTTTGTTTCGTTTATTTTTGATTGCTAATGTAATTATGAGAAGATCAATGTTTAATTTGCTTCAATATGTCACCTCATTCGCCTGCAATCCAGGTTCGAAACATAATGTGGCCGAATCACAAAATACGAAACTTCCAATAACCACGCTTTTCTTATGCCTCCAACCGGTAATTTCGAGCTCAACAGGACATATACATTACCTATAATCATTTTGAACCGAAAAATCAACAAAAAAAAATTTTCAATTTTTTGCGAAAATCCCTGATGGTTAGTTGCCTTACTTATTTTGAACGCTTAAAATTTATTGTCTCAGATTCCGTTTGTTTCGTTTATTTTTGATTGTTAATGTAATTATGAGAAGATCAACGTTTAATTTGCTTCAATATGTCACCTCATTCGCCTGCAATCCAGGTTCGAAACATAATGTGGCCGAATCACAAAATACGAAACTTCCAATAACCACGCTTTTCTTATGCCTCCAACCGGTAATTTCGAGCTCAACAGGACATATACATTACCTATAATCATTTTGAACCGAAAAATCAACAAAAAAAAATTTTCAATTTTTTGCGAAAATCCCTGATGGTTAGTTAGCCTTACTTATTTTGAACGCTTAAAATTTATTGTCTCAGATTCCGTTTGTTTCGTTTATTTTTGATTGTTAATGTAATTATGAGAAGATCAACGTTTAATTTGCTTCAATATGTCGCCTCATTCGCCTGCAATCCAGGTTCGAAACATAATGTGGCCGAATCACAAAATACGAAACTTCCAATAACCACGCTTTTCTTATGCCTCCAACCGGTAATTTCGAGCTCAACAGGACATATACATTACCTATAATCATTTTGAACCGAAAAATCAACAAAAAAAAATTTTCAATTTTTTGCGAAAATCACTGATGGTTAGCCTTACTTATTTTGAACGCTTAAAATTTATTGTCTCAGATTCCGTTTGTTTCGTTTATTTTTGATTGTTAATGTAATTATGAGAAGATCAACGTTTAATTTGCTTCAATATGTCGCCTCATTCGCCTGCAATCCAGGTTCGAAACATAATGTGGCCGAATCACAAAATACGAAACTTCCAATAACCACGCTTTTCTTATGCCTCCAACCGGTAATTTCGAGCTCAACAGGACATATACATTACCTATAATCATTTTGAACCGAAAAATCAACAAAAAAAAATTTTCAATTTTTTGCGAAAATCACTGATGGTTAGCCTTACTTATTTTGAACGCTTAAAATTTATTGTCTCAGATTCCGTTTGTTTCGTTTATTTTTGATTGTTAATGTAATTATGAGAAGATCAATGTTTAATTTGCTTCAATATGTCACCTCATTCGCCTGCAATCCAGGTTCGAAACATAATGTGGCCGAATCACAAAATACGAAACTTCCAATAACCACGCTTTTCTTATGCCTCCAACCGGTAATTTCGAGCTCAACAGGACATATACATTACCTATAATCATTTTGAACCGAAAAATCAACAAAAAAAAATTTTCAATTTTTTGCGAAAATCCCTGATGGTTAGCCTTACTTATTTTGAACGCTTAAAATTTATTGTCTCAGATTCCGTTTGTTTCGTTTATTTTTGATTGTTAATGTAATTATGAGAAGATCAACGTTTAATTTGCTTCAATATGTCACCTCATTCGCCTGCAATCCAGGTTCGAAACATAATGTGGCCGAATCACAAAATACGAAACTTCCAATAACCACGCTTTTCTTATGCCTCCAACCGGTAATTTCGAGCTCAACAGGACATATACATTACCTATAATCATTTTGAACCGAAAAATCAACAAAAAAAAATTTTCAATTTTTTGCGAAAATCACTGATGGTTAGCCTTACATATTTTGAACGCTTAAAATTTATTGTCTCAGATTCCGTTTGTTTCGTTTATTTTTGATTGTTAATGTAATTATGAGAAGATCAATGTTTAATTTGCTTCAATATGTCACCTCATTCGCCTGCAATCCAGGTTCGAAACATAATGTGGCCGAATCACAAAATACGAAACTTCCAATAACCACCCTTTCCTTATGCCTCCAACCGGTAATTTCGAGCTCAACAGGACATATACATTACCTATAATCATTTTGAACCGAAAAATCAACAAAAAAAAATTTTCAATTTTTTGCGAAAATCCCTGATGGTTAGCCTTACTTATTTTGAACGCTTAAAATTTATTATCTCAGATTCCGTTTGTTTCGTTTATTTTTGATTGTTAATGTAATTATGAGAAGATCAACGTTTAATTTGCTTCAATATGTCGCCTCATTCGCCTGCAATCCAGGTTCGAAACATAATGTGGCCGAATCACAAAATACGAAACTTCCAATAACCACGCTTTTCTTATGCCTCCAACCGGTAATTTCGAGCTCAACAGGACATATACATTACCTATAATCATTTTGAACCGAAAAATCAACAAAAAAAAATTTTCAATTTTTTGCGAAAATCACTGATGGTTAGCCTTACTTATTTTGAACGCTTAAAATTTATTGTCTCAGATTCCGTTTGTTTCGTTTATTTTTGATTGTTAATGTAATTATGAGAAGATCAATGTTTAATTTGCTTCAATATGTCACCTCATTCGCCTGCAATCCAGGTTCGAAACATAATGTGGCCGAATCACAAAATACGAAACTTCCAATAACCACCCTTTTCTTATGCCTCCAACCGGTAATTTCGAGCTCAACAGGACATATACATTACCTATAATCATTTTGAACCGAAAAATCAACAAAAAAAAATTTTCAATTTTTTGCGAAAATCCCTGATGGTTAGCCTTACTTATTTTGAACGCTTAAAATTTATTGTCTCAGATTCCGTTTGTTTCGTTTATTTTTGATTGTTAATGTAATTATGAGAAGATCAATGTTTAATTTGCTTCAATAAAATTTATTGTCTCAGATTCCGTTTGTTTCGTTTATTTTTGATTGTTAATGTAATTATGAGAAGATCAACGTTTAATTTGCTTCAATATGTCGCCTCATTCGCCTGCAATCCAGGTTCGAAACATAATGTGGCCGAATCACAAAATACGAAACTTCCAATAACCACGCTTTTCTTATGCCTCCAACCGGTAATTTCGAGCTCAACAGGACATATACATTACCTATAATCATTTTGAACCGAAAAATCAACAAAAAAAAATTTTCAATTTTTTGCGAAAATCCCTGATGGCTAGCCTTACTTATTTTGAACGCTTAAAATTTATTGTCTCAGATTCCGTTTGTTTCGTTTATTTTTGATTGTTAATGTAATTATGAGAAGATCAATGTTTAATTTGCTTCAATATGTCACCTCATTCGCCTGCAATCCAGGTTCGAAACATAATGTGGCCGAATCACAAAATACGAAACTTCCAATAACCACGCTTTTTTTATGCCTCCAACCGGTAATTTCGAGCTCAACAGGACATATACATTACCTATAATCATTTTGAACCGAAAAATCAACAAAAAAAAATTTTCAATTTTTTGCGAAAATCCCTGATGGTTAGCCTTACTTATTTTGAACGCTTAAAATTTATTGTCTCAGATTCCGTTTGTTTCGTTTATTTTTGATTGTTAATGTAATTATGAGAAGATCAATGTTTAATTTGCTTCAATATGTCACCTCATTCGCCTGCAATCCAGGTTCGAAACATAATGTGGCCGAATCACAAAATACGAAACTTCCAATAACCACCCTTTTCTTATGCCTCCAACCGGTAATTTCGAGCTCAACAGGACATATACATTACCTATAATCATTTTGAACCGAAAAATCAACAAAAAAAAATTTTCAATTTTTTGCGAAAATCCCTGATGGTTAGCCTTACTTATTTTGAACGCTTAAAATTTATTGTCTCAGATTCCGTTTGTTTCGTTTATTTTTGATTGTTAATGTAATTATGAGAAGATCAATGTTTAATTTGCTTCAATATGTCACCTCATTCGCCTGCAATCCAGGTTCGAAACATAATGTGGCCGAATCACAAAATACGAAACTTCCAATAACCACGCTTTTCTTATGCCTCCAACCGGTAATTTCGAGCTCAACAGGACATATACATTACCTATAATCATTTTGAACCGAAAAATCAACAAAAAAAAATTTTCAATTTTTTGCGAAAATCCCTGATGGTTAGCCTTACTTATTTTGAACGCTTAAAATTTATTGTCTCAGATTCCGTTTGTTTCGTTTATTTTTGATTGTTAATGTAATTATGAGAAGATCAACGTTTAATTTGCTTCAATATGTCACCTCATTCACCTGCAATCCAGGTTCGAAACATAATGTGGCCGAATCACAAAATACGAAACTTCCAATAACCACGCTTTTATTATGCCTCCAACCGGTAATTTCGAGCTCAACAGGACATATACATTACCTATAATCATTTTGAACCGAAAAATCAACAAAAAAAAATTTTCAATTTTTTGCGAAAATCCCTGATGGTTTCAATGGTTTTCAATTTTTTGCGAAAATCCCTGATGGTTAGCCTTACTTATTTTGAACGCTTAGCCTGATGGTTAGCCTTACTTATTTTGAACGCTTAAAATTTATTGTCTCAGATTCCGTTTGTTTCGTTTATTTTTGATTGTTAATGTAATTATGAGAAGATCAACGTTTAATTTGCTTCAATATGTCACCTCATTCACCTGCAATCCAGGTTCGAAACATAATGTGGCCGAATCACAAAATACGAAACTTCCAATAACCACGCGTTTATTATGCCTCCAACCGGTAATTTCGAGCTCAACAGGACATATACATTACCTATAATCATTTTGAACCGAAAAATCAACAAAAAAAAATTTTCAATTTTTTGCGAAAATCCCTGATGGTTAGCCTTACTTATTTTGAACGCTTAAAATTTATTGTCTCAGATTCCGTTTGTTTCGTTTATTTTTGATTGTTAATGTAATTATGAGAAGATCAACGTTTAATTTGCTTCAATATGTCACCTCATTCGCCTGCAATCCAGGTTCGAAACATAATGTGGCCGAATCACAAAATACGAAACTTCCAATAACCACGCTTTTATTATGCCTCCAACCGGTAATTTCGAGCTCAACAGGACATATACATTACCTATAATCATTTTGAACCGAAAAATCAACAAAAAAAAATTTTCAATTTTTTGCGAAAATCCCTGATGGTTAGCCTTACTTATTTTGAACGCTTAAAATTTATTGTCTCAGATTCCGTTTGTTTCGTTTATTTTTGATTGTTAATGTAATTATGAGAAGATCAACGTTTAATTTGCTTCAATATGTCACCTCATTCGCCTGCAATCCAGGTTCGAAACATAATGTGGCCGAATCACAAAATACGAAACTTCCAATAACCACGCTTTTCTTATGCCTCCAACCGGTAATTTCGAGCTCAACAGGACATATACATTACCTATAATCATTTTGAACCGAAAAATCAACAAAAAAAAATTTTCAATTTTTTGCGAAAATCCCTGATGTAACGTTAGCCTTACTTATTTTGAACGCTTAAAATTTATTGTCTCAGATTCCGTTTGTTTCGTTTATTTTTGATTGTTAATGTAATTATGAGAAGATCAACGTTTAATTTGCTTCAATATGTCGCCTCATTCGCCTGCAATCCAGGTTCGAAACATAATGTGGCCGAATCACAAAATACGAAACTTCCAATAACCACGCTTTTCTTATGCCTCCAACCAGTAATTTCGAGCTCAACAGGACATATACATTACCTATAATCATTTTGAACCGAAAAATCAACAAAAAAAAATTTTCAATTTTTTGCGAAAATCCCTGATGGTTAGCCTTACTTATTTTGAACGCTTAAAATTTATTGTCTCAGATTCCGTTTGTTTCATTTATTTTTGATTGTTAATGTAATTATGAGAAGATCAATGTTTAATTTGCTTCAATATGTCACCTCATTCGCCTGCAATCCAGGTTCGAAACATAATGTGGCCGAATCACAAAATACGAAACTTCCAATAACCACGCTTTTCTTATGCCTCCAACCAGTAATTTCGAGCTCAACAGGACATATACATTACCTATAATCATTTTGAACCGAAAAATCAACAAAAAAAAATTTTCAATTTTTTGCGAAAATCCCTGATGGTTAGCCTTACTTATTTTGAACGCTTAAAATTTATTGTCTCAGATTCCGTTTGTTTCATTTATTTTTGATTGTTAATGTAATTATGAGAAGATCAATGTTTAATTTGCTTCAATATGTCACCTCATTCGCCTGCAATCCAGGTTCGAAACATAATGTGGCCGAATCACAAAATACGAAACTTCCAATAACCACGCTTTTCTTATGCCTCCAACCGGTAATTTCGAGCTCAACAGGACATATACATTACCTATAATCATTTTGAACCGAAAAATCAACAAAAAAAAATTTTCAATTTTTTGCGAAAATCCCTGATGGTTAGCCTTACTTATTTTGAACGCTTAAAATTTATTGTCTCAGATTCCGTTTGTTTCATTTATTTTTGATTGTTAATGTAATTATGAGAAGATCAATGTTTAATTTGCTTCAATATGTCACCTCATTCGCCTGCAATCCAGGTTCGAAACATAATGTGGCCGAATCACAAAATACGAAACTTCCAATAACCACGCTTTTCTTATGCCTCCAACCAGTAATTTCGAGCTCAACAGGACATATACATTACCTATAATCATTTTGAACCGAAAAATCAACAAAAAAAAATTTTCAATTTTTTGCGAAAGTTCCTGATGGTTAGCCTTACTTATTTTGAACGCTTAAAATTTATTGTCTCAGATTCCGTTTGTTTCATTTATTTTTGATTGTTAATGTAATTATGAGAAGATCAATGTTTAATTTGCTTCAATATGTCACCTCATTCGCCTGCAATCCAGGTTCGAAACATAATGTGGCCGAATCACAAAATACGAAACTTCCAATAACCACGCTTTTCTTATGCCTCCAACCAGTAATTTCGAGCTCAACAGGACATATACATTACCTATAATCATTTTGAACCGAAAAATCAACAAAAAAAAATTTTCAATTTTTTGCGAAAGTTCCTGATGGTTATTAGCCTTACTTATTTTGAACGCTTAAAATTTATTGTCTCAGATTCCGTTTGTTTCATTTATTTTTGATTGTTAATGTAATTATGAGAAGATCAATGTTTAATTTGCTTCAATATGTCACCTCATTCGCCTGCAATCCAGGTTCGAAACATAATGTGGCCGAATCACAAAATACGAAACTTCCAATAACCACGCTTTTCTTATGCCTCCAACCAGTAATTTCGAGCTCAACAGGACATATACATTACCTATAATCATTTTGAACCGAAAAATCAACAAAAAAAAATTTTCAATTTTTTGCGAAAGTTCCTGATGGTTAGCCTTACTTATTTTGAACGCTTAAAATTTATTGTCTCAGATTCCGTTTGTTTCGTTTATTTTTGATTGTTAATGTAATTATGAGAAGATCAACGTTTAATTTGCTTCAATATGTCACCTCATTCGCCTGCAATCCAGGTTCGAAACATAATGTGGCCGAATCACAAAATACGAAACTTCCAATAACCACGCTTTTCTTATGCCTCCAACCAGTAATTTCGAGCTCAACAGGACATATACATTACCTATAATCATTTTGAACCGAAAAATCAACAAAAAAAAATTTTCAATTTTTTGCGAAAGTTCCTGATGGTTGTTAGCCTTACTTATTTTGAACGCTTAAAATTTATTGTCTCAGATTCCGTTTGTTTCGTTTATTTTTGATTGTTAATGTAATTATGAGAAGATCAACGTTTAATTTGCTTCAATATGTCACCTCATTCGCCTGCAATCCAGGTTCGAAACATAATGTGGCCGAATCACAAAATACGAAACTTCCAATAACCACGCTTTTCTTATGCCTCCAACCGGTAATTTCGAGCTCAACAGGACATATACATTACCTATAATCATTTTGAACCGAAAAATCAACAAAAAAAAATTTTCAATTTTTTGCGAAAATCCCTGATGGTTAGCCTTACTTATTTTGAACGCTTAAAATTTATTGTCTCAGATTCCGTTTGTTTCATTTATTTTTGATTGTTAATGTAATTATGAGAAGATCAATGTTTAATTTGCTTCAATATGTCACCTCATTCGCCTGCAATCCAGGTTCGAAACATAATGTGGCCGAATCACAAAATACGAAACTTCCAATAACCACGCTTTTCTTATGCCTCCAACCAGTAATTTCGAGCTCAACAGGACATATACATTACCTATAATCATTTTGAACCGAAAAATCAACAAAAAAAAATTTTCAATTTTTTGCGAAAATCCCTGATGGTTAGCCTTACTTATTTTGAACGCTTAAAATTTATTGTCTCAGATTCCGTTTGTTTCATTTATTTTTGATTGTTAATGTAATTATGAGAAGATCAATGTTTAATTTGCTTCAATATGTCACCTCATTCGCCTGCAATCCAGGTTCGAAACATAATGTGGCCGAATCACAAAATACGAAACTTCCAATAACCACGCTTTTCTTATGCCTCCAACCAGTAATTTCGAGCTCAACAGGACATATACATTACCTATAATCATTTTGAACCGAAAAATCAACAAAAAAAAATTTTCAATTTTTTGCGAAAGTTCCTGATGGTTAGCCTTACTTATTTTGAACGCTTAAAATTTATTGTCTCAGATTCCGTTTGTTTCGTTTATTTTTGATTGTTAATGTAATTATGAGAAGATCAACGTTTAATTTGCTTCAATATGTCACCTCATTCGCCTGCAATCCAGGTTCGAAACATAATGTGGCCGAATCACAAAATACGAAACTTCCAATAACCACGCTTTTCTTATGCCTCCAACCAGTAATTTCGAGCTCAACAGGACATATACATTACCTATAATCATTTTGAACCGAAAAATCAACAAAAAAAAATTTTCAATTTTTTGCGAAAGTTCCTGATGGTTAGCCTTACTTATTTTGAACGCTTAAAATTTATTGTCTCAGATTCCGTTTGTTTCGTTTATTTTTGATTGTTAATGTAATTATGAGAAGATCAACGTTTAATTTGCTTCAATATGTCACCTCATTCGCCTGCAATCCAGGTTCGAAACATAATGTGGCCGAATCACAAAATACGAAACTTCCAATAACCACGCTTTTCTTATGCCTCCAACCAGTAATTTCGAGCTCAACAGGACATATACATTACCTATAATCATTTTGAACCGAAAAATCAACAAAAAAAAATTTTCAATTTTTTGCGAAAGTTCCTGATGGTTAGCCTTACTTATTTTGAACGCTTAAAATTTATTGTCTCAGATTCCGTTTGTTTCATTTATTTTTGATTGTTAATGTAATTATGAGAAGATCAATGTTTAATTTGCTTCAATATGTCACCTCATTCGCCTGCAATCCAGGTTCGAAACATAATGTGGCCGAATCACAAAATACGAAACTTCCAATAACCACGCTTTTCTTATGCCTCCAACCAGTAATTTCGAGCTCAACAGGACATATACATTACCTATAATCATTTTGAACCGAAAAATCAACAAAAAAAAATTTTCAATTTTTTGCGAAAGTTCCTGATGGTTAGCCTTACTTATTTTGAACGCTTAAAATTTATTGTCTCAGATTCCGTTTGTTTCGTTTATTTTTGATTGTTAATGTAATTATGAGAAGATCAACGTTTAATTTGCTTCAATATGTCACCTCATTCGCCTGCAATCCAGGTTCGAAACATAATGTGGCCGAATCACAAAATACGAAACTTCCAATAACCACGCTTTTCTTATGCCTCCAACCAGTAATTTCGAGCTCAACAGGACATATACATTACCTATAATCATTTTGAACCGAAAAATCAACAAAAAAAAATTTTCAATTTTTTGCGAAAGTTCCTGATGGTTAGCCTTACTTATTTTGAACGCTTAAAATTTATTGTCTCAGATTCCGTTTGTTTCATTTATTTTTGATTGTTAATGTAATTATGAGAAGATCAATGTTTAATTTGCTTCAATATGTCACCTCATTCGCCTGCAATCCAGGTTCGAAACATAATGTGGCCGAATCACAAAATACGAAACTTCCAATAACCACGCTTTTCTTATGCCTCCAACCAGTAATTTCGAGCTCAACAGGACATATACATTACCTATAATCATTTTGAACCGAAAAATCAACAAAAAAAAATTTTCAATTTTTTGCGAAAGTTCCTGATGGTTAGCCTTACTTATTTTGAACGCTTAAAATTTATTGTCTCAGATTCCGTTTGTTTCGTTTATTTTTGATTGTTAATGTAATTATGAGAAGATCAACGTTTAATTTGCTTCAATATGTCACCTCATTCGCCTGCAATCCAGGTTCGAAACATAATGTGGCCGAATCACAAAATACGAAACTTCCAATAACCACGCTTTTCTTATGCCTCCAACCAGTAATTTCGAGCTCAACAGGACATATACATTACCTATAATCATTTTGAACCGAAAAATCAACAAAAAAAAATTTTCAATTTTTTGCGAAAATCCCTGATGGTTAGCCTTACTTATTTTGAACGCTTAAAATTTATTGTCTCAGATTCCGTTTGTTTCATTTATTTTTGATTGTTAATGTAATTATGAGAAGATCAATGTTTAATTTGCTTCAATATGTCACCTCATTCGCCTGCAATCCAGGTTCGAAACATAATGTGGCCGAATCACAAAATACGAAACTTCCAATAACCACGCTTTTCTTATGCCTCCAACCGGTAATTTCGAGCTCAACAGGACATATACATTACCTATAATCATTTTGAACCGAAAAATCAACAAAAAAAAATTTTCAATTTTTTGCGAAAATCCCTGATGGTTAGCCTTACTTATTTTGAACGCTTAAAATTTATTGTCTCAGATTCCGTTTGTTTCATTTATTTTTGATTGTTAATGTAATTATGAGAAGATCAATGTTTAATTTGCTTCAATATGTCACCTCATTCGCCTGCAATCCAGGTTCGAAACATAATGTGGCCGAATCACAAAATACGAAACTTCCAATAACCACGCTTTTCTTATGCCTCCAACCGGTAATTTCGAGCTCAACAGGACATATACATTACCTATAATCATTTTGAACCGAAAAATCAACAAAAAAAAATTTTCAATTTTTTGCGAAAATCCCTGATGGTTAGCCTTACTTATTTTGAACGCTTAAAATTTATTGTCTCAGATTCCGTTTGTTTCGTTTATTTTTGATTGTTAATGTAATTATGAGAAGATCAACGTTTAATTTGCTTCAATATGTCGCCTCATTCGCCTGCAATCCAGGTTCGAAACATAATGTGGCCGAATCACAAAATACGAAACTTCCAATAACCACGCTTTTCTTATGCCTCCAACCAGTAATTTCGAGCTCAACAGGACATATACATTACCTATAATCATTTTGAACCGAAAAATCAACAAAAAAAAATTTTCAATTTTTTGCGAAAGTCCCTGATGGTTAGCCTTACTTATTTTGAACGCTTAAAATTTATTGTCTCAGATTCCGTTTGTTTCGTTTATTTTTGATTGTTAATGTAATTATGAGAAGATCAACGTTTAATTTGCTTCAATATGTCGCCTCATTCGCCTGCAATCCAGGTTCGAAACATAATGTGGCCGAATCACAAAATACGAAACTTCCAATAACCACGCTTTTCTTATGCCTCCAACCAGTAATTTCGAGCTCAACAGGACATATACATTACCTATAATCATTTTGAACCGAAAAATCAACAAAAAAAAATTTTCAATTTTTTGCGAAAATCCCTGATGGTTAGCCTTACTTATTTTGAACGCTTAAAATTTATTGTCTCAGATTCCGTTTGTTTCATTTATTTTTGATTGTTAATGTAATTATGAGAAGATCAATGTTTAATTTGCTTCAATATGTCACCTCATTCGCCTGCAATCCAGGTTCGAAACATAATGTGGCCGAATCACAAAATACGAAACTTCCAATAACCACGCTTTTCTTATGCCTCCAACCAGTAATTTCGAGCTCAACAGGACATATACATTACCTATAATCATTTTGAACCGAAAAATCAACAAAAAAAAATTTTCAATTTTTTGCGAAAGTTCCTGATGGTTAGCCTTACTTATTTTGAACGCTTAAAATTTATTGTCTCAGATTCCGTTTGTTTCGTTTATTTTTGATTGTTAATGTAATTATGAGAAGATCAACGTTTAATTTGCTTCAATATGTCACCTCATTCGCCTGCAATCCAGGTTCGAAACATAATGTGGCCGAATCACAAAATACGAAACTTCCAATAACCACGATTTTCTTATGCCTCCAACCGGTAATTTCGAGCTCAACAGGACATATACATTACCTATAATCATTTTGAACCGAAAAATCAACAAAAAAAAATTTTCAATTTTTTGCGAAAATCCCTGATGGTTAGCCTTACTTATTTTGAACGCTTAAAATTTATTGTCTCAGATTCCGTTTGTTTCATTTATTTTTGATTGTTAATGTAATTATGAGAAGATCAATGTTTAATTTGCTTCAATATGTCACCTCATTCGCCTGCAATCCAGGTTCGAAACATAATGTGGCCGAATCACAAAATACGAAACTTCCAATAACCACGCTTTTCTTATGCCTCCAACCGGTAATTTCGAGCTCAACAGGACATATACATTACCTATAATCATTTTGAACCGAAAAATCAACAAAAAAAAATTTTCAATTTTTTGCGAAAATCCCTGATGGTTAGCCTTACTTATTTTGAACGCTTAAAATTTATTGTCTCAGATTCCGTTTGTTTCATTTATTTTTGATTGTTAATGTAATTATGAGAAGATCAATGTTTAATTTGCTTCAATATGTCACCTCATTCGCCTGCAATCCAGGTTCGAAACATAATGTGGCCGAATCACAAAATACGAAACTTCCAATAACCACGCTTTTCTTATGCCTCCAACCGGTAATTTCGAGCTCAACAGGACATATACATTACCTATAATCATTTTGAACCGAAAAATCAACAAAAAAAAATTTTCAATTTTTTGCGAAAATCCCTGATGGTGCCTTACTTATTTTGAACGCTTAAAATTTATTGTCTCAGATTCCGTTTGTTTCATTTATTTTTGATTGTTAATGTAATTATGAGAAGATCAATGTTTAATTTGCTTCAATATGTCACCTCATTCGCCTGCAATCCAGGTTCGAAACATAATGTGGCCGAATCACAAAATACGAAACTTCCAATAACCACGCTTTTCTTATGCCTCCAACCGGTAATTTCGAGCTCAACAGGACATATACATTACCTATAATCATTTTGAACCGAAAAATCAACAAAAAAAAATTTTCAATTTTTTGCGAAAATCCCTGATGGTTAGCCTTACTTATTTTGAACGCTTAAAATTTATTGTCTCAGATTCCGTTTGTTTCATTTATTTTTGATTGTTAATGTAATTATGAGAAGATCAATGTTTAATTTGCTTCAATATGTCACCTCATTCGCCTGCAATCCAGGTTCGAAACATAATGTGGCCGAATCACAAAATACGAAACTTCCAATAACCACGCTTTTCTTATGCCTCCAACCGGTAATTTCGAGCTCAACAGGACATATACATTACCTATAATCATTTTGAACCGAAAAATCAACAAAAAAAAATTTTCAATTTTTTGCGAAAATCCCTGATGGTTAGCCTTACTTATTTTGAACGCTTAAAATTTATTGTCTCAGATTCCGTTTGTTTCGTTTATTTTTGATTGTTAATGTAATTATGAGAAGATCAATGTTTAATTTGCTTCAATATGTCGCCTCATTCGCCTGCAATCCAGGTTCGAAACATAATGTGGCCGAATCACAAAATACGAAACTTCCAATAACCACGCTTTTCTTATGCCTCCAACCAGTAATTTCGAGCTCAACAGGACATATACATTACCTATAATCATTTTGAACCGAAAAATCAACAAAAAAAAATTTTCAATTTTTTGCGAAAGTCCCTGATGGTTAGCCTTACTTATTTTGAACGCTTAAAATTTATTGTCTCAGATTCCGTTTGTTTCATTTATTTTTGATTGTTAATGTAATTATGAGAAGATCAATGTTTAATTTGCTTCAATATGTCACCTCATTCGCCTGCAATCCAGGTTCGAAACATAATGTGGCCGAATCACAAAATACGAAACTTCCAATAACCACGCTTTTCTTATGCCTCCAACCAGTAATTTCGAGCTCAACAGGACATATACATTACCTATAATCATTTTGAACCGAAAAATCAACAAAAAAAAATTTTCAATTTTTTGCGAAAGTTCCTGATGGTTAGCCTTACTTATTTTGAACGCTTAAAATTTATTGTCTCAGATTCCGTTTGTTTCGTTTATTTTTGATTGTTAATGTAATTATGAGAAGATCAATGTTTAATTTGCTTCAATATGTCACCTCATTCGCCTGCAATCCAGGTTCGAAACATAATGTGGCCGAATCACAAAATACGAAACTTCCAATAACCACGCTTTTCTTATGCCTCCAACCGGTAATTTCGAGCTCAACAGGACATATACATTACCTATAATCATTTTGAACCGAAAAATCAACAAAAAAAAATTTTCAATTTTTTGCGAAAATCCCGGATGGGTTAGCCTTACTTATTTTGAACGCTTAAAATTTATTGTCTCAGATTCCGTTTGTTTCATTTATTTTTGATTGTTAATGTAATTATGAGAAGATCAATGTTTAATTTGCTTCAATATGTCACCTCATTCGCCTGCAATCCAGGTTCGAAACATAATGTGGCCGAGTCACAAAATACGAAACTTCCAATAACCACGCTTTTCTTATGCCTCCAACCGGTAATTTCGAGCTCAACAGGACATATACATTACCTATAATCATTTTGAACCGAAAAATCAACAAAAAAAAATTTTCAATTTTTTGCGAAAATCCCTGATGGTTAGCCTTACTTATTTTGAACGCTTAAAATTTATTGTCTCAGATTCCGTTTGTTTCATTTATTTTTGATTGTTAATGTAATTATGAGAAGATCAATGTTTAATTTGCTTCAATATGTCACCTCATTCGCCTGCAATCCAGGTTCGAAACATAATGTGGCCGAATCACAAAATACGAAGCTTCCAATAACCACGCTTTTCTTATGCCTCCAACCAGTAATTTCGAGCTCAACAGGACATATACATTACCTATAATCATTTTGAACCGAAAAATCAACAAAAAAAAATTTTCAATTTTTTGCGAAAGTCCCTGATGGTTAGCCTTACTTATTTTGAACGCTTAAAATTTATTGTCTCAGATTCCGTTTGTTTCATTTATTTTTGATTGTTAATGTAATTATGAGAAGATCAATGTTTAATTTGCTTCAATATGTCACCTCATTCGCCTGCAATCCAGGTTCGAAACATAATGTGGCCGAATCACAAAATACGAAACTTCCAATAACCACGCTTTTCTTATGCCTCCAACCAGTAATTTCGAGCTCAACAGGACATATACATTACCTATAATCATTTTGAACCGAAAAATCAACAAAAAAAAATTTTCAATTTTTTGCGAAAATCCCTGATGGTTAGCCTTACTTATTTTGAACGCTTAAAATTTATTGTCTCAGATTCCGTTTGTTTCGTTTATTTTTGATTGTTAATGTAATTATGAGAAGATCAACGTTTAATTTGCTTCAATATGTCACCTCATTCGCCTGCAATCCAGGTTCGAAACATAATGTGGCCGAATCACAAAATACGAAACTTCCAATAACCACGCTTTTCTTATGCCTCCAACCAGTAATTTCGAGCTCAACAGGACATATACATTACCTATAATCATTTTGAACCGAAAAATCAACAAAAAAAAAATTTCAATTTTTTGCGAAAGTTCCTGATGGTTAGCCTTACTTATTTTGAACGCTTAAAATTTATTGTCTCAGATTCCGTTTGTTTCATTTATTTTTGATTGTTAATGTAATTATGAGAAGATCAATGTTTAATTTGCTTCAATATGTCACCTCATTCGCCTGCAATCCAGGTTCGAAACATAATGTGGCCGAATCACAAAATACGAAACTTCCAATAACCACGCTTTTCTTATGCCTCCAACCGGTAATTTCGAGCTCAACAGGACATATACATTACCTATAATCATTTTGAACCGAAAAATCAACAAAAAAAAATTTTCAATTTTTTGCGAAAATCCCTGATGGTTAGCCTTACTTATTTTGAACGCTTAAAATTTATTGTCTCAGATTCCGTTTGTTTCATTTATTTTTGATTGTTAATGTAATTATGAGAAGATCAATGTTTAATTTGCTTCAATATGTCACCTCATTCGCCTGCAATCCAGGTTCGAAACATAATGTGGCCGAATCACAAAATACGAAACTTCCAATAACCACGCTTTTCTTATGCCTCCAACCGGTAATTTCGAGCTCAACAGGACATATACATTACCTATAATCATTTTGAACCGAAAAATCAACAAAAAAAAATTTTCAATTTTTTGCGAAAATCCCTGATGGGGGGATCCCCTTACTTATTTTGAACGCTTAAAATTTATTGTCTCAGATTCCGTTTGTTTCATTTATTTTTGATTGTTAATGTAATTATGAGAAGATCAATGTTTAATTTGCTTCAATATGTCACCTCATTCGCCTGCAATCCAGGTTCGAAACATAATGTGGCCGAGTCACAAAATACGAAACTTCCAATAACCACGCTTTTCTTATGCCTCCAACCGGTAATTTCGAGCTCAACAGGACATATACATTACCTATAATCATTTTGAACCGAAAAATCAACAAAAAAAAATTTTCAATTTTTTGCGAAAATCCCTGATGGTTAGCCTTACTTATTTTGAACGCTTAAAATTTATTGTCTCAGATTCCGTTTGTTTCATTTATTTTTGATTGTTAATGTAATTATGAGAAGATCAATGTTTAATTTGCTTCAATATGTCACCTCATTCGCCTGCAATCCAGGTTCGAAACATAATGTGGCCGAATCACAAAATACGAAGCTTCCAATAACCACGCTTTTCTTATGCCTCCAACCAGTAATTTCGAGCTCAACAGGACATATACATTACCTATAATCATTTTGAACCGAAAAATCAACAAAAAAAAATTTTCAATTTTTTGCGAAAGTCCCTGATGGTTAGCCTTACTTATTTTGAACGCTTAAAATTTATTGTCTCAGATTCCGTTTGTTTCATTTATTTTTGATTGTTAATGTAATTATGAGAAGATCAATGTTTAATTTGCTTCAATATGTCACCTCATTCGCCTGCAATCCAGGTTCGAAACATAATGTGGCCGAATCACAAAATACGAAACTTCCAATAACCACGCTTTTCTTATGCCTCCAACCAGTAATTTCGAGCTCAACAGGACATATACATTACCTATAATCATTTTGAACCGAAAAATCAACAAAAAAAAATTTTCAATTTTTTGCGAAAATCCCTGATGGTTAGCCTTACTTATTTTGAACGCTTAAAATTTATTGTCTCAGATTCCGTTTGTTTCATTTATTTTTGATTGTTAATGTAATTATGAGAAGATCAATGTTTAATTTGCTTCAATATGTCACCTCATTCGCCTGCAATCCAGGTTCGAAACATAATGTGGCCGAATCACAAAATACGAAACTTCCAATAACCACGCTTTTCTTATGCCTCCAACCAGTAATTTCGAGCTCAACAGGACATATACATTACCTATAATCATTTTGAACCGAAAAATCAACAAAAAAAAATTTTCAATTTTTTGCGAAAGTTCCTGATGGTTAGCCTTACTTATTTTGAACGCTTAAAATTTATTGTCTCAGATTCCGTTTGTTTCGTTTATTTTTGATTGTTAATGTAATTATGAGAAGATCAACGTTTAATTTGCTTCAATATGTCACCTCATTCGCCTGCAATCCAGGTTCGAAACATAATGTGGCCGAATCACAAAATACGAAACTTCCAATAACCACGCTTTTCTTATGCCTCCAACCAGTAATTTCGAGCTCAACAGGACATATACATTACCTATAATCATTTTGAACCGAAAAATCAACAAAAAAAAATTTTCAATTTTTTGCGAAAGTTCCTGATGGTTAGCCTTACTTATTTTGAACGCTTAAAATTTATTGTCTCAGATTCCGTTTGTTTCATTTATTTTTGATTGTTAATGTAATTATGAGAAGATCAATGTTTAATTTGCTTCAATATGTCACCTCATTCGCCTGCAATCCAGGTTCGAAACATAATGTGGCCGAATCACAAAATACGAAACTTCCAATAACCACGCTTTTCTTATGCCTCCAACCAGTAATTTCGAGCTCAACAGGACATATACATTACCTATAATCATTTTGAACCGAAAAATCAACAAAAAAAAATTTTCAATTTTTTGCGAAAGTTCCTGATGGTTAGCCTTACTTATTTTGAACGCTTAAAATTTATTGTCTCAGATTCCGTTTGTTTCGTTTATTTTTGATTGTTAATGTAATTATGAGAAGATCAACGTTTAATTTGCTTCAATATGTCACCTCATTCGCCTGCAATCCAGGTTCGAAACATAATGTGGCCGAATCACAAAATACGAAACTTCCAATAACCACGCTTTTCTTATGCCTCCAACCAGTAATTTCGAGCTCAACAGGACATATACATTACCTATAATCATTTTGAACCGAAAAATCAACAAAAAAAAATTTTCAATTTTTTGCGAAAATCCCTGATGGTTAGCCTTACTTATTTTGAACGCTTAAAATTTATTGTCTCAGATTCCGTTTGTTTCATTTATTTTTGATTGTTAATGTAATTATGAGAAGATCAATGTTTAATTTGCTTCAATATGTCACCTCATTCGCCTGCAATCCAGGTTCGAAACATAATGTGGCCGAATCACAAAATACGAAACTTCCAATAACCACGCTTTTCTTATGCCTCCAACCAGTAATTTCGAGCTCAACAGGACATATACATTACCTATAATCATTTTGAACCGAAAAATCAACAAAAAAAAATTTTCAATTTTTTGCGAAAGTTCCTGATGGTTAGCCTTACTTATTTTGAACGCTTAAAATTTATTGTCTCAGATTCCGTTTGTTTCGTTTATTTTTGATTGTTAATGTAATTATGAGAAGATCAACGTTTAATTTGCTTCAATATGTCACCTCATTCGCCTGCAATCCAGGTTCGAAACATAATGTGGCCGAATCACAAAATACGAAACTTCCAATAACCACGCTTTTCTTATGCCTCCAACCAGTAATTTCGAGCTCAACAGGACATATACATTACCTATAATCATTTTGAACCGAAAAATCAACAAAAAAAAATTTTCAATTTTTTGCGAAAGTTCCTGATGGTTAGCCTTACTTATTTTGAACGCTTAAAATTTATTGTCTCAGATTCCGTTTGTTTCATTTATTTTTGATTGTTAATGTAATTATGAGAAGATC
Source organism: Nephrotoma flavescens (assembly GCA_932526605.1). Lineage (NCBI taxonomy): Eukaryota > Metazoa > Arthropoda > Insecta > Diptera > Tipulidae > Nephrotoma > Nephrotoma flavescens. Next base: position 69,517,891 of record OW052220.1, on the reverse strand, counting down.
AATGTTTAATTTGCTTCAATATGTCACCTCATTCGCCTGCAATACAGGTTCGAAACATAATGTGGCCGAATCACAAAATACGAAACTTCCAATAACCACGCTTTTCTTATGCCTCCAACCAGTAATTTCGAGCTCAACAGGACATATACATTACCTATAATCATTTTGAACCGAAAAATCAACAAAAAAAAATTTTCAATTTTTTGCGAAAGTTCCTGATGGTTAGCCTTACTTATTTTGAACGCTTAAAATTTATTGTCTCAGATTCCGTTTGTTTCGTTTATTTTTGATTGTTAATGTAATTATGAGAAGATCAACGTTTAATTTGCTTCAATATGTCACCTCATTCGCCTGCAATCCAGGTTCGAAACATAATGTGGCCGAATCACAAAATACGAAACTTCCAATAACCACGCTTTTCTTATGCCTCCAACCAGTAATTTCGAGCTCAACAGGACATATACATTACCTATAATCATTTTGAACCGAAAAATCAACAAAAAAAAATTTTCAATTTTTTGCGAAAGTTCCTGATGGTTAGCCTTACTTATTTTGAACGCTTAAAATTTATTGTCTCAGATTCCGTTTGTTTCATTTATTTTTGATTGTTAATGTAATTATGAGAAGATCAATGTTTAATTTGCTTCAATATGTCACCTCATTCGCCTGCAATCCAGGTTCGAAACATAATGTGGCCGAATCACAAAATACGAAACTTCCAATAACCACGCTTTTCTTATGCCTCCAACCAGTAATTTCGAGCTCAACAGGACATATACATTACCTATAATCATTTTGAACCGAAAAATCAACAAAAAAAAATTTTCAATTTTTTGCGAAAGTTCCTGATGGTTAGCCTTACTTATTTTGAACGCTTAAAATTTATTGTCTCAGATTCCGTTTGTTTCATTTATTTTTGATTGTTAATGTAATTATGAGAAGATCAATGTTTAATTTGCTTCAATATGTCACCTCATTCGCCTGCAATCCAGGTTCGAAACATAATGTGGCCGAATCACAAAATACGAAACTTCCAATAACCACGCTTTTCTTATGCCTCCAACCAGTAATTTCGAGCTCAACAGGACATATACATTACCTATAATCATTTTGAACCGAAAAATCAACAAAAAAAAATTTTCAATTTTTTGCGAAAGTTCCTGATGGTTAGCCTTACTTATTTTGAACGCTTAAAATTTATTGTCTCAGATTCCGTTTGTTTCGTTTATTTTTGATTGTTAATGTAATTATGAGAAGATCAACGTTTAATTTGCTTCAATATGTCACCTCATTCGCCTGCAATCCAGGTTCGAAACATAATGTGGCCGAATCACAAAATACGAAACTTCCAATAACCACGCCTTTCTTATGCCTCCAACCGGTAATTTCGAGCTCAACAGGACATATACATTACCTATAATCATTTTGAACCGAAAAATCAACAAAAAAAAATTTTCAATTTTTTGCGAAAATCCCTGATGGTTAGCCTTACTTATTTTGAACGCTTAAAATTTATTGTCTCAGATTCCGTTTGTTTCATTTATTTTTGATTGTTAATGTAATTATGAGAAGATCAATGTTTAATTTGCTTCAATATGTCACCTCATTCGCCTGCAATACAGGTTCGAAACATAATGTGGCCGAATCACAAAATACGAAACTTCCAATAACCACGCTTTTCTTATGCCTCCAACCGGTAATTTCGAGCTCAACAGGACATATACATTACCTATAATCATTTTGAACCGAAAAATCAACAAAAAAAAATTTTCAATTTTTTGCGAAAATCCCTGATGGTTAGCCTTACTTATTTTGAACGCTTAAAATTTATTGTCTCAGATTCCGTTTGTTTCGTTTATTTTTGATTGTTAATGTAATTATGAGAAGATCAACGTTTAATTTGCTTCAATATGTCGCCTCATTCGCCTGCAATCCAGGTTCGAAACATAATGTGGCCGAATCACAAAATACGAAACTTCCAATAACCACGCTTTTCTTATGCCTCCAACCAGTAATTTCGAGCTCAACAGGACATATACATTACCTATAATCATTTTGAACCGAAAAATCAACAAAAAAAAATTTTCAATTTTTTGCGAAAGTCCCTGATGGTTAGCCTTACTTATTTTGAACGCTTAAAATTTATTGTCTCAGATTCCGTTTGTTTCATTTATTTTTGATTGTTAATGTAATTATGAGAAGATCAATGTTTAATTTGCTTCAATATGTCACCTCATTCGCCTGCAATCCAGGTTCGAAACATAATGTGGCCGAATCACAAAATACGAAACTTCCAATAACCACGCTTTTCTTATGCCTCCAACCAGTAATTTCGAGCTCAACAGGACATATACATTACCTATAATCATTTTGAACCGAAAAATCAACAAAAAAAAATTTTCAATTTTTTGCGAAAGTTCCTGATGGTTAGCCTTACTTATTTTGAACGCTTAAAATTTATTGTCTCAGATTCCGTTTGTTTCGTTTATTTTTGATTGTTAATGTAATTATGAGAAGATCAATGTTTAATTTGCTTCAATATGTCACCTCATTCGCCTGCAATCCAGGTTCGAAACATAATGTGGCCGAATCACAAAATACGAAACTTCCAATAACCACGCTTTTCTTATGCCTCCAACCGGTAATTTCGAGCTCAACAGGACATATACATTACCTATAATCATTTTGAACCGAAAAATCAACAAAAAAAAATTTTCAATTTTTTGCGAAAATCCCTGATGGTTAGCCTTACTTATTTTGAACGCTTAAAATTTATTGTCTCAGATTCCGTTTGTTTCATTTATTTTTGATTGTTAATGTAATTATGAGAAGATCAATGTTTAATTTGCTTCAATATGTCACCTCATTCGCCTGCAATCCAGGTTCGAAACATAATGTGGCCGAATCACAAAATACGAAACTTCCAATAACCACGCTTTTCTTATGCCTCCAACCGGTAATTTCGAGCTCAACAGGACATATACATTACCTATAATCATTTTGAACCGAAAAATCAACAAAAAAAAATTTTCAATTTTTTGCGAAAATCCCTGATGGTTAGCCTTACTTATTTTGAACGCTTAAAATTTATTGTCTCAGATTCCGTTTGTTTCATTTATTTTTGATTGTTAATGTAATTATGAGAAGATCAATGTTTAATTTGCTTCAATATGTCACCTCATTCGCCTGCAATCCAGGTTCGAAACATAATGTGGCCGAATCACAAAATACGAAACTTCCAATAACCACGCTTTTCTTATGCCTCCAACCAGTAATTTCGAGCTCAACAGGACATATACATTACCTATAATCATTTTGAACCGAAAAATCAACAAAAAAAAATTTTCAATTTTTTGCGAAAATCCCTGATGGTTAGCCTTACTTATTTTGAACGCTTAAAATTTATTGTCTCAGATTCCGTTTGTTTATTTATTTATTTTTGATTGTTAATGTAATTATGAGAAGATCAATGTTTAATTTGCTTCAATATGTCACCTCATTCGCCTGCAATCCAGGTTCGAAACATAATGTGGCCGAATCACAAAATACGAAACTTCCAATAACCACGCTTTTCTTATGCCTCCAACCAGTAATTTCGAGCTCAACAGGACATATACATTACCTATAATCATTTTGAACCGAAAAATCAACAAAAAAAAATTTTCAATTTTTTGCGAAAGTTCCTGATGGTTAGCCTTACTTATTTTGAACGCTTAAAATTTATTGTCTCAGATTCCGTTTGTTTCATTTATTTTTGATTGTTAATGTAATTATGAGAAGATCAATGTTTAATTTGCTTCAATATGTCACCTCATTCGCCTGCAATCCAGGTTCGAAACATAATGTGGCCGAATCACAAAATACGAAACTTCCAATAACCACGCTTTTCTTATGCCTCCAACCGGTAATTTCGAGCTCAACAGGACATATACATTACCTATAATCATTTTGAACCGAAAAATCAACAAAAAAAAATTTTCAATTTTTTGCGAAAATCCCTGATGGTTAGCCTTACTTATTTTGAACGCTTAAAATTTATTGTCTCAGATTCCGTTTGTTTCATTTATTTTTGATTGTTAATGTAATTATGAGAAGATCAATGTTTAATTTGCTTCAATATGTCACCTCATTCGCCTGCAATCCAGGTTCGAAACATAATGTGGCCGAATCACAAAATACGAAACTTCCAATAACCACGCTTTTCTTATGCCTCCAACCGGTAATTTCGAGCTCAACAGGACATATACATTACCTATAATCATTTTGAACCGAAAAATCAACAAAAAAAAATTTTCAATTTTTTGCGAAAATCCCTGATGGGTTAGCCTTACTTATTTTGAACGCTTAAAATTTATTGTCTCAGATTCCGTTTGTTTCATTTATTTTTGATTGTTAATGTAATTATGAGAAGATCAATGTTTAATTTGCTTCAATATGTCACCTCATTCGCCTGCAATCCAGGTTCGAAACATAATGTGGCCGAGTCACAAAATACGAAACTTCCAATAACCACGCTTTTCTTATGCCTCCAACCGGTAATTTCGAGCTCAACAGGACATATACATTACCTATAATCATTTTGAACCGAAAAATCAACAAAAAAAAATTTTCAATTTTTTGCGAAAATCCCTGATGGTTAGCCTTACTTATTTTGAACGCTTAAAATTTATTGTCTCAGATTCCGTTTGTTTCATTTATTTTTGATTGTTAATGTAATTATGAGAAGATCAATGTTTAATTTGCTTCAATATGTCACCTCATTCGCCTGCAATCCAGGTTCGAAACATAATGTGGCCGAGTCACAAAATACGAAACTTCCAATAACCACGCTTTTCTTATGCCTCCAACCGGTAATTTCGAGCTCAACAGGACATATACATTACCTATAATCATTTTGAACCGAAAAATCAACAAAAAAAAATTTTCAATTTTTTGCGAAAATCCCTGATGGTTAGCCTTACTTATTTTGAACGCTTAAAATTTATTGTCTCAGATTCCGTTTGTTTCATTTATTTTTGATTGTTAATGTAATTATGAGAAGATCAATGTTTAATTTGCTTCAATATGTCACCTCATTCGCCTGCAATCCAGGTTCGAAACATAATGTGGCCGAGTCACAAAATACGAAACTTCCAATAACCACGCTTTTCTTATGCCTCCAACCGGTAATTTCGAGCTCAACAGGACATATACATTACCTATAATCATTTTGAACCGAAAAATCAACAAAAAAAAATTTTCAATTTTTTGCGAAAATCCCTGATGGTTAGCCTTACTTATTTTGAACGCTTAAAATTTATTGTCTCAGATTCCGTTTGTTTCATTTATTTTTGATTGTTAATGTAATTATGAGAAGATCAATGTTTAATTTGCTTCAATATGTCACCTCATTCGCCTGCAATCCAGGTTCGAAACATAATGTGGCCGAATCACAAAATACGAAACTTCCAATAACCACGCTTTTCTTATGCCTCCAACCGGTAATTTCGAGCTCAACAGGACATATACATTACCTATAATCATTTTGAACCGAAAAATCAACAAAAAAAAATTTTCAATTTTTTGCGAAAATCCCTGATGGTTAGCCTTACTTATTTTGAACGCTTAAAATTTATTGTCTCAGATTCCGTTTGTTTCATTTATTTTTGATTGTTAATGTAATTATGAGAAGATCAATGTTTAATTTGCTTCAATATGTCACCTCATTCGCCTGCAATCCAGGTTCGAAACATAATGTGGCCGAGTCACAAAATACGAAACTTCCAATAACCACGCTTTTCTTATGCCTCCAACCGGTAATTTCGAGCTCAACAGGACATATACATTACCTATAATCATTTTGAACCGAAAAATCAACAAAAAAAAATTTTCAATTTTTTGCGAAAATCCCTGATGGTTAGCCTTACTTATTTTGAACGCTTAAAATTTATTGTCTCAGATTCCGTTTGTTTCATTTATTTTTGATTGTTAATGTAATTATGAGAAGATCAATGTTTAATTTGCTTCAATATGTCACCTCATTCGCCTGCAATCCAGGTTCGAAACATAATGTGGCCGAATCACAAAATACGAAACTTCCAATAACCACGCTTTTCTTATGCCTCCAACCAGTAATTTCGAGCTCAACAGGACATATACATTACCTATAATCATTTTGAACCGAAAAATCAACAAAAAAAAATTTTCAATTTTTTGCGAAAATCCCTGATGGTTAGCCTTACTTATTTTGAACGCTTAAAATTTATTGTCTCAGATTCCGTTTGTTTCATTTATTTTTGATTGTTAATGTAATTATGAGAAGATCAATGTTTAATTTGCTTCAATATGTCACCTCATTCGCCTGCAATCCAGGTTCGAAACATAATGTGGCCGAATCACAAAATACGAAACTTCCAATAACCACGCTTTTCTTATGCCTCCAACCAGTAATTTCGAGCTCAACAGGACATATACATTACCTATAATCATTTTGAACCGAAAAATCAACAAAAAAAAATTTTCAATTTTTTGCGAAAGTTCCTGATGGTTAGCCTTACTTATTTTGAACGCTTAAAATTTATTGTCTCAGATTCCGTTTGTTTCGTTTATTTTTGATTGTTAATGTAATTATGAGAAGATCAACGTTTAATTTGCTTCAATATGTCACCTCATTCGCCTGCAATCCAGGTTCGAAACATAATGTGGCCGAATCACAAAATACGAAACTTCCAATAACCACGCTTTTCTTATGCCTCCAACCAGTAATTTCGAGCTCAACAGGACATATACATTACCTATAATCATTTTGAACCGAAAAATCAACAAAAAAAAATTTTCAATTTTTTGCGAAAGTTCCTGATGGTTAGCCTTACTTATTTTGAACGCTTAAAATTTATTGTCTCAGATTCCGTTTGTTTCATTTATTTTTGATTGTTAATGTAATTATGAGAAGATCAATGTTTAATTTGCTTCAATATGTCACCTCATTCGCCTGCAATCCAGGTTCGAAACATAATGTGGCCGAATCACAAAATACGAAACTTCCAATAACCACGCTTTTCTTATGCCTCCAACCAGTAATTTCGAGCTCAACAGGACATATACATTACCTATAATCATTTTGAACCGAAAAATCAACAAAAAAAAATTTTCAATTTTTTGCGAAAGTTCCTGATGGTTAGCCTTACTTATTTTGAACGCTTAAAATTTATTGTCTCAGATTCCGTTTGTTTCATTTATTTTTGATTGTTAATGTAATTATGAGAAGATCAATGTTTAATTTGCTTCAATATGTCACCTCATTCGCCTGCAATCCAGGTTCGAAACATAATGTGGCCGAATCACAAAATACGAAACTTCCAATAACCACGCTTTTCTTATGCCTCCAACCAGTAATTTCGAGCTCAACAGGACATATACATTACCTATAATCATTTTGAACCGAAAAATCAACAAAAAAAAATTTTCAATTTTTTGCGAAAGTTCCTGATGGTTAGCCTTACTTATTTTGAACGCTTAAAATTTATTGTCTCAGATTCCGTTTGTTTCATTTATTTTTGATTGTTAATGTAATTATGAGAAGATCAATGTTTAATTTGCTTCAATATGTCACCTCATTCGCCTGCAATCCAGGTTCGAAACATAATGTGGCCGAATCACAAAATACGAAACTTCCAATAACCACGCTTTTCTTATGCCTCCAACCAGTAATTTCGAGCTCAACAGGACATATACATTACCTATAATCATTTTGAACCGAAAAATCAACAAAAAAAAATTTTCAATTTTTTGCGAAAGTTCCTGATGGTTAGCCTTACTTATTTTGAACGCTTAAAATTTATTGTCTCAGATTCCGTTTGTTTCGTTTATTTTTGATTGTTAATGTAATTATGAGAAGATCAACGTTTAATTTGCTTCAATATGTCACCTCATTCGCCTGCAATCCAGGTTCGAAACATAATGTGGCCGAATCACAAAATACGAAACTTCCAATAACCACGCTTTTCTTATGCCTCCAACCAGTAATTTCGAGCTCAACAGGACATATACATTACCTATAATCATTTTGAACCGAAAAATCAACAAAAAAAAATTTTCAATTTTTTGCGAAAGTTCCTGATGGTTAGCCTTACTTATTTTGAACGCTTAAAATTTATTGTCTCAGATTCCGTTTGTTTCATTTATTTTTGATTGTTAATGTAATTATGAGAAGATCAATGTTTAATTTGCTTCAATATGTCACCTCATTCGCCTGCAATCCAGGTTCGAAACATAATGTGGCCGAATCACAAAATACGAAACTTCCAATAACCACGCTTTTCTTATGCCTCCAACCAGTAATTTCGAGCTCAACAGGACATATACATTACCTATAATCATTTTGAACCGAAAAATCAACAAAAAAAAATTTTCAATTTTTTGCGAAAGTTCCTGATGGTTAGCCTTACTTATTTTGAACGCTTAAAATTTATTGTCTCAGATTCCGTTTGTTTCATTTATTTTTGATTGTTAATGTAATTATGAGAAGATCAATGTTTAATTTGCTTCAATATGTCACCTCATTCGCCTGCAATCCAGGTTCGAAACATAATGTGGCCGAATCACAAAATACGAAACTTCCAATAACCACGCTTTTCTTATGCCTCCAACCAGTAATTTCGAGCTCAACAGGACATATACATTACCTATAATCATTTTGAACCGAAAAATCAACAAAAAAAAATTTTCAATTTTTTGCGAAAGTTCCTGATGGTTAGCCTTACTTATTTTGAACGCTTAAAATTTATTGTCTCAGATTCCGTTTGTTTCGTTTATTTTTGATTGTTAATGTAATTATGAGAAGATCAACGTTTAATTTGCTTCAATATGTCACCTCATTCGCCTGCAATCCAGGTTCGAAACATAATGTGGCCGAATCACAAAATACGAAACTTCCAATAACCACGCTTTTCTTATGCCTCCAACCAGTAATTTCGAGCTCAACAGGACATATACATTACCTATAATCATTTTGAACCGAAAAATCAACAAAAAAAAATTTTCAATTTTTTGCGAAAGTTCCTGATGGTTAGCCTTACTTATTTTGAACGCTTAAAATTTATTGTCTCAGATTCCGTTTGTTTCGTTTATTTTTGATTGTTAATGTAATTATGAGAAGATCAACGTTTAATTTGCTTCAATATGTCACCTCATTCGCCTGCAATCCAGGTTCGAAACATAATGTGGCCGAATCACAAAATACGAAACTTCCAATAACCACGCTTTTCTTATGCCTCCAACCAGTAATTTCGAGCTCAACAGGACATATACATTACCTATAATCATTTTGAACCGAAAAATCAACAAAAAAAAATTTTCAATTTTTTGCGAAAGTTCCTGATGGTTAGCCTTACTTATTTTGAACGCTTAAAATTTATTGTCTCAGATTCCGTTTGTTTCATTTATTTTTGATTGTTAATGTAATTATGAGAAGATCAATGTTTAATTTGCTTCAATATGTCACCTCATTCGCCTGCAATCCAGGTTCGAAACATAATGTGGCCGAATCACAAAATACGAAACTTCCAATAACCACGCTTTTCTTATGCCTCCAACCAGTAATTTCGAGCTCAACAGGACATATACATTACCTATAATCATTTTGAACCGAAAAATCAACAAAAAAAAATTTTCAATTTTTTGCGAAAGTTCCTGATGGTTAGCCTTACTTATTTTGAACGCTTAAAATTTATTGTCTCAGATTCCGTTTGTTTCGTTTATTTTTGATTGTTAATGTAATTATGAGAAGATCAACGTTTAATTTGCTTCAATATGTCACCTCATTCGCCTGCAATCCAGGTTCGAAACATAATGTGGCCGAATCACAAAATACGAAACTTCCAATAACCACGCTTTTCTTATGCCTCCAACCAGTAATTTCGAGCTCAACAGGACATATACATTACCTATAATCATTTTGAACCGAAAAATCAACAAAAAAAAATTTTCAATTTTTTGCGAAAATCCCTGATGGTTAGCCTTACTTATTTTGAACGCTTAAAATTTATTGTCTCAGATTCCGTTTGTTTCATTTATTTTTGATTGTTAATGTAATTATGAGAAGATCAATGTTTAATTTGCTTCAATATGTCACCTCATTCGCCTGCAATCCAGGTTCGAAACATAATGTGGCCGAATCACAAAATACGAAACTTCCAATAACCACGCTTTTCTTATGCCTCCAACCAGTAATTTCGAGCTCAACAGGACATATACATTACCTATAATCATTTTGAACCGAAAAATCAACAAAAAAAAATTTTCAATTTTTTGCGAAAGTTCCTGATGGTTAGCCTTACTTATTTTGAACGCTTAAAATTTATTGTCTCAGATTCCGTTTGTTTCGTTTATTTTTGATTGTTAATGTAATTATGAGAAGATCAATGTTTAATTTGCTTCAATATGTCACCTCATTCGCCTGCAATCCAGGTTCGAAACATAATGTGGCCGAATCACAAAATACGAAACTTCCAATAACCACGCTTTTCTTATGCCTCCAACCAGTAATTTCGAGCTCAACAGGACATATACATTACCTATAATCATTTTGAACCGAAAAATCAACAAAAAAAAATTTTCAATTTTTTGCGAAAGTTCCTGATGGTTAGCCTTACTTATTTTGAACGCTTAAAATTTATTGTCTCAGATTCCGTTTGTTTCGTTTATTTTTGATTGTTAATGTAATTATGAGAAGATCAACGTTTAATTTGCTTCAATATGTCACCTCATTCGCCTGCAATCCAGGTTCGAAACATAATGTGGCCGAATCACAAAATACGAAACTTCCAATAACCACGCTTTTCTTATGCCTCCAACCAGTAATTTCGAGCTCAACAGGACATATACATTACCTATAATCATTTTGAACCGAAAAATCAACAAAAAAAAATTTTCAATTTTTTGCGAAAGTTCCTGATGGTTAGCCTTACTTATTTTGAACGCTTAAAATTTATTGTCTCAGATTCCGTTTGTTTCATTTATTTTTGATTGTTAATGTAATTATGAGAAGATCAATGTTTAATTTGCTTCAATATGTCACCTCATTCGCCTGCAATCCAGGTTCGAAACATAATGTGGCCGAATCACAAAATACGAAACTTCCAATAACCACGCTTTTCTTATGCCTCCAACCGGTAATTTCGAGCTCAACAGGACATATACATTACCTATAATCATTTTGAACCGAAAAATCAACAAAAAAAAATTTTCAATTTTTTGCGAAAATCCCTGATGGTTAGCCTTACTTATTTTGAACGCTTAAAATTTATTGTCTCAGATTCCGTTTGTTTCGTTTATTTTTGATTGTTAATGTAATTATGAGAAGATCAACGTTTAATTTGCTTCAATATGTCGCCTCATTCGCCTGCAATCCAGGTTCGAAACATAATGTGGCCGAATCACAAAATACGAAACTTCCAATAACCACGCTTTTCTTATGCCTCCAACCAGTAATTTCGAGCTCAACAGGACATATACATTACCTATAATCATTTTGAACCGAAAAATCAACAAAAAAAAATTTTCAATTTTTTGCGAAAGTCCCTGATGGTTAGCCTTACTTATTTTGAACGCTTAAAATTTATTGTCTCAGATTCCGTTTGTTTCGTTTATTTTTGATTGTTAATGTAATTATGAGAAGATCAACGTTTAATTTGCTTCAATATGTCGCCTCATTCGCCTGCAATCCAGGTTCGAAACATAATGTGGCCGAATCACAAAATACGAAACTTCCAATAACCACGCTTTTCTTATGCCTCCAACCAGTAATTTCGAGCTCAACAGGACATATACATTACCTATAATCATTTTGAACCGAAAAATCAACAAAAAAAAATTTTCAATTTTTTGCGAAAATCCCTGATGGTTAGCCTTACTTATTTTGAACGCTTAAAATTTATTGTCTCAGATTCCGTTTGTTTCATTTATTTTTGATTGTTAATGTAATTATGAGAAGATCAATGTTTAATTTGCTTCAATATGTCACCTCATTCGCCTGCAATCCAGGTTCGAAACATAATGTGGCCGAATCACAAAATACGAAACTTCCAATAACCACGCTTTTCTTATGCCTCCAACCAGTAATTTCGAGCTCAACAGGACATATACATTACCTATAATCATTTTGAACCGAAAAATCAACAAAAAAAAATTTTCAATTTTTTGCGAAAGTTCCTGATGGTTAGCCTTACTTATTTTGAACGCTTAAAATTTATTGTCTCAGATTCCGTTTGTTTCGTTTATTTTTGATTGTTAATGTAATTATGAGAAGATCAACGTTTAATTTGCTTCAATATGTCACCTCATTCGCCTGCAATCCAGGTTCGAAACATAATGTGGCCGAATCACAAAATACGAAACTTCCAATAACCACGCTTTTCTTATGCCTCCAACCGGTAATTTCGAGCTCAACAGGACATATACATTACCTATAATCATTTTGAACCGAAAAATCAACAAAAAAAAATTTTCAATTTTTTGCGAAAATCCCTGATGGTTAGCCTTACTTATTTTGAACGCTTAAAATTTATTGTCTCAGATTCCGTTTGTTTCATTTATTTTTGATTGTTAATGTAATTATGAGAAGATCAATGTTTAATTTGCTTCAATATGTCACCTCATTCGCCTGCAATCCAGGTTCGAAACATAATGTGGCCGAATCACAAAATACGAAACTTCCAATAACCACGCTTTTCTTATGCCTCCAACCGGTAATTTCGAGCTCAACAGGACATATACATTACCTATAATCATTTTGAACCGAAAAATCAACAAAAAAAAATTTTCAATTTTTTGCGAAAATCCCTGATGGTTAGCCTTACTTATTTTGAACGCTTAAAATTTATTGTCTCAGATTCCGTTTGTTTCATTTATTTTTGATTGTTAATGTAATTATGAGAAGATCAATGTTTAATTTGCTTCAATATGTCACCTCATTCGCCTGCAATCCAGGTTCGAAACATAATGTGGCCGAATCACAAAATACGAAACTTCCAATAACCACGCTTTTCTTATGCCTCCAACCAGTAATTTCGAGCTCAACAGGACATATACATTACCTATAATCATTTTGAACCGAAAAATCAACAAAAAAAAATTTTCAATTTTTTGCGAAAGTTCCTGATGGTTAGCCTTACTTATTTTGAACGCTTAAAATTTATTGTCTCAGATTCCGTTTGTTTCGTTTATTTTTGATTGTTAATGTAATTATGAGAAGATCAACGTTTAATTTGCTTCAATATGTCACCTCATTCGCCTGCAATCCAGGTTCGAAACATAATGTGGCCGAATCACAAAATACGAAACTTCCAATAACCACGCTTTTCTTATGCCTCCAACCGGTAATTTCGAGCTCAACAGGACATATACATTACCTATAATCATTTTGAACCGAAAAATCAACAAAAAAAAATTTTCAATTTTTTGCGAAAATCCCTGATGGTTAGCCTTACTTATTTTGAACGCTTAAAATTTATTGTCTCAGATTCCGTTTGTTTCATTTATTTTTGATTGTTAATGTAATTATGAGAAGATCAATGTTTAATTTGCTTCAATATGTCACCTCATTCGCCTGCAATCCAGGTTCGAAACATAATGTGGCCGAATCACAAAATACGAAACTTCCAATAACCACGCTTTTCTTATGCCTCCAACCAGTAATTTCGAGCTCAACAGGACATATACATTACCTATAATCATTTTGAACCGAAAAATCAACAAAAAAAAATTTTCAATTTTTTGCGAAAGTTCCTGATGGTTAGCCTTACTTATTTTGAACGCTTAAAATTTATTGTCTCAGATTCCGTTTGTTTCGTTTATTTTTGATTGTTAATGTAATTATGAGAAGATCAACGTTTAATTTGCTTCAATATGTCACCTCATTCGCCTGCAATCCAGGTTCGAAACATAATGTGGCCGAATCACAAAATACGAAACTTCCAATAACCACGCTTTTCTTATGCCTCCAACCGGTAATTTCGAGCTCAACAGGACATATACATTACCTATAATCATTTTGAACCGAAAAATCAACAAAAAAAAATTTTCAATTTTTTGCGAAAATCCCTGATGGTTAGCCTTACTTATTTTGAACGCTTAAAATTTATTGTCTCAGATTCCGTTTGTTTCATTTATTTTTGATTGTTAATGTAATTATGAGAAGATCAATGTTTAATTTGCTTCAATATGTCACCTCATTCGCCTGCAATCCAGGTTCGAAACATAATGTGGCCGAATCACAAAATACGAAACTTCCAATAACCACGCTTTTCTTATGCCTCCAACCGGTAATTTCGAGCTCAACAGGACATATACATTACCTATAATCATTTTGAACCGAAAAATCAACAAAAAAAAATTTTCAATTTTTTGCGAAAATCCCTGATGGTTAGCCTTACTTATTTTGAACGCTTAAAATTTATTGTCTCAGATTCCGTTTGTTTCGTTTATTTTTGATTGTTAATGTAATTATGAGAAGATCAACGTTTAATTTGCTTCAATATGTCGCCTCATTCGCCTGCAATCCAGGTTCGAAACATAATGTGGCCGAATCACAAAATACGAAACTTCCAATAACCACGCTTTTCTTATGCCTCCAACCAGTAATTTCGAGCTCAACAGGACATATACATTACCTATAATCATTTTGAACCGAAAAATCAACAAAAAAAAATTTTCAATTTTTTGCGAAAGTCCCTGATGGTTAGCCTTACTTATTTTGAACGCTTAAAATTTATTGTCTCAGATTCCGTTTGTTTCATTTATTTTTGATTGTTAATGTAATTATGAGAAGATCAATGTTTAATTTGCTTCAATATGTCACCTCATTCGCCTGCAATCCAGGTTCGAAACATAATGTGGCCGAATCACAAAATACGAAACTTCCAATAACCACGCTTTTCTTATGCCTCCAACCAGTAATTTCGAGCTCAACAGGACATATACATTACCTATAATCATTTTGAACCGAAAAATCAACAAAAAAAAATTTTCAATTTTTTGCGAAAGTTCCTGATGGTTAGCCTTACTTATTTTGAACGCTTAAAATTTATTGTCTCAGATTCCGTTTGTTTCGTTTATTTTTGATTGTTAATGTAATTATGAGAAGATCAACGTTTAATTTGCTTCAATATGTCACCTCATTCGCCTGCAATCCAGGTTCGAAACATAATGTGGCCGAATCACAAAATACGAAACTTCCAATAACCACGCTTTTCTTATGCCTCCAACCGGTAATTTCGAGCTCAACAGGACATATACATTACCTATAATCATTTTGAACCGAAAAATCAACAAAAAAAAATTTTCAATTTTTTGCGAAAATCCCTGATGGTTAGCCTTACTTATTTTGAACGCTTAAAATTTATTGTCTCAGATTCCGTTTGTTTCATTTATTTTTGATTGTTAATGTAATTATGAGAAGATCAATGTTTAATTTGCTTCAATATGTCACCTCATTCGCCTGCAATCCAGGTTCGAAACATAATGTGGCCGAATCACAAAATACGAAACTTCCAATAACCACGCTTTTCTTATGCCTCCAACCGGTAATTTCGAGCTCAACAGGACATATACATTACCTATAATCATTTTGAACCGAAAAATCAACAAAAAAAAATTTTCAATTTTTTGCGAAAATCCCTGATGGTTAGCCTTACTTATTTTGAACGCTTAAAATTTATTGTCTCAGATTCCGTTTGTTTCATTTATTTTTGATTGTTAATGTAATTATGAGAAGATCAATGTTTAATTTGCTTCAATATGTCACCTCATTCGCCTGCAATCCAGGTTCGAAACATAATGTGGCCGAATCACAAAATACGAAACTTCCAATAACCACGCTTTTCTTATGCCTCCAACCAGTAATTTCGAGCTCAACAGGACATATACATTACCTATAATCATTTTGAACCGAAAAATCAACAAAAAAAAATTTTCAATTTTTTGCGAAAGTTCCTGATGGTTAGCCTTACTTATTTTGAACGCTTAAAATTTATTGTCTCAGATTCCGTTTGTTTCGTTTATTTTTGATTGTTAATGTAATTATGAGAAGATCAACGTTTAATTTGCTTCAATATGTCACCTCATTCGCCTGCAATCCAGGTTCGAAACATAATGTGGCCGAATCACAAAATACGAAACTTCCAATAACCACGCTTTTCTTATGCCTCCAACCGGTAATTTCGAGCTCAACAGGACATATACATTACCTATAATCATTTTGAACCGAAAAATCAACAAAAAAAAATTTTCAATTTTTTGCGAAAATCCCTGATGGTTAGCCTTACTTATTTTGAACGCTTAAAATTTATTGTCTCAGATTCCGTTTGTTTCATTTATTTTTGATTGTTAATGTAATTATGAGAAGATCAATGTTTAATTTGCTTCAATATGTCACCTCATTCGCCTGCAATCCAGGTTCGAAACATAATGTGGCCGAATCACAAAATACGAAACTTCCAATAACCACGCTTTTCTTATGCCTCCAACCAGTAATTTCGAGCTCAACAGGACATATACATTACCTATAATCATTTTGAACCGAAAAATCAACAAAAAAAAATTTTCAATTTTTTGCGAAAGTTCCTGATGGTTAGCCTTACTTATTTTGAACGCTTAAAATTTATTGTCTCAGATTCCGTTTGTTTCGTTTATTTTTGATTGTTAATGTAATTATGAGAAGATCAACGTTTAATTTGCTTCAATATGTCACCTCATTCGCCTGCAATCCAGGTTCGAAACATAATGTGGCCGAATCACAAAATACGAAACTTCCAATAACCACGCTTTTCTTATGCCTCCAACCGGTAATTTCGAGCTCAACAGGACATATACATTACCTATAATCATTTTGAACCGAAAAATCAACAAAAAAAAATTTTCAATTTTTTGCGAAAATCCCTGATGGTTAGCCTTACTTATTTTGAACGCTTAAAATTTATTGTCTCAGATTCCGTTTGTTTCATTTATTTTTGATTGTTAATGTAATTATGAGAAGATCAATGTTTAATTTGCTTCAATATGTCACCTCATTCGCCTGCAATCCAGGTTCGAAACATAATGTGGCCGAATCACAAAATACGAAACTTCCAATAACCACGCTTTTCTTATGCCTCCAACCGGTAATTTCGAGCTCAACAGGACATATACATTACCTATAATCATTTTGAACCGAAAAATCAACAAAAAAAAATTTTCAATTTTTTGCGAAAATCCCTGATGGTTAGCCTTACTTATTTTGAACGCTTAAAATTTATTGTCTCAGATTCCGTTTGTTTCGTTTATTTTTGATTGTTAATGTAATTATGAGAAGATCAACGTTTAATTTGCTTCAATATGTCGCCTCATTCGCCTGCAATCCAGGTTCGAAACATAATGTGGCCGAATCACAAAATACGAAACTTCCAATAACCACGCTTTTCTTATGCCTCCAACCAGTAATTTCGAGCTCAACAGGACATATACATTACCTATAATCATTTTGAACCGAAAAATCAACAAAAAAAAATTTTCAATTTTTTGCGAAAGTCCCTGATGGTTAGCCTTACTTATTTTGAACGCTTAAAATTTATTGTCTCAGATTCCGTTTGTTTCATTTATTTTTGATTGTTAATGTAATTATGAGAAGATCAATGTTTAATTTGCTTCAATATGTCACCTCATTCGCCTGCAATCCAGGTTCGAAACATAATGTGGCCGAATCACAAAATACGAAACTTCCAATAACCACGCTTTTCTTATGCCTCCAACCAGTAATTTCGAGCTCAACAGGACATATACATTACCTATAATCATTTTGAACCGAAAAATCAACAAAAAAAAATTTTCAATTTTTTGCGAAAGTTCCTGATGGTTAGCCTTACTTATTTTGAACGCTTAAAATTTATTGTCTCAGATTCCGTTTGTTTCATTTATTTTTGATTGTTAATGTAATTATGAGAAGATCAATGTTTAATTTGCTTCAATATGTCACCTCATTCGCCTGCAATCCAGGTTCGAAACATAATGTGGCCGAATCACAAAATACGAAACTTCCAATAACCACGCTTTTCTTATGCCTCCAACCAGTAATTTCGAGCTCAACAGGACATATACATTACCTATAATCATTTTGAACCGAAAAATCAACAAAAAAAAATTTTCAATTTTTTGCGAAAGTTCCTGATGGTTAGCCTTACTTATTTTGAACGCTTAAAATTTATTGTCTCAGATTCCGTTTGTTTCGTTTATTTTTGATTGTTAATGTAATTATGAGAAGATCAACGTTTAATTTGCTTCAATATGTCGCCTCATTCGCCTGCAATCCAGGTTCGAAACATAATGTGGCCGAATCACAAAATACGAAACTTCCAATAACCACGCTTTTCTTATGCCTCCAACCAGTAATTTCGAGCTCAACAGGACATATACATTACCTATAATCATTTTGAACCGAAAAATCAACAAAAAAAAATTTTCAATTTTTTGCGAAAGTCCCTGATGGTTAGCCTTACTTATTTTGAACGCTTAAAATTTATTGTCTCAGATTCCGTTTGTTTCATTTATTTTTGATTGTTAATGTAATTATGAGAAGATCAATGTTTAATTTGCTTCAATATGTCACCTCATTCGCCTGCAATCCAGGTTCGAAACATAATGTGGCCGAATCACAAAATACGAAACTTCCAATAACCACGCTTTTCTTATGCCTCCAACCAGTAATTTCGAGCTCAACAGGACATATACATTACCTATAATCATTTTGAACCGAAAAATCAACAAAAAAAAATTTTCAATTTTTTGCGAAAGTCCCTGATGGTTAGCCTTACTTATTTTGAACGCTTAAAATTTATTGTCTCAGATTCCGTTTGTTTCATTTATTTTTGATTGTTAATGTAATTATGAGAAGATCAATGTTTAATTTGCTTCAATATGTCACCTCATTCGCCTGCAATCCAGGTTCGAAACATAATGTGGCCGAATCACAAAATACGAAACTTCCAATAACCACGCTTTTCTTATGCCTCCAACCAGTAATTTCGAGCTCAACAGGACATATACATTACCTATAATCATTTTGAACCGAAAAATCAACAAAAAAAAATTTTCAATTTTTTGCGAAAGTTCCTGATGGTTAGCCTTACTTATTTTGAACGCTTAAAATTTATTGTCTCAGATTCCGTTTGTTTCATTTATTTTTGATTGTTAATGTAATTATGAGAAGATCAATGTTTAATTTGCTTCAATATGTCACCTCATTCGCCTGCAATCCAGGTTCGAAACATAATGTGGCCGAATCACAAAATACGAAACTTCCAATAACCACGCTTTTCTTATGCCTCCAACCAGTAATTTCGAGCTCAACAGGACATATACATTACCTATAATCATTTTGAACCGAAAAATCAACAAAAAAAAATTTTCAATTTTTTGCGAAAGTTCCTGATGGTTAGCCTTACTTATTTTGAACGCTTAAAATTTATTGTCTCAGATTCCGTTTGTTTCGTTTATTTTTGATTGTTAATGTAATTATGAGAAGATCAACGTTTAATTTGCTTCAATATGTCGCCTCATTCGCCTGCAATCCAGGTTCGAAACATAATGTGGCCGAATCACAAAATACGAAACTTCCAATAACCACGCTTTTCTTATGCCTCCAACCAGTAATTTCGAGCTCAACAGGACATATACATTACCTATAATCATTTTGAACCGAAAAATCAACAAAAAAAAATTTTCAATTTTTTGCGAAAGTCCCTGATGGTTAGCCTTACTTATTTTGAACGCTTAAAATTTATTGTCTCAGATTCCGTTTGTTTCATTTATTTTTGATTGTTAATGTAATTATGAGAAGATCAATGTTTAATTTGCTTCAATATGTCACCTCATTCGCCTGCAATCCAGGTTCGAAACATAATGTGGCCGAATCACAAAATACGAAACTTCCAATAACCACGCTTTTCTTATGCCTCCAACCAGTAATTTCGAGCTCAACAGGACATATACATTACCTATAATCATTTTGAACCGAAAAATCAACAAAAAAAAATTTTCAATTTTTTGCGAAAGTTCCTGATGGTTAGCCTTACTTATTTTGAACGCTTAAAATTTATTGTCTCAGATTCCGTTTGTTTCATTTATTTTTGATTGTTAATGTAATTATGAGAAGATCAATGTTTAATTTGCTTCAATATGTCACCTCATTCGCCTGCAATCCAGGTTCGAAACATAATGTGGCCGAATCACAAAATACGAAACTTCCAATAACCACGCTTTTCTTATGCCTCCAACCAGTAATTTCGAGCTCAACAGGACATATACATTACCTATAATCATTTTGAACCGAAAAATCAACAAAAAAAAATTTTCAATTTTTTGCGAAAGTTCCTGATGGTTAGCCTTACTTATTTTGAACGCTTAAAATTTATTGTCTCAGATTCCGTTTGTTTCGTTTATTTTTGATTGTTAATGTAATTATGAGAAGATCAACGTTTAATTTGCTTCAATATGTCGCCTCATTCGCCTGCAATCCAGGTTCGAAACATAATGTGGCCGAATCACAAAATACGAAACTTCCAATAACCACGCTTTTCTTATGCCTCCAACCAGTAATTTCGAGCTCAACAGGACATATACATTACCTATAATCATTTTGAACCGAAAAATCAACAAAAAAAAATTTTCAATTTTTTGCGAAAGTTCCTGATGGTTAGCCTTACTTATTTTGAACGCTTAAAATTTATTGTCTCAGATTCCGTTTGTTTCATTTATTTTTGATTGTTAATGTAATTATGAGAAGATCAATGTTTAATTTGCTTCAATATGTCACCTCATTCGCCTGCAATCCAGGTTCGAAACATAATGTGGCCGAATCACAAAATACGAAACTTCCAATAACCACGCTTTTCTTATGCCTCCAACCAGTAATTTCGAGCTCAACAGGACATATACATTACCTATAATCATTTTGAACCGAAAAATCAACAAAAAAAAATTTTCAATTTTTTGCGAAAATCCCTGATGGTTAGCCTTACTTATTTTGAACGCTTAAAATTTATTGTCTCAGATTCCGTTTGTTTCGTTTATTTTTGATTGTTAATGTAATTATGAGAAGATCAACGTTTAATTTGCTTCAATATGTCGCCTCATTCGCCTGCAATCCAGGTTCGAAACATAATGTGGCCGAATCACAAAATACGAAACTTCCAATAACCACGCTTTTCTTATGCCTCCAACCAGTAATTTCGAGCTCAACAGGACATATACATTACCTATAATCATTTTGAACCGAAAAATCAACAAAAAAAAATTTTCAATTTTTTGCGAAAATCCCTGATGGTTAGCCTTACTTATTTTGAACGCTTAAAATTTATTGTCTCAGATTCCGTTTGTTTCGTTTATTTTTGATTGTTAATGTAATTATGAGAAGATCAATGTTTAATTTGCTTCAATATGTCACCTCATTCGCCTGCAATCCAGGTTCGAAACATAATGTGGCCGAATCACAAAATACGAAACTTCCAATAACCACGCTTTTCTTATGCCTCCAACCAGTAATTTCGAGCTCAACAGGACATATACATTACCTATAATCATTTTGAACCGAAAAATCAACAAAAAAAAATTTTCAATTTTTTGCGAAAATCCCTGATGGTTAGCCTTACTTATTTTGAACGCTTAAAATTTATTGTCTCAGATTCCGTTTGTTTCGTTTATTTTTGATTGTTAATGTAATTATGAGAAGATCAATGTTTAATTTGCTTCAATATGTCACCTCATTCGCCTGCAATCCAGGTTCGAAACATAATGTGGCCGAATCACAAAATACGAAACTTCCAATAACCACGCTTTTCTTATGCCTCCAACCAGTAATTTCGAGCTCAACAGGACATATACATTACCTATAATCATTTTGAACCGAAAAATCAACAAAAAAAAATTTTCAATTTTTTGCGAAAGTTCCTGATGGTTAGCCTTACTTATTTTGAACGCTTAAAATTTATTGTCTCAGATTCCGTTTGTTTCATTTATTTTTGATTGTTAATGTAATTATGAGAAGATCAATGTTTAATTTGCTTCAATATGTCACCTCATTCGCCTGCAATCCAGGTTCGAAACATAATGTGGCCGAATCACAAAATACGAAACTTCCAATAACCACGCTTTTCTTATGCCTCCAACCAGTAATTTCGAGCTCAACAGGACATATACATTACCTATAATCATTTTGAACCGAAAAATCAACAAAAAAAAATTTTCAATTTTTTGCGAAAATCCCTGATGGTTAGCCTTACTTATTTTGAACGCTTAAAATTTATTGTCTCAGATTCCGTTTGTTTCGTTTATTTTTGATTGTTAATGTAATTATGAGAAGATCAACGTTTAATTTGCTTCAATATGTCGCCTCATTCGCCTGCAATCCAGGTTCGAAACATAATGTGGCCGAATCACAAAATACGAAACTTCCAATAACCACGCTTTTCTTATGCCTCCAACCAGTAATTTCGAGCTCAACAGGACATATACATTACCTATAATCATTTTGAACCGAAAAATCAACAAAAAAAAATTTTCAATTTTTTGCGAAAGTCCCTGATGGTTAGCCTTACTTATTTTGAACGCTTAAAATTTATTGTCTCAGATTCCGTTTGTTTCATTTATTTTTGATTGTTAATGTAATTATGAGAAGATCAATGTTTAATTTGCTTCAATATGTCACCTCATTCGCCTGCAATCCAGGTTCGAAACATAATGTGGCCGAATCACAAAATACGAAACTTCCAATAACCACGCTTTTCTTATGCCTCCAACCAGTAATTTCGAGCTCAACAGGACATATACATTACCTATAATCATTTTGAACCGAAAAATCAACAAAAAAAAATTTTCAATTTTTTGCGAAAGTTCCTGATGGTTAGCCTTACTTATTTTGAACGCTTAAAATTTATTGTCTCAGATTCCGTTTGTTTCATTTATTTTTGATTGTTAATGTAATTATGAGAAGATCAATGTTTAATTTGCTTCAATATGTCACCTCATTCGCCTGCAATCCAGGTTCGAAACATAATGTGGCCGAATCACAAAATACGAAACTTCCAATAACCACGCTTTTCTTATGCCTCCAACCAGTAATTTCGAGCTCAACAGGACATATACATTACCTATAATCATTTTGAACCGAAAAATCAACAAAAAAAAATTTTCAATTTTTTGCGAAAGTTCCTGATGGTTAGCCTTACTTATTTTGAACGCTTAAAATTTATTGTCTCAGATTCCGTTTGTTTCGTTTATTTTTGATTGTTAATGTAATTATGAGAAGATCAACGTTTAATTTGCTTCAATATGTCGCCTCATTCGCCTGCAATCCAGGTTCGAAACATAATGTGGCCGAATCACAAAATACGAAACTTCCAATAACCACGCTTTTCTTATGCCTCCAACCAGTAATTTCGAGCTCAACAGGACATATACATTACCTATAATCATTTTGAACCGAAAAATCAACAAAAAAAAATTTTCAATTTTTTGCGAAAGTCCCTGATGGTTAGCCTTACTTATTTTGAACGCTTAAAATTTATTGTCTCAGATTCCGTTTGTTTCATTTATTTTTGATTGTTAATGTAATTATGAGAAGATCAATGTTTAATTTGCTTCAATATGTCACCTCATTCGCCTGCAATCCAGGTTCGAAACATAATGTGGCCGAATCACAAAATACGAAACTTCCAATAACCACGCTTTTCTTATGCCTCCAACCAGTAATTTCGAGCTCAACAGGACATATACATTACCTATAATCATTTTGAACCGAAAAATCAACAAAAAAAAATTTTCAATTTTTTGCGAAAGTTCCTGATGGTTAGCCTTACTTATTTTGAACGCTTAAAATTTATTGTCTCAGATTCCGTTTGTTTCGTTTATTTTTGATTGTTAATGTAATTATGAGAAGATCAACGTTTAATTTGCTTCAATATGTCGCCTCATTCGCCTGCAATCCAGGTTCGAAACATAATGTGGCCGAATCACAAAATACGAAACTTCCAATAACCACGCTTTTCTTATGCCTCCAACCAGTAATTTCGAGCTCAACAGGACATATACATTACCTATAATCATTTTGAACCGAAAAATCAACAAAAAAAAATTTTCAATTTTTTGCGAAAGTTCCTGATGGTTAGCCTTACTTATTTTGAACGCTTAAAATTTATTGTCTCAGATTCCGTTTGTTTCGTTTATTTTTGATTGTTAATGTAATTATGAGAAGATCAATGTTTAATTTGCTTCAATATGTCACCTCATTCGCCTGCAATCCAGGTTCGAAACATAATGTGGCCGAATCACAAAATACGAAACTTCCAATAACCACGCTTTTCTTATGCCTCCAACCGGTAATTTCGAGCTCAACAGGACATATACATTACCTATAATCATTTTGAACCGAAAAATCAACAAAAAAAAATTTTCAATTTTTTGCGAAAATCCCTGATGGGTTAGCCTTACTTATTTTGAACGCTTAAAATTTATTGTCTCAGATTCCGTTTGTTTCATTTATTTTTGATTGTTAATGTAATTATGAGAAGATCAATGTTTAATTTGCTTCAATATGTCACCTCATTCGCCTGCAATCCAGGTTCGAAACATAATGTGGCCGAGTCACAAAATACGAAACTTCCAATAACCACGCTTTTCTTATGCCTCCAACCGGTAATTTCGAGCTCAACAGGACATATACATTACCTATAATCATTTTGAACCGAAAAATCAACAAAAAAAAATTTTCAATTTTTTGCGAAAATCCCTGATGGTTAGCCTTACTTATTTTGAACGCTTAAAATTTATTGTCTCAGATTCCGTTTGTTTCATTTATTTTTGATTGTTAATGTAATTATGAGAAGATCAATGTTTAATTTGCTTCAATATGTCACCTCATTCGCCTGCAATCCAGGTTCGAAACATAATGTGGCCGAATCACAAAATACGAAGCTTCCAATAACCACGCTTTTCTTATGCCTCCAACCAGTAATTTCGAGCTCAACAGGACATATACATTACCTATAATCATTTTGAACCGAAAAATCAACAAAAAAAAATTTTCAATTTTTTGCGAAAGTCCCTGATGGTTAGCCTTACTTATTTTGAACGCTTAAAATTTATTGTCTCAGATTCCGTTTGTTTCATTTATTTTTGATTGTTAATGTAATTATGAGAAGATCAATGTTTAATTTGCTTCAATATGTCACCTCATTCGCCTGCAATCCAGGTTCGAAACATAATGTGGCCGAATCACAAAATACGAAGCTTCCAATAACCACGCTTTTCTTATGCCTCCAACCAGTAATTTCGAGCTCAACAGGACATATACATTACCTATAATCATTTTGAACCGAAAAATCAACAAAAAAAAATTTTCAATTTTTTGCGAAAGTCCCTGATGGTTAGCCTTACTTATTTTGAACGCTTAAAATTTATTGTCTCAGATTCCGTTTGTTTCATTTATTTTTGATTGTTAATGTAATTATGAGAAGATCAATGTTTAATTTGCTTCAATATGTCACCTCATTCGCCTGCAATCCAGGTTCGAAACATAATGTGGCCGAATCACAAAATACGAAACTTCCAATAACCACGCTTTTCTTATGCCTCCAACCAGTAATTTCGAGCTCAACAGGACATATACATTACCTATAATCATTTTGAACCGAAAAATCAACAAAAAAAAATTTTCAATTTTTTGCGAAAGTCCCTGATGGTTAGCCTTACTTATTTTGAACGCTTAAAATTTATTGTCTCAGATTCCGTTTGTTTCGTTTATTTTTGATTGTTAATGTAATTATGAGAAGATCAATGTTTAATTTGCTTCAATATGTCACCTCATTCGCCTGCAATCCAGGTTCGAAACATAATGTGGCCGAATCACAAAATACGAAACTTCCAATAACCACGCTTTTCTTATGCCTCCAACCGGTAATTTCGAGCTCAACAGGACATATACATTACCTATAATCATTTTGAACCGAAAAATCAACAAAAAAAAATTTTCAATTTTTTGCGAAAGTCCCTGATGGTTAGCCTTACTTATTTTGAACGCTTAAAATTTATTGTCTCAGATTCCGTTTGTTTCATTTATTTTTGATTGTTAATGTAATTATGAGAAGATCAATGTTTAATTTGCTTCAATATGTCACCTCATTCGCCTGCAATCCAGGTTCGAAACATAATGTGGCCGAATCACAAAATACGAAACTTCCAATAACCACGCTTTTCTTATGCCTCCAACCAGTAATTTCGAGCTCAACAGGACATATACATTACCTATAATCATTTTGAACCGAAAAATCAACAAAAAAAAATTTTCAATTTTTTGCGAAAGTTCCTGATGGTTAGCCTTACTTATTTTGAACGCTTAAAATTTATTGTCTCAGATTCCGTTTGTTTCGTTTATTTTTGATTGTTAATGTAATTATGAGAAGATCAATGTTTAATTTGCTTCAATATGTCACCTCATTCGCCTGCAATCCAGGTTCGAAACATAATGTGGCCGAATCACAAAATACGAAACTTCCAATAACCACGCTTTTCTTATGCCTCCAACCGGTAATTTCGAGCTCAACAGGACATATACATTACCTATAATCATTTTGAACCGAAAAATCAACAAAAAAAAATTTTCAATTTTTTGCGAAAATCCCTGATGGGTTAGCCTTACTTATTTTGAACGCTTAAAATTTATTGTCTCAGATTCCGTTTGTTTCATTTATTTTTGATTGTTAATGTAATTATGAGAAGATCAATGTTTAATTTGCTTCAATATGTCACCTCATTCGCCTGCAATCCAGGTTCGAAACATAATGTGGCCGAGTCACAAAATACGAAACTTCCAATAACCACGCTTTTCTTATGCCTCCAACCAGTAATTTCGAGCTCAACAGGACATATACATTACCTATAATCATTTTGAACCGAAAAATCAACAAAAAAAAATTTTCAATTTTTTGCGAAAATCCCTGATGGTTAGCCTTACTTATTTTGAACGCTTAAAATTTATTGTCTCAGATTCCGTTTGTTTCATTTATTTTTGATTGTTAATGTAATTATGAGAAGATCAATGTTTAATTTGCTTCAATATGTCACCTCATTCGCCTGCAATCCAGGTTCGAAACATAATGTGGCCGAATCACAAAATACGAAGCTTCCAATAACCACGCTTTTCTTATGCCTCCAACCAGTAATTTCGAGCTCAACAGGACATATACATTACCTATAATCATTTTGAACCGAAAAATCAACAAAAAAAAATTTTCAATTTTTTGCGAAAGTCCCTGATGGTTAGCCTTACTTATTTTGAACGCTTAAAATTTATTGTCTCAGATTCCGTTTGTTTCATTTATTTTTTATTGTTAATGTAATTATGAGAAGATCAATGTTTAATTTGCTTCAATATGTCACCTCATTCGCCTGCAATCCAGGTTCGAAACATAATGTGGCCGAATCACAAAATACGAAACTTCCAATAACCACGCTTTTCTTATGCCTCCAACCGGTAATTTCGAGCTCAACAGGACATATACATCACCTATAATCATTTTGAACCGAAAAATCAACAAAAAAAAATTTTCAATTTTTTGCGAAAATCCCTGATGGTTAGCCTTACTTATTTTGAACGCTTAAAATTTATTGTCTCAGATTCCGTTTGTTTCATTTATTTTTGATTGTTAATGTAATTATGAGAAGATCAATGTTTAATTTGCTTCAATATGTCACCTCATTCGCCTGCAATCCAGGTTCGAAACATAATGTGGCCGAATCACAAAATACGAAACTTCCAATAACCACGCTTTTCTTATGCCTCCAACCAGTAATTTCGAGCTCAACAGGACATATACATTACCTATAATCATTTTGAACCGAAAAATCAACAAAAAAAAATTTTCAATTTTTTGCGAAAGTCCCTGATGGTTAGCCTTACTTATTTTGAACGCTTAAAATTTATTGTCTCAGATTCCGTTTGTTTCGTTTATTTTTGATTGTTAATGTAATTATGAGAAGATCAATGTTTAATTTGCTTCAATATGTCACCTCATTCGCCTGCAATCCAGGTTCGAAACATAATGTGGCCGAATCACAAAATACGAAACTTCCAATAACCACGCTTTTCTTATGCCTCCAACCAGTAATTTCGAGCTCAACAGGACATATACATTACCTATAATCATTTTGAACCGAAAAATCAACAAAAAAAAATTTTCAATTTTTTGCGAAAGTCCCTGATGGTTAGCCTTACTTATTTTGAACGCTTAAAATTTATTGTCTCAGATTCCGTTTGTTTCATTTATTTTTGATTGTTAATGTAATTATGAGAAGATCAATGTTTAATTTGCTTCAATATGTCACCTCATTCGCCTGCAATCCAGGTTCGAAACATAATGTGGCCGAATCACAAAATACGAAACTTCCAATAACCACGCTTTTCTTATGCCTCCAACCGGTAATTTCGAGCTCAACAGGACATATACATTACCTATAATCATTTTGAACCGAAAAATCAACAAAAAAAAATTTTCAATTTTTTGCGAAAATCCCTGATGGTTAGCCTTACTTATTTTGAACGCTTAAAATTTATTGTCTCAGATTCCGTTTGTTTCATTTATTTTTGATTGTTAATGTAATTATGAGAAGATCAATGTTTAATTTGCTTCAATATGTCACCTCATTCGCCTGCAATCCAGGTTCGAAACATAATGTGGCCGAATCACAAAATACGAAACTTCCAATAACCACGCTTTTCTTATGCCTCCAACCAGTAATTTCGAGCTCAACAGGACATATACATTACCTATAATCATTTTGAACCGAAAAATCAACAAAAAAAAATTTTCAATTTTTTGCGAAAGTCCCTGATGGTTAGCCTTACTTATTTTGAACGCTTAAAATTTATTGTCTCAGATTCCGTTTGTTTCGTTTATTTTTGATTGTTAATGTAATTATGAGAAGATCAATGTTTAATTTGCTTCAATATGTCACCTCATTCGCCTGCAATCCAGGTTCGAAACATAATGTGGCCGAATCACAAAATACGAAACTTCCAATAACCACGCTTTTCTTATGCCTCCAACCAGTAATTTCGAGCTCAACAGGACATATACATTACCTATAATCATTTTGAACCGAAAAATCAACAAAAAAAAATTTTCAATTTTTTGCGAAAGTCCCTGATGGTTAGCCTTACTTATTTTGAACGCTTAAAATTTATTGTCTCAGATTCCGTTTGTTTCGTTTATTTTTGATTGTTAATGTAATTATGAGAAGATCAATGTTTAATTTGCTTCAATATGTCACCTCATTCGCCTGCAATCCAGGTTCGAAACATAATGTGGCCGAATCACAAAATACGAAACTTCCAATAACCACGCTTTTCTTATGCCTCCAACCGGTAATTTCGAGCTCAACAGGACATATACATTACCTATAATCATTTTGAACCGAAAAATCAACAAAAAAAAATTTTCAATTTTTTGCGAAAATCCCTGATGGTTAGCCTTACTTATTTTGAACGCTTAAAATTTATTGTCTCAGATTCCGTTTGTTTCATTTATTTTTGATTGTTAATGTAATTATGAGAAGATCAATGTTTAATTTGCTTCAATATGTCACCTCATTCGCCTGCAATCCAGGTTCGAAACATAATGTGGCCGAATCACAAAATACG
Source organism: Nephrotoma flavescens (assembly GCA_932526605.1). Lineage (NCBI taxonomy): Eukaryota > Metazoa > Arthropoda > Insecta > Diptera > Tipulidae > Nephrotoma > Nephrotoma flavescens. The sequence continues at coordinate 69,488,193 of OW052220.1, read as the reverse complement.
AAACTTCCAATAACCACGCTTTTCTTATGCCTCCAACCAGTAATTTCGAGCTCAACAGGACATATACATTACCTATAATCATTTTGAACCGAAAAATCAACAAAAAAAAAATTTCAATTTTTTGCGAAAGTCCCTGATGGTTAGCCTTACTTATTTTGAACGCTTAAAATTTATTGTCTCAGATTCCGTTTGTTTCGTTTATTTTTGATTGTTAATGTAATTATGAGAAGATCAATGTTTAATTTGCTTCAATATGTCACCTCATTCGCCTGCAATCCAGGTTCGAAACATAATGTGGCCGAATCACAAAATACGAAACTTCCAATAACCACGCTTTTCTTATGCCTCCAACCGGTAATTTCGAGCTCAACAGGACATATACATTACCTATAATCATTTTGAACCGAAAAATCAACAAAAAAAAATTTTCAATTTTTTGCGAAAATCCCTGATGGTTAGCCTTACTTATTTTGAACGCTTAAAATTTATTGTCTCAGATTCCGTTTGTTTCATTTATTTTTGATTGTTAATGTAATTATGAGAAGATCAATGTTTAATTTGCTTCAATATGTCACCTCATTCGCCTGCAATCCAGGTTCGAAACATAATGTGGCCGAATCACAAAATACGAAACTTCCAATAACCACGCTTTTCTTATGCCTCCAACCAGTAATTTCGAGCTCAACAGGACATATACATTACCTATAATCATTTTGAACCGAAAAATCAACAAAAAAAAATTTTCAATTTTTTGCGAAAGTCCCTGATGGTTAGCCTTACTTATTTTGAACGCTTAAAATTTATTGTCTCAGATTCCGTTTGTTTCATTTATTTTTGATTGTTAATGTAATTATGAGAAGATCAATGTTTAATTTGCTTCAATATGTCACCTCATTCGCCTGCAATCCAGGTTCGAAACATAATGTGGCCGAATCACAAAATACGAAACTTCCAATAACCACGCTTTTCTTATGCCTCCAACCAGTAATTTCGAGCTCAACAGGACATATACATTACCTATAATCATTTTGAACCGAAAAATCAACAAAAAAAAATTTTCAATTTTTTGCGAAAATCCCTGATGGTTGTTAGCCTTACTTATTTTGAACGCTTAAAATTTATTGTCTCAGATTCCGTTTGTTTCGTTTATTTTTGATTGTTAATGTAATTATGAGAAGATCAATGTTTAATTTGCTTCAATATGTCACCTCATTCGCCTGCAATCCAGGTTCGAAACATAATGTGGCCGAATCACAAAATACGAAACTTCCAATAACCACGCTTTTCTTATGCCTCCAACCAGTAATTTCGAGCTCAACAGGACATATACATTACCTATAATCATTTTGAACCGAAAAATCAACAAAAAAAAATTTTCAATTTTTTGCGAAAGTCCCTGATGGTTAGCCTTACTTATTTTGAACGCTTAAAATTTATTGTCTCAGATTCCGTTTGTTTCGTTTATTTTTGATTGTTAATGTAATTATGAGAAGATCAATGTTTAATTTGCTTCAATATGTCACCTCATTCGCCTGCAATCCAGGTTCGAAACATAATGTGGCCGAATCACAAAATACGAAACTTCCAATAACCACGCTTTTCTTATGCCTCCAACCAGTAATTTCGAGCTCAACAGGACATATACATTACCTATAATCATTTTGAACCGAAAAATCAACAAAAAAAAATTTTCAATTTTTTGCGAAAGTCCCTGATGGTTAGCCTTACTTATTTTGAACGCTTAAAATTTATTGTCTCAGATTCCGTTTGTTTCGTTTATTTTTGATTGTTAATGTAATTATGAGAAGATCAACGTTTAATTTGCTTCAATATGTCACCTCATTCGCCTGCAATCCAGGTTCGAAACATAATGTGGCCGAATCACAAAATACGAAACTTCCAATAACCACGCTTTTCTTATGCCTCCAACCGGTAATTTCGAGCTCAACAGGACATATACATTACCTATAATCATTTTGAACCGAAAAATCAACAAAAAAAAATTTTCAATTTTTTGCGAAAATCCCTGATGGTTAGCCTTACTTATTTTGAACGCTTAAAATTTATTGTCTCAGATTCCGTTTGTTTCATTTATTTTTGATTGTTAATGTAATTATGAGAAGATCAATGTTTAATTTGCTTCAATATGTCACCTCATTCGCCTGCAATCCAGGTTCGAAACATAATGTGGCCGAATCACAAAATACGAAACTTCCAATAACCACGCTTTTCTTATGCCTCCAACCGGTAATTTCGAGCTCAACAGGACATATACATTACCTATAATCATTTTGAACCGAAAAATCAACAAAAAAAAATTTTCAATTTTTTGCGAAAATCCCTTACTTATTTTGAACGCTTAAAATTTATTGTCTCAGATTCCGTTTGTTTCATTTATTTTTGATTGTTAATGTAATTATGAGAAGATCAATGTTTAATTTGCTTCAATATGTAACCTCATTCGCCTGCAATCCAGGTTCGAAACATAATGTGGCCGAATCACAAAATACGAAACTTCCAATAACCACGCTTTTTTTATGCCTCCAACCGGTAATTTCGAGCTCAACAGGACATATACATTACCTATAATCATTTTGAACCGAAAAATCAACAAAAAAAAATTTTCAATTTTTTGCGAAAACCCCTGATGGTTAGCCTTACTTATTTTGAACGCTTAAAATTTATTGTCTCAGATTCCGTTTGTTTCGTTTATTTTTGATTGTTAATGTAATTATGAGAAGATCAACGTTTAATTTGCTTCAATATGTCACCTCATTCGCCTGCAATCCAGGTTCGAAACATAATGTGGCCGAATCACAAAATACGAAACTTCCAATAACCACGCTTTTCTTATGCCTCCAACCGGTAATTTCGAGCTCAACAGGACATATACATTACCTATAATCATTTTGAACCGAAAAATCAACAAAAAAAAATTTTCAATTTTTTGCGAAAATCCCTGATGGTTAGCCTTACTTATTTTGAACGCTTAAAATTTATTGTCTCAGATTCCGTTTGTTTCGTTTATTTTTGATTGTTAATGTAATTATGAGAAGATCAATGTTTAATTTGCTTCAATATGTCACCTCATTCGCCTGCAATCCAGGTTCGAAACATAATGTGGCCGAATCACAAAATACGAAACTTCCAATAACCACGCTTTTTTTATGCCTCCAACCGGTAATTTCGAGCTCAACAGGACATATACATTACCTATAATCATTTTGAACCGAAAAATCAACAAAAAAAAATTTTCAATTTTTTGCGAAAATCCCTGATGGTTAGCCTTACTTATTTTGAACGCTTAAAATTTATTGTCTCAGATTCCGTTTGTTTCGTTTATTTTTGATTGTTAATGTAATTATGAGAAGATCAACGTTTAATTTGCTTCAATATGTCACCTCATTCGCCTGCAATCCAGGTTCGAAACATAATGTGGCCGAATCACAAAATACGAAACTTCCAATAACCACGCTTTTTTTATGCCTCCAACCGGTAATTTCGAGCTCAACAGGACATATACATTACCTATAATCATTTTGAACCGAAAAATCAACAAAAAAAAATTTTCAATTTTTTGCGAAAATCCCTGATGGTTAGCCTTACTTATTTTGAACGCTTAAAATTTATTGTCTCAGATTCCGTTTGTTTCGTTTATTTTTGATTGTTAATGTAATTATGAGAAGATCAACGTTTAATTTGCTTCAATATGTCACCTCATTCGCCTGCAATCCAGGTTCGAAACATAATGTGGCCGAATCACAAAATACGAAACTTCCAATAACCACGCTTTCAACAGGACATATACATTACCTATAATCATTTTGAACCGAAAAATCAACAAAAAAAAAATTTCAATTTTTTGCGAAAATCCCTGATGGTTAGCCTTACTTATTTTGAACGCTTAAAATTTATTGTCTCAGATTCCGTTTGTTTCGTTTATTTTTGATTGTTAATGTAATTATGAGAAGATCAACGTTTAATTTGCTTCAATATGTCACCTCATTCGCCTGCAATCCAGGTTCGAAACATAATGTGGCCGAATCACAAAATACGAAACTTCCAATAACCACGCTTTTTTTATGCCTCCAACCGGTAATTTCGAGCTCAACAGGACATATACATTACCTATAATCATTTTGAACCGAAAAATCAACAAAAAAAAATTTTCAATTTTTTGCGAAAATCCCTGATGGTTAGCCTTACTTATTTTGAACGCTTAAAATTTATTGTCTCAGATTCCGTTTGTTTCGTTTATTTTTGATTGTTAATGTAATTATGAGAAGATCAACGTTTAATTTGCTTCAATATGTCACCTCATTCGCCTGCAATCCAGGTTCGAAACATAATGTGGCCGAATCACAAAATACGAAACTTCCAATAAACACGCTTTCAACAGGACATATACATTACCTATAATCATTTTGAACCGAAAAATCAACAAAAAAAAAATTTCAATTTTTTGCGAAAATCCCTGATGGTTAGCCTTACTTATTTTGAACGCTTAAAATTTATTGTCTCAGATTCCGTTTGTTTCGTTTATTTTTGATTGTTAATGTAATTATGAGAAGATCAACGTTTAATTTGCTTCAATATGTCACCTCATTCGCCTGCAATCCAGGTTCGAAACATAATGTGGCCGAATCACAAAATACGAAACTTCCAATAACCACGCTTTTCTTATGCCTCCAACCGGTAATTTCGAGCTCAACAGGACATATACATTACCTATAATCATTTTGAACCGAAAAATCAACAAAAAAAAATTTTCAATTTTTTGCGAAAATCCCTGATGGTTAGCCTTACTTATTTTGAACGCTTAAAATTTATTGTCTCAGATTCCGTTTGTTTCGTTTATTTTTGATTGTTAATGTAATTATGAGAAGATCAACGTTTAATTTGCTTCAATATGTCACCTCATTCGCCTGCAATCCAGGTTCGAAACATAATGTGGCCGAATCACAAAATACGAAACTTCCAATAACCACGCTTTTCTTATGCCTCCAACCGGTAATTTCGAGCTCAACAGGACATATACATTACCTATAATCATTTTGAACCGAAAAATCAACAAAAAAAAATTTTCAATTTTTTGCGAAAATCCCTGATGGTTAGCCTTACTTATTTTGAACGCTTAAAATTTATTGTCTCAGATTCCGTTTGTTTCATTTATTTTTGATTGTTAATGTAATTATGAGAAGATCAATGTTTAATTTGCTTCAATATGTCACCTCATTCGCCTGCAATCCAGGTTCGAAACATAATGTGGCCGAATCACAAAATACGAAACTTCCAATAACCACGCTTTTCTTATGCCTCCAACCGGTAATTTCGAGCTCAACAGGACATATACATTACCTATAATCATTTTGAACCGAAAAATCAACAAAAAAAAATTTTCACTTTTTTGCGAAAATCCCTGATGGTTAGCCTTACTTATTTTGAACGCTTAAAATTTATTGTCTCAGATTCCGTTTGTTTCGTTTATTTTTGATTGTTAATGTAATTATGAGAAGATCAACGTTTAATTTGCTTCAATATGTCGCCTCATTCGCCTGCAATCCAGGTTCGAAACATAATGTGGCCGAATCACAAAATACGAAACTTCCAATAACCACGCTTTTCTTATGCCTCCAACCGGTAATTTCGAGCTCAACAGGACATATACATTACCTATAATCATTTTGAACCGAAAAATCAACAAAAAAAAATTTTCAATTTTTTGCGAAAATCCCTGATGGTTAGCCTTACTTATTTTGAACGCTTAAAATTTATTGTCTCAGATTCCGTTTGTTTCGTTTATTTTTGATTGTTAATGTAATTATGAGAAGATCAACGTTTAATTTGCTTCAATATGTCACCTCATTCGCCTGCAATCCAGGTTCGAAACATAATGTGGCCGAATCACAAAATACGAAACTTCCAATAACCACGCTTTTCTTATGCCTCCAACCAGTAATTTCGAGCTCAACAGGACATATACATTACCTATAATCATTTTGAACCGAAAAATCAACAAAAAAAAATTTTCAATTTTTTGCGAAAATCCCTGATGGTTAGCCTTACTTATTTTGAACGCTTAAAATTTATTGTCTCAGATTCCGTTTGTTTCGTTTATTTTTGATTGTTAATGTAATTATGAGAAGATCAACGTTTAATTTGCTTCAATATGTCACCTCATTCGCCTGCAATCCAGGTTCGAAACATAATGTGGCCGAATCACAAAATACGAAACTTCCAATAACCACGCTTTTCTTATGCCTCCAACCAGTAATTTCGAGCTCAACAGGACATATACATTACCTATAATCATTTTGAACCGAAAAATCAACAAAAAAAAATTTTCAATTTTTTGCGAAAATCCCTGATGGTTAGCCTTACTTATTTTGAACGCTTAAAATTTATTGTCTCAGATTCCGTTTGTTTCGTTTATTTCTGATTGTTAATGTAATTATGAGAAGATCAACGTTTAATTTGCTTCAATATGTCGCCTCATTCGATTGCAATCCAAGTTCGAAACATATTGTGGCCGAATCACAAAATACGAAACTTCCAATAACCACGCTTTCCTTATGCCTCCAACCAGTAATTTCGAGCTCAACAGGACATATACATTACCTATAATCATTTTGAACCGAAAAATCAACAAAAAAAAAATTTCAATTTTTTGCGAAAATCCCTGATGGTTAGCCTTACTTATTTTGAACGCTTAAAATTTATTGTCTCAGATTCCGTTTGTTTCGTTTATTTCTGATTGTTAATGTAATTATGAGAAGATCAACGTTTAATTTGCTTCAATATGTCGCCTCATTCGCCTGCAATCCAAGTTCGAAACATAATGTGGCCGAATCACAAAATACGAAACTTCCAATAACCACGCTTTCCTTATGCCTCCAACCGGTAATTTCGAGCTCAACAGGACATATACATTACCTATAATCATTTTGAACCGAAAAATCAACAAAAAAAAATTTTCAATTTTTTGCGAAAATCCCTGATGGGTGGTTGCCTTACTTATTTTGAACGCTTAAAATTTATTGTCTCAGATTCCGTTTGTTTCGTTTATTTCTGATTGTTAATGTAATTATGAGAAGATCAACGTTTAATTTGCTTCAATATGTCGCCTCATTCGATTGCAATCCAAGTTCGAAACATATTGTGGCCGAATCACAAAATACGAAACTTCCAATAACCACGCTTTCCTTATGCCTCCAACCAGTAATTTCGAGCTCAACAGGACATATACATTACCTATAATCATTTTGAACCGAAAAATCAACAAAAAAAAAATTTCAATTTTTTGCGAAAATCCCTGATGGTTAGCCTTACTTATTTTGAACGCTTAAAATTTATTGTCTCAGATTCCGTTTGTTTCGTTTATTTCTGATTGTTAATGTAATTATGAGAAGATCAACGTTTAATTTGCTTCAATATGTCGCCTCATTCGCCTGCAATCCAAGTTCGAAACATAATGTGGCCGAATCACAAAATACGAAACTTCCAATAACCACGCTTTCCTTATGCCTCCAACCGGTAATTTCGAGCTCAACAGGACATATACATTACCTATAATCATTTTGAACCGAAAAATCAACAAAAAAAAATTTTCAATTTTTTGCGAAAATCCCTGATGGGTGGTTGCCTTACTTATTTTGAACGCTTAAAATTTATTGTCTCAGATTCCGTTTGTTTCGTTTATTTTTGATTGTTAATGTAATTATGAGAAGATCAACGTTTAATTTGCTTCAATATGTCGCCTCATTCGCCTGCAATCCAAGTTCGAAACATAATGTGGCCGAATCACAAAATACGAAACTTCCAATAACCACGCTTTCCTTATGCCTCCAACCGGTAATTTCGAGCTCAACAGGACATATACATTACCTATAATCATTTTGAACCGAAAAATCAACAAAAAAAAAATTTCAATTTTTTGCGAAAATCCCTGATGGTGCCTTACTTATTTTGAACGCTTAAAATTTATTGTCTCAGATTCCGTTTGTTTCGTTTATTTCTGATTGTCAATGTAATTATGAGAAGATCAACGTTTAATTTGCTTCAATATGTTGCCTCATTCGATTGCAATCCAAGTTCGAAACATAATGTGGCCGAATCACAAAATACGAAATTTCCAATGAGGTAATTTTGCGCAGAGACTCGCTTGAGTAACTCCAATATCGTCTTATTCGCCTGCAATCCAGGTTCGCCTCCAAAATGTAACCGCATTTCAAAATACAAATTTCTAATAACCGCACTTTTCATGGGCAACCTACCGTTAGTTTCTTGCTAAACGTCTTGAGAAACTTAGCAAGAATCTAAATGATCTCAACTAATTTGACGAATACCGCTCGGCATGGACCTATTCTAGAACTTCTTTAAAAATGTATAATTGAATAACAATGAAAATCTTCCAACCAAATTTATGTTTAAATTTCAAGTTCAATCAGGTAACTAATTTCACCAATATTGGATGCAAATGGCTGAGATTGGTTCAGCATGAATTTATAACGTTATTAATTGTTTAAGAAATCAGAAAGCCTACCCTGCATCAACAGGTAGAATAATGCCGAAAACTCATTTTAAAACCCCTTAACAATACACAAATCTAAAAATTATTTAAATTCGTGAATAAATGACCCAGTTCCACCTAATTTTAACTTTATTCGACATCGGAGATTTGACAATTTAAGGGATTTCAAACTCAATAACAAAAAATTCCCTTTCTATTACGGCTAAGACAAATCAAGCACACAACCTAATTGATAAGTATGACCAACGTAGATTATTAAAATATTTAAGTAAATCTAATAAATTGGTGAACGTACAACGTCCAATACTCAACTTTGTTAAAGCCTTATCAAATTTGGTGCAACCCATCAATGATATTTACTAACATTAAAATAGCATTATTTCCGGCGCATATTGATTCATCTCGTGTAAATTAGATGGCGGCACCTATCAGTAAAAATTAAGTTATAATGAAATGGATATGCTATTCACCGCTAGACGCCAGCATAGTTTAAACAAAAGGCAAATTTGATTTATTTTACACTTGGTGAACATACAACGCTTGTTAAACACGCACAGCGCTTGTGCAATGCTTGTACAACGGTTGTTAAAGCCTTATCAAATTTGGTGCAACCTATCATTTATAAGTAATTTAACATTTATAAAAGCATAGTTTCAGGAGTTTATTGGTTCACCTCATTTAAGTTAGATGGTGACCCCTATCAGTAAAAATTATGTTTGACATCAAAATTAAGTTTTAAATGGATACGCTATTCACCGCTAGATGCCAGTATTGTTTAAACAAGAGATTATTTAGATTTATTTTAAACTTATATTGTATAGCGGTTGAATTGTTCTGTTTACTAACACAATTTTACTATTTTATGATCACCGTATTATCGTGTGTTCGATGTGAAAATGAAAACGTAAAATTTGTGGAAAACAACACGATAAAAGAAGCTACGTACGTAAATTAAAATTTTATTATTTACCTTGAACTCAATATGTAGACCAAGCATTGTAGAATCGAAATAATAATATTTGTTGTTGTCACATCGACAAAAAGTAGAATTTCAAACAAAGTAATTTTCACTGTAGACGATTTTTCTTGGCGGGAGGGTGTATGCGCCGAGGGGAATTTTTATTTGCATCGATTAACAATATTTTTTAATGTCGGGGAGTTAAGCGATTAATTTTAAAACAGGTATCCACATAAATAATGAGTTTACTTTGGTACCACGCAACTTTTCTTGAAATTTATCTTGCAATCAAGTGAAAAGAGGCGCATAAATCTTGTATACAAAACTTGTATTTATTATTGTTTTCTTATAATTTCTTATGTACACGAGTACAAACACACTATACATAAATATGAATTATTTTGGCAGCAGCGAGTATGGATATGGAATAAGAAAGCCAAGAAGAAACACCGAATTCCACAAAATATTTAAAACAATTTTGTATGGAGGCTTAAAATAAAAAAAATACAACAACTAACGAACAGTTGGAAAATATTTTTGATTTTTGTATCGGTTCGGGTCATGTTAACCCTTTGATTAATGATGTTCATTATTTGGTGAGTTTATCGTCAATCGAAAAATACTTGTTTATATCACTGTATAACGTGATATGTGACAATATGTGCTCATTGTGTCATAAATAGTTTTAACGAGGTTTTATTAAATTCATATCGCGAATTGTTATTCATTTTCAAATGAATAACAAATCATTAATTTTATCTAATGTTGTGATCGAAAATGTTGGATTTATCGAAAGTATAAAAAGTGAAAATTTTATTGTAATTTATTTTTAATTTGTTAAAGCTGAAACTGTGGCAAGCTAATTCTAGGTGGCTATCCGGACAAAATCGTTTACTTTCCGGACTACAACTAGGCGACAAAAAACCATCGCAGTTACTCCGCGAGATGCACGTACTTTCATTGAACCAAATTCACGAGTAAGCATTGCGATATTTGTGGCTACAGCGCTTACCACCAAACGTCGAGGAAGTACTCTGCTGCATGGAAGGGAGCAATTTCGAAAAAAACGCCACATCAGCGGACAAAGCCATGGAAATTCACAGGCCCTCCAGCATTTATAAAATCTCGAATCGCTATCGATCACGGGTGACATAGATTACACTCACATGGCGGATCAACAAGCCAAGTGAAACAGGTCGAGTTGTTTCATTACAACGGTAGTACTAAATATTTTATACTTACTGTGTTTAGTACAAATTCGGAAAGGGTTACATAAAAATTAAATACATTTTTTTTGGAATCTAGTGGTAGCACTTTAAAAAAAAATTGAAAAGGATTGAAAAAAATTTTTTTTTTTCGAGGAGTGGGATATAAGACCTGAAAGAAAACGGTCGAAGTATTTTAATTATACTGTAAACTAATAAAAAAAAATCACAAATATCTAAATGATTTTTATAAATCAATAATTTGTATAAAATATCCAAAGTTAAGTTTAAATTATATAAAAAATATATATATTACGAAAAGTGTTGAAAACGAGAATAAAAAAAAATAAAAACTCAATCATTGGAAAATTTGGGTCCATGAAATAAATTCATGAAATCAAAACCTATTCAAAAGCAAGAAATCCAGAGCTTCATTAAATATATAAAAAGTAACCAACGTTATATTAACCGGGAGGAGATACATCCAGTTTGCGGTACAGCATTAGTAAGAGACACACCAGAAGAGACACGTCAGCTAAGTGCACCAACGTTTTTTTTTTTTATATATAAATATATATAAATATATATGTACATATAATTTCATTTTTTTTTAAATCTTAATTATAAATATTATACTTAATTTTTTTGTTATTGTAAATATTCGTGATTTTATTTTATTGTTTTAATATGTTGTGTTAAAGATTAAGAGGTAACGACAAGGGATGAGATTTTTGCGTTTATGTGTGTTAAGAATATCGTTATTTTTATTTTGTTCCGTTCATTAAGTTTAAATTAATTTTTAAATATTAATTATTTTTGTGAATAATGTTTGTCCCACAATTGTTTTGTTTTATTTTTTTTATATTTATTATTATGCGGTATAAGTTAGCACCAATATATACTTCAAAAACCCCACCCCCAACCCTGAGCTCTAGTCGGCTAAGAAATTACCGCATGAAGTCCCTGTATTGGTATTTTTTTCCGTGGTCAGGTTTCAACCAACACATACATATATTTTGTATTTAATTTTTTTTTTTCTAATGTGTTAAAGTTTTGAAATCTGGTTACACAAGGACAATGAACTGAAAACACTAATAAAGAACAGCGATAGTCTCAAATTTGACAAAATGCTAATCTTTGGAGTAAGATCAATCTAATCGGCTTACAACACAAACGAAATACTTCTTATAACCTGGCCTATAACGGAATCCAATAATCCACAATGGAATAAATCTTTACCACTAGTAGTACTTTTAGGCATCAGGACCGCATTTCGAGACGATTTCGAAGCTTCCTCAGCCGAATTCGTTTACGGAGAAAAATCACAGAACGAAGTTATCGCACAAATCAAAAATTTCTTTAGGTTCGTTCAGTCAACCCCGCCAGCAAGACGTGTAAAAAATCAGCAATCTTCATCTTCAAAGATCTTAAGACGTCGTTACCAAACAAATAAAAGACGGGTAACTTTCAAACCAAACAATACAAAGGGGTTAGAAACACAAATAACTACGCGCATAGGTCGCGATATGTACATAACCGGACACACCCGCTGCCAAAAAACAAATCGTCGAAATATATGAAAAGACGCAAATTCCCGATACTGCTAAAGATAGGAAAAGCCAAAAACCTTCATATTGGTTTGCATGTGGTGGTGGGGTCGTTATTTTGTCTCGTGACACGATGGACCCTCTTAATCACAATATTAACAAAACTGCGGTTTCGTAGAATTCTATTTTTATTGTTCTTACGAAAACTCGCCGGATGGTTTATTTTATACACTACATTTACGTTTTCCTTGTTATTCACTGTTGAAATTATTCTTAAACGTGCTGCTTATGTCGGCTTGTATAAACAATATGGTGGTTTTTCTGCTTCCTTCTTCCAACTACCATCATGCTCCGGTGTCGGGAATTTGCATTGACAGAGGGTGCGTCCAGTTATATGTACGCGCTTGTCAGCGGGTATGTTGGTGAAGCCACATACAATCTGACACGACAGTGCAAACGAGAACTAGTTAGTGGAAATTAAAATTACGTGAAAAAGAATCGATCAATAATAATTGGCCAAATCCATTAAGTCTAATAGTGAAAATAAAGTTCAAAGTTTTACGATAAACAAACTATACGACATCGAATACAAAAAACAAATCCCAAAAAACCCGCAGTTTTGCAAATATTATGGATAAAGGGAACTGCATCGTACCTTGATGCGAAATAATCACCTCTTTGCTACAGATCGAGCGTATTGTAAAGACAGTTTAGACACCTCCTAGGCAAAGAAGCCTTTCTTTTATATCTGGGAAAAGCCAAGAAAAGCAGACGCATAATGAACCAGAACAATAAGAACGGAACGAAGGCTTACTTTACAATGACCAATATGAAAAATATGAATTAATGCAAAGTATGGTTATTGATACAAACAAGAATAAACATGCTTGAAATCCCAGGGACAAAACCAACTTCAACCAGTTCGGCTGTGTTGCTGTATCAACAAAAAAAAACTCAAGATGAGTGAATCACCACGTTTCAACCGAACCGAAACAATCAATTAAGTAACTTTCAACCGGAAATACGAATGTACACCAGAAGAAAAAAGTGTGAGTCTTCTCCAGTTATAATGTATAACTTTTTCGTTACAATTGCGCCATCTCTTACCAAATCTGCCAATTATCGAAAAATTGACTGTGTAGGTACTCGACTATTTTCCTTATCCGTCAAAAACAACAATTTGACGGATGGATAAAATTATTTAATTATAAAAATTGTTGTGATTTGTCCTGAAATTTTAGATATTGACAAATTGAATGAGTTTATCGATGCATGAGGAATCGGCCACGAACGAATGTTATAAAAATTATTGAGTCTAGTTTAGCTAATACCGATTGTGAATACAAATTACAACAAGAGGAGAAAGGGGAACTACCGAAAAGGCTTGATGTAAAGAACTCATCAGTTTTAAGGAATGGTGTGGTCACAATCAGGGTGCAACCAAAAGTCCAGGCGATTAAATTAAACAAGGAAGCACTTCAAACTTAACAAACCGGACCCGCACATCATTCAATGAAATTAAATCAAAGTAGTCAAAAAGTGGTTAGAGAAAAAATGTGTGAATAATTTATAATTAAAAGTCGGTTCAAATTTCATGAAGAATTTTAACTGTATTGGGCGTATCCATCCTCGATGACAAACTATCCTTAAGTTTATCGTTCTATTATTTCATTATAGAACAGATCAAGCTGATACGTGGTGTGTGGATGAGACACGCTTTCATTTCAATCAAGCATGAGCCGCAGTCATAAAGTTTGCATGAAAATTTTAATTATGAATGAGTTTAACCAACCCAATGGATTGAACATCTTCGACCCTATATCGATAAAATATTCCGTTTCGTACACTTGTCTTGTGGCATATTATTAATTTTGAACGAGAATTGGTCTTCTTGAGAATCCCAAAGTAAACCTAACATTTGTGCCATTCGTGCCTCATCTTCTATTTCTGTCTTACCAATGAATCATTTAACGATGCAATGTTCAAACGTCATTTTCTCAATGGAACCCCATTTGCAGCTAATAAGTTGACTATCTCGTTCTTCAGTTGCGCAGCTTTTTTCATTTAGCAGCACCTGCTATTTGGCGTAATACACCAATTGCAAGAAACGGAGCTGAAGCGGTTCCGTATGTTACCGTTAATAACGTATTGTAGAAAGAGTGAATAAGGCTAATGTAGCCATTTACTCGTGCAGGAACGCTATAGGTAAGAAATGGGGTTTGAAACCAGAGCTGGTACACTGGCTCTATACCGCAGTGGTAAGACCTGTGCTGATGTACGGGGTAGGCGTGTGGTGGCCAGCTCTGTTACATAACGACACAAGTGTAAGTTGCTTTTGAAATATGCTGAATCAACAACAACAAATTCATGCTTAGAAACAAATGAAAATTTACTGCAAAAACTGCCGTTTTTGCATAAATGACACGCGCGATGAAAACAACCAAAGCGGATGTCATTTTTGTTGTTCATTAAATTCGAAACCTATATAAAGTAAAGAAAACTCAATACAAGTGGAATTTGTATTTTTGAAATCACTTCGTTAACTTATATTAACTCGTGGTAAACTCGTTGTCTTTTCTTTTATTTTTATTTTTTATTTTAATAAAAATAAAAAAGAAAAAGAAAAGAAAAGATTCAACTCTCGAGTTGAGTCAAATAAAAATTTAATTAATTAATCATCAATTTTATTATTCTGGAGAAGGTAACATATATAAAAATGATGGGAAAGGTGCAAAGAACGGCCTGCATGCTTATAAGCGGGGCGCTTACGTCAACACCTACACGCGCTTTAGAGGTTATGTCCCACCTTCTTCCAATTGAATTTTTTGGTAAGCAGATAGCAGCCAATGTGGCTACGAGACTCTCGGCCGTCTCTCAGTGGAAGTGTCTTCAAGCGGGATACTCGACGATAATTAGATCGCAAAGGGAAGAACTGGCGAATCTAGATTATATTAAACCAACGTTGTGCTTCGATAAACGTTTCCGAACCATTTGTCCTTCGAGAGAATCATGGAGGAACGGATTCAATACTGGAAAACGATGCACTGCATTTTTTCACGGACGGTTCTAAGCTAGACGACCAGGTAGGAGCCAGAGTCTTCTGTGAAAAGCTCAATGTTAATATTTCCGTTCGTCTCCCTGACTACTGCAGCGTGTACCATGCTGAAGTGGTGGCGATAGGCGAAGTCGTGACTTAGTTGAAGCATAACGTGGTATCCGTGAGGGATATCGCAATTTACGTGGACAGTCAAGCAACGGTCAGATCGCTAGAGGTGGTTTGTCTAAAGTCACCGGTGGCGCTGGATTGCCGATCATCTTTTAACGAGATGAGCGAGTATTTCAGTATCCAGATGGGTCCCTGGTCACTCGGACGTCACGGGAAACTGCAGGGAAGACGAACTAGCTAGGTACGGCACGACTCTCCAGATGCAGCCGGGAAGGGCAGATCTGGGGAGGACAATAGCAGCGCTCAAATTGGCGCTCAGTAAGAAAGCAATCGCCTTGACAGATGAGAGGTGGACCAACACTCTCACGTGCACGGTAGCAAAACAGGTTTGGCCAAAACTGGACCTGCGGCGCTCCAAGGCACTAGTATCCCTGGGAAAACGAGAGTTAGGATTGGTCGTAGGGATACTGACAGGACATTGCTTTTTTGGGGAACATGCGAGAAGGCTGGGCTTACAGACGAATGACTTTTGTAGAAGTTGTTTGGACGAAGAGGAGGAAGAGACGTTAGATCACTTCCTATGCTCGTGTTCGGCACTATCACGCAGAAGGCATAAGTATTTAGGTGTGTGGATACCACAGGATCCTATCTCCCCTTTACTCCCGCTGAAACCATCCAGAGCTACTTATAGCGTAAAATATCTCACACTCTACAGCCCGCGAGTTCCGAAAGGCTGTCCATACTGGCAGCCTTTCGGAACTCGCGGGCTGTAGAGTGCGAGATATTTTACGCTATAAGTAGCTCTGGATGGTTTCAGCGGGAGTAAAGGGGAGATAGGATCCTGTGGTATCACAATGTGCCACTACTGGCCTAAGTGTGTGATAGCAGCCACTCTAACCTAACCTAACCTAACCTACCGTTGATAATTCGAAATGGGTTATTGCATCGCTTGGACATTCCACTACATAACATCCCGTTTGACTTCTAAAATATGGTGCCTTGTAGTGGTGTTACGAATTTTGTTCGCCCCAAGATTAGGCACGGTGGTCATCCCCTAGTTTATATTATGTTACCTATATTGAAATGTACTAGCGAAAAGTATTTGTTTTTTTCCGTTAAAAGAAACGATAATCAATGGATAAACGAGATCGCTTTCCGATCTTGACAACGAAAAAAAATATCGCACGATGATGATTACGGTTTTTTGTTTACCTATAAAAAGAGGGAATTGAATCAACACGCGGGGAGTCAGGTTTTAAGTTCTGAATAGTTCACATAAAAAAAATTCTTAAAATATTGATTTGCCTAAATTAAATAAAATCTAACTTAAAAATTATTTTTTTTTTATAAATTAAATGTTAACTAGTTTACTATACTATCTAAAACTAAATAAATTCTAACCTAAATATATATGAAATTTATTAACATATGAACTTATATTATTATAACATTTTAATAATTTTGTATTCATATCAAATAATAATAATAATTCTTTATAAAAAAAAATTACTAACTAAAAGTCCAATAAAATGCATGTAATAGAAAAAGCTACAATTATGAATGGAATGATAAAATTCCAAAATCGATAGTGTGTTCTAAAACTCATAAATTCTATAAGTGGGTTTAGAATTTATAAAAACGTTGATAAAAAAAATAGCGAACTTTTAGTTGTTATAGGCTGGCTACTGCCAACCTGCAGATTTCACTTAAACGCATGCAGAGGCCTCCACGGTGATATTTTGCCGGCTACGTTCTCAGCGAGAAGTGCGAAGGGTCGTGGGGTTTGAGGCATGCATGGCTCCTGGCCTACACCGTGATTACTACAGATAATTATAAAAAGGAGAAAAACGCAAATAATAATAAAAACCCGAGTTCCGCCAAAATTCGTCGGCCGGAACCTGAGGAACGAAACGAATAATCAAAATAAATAATAATAAAAATAATAATAACGGAAGAGGTGCCCTGGTGCACGCATCCATTCGAATTCAAACGGGGCAAGCCCTGGTTACGAAATTGGATGCGGACACCAAGGGACCGCAAACACTATGCCGACACAGGATGGGAATTCCCCCCTCATCACACCAACCCAAAAATTTTAATAATTCATTTGATTTTTATTTAAACACACACAAAAAAATATAAAGAAACCGCCGCTATAGTGTTTTAAGTACCCGTGAAAAAAACTGTTACAAAAAAAAAGTTCGTACTTATAAATATTTTAATATTAAGTGTTAAGTGTAAATTCCGTGCTGGCCTAAATCACGGCACTTGTACTAATTGCTTTACATTGAATGAATTAGTATAAGTATTATAAATTATATTCGGAATTTTTCATTCATTATTGTGTAATAACAAATGCTTATGTGTATAAGGACAGTGTATACAAAAATTAGTCGTACACATAAAAGCATGAGTGAACGAAATATTAGTGATCACAAACTTTTAGTGAAATTTATACGTGCACGAACATTACAAACCCATATGCGCAAAAGGTTAAATTGATTAAGTAAACGCATTAATGCCTCAACCAGTCAGACTTAAGAGCTTAAGTTAAACGCTGATTGCACCACTTCGGTTAGTGCTACAATCACCAAAATTGTATAGGCTTCTCGTCACAAATAAACAACTGACCTCTAAAATTTTGGTGGTCGTACCGCTCTCCTAAGTGGTCCAAAATGAAGCACAACTTAAGAACTTAAGGCTGACTGGTTGGGGCATAACTGTGAAATAAAATCCTACAAAAACCGTGGAAAATTTTGAGTGTGTGTATTAAAATTATCTTCATCATGGCTTCCATACACCGCACGGCATAACGTATGGTAAACCACCACTCAACCAATATGGAAGAAAAATTGGATTGATAAAGGTGTCAAACTATAAACCGTTAAGTTATTTAATATTAATCCCTAATATTTAAAACTAATCCCTAAATAATTTCATAAATCGCCTAATCTTTACACTGTGCTAGTTGAAAAATGTGACAAGCTGGGCACCCGGGGGGTAAACCTAATTCGAGTACGCTGAATTCAATGGTGCTAGTCCCATTTCAAAGTTAGTCCCCATTTTTGAGATATCGCTATCGACATGTTTTGGCTCTGAGTCAAAACATACCCTCATTTTCTCGTTGATAGCTCCTGAACCATTAAGATTTTCGTTATGCGTTCTTCAGCAAAGTTGTTGCGCACGTCGAGACCAACAACTTTGCTGAACATATCAAGACCGAAAAACGACATCTACATTCACATTTTTGTGTTATTTTTCCATATATGTGTGTTTTACTTAGGCCAAGGTTAGCTTGGAGTGGCACTTCCGCACACTTAGACCAGGCGTGCCAGTTGTGATACCAGAGGAACATATTTCCCCTTTACCCCTGTTCAAAACCATTCGGAGCTACATACGTACCGCAAAATATCTCGCACTCCATATTCAGCGAGATCTGAAAGGCTGGTCACACTGGACACGCCCAAATACCTATGCCTTCGGTATGATAGTGCCGGACACGAGCATAGGAAGTTATCTAAAGTCTCTTCTTCCTTTTCGTCCATGCAACTTCTACAAAGTTATTCGTCTGTAGACCCAGCCTTCTCGCATGTTCCTCAAAAAGGAAGGGTCTTGTCAGTTTTGGCAAACGCTTCTCACAGAAGACTCCGGCTCCTACCTTGCCCTTTCGAGAGACATAAGTACACAGGTAAGGCTAAATACAACTGGAATTCGGCATACTTAGGCCAAACAAGACGCTCATCTCAGATAAGATACAAAGAATACATCACAAGTACATAAAATCAAGTTTCGTACAACACATAAAAACTGAAAACCATACACTAAATTCAATAAAAATGTAACCATTTTGCACAGAATCAAAAAAGGACTGAAATTAAACAGGTGTACCAATTTGACTCATGAGTCGTGAGTCAATTTACGGCCAAAATTCACACCCTGAAAATATACAAAAACAAAAACACCCACAATTTACTTCGCGACAAAATCAACACAAAACCCCAATAAAATTTACGACCTCCATGTAGTTTACCGGGATGATTTCTGCAACGTACTAATCCCGGACCAGCGACGGGTATATTTCCTGGGATGATGTCTACCACGTAAGACTCCCAGACCAGCAACTTATGTATTTGGGATTATTTCCGCAACGTAATCATATTCCCAATCCAGCGACGTACAATCTCCGTATTTGCGGCGTAGCACAGACACTCCAATAAATAGCACAAAATAAATGCAACAAAATACAAACGATATTTCCACAACGTTATAAAAATTTATTTTATTTATTAAATTTAATGTTAAGCACAAGTTGTTTTTCTGACAAAGATCCAATACGTAATGTCTTTCGACAATTTTTCTACCACTTAAAAATATTAACGATTTTGCAATAGCGAAATTATGGTTACAAACTTTTGCTTCTATAATTACCGGACTAAGCCTAATTATACAATTGCTATAATCTAGTACAATTCCTTGTTTGTGTTACGGTGCATGCAATTTTGACATATGTAAGTAAACAAAACAGCAACTGTATAATCGACTGCCTAATCAGCTGATTACATATTTTGGAATAAGTTTCAACACAAATGCATTATTAATTTTAATTATTATTTTAACATTCTAGGTAAATCTAATTCAAGTTAATAAGTGATGGGATTTTTTTGCGTTTAGGATCCAACATTCTCCCGGGCATTGAATCGTCCGATTCAATAGGAATTTTGCATAAAGCATGTATAGCTCTACGAATTGTTCCGTTTTGTGTTTTCACGGAGACCACCCTAATTAATCCGTCGTTACCACTGAATACTTCTTTGATGCGACCAAGTAACCATTTTGATGGTGGCAAATTTCTATCCATGATGAAAACAATATCATCCACCTTGAGATTTGGTTTAGGTGATGTCCACTTTGATCGTGATTGTAGTGTGGTCAAATACTCGATGTGCCATCTCTGCCAGATGTGTTGTCTCATGTGCTGCAGCATTTCCCATCGACTTAATTTTGACAATTTGGTATTTGTCTCATTGACCTCGGGAACCAGCACCAGTGGATGTCCTACGAAATGCCCTGGGGTAAGAACATCAACTTCTCCATCATTTGGTAGTGCACAAAGAGGGCGAGAATTCAAAATTGCTTCTATCTCCGTGAGTAATGTTTGGAGTTCTTCGACCGTAAGTATAGTGTCTCCAACAACTCGTTTTAGGTAGTGTTTCATGGATTTTACCGCTGCCTCCCAAAGGCCTCCGAAATGCGGGGCATTCGGCGGATTAAAATGCCAGGTTATCGATTCCCTTAAAAGAAAATTATAGATTTCATGAGTGTTTTCTTTTAGGAATGAAAAAACTTCCCGGAGATATTTGTTCGCGCCTATGAAATTCGACCCGCAGTCGCTATATATATCCGTGCAGAGCCCTCGCCTAGATACAAACCGTTTCAGCGCTGCCAGAAATGAGTTGGTTGTTAAATCGCTCGTTAGCTCAATGTGCACAGCTCGTGTACTGGTACAAACAATGAGGCACACATAGGATTTGAACGGTTTTTGACCTCTTCCTCGTCTGTGGAAAACCTGTATTGGCCCGGCGAAATCTATGCCTACTTTCAGGAACGCTCGCATATGCTGCACTCGACATGGTTTCCCATTTCCAACGCCAACGGGACCGGTTTCGCTCGAAAACATTTCATGCATCTTCTGACGACATTTCGTATTTCTTGTTTTGCTCTGACTATCCAAAATCGCTGCCTGATCATTGCTAGCGTTAACTGCAGACCTGCGTGGCAATATCGTATGTGGTAGTCCGTGATAAGTAGTGTTGTGAACTTCGATGGTGGTAGGATGATGGGATGCTTCGTTTGGTATGCAATATCTGCATTCTGAATTCGCCCCTTGACCCTTATTAGCCCCTCAGCATCGATGTATGGATTCAAAAATTTCAACGACGTTTTTATTGGTTTTGACTGTTTGATGGCGACAATTTCTTCCTGCAACAACTCCGCCTGGATATTCGTACAACAGAATAGAACAGCCTTCTCTCTTTCCCCCACAGTTATTGACCCTTTCCGTTTTACTGATTTCTGACGTGCGTTGTGCAGAAATCTGAGAACTATTGCGACAGTCCCAATGACCTTTTGATAAGATGATAATCGTTCACTTAATTCTGTGGAAAATGACCAGTATTGATTTTCTGCGGATGTTGCCATACAGTATTTAGGACGCTCTCCTTCTTTAGTCCCATAATTCCCTTTCTACTCTGGCCACGCTTCTGACCCATACTGCAACCAGCTAGGAGAATTCCACCATATCTCGTTCTGCAACATTTCGGACGGTAGGATTCCTCGGGAAGCGCAGTCAGCTGGATTAAACTGTGTAGGAACGTGATGCTAGCCATCCCTTTTGACGATATCAAGTATTTGAGAAGTTCTGTTTCCTACGAACGTTTCCCATCGAATAGGGACATCAGATAACCAATCTAGGACGATGGTTGAATCGGTCCAGCAAACAATCGACGATACTTTCAACTCCAATATTTCTGCGACTGATTTCACGAGTCGTGTTAGAAGATGGGCCGCACACAGTTCCAGTTTTGCTACTGACAATTTCTTCACTGGAGCCACCTTGGACTTTGCTGCCAACAAACTGCAGTGGTACCCTTCTGGACCAGTTACGTGGCGCATATACACAACAGCAGCGTAAGCCCTCTCACTCGCGTCACAGAATCCATGCAGTTCGACATTTTGACTCGGTGTGTGCAACCATCTGGGTATCCGGACTTCTTCTAATAGCGGCAGCTGATCTCTAATTGCCAACCATTTTTTCTTGATTTCATGC
The DNA here is from genome assembly GCA_932526605.1 of Nephrotoma flavescens. NCBI lineage: Eukaryota > Metazoa > Arthropoda > Insecta > Diptera > Tipulidae > Nephrotoma > Nephrotoma flavescens. The sequence continues at coordinate 69,465,961 of OW052220.1, read as the reverse complement.
GGCAGTTCATCATCCCAATCTATCGACATCAGCCAGAGCGTTTGAAATAACATTTTTATTTTGATTATTACCGGCGAGAGCCACCCCAACGGATCAAAAATTTGGCTACTCTCCGACAGTAACTTTCTCTTCGTAAAAACTGGTTCGGCCATATTGACATGATAAGAGAACATGTCTAGCTTCGGATTCCATTGTAGTCCCAGAACTTTTACCGTTACATCATCCTGGACGAAATCTTTTATGAGCTCCGCTCTGTCTTCTGGTGGTGTGGTGTGTAAGAAGTCGTTCGAATTCGAAATCCATTTTCGAAGTTTCATTCCAGCCCCCGCGATGATTTGAACCAGATTAGCTTTTAATTCGACTGCTTCTTCAACTGTAGCTGCGCCAGTCATTAGATCATCTACGTACGTGCTTTTAAGAAATACAGCTGACGCTGCAGGGAATTGTCTACTATGCTTGTTCGCCAACTCGTTTAGTACTCGAGTGGCTAGATACGGAGCTGCTGCAGTACCATACGTCAATGTCTTTAATTTAAAGAATTTCATCGGTTCCGCATCACTAGATCTCCAAACTATTGCCTGTAGTTTCTGATCTTCCTGGCTGACTAATATCTGCCGGTACATTTTTTCCACATCGGCACTAATGGCTATTTTATTCCAGCGAAATCTTAGTAGGATTGCGAATAGTGTCGGTTGGACAGTAGGGCCGACCATGAGCAACTCGTTTAAGGACACACCGGTTGAGGTTTTCGCGGACGCGTCAAAAACCACGCGAAATTTTGATGATCTTAGTATACCATGGTGCGGTAAAAAGTTCAAATCGTGCTGTTCGGTGTCTTGGACTTGCACCATGTGACCCAAATCTAAATACTCCTGCATGAATTGTACATAACGTTGTTTGAACATCGCATCCTTTAGGAACTTTCTCTCCATTGATTTTTGCCGACTGACTGCCAAATTTAACGACCTTCCGAGTTCGATCGTACTCTGCTTCATCGGCAACTGCACCACGAATCGTCCTTCCATACTTGTGCGAGTGGTTTCGGCGAATAATTTTTCACACGCTGTATGCTCAATTGTCATCTTCATAGTGTGGGGGACCTCTTCAATTTCCCAAAACAATTTTAGCATCTCATCAACTCTGGCTTGTTCTGTCTCTATGTATGCCGTGTTACTTGATGTCGCGTTCGTTCTGACTGAATGTAGCTGGCCGCCAAGTACCCATCCAAATATTGTTTCCATGGCAATGATGTTGTTTCGTTGCTTGATTCTTCCCTCTAACATCACATTGAACACATGTTGCACGCCTAAAATTATATCGACATCTTGGGAAAGATTGAAATTAGGATCAGCTAAAAATATATCGTACTCGCTCAGGTCTAGATTAAATGACTGAGCCGGTAACTTCGAACATAGTCTCGCCATAATCAACGCTTCGACTTTCATTTGTTGGCGCTTGTTTTGACGAGATCTCAGGACAAGACTAACTATTCCTTTCGACACTTGGGTACCTGAACCACTAATATCTGCTACCACGGTGCGATCGTGCTGTCTGGATATTTTCAATCTGCTACAAAATTTCTCTGTCACCAAAGTTGACATTGAGCCTGAGTCCAATAGAATTCGGCATTCGTGTTCAAATCCGTTATCATCAATTACCATCACAACCGTCGTTGGTAGTACACAGTTGGGTAATGTGTTAGCGTGGGCAATTGTTGTTGCCGGTTTCTCTTCAACTGCTGAATAAGCTGGCTTTGAATCATCTTGGTGAAGTAATGTGTGATGCTTTTTCCCACAACTCTGACATCTCAATCTTGACATGCACCGAAAAACTGGGTGATTAACGCGTAAACAATTGAAGCACCGAAACTCTTTAACTTGTCACAATCCGCCACTGGGTGGTCGCCCTTACATACTGGACAGCTACTCACTTCTGCTGCAACGTGTACCGTAGTTTCCTTGGGAATTGATGTACCGTCTTCAGTAGCAACGTGAACCTTTGCTACTCTGGGGCATGATGGACGTTTAGTTATAACTGGTCTCAACGATTCCAATGCGGTCCCAAGCTTGAACGTAATTCGCTTCCAACATGTGTTTTATCAGTTTTGCGGCTTCACCCTCTAGTTGACCATTTAGATACTGAAATTTTTGCACGTCATTGAATCCTATTTTTCTGTGTACCAAAGCTACGAAAACATCCTTGAAACTTGGAAAGTCTTCATGATTTCTAGAGAATTTTGGTAGTCGCAAAGTTTGCAGTCGTACTGTAACATGAGGATCATCTATGCTATTTTGTATATAGTCTGATTCAGTGAACTACTAAACGATGATAACAGCGTCGTTAAAATTCGTTTTGTTCACGCAACAACCTTGACATCATTCCTTCCATTCCTTGTTCCTGTTCCCGCTGCTCAGACTTAACTATTTCCATACATTTGCTTTTTACATTCAGTTATTTGGTCTCGTATTCCGCCAGCTCAGATGCGATATCGCCTTTTTCTAGTTTTATTTTGCAATCCAGAAAATCGGCAAATGCTCGCTCGAGGTATTCCAGTCGCGCCATGATTTCGTGACTGGAATACCTCGAGTATACCCTATTAAATCGATAAACTATGCTAAATAACAAATGATAATAATGGGTTTACTTACGTGACAGCTGTTGATACTTCTAATTGACACTTTCTCGTTGGAATTCAATCCCGAGCAACACCCGGAATATAAATTCGGTTAAACACTCTAATTGTCACTACCTCGTTGGAGTATATCCTCCGAGATTAGCTTCTCCTTGATCGCAACCTCACTCAATTCACTCACTTGCTGAAGTGTTATTATACTCGTTGATTTATTCGCCAAATTTATTCGTTGAATTATTCGCAGATCGACGATGATATGCTCTCAAATATCACTTAAATATTCTCTCCTTCACTAGAGTATATCGTACCTGGATTACTGTAATTTAGTTTCACAGACGACGATACAATGTAACCATGGAGAACAGTCTTGAACTAAAATATACTAGAAAACTATTTCGCTTGCAACGACCTGTGATCGTTAACCGAAAGCCGTAGTAATACACAACTACACTCTCGTAAACGCGTATATAATTCCTTCACTGGAAACTCGATAATGAAATGGAATTTCCCCCCCGAAATTATTTGCGTAAATTTGAGTTGTATTTTATATTTATTGTTAACTGTGTAGTCTTATGGTTTGTGAAACTGATGGTAATTTTCGGTCGCTTATATCTTCCATTTTAAATACAATTCTTTGGAAAAAAAGCATATTTTTATCTAAATGGTCCAATTGGATTTTTTATTAATTTTGTAAAATGATATTCCGAAATAAGCGGCGAACCTGATATTATTGAATTCATATAAATTTGATTTTGTTTGTTCGCAATAAAAACTGGCCCATTGGTGACCAAAAGCCAAAATGTGTTGACCAATCCTGACCTAACGATTACATAACGAAATTTGATAAAAACGGTATAATTTTTTTGCAATGAGGTGCTACCCAGGAATTTTCTTTTGAATTTTTCATTACATATTTTCTATTTAATCGTAAGTGACCAAACGATAAAAACTAATGACCAATCCTGAACAACCGAATTCAATCATCACTTTTATCAAAACCTTTAGATGGAGTGCTAAAAAGGCGGAACCCTTGCCACCCGATAGTTTGCGATAAGCGTGATACCTGAACACAATATACTCCCTCGATTTATCCATTAATGTAATTTTGATCTACAACTGTTGAAATCATCATTCCTAAGAATCTCAATATAAACAGATACCAGACGTCGTCGTTTAGTGGCTAACAGTATTGACCGAATGTGTCGGGTAGTAAAATATTTAAAATCGACGTACTGTGTTGTTGTTATTGTTTAATAATTTGGAAAGTCACGTACGCGTACAAATAATGGTTCATTATTATTTATAAATGATTTATCTCAGCGTAAAATTTTCGAAACTCTACTTTATGATGTCGGTCGAAATTTAAAAACCGACTTATTGTTGTATGATGAAAATAAATGTATTTCTCTCGTGACCTAGCCGTACGTATAAAAATAAGATGATTGTTGTCTACGGCGTAGGCAGAACATCAAAATTATGATTTACATACCAAGACCACGTTTAGTCAGCAGCGTGTAAACATTTTATAGATCAAATTCTGCTACGTTTTTGGGTCTCTTAATTTGTTTTGATTTGTCAAATACATATTTCCATTCCGTCATATACATGATTGGCGAAATTTATGCAATTTCATCCAATTACATTTTTTTTTTGTAGAGCATGCATGTGATATTCGGTCACAATAACGTGCGAGATGTTTTTATCAAAGAGAATCTATTATTTCGGATGTGAATTGCGTGGGCTGCACCTCACATGATATTTTCACTTTTTTTTAATAAAATTTGCAAGTAATATCGTGGTCATGAGTTTTATTCTGTCAAATTTTCTTTATTGCTGCAACATTTTCCTAATCAGTTTTATTAATTAATTTATGATCTTGGAACACATTGTTTTAGAATTATCACGTTTAATTGTCCAAAGGTATAAAATTAGAGGTAAAGTACCGCAATACCTCATGTATCGGCCAGGTATACACCATTCCAACGCTCGTAAAATTTATTGGCCATAAAAATAGAAGAAATATCAATTAATAACTAAATAGATTTTATGACAGTAATAACCTAAGGAACCTCCATCAATCACATTCAACATAAATGGCAATATTGCATCAACAGATGAGTTAATAAGATGAAAATCATTTTTGTGCTTTAAAAATGTCAGGGGTTTGTTGAAGCGGATTCATTATCGCCACAGATCGTTTTTTGTAAAAGTTGGAGTAAGAGTGTTTTTGACATCCGACATGATCCATACATCCATACTTGAATCAAACTCCAATGAAAATGGTACTAGAAATATTTACAAATTTGTTACACAGTTAGAATTTTTTGTACAGTTCCCGTTACTATAACACGTGTGTGGTCCGGCATCGCCAAAGGTACAAATACGCACTTCTCGTAATTTTTAAGTTTACCAAGGACGTTTGGATGTTCGGTTTTGTTACTAATGAAACGTTGGATTCTTTAATTTACAAAATTCGGCCATCTCATCAGACTCGAAATATCGAGGTGAGGTTACCAAGACGTTTAGAAGTAAAACCAATATCTGGTTATCACTTGGAATAACCCAAAATTTCATATAGAAATCGCATGTATGCGTTCAATACAATAAAATTCGGGGTCACAAATATCTCGGTTACGGAGACGACCAAATTTTTTTTTTGGATTCAATGTTGCATTGGTGACGAACGTGGCTGGGTGACTCCTCCAATTGCACATTTGTGATTAGAAGTACATCGCAAGGTGGGGTATTATCCCTTCCTCTTTGGAACTTGGTTATAAATGACCTATTATTAAACCTGGAATGGGGCGATTTTAACGTGGTTACTTATGCGAATGATATTGCGACTGGTGTTTACGGTAAATAACCTTGCACCATTAGGCAACGCATGCAAAGTGTACTTGACACTTCCTGAAATTGTGATAACAGTTGCGGTTGAATGTGAATTCACACAATAATCTGAGTTGCTCATTTTCTCTAGGAAATATCGGTTTTCCAATAAGAACATAATTTTATATTTTAATACGAACGCTCCGAAAGCACCCTTAAACGTTTTTCATGATCTATCAAATATCAAAACGTCAGACAAGGTTAACATTTTTATCATGGTGAAGTGACCAACGAGCAACGTTTGAAAATTAATAAAACTTACTACCGCAATTCTGAGTCAGTGATCGATTTTCAATTCGCAGCCGTAAATGCTTCAGTTCAAAATAACCCAAATCACTCGATTCCACGCCGTTTACAGGAATTGGCAGTTTCTCAAACCACATTGTGTCGAGCTTTGCGTAAAGATCTTGGCTTACACTCTTACAAGTGTTACAGGCTGGCTACTGCCAACCTGCAGATGTTACTAAGCGCACGCAGAGGCCTCCACGGTGATTTTTGCCGACTACATTCTCAAGGAGAAGTGCGAAGGGTCGTGGAGATTGAGGCGTGCGTGGCTCCTGGCTTACACCGTGATTACAGATAGTTAAAAAGAAAAAAAACGCAAATAATAATAACCGAGTTCCGCCGAAATTTGTCGGCCGGAATCTGAGGAACGAACAGCAGAAAAATTTAAAAAAAAAATTATAACGGAAGAGAGGTGCCTTGGTGCGCGCATCCGTCCGAACTCAAACGGTGGTAAGCACCGGTTTCGAACCCGGATGCGGGCACCAAGGGACCGCCAACCCTACGCCGACACAGAATGGGAATTCCCCCCTCATCATACCCATACCGAAGAAAATTAAGTATTCATTTTTTTAGGTTATTAAAAAAATAAAAAAAACAAAGAAAAAGAAACGACCACTTCCCACAAGGAACAAAGGGAAAGAACGAGAGAGAGTGAGCAATGCGCAATGAGCGCGCGGCCCGATTACAAATAAAATTTACAAAAAGCAATAAAAAATTGAAAATATATAAAAATAAGAAAAAATAAAATAAACAAAAATTGTACCTTAAATTTTTTTTTTTCAAAATAAAAAAATTCTGTTGCGGCCTTGGGGCGGCCGTCATGCCACAGGTGATGCCACACCCGGACTGTTGCGGTGCCTTCCACCGTTACCAAAAGACGACAGGACGGGTAACCGGTTGGCTACCCGTGCGTTGCGGTACACCCACCGGTAAATATATTTGGCCTTGAGTGGCCGGCAAAAATGTTGGGCTTTGCTATGCCTTAACAAAAAAAAAATCAACGTTGAAAATTCAGGATACGATAATACCGTGTTACTATAAACCCTTGCGACACCCGTTGCTTTGACCAAACAGAATGAAGTGACCTCAACTGGCCACCCGTTAAATCCGAGGTACACTCACCGGTATATGAAACACGCCAACAAATCGTGGTCACGTGGTTATTCACCTGATGGTTGCGGTACTTTTCTCCAACAAAGCAACGACTGGTCTCGTGATGAGGCACCCGCGACGGTTAAATGCGTCGCCACTGTTAAATGCGGCACCTGTGGACTGCGGCGAGCCTCACCTGGCCGCCCGTAAACGTTGGGTCTTGGATAGTAACACCCCGGCAAAACCCTTTACTAAGCAATATCAATTCACTTTGATTCGCTTTGGGTTAATTCCGTAACGAAATTAGTCGCACAACTTAACATTCACGGAACAATATTTCCACTTGACATAAAACTCTTAGTCTTCCTCCCTTTTTCTTTACTCACAAGATAAACTTCGCAAAGTTATTTTCTTCGACATTAATTCTTCGTATGATGAATATTAAACAATCCAAAAAATTTTATTTTATACCACTTTCATACTTTATTTGAACAATATGGTTTCCCAAACAATCGAAAAAATTATTTTTTAATAATCATGCATGTATATAATTACAGGAACGTTCACCATATATCTCTACTTTAGTTTTTTTCTATCAACTTTCGATTTTTTTTTTATAACATAAAAAACGAGACCTTGTCTCACAATATTCTACAGCACCCTTTTTTTCTCACAAATCAAAACTCGACTGTTTGTTTTTAAATTACCACACAAGACTGACTTAAAAAAAAATTCTCGTACCGAATATCGGCGCGCAAAACATTCCAGAAGAATTGTCTTTCTTCTCTGTTTTTCGTAACGAGAGGCATCCCAGTATGCAATTTTTCGACTGTGTGGAAAAAACTGCTCAGTAAATTCCGTACTACAAAATATCAAAGACACAAAAATATTGATTTGGAGAAAAATAATTGTTTTTCTCTTTCTATTTCGCGGTAATATTATTTTCGTTTTATAAGTTTCGATTGTATCTTTTATTTTTAGTTTCTTCTGACAAGTCGACGTGCACGGTTGCACTACATAATTAGTTTTTTTTACTTTAAAGTGTTGTGTTTCATTATAATGTTTTTCGATTTATTAAAGTAAATAATTTTAAATTTAAATATATAATAATAATTATTAACTTATTTAGTGATCGCGATGTGCAAATTTGGACTAAAAAGGTAATAGAGATCTGTCTCACAATGGCATCGTCGCGAAATACATTTACGTAGTAAATTTTCAATGATTTTTTTTTTCAGATCTCAGGATGCAATACAACGTGGCGGATGCAATACAACATGGCGGATGCAATACAAAACTCAATTTATGAAATTTAAATATGTGTATACAAATAAAAAATAATGTGAATAAAATATTAATATTTATTTTATTATAAATGGAAAATTTTGTTTTATTTCGGATAAGAATTATTATTTGTTCCAATTGGAAAATATATACAAACACGTGCCTTTTGTTTCTGTGATTTTTTTCTCTTTTTAGTTGGGATTCACACCGACACCGGAATTTTTGTGACACTTTTCTTTGGCGGGGAGTACGAATTTCCGCGTGATACACATGGTTCTTTCCATAGAAGCAGTGTGGTTTTAGAACGCGAATGTAAATGGGATTCCGTCGGCATGGCATATTGGGTTAAGGCTGCGGAACAATAGTTGGGTAAATCGTTTACTATGGTAAAAATTGGTTTTAGAACAGATTTTTCGATCAGTTTGCCACAGACTTTTTGAAAAATAAAAGAATTTACCGAAAAATTTACTTAAAATTGACTTTTACCCGACTTTTGGCCCGCAGCCTAAGATGGGATTTTGGATCTGGATGGAAATGGGATTTTTAAACGATTGTTGGAAGAAGTTCTGGAATATGGCTACCTGGGACCGAGCTCGGTAATTTCTTAACCGATTATGATGGGATTGGGTATGTTGGATGGAAATGGGATTTTTAAATGATTTTTGGAAGAATTTCTGGAATATAGACACCTGGAACGGAACTCGGTAATTTCTTAACAGATTATGATGGGATTGGGTATGTTGGATGGAAATGGGATTTTTAAATGATTGTTGGAAGAAGTTCTGGAATATGGCCACCTGGGACGGAACTCGGTAATTTCTTAACCGATTATGATGGGATTGGGTATGTTGGATGGAAATGGGATTTTTAAATGATTGTTGGAAGAAGTTCTGGAATATGGCCACCTGGGACGGAGCTCGGTAATTTCTTAACCGATTAAGATGGGATTGGGTATGTTGGATGGAAATGGGATTTTTAAATGATTGTTGGAAGAAGTTCTGGAATATAGACACCTGGGACGGAACTCGGTAAATTCTTTACCGATTATGATGAGATTGCGTAAGTTGGATGAAAAAGAGATTCTTAAATGATTTTTGGAAGAAGTTCTGGAATATGGCCACCTGGGACGGAACTCGGTAGTTTTTTAACCGATTATGATGGGGTTGGGTATGCTGGATAGAAATGGGATTCATAAATGATTTTTGGAAGAATTTCTGGAATATGGCCACCTCGGACGGAACTCGGTAGTTTCTTAACCGATTATGATGGGATTAGGTATGTTGGATAGAAATAGGATTCTTTAATGATTTTTGGATCGAAAAGTTGCTATCTGGAACGGATCTCGGCCATTGCTTATCAGCATCTTGATTGAACAAAAGTCAATGATAAATTGCTGTACTCGCTATTTGATGAAAAAGCCAAATTCTATTTTTTATTTTTTTCTAATAAATTTTCTAGTAAAATCTGTAACCGTTGATAGATAAGCTTTTGTCCTATATCGTCAATCTTTTATATCATATGTGATGATAACAATTGGAAGCAAAGATCTAGGGTTTTACCCTTTGCGGTGCTTGCTGATTAGTTCTAAACGAATACGGACGCCGAGAGAAAGCGATGTAGGTTGAATTTTGGTTATGGCCTTTGACACCACATGTCAGGGTGAGTTATGGGCACCAATACCACATCAGCGTATATTCTCCAGGCTAGGGGTATCTGAAGTGGGTGTCCGTCTTATAGCAAGGAGCTTGCTATGTACATGTATATATCGTATATTGTCTAGCCCGTATCCCACACACGTGTCAACTCAATAAGTGGGATGAGCAGCAAGCCAACAACTTGCTCTCAGAAAAATCTGGTTATAAAATCTACTTAATGGCCTCGGATAAATATAACGTTTTGATAATAAGAACAACCTCCGAAAATGTATACGGGAATATGGGTTGTGTAACGAAATCTCTGTTTGAAAATAATGGTTTTCAAAATCCCGGTTTTCAAAATCCTTGTTTTCAAAATCCCAGTTTTCAAAATCCCGGTTTTCAAAATCCTGATTTTGTTTAAAAAAAACCCGATTTTTAGAAAATCCCGGTTTGAATTTTTAAAATTTGGCATGTGGGAAAATGGGTCCCTTAAATGATTTTTTAACAAAATTCAAAAATGTGTTTTCGATAAAGTTCTAGAAAATAGCTAATAGGGATGGAATTTGGATGGAGGGCTAAGTGCCCGTGAGAGTTTTAGAAGCCTTATTACATTTCAAAATATTACTTTTTTATTAATCTTGCAAGTACCACATCTTGCAATTTAGAAACTTTATTAATTATTTTGTGCAATTAAAACTTGAAGAAAATAAAACCGGGATTTTGAAAACCTAGATTTCGTAGTGCACCCGGGAATATGGAACATACTAAGCCTTTTAAGACCTGAGACCTTCAGAACCTTTCAAACCAAGCGGAAATTTGCACTCTTTACGTAGTTATACTTCAAGAGCTTAGATGGTCTGGGAGTTGGATACGTAACTCAACCGATGGTTACACATTTTACTAGAAGGCGTCTCAGTTCTTGTGTTATATCAAGAAACTGTATTGATTCACTGTTGGTATGTTGCAGTAACCTTCTTTCATGTTTGATAGCAAATTCCTGGATCACTTCATCAATCCATTTATTATTTAGGTCTTTGTGTAATCCCTCGTTGGTTACGTAGCGGTAAGCATTCGTTATTGCACGTAGAAATTTGTTTTGACAACGTTGAATAATTAAACGATTTGATTGTTTAGTAAAGCCCCAGACCATACGTCCAAATTGGTTTAATTATCGATTCGTAGATCAGGCGTTTACAGTACAGGCTAAGCTTAGAATGTCTTCCTATTAGCCAGTACATCTCATGTTGTTTTATTTTCATTTGCTCTGCTTTATGTCTAACGTGATATTTCCAGTTCAATCTTGAATCGAGATGCAATCCGAGATATTTAGCAGATTCAGCTTGAGAAATTTGTACTCCATTGAGAAATGCATGGATGTTGTTATTTTTGTGCCGCAACGTATATGTTACATGAAGCATGTGAAGTTATCCCAGTTTTTCAACCCAGGATTTTTTATTATTATTATTATTTACACGAAACTATTATATTCCATCCCAGTTGTTTTATTGTTTACCTCTATAAGACGATTTACATTATAAACACAACAACAAAATATCCCATACCAGTTTTTTCGTTATTTGTTGTTCATGTAAAACAAATCCTTGGAAATAATGGATGTATTGTGTTTTGGCAATAGTAATTCTGTATATTTTAAGTTCGAAATATAAACACGCCATGCCATACTAGAAGTTTAAAATAGTAATGGTAACTTATACTGGGCTCCCCAATGCCAGCCGTATGTTAGGATTGACACAATCTTCCAGCTTCGATATGGCCTCATATACATTTATAAGAAAATCGTCTATAACTTCCAAAACCTTCCTGGGCCGGATATAGCGATTAATGATTTGAGATGGTACGTAATTAAGTAATTGTCAAGTGGCCAGCACCAGCCGTATGTTCAAATTTGAGGAAATGGCCAGGTTCCATAATCTTAGGTTAAATTAAATAAAAATTTGCATACGTGTGGAATACATCCCAATAAAATCCCAAATTTGGTGCATGCAAACCCAAATTTGTTGCATAGAGTTCTGTTGGTCCTGGTGAGGGACCATATCATAAGCATTGCAGAAAACCTACCCACATGCCAATCCTTTGAAATTTGTTGAAGACATTTGTTAATTGGGATTTGTTGCAAAATCCTATTGATTTTGAAACGTTTTTAGCATGCAAGAAATTTGGGATTTTTTTTTTTTTGGATTTATTTCACTTAGGTAAATTTGCATGTTTTCTTATGTTTTGTATGTCTTGAGTTGGTAATGATAAGAGTAAACTATTGTGAACTCATCATTGCCAGCTTTATTTTGATTCGTAATGAAGTTAAACGGAAATATGATTCTTTGACAGAATGCAGATTTCAGAGTTCTCTTTCATGTCAGTTTATAGTACCGTCATGGCGCTATGCAATGCGCAGATAGTTCTACGTAAATTGGATCTATAGCCGTACGTCTAAAACGTAGCCACTCTTTAAGGAAGAACGTGATAAGCAAACTGCGAAAGAGTTGGGAGTTTTTCGATACCAGAAAAGATTGCAAACAATAAAAAGAAAGCAAATAATGGTGAGCATTACAATGCCAACAGTAGGTAAGTGTGCACAGAATTTACCTGTTTCGATATCGTCCCATACTGTATCGCTCAAAAGTCAGCGCTGCATTTTTCTAACTGTTTATGTATTTAAATTTGTTAATAGTTCCAATAAAGAATCATAACAATGAGCCAAACTAATTATTTCCTATTTCACACATGATTCAAGCCAAAATTTATATGCCATTGGAGAACTTAATCTGAGATTTTGGAACTTGGCCATTTCTTCAAATTTCAACATACGGCTGGTGCTGGCCACTTGGACAGCAATTACTTAAGTACGTACCATCTCAAAACATTAATCGCTATTTCCGGCCCAGGAAGGTTTTGGAAGTTATAAACGATTTTCTTATAAATTTATATGGGGCCATATCGAAGCTGGAAGATTGTGTCAATCCTAACATACGGCTGGCATTGGGGAGCCCAGTATAAGTTACCATTACTATTTTAAACTTCTAGTATGGCGTGTTTATATTTCGAACTTAAAATATACAGAATTACTATTGCCAAAACACAATACATCCATTATTTCCAAGGATTTGTTTTACATGAACAACAAATAACGAAAAAACTGGGATGGGATATTTTGTTGTTGTGTTTATAAAGTAAATCGTCTTACAGAGGTATAAAACTAAAAATCTTTGATTTTTTTTTTTTTTTTTTGTAACTATTGCCAAAGGCTTTATTCTTGAATCTTTCTTTATACGAAACTAACAAGAAGTGTGAAATTCTTAAAAACTATAAAAAAAATTTTAACTTAAGCCTTAACCTATGTTAATACTTAATATCATTATGCATTATTATTATTAAATTATTATTAATTACTTAATTTCATTTCAACATGCACGAAATTATTAGATTATATTTCTCAGTTAATTAAATCTAGAGGATCTGTTCTGCGAAGCCGTCCATATTTCGGTTGCCTTAGTAGTTCTCTAGCTAATTCGTTAGGGTGTGATTCCAGTTTCAGTTGGTATTTTAGACTGCATGATTTAATTGTCTCTTTAACAGTTTTGATTCCTAGGTCTCTATGGATGTTGCTGTTTCGAATATACCATGGGGCATTTGTAATGCTACGAAGTATCGTTGTTTGCATTCTTTGTACGATATCTATATTTGATGCACTAGTTGAGCCCCATAGTTGGATACCATATGTCCATATGGGGATTAGGATCGCTTTGTATAGTAGAACCTTGCAGTCTAGAGAGAGTTTCGATTTTCTTCCGGTACATTTTAGAAAATTTTATTTTTAATTGATTGCGTTTTGTTTCAATGTGCTTTTTCCATGTCAATCTTCTATCGAGATGAAGACCGAGATATTTGACGTTTGTTTGTTGAGGAATTGTGATATTGTTTAATTTTACTGCTGGGCATGTACGTTTATTTAGTGTGAATATTACATGTGTTGATTTACATTCATTCGTCCTTATCCGCCAAGTTTTTAACCAATCTCCTATTTTGTGTAGATGTTCTTGTAATTCTCTCGATGCTGTTTGAGGATTTTTGTGTGAAAATAATATAGCTGTGTCATCAGCAAAAGTTGAAGTGACGATTTTTTCAGTTATTGGTAGGTCAGCTGTGAATAACAAGTATAGCACAGGTCCCAATACACTACCTTGCGGTACTCCTGCCTTTATCTCGGTTAGATCAGTAGTGGCCGTATTTTGTTTCACCTGGAACTTCCTTTTGGCTAAGTAGTTTTCAAGAATTGCATGAAATTGTTTAGGCAAAAGAGTTTTAATTTTGTAATTTAATCCTTCATGCCATACTTTGTCGAAAGCTTGCGCAATATCCAAGAAAACTGCCGAGCAATATTTCTTTTCTTCTAAGGAAACCTTAATTGTATTTACAATTCTGTGCACTTGTTCTATTGTGCCGTGTTGCTCTCTAAATCCAAATTGGTGATCTGGTATAATGCGACCTTCAGATAATATAGGTATTAGTTCTTGTAGTAGCATCTTTTCAAAAAGCTTTGAAATTATCGGAAGTAGACTTATTGGTCTGTACGACGAGACTTGGGTTTCGTCTTTACCTGGCTTAGGAATCATGATAATTTGAGATATTTTCCATTTTTGGGGAAAGTATCCACATCTCATAATCGCGTTAAAAATATATGTTATATATTTTATGCATCTATCTGGTAATTCTTTGATCATTTTCCCAGTTATTAGATCATAACCTGGCGCTTTCTTGGGATTTATACTGTTTTTGATAACTTTTTTGACGCATTTCCATTTAAATTTTACTGGATTTGGGTTCGACTCGTCCCTCGATTATTACTCACTGTGGAAGGCAGCAAGAAATTTAAAAAGGCCAGAGGTATCGAACCCACCGATAAGGAAACCAGATGGTCACTGGGCCAGAAAAATCTTTGATGGAATAGAATAGTTTCGTATAAATAATAATAATAATAAAAAATCCTGTTACATGTACTGATTTCAGCTCGTTAAGCTTTATTTTCCAACCCCTGGTCCATTAGCTGATTTCATCGAGTATTTGCTGTAAGTATTCTACTGATTGGTTCTGCGATTCGCTTGATGCCAATACTGCGGTATCATCAGCAAAAGTTCCGATGAAGGTTGTTTCCGCTGTCGGTGTATCAGAAGTGTAAAGTAGATATAGGATGGGTCCTAATTCGCTACCCTAGGGCACCCCTGCTATGGCTGGGTAAAAGTTGGAGTATGTTTTTTCATGTGATACTCTAAATATTCGTTTGGAGAGATACGATGAGCTAGTTATCTAATAAATAAAGATTCATTATTGGAAGCAGAATATTGATTGCTTGTAAGCCCACACTCGCTCCACTTATTTGTTTCAAATAAGTGCGTTATCATCATTAGTAATAAATTATCATGTGATGAGATTGTACTATTTAAAAAAAATTTAAAAAAATTACAAGAAAATCTATTAGAAAAAATAAAAATAGAATTTGACTTTTTCATGCAACAGCGAGTACAACAATTTATCATCGAATATTATCATAATCGGTTAAGAAACTACGCGAATTCCGTCCCGGATGGTAATATTCCGGAACTTCTTCCAAAAAATCATTTAAGAATCTCATTTTCATCCAACATACTCTATTTCATCACGATGGTTAAGAAATGGCGGAATTTTGGAAAACGAAATTTTTTAAATGGTCGAATTTTGGGCGACATATTGGAAAATTTTTTGTGTTCACTTCAAATCCAAGACCCTAATTAGGATATACGATAAATTGTCTACACTATAAAGTGTTTTACGATCAATCGTTCACGATAAACTGCAGTAAATTATCGATATATGAGCTCACGAAGTACGTGCAGATTGATGTTTGAGCAGCTTCCCCATATCAAGATTACCAGCTCATGCAAGTGACGTAAACCCCAATTTTAAATTTTCGCAATTAGCGTTTTCACGTATAATACGCGGTCGACGGCAATCGAATCATATATTGTGTAAAAGTTAACTTTAAATTCGTCAAATTTAATATATATTTACCTTGATGTTGCGGTAGTTCAATGAATACATAAATAAGGTTCATCTTTTTTTTTATAGTAGCATGTTTCATGTTAAATACGATTACAGCCAATCTTCTTAATGTTGTCGCAATCAATGAACATAAATTTGTGGTGTATGTAATCTGAAACGATAAGAATACAAAAGGTGTTTTTTAATTGGCTTAAGCTTTAATTTGTACAGATTAATTTCGTAAGCAATTTTAAGCTTTTGATGATATGCAGTCAAGAACAGAATAAACGACATTCCACACTTTTAGAACCTAGACAGAAATGCAAATTGTTTTGCGTATGTAGTTTTCCAAATTGCGTCATATATTAATATACGCTAAACAGTTCAGCTATAAATTTACATACATTATTCAGCATTCAACGGCATATACGAGTACGTGAATAAAGGAACGAGCACATTTATAAAAAAAATGAAAATTTAATTGCGCTCAAATGTGTTTCATGAAATTGCTGCCAATTTTTATTTTATTTTATTATTTTTAAATTACAAATGGGTGTTTTTGTATTTTATGTATTATTGTGCGGTATGAGGTTGTGACATTTGATTAATAATATTCATACGTATATACGCATGTACGGTTAAGGGTTGAGTGACCATAAGTTTAGAGTAAGGTAGTAATAAAAAACGTGTCGACAACATTTGAATTATCTTTATCATCTTTGCTGGCCACCTCAACAATGCTCTGCTCTCTCAATTTGGCTGTCCCGCTTTGTTTGCGTCCTAAACTCGCTTCCAAAAGTGGCTTTGTAGTTATTTAATTTTGTCGCGTTAGCTAGTTATTTGATGTTCGCTTCGTTGATATGGTGGCCGATTTGTTGGGTTGTTATTTCCAGTGGGAGGAAAACTTCGTCGACCACGTAAGCTAATATTTAGCTTGATTTATAATATAAGCAGCCGCTATGTTGGGCTGGCGAATGACATATTCTAATGAAAGTTTGAATATAATTTGGGCTATTTGGTCCCTTGCTGCCTCAGGAGTTCATTTCGAAAGCCTCCGAGAGTGTACCTTCAACTATAACCATCGACTATCACAATCACCATCACTATCAAACGGCTCTTGAAAATTTATAAATAGAAAATGCATAGGGATGTCCTTTTATTAGCACTTTCTAACACAGAGCTATATCGCGAGAATTGTTACAATGCAATTTGCCACCTTTTAGTGTAGTGGACAAATTAGGGCTAATTTCCACTCGTCTGGGATCGCCTCCAATTTTGAGCGTTTCATTATAAATATATGAAATTCTCACCAGGTGCATTACAATTTATCATTTTGGATATGACTCTCCGCGCATGATCGTAAGATGGAGCAAGTAGAGGTGTCACTTCTACATTGATATAAAATTCATGCAATGATGTTCGCTGTTCGCTGGCGGATAGTGAAGAGAATTATTTTCACCACACTGTCAAGACGGTGTTTGTGTCCATTTGAAAAATCTCTCTACCTGGATGGAAGGCGGTAGTGTTTTTTTTATAGAACGGCTTCTTTCGCAACTACTAGCTTGATGCTAAAATGGTGGAAATATGGACTGACTACAATCAGATTACATAGAAGAGCTAGCTCACGGGTGCTCATCCTGTTGTTGTTTGATGTAAAGTGTAGGTAATCTAGGCCGAATTACAACACAATATTTACATCGTGTTGGTGAGTTTTGTTTAAAACACTTTCGAGGTTGGGGGCATAGAAACCATGTCCTAATTTTACCTCCGTTGGGGCATGTATGTTTACAAATAAGATGTGATAGATGGACATTTTCCGGGGGTGCGTTAGGCTAGGATAAAAAGGGGATGCATGATAAATGCCTCTGAACGGTATATTTACATAAGGTTGACACGGAGGTTGAAAAAGTGACAAACGTAGTATTATATTCGGATTATGGACATTTTTGGTTTGAGAGACTGGTACATTTTGAGGTGTCCCTATATTTTCGATACTTGGTTGATTTTTTTGTAAATTTTCCAAACTATCAGTGGGAGGTGGATTAATTTCAACTTCGATCCGTTTTTGTATAGAATTAGTATGACCGAAATCAAGTGATGCAGGAGTAGTATCAGCTGCTAATACGCCCGTGACATCCAAAATTTTAATTAAAATTGGGTTTCATACGTAATCAACGTATGGTGATTTGGGCCTCTAGTATTGTCGAAATTTGATGCAACCGTCCTTGCAAATGATTCATTCGTAAGTGGGGCGCCCGCTTGAACAATATTAAGAAGAAGAACTTGAATATTTTTCAATTTAAAAGTACAAGAGGACCCGATTTGTCAATAACTTTATTTGATTTACTATACGGAGCCACTTAATTGTCGAAGCTCACACTCCGCATCAATCAATTTGTGAAATCAAATTTGACACAGCGAATCCATTGAAAACATGGGGCGTCTAATTTCCAATGTTCAACGCGAGTTAACTTGCCTGAATACAGATAAAACACATTCAAAAACGGAAAACAAAACCATAAACAAAGAAGCGTCAGACAACGAAGTATGTACAACCAAAAAGAGACAAATCACAGAATACTGAATGCTCAACCGACGAGGAAGAGCTAGATAGGGAAACAAGCTGGATGTTGAAGAAGGGAAAAACTAAACAAGACAAGATAAATAAAAAGAGAAAAGCTGAGTCCTCACCATTTGGATTTGGACGCTTGCATGACTCTGGCCTACACCGTGTTTACAGAAAAATTTAAAAAATTAAATTTTTCAAAACGAAAACTGAGGAACGGAATAAAATAATTGTAACCGGGTGTGCCCATCCGGTGGCGACCGAATCTCCCTGAATGGACGACACATTCACAGGACTCACCACTCCGACCCTGTCATTGTCCTGCCAAGGGGATGAAGGGTGGCAAGCCCAGCCTGTACCTATAGAATCGACACAGAATGGAGTCTCCTCTACCATACCGATCCGAAAAGAGTTTAGAATTTCACCTTATGGTTCATAATGAAAAAATACAAAAAAAACAACAACAGTAGTAACCGGAAAATAGATCCGGCTCGATGAAAAATATATTTAAAAAAACTTTTTAAAAAACCACGCTTATATTTCAAGGCTCTAAAAAGTAGATAATAAAAGGCTTTGAAAAGTACAAAATAAAATTTTTCTTCCTTACTCGTATCAAGGTATATTTATAACAAGTAGAAATTTAAAATTAATATGACTAAAAGTATAAGCGTATAGCAATACATTATTAATAATGTGTGCAATACATACTTCAATTCATATTTCCGGAGCAGAAACCAGACATCAAAACTGCTCATTAAGAATAGCCATATGGAAAGCAAACGAATTAACACAATACCTAGAAGAATTAGAACTATTTTTGAATACTGAGAAAATTGACGTATGCTTAATATAGAAAACCCATTTTACCAGCAGCTCTTACGTATTAATCCAGAGATATACTTGTACCATACCACACAACCAGATGGACAAGAGGAGGGTCAGCTTACATTAACTTGTGCCACCAATTAGGAAGTACCTTCATTTTCGGAGTTGTCTATAATGCAAAAAATACCTTGGTGTACAATATTAACCTTTCCAAAAGGCAAAGAATTACTTACAGCTGACCAATACTCATACTGTCAATTTTACTCAGGAAGGAAACCAACGTACTGGCCATCTGATTATAACAAAATCCCAGACTCTAAAGTCGATGAAGTTAGCCCGAGCCCGAATTTTTTGGTGGATTTCTTGGATAAGTGAAGCCATTCCGAAAAAGTGTAAATACATTAAAAAATGTAGCACCATCCCGAAAAACAATTTATACGTGAGAAAAACAAAGAATATAGAAAAGTAATATTATTGTAAAAAAAATTACTGGTAAACAATTTTTTTTAAATTTATTTAACCCGAATAGCGATTTGTGTAGTTGTTATGGGTCTACACTAAATTTTATACCGCAATACCTGGAGATAAAGCTACCAAGCGGCGTATATGACCAGACAGGCCACGAGACTATCTAAAGTTTGACAGAGGCCAATTCTTCATCTTAACTAGTATCGTGGCCTGTCTGACTATACATGCCGCTTGGTGGCTTTATCTCCAGGTATTATGGTTTTTAGAATTTAATGTGGACCCATAACAACTACACAAATCGCAATTCGGGTAAAATAAATTTAAAAAAAATTGTTTACCAGTAATTTTTTTACAATAATATTATTTTTCTATATTCTTTGTTTTTCGCACGTATAAATTGTTTTTCGGGATGGTGCTACATTTTTTAATGTATTTACACTTTTTCGGAATGGCTTCACTTATCCAAGAAATCCACCAAAAAATTCGGCCTCGGGCTAACTTCATCAACTTAGACTCTATAGATTTTTTCATAACTAAAGGCATATCGGAACGGCATAATATGGTTAGTGAAAATGTAATAGAAAAAACAAATTCACCACAGCTCACAAACAACAAAACAAATTGGGAATTGTTTAAGCAGTTAGTAGAGGAAAAAGTATTGAAGTTCTACTTTTTGTGCCAATCAAATTGAAAATGAAATAGAAGAGGAACTATACTGGCTCCTTGATGTCATACAATGGTCGGCTTGGAAATGCAACCCCAATTTATCACCCAGGAAAGAAAACTCCTTTATTTACCCAATAGAAGTAAGACATCTAGTGCAGGGAAAACGAAAAGCACAAAAGAAATGGCAGGCTACGCGTGCGCCGCAAGATAAAACCACCTTAAACAACTTGTGCATCTAACTTAAAGCACTCATAAAAGCAGTGAAAAATGAATCAATTGGGAAATACCTTTGTTCTCTAGCTTCAACTAAAAATTACGACTATTCCCTCTGGAAAACAACAAAAGTTAAAACGACCAAAAACGCAGATCCCCCCAATCAAAACAAACAATGAAAAATGGGTTAGAAGTGGGAGAATAAAGATGACCTCTTTGCTGAACATCTTGAAGAAACATTTCAACCTCTAGATCGGCAGACCAGTTACGAAAACACTGCTGATACGCCCAGAATATCTGAGTTCGAAGATATCAGGCCTGTAACATCGGAAGAACTAAAAGCTGAAATTAAGAACATAAAAGCAAAGAAAGCGTCTGGTTACGATCTAATAACAGGGCAAATAATAAAGGAGCAGCGTGAAAAAGGCACCATTAAATTATTGCACATAATCAATGCCTCCTCTGGATAAAAACGTGTGCCAATGCAATGGAAAGTAGCAAATTAATATTGATTCCGAAACCGGGCAAGCCACCGATTGATAGAAAATCTTACTTGCCAATTTCACTTCTACCAATACTAGCGAAATTGTTTGGAAGGCTGTTGCTCAAAAGATTGAAAAGAACCATAAAATAAAGAAACCTTATCCCAGAATATCAGTTTGGTTTCAGAGAGAAACACTCAACTATTGAGCAGGTTCATAGGCTTACAGATGTCATTGAGAATACATTAGAGGGCCTTCGATAAGGTGTGACACAGTGGTATACTCTTCAAACTACATAGAGATTTACCAAAAGAGTATTATAGAATTTCAAAATCATATACATAGCGAACTTTCGGGTGAAATATGAAGAAGAATATTCCGAGCTAAAAAAGATTTCGGCAGGAGTATCTACACATGTTGCAACATTTGCTGATGATACTACAACATTTGCTGATGATCACAGTAGGAGACACTATCGAGGAATCGACAACGAAACTTCAAGAAGCATGTGATAAAATCATAAAATGGACAAAAAAGTGGCATATCGGGCTCAAAGAATCGAAATCCACGCATGTGAATTTTACTAATCTAAAAGTCAGTTACAAACCTGTAATCATTAACAGTCAGCAGATTCCGTATACAAATAAGGCTAATATCTAGGGATGACCTTAGATACCAGGCTTAGATAGAAAGAGCACGTTAAAAAGAAAAAAGACGAACTAATATCAAATATCGAAAAATGTATTGGCTGCTCGGGAAAAATTTGGAATTGTCAACCGAAAATAAATTGCTATTATATCAACAGGTGCTAAAGCGTGTATGGATTTACGGAATACAGCTCTGGGGCTATACAAAGAAAACCAACATCAAAATAATATAAACTTTTCAAAACAAAGTGCTACGCGGTATAGTTAACGCTCCATGAAACATTAGGAATGATGACCTTCATAGCGACCTAAATATCCCAACGGTTCAAGAAGAAATAAAAAAAAACATGGTATGTTGGACACTTCACAAGGACACCAATGCAAAGACTACTTCAGTAAATGACCTATAAATGGGCCTCTTCTCATTCACAAGTGACTGAATTAAGAAAGAAAAAATACTAGATGAATTTTATTCAGTTGTAATAATTTAAATTAAAAAAAAAATCCAACTATTAAATCAAGGTAAATGAAATGCCGAGAAAACTAAAATTTATTTTATGAACTAGATTTTTTTATAACACAAACAACAACTTCTACGAGATTTACAAAAGAAGTGGAGTGCGAGGGGGGTTCATCGCGAGTGGAAACACCATATCCTAGTTACAACCCTGTTACAGAGCGATCATGTCTGGCCAGCTTGATCGCTACTATTGTTTTGTTGCAACCTATGACGTCAATGGTTTGTTTGTATGTATGACCATGTGCGGGGTACCGAATTAAAAAAGTCTGAATAAAAAAAGTTCTTTAAAAATGAATTAAAAAAGTTGATTTTTGTATGAACATCTGCTACTTATTTTAATTCATATTTTTAACTTAAAATTATGAATTAAAAAAAGCGATTTAGAAAAAAAAAACTTAAAAATGAATTAACAAAGGCTTACACTATTTCATTTTTAAAACACCTACCTTAATTCATTTTCAAAATGAATTAAAAAAGGCACATTTTATTTCATTTTATAAATTAAAAAATCTTAATTTGACTTTTAACAAATATTCAGAAATGTGCATTATTTTTGGCTAAAGTTTACTTTACGTATACATCGGGAAAATCAGATAAGGAGTATAAATTTTTAAATGCAGGATTCTTTATCAACAGTTTTTAAGAGGGGGGAGCTAAATTTCTACCGGAAAATTGTCCCATTTTCCGGGAAAATTTTCACTTAAAAAAAAATTGCGTATTATTCTATTCAAAATACGTAGAAATGTGCAATCTTTATAAAAATTTGGATATTAGGATTGTATCTAAACAGTTTTTCAACAGTACAAATAATTTTTTCGAAAATTTTTTTCAATTTTTCCAGGAGAATTTTGAAATTTTGTTAATTTTTTTTTACTTAGTTTGACACTTAAAGAATTGTACAAATTGTGGAAAAGCGGGAGTTTGGGGCAGCCCCCATCCTCTAAGGTATAAACGAATTAAAATTACATTAAAAAAAATTTATATATACGACAGTTGATTCTTTTAACATTTCTGGCACTATCAGAATAAGCGATAAGAGCGAGAGAAATTCTTTGATCTGTGTCTGCAATGTTGATGAAACAATTATTATTAATAAAAATATTGAAAAAATAAAAAATGTAAAAAAATTTCCGGAAACTCTAAAAAATTTCCGGTAAAATGTAGCTTCCTCCCCCCACCCCGCCCCCCTAAAAACTGATAGTAAACAATCCTGCATTTAAAAATTCCCAAAATTTATATATATTCCTTACCTGATTTTTCCGATGTATACGTAAATTAAAATTACCCCTTATTTTGCATTGCCAAATTTTTACGTGCCATATTCAAATTTAAATTCCAAAAAAATTTCATTAAATTTTTTTCATTTTATAAAGAGGCTTATATTATTTCATTTTAAAACTGAATTAAGAAATGCCTTTTTAAATTCATTTTATCGAACTTTTTTATTTCTTTTTCAACTCTGATTTTAATTCATTTTTAAAATGAATTAAAAACACTTATTTTAATTCAGAAAAAAAAACTTTTTTAATTCAAACTTTTTTAATTCATGTAGCCACCATGTGCAGATGTTTATTTTGGTTGTTCACCTCTGAAAAATTTTTGGACTACACTAGAAATACAACGAAAGAAATTACAATTTATGAACGTTTCCTAACACTCATGTAGAATGAACGACGACCTTCCCAAAATGTTCCCGAGGATTTTGTGCACGCTTGACATTACGATTAGTGGCTTCTTTTAATGTAAATAATCTTAAAGCACAATAAAAGATAATTGATTAGAGGTTAAATAATAGTTACGCGATAATAGTTTTGTTGTTATTAAAATTATTCAGAAATTATAAATGGCAAAGATTAATTGCAAAACACATCTAATACAAATAAGTTGTAATTTTATTGCCATAAATCCAATTTATAGTTTTAGATAGTTTACTATGCTAGGCTTATGACAAAAAAGTAAAATGGCCATAGTTGGCTCCAATGTTAATCGAACAAATTAAATCTTTCTGTCTTTTTCTAATTTAGATTTGTGGAATGTGCTACTAAATTCTAAATTTGTCATTTCAGTCGCATCCAAATTGCACATCTCGTTCGATCAGTTGTCTGATTGAAATGAAATGTAAATTATATGATTGACAGCTGAATAGAAGTTTTATAATAACATAATTCACTATCGCAATGAACTTTAGTGTTTATATGGATGGAAAAATACGACTCTCAGTGTTTGTAATTTGCGTATGCATTTATTTTATGTAATCAATATTCACGTGATTCTACAATAAGTCGCCTTTTCTGATATAGTTCACGTTTTGAAAATATAAATTTAATTTAACCTACCAAATTACGTTACAAATTTTAATGAAAATTCAATTTTGTTTTTTACTGTGTATAGTTCCAGGATTTCGTTGTTACGTGTCATGCGGCATGCCAAATCACGATTTACAACTTCGTTTAAATATAGTTCCGGAATGAGGCAATTTTTTCTCATTCTGAGCCATTTTCGTGTTAACAACCCTGAACTAATGAAAAAAAGATAATCCACAACCTACTCCAATACCTTAAAATCAACTCAGGGAAAAAACAACTATCTGCAGTGTGTCTTCTAAATGACGATAGTAAATGTAAATCCGTTTAAGTTTTGATATTTGGCTGCACGTAAATGCATTACAGTATCGCGATGAAACGGTGGCAGAAAACCTAAAAGAAACTCCGAAATATTACGGAATCCGAAATAATCCGAAATATTTCGTAATTGATAACGACAGTCTAAGGATTCACGGTAATCCATAGAAATAGGGAACGGATGAAATACGCACTCTTAACACGGGTAAAATAAATATAGGTTTGCAATCGATTATTGAAAACTAAGCACTATTAAAATAACTGTTAGATATCAGATACCTGAGATTAACGACATTCTCATGAATCTGGAAGAGAACACATTTTTCGCCATCTAAAGAGTGGTTTGCATCAGATATCGCTAAAGGAATCAGATACCGAAAAATGAGGGTTCTCCGTAAATCATAGAAAATATGAGTTTACGTGACTCCCATTTGGATTTAAAGAGGAAGGCCTCATCATTCTTACAGCTTACTCTACACGTTATATTATGAAGCTACAAAGGAAAGCGTTGGTATGTTGTTACGGGTAACAGAAAGTCAACAACAAGTCGTTTTGGGTCGTGGGGTAAAGTTGAGGCTTGCGTGCTCCTGGCCTACACCGTGTAATAGAATAAAAATAAACTAAACTAAAAAAAAACTGAAATTAAATTGAGTTTTTACTCCAGAATTCGTCGACCGAAATATAAGGAACGTGAATAAATATAATAATAAGCGGCTGCGAACAGGAACGACTGGATTCCCCCACATGACAAGTATACAATGTCTGCTGAAAAAACCCCCGAATGACCCATCGACCCTTAGAGGGATGTTTCTCCAACAGACAAAGCATCTTTTCATACGGCATCTTTTCATACCTCTGTTCAATCTGCCACAATTCACGGGGAGATTCGTATATTTTATGGTCGTCACCGAATGGACCACACATACGCTGGACTCGCCACTCCGACCCTGTGGATGTCCTGCTAAGGGGCTGACGGGGATTAACAAGCCCAGTCTGCAACCGATACGAAATGGGAATTCCCTCTCCCAACATACCAGCCCGAAAAATAAATACGTACTTCGTTTTAGAAATTATGAATAAGTTGTGCAGCAGAAAAATAAATCGAGCACAAATAAAACAAATCGCTGGCCATGCGGAAATATGACGTGAGCAAATTATGTAGCGATAAAAATGTGCACCAAGTGCGCGCTAAGCAACCATTAGTCGGCACTCGATTGCACTTACATATTTGATTAAAGAAATTTAAAGCAAAAAAATTTAATTTAAATTGAGGTAAAATAAATCAAAAATAATAAAAAGAAATTGTACCTTGTGCCTTTCGGTAGGGCCCTGGTAAGGTTGGGCGTCGCCCCGCCTTGGGTAATAAAATGGCTGACCTCGATTGGCCACCCATAATTTAAATCCAACGTAGCGGTACGGCCACCGTTATAAAAAAAATGAAACGAATGGCCTTTGCTAACCGCCCGTTGGAGAAAATGCGGTATCCATTAATTATGTGGAACCCGTTGATATTCACGGCTTCCTTAGATATAAAACGGCATTCGATTTTTATGTTAATTACCCAAACTTATCGCAATCATCCAAACTTATCGCAAAAAATTAGGATCTAAAGATAAAAATTATCTTTAGATCCTAATTTTTTTTATTATGAACGCACCATAAAATCTGTCCACTATTTTCCTATGATTCAATTTTAATTTATGTATCTTATGTTTTCCACTTTTTATAATCAACAACACGGGGTTTAACAACCAAACAGTAACGAAATCACGTTACCCATTTATGCCCAAAGTACCAAAAATGGCTGCTCAATAAAAATGAGGTTTTCTTCCAATAACTCCTGTATATTTCTCTCATAATTAAATTATTATATAATGAATACACGATAAATTTAATTTAGTCAAAAATTATCTGTGAAAGCGAGTGCCCGTGTAACCAAAATTTGACTCTTTGGAATGGATTCCAATTTCGATATATAAGTATCTAATAGGGTATTTTTATGTCAATGTTTTGAGATATTGAGCTTTAAAAATAAGTGCGTTGTTGAAATAATATATAATCATTTTTTTGGAAACTGCCCTTTTCTAGTAAATAACTGTTAAAGTGTTGGAACCAATTTTGGTACTTTTTTTAGCCTTTGTGTATTACTATTATATTTGTTTCTCATCGGCGAAACCCTTTGAGGCTTCAAGAAGTTTTCGACGAAATCGAACGCTGGAGTGACGATGAAGAGCCTACCGAGGTTGAACATATCATTTTTTTAAGCCCACCAGTACACTATAGAAGGTAATGTAACTGAAGAAGATTCGGGGGATCAAAACTGGACAAAATGCTCCAAAAACAAGCATTTATAAGCGAGAGTGTCGATAATAATATCCGGGAAAGTGCTACTACTACAATAGAGGCAGAACGAAATTATAAAAGAAAATGGACCAAGGGAGATATCCAAGATATTAGCAATATCAAATTGATAGAATGGGAAAGTCGAGCACGACCGTTGGCTCTATCGAACGAATCACATCCCCTAGATTTTTTATGCTTTTATTCTGAAAAGAACTTATGGAGAACTAATTAAAGCACAGTGTTAGCTATGCTGCTTTCAAAAATTGCCTATATTGTTCCTCCGTTGAGGATGGGGTACTTAGCAAGCCGTTAGTTGATGTTCTTAGATCAATTAGAGTTTCGTAGACAGATCGCCGATCTTTATGTACCATATATGGACCTCCGCCACTGGCACCAGACTCTCGGCCAAGGTAGACTAAAACTAATCCAGTTTTGAAGACATAGGCAGCCACTTAATTACCAATATCAATAGCTGGAGAAGTGTCGTATCCGAGGAACAACAGTATGTTGACCTGCGATATTCTTTTGCACCAAAAATGCTTTGTAGCATACCACGATAGCCAATAAAAATATAATACAATATATTACTTTGTGGTAATATTTTGTGATAATGGTTAATTAATTTGTTATTTTAATTAAGACTTTAACATGTATTTTTTTAAATAAAAAAATTAAAGCAAATACTGTTTTTTGTATTTATTGTCCCAAAGTGTCATTTTTGGTTACCCTCATATTTCAGCCCCAAAGCACATTTGGCGAAATTTTAAAGGAATTTGATGATTTTCAACCTATTTCGCCCCACATATATACATATCAGATTCCTAAGAAGAAAAAATAGTTCTGGGCCCAAATGGGTTAAAAAAATGAAATTTGGTCAAACCCGAAAATTCAAACTATAAATTACCAAAGTAAAAATCCAACGTTTAATATCGTATGTATTTTATTTTAGAAAGAAAAAAAATCACAATTTTATTCTTATTTTATTTTAATTACTCTATTTCTAATATAATTTTTATAAGGGTACGTATTTTTTATAGCCGCTCGTTTTATCGTCTTTTCTTATTTTACACAAACTAACCTTTATCTTTTTTACAATTATAAACTAAACTCTGATTTTATTTTTAATTTCAAAACGAAATTCGACTTATTTTGTAAAATTCCAAAACTAAACTAAAAAAACTCTTGCACGCAAAAATCTAGAAGAATCTTCTTGTTTCTTTTTCCTTTCGCGCGCGTTACTCGCCTATTCCTTTTCACACCGCACATCAATCCACACGCCAAAACAAAAAAAAATCATCAAAAATACTCCAGTACACTCTCATCAGTCGCACACACGCACAAGGTACACATTGGTCTCGCTCTGAAAATTACTGGACGTTTACGCCATACGATAGAAGGGTACAAAACGCAAACCAGAGTATAAAGGCCAATTCATTCACACTCAAAAAAAGCCTTAGTGTCAAATGCTCGAGAACAGATGGCAATGCCATCCGTAAACTGCATAATTTATTCGGTGGTAGCGAAAATAAAAATTCAAAACAAAACTACATATGAAATAATGTTATGACTCCTCAAGGTGTCGAAATAATCTGTATTCGATGATATAATTATATTCGGCAACGCCCAAAAAGAGCAAAACCGAAAATTGGAATATCATGTTCAAAACTCTGCAAGAAGCCTATATGAAACTTCAGATTGATAAATGTGAGTTGTTGCAAGATTATTTCCAATTTCTTGGGTTTATAATATCCAAAGACGGCATAAAACTAACAAAAAAAGTGGAAGCCATAAACAATTTTCCAACACCGAGAATTCAGGTCATTCTTGGGAATGCTGGGTTCTACACAAGATTCTTAAGAGACTATGCCAAACTAACAAACCACCTGACTATGCTTATGAGAGGAGAGTATGAACCTGTGTCCAAAACACTATCAGAAGGAAAACGAATTGCATTCCTTTCGAGAACACTCGATAAAACTGAAGATAGCTACGCGATAAATGAAAAATAAATGCTAATTTGAATAATTTGGTTTATGAACTCCATAAGAAACTTTCTGTACAGCTATTAACAATTCGAAAATGAAAAGATGGAAGGCCATCTTAAAAGAATATAATTACGAATTTAAATATAGACCATGCAAAGCAAATGTGGCCGACGCGCTCTCCAAAACACCTATTGCACGCAATTTAATTGATTTATCTACCTAAAGTAGTGAAGACAGTTCATCCACGACCTTATCCCAACAATAATAACCCCAATAAATGTCTTTTGAAATCAACTCATACTAAATACACACGACGAAACATCCTACTAGATACTAAATCATTTTCAAAATTACACCAGACATCATAAATCTATTTAAAAGATACGTCAACCCACATACGATTAACGATATAACGGAATATGTTAATGGACTGATAAGGCCATCAGCAAAACACATCCGCAAGGCTATTACCATACCATGGGGAAAGGGTGATATACAAGCAATTTGCTATCCAAAGATTTTGACTGCGCCATGAATGAAAACGGCTATGTTTGAACATGTGTATCTCCGTTCACAGAGATTTACGGATATAACGGAATATGTTAATGGCTTGATAAGGCCATCAGCAAAACACATCCGCAAGGCCATTACCATACCATGGAAAAAAGGGTGATATACAAGCAATTTGCTATCCAAAGATTTTGACTGCGCCATGAATGAAAACGGCAATGTTTGAACATGTGTATCTCTGTTCACAGAGATTTACGGATATAACGGAATATGTTAATTGCTTGATAAGGCCATCAGCAAAACACATCCGCAAGGCCATTACCATACCATGGAAAAAAGGGTGATATACAAGCAATTTGCTATCCAAAGATTTTGACTGCGCCATGAATGAAAACGGCAATGTTTGAACATGTGTATCTCTGTTCACAGAGATTTACGGATATAACGGAATATGTTAATGGCTTGATAAGGCCATCAGCAAAACACATCTGCAAGGCCATTACCATACCATGGGAAAAATGGTGATATACAAGCAATTTGCTATCCAAAGATTTTGACTGCGCCATGAATGAAAACGGCAATGTTTGAACATGTGTATCTCTGTTCACAGAGATTTACGGATATAACGGAATATGTTAATGGCTTGATAAGGCCATCAGCAAAACACATCCGCAAGGCCATTACCATACCATGGAAAAAAAGATTTTGACTGTGCCATGAATGAAAACGGCCATGTTTGAACATGTGTATCTCTGTTCACAGAGATTTACGGATATAACGGAATATGTTAATGGCTTGATAAGGCCATCAGCAAAACACTTCCGCAAGGCCATTACCATATCATGGGGAAAAAGGTGATATACAAGCAATTTGCTATCCAAAGATTTTGACTGCGCCATGAATGAAAACGGCCATGTTTGAACATGTGTATCTCTGTTCACAGAGATTTACGGATATAACGGAATATGTTAATGGCTTGATAAGGCCATCAGCAAAACACATCCGCAAGGCCATTACCATACCATGGGGAAAAGGGTGATATACAAGCAATTTGCTATCCAAAGATTTTGACTGCGCCATGAATGAAAACGGCCATGTTTGAACATGTGTATCTCCGTTCACAGAGATTTACGGATATAACGGAATATGTTAATGGCTTGATAAGGCCATCAGCAAAACACATCCGCAAGGCCATTACCATACCATGGGGAAAAGGGTGATATACAAGCAATTTGCTATCCAAAGATTTTGATTGCGCCATGAATGAAAAAGGCCATGTTTGAACATGTGTATCTCTGTTCACAGAGATTTACGGATATAACGGAATATGTTAATGGCTTGATAAGGCCATCAGCAAAACACATCCGCAAGGCCATTACCATACCATGGGAAAAAAGGTGATATACAAGCAATTTGCTATCCAAAGATTTTGACTGTGCCATGAATGAAAAAGGCCATGTTTGAACATGTGTATCTCTGTTCACAGAGATTTACGGATATAACGGAATATGTTAATGGCTTGATAAGGCCATCAGCAAAACACATCCGGAAGGCCATTACCATACCATGGGGAAAAGGGTGATATACAAGCAATTTGCTATCCAAAGATTTTGACTGCGCCATGAATGAAAACGGCCATGTTTGAACATGTGTATCTCTGTTCACAGAGACTTACGGATATAACGGAATATGTTAATCGCTTGATAAGGCCATCAACAAAACACATCCGCAAGGCCATTCATACATCGCACAGTTAAAACCGTTGGATAGCAAATTGCTTGTATATGACCCCATGGTATGGTAATGGCCTTGTGAATGTGTTTTATTGTGTGTCTTATTAAACATATGCCACATTTGTGATATGTACAGGGCATTTAAACTGAGATACATTTGTCGAAATATGAAGGATGTTTTTAGTTTGGAATTTTTTATAGCAATTATAGAACTTTTGCAAAACTTTATATATATTTATTGGGATGGATTCTAATTTTCTGTTTTGTATTATTTTTCGGGCTGAAAGGCTTTTTTAATTAATCGAAGACGCAAAATTTATATTAAAAGGTTTTCTTCGGGATGGTTTATATTAAATCAGCTGGGGAGGTTCTCTTCCTCGCTGCAACGTAATGAGCATTTGTGTGCTTAATGCTGATGGTCATTGTATTAATTAGGAATATACCGTTATATCTGCCAACCTCTGTGAACTGAAACTTTAAGGTCGTTGAAAAATTTTTAATCTATTTTATTTGAGGGAATTGGTTTTTAAATTTCTTAATTTAAAGTGTGGTAAATCTCTTCTTGTAATAGATTTTCAACTTAAATTTTGTTTTGTGTACGTGAGATTGTTTTTATTTTTTCGGGATGGAATTTGATTTTCTCCATATATTTTTTTAATTTTTCGGGCTGAAGAGTCTTTTAATGAATTTAGCGGAGAAACGCACCTAAATTGCAAAGACGTTTTTCGGGATGGTTTTCGGGCCAGCTTTACATACGTCACCTATCCCAAATTACCCAGTACACACACTTTATATTGATATTTATTCAACCCAAACTAAGTTAATTTTCAAAGCAATAGAAGACAGCAAACAACTCTTGAGAGACATAATCTTCTTCTTCTGTGTTCCAAAAGTTATCGTAATCGACAATGAGAAATCCCTTAACTCAAGTACTATACTGTCAATGATGATAATTTGAACATCAAAATTTTCAGAACGTCCCCATACAAAAAAGAGGTGAATTTACAAAGCAAGAGATTCCATACAACCCTCACCGAAATAATGAGGCAAAACTGACGAAGTTAAGAGAACGTTCGGTGAATTATACTGGAAAGATCAGTAGATGATTACAACTATTCCATACATTCCACTACTATGGAAAAAGGTCTGTAGAATTGTATTACGAATTCCTAATGCAGATCCGGAACAACTCGAACAAATCCCACGCTATTGAGCGTAACGTAAAACAAGACAAGAAGAATAAGTCTAAAAAATCGATTTTTTTATTTGTAAAGAAATAAGCAGGATTGAAAATTGTTTTGCAGAATCAATCGATTTCCACTTGGTTAAAACCAAAGGACCAATTGACGATTCAGAAAACATATTTTTGCACTGTACTAATCAAAATGTAGATACTAGATGATCTACCGTCCAAATTACTACACTTTCTTCAGTATTACAGGTGGTGCTTGTACTCTGTATTTTACCTAAATCTAACAGCATTAAAATGAAATAGTTGAAATATTTCTTCTAGTTCTCTTTTTTGACATGTTTTGTCTTCTCATTCTCATCATCACGGGCTTCACTCCTCTAAGAGTGCTTCTTATAAACAGTCACCTTTTCGGGTTAATATTTTAAATACCTGGTTTAAATCAGTTTAATTTAAAAACCCTGTCGCCGATAACTACATCACCGACAATCACATCGCCGTTACCCACATCGCCAACACATACAACTTTGACAACCAGGTAGCCATACATATCGCCTATACGAATTTTGACCGGCCATCACACATAGCACATATACCTCATCGCAGACACACGCGACATAAGAAATTTTTGTTTATAAACAAAGAATTCGGAATTACAAATTATTACAGAACAGCATCTCTGCAGAAAACAATGGAAATACCCAGTACATCATCTCATGCGGGAACATCGGATAAAACTACAAGTACAAAGAAGAAAGGTTTACGAAACACCATTCGTCTCTCTGACAGTTCAAATGAGGAAATTATAAATTTCAAAAGAAAAGAGTTAACATCCGATTTATGACCTACATAGGCAGAGCAAAATATTTTTATGTCGATTTTTAAGTAAAAAGTTGATTGACAAATATTAGTTTGGAGTAAAAATATAAATATAAGTTTTGACATAAAAAATGAGTGCTCCTGATGCATCTATCGGGCGCTAATAAAAAAACACGGTTAACGTCATGCCAAAATAAATATCAATTGGTATATTTCAGGTCGTTAAATGTTTGTTTTTTGGATGAATTTATTTTTTATTTGAATGATACAGCGACAATACTGCATGCGATGTTCTCA
The DNA here is from genome assembly GCA_932526605.1 of Nephrotoma flavescens. Taxonomy (NCBI): domain Eukaryota; kingdom Metazoa; phylum Arthropoda; class Insecta; order Diptera; family Tipulidae; genus Nephrotoma; species Nephrotoma flavescens. The sequence continues at coordinate 69,432,228 of OW052220.1, read as the reverse complement.
AAAAAGTTTGGTTGATGTCCAATCAAATTAAATAATTTCACCTGTTGATAATGAAGCAAAATTTTGGAATTTTTAAATTCTCCGCGTACAGAGTTTCTTATTATTGATTTGAATGAACTATCATACGGGAGGTATCCGAAAGATTTTCATGATTCATGTTAATTATATTTAGAGTTATTTGTAGTGATATTGAAATAATCTGCGCCATATATAATCCAATTTAGCCTAAAGTTATTCAGCTTATAGGTTTTACACTTCAAATTCACGATTTGGCAAATGATATTAAATTTTTTTAAGTTCATGCAAGTTTTTACAATTCAACTGCAATTTTTTATATTTCATTGTCAATTTTTTCTAAATCAACCTCAATTTTTTCCAAAGTAAATTCGTTTTTTTCAATGTAACTTCAACTAAATACAAAGTAAATTCAAATATTTTTAACACAAATTCGAGTTTTAATATTTCGAGTTCGTAATTTTATTGCAACTTTTTGCAAAACAAATTCAGTGCTCCCAATTCTTAACCGATTATGATGGGATTGGGTATTTTGGATGCAAATGGGATTCTTAAATGTTTTTTGGTAGAAGTTCTATAATTAGGCCACCTGGGTCGGAAGTCTACCGTTTCTTGGAGGATTTTGATGGGATTGAAATTCTGGAATATGGCCACCTGGGAGAAACCTATTTTCATCCAACCTACAAAATCTCATAATTACATTTCTCATAATCATTAGTTAAGAGATAGCCAAGCTCCGTTCCAGGTGGCATATATTTCCATCGACCATACAAAATCCCATCATAATCGTTTAGGAAATTACAGTTCCACGTCAGGTGGCCATATTTCAGAACTTCTTCCAAAATTCTTTTAAGAATCCTATTTCCATCCAACATACCCAATCCCATCATAATCGGTAAAGAATTGGGAGTACTAAATTTGTTTTGCAAAAAGTTGCAAAAAAATTACGAACTCGAAATATTAAAACTCGAATTTGTGTTAAAAATATTTGAATTTAATCTGTATTTAGTTGAAGTTACATTGAAAAAAACGAATTTACTTTGGAAAAAATTGAGGTTGATTTGGAAAAAATTGACAATGAAATATAAAAAATTGTGGTTGAATTGTAAAAAGTTGTGTATGAACTAAAAAAATTTGAATATCATTTGCCAAACTGTGAATTTGAAGTGCAAAATATGATGCAAACTCCGAAAATTTAACAATCGTTTATTCGGGAAATATCCGAAGGCTGCATATTATTTAGAAAATTATTTGTAACTGACATGAACCAATTATGAATACAAATCGACTAAAAATTGTCCAAGTTAAAATGAAAAACCCAACAAATTACCGATCTTCTGTTCGGGAGGTACTCGAAGGAAACGAAATTTAAAAAAAAAAAAATACATGTAAAAAATTCCATGACGTTCGGTTTAACGGCCTGAACGACCATTCGATACAAACAAACATGAAGATCTCTTTTAGTAAAATCGATATGAAGGGTATTAGAATGCAACAAAGTTTGAGAATTTTTTTTACCAATCAATTAAAATTTTAATTTCTTAAATAGTAAGGAGGGATCAAACCCGGTGTGCAGAATTCGTATTCGCAATGATCATATATAAATAGAAAGTAAATTTCGTTTTAAAATAACCAATTTCATCATAAATTCAATAAACCCCGATATAACATGAATTCCGAGTAGAACGCATGTAAATATGTGTTCTGATTAATGAGAATGACGAAACGTTATGCGCGCGTCTCAAAAATATTCGTGTGTATGGTGGCGTAGCCAATCTAAATTAACAAACATACTTTACATGCACACGCAATCTTTGTTTTTGTTATGTTTACTTTTCATAAGAATATAATGAATATGACTTTGAAGCTGTATGACCGGGTCGAAATGATTTTTGGGTAATTTGAGATGAACAAAAAACTCAAATAATACATCACGTCATGGGGAACAGAGCATATGTTTCCAAATTTTAATAATGCAATTACCAACAAAATGTTCGTGACCGGAAGGCTCAAAATCAATATCAAGATTCTTATCTTAAAATATGTGTATTGTCTACCCTCGCACTCACACTCATAAATCAATTATCTAAGATAGAGTATAATTATCACCTAAAGGCCGGTTAGTCGAGACTGGACCATAAATATAGGAAAATTAACCCGCAGAAAAAAAAACCGGTTACCATTGTAACAATTTTACATAATTTACCGTTACCGTCTAATACAAACAAACTACAACCAAACGTATTACTATACCTACACAAAGGTGAATAACAATTTTTGAAATATGATGTAAATATTTCATGGGATTTCTGTACGTAGCAACCGCGTATGTTTGTTGTTTTGGTCGTTTACCAAAAATGGGGTGTGTCAGATTTAATGACTAAGTAGTAAAATTTTAATCGAAATGCATTTTGCGGCTTAGCTTATGGAATTAGTAAATAAGATAATAAAATTTCGGTTTCTTTGAAATTTGTGAGCAACTTTTAGTTTAAAATAAATCGTTATAAAGAAATGACGACCAAGGTCATTGTGACATCCATAATTTTACAGTCATATTTAAATAAAATGAATCAGATATGGTAATGAACGTAAAATTCCGGCCGGATTAGCTAAAGGCAAGATCTGACCTAGCCCAATGCTTTTGGGGTTGTGTGGCTTAAGATTTCAGTTAAGAATGTTTTGGTGTAGAGTAGAGGCACGGTACTAAAACCAATGGCGTAATGAAGGCATTCAATACCACATGTGTGGGTTTTGATGATCAGATTTTACTTTGGATTACTGATTGATCAGCTCATTTAATCCTAACCAGCTTCTATATTTGCTCGATGCGAGATATTGGCATGCTGGAGGGAGGGGAAATGTTTCCAATATATTTTCACTATCCGCTCCGCTTGCGATAGAAATGTGTGTGCAAAACCTTTGCCTTCCAGATATGAGTTCTAGAGCCGCTTATTCCAGAGCGATTTCCTTATCTTTGAAATCTGAACCGACTACGAAAGGCTCTTTATTGAACGGGCACGAGTGCATGGGATTCCAACAGTTGTTACTTGGATGTTAGCGGGTTTGTGGAGGCCTGCTGCATTATGGCCTCTATTAAATTAAGCGCATCCGAATGTTTTAGAGAAAAAAATTAAGGAAACTTCTGAACTCTAAAGATCGATTAATTTTTTGAATGTCCAAAGTACTTCGTCGAAATTGATATCCGATTTTTGCAAATGTTATGGAAAGCACTGACCGCAGCTTTCCAATCATTGAAATGCGATTGTATGAGGAGTCATGGGAATCGGAGCAATCGTTCGATCAACCATTCTGACACCTTCATTCCACCAGTACCAATAATGACTTGATCGAATCAGATCGACTTTAAGAAGGTTCGTTTGTGAGTTGTCAAAGCAGAGCGACATCGAAATTCCACCGAGCACCTATCGATCCGATGTTCCGGGAATTCATCTTTCGGTTGGCTTGCAGACACTTTTTAAAAGCGGCAGTTTTGATTGCCAACATGGAGAGTTACACCATAATGAAGATTGACAACCTCTTCGCCAATTTTCACTCATGCCATGTCGACCAAAAGGCGCAACCCAACATCAAGTCGACTCATCCCTAGTATACAAACTTCGGATATGGCTCCGATAATACGCCTCAGTTTCAGCCAGAATCGATCGGACGATCGTACGGATGACCGTCTTTTATGAAATAGAAGACCAACAACCTCGTGAGGGATCGATGTAAGGTAAAGAGAAGGAGTTTGCGACGCACCATCTCTACCCACATGGCATCAATAGATACAAGGTAAGTCCACCGGTCACGAACTTGCGTCGGAAATATACTAGACTTTGATTTACCGGGAAGTGTTACCTGTCATTCATGTGAGCTGCGCACGACGATCTGGAAATGCAAGGTACCGGGATGTGTCACGAAGGAACAGTGGAATATCAATTCAACCACCAGTGTGTTCCCAACGAACGGACTCACAATGTGACCAACGCTTCCGACCAGATCATCAAAAATGTAGGTCAAAAGTGTATTTTGAAATGCAAGCACGAGAAAAATTTCACCAACAATTACAATGTCAAGCTTAGAAATGTTGGATAGGCAACATAAACCTTCAACGCGCACGCGACGGAAATTTGTTGAGACTGCCAAATCTCACCGTCGTTTACTTGAAACAGTTACGACCACCATGGCACACCACCGAGCTTCTTACCATCCACCAACCATTTCTATGATTTCAAACGAAATTCTCGAGCTGAAACACAGCACGAAACTATTTGGTGACTTAATGAAACTTTCGCCAGTTTGAGGCAGCGCCGTTTGCAACCAAGCTTGGCACCATCAACTCATTATTGGCGAACGTTGTCGTTCTAAAATCGGACCACCGGAAGTGGCGGCTTCCATAGGAGTTTTTAGTTTTTTGGAAATAGTTTAAAAAGTATATCATTTACAAGAAAAACGGTCAAGAACGAAAAGATTCTAAAAAAAATTGCAACAATATAGGTCCACAGTTAAAGCTTTGGCGTTTGGATCGAGAAGTACCGGCTTTGAATCCCGATAGGGGCAGGTTGATAAATCAGATGCTGGCAAGCAGGATTATTACCTCGGAACTGGGCGAGTCCACCATTAGAAGGCGGGTGGTTAGAGGAACTCCGCAGGGAGGACTAATATCCCTCTTTCTTTGGAGTGCAGTGGTGAATGGATTTCTGTTGGAACTGGAGAAAGAGGGGATGGGGGTTGTAGCATATGCAGATGATGTAGCGATAGCTGTCTCAGGCAAATATCTGGATACGATTAGGGACGTCATGCTGAATGCACTCCTGATCGTACGAAATAGGCCGGCAAATGCGGATTAGGGATTAACCCTTCCAAGAGTGAGCTGGTACTATATTTACTAAGAAATATAAAACTCCGGTAGTAAGCCCCCTACCGTGAACGGCATTAGACTAGCTTTTGCTGACAGAGCGAGATTTTTGGGCATAATTTTGGACAGATAATATTAAACCAATCTAGATTATATTAAACCAATGTTGTGCTTCGATAAACGTTTCCGGATCATCTGCCCTTCGAGGAAATCCTGGAGGAACGGATCAATACTGGAAAACGAGGCAATGCAATTTTTCACGGATGGCTCTAATCTAGACGGCAAAGTAGGAGCCGGAGTCTTCTGTGAGAAGCTTAATGTTAATATTTCCGTTCGTCTCCCTGACTACTGCAGCGTGTACCAGACTGAAGTGGTGACGATTGGCGAAGTCGTGACATGAAATATAATGTGGTATCCGTGAGAGATATTGAAAAAACAGGTTTGGCCAAAACTGGACCTGCGGCGCTCCAAGGCACTAGTATCCCTGGGAAAACGAGAGTTATGATTGGTCGTAGGGATACTGACAGGACACTGCCTTTTTGGGGAACATCCGAGAAGACTGGGTCTAGAGACGAATGACTTTTGTAGAAGTTGTATGGACGTACAGGAGGAAGAGATAACTTCCTATGCTTGTGTTCGGCACTGGCATACAAAAGACATAAGTACTTGGGTGATATGGACAGCCTCTCTGAACTCGTGGACTGTAGAGTGCGAGATATTTTACGCTACATAAGTAGCTCCGGTTGGTTTCAGCGGGAGTAAGGAGAGATTTGATCCTGCGGTATCACAATGGGCCATTATTGGCCTAAGTGTGCGATAGCAGCCACGCTAACCTAACCTAACCTAACCTAAGGTACGAACGTGAAAAGTGAACTGCGAAAGAGTTGGAAGTGTTTCGTTAGGTTTTCCAAAATAGGTTTAGCAAAAATTCGGCCCCTGTACAGCCCATACCGATTGACTGATCGGGTTGGAATTTCATACTTAAGCTTTTCCCATAATTTGGGAGATCTCAGAGATTTTTGGCCAACAGTGGTCCACCGGAAGTGGAAGCTGCCATAGGAGCTTCTCGAATTTTCCAATATTTTGAAAAGTCTTTCAGAATATATAGAATGAAATAGTCGAGTGGTGTTGTGTGAAGCTCGGCGCCCAGGCTTGGAAACTCTACTAGGACGAGTGGAACAATTTTGTTTTGCTTAACGTTATTTTGTTGTCATCCAAACTCTGATATTGTCTGGCTCTGGATTACATCTCCAACTGTTCATGCGCCAATATTAAATGAGTTCTAAATATACCGTTTAACATGTCAACATAATTTGAAAGAGCTTTGTCGTCTCGTTGGATCACTGGTGAGCCTTCCAGATTTTTGAAGTCTGCCATTAAGAACAATGTGCCAGTTTCATCTCCTTCATATTATGCTGATACCAGCGCAGATTCCTACTATAAGAACTCTGTTATGGAAATAATGTTTTATATCAAACATTCTGACAGTATCATTAAAAACCACCTCCAACACTACTACAGCAAATACATCCATTTGATGCCGTTTGCCTCCTCATCTTTATTATCATTGAACATCTTCGTATTTGACAATCTAAACCACAAATATCTTGGGGAACCTACAATTATTCATCAGTTTGGTTTTGATGGCGATCACCTAGTTAAGTATTGTGAATCCACAAACTCTTTTTTGACATCTCAATAATATATTTTCTGCTCCGCTGGCACTGCAATTATGCTCGATCTCCTGACATATTAAAATTTACAACACATCTATGCAATAGACAACATCATGCGACCTATCGTTACTGGTGCCCAGGCCCTCCAGGGTGTACCAGGCTGTGGAAAATCTACATGGATCATTAACAATCACAAACTAGGCTATGATCTTGTCTTATGTGCCACTAAGGAAGGTCTTGCTGATCTCAAATCTAAAGTTGCCACTCGTTGCATTAAGGAGAAGATTGATTTCTACAAAATTGAACTTAACTATAAAACGATTGCTTCATACCTAATTAATGGAACCCGACGTTATGACTCAGTGTTTATTGATGAATATATGATGATACATGCAGGTTATATTGGACTGGTGGCCATGCTCAGTAAATGTTCAAAAATATATTTTCTTGGGGATAAAAACCAAATACCATATATTGACAGATTACATCATGTCAATATGCAATTTTCCGATGCAAGTGCTTTCGTAACAAAGACTGAATACTTGAATGTAACGTATAGATGTCCAGCTGATGTTACTTCTGCTCTCAAAGAATACTACCCTAACATCACTAGTATGAACACAGTTGAAACTTCTACCGAAATTATAAACCTGCCACCTGTGTTAGAGAACGCTTTCTATCTAACTTTTACCAGAGCTGATAAACAACTAATCTCCCAGCTTAAGATACCAGAAACCAGTAAAGCCTTGACTATCCATGAAGCACAAGGTTTAACCTCTCCTAATGTAATATGTATAAGAACCAATTCTCAACCTCTTGAGCTGTTCAATAGTGTACCGCATGCCATAGTTGCAATCTCTAGACACACACAATCGTTTAAATATTTTTCACCGGTGGCTAATGATAGACTACACTCACTTTTAATGAAAGCTCGAACTTATACTATTACTCAAAAGGTAAATCAACCCATAAAGTACAAGAAAAGATTGGTCTACGAAAAATGTGCAAATTATTATCAAAACGTAAACAAAATGGCATCAAAAGCATCCAAATTTAACAACTTCGTTTTAAAATCAAACTACCTCATTTATGTAATTTGTGAAACTTCATTAAAACCCGGCATAAGGAGCAGCGAATTTTTTGGTCATGATTACGTTGTTTAACATGTTCGCGTCGTTCTTTCAATCAGTCTATAGGCCAAGCGTTACTAGTGGATTGTACGAACAACCCAGCAACAACAACACATCAATAACTCCTCCTATTATTGTTGAGGACAACATTTTATCGGCTTTAAGGGGGTTTGGAGATGGTTGCGGTCTTGACCATATATCCTCTTCTATTCTGAAACGCTGAAATTTTAATAATTCCATTATGCTATCTATTCAATCATTCCTTAAGCACCGGCGTGTTTCCCCAAAAATGGAAAATTTCAAAAATTACTCCAATTTTTAAATCGGGTAAGCGTGATGATATCACATGCTACAGAGGAATATCAACTACATCATCAATTCCGAAATTATTTGAGTTAGTATTATGCAACAGCTTTAAATCCACAATTGCACGTCATATATCAATAAACCAGCATGGGTTTATGCCTGGCCGATCCACATCGACTAATCTGGTTGAATTCACCAGTAAACTAATTAACGAGATAGAAAAGCACCCTCAAGTTGATGTAGCGTACACGGATTTCAGTAAAGCATTTGATTCTATCTGTCATCATAAAGCACTCCAGAGTTTATTCGATTTTGGGTTTTCTCTCGATTACATAAATTGGTTTAAGTCATATCTATCAAACCGGCGACAATTTGTAATAATGGGAAGTGAAAAATCAAACGTTATTAAAGTTACATCTGGTGTTCCCCAAGGATCACACCTTGGACCTTGGATTTTTATCGTTTTCATAGACCGAATATCCGAGATAATCAAAAACTCAGACGTGCTCATATTTGCAGATGATGTGAAAATTTTTCGTACTATTAATGGTTTGTTAGATACGGAGAAACTTCAAGAAGACCTAGATAGATTAAGTGAGTGGCGTGATCGAAACTCACTATACTTAAGTACTAAGAAATGCAAAATCATGTCTTTTCATCGTAAAAGAAATCCGGTTATTACTTCATACAAAGTCAACAACGAAGTACTGCAAAGAGTCAATGAGATTATAGACTTAGGTGTTACATTTGTCGAAAACGCCAGTTTCAATAGGCATATTGAAAATTGTATTGCGAAAGCGAATGCCATGTTCGGATTCGTTAAAAGATGGGCAGGTGAATTTAAGGATATTCAAACCTTATGTTCACTATATTTCGCTTATGTTCGATCTCAACTGGAATACGCTGTAACGGTCTGGAATCCATACTATGCTGTGCACATAAAAAGAATTGAAAGCATTCAAAAGAAGTTCCTGATTTTTTTGTTAAAGAAAAGTGACTGGGATTACGACCACAACTTACCATTCCATGAAAATGTGGCTCGCTTACCTCCATACCAAAAAACGAGTTGTGAACAGTTCAACTCTGTGAAAATTGTGTGACCAGTGCGGATGTAGTGAATGGTGGTATCAACCTCAAGTAAGAAACAAACGCTCAGAACAGGGTTAAAAGTGAATCATAAGAACCCACTCGATAAGTAGTGAATGAAGTCTGTGCCGTCACAAAAAAGAAATCCACAATATTCAGGGATGTTGCACATCATAAAATTTACTTGAAAGTTTCCAGTTGTTTTTCGTTTCGGTTAAATGACCATGCCGTGTGTCATGAAGATCCCGTATTTTGTAGTGACCTATACAAATATTCTTTCTTCATTTCCTTATTTTAATTGCGATCGAATTTTTGAAATTAAAAATGATAGCTTTATGTGGTGTGTTTCACCATACCATCGATTGAAAAAACGACCAACAAATGACCCACAGAGAAATTGACGATTTTGATTTTTGGTGAATCTTTTTCTATTAATGTTAAAATTTATATTAATGTTAATGTTAATAAATTTTGTATTTTTGTTTGTTGCATTAGAACGTGTAGTTTTTCTATTAGTGTAATGTTAATTAAAATTGTATTTTAATTAAACAAATAAATACAGAGTGTTGAGAAAATGACGTTTTAAGAATTAATATTTTTCTTTTCTAAAGAAATCTTAAATAAAAATATTTAGAAAATATTTAATTTCGTTATTTTATATAATGATAAAAGTTTCTATAAAATAAAATTTGTTTTAATTAGAATTTTTATTAAATGTTAGATTGTAATCAGGATCGCTGAATTTATTTTATTTTATACTAAAATTACAACTGCCTGTACATTTTTATAATTGATAGAAACCGAATTAAATATTAGTATGGTAACATAATTATTCGTAATATATAGGGTGATCCCACTTGGGATGCTAATTCCAAAGCGGTAATTCCTTGGTTGGCTCTGAGAAATAAACCGCCTGAAAAGGGGAATGCATTTATGATACGCTCCGAGTGCGGACCAAAATTTTGTTCGGAAGAAATAGTCATACATTTACAAAAGTGTAACCAAATATTAAATCGTATCAATATAGGACACTGCCGTGTAAAATCGTGTTCAAAATTTTTTTTCTATAAGACAAGAGTGAAGTTAGGTGTATTAGTACAAGTTCGAAAAAAAATCGAAAATCAGGTAGATAGGTTATTTGTCAAAATAAAAAGGTAAATAAGTACTGTCATGTCTAGTCAAAACATGTCCTCAATTAATTTTTAGTGTAGTTTATTAAAATGCTACAAACGTTGTATAGTTCACCGTTCTCAATATTGGAAGTTCCTAATTAAAAATCTTAAGTCCATCATTTTTTCAACACCCATCCATATTTACATGTTACTGTTGTCGTATTTTTTGTTTACCGGTGGTAAGTACATGCCGCCCCGTTTAAGTGTATATAGACCATGCCATTATGTTCGATTGTAATCCATATACTTAATAAACACATTTTTATTAATCACTTGTTTTTGTTTCGCAGAATGCGGTAATTCTTTGGTTGGCATTCTGCGAAACAAAAACAAGTGATTAATAAAAATGTGTTTATTAAGTATAAGTGTGTTTCGCCAAGTGCCTACGGCAAATAGCGTAAAAAGTGTGTAATCCATATAGGAATTATTTACGTTGTAAATGATGAGCCCTCAAGTGGTGAATCAACTACAGACGAGGAATACGGGCAATACATTATTGGCAAGTAGTTTTCTGTTTACGGTCGACTGATGGCCGGTCTCCACTTACATATTTTTCTCGTGACGGAAAAAAATCTAGTCTATTTTTTTCTTGTGACATTTTTTAGTACATTTTCCAAAATACATACACAAAACTGGTTTTGAGCATGCGCATTGAAATTTTGTCAAGAGAGGAAAAGATCAAAATATTCAATATGTTTGTCATGATGTTGTGTCAATTGAGCATAATTTGTGTTTTTATGCTCAATTTTGACATTTAAAATTAAAAAATCGTGGATGTTTTGTTTGTTAGAATCACAGCACAGCACACTATCTAAAATGACAAAGCAAATCATTTTTTTACGTAATCAAAACAGAGAAAATATGTCTAGTTTTGAAGAGTGTGGTAGTAAGTATACTATACTAATAATGTCATGAGCCGAAGCCATTTATTTTTTGTCAAGAGAAATATATGCAAGTGGAGACCAGCCATGACTGGACAATTTGAGATGGAATTTTCTCGTTTCGAAAATTATCGTGTCCGTGCTGCGCTGTTCATATTACATGTGGTTTTAACGAACTGTATATGTTAGGAGGGCCACGTAATGTCGAAGAACCTTTATGTAATTTGATTGATTCGTTATGTGTTAAACAATTCTCAATAAATTTTGTTTTGTTATGTGTTAGTATTGCTTGCCGCACTAGAAGAGAAATGTGAGAAACCTAACCGACATAATAGTTTGAAACATTAAAAATAAATTAAAATTCAATGTAAACGTAATGTCTAGGAACACCATTATCTAATTTCATGAATAAATGATAATACATAAATAATAAATCAAAAATCGTAAACTTTTTGACAATTTGATTTTACTTCGAATAATTGACAGAAAATCTAATTACGGTAAATGCGATAGGACAAGAGAAAAAAGAACACGAACGTCCTATATAAAAGTTATTTAATATATGGTATAACCGTCAAAACATTTAAAGGAGCAAACATGTTTCCATCCAACTGGTAACCGCTTATGCTTCATTTTACGTCCAAGTGGTTCAATTCAATTGTTTTGAAAATGGCGATATTTTGTTTTTAACATTTGATTTAAATTTTTTTTTCTATTATATTCACTACAAATCTCCATACAATATTTCCAAACAATGTAAACCTCGATTTAACGGACTAATTAGGGAGTCCGTTAAATCCGATTGTACGTTAAGTTTAATCGTTGATAGGTTTTGCACCTTTTCTGAAATATGGCCACCTAGGACAGAACTCGTCCATTGGAAAATTAGGATTTAGTTTCTCATCCTCTGGCGTGTACAGCAGTTTATCATTTTATAATCCCATACTTATCCAACGTGCCGATTTTCATCATTATCGGTTAACTAATATCCGTGTCCCGTTCTAGATGGCCATATTAAAAAACTTCTAGAAATCATTAATGAATCTCATTTCCATTAAACAAATCCAATCACATCGTAATCGGTTAAAAACTGCCTGAGTTCCGCCCAAGGTGGCCATATTCCAAAACCTCTTCCATAAATCTTTAAGAAACCTATTTTCATCGAAAAACCCAATTACATTATAATCGGTTAAAGAATGGCCGAGTTCGAGGTGGTCTTTTCCATAACTACTTCCAATAACATTTTAGAATCCCATTTCAATCCAACATATACAATCCCATCCCATCATAATCGGTTAAAAATGGGCTGGGTTCCGCCCAGATGCCCATATTCCTGAACTTTTCCAAAAATGATTTAATAATCTCATTTCATCCACAATGTCCAATTTCATCATAATCGGTTAAGAGTTGATCGAGTTTCGTCCCAGGTGACCATATTCCAGAATTATTTCTCAAAATAATTTAAGAATCCCATTACCATCCATCATCCCAATCCCATCAAAATCGGTAACTGAAAATGAAAAATACAAAATTGTTCGTTAAATCGAGGGTTTACTGTATTATAGTTTTTTTTTTAGATATGCCGCATTTATGCAATATAATTAAGAAATTATTTAGTATTAATATTGCAAGGATTATTTTCATAATTTATTTTTTGACTATAAAGTATCTTAGTTCTCCTAATAGAGAGAGATTCTAAAGAAGCATTTGGACGTAAATTAAATCCCAAGCAAGAAGTTGATCGCTCCATGTTAAACAACTCGAAAATTATTCCCCAATACTCGTTTGCTTCTTCTTGGAGCAAAATTTTGTCAACGCTCTCTATCGTCGATATCAAAACTAGGCCTCTCTAACGGCTTAATAACGGATTAGCACCCCTAACGTATTGACATCGCAAACCCAACCAGCCTGTAAACTAAATTCTTCCAGATATATACATAGATATAAATTTATCATTGACGAATATTAAAATAACGAAAATTCTTATATCAAATTGTCCATCGAAAATTTAGTTCTTTGATAAACCGTGCCACTTTGGTAAAAATCGCAAAATCAAAATTTGTTAAAAGGTTAATTCTCATAAAATACTAAAATGGTTCCGGAAAGAATTTTATAATTCTTGTGTCCGATATTTTAAAATATTTGTCAATTAATTTACTCTTTTTCATATTTTTTGTCCGTTAACGGAATAGATAATATTTATAATTTTTTAAAACATTGAGGAGCAATTAATTGCACGTAGTAGTTCTCGCGATACGATACCAAAAAGAACTCTAGATAATATTGTAAATGACTCGTAGGTACTTTGATAAGATTAGAAAAAAATTGGTCATTTTTTTGTGTTGCAGTTTAACCACATACATATGCGATTATTAAATATGTAACGAATATATAAGGGTGGGGAAAAAGAAATCCATTACTTTTACGTTTATTTCGGGAATGTATTTAACATGGCTATACAATCATATGTTTTAGCTCAAATATGCGCCGTTTTCTGTTTCTCAATTAAATTTAGAGAGCCAGTTTTCACAAGTCTCTCTTAAGACCATTTTTACACCTTCAAGAGCATTTGCCTTGGACAAGAAAAGATGATAATCGATTGGTGCCAGGTCCGAACTATAAGATGGATACATAATAACTCTTAAACCAAGCTCGCGGAGCTTCTGGCGGGTCATCATGACCGGATGAGGCCTGGCGTTGTCCTGGTGGAACACGACACCTCTCCTATTGGCTAGTTCTGGCAGCGTGTGATCGGTTGTTGCCTTCAGTCGGTCCAATAGCATGGAAGTAGAGCTCCGACTTGAGCGTTTGGCCATTTGGGCAGCAACTCATAGTAGTTGATTAGCTTCTAATCCCACCGAACATACAGCTGTATGTAACCCATTTCTCGTCGCCAGTCACCATCCGCTTCAGAAATGGCTCGAACTCATTCGGTTTGGCCAAGGATTTGCAGATGAAAACACAGCCCCTTAAGAATTTTGCGTCAACTCGTGTGCCGCACGATAGACGTTTTCGCCTTTATCGAAGCAAAATTGTAAAAAAAAGTGATTTTTTGATTGACACGCTATAACTCACAACTGAATCTATCAATCAAAATATTGACAAACGAATTTTTTAGTACATGAATCCCTCTGTCCAACGAGTGTGGCCCACTACGACAAATAAAATACATCACGAGATATATGTCACTAAAGTCATCTAGCGAGAAAGTTTTTTTCCCCAAACCCATTATAAATCGTACAAAATCTAATACTACATAAAATAAGTACAATGTATATGTATACCCTAAAGCATAAAAACGCAAACTACAGTTAAATCTAAAGATTGGCGAAAATAATCTTTAAGCTCACGTTTAAATTACCAAAGTCATTGAATTTATAATGAAAGAGTATGACTTAATGAAATGTTCAAGTTGAATACACTAAAAAAAATATTTTTTTTTTTGCAAAATCATGGTGATTCGACTTTCAATTATTTTATTATACGAGTTCAAACGAATTATAGGCAACACTGTAAAAAAACATGTTCCTGTCAAAAATCTAGAAATAGTGCTAAACAAAAAAAAAATAATTATTTGATATAAAAAAACGTGATTATTTAGTAAACCGTTTAGCGTCATATAGCTAGTTAAATTGAAACTTCAACCGGAAATAGCCTTATCGCTCCAAGCGCAAAAATTAAAAAATTCTACATAATTTAATTTGCAAAAGAATTTTGTACTCTGACCAAATGAAATCACTATGTGCGTACAAACCAAAATTCCGATAAATCTGATAATAAACTACATTATTTTGTGTTGGCCTTTTATTTGCTTAATTAATTAAATATTTATATATTTTGTTTTGTGGTTTTGTGGGCTTGTCACATTACGTAACGTCATGTGTTTATTGCAACAGACTTTGTCTGCTTGATTTGAATGTTACCGCACATAAAATGTTTACAAAGTAACTTTATACTCGATGATTATGTTATATAGCACTTAAGTAAACATTGTGCATCTGGTTTTGGTGTGGCTGATACGTGTTTCTTAAGAAATTACGTTGATTTTGCCTCCAAATGCCGAAAGATAAACAAAAAAAAAACGAAAAAACAGTCAGCAGATGATGAAACATTTCTGACGTCATTTTAGTATTAACATTTATTTATCATTCGCAATATTATTAAAAGTCATACGAATTAAAAAAAAGAATAATGCTGACGCAACTCACGTATCGTGTTTAACTGGACTACTTGATAAATATAATCCATATATAATGTTATGTATGTATATATGATTGTGGTGAGGAACACACCCCCCGATTTTTGTGTATGTATATAGTTTTAAAATTTAACATGGGAATTTTTGATTGTTTTCAGTTATCGTTGTATGAGTATGAGTTTTATTAAGAATGTAACCAAACGGGTTTTGTTTGGTCTGGTTTTAGAAACAACATCAAAAATGGGAAACGTGTACAATTGCAGCGGTTCGAATGGAAATAATTTAGCATAGTATGACGCTAATGTAATAAGAAGAAGAAGACAATTTAATGTCGTGCGATATATTTATGTCTAGTGATGTGTTTGTATTATAATTATTTATGTAGCATGAGTGTATTTATGTTGTGTTTTGTGGAACGCATGCGTTATGAGTCGCGTTTTTATAAAAGTCACGTGTTTGTAGATTTTATGGAGTTTTCGGCTAGAAAACGAAAATAAGCTGTTTTGCAAATTTTTAATGTGGATTGTCTGGTGATAAATTTCTTTGGAAAGATTGCAGTCAATAATTTTAGCTTTTATAGTTTATGTTGAAAATTTAATTATTCACTGGAATATTATTTCATTATACGTGTGTCTGGAATGTTCTGATTCGTTGGTTTATTCTAAGAAAAACAAAACATTTGGAAGGATCGATTTTTGATGTATCCTGAGTTAGGTTAGATTAAGGTGATTGTCCGGATTGGCATAGGCACAATTTGATTTGTATTCAATTTTATTCTACTTAAGAGTTTAATTAGTCGGTAACAACCGCTGCTGTTTAATCTAATTTTTAATTAAAAATTATTTTATTTAAAAAAGATCTTGTTAATCAATGACTTTTTGTTAAAATATATCACATATACCTACTATATATTCTGAATGAATGAATAGCCCTTCTGCGATAAAGTAAACTAAAATTGGTTAAAGTTATGGGGGCGTGTCTGGTCCAGGTGATGGTGGAAACATTGATCATACTGCTTCTTTATACTTGGTTCAAGCGCTGGTGGGTAATTTGAGTTCCTTAATCAACTTGGTGCTTCCCACCAACGTTTAAAAGTTCTAAAGTGTCGTGCGTTCCTTCCACGTGGAACTACATCGTTACATAATGCCATTGACTTGGTTTATGTATATAGGTGACTGAATTTCAGGTATTCTGCTAACCACAAAATTTCTGTATTTGCTGAGATTGCCTTTTATCCGTCCAACCGTTATCATCGAATCCGCCCACGCATAGGTATAGTAGCGCGTTCCAAATCAAGTTAGCAGTGATATTCTATGACCCTAATGCTGCACCAACACTTGTAACACAGTCCAATAAAATAGCATTGGAATTTTTTACAAATTAATTACAACATATTAACATAGCTCAACCCCCAAAAAACTATCCCTAAGGGGTTCAATTTTTTTAAAAACCATATTTATCATTCGTCACACATAGTGCTGGGGGTGGTACTGGAATTGTTTTACAAATTAATTACAATATATCGGCATAGTTCATAGTTCAACCCCCAAAATACTAGCCCTAAGGGATGCAATTCATTAAATCCGTGTTTTTCGTTACAAAATGCTTATCGCATATCTGCTAATTTTTTGTTGCATCGTATTAAGTATGGTACTGGCATGTTTTACAAATTAATTACAACATGTTAGCGTAGTTGAACTCCTAAAAAACTACCTCTAAGGGGTGCAATTCTTCAAAAACCATATTTTTCGTTAAACCATGCTTTTGCCATTTCAGTTCAGTTGTATCGTACTGGGGGGTGATATTGTAAATTTTTACAAATTAATTACAATAAAATAGCATAATTAAACCCATAGAAAACTAGGGCCCGTGAAATATTTCATAGATTTTTTCATAGATAAAAATCACACACGTATAAACCTAATTGGAATTCTGCTAATACCAATTGAAATTTTAAAGCTTTTCTATATAGTTGTGTGGAGTACACTGTTATGATTTTCAATTTGCGAAATTCTCAATGAAAAGTAAAATATTATGTTTGATTTTACATTATTTTAATTAGTTTTGAAAGCATAGAACACATTTTTAAATAAATTACAAAATTTGTACATAATTTTATAACTTTAATTCAAAACATTGAAATAAAATAAAAGTGAGATAGAAAAAAGAGACAAATATATATTCATTCAATTGAAGATATTTAAAAAACAAGCACATCAAGATAAATTTAACAAAATCTAGCAAATTTTATCAGAATATTGTATCTTATAAATAAAGTAAAAATGAAAATTTTAATTGATAAATTACGAAAAAGAAAATGTTATTGTAACATATCCATAAATGTTTAACCAAAAACTCAACCCATTTATGAATTTTCCACTAATTTCTAATAAGATTTTTTTGGGTTTCATATAAAGTATTTTCTAGGTGGTCCGATTTCGTTTTAACTCAAGTTTGAATTTAAGTGTACGTTTCGACCAAAGAATTCGTAGCTATTTTAGCAAAGGGAAATTTGTTTTCCTTCGTTTGTATGAGTATGTTGATTTTATATCCCTCTGTAAGTATTAGAATCAGTTTGACATTTCATACAATCGTTGGCTTTATAAAATTATTAGTATTGGTCAAGCTTCCAGCCCGAACACTTGAAATCATATGGAAATATAATTAAATCATTATGTTTGGATGACCAAACAAAAAAAAACTGGTGACCAATCCTCAACGACAGTTGACCAACAGATTCCGATCGTTGGATTCATAAATCTATTAGTATTGGTCAAGCTTCCAGCCCCGAACACTTGAAATCGTGTGGAAACTATGAGTTTTTAAAGAATTTTCGCAATAAATCGTTATGTAGGGATGACCAAGTCAAAACAACTAGGGACCAATCCTCAACGACAGTTGACCAACAGATTCCGATCGTTGGATTCATAAATCTATTAGTATTGGTCAAGCTTCCAGCCCCGAACACTTGAAATCGTGTGGAAACTATGAGTTTTTCAAGAATTTTCGCAATAAATCATTATGTTGGGATGACCAAACGGAAAAAACTAGTGACCATTCCTCAATGACAGTCAACCAACCAATTGCGATCGTTGGATTTATAAAATTATTAGTATTGGTCAAGCTTCCAGCCCCGAACACTTGAAATCGTGCGGAAACTATGAGTTTTTCAAGAATTTTCGCAATAAATCGTTATTTTGGGATGACCAAATCAAAACAACTAGTGGCCAATCATCAATGACTGTTGACCAACAGATTTTGATCGTTGGATTCATAAAATTATTAGTGTTGGTCAAACTTGCAGCCCAAAACACTTGAAATCATGTGGAAATTATGAGTTTTTGAAAAATATCGCAATAAATTGTTATGTAGGGATGACCAAACGAAAGAAACAAGTGACCAATTCACAACGAATTATGAAGTTTGAATTGAATATATCATATGTCTTCCACTTTAGATACAGTTCTTTGAAAAAAGAAATATTTTTTTCTAAATGGTATATTCCAATTGGATTTTTTATTAATTTTGTAAAATGAAATTCCCAAATAAGCGACGAACCTGATTATATTATATTACTACAATTTTGATTTTGTTTTTTCGCAATAAAAACTGACCCATTGATGACCAAACGCCAATATGTGGTGACCAGTCTTGACCTAACGATTACCTAACGAAAATTGTTAAAAACGGTATAATTTTCTTGCAATAAGGTGCTACCCGGGAAATTTTTTTTCGAATTTTTCTTTATTTATTTACCGTTTAATCGCAAGTGACCAAACGATAAAAACTAGTGACCAATCCTGACCAAACAATGACCAAATGAATTCGTTCATCACTTTTGTCAAAACCTTTTGATGGGGTGCTAGAAAGGTGGAGCCTTTTGGTTGCTATTTTCTTTGCTTTTTTAATATGTGTGTATAAAAAAATTTGCGAATACAATTTTTTTTGTGTGTATACTATCCGTGTGAGCTGCTTTGCTAAAATAGCTACAAATTCTTTGGTCGAAACGTACACTAATCGTTTTAAAGTTCTAATCTGTTTTAATAAATATTTCACTAATTTCTACACAATGCGTGATTGAGTTTGTTTATAAATTTTTATTTTCGAAAATATTATATATATTTTATTTAAATTGAGGTTTGAGTAATTTTCTAAAAAAAAATCATACTTATATGATTGTACTAAAATTTCCAATACGATTCATTTTTTTCCTATTTAAATTTGTAAACCAGGGCACAGCGATATGTATCGAAAATGCTTACGAAAATTATTACAGAAATGTCAAATCTAAAACAAGAGGTTGCTGTAATAATTTGGTTGCATCCACAATTCTGTCATAATTATTACAGTACTAAAAATTATCACAGAATTCGGACGGGACCAGTGTGATACTCGTCTCATACATACATAACATCTATGGGAAGTCTGGAATAATTCACATCCGTAGAAAACTACTCCAAATGAGAGTGACCGTTTTAAACCATTGAATCATACTGGGAATGATACTAGAAGTTTTTAATATTTCAATTGCTAAAATATGCCCAAAAAAAAGTGAAGCTCTTTAAAACAATATTCCTCTATATAGGTGGTACCCCTCATCATTCCCAGTACGGTACAATAATTCAACACGGTCACTCCCATTTGGAGTAGTTTTCCCTTGGTTTAATTATGCCATTTTATTGTAATTAATTTGTAAAAAAAAAATGTAGAATCGCTCCTAGCACTATTCAACCAAAAATTCACAGAAATGTAAAAGGTGTGGTGTAACAAAGGATAAATATGTTATTTTTTTAAATTACACCCCTTACGGATAGGGATTTTGGGGGTTTAGCTATGTTAATATGTTGTAATTAATTTGTAAAAAATTCCAGTACTATTTTCATTGGATTATGCTACAAGTGCTGGTGCAGCATTAGGGTAATTCATATTTTGTTTTTTTATATGATCGACTTTGTTTTATGATGCTATTAGATAAATGACCTGTGTGCCTTGGGAGTTTGTTGTTTTGTAGTATTGACTGCTGCAAATGCCTTCTCTGATGCATCGCTCACTCCATGTAGTTCACTATCTCCTTGTTGCCTGTGTTCTATCCATTTGCTTATGGTAATATTTCCAATTTCATTCAAGCCTTCTTT
This sequence comes from Nephrotoma flavescens, assembly GCA_932526605.1. Taxonomy (NCBI): domain Eukaryota; kingdom Metazoa; phylum Arthropoda; class Insecta; order Diptera; family Tipulidae; genus Nephrotoma; species Nephrotoma flavescens. The sequence continues at coordinate 69,411,771 of OW052220.1, read as the reverse complement.
GAATTGACTCCAGTGTTGTTGTAGTTCAATATTTAGAGTTCCACCCCATCCGACACCAGCTATCAATAGTTTCTGCATTAATAATTTTGCTTCGATCACTATACTTCTGCTAATATGCTCCTTTTTTTGGTTCTTTCATATATTTTCGGGCAGTGAAATATGAAACCCAATAATGTAGAAAACTGAGTTCCAAGTTATTCCGAGTGTCTTAATTGTTTCGTCGATGTAGAAGATAGACCATATTCGCGAGCGCTTGTAGGTAGATGTGTTCCTCCTTCCCTTAGCAGTTATATGAGTTGTGATTGGGCTTCTATAATGCTTTTTCTAATGTATCCGCTCCTGAAAGCAGATCATATACATGGAAATATCTTAACGGGCTAATTGGCATAAGACTTTAGTGGCTAAATATGTTACTGTTTTGACAGTGTTCTTTCGGCTTGAAGAAACTTTGCTATTGCCATACGTTTAGAATCTCTCTTTCTATTTTTCGAACTTAAATTGTGTTTCTGCAGGTTTTTGTTTATTTTGGTTTGTACTAGAGCGTCAATTTATATTGAAAATCTTGACGGATATCTTGCCATCAACTTATTCGCCTACACCATGGACCTCTGCACCGATTCTACGACCTACTAGATTTAAATGAAGTTTGGCTTCTGTTGTTATGAATGATGTCTGGCAGCCGATGTTATGCTTCTTGAAGTTGTAGTTATAGGCTCTGGTAGCCGTAAGGTTTCTAGCAGTTGATATCGCTGTTCCAGAAACTTAAGAAGTGTGTTGGTGCTTTGAAACTCGTTTGGATTTTTAATGACATCTCACATGATTTGAGAGTCTCGTTTTTTCATTAGAAATGACAATAACTAAGCACCCTAGGTCGCAATATCGACTCCAACATTTTCTATTGCATGTCGGTTATCCAGATGCTGCTTTTTGTTGTATATTGTGTAGGGTAAAAATAGCGTTGATATCATTGTTTACTAGTAACCATTTTGTTAGCTAAATGTGTTTTTTTGGTACAAGATTTTGGGGGTATCAGTTAGACTGACGTTTTGATCCACTAATTTTGAAAACAGTTGATGGAACCCCACTCTATCTTGATAGATCCCATTGAATTTTGGTATTTCAATTTCTTTTCGCCTGTAGTTTTTTGGTTGCTGTTTGATATTAATTTCACTGGTCTCAATCTTCTTATCTACTGCCTGTTGTAGCTTAGAAGTAAAATCTTCCGCAAGGCTGTTAATCTCAAAGTAAAAGTTGTTTTTAGAATATTCTTGATTTTCTATGTCTTCTTTAATTGTTGCTAGGCGAGGATTTCTTTGTGCAGCTCATCTTTTTTTCCATCGTCGTATTTATTTGGTTAATTTTTTGTTGCGTGATAATATTCTCCAATTGGTTTATTTTTATTAACTGCTTTCTGAGCAGACTTTTCTTCGGATCATCGTTGTTATCTTGAATCGTCGGGATTATCACATTGGATGCAATTTTTATTGATTCTGCTTTATTGCCATTCTGATAGTTTGGTTGTTGCAACAAAAAAATTTTATCAGATATGGATCGTTTGAGATCCCTAAGCTAGGATTAAACCGCATTGACTGGCGTCAAAGGAATGTACCAGGCAAGATGTCAAAGACTAAAAACAAAATAAAACTGGAGGAGTAAATATGTTGTAGCCACAATCCGCTTTCTTCTATCACAAATGTACATAAACACTGAAAACACCACACTTGATTTCCAAAGCGAAAAATAAAACTTACCGGAATTTTCGTAGAAACTGTTCTGTATAATTAACAATCGTAATCTTTAAATTTATTTGAATATTAATTATCTGTCGTTAAAAAAACTAAAATGGAAACTGCTACCTTCGGTACACAGATTTTTTATATTTTATTTTATATTTATTTATTTTATTTATTTATTTTATTACATGTCTTGTCTATTTACAAGCATAAGCCGAAGCTTTTATACTATGAAAAAGGAAAATCACAAAAGAGAAGAAAAGAAAAAAAAAGAAATTAACAATCCTAATCTATATACAAAATTATTTACAAAGGTGTAAGAACATATTATTACAAATTATAATTACGTTAATAATTTCTCTGTACAGTTAAATATACAAGTTTTTTAAAAATTTTAAGAGAATTAATATTTTTAAGTTCAAAGGGTAAACCATTCCAAACAATAAACGCATTCATCAAAACCGAATTATTATACATATTACTTTTGTTAAGGGGCAAATTGATGTTTCTAGTGCGCAGAGACCTGGAAAATTTTAATTTTTCATAGAGATATAAAGGCAAACCAGAGATAATAATTCTGAAAATAAATACAGCTGTGCTATAATGATAATACTCGAACAAAGTACACCCCAAAATAGAAGTTTTTAAACCAGAAATATGATCAAATTTTCTGAGGCCATGAACGTATCGGATACAATTATTAAATGTAATTTCAAGTAGACGCAGAGAAGAACTATCACATGCACTATAAATCACATCACAGTACATAAACAAAGGTACAACTAAACTTTTAATCAAAAATACTCGCAACTGAATTGGACATAATTTCTTTATTAATCTTAGCGAATATAAACTATAATTAACACGTTGACACAATGTACTAATATGGTCACACCAAGTAAGTTTAGAATTAAATATCAGTCCTAAATTATTAAGAGTCGGAACAAATTTTATTGTTTCATCACCCAAAACAAGTGTAGGCTTAATAATGTTCAAATTACTTTTACATAAAAATAATGCCTTACTTTTATTGGGATTAAGCGCCAGTGAGTTAAATTTAGCCCATAATAAGATGGCACTAAGATCTTCGATCAATTTCATTGCTGCCTCATTCAACCCTAATGCTTTACATCCGATGTACAATTGTAAATCATCAGCATGAAAAGAACAATGACGAATTCGCCATGGAAGATCATTTATAAATATAGAAAAAAGCAAGGGACCCAGAATTGATCCTTGTGGTACACCTTGAGTTACTCTACCCATGCCAGAGCAGTTAACACCATGCTTTACAAACTGCTCCCTACAATTCAAATAAGAGTACAACATATTAATTGAAGAGCTAGAAAATTTATAATAATAATAAAGCTTTTGAAGTAGAAGTATATGATTAACACTATCAAACGCCTTAGAGAAATCTAATAAAACCAATAAAGCTTGAGAACCATGCCCATCCAAAATTGAAGAAAGATCATCAACAATGTGTACCAAAGCCGTTGTAGTACTGTGGCCATGCTTATACCCTGACTGAAATTTACAAAGAAAATCAAAATCTTTAAAATGCTGCAGAATCTGGGTTTGCATAACTTTTTCTAACACCTTAGAAAGGGCAGGTACTATACTTATTGGTCGAACATCTTTAAGACTTGCAACAATATCATTTTTTGGAATTGGAACAATAGAAGCAACTTTCCACAAATTCGGAAAAACAGATTTTGACAAACATTGATTAATTATATATGTCACTTGTGGAAGAAACAGATCAATAAATAATTTTATTATTTTAAAATCAATTTTATCGTATCCAATAGCACTAGATTTAATTGAACGGATAGCACCCATGACAATTAGCTCGTCAACACAATCAAAAGCAAATTTATAATTATCATCAGAATCAACAGACCCAATATCTGGCAATGGCAGAACCACTAAATCTTCGCGAAATTTACAGATATCTTTTAAAATATCTTCAGCAGTGAACTTTATGTCAACATTAGCAACAGAACACGAAATACCAAGTTTTTTTAAAATATTCCAAGTAATTTTAGAGTTATAAATATTACCAAAATAAAAACTATACTTAGCTTGATTGATAAACTTAGTAGTTTTATTTCGAGCCTTTTTATAGGAAGCAAAACCAGCATCTAATCCACTCCTTTTATAATTATTATACTTCAAATCTCTATATTGAATTGAATCCAATATAGTCTGGTTTAACCACGGAGCTGTGGGACAATAGTTAATAATTCTTTTACGGGGCACACACATGGAATCTAAATGTAAGAAATTTGAATTAAATAAATCAACAATCATATTTACATCAGAGCAACAATAAAGACTAGACCAAACAAATGAGAAAAAACAATTTACAAAATATTCATGGTTAATTTCCCTATAATTGGGCACAATAGAATAAGTCAACTTATCTCTAGTGCGACAACATTTATAAGAAGCAAAAATTAAATCATGATCCGATATTGAAGGAACAGAATATTGACCATAACTGATAATATTATGTCGGTCAGGCTTAAAAACAACAATCAAATCTAAAAGGCTTTCTAACCTCGTAGCACTAAACGGCAAAAAATGCAAATTAATTATATTAAAACAATCAGTCAATAAATTATTATTTAGCATATTAAAGTTAAAATCACCCAAACAAAACACTTTTTCATATCCTTGTAATAAATCAGTAAGAATATCATTAATACTTGTAATATCACCCCTCGAAGTAGGAGGTGGATTATAAAAAACAACAATAAGGAATTTACTAAACTTACCAAACAGTTTAAATGTCATAAATTCAACTTTACCATTTGAACCGCATGATAACACTTTGATATTCAAATTTGATCGATAGTATAATCCAACTCCACACCACGAGCATTGATACGATCAGACCTCAGAAATTTGTAATTATTTATTTGAAGAGATCTAGTTGAAATTTTGTTATTTAACCAGGTCTCTGACACAGCTAGAAAATCAAAATTAAATTTATGCAAAAGTATTATTATCTCATCTAAATGCAACGTCAAACTACGTACATTCAGATGACCAAAAAATAAGCAATTAGTATTATAATGCGATTTATCCATTGGAATGGAATGATCAATAACATCTAAAGGAGATTTATCAAATTGAATCTCTATATGTATTATAATTTGTGGTGGATGCGCGCTTCACTAAAAAATGATTACTTCTAGATTTATAAACAAACTTCTTTACAAGAATACCAGCCGGCCACGAGGATGCAATTAACAATTGGTCCATATGGTGTATGGAAACTGATAATCTGAACGACGAATAATCTTGAATAAACCCATTGGCACTTTTTGGATTAAATCGATGTATTTTAACATCACTTATATTAAAATGGTCCCGCAAGTACATCTTCACATTATCCACATTAACGTCAGGATGTAATCTTGAAATAAAAACTTGTGAACGCGGCTCCACAGTACGTAAAGTACACTCCATAGCTGTACCAATAATAACATCATTATGCAACTCCAAATTATTTGTAACAGTTACATCATTATCACTAATATGTTGAAAACTAGTTATATTTTCATTAGCCAAACTTACAGGAACAGGTAAATCCATAGGAATAGCCAAACTAAGTTTGTCAGAATACAGCAATTGAGAATTGTGTTCCTGGTGTATGACTTTAGTACTGTAAATACTATTAGTAGGAACAATAAGAACATTACTACTGTGAGGTACTTCAAAACATTTAACTTCCGCAGAAACAGAATTAAATATCGTCTGTTCACACGCTGCAGGTTCAGGTACAACGGAAGTAGAAGCCATATTTGAGGACGAGGTGTCACTTACATTTGGTCCAGATTTACAAACCTCAGCATTAGGTGTGGATGAAGATGGTAATGAACATGGAGTGAAAGGCTTTGCACCCCCGAGCAAACAATCTAGAATCATGCCAATTTGATTTTTATTGGTTGTTGATTTCTACCACATTTCATAAGAATCTCCTAATTTCTTAACCGTGCTGTGCTTAAATTTGATGAGCAATTCTATAATATGTTAGACCTCAAAATATAGCCATAATGTCTGAAATTTTGCTTCTCAGAATGCCAAAATTTGGATACCAGTCATGGGTTTAGATGTGCGATATAAGGCTCATTTGCATATGGCTCCGCCGCGAATCCTTACATCAAATTTTTGTAAGACCAAATTTTTTTATTTTTGTAGCATTTCCTTTGAAATGTTGGGTCATATGGAAATGAACCGATATCGCAACTCACAACTTATCCGGTATTAGTTCTTTAAATGTATTTTAGGATAGCGTAGACAAAGTTCTAACATTGAAATGAGGGAGTTTCAAGAATTTGAACAAAATTTAAATTTTATTTCACCGATCCTAGAGATGATCACGGAGGCTCACCTACATGGACAAGTAGATCAGTGAAAAGCCTATGAGTGTACGGGTTCTAATTAAGATGATTTTTAACTTGACTAGCTATATATCTTTTCAGTAATATCGGCTATCCCAGAAATGTTTACGGGATCTCTTTCCTATATTCGAATAGGTCAGAAGTCTATCAGCATTGTGAAAATGAGGCACAAATAATGATTTTCGCCATGTTCTCCAAAATTTGAAACTTCTTCATTTTCAATTTTATTCTTAACTGGAAATTTTGGTATTTTTGTCATTTAGAACTTTACCGAATTGATATTTCCAAATAAGCTACGAACCCGATTTCTTGTAAACACAATCGAATAACTGAAATTCGAGAAATGTTTGAAGTTTCGACTTTCGGTAGAAGTTTGCCCAATTGACCCAATTAACAGTCCCAAATTATTCATTTGTTATAATAGGCATAACATGTTTTTGTCACGGAATCTAGATAGGAGGATGAAACTAGTCCACTTAATGTGAAATTCATTAACTAAAAATAAATTCAACAACAGAAGAATCTTTAAAATTTCTTAATTCTTGTAACATAGGTATAAAAATCATCATAATATACTAGGCGCTAGTCAGCGGTATAATCATAGCTCTGAACTTCCAAAAGTATAAACCTGATCCTCTAAACATCTCTAGAATTTCAGTTATTCGATTGTTTTTACTGTAAATCGGTCTCAAATAAGGTGTTGGGAACGCCAATTGGGTAAAATTTGCGAAAAGACCTAAATTGCCAGTTGAAATTTAAATTGAAAAGTAAGTGAAGTTTTAAGTTTTGAAAAAACGTGGTGAAAATAAACATTCGTGTCCTGATTTCACAAGACTCATAGAAAATTTTCTGATCTATTTAAATAAGAGATCCCGTCAATATTTATGGGATAGACGATATAACCATAAACGTAAAAATGCCTTTAGACCAGTTAAAAATCATCTTATATCTATCTGACCAAGAAGGCCCCATTACAATCGCTCGGTGTCGATAATTCAAATTGGTGAAACTTCTAAGTCATGTATGACACTGTAAATATATATCAATCAATCGTTATAAATTGGACATGCATGTAAGGTTTTAATTCGGTCATTTGGTCATATATATAGGTGAAGCCTCGTAAACATCTAAAGGTGTTGACAAAACTAATGATTGAATTTGTTTGGTCACTAGTTTTTTTAGTCACTTACAATTTTTCAAAAAAATTAAAAAAAAAAAATTCAAGTGCATCTCATTGCAGGAAAATCATACCGCTTTTATCAAATTTCGTTAGGTAATCGTTAGACGTTTGGTCACCAATGGTTTATTTTTTTTCCGAAAAAACAAAATCAGATTTATATTAATTCAATAAAATTAGGTTCGTCGCTTATTTGGAAATTTCATTTTACAAAATTAATAACAAATCCAATTGGAACATAAAATTTAGATAAAAATATATCTTTTTTTCAAAGAATTGTATCTAAAGTAGTATGAACTGGATGAAATTAAACCAATTAGTAAACTGCTGGATCCCGTATTTATAATTTGTCGTGTTAGAGGGCCACGAATTTGAGTTGTGGTACTAACAGTGAACACCTGTGAAAAAAATCAGAGCACATTTTATGTAGCATCATAGTGAAATGGGGGGCTGGGTGAAGTTAAAAATTAATGGATGAATTTCATCATAAAGCAGCGTCTGTAAGGCCAAGATCATTTTTGGATGTTCTCCGTTGAATAGCTGCAATTTGGTATGCTTCATGTGCACAATTTGGTTTGGTTCCTCAAAAAAATCAGATCGGGTGAAATTGATTCCATCATGTGCAACCAAAATCCCGGATGAACCTGTTGTTCCGAAATTGGATGCAATGGGGTCTAAGAATATGATCCATGGACCTTGCGTAGTACGACTCACCGTGTATGATCGATGGTAAGTGTTTCAAGTGATACCCAAGAGACCTGATTGCCGACACTGTCACATGTAATGACGGATACCCATTGTATCGTAGGCGATTATTAGCGGACAATGGGTGATCTACAGTTGTGAAGGGCAAGATGGGTCGCACCTACACTGTGCATCCAAATAACGATTTATGTTACTATCGTCGTTTTTTGTTGGTGAATGTTCGTGGTCCGTCGTCATTTCAACAACTGAGAACTATTGATCAAATGGCACAGTGGTTAAAGCTTTGCCGTTTGAATCGGGAGGTACAGGGTTCGAATCCCAATAGGGGCACGATTCAAAAGAAAATTTTCCTCAACAGATTACGATCTGTGATTAAAAGGAACACAACTACAACGCCCTATCGGCGTGCAAATGATATGAGCCAACCCATGTTCCATGTCCAACCGTTAATGGGCATCTGTGTGCGACTGCGAGGAGTGTCAACTCTTACAGTTGCTCGACAACGGTTCGGATTGGGACCGACCACATAAAATCCGTAAATATTTTGCGATTATCATATCCAAGTGTTCCCCTTCGAATCCAAACAATTTGTAGGTGAAATATAAGGACGAAAGCAGAAATGGACAATGAGGCATTGATTATCATAGAAGACAAGTGTTGGCGAATATAGTGTTGTCGTATTTGAGCATGATATTACCTAATTGTTTCATGCACGATAATTCAGCCTCGAATTGCAAAGAGAACAACAATACGAGACTGAAAAATTAGCCAAAGCAGTTCGTACAAAAGTTACGCAATTGAGTAAACAACAAAAGGCTGCTTACGACTCTTTGATAGGAGCTATGAACAATGGAACTGGTGGCATTTACTTTGTGGATGCTCCCGGAGGGACTGGAAAAACGTTCTTAATTTCATTACTTTTTGCATTAAAGTTGCCCTGGCATTGGCTTCATCTGATATAGTTGCCACTTTGGTGGAAGGCGGAACTGCACATTTTACACTGAAATTGGCACTGAACATGCGTCGAACTTTTAATTTATTTCGCTATGATGCTACATCAAATATGACCTGATTTTTGGCACAGGTGCCACAAATCAAACTCATTGCCCTATAACACGACAAATTATAAATAGTTTATCCAACAGTTTACGAATTGGTCTAACTTCACCCAGTTCATATTACTTTTAAACATTCGAATTATGTGATATTGATTTTTCAATTTTTTTTCGGCGAAAATTTACTGCTATATCTTCAATAACATATAATTTTCGGCTAATATCAAGAGAATTTTGTACTACCACCTGATACAAAACTGTTGATAAATTATTATTATCGACTGTGCAATTGAAATAGGGTTATTTAGTTTAAGGAAACAAATACACGTGCGTTCTGATCAATTACACAATAGCAAGTGACCATAGTCACAGTATTTATTTAATATAGTGTTAGTGGTTAGTTTTAGTACATATAAAGGGGGGCGCTAAAAGTAAAAATATTTAGAACACCCTCACTCATTTAAATATTAAATTTAATTTGAATACATTTCATTTTTGAGTTAGTAAAAAAAAATTCATGTTTGTTTAATTTTCAATGCATCTCTATTAACCCCATTTTTACCAAACACAGTTTCGTCTTGGGACCACTAACAGCTTTGGTTAAAATATCCGCTGCATTTCCTTCCGTAGGCACGTACTCGAGTTGAATTGTACCATCTTCAATCTTCTCACGTAGATGATGGTAACAAACATCAATATGTTTTGTACGTTGATTATAGCCATCCGTCTCTGACAATTTAATTGCACTTTGATTGTCAACCCAAATTTTGATTGACTTGGCTACCTTTTTATCAAGTTCTTGAACGAAATTTTGTAACCATATTGCTTCACGAATCGACCAGGATACAGCAATATATTCCGCTTCTGTACTTGATAAAGCAACGGTATCTTGTCGTTTACTATTCCATGAAATAGCACCGTTGCTTAATTGGAAAACATATCCAGTGCATAAACGTCTTTTGTCGACGTCAGATGCCCAATCAGCATCACAATAACCAAATAATTCATCGTCGACATTGGATTTCTTGAACCTTAATTTATAGTCCAACGTTCCCTTTAAATAACGAAGAATTCGTTTTACTGCAACCCAGTGAGGCCGACCGAAATTAGTGTTGAATCGGCTCACATCATTCACTGCGAATGCAATGTCAGGCCTTGTGCCCCCAGCAATAAACAATAAGCAGCCAACCAATGACTGATATGGTATCTCAGAAACATCTTGTTTTTCTTCAGCAGATACCGGACACATTGACACTGACAATTTTTGATTTGTGTCACTCGGAGTTGCACTTGGATTTGCATGTTTCATGCCAAAACGTTCGATCACCTCTGATATATAAGCTTTTTGATCAAGAGCAATGCCCCCATTAATATATGTGATATGCAGGCCAATGCATGACGTCGCAACACCCAAGTCTTTCATTTTAAATGCATTACACAACGCCACTTTCAAACTCTTCAAAGTTTCTTGATTTTTCCAAAATATTAAAAAATCGTCAACGTAGATCGTAATGATTAATGATAGATCACTTTTGAAAAATACACATGGATCACTTGATGACTTCTTCAAACCGTATGATTTCAGCATTTGCGTTAGCTTAATGTTCCACACTCGTCCACTTTGTTTTAAACCATATATAGCCCTTTTTAAATGGCAAACCTTTTGTGAACCGTCTGTGAAACCCTCTGGCTGGACCATGTAAATGTCTTCGTTTAAATTACCCTGCAAGAATGCAGTCACAGCATCCATTTGTTCAATTTTAAGTCCATTTTTAACTGCCAACGCCACAATGAACCGAATTGACGAATATCGAACTACCGGTGAATACACTTCTTGATAATCAATCCCGTATATTTGAGAACAACCTTTGGCTACTAATCTGGCTTTGTAACGAACAGGATTACCGGATTCATCATACGTTTGATTTTGTAGACCCACTTAGACTTTATTGGTTTACGTTTTGCCGGTAATTCAACCAACTGCCAGGTCTCATTTTCCACCAAGGAATTGATTTCTTCACTCATAGCCGCCTTCCACTTTGAATTTTCTTCATGTTTAATTGCATCATTATATGAAGACGGTTCTTCAACAGCAAGAAAACCATAGGCCTTATACATAACATACCCATCAAAATTTCGCGGCTTCGGTACTCGTTCGGATCGTCGTAATTTTTGAACTGCTTCAACATCGTCGTCTGGAACAAACGTTGTATCGTTAGCATCCTCATACGTAGTTTCAGTTTCATTTATTGTCAGATCAGCATCACTAAAATTTTCATCTTTTGACGAATCATCCCGACCTGAAGCTTTTGCTGGAGTACTCGTAACGTTTTTTTTGTCGTTGTTTGATAATGTTAAAACATTATCCCTCACTTCAGCTGATACCACTGATTCATCGACTGCAACTGGATCTTTCCATGAAACACTCTTCTCGAAACCATTTTCGTAAAGAAAAACAACATCACGACTGAATTGAATTTCTTTTGTCTCTGGATCAATGCAACGATAACCTTTAACGCCTTCTTGGAAACCAGCAAAGACCATCTTCTTTGCCTTCTTGTCCCACTTACGGCGTTTTTGTTTTGGTACGTGGACCATTACTTTACTTCCGAACAATTCTAGATGACCAATATCGACCCTCTTGCAAAACCAAACTTCTTCTGGTGTAAAATTATCCAAAGTTGCATTGGCAGATCGATTTAAAATGTATGCGGCCATATTGACAGCTTCGGCCCAATATGATACGTCTAACTTTGCATCAAATAGCATACATTTAGCTTTCTCGACTAACTTGTGGTTGGCTCGTTCCGCAATACCATTTTGTTCTGGAGTATATACAACGGATTTTTGATGTTTTATTCCGTGTTTCTTGAAATACTCTTCAAACGATTTATTTATGTATTCGGTGCCATTGTCTGACCGTAAAGCCTTCAGCTTTCTGCCTGTTTCGTTTTCAACCATCGCTTTGAATTCAACAAAACGATTAAACACTTCGGATTTTTCCTTCAAAAAATACACATAAATTTTTCTGGAGCGGTCATCAATAAATGTTAGGATATATTTAGCACCTCCGATCGAACGATTTTCCATGGGTCCATTAAGGTCAGAATGAATGAGATCCAATATATGATCGGAGCGCGTTGTGCTAATCGGAAATGGTCGACGCGTTTGCTTTCCTTCCTTGCAAACCTCGCAATTCTTTATTTCAATTTCATTTCGTTCGTTGAAAATTATACCGTTTACGAGACCGTTTTTCATTTTACACATGTCTGCGAAATTAATATGGCCTAATTTACGATGCCACATTAAACTACTCTTCGATTGAGCCATCATCGCAAAACATTTCGAACGTTGAACGTTTAACTTGTATACACCATTTATTTCGTTGGTTTCAGCGACCAATTGTTTCTTCTCGTTGTAAATATGGCAGCCTGATTGATTAAACGTGACCGTATTCCCGTTTTTAACAATTTGCTCCACTGACAATAGGTTTGCAGTCAAGTCAGGGACACACAAAACTTCTTTAAAGTCAATTTCACGGTCACCAATTACTACCGGCACATTATCGACTCCTTTGACTGCAATTTTATTCGAACTTGCCGACGAAATCTGCTTAATTGGCGTTGACTTTAATTCTGCAAATAATGTTTCAAACGGTGACATATGTTGAGAAGCCCCGCTGTCAATAAACCATTCGCCCTCATGACAGTGTTTGGTGTAACACGCTGTATTAATATTCGTTTCAGCAGTTACAATGAATGCTGATTTTTCTGTAGCATTACCTTTTATATTGTCTTTACCGTTCTTGTTAGGATTTTTACCGTTTTTCTTGGAACCGGATTTCTGTGGACACTTGTCTGCTTTATGACCACGTTTATTACACGAAAAACATTTTATGTTATTGTTCGTTTTTCCACCGTTTCCAAAAAATGCCGAACCACTACCGTTTGATTTTAGCGTTATACTCCGAATCAAGTAATTTAGATTTAATTAGATCTGCCGTAATCTTAGCACCACTACTTTCGAGTCCCATAATCAATGGAGCAAATTCATTAGGCAAACCGGCCAATAAAATACTACCGAGCCATTCATCATCAACTGGAAACCCGATACCGTTTAATTTATTTGCAGTTTCAAACATTTGAGAAATATATTGATTCATGGAGTCACTACTTTCCAATCGAATCGTCACCAATTTCCTCAATAGTCCAATACGACGCGATAAGCCTCTGTCCTGAAACAATTCTTGTAATTTTGTCCATGTTTCAGCAGCTGTTGTTGATTTTTCTATGTGAACATATACTGATGGATCAACACTCAACTCAGTTCTAGCCTTCGCACGACGTAATTTAGATTCATCAGTTTCTGCACCAGTACCGGACACAATACACTTTTCATAATCATTTAATTTTAACAAGTTTCTGATTGTGTATTGCCACGTATGATAGTTTTCACTACCCTTGAGTTTTTCAATTCCATTCCACGCACATGTCATTCGACATTTTTAATTAATTTTCTTGTTTTAAATCGACACAGAAATTTAGAACGAATAATTAACTTTGAGTTTCTTTATGTGTTTAAATCAATTTTTAACTATTGATTTCCAAAACGACACACGTTTTTTGGTCCGAAACACAATTTCACAACTCGATTGAATGACTCAACACCAAAAAAGATGATGAAATATATAAAAAAAAACGAACGAACGTTCTCGAACAATGCTGTTGGACGTCAGTTGAAAAAAAAAACTTTATATATACCGAATATTCACTATTTTCTTTTTTATTTGCTTTAATGTAAAACTTATTTTACTTTTAAACTTGCTTGAGCGTTCCTGGGCCCATAACCTGTTGATAAATTATTATTATCGACTGTGCAATTGAAATAGGGTTATTTAGTTTAAGGAAACAAATACACGTTCTTTCTGATCAATTACACAATAGCAAGTGACCATAGTCACAGTATTTATTTAATATAGTGTTAGTGGTTAGTTTTAGTACATATATAGGGCGGCGCTAAAAGTAAAAATATTTAGAACAAAAACATGCTGACAATGTAGGTTTATTTTTCGGCTGAAATTTTCGGCTAACTTCAGTAGCATTTTTATTTTTTCTTATGTTTTCCACTTTAGACACAATATTCTTTGAAAAACAGATATATTTTTGCTTAAATGGTGAGTTCCAATTAGATTTGTTATTAATTTTGTAAAATGAAATTCCCAAATAAGCGACGAACCTGATTTTATTGAATTAATATAATTTTGATTTAGTTTTTTCACAATAAAAAATAACCAATTGGTGACCAAACGTCTAACGATTACCTAACGAAATTTGATAAAAGCGGTATGATTTTCTTGCTATGAGATGCTACTCGGGATTTTTTTTTTTTGTTGAGTTTTTCATTAATTATTTACCAATCCTGACCAAACAACGATGACCAAACGAATTTAATTATCTTTTTTGTCAACACCTTTAGATTGTTGGAAATTTCTTTAATATTTATAGCGACACTATAAGGGACTCAGGGATATCTCTAATATATAAATGTTAAAGATTATCTAAAAATGTTTCAATTTTAGTACAAAACAAATCCGATTGGAATATTTTTAAATTTAATAGTGTAAATATTTGGTACTATTTTTGGTATGTACATATTTCACAATCATCTAATATCGTATTACTTAAACGTATTACTTAAAAAATCAAAAATTCTAACATGCGATAGGATTACTATTACCTGATGAACATTTCTATTTTTCTGGGATGAAATTCTGAGATAACTTCACACATTATAAAATTGTTTTATTTTTATTTAACGCCCGTTAACGTAACAGTGCTGCTAAAAAAATTTGACCTTTATTTTTATTTTGAATATGCAGTTGCCTGCCCAATAGCGCTGATAAACTAAAACCCTTTCTAATTTTTGTCAGTTTCTCTTCAGCTTATTTAAAAACACATTAGATTTATTACCAGCACTTATACTTTTCCAAAAATACTATGCAATGCACTAAAATTTCCACATTCAACGTGTTTTGTTATCTCAATATAAGTTTCCCCATCTACATGAGGAAAATATATTTCCATTAAAATGAGCACAACATAAATGGAAACAAAAATTGGGAAAACACTATACAATAAAACTAAATATAACCGACTAATTCGTACGCATGTGTGTTCTCATGCAAAACATAATAGGCTGTTCATACATTATAAAGGTCGGATTTTAGCAGAGGGCATTTTTGACATAACAAGAAAATTTTAATAAAAATTTTCCGAAAACAATTCTTCGTGAGCTAATAATCCCCAAAAATTAATAAAAATTTGCTAAATTTTATCTGTGTGTGTGTTTGGCTACCTTTATGTGTCGAATATAAATCGATTTTGAAAATGATATGAAACATAAGTGAAATTTAATTTATAGAAAAAAAAATTTGCCTTGATACCAAATTATGTTGTGTTATAATTAGCGAATTATAAGTATTGTGCAAAAAATATCGTTCAAAATATAAAGTGAAAATAAAAAAAAAATTGGAAATCTAATATTTGGTGCACATACTTTTAAACGTACGAGTAAGTGGTTTTGTATAGTCATAGTTATATAACTAATTTTTGGTGCATAGTAAAAATAACATCGACAATTTATCTTTAGAATCTAGATAATAACAACACACAAACTACACAAATATAACCCCCCCATCTGGATTCTTTTCGATTTTACCGATGGCATAATAAATGTTGCCGTTGTTGTTTTTGTAACGTAGAATACAACGATCAATTCTGTGGGTGTGTGCCTCATATCCAATCAGATTGCTCGTATGCTTTGACGTCACATGATGTCGTATCGCTGTTTGTACAAGCAAAAAATTCGAATACAACAGCAAAATATTTAAATTGAATGTGTGTATTGGCATGAATACATCCATACAAATAAGAGCTGTACACTTTTGTACATACAAAGTAGAAACGTATTTTTTTTTTTTGTATTATACTTAAGACGTTGAATGTACGACGAGTACGGTGAACTGAAAGTGTATATATAAAGCGTCAACCACAAAGGAAATGTGTATACCTTGAAATGTGAACAGTGCAATTTGAAATTTTAATCGTATTAATTTACAGACGAACTGCCATACAATAAAATGTCATGCGACTAGTTTTTATTTACATACAACACACAAAATATGTAAATAGCTAGTGGTAGACTAGTTTTCCATAAACTTAACCTTTTCAAGTTACCCTGATCACCGATGTTTTTTTAGGTACAACTATATTTTGTTACCTTTAGTGCATAAAATTTTGAAATTACTTTACAATGATGTGTGTATGTC
This sequence comes from Nephrotoma flavescens, assembly GCA_932526605.1. Lineage (NCBI taxonomy): Eukaryota > Metazoa > Arthropoda > Insecta > Diptera > Tipulidae > Nephrotoma > Nephrotoma flavescens. The sequence continues at coordinate 69,395,362 of OW052220.1, read as the reverse complement.
AGTCAGTGTATCACGTAACCAAAAATTTTAATCGATTATCAAAATTATGATCACTCTCCGCGAGGGGTCCCAGAATGTAGGTCGGACTGTATAGTTCTGGTTAATTTATAATATTTAAATTTCATTGATTGTTTGCTTGCATAGAAAATAAACTAACAACAAAATTGCGTCAAAATAAAAGTGAAATCGCCGTGAATAATTTGAAGTAGTTTAACCTTTCCAAAATGTTGAATGCTGTTTGGCGTTAGTGATTTGTGGTTGTGAGGCACAAAAAACTAGTTTTAAATTTAGATTTTATTTTTGGATAGTTAAAGATAAGAATTATTTGATGGTCTAAGAAATACCTGCGAACTTTTAAGATGCAGTCTTGACCTCATTACATAACCTCATATATCTTGTTTCTTTAAATATCTCAAGCCATTTTAAGGTTTTTATTTATTTACTAAATGTTCTTGTGAGACCTTGCCCACAAAACGATAGTTCTTCAATATTCGGAAATTCAAAACAAAAACTATGCCGAATATCTAAGGTGAACTGAGTCATTTATTAAGTCACCTACATTTACAGTTCAATGAAAAAAAACTATTCTGATTACTTTTACTTTATGCGGTTATACAAACGAAAATAAAGCTTAGTAATCATTAAAGGGTTTGTCTGTGCAATAAATGCCAGACGGATTATTATTTTTTATATAGTTGGAACCCGAACAGGATTTCACACTAAACGCAACAAGGGATTTGTTTTGGTTTCCTGCGGCAATTTCATCAAAGTGGGGGCATGTGCATCCAGCATTCTTGGCAATCTGAATAAGCTTAGTTCTAAATAGTTGGCTTTTAAGCAATCGGCACATGCGGCAGTTGTAGCCAGCCGCATGCGGTTTAGGTTTATTTTTAAACGGCCATGTCCAGTCAAACTCGCGAGGATTTTTAATTAACTATTTTTTAAGAAATCAGCATATTTGGCTGAACCAGAATTATAATAACCGCAAAATTGTAGAGAAATTATGTTATGCTAAAAGTAACTAAACATAGTTTACAGAGCTCGCATACCAAAAACGACATTCTTCTGGAGCACGGAATTTCTTAGAAATTTTGATTCTAAGGAATTCATATCTCAAAATTATCCCTGATCGACAAACTTGCCTCTATAATATTTTGGCAGACCCATATGTGCACTCAACTTGAGCTAACCCGATTAAAATTGTAATGGAGCGATGATGAACGGCATTTTTTCGAGATTCCCGATCAGTAAAATTTTGAAATATGACAATGCTTGTATACAAATTTCTAAGCAATGTAGGTCTTCCCAAGATTGTTTTTTTAGGTATTGGCACAAGTAGAGTGCCCGTACGGGTCTACCAAAACATTATAGAAAATTTTGACATCAGAATTTTCTTAGAGTGAAATTTTCTAAGAAATTTCGTTCTTAACAAGAACGTCATTTTAGATATGCGAGCACCATTAGAATTTAATTGGATTGACACAAGTAAAGTGCACGTACGGGTCTACCTTAATATTATAGTTGTTCAGGAAAACCCCAATAGCACTAGAGCAAGTATGCTAAGATCGCTGTTCAGGGACTCGGACAACTCCAAGCTGCGGACATACCAAGGGTGTTGTTACTTTGCAATATTGGTACCGCATTTTAAGTCAGATTTTATGCTCGTACTAAACGCCTTTATTCTACCCAGAATTACCTCCGTATGCCCCCAATCTGTATGTTTCTCACCAAATGAAACCATACTCAATAAGATACAATTAGCCGGCCCACGGTTTAATGAAGCGAGCAAAATTGATATTTTGATAGGAGCCAATAAGATTTTCACGATTATGTCCGAAGGGTCATTAGAAGATTCAGAAAATAACCCAATCGCACATAATACTCGACTAGGATGGATCATCGCAGGCAATTTTCAACCTACCAACCAGATCAATACCGCAATTGGATCGCTATCTTGCGAACTTAATCTAGATTGTACCCTTCGCCAAATATGATCAATCACACAAATTTTGTGAAGATTTATTTATTTCAACCACCGATCGAGATTACCAATCGAATCACATCCTGTGCTACTAGGAGAATTATTTAATATGGCTAGAAATCGACAATTGGCCATGGACACTTTCAGCGGAAACCCAGTTTTTATCACCTTTACAAAGAATTTCTTGATGAATATGTCAGACTTGGTCACATGGAAGAGTGTCAGCGACCGACACCAGCTGATGACAGTTACAACCTGCTACACCACGGAGTTTTAAAGGCCGATAGCACTACTATCAAATTAAGGGGGTATTTTTTAAACGAGACATTGCTAGCTGGTCCTACCATGCAAAATAGCTTATATAATATTCTTCTCCTGTTTCGAGTGCATCAAATCGATTTCTGTGCCGATGTCGAGAAGATGTACCGCCTTACAGAACTGAAAAATCATCATTTGTGGTTTACGGTACCTGATATCAATTTAATTGACGGACTGTGCGAACGGTACTCCAAGTTCGACAAAAGTTATGGGAAATGTGTTAGAAAAAGCACAAATGTGAGAGCTGTCTTTTTTCGCGTTTCAAAAATAATTTCATAAAATATACTGTGCTCAGAAAAAAAAATTATCAAATAATAAATAAAAACTTATTGAACATTCACACTAGAACGGTTTTTTTTTGCGCCACCCTGTATTTTTTAAATTATTGTAATCGTTATCTATCAACTTACTGATCTAAATAATTAGATAGTCCCAAACAAATATGTGCTCTATAATGTTATATACCATGATCCTCAAACTTTTTTCCACGATACCATAAAAAAATATTCGTAGTTATTTTGAATTCGAACAACGTGAAGCGTAATCTACGTGATTTTGGCTTTTATCTCGGGAACGGTGCAACATAGGAGAAAATTTCTTATAATGAAAATTGTTTAGTGTCGAGGGGGACGTTTAGTGATGATCTGGAATTAGTGATTTTTTTATAATTAGAACCTAGGCTTCAAAATTTTTCGTCAAGTGTATGGCTTCAGAGATATGAACAAAAATTTATCAGCATTATAGCAAAACAATTTTCTTTAACTTTAAACACTGTTTTATTGTAACGAGGAATAAAAATAAGCAAAATCAATTCTTCCTTGACTTTGGTAGTATCCAAATTAAAAATTTGCTTAATAAATCAAAGAAGAATTGATTTTATTTATTTTTATTTCTTGCGCAACGAAACAGTGTGAGAATTTATAGAAAATTTTAGACAATGTCCAAATTTTAAAAGGAAACGTAGTAACAACTCTACCAGTTTTATTACATTCCTAGTGTTCGCTCGTGTACAAGAGGATAAAAAATATCCGGGTTTTTTTGAGCTACAAACCGAGCGCACCCTATAAATCGGTATATTTTTAACTCCACTTTGTCTTGGATTTTTTCGGGGTTTTTTTGACATCTGAGTTTTGTTTTGAAAAAACTCAATTTTTAATAGCCGGCTAAACTTGATTCAATCATAAACATTTTCGTTAATATTTTATTAAAATTTAAACATCACTTTAGGAAATATGTCACTATATTAAATTCACTGGCAAAGGAAATTGACGTTTAAAATACTGAACTGCCAAATTTATATGCCAAGCTGAAAATAAACGCGTTCACTCGGGTAATAAAAAAACATTCGTATATTTTACTGATGCGAAGTTAGCCGGGGTAAAATATGTCAAAAATATACCGATTTTTTATGTCAATAAACCATCAGTGAACACGCTGATTGTTTCAAAAAACGTTACAAATTCGTTCGATTCCTATAAAGCAGACGAATGTTCTGCAGTCTGATGTTAGTAACTAATAGTTTTTGCTCAATAAAGGCGGTGATACATGTACAGAGTTTGCCTTTAAGGCAAAAAAATTTACCTTATACAAAATTGAGAAATTTTCAATTTAAAATTTTTGCCTATAAGGCGATTCAAGATGGCGGAATTTTAACCAATCAGCGCGCATAATTTTTATGCCTTAAAGGCAAAATCTGTACATGTATCACCGCCTTAAAAATCGTCTACATTTTTTGACGTTTCCTTCAGCCTATTGAAATTTTTGGCGTTGTGTGTTTTATCGAAAGACTTTTTGCGTGCTCGTATTTTCATTTTTATATTTAAAAATTATTCTAGAAATATTAAAAATCTGATCTGGAAAGCGGTAAGTCCTATTTTCAAATATTTTAAACGTCAAAACATTTATTTATCCATTTATTTCAAATTATTTACGTGTACTAAGATTGATATCCTTATTACCCAGCTGCAGAAACATGAAGATACTAAATCGAGCCCTTGGCAAAGTTACGGCTTTGCCCCTGGCAAAGTTATCGTTATTTCCCGTATATAAAATTTTTTTACCGTTTAAAATCTTCGTGCAGCGGTCATGATATTACGAACTTTTTTTTATCGGAACTTAACAAAATGGCAAAAAACATTCAGTCATTTCTATCACTATACTTTTACGATACAAAACAAATGATTGGATTTGGTTCGAAAGTTATGAGTCAGTGATGTCGGAGCATGTAGTGCACACTCCACGTTTGAGACAAATTTTTGATAAAATGTGAAATTATGTAAGAAATAAATTAAAAGTTACGCTCAATGAGAAATGAATTTGGAAATAAAACCCGTAATCCAAAACATCATCCCGACATATCGAAAAGTTCAGACGTTGCGTTATCGTCTATATCAAAAATTCCGAAACTCGAAAAATTTAAGTTGTATGTGAAATGGGAGGAGATATTTAAATCGACGAAAGTGGAATTCTGATTTTATCACAAACTTTGGAAGAGCGATATGAAAATGGCCGATCAGAATATGTAATCGTAGTGTCAATTACTTGAACATTTTACATCGGAATTAAATCAGGTAGTAGCAACGTCGTTTAAGTTTCATGGTGTGAGGACTTCGAATAGCCGTTTGGTTGAGGATATTGCTCCTGTGATATGTCTAAAGGGGATCCTGCATTTTGGTATAGCATTACGGAATAAATGGGAATGGCCCCCATATTTTACAAAGATGGTGGTCGTTGACGATAACAGTTAACAGTGGCTGGTTAGCGTTACAGAATCATGATCAACGACTCATGCCGTTACCAGTTTACGATTTTGGTTTGAAGAATACACACACAAAATACGCGTATTAAGGCGCACCGTTTATCCATATGCCATATATGTTCCCCCACCATATGATCGACCTGTACATTGACATGGACGGTCGGTCAGCCATGAATTCTGCACTCCGTCAGAGGGTCTTAGTTGTGTTTATTAACATCACCGAATGTAATCGATGACGAAAATTTGATTTGCATCTAGCCTCTGATGGGATTCGAACCAAAGTAACTCCCGGTCCAAGTGCCGAACCTTTAACCACTGCACCACTTGTCCGGTTGAGGAACGAAAGACAGAAGGATGGTCTTGGATCACACAAAAATTTTGATACAAGTTTAGTTCATAAATCCACCGCTTATTTTTCGATTGTCATATAATATATACGTATTGTATATAATTGAAAAGGTCTTGAAGAGAAGGTCATTTTTCTAAAACATCATAGTATTTAAAACTACCGTTGTAGCGCTGGAAGAAGTTACCATTTTCCTCATTCCCATATAGATCATTTGAAAGGTCTTGGTAAAAGCAACAATTTTGTTATAAGTTCTTTAGTCGATAAATTCACCGTGTTGGGGTTGGTAGCTAATTAGTGACATATTATAAAATATAATGGGTGATTCATTATGAGGTACTTTTTTTTCATTATGAGGTAACTATTTTTATTATCATAAAAAAGATCCATTCTTTACATTTATTTTTTAAGACTATTTCTTTCAAATGTTGCTCATAACTGCGGCTAACATGGTCCATTCTGAAGTTCCAATTTTCTATGACGCGTTCGAGCATTTCGAGTGTATTTGGCCAATGACGCGAGTAATGCTGGCGTTTAATCTCTCAATCGTAACCAGCTTATCTATGTAGGCTTCGGACTTTCCGTAGTCCCAAAGGAAAAATTCTAAAGGTGTGATATCACAAGATCTAGGGGGCCAATTCACTGGCCCGAAGCGTGAAATTAACTGTTTGCCGAATTGTTCGCCATGGTTTCACGGACTGTGTGGCAAGTAGCGCCGTCTTGTTGGAACCAAATGTCGTCAAGATCACGGGCTTCAATTTCAGGCAGCAAATAGTGCGTTATTCCACCAGCCCATAAACCATACCAAACCGTTGTTTTATCTGGATATAATGATACCAATTGAGATCCTCTTTGGATGGCTCTTCAGCCCAGATACGGCAATTTTGCTTATTAACGTAGCCATTAAGCCAGAAATGGGCCTCATCGCTGAACAAAATTTTGGTCAAAAATAGTGGATCTTCTTCAAGATTTTCAAGAGTCCAAAGACTGAAACGGCGACGACTATTGCCTATCATTACTTATAAATTTTTCCCATCTTTCTGGCAATGTGTGGATGCCACGCCAAAAAACCGTTCTTCCTTTGAGACAAAACCAGTTAGCGAGCCATTTTCGTACATTTTTGTAGGAAGTGAAGAGCTCCTCAGCAAGCCCGTGCTCCATCGATGCAAATAGTGATAATTGAACCGAACCAAGTCTGGCGAGTAAGCCGCATGTGAAAGTATTTCCCAATTAAGTGCTTCCAACGTTTCCATGACCGGTTTTGCTTTGTATGATGGTGCATTTATCATGAGGCAAAATCACATTGTGTTGCCTTTTATCATATTCTTGTTGTTGGCGGCATTCAAAGTAAAATAATCAGCTCAACATAAATCACACGATTTGGCCTTGCAGTCGATGTCGGTGGTTTTCCTGGATCCACCCAAAACATCTCGCGCTTTGGATTCTCAAAATTGACCCATTTTTCATCGCCAGTCACAATTCGATGGAGAAATGACTTTCTTTTGTATCTGGCGAGCAACTTTTCGCAAGTGGTTTATCGATTTTCCTGTTGCCTTTCACTCAGTTTGTACGGAACCAATTTCTCAGCTTTTGAATCTTTCCCATCGCTTTTAAACATATGGAAACGGCTTCTCGTGACACATTCAATTGATCCGCGAGTTGTTTTTGCGTTTGAAGGCCATCCTCATCCAACAATGTTGAAGTTCACTGTCTTCAAACTTTTTTGGTGGTCCGCCACGTGCTCCGTTTCTCACGTCAAAATCACCACTTTTGAATTTTTTAAACCACTCATAGCATTCTGATTTATACCAAGGCACAAAACTCAACATTTTTAACACGTAAAAAGCTTGCGTTATTGTATGAAACTTGTGTGGCTATGGACGGTACATTGAGAGGTGGCGCCATTTATTGGAAAATTCCGGTACCATATTTACACACGTGGGATGTAGTCATTTCTTGACGGTCAAGACTGTCTCAAGTTTGTCGTGAGTTGGATCGATTTCAACTACTAATTTTTGACTTCATCGAAGTAAGATGGATGGGTCAAGGCGATTTTTATGAACAATCAGAGTACTATCTAATGTTTAGTGGCAATAATGATTCTTGAACCGAAGAAGTTGGAATTTTTTTAACACGTAGCTCTACTGAACTATTCAACTGAATGGAATTCGCCTTTGTACATCCTCTTTATCGATTTCAAACGGGCCTTTGATAAAATATTCAGAAAAGCTATTTGTACAGCATCGCTAACTCTCGGAATTCCGGAAACAATCGTAAAACTTATCCGTGAATTATATAGAGATTCCGCCTGCAGAGTTCGCTTTAAGGACAAAAACAGGGACAATTTCACCATCTTCAAAGGAGTCAGGCAAGGATGTGTCCTCTCACCTACACTTCTTTGGTTATTCTGGATCAGGTTATTGCGCAAAACAACATCGATGCACCAAATGGCATTCAATAGCGCCTGAATGGAAGGCTCACCGATCTCGACTACGGCTATAATGCTGAAACAGCTGGCATAAGGCTTAACAAAGCCAATAATCACCAACGATGCAACGATAGTCATAGACGGCGTGGAGAAATACTACTACTACCCTACTACTTAGGGATCCTAATTACTAAAACGGGCGGATCCGAATCAGACGTAACAGTCCGCTTAAACAAGGCGCGCTTTGCTTACTGTTCATTAAGCAAAGTTTGGTATTTATCAACAATAGAGTCTACAGCGAATCTGTTGCATGTATTAGCCAAACACGGATCTACCCTAACAAATAAGGAGCCAATCACCACCGAAATTAAACGTAGGAAATGGCAATGTGTAGGGCACACTTTGCGAAAACCAGACAATGACCTTGCAAAAATAACCTTTGAATGGAACCCTCAAGGTAGGCGAAACCCCGGACGCCCATGGGCGCATGGCGTGAAATCAAACATCTGGCGAGAGACAGGCGGCGCTAGAAGGAGGTCGTTTCCGCTCTATGCTCCTCCTAGGAGCAATATCTTTTTTTTTTGTTTGTTTGCTTTTATTATATTGTCAAAAAATGGAGGACACAAACAAAGAAAAAATATTAAGAAAAAAATTTTGTCATTTCCGGTTGAAGTATTTACATCATACTGCTTCGTGACCTCCGACTAACCAACACTATCCGAATGTTGAAATCAGCAGAGGATTTCTGAAATCATCCTACCTTTCAGGTTAAAGTCGTGTGTGAAAAATTGTGCAGCTTTGGTTTTGGGTGAGGAACCATTTTTTCATAACTTCCTTAATGGAAATGATGTTCGAAATCTTTTATGAAATCATAAAGCGAGTACGGTATAGCCAAGCGTCGCTAGCTCCTCTTATAATAAGGCCTGTTTTCATCAAAAGATTTTAATTTTTTATGGCTCCAAGACACGAGCCATAAAAAATTAAAATCATTTAATATAAGAGCAGGCCTTATTATAAGAGGAGATAGCGAGCGTTGTACAGCGACAAAATAATATTAATCTGACAAATTGATAAAAACAATAGTTAAAAAGTGTAGATTACGCTTTAAGTTAACTTTAACAATTAACGAGAAACTAGTGTTTGCGGATCGCTTAAATATTATGATTGGTTTTGTACATTGCATAAGACCCATCTCTATATGATTACCACTAAATGACTGCCATCATACATTTGCATAAAATCTACTTACGTACGATTAATCTAAAAATTATTAATCCGAATGAGACAAAGCCGAATGCGTCAATCTTCAAAGTAAACATATTTTTGACGGCTAATTTATTTGAATTATACATCTTTGCTCAGACGGTAAGTCAATAGTCAGTTTAAAGACTTTCAATTATATACGACACCCAACAAAGCAACATTTCCGCATTGCAGCGTTGGTCGAGTATACACACATGACGTACGGTATACACAACTTGTGACTTTAGTTTATGGACACGCTTAGTTAGTTCTTTGGACGTCATTGAAAGTGTTGATCTATACACATGAGAGTTAAAAATCAAAATTTCATTCAATTGAGCATAGTTACGTCTAGTACTTAGAAAATATTTGACCTAAACTATTATTTAATTGACTAATTTATTATTTGGTTAAATTGAAAATAGTTTTTCGAATTTCTCTGTGCTATCGAAAACATATTTCAGTTGAACCGTAAATGATCCCAGTGCGTTGAATGTACGCCAAAACAATTTAATTTACGACTTTTCTCGATTTAGTGACGTGCTCTGTTGACCCGAACTTTTCATACACGTTTTATCACGGGATTTCAAACAAAATTTATGCTCAACAAATATTACATTCATTATCTAAAGAATCATCGTTAGCTTGACACCCGCAGATGTGAGATAAGAATTTCATAATTGCATTTATATAAAAAAAATGTATGTTTTTATCTAGATTTGTTTAGTTGACATAGCATTGCATAATTTTTATAATCGTTTTTAACATACTAAAGTACTTTCAATAATGGGATTTTAGTGTACTCGTTAATACATTTTTACACTTTATGACGTCTATTGAAAGTGCTTGATTTACGAGGGTGTGAATAGATGAAATTTAATGCGCCGCATTTTTTTTCTAATTGTCTATCATCAAAAATTTTGTACGTAGGCCATCAATAATTAAACTAAATTTATGTCAATTAGAAATATCAATCAAAATTTTGAAAGTGCCTAACGTTGTTTCGCAACTATGTGTGTGGTTTATACAAACAAGTTGTACACACATGTTATAGACATTGAACTAAATGTAATATATTTTTACAGTGTTGTAGATTACATAAACTATTTTGGAGATAATAAAATGGCATTGAATTACTACATGAAATAAAATTTGTTAAACTATCATTTTTTAGTATATGCAACTTAACTATGTAAAAAATGTTATCAATTAAAGTAGCAAGCCATGATTTCATTCGCGTAACTTTACGCAATCTTGAGAATTAGAATATTAGAGGTCAGTTTTCGAATTAATCAAGTGTTTGAATCTGAACTTATCATAGCAAAAGAAAAATTTTCAACACAGTTGGCTTCTTTATCAGTAAGTAGTGAAGGCACTGATACTTGTAGAATTGTTGCGTTTAACTGCGAGTTCATACGACGGATAAAAATCTCGGATTTTTCTATCCCAGATTTTTTTTCAATATTTTCAACTTTTTTATATGAAAAGAGGCGTACCCGTTGTATAATTTACGTGATGTAATTGGTTAAAACGATGGGATAGTAAAATCCGAGATTTTTATCCGTCGTATGAACTCGCAGTAAGGCATAAAAATTCTACTCGTTGATTGATTAAAGGTGTACCATCATGGTAAGCATGCAGCACTATTTGAAAATATAACGCGTTTTCATTGTTGAACAATATTTCAAAAATTATGAATCTTGGCCTGCTACAGTTCGCAAATTTCATACAAAATATGGTCGGAATATTGATTTAACTTCGTCAACGGTGAAGAGACTAATTGAAAATTCAAAAAGACCTGATCAATCGGGAACACTAAACATACTGGCCGACCAATAACATGCCGTTCAAATGATAATATCGAGGCAGTGCGTGCGAGTGTTGGTGAAAGTCCAGGAATATTGAGTCGGTGTCGTAGACAAGAACTGAAAATTTTAAGAAGCTCTCTACAGCGTATACTCTACAAAAATCTGCGTCCCCATGCTTACAAAGTTCAATTGGCACAAGAACTAAAGCCTAATGCCGATGTACAGGGAAGAGAGTTTGTTGAATGGATTAGTGAACAACAAAAATTAATCGTCAAAACTGCCGCATTTAAATCGCTGAAGTTGGCCCGAAATATCAACCTGAAATTTGTGGTTTGTTTCTTCGCTCAAGTGTAACCATCCCGAAAAAAATGTACGTATAGAAAAATTTCGTGTAGTCGAACTACAAGTATATTATTACCTGTTTTATTTTCTAAAGTAATATTAGAGTAGTAATGTAATATGATAATATTTTGTCAAATCTAAAACAAACGGTAAAATATAAAAAATATTATAAATTTAAAAGTTTTTATTGCGATAAAAAGGTATATGAGTGCATACTTTCTTTATGTAACCGGATTAAAACTTAGCCCTCAAATATATTGATAAGCATTTATAAAAACAATATCGAAATTTTTGTAAGGCGAAATCCTTAATGGAGCCAACACTATAAATGACACTAGTGACGAATAGCTAGGGAACAAGTAAATGATCCTTGAGAGACCCATTTACTTATCATATACACGTATAAAAAAATGAAAATGTTTATTTATATTTACTTATATACGAGCATGGAAGACTCCTATGTAATTAATATAATGAATCATTGAACGGCTGCTTTGTATAATGAATAGGAAGCAGTGTTCTATAATTATTTTTGTGGGTGGTCTTGTGGTTTTACCAAGTAGACTTTAATTTCTCTGCAAATCCTAGAGATAAATCTATGTGGTGGCGTATACCCACAGAGAGGTCTTGGTTATTCCGATCTATCCTAAGCAGCCCAGGTTCATATCATGAACAGAAAACACTTTTTTTGAATTATTTTTGTGAGTAATTTTGTAATTTGACCAGGTAGAATTTAATTTCTCTGGTTCCAATCCTAGAGATAAATCTAAGTGGTAGCGTATTCCGGCAGATAGGCTTATATTATTTCGATGTACCCTGAGCGCCCCAGGTCCATATCATGAACAGAAAACACTTTTTTTGAATTATTTTTGTGAGTGATGTTGTAATTTGACCAGGTAAAATTTAATTTCTCTGGTGCCAATCCTAGAGATAAATCTAAGTGGTGGCGTATACCGGCAGATAGGCGCTGGTTATTCCGATCTACCCTGAGCAGCCCAGGTCTATATCATGAACTGAAAACACCTTTTTTGAATTATTTTTGTGAGTGATTTTGTGATTTTACCAGGCAGACTTTAATTTCTCTGCTTTCAATCCTAGACATAAATCTAAGTGGTGGCCTATACCAGCAGACAGGCGCTGGTTATTCCGATCTACCCTGAGTAGCCCAGGTTCATACCATGAACAGAAAATACTTTATTTGAATTATTTTTGTGAGTGATTTTGTGATTTTCCCAGGAAGACTTTAATTTCTCTGCTTTCAATCCTAGAGATAAATCTAAGTGGTGGCGTATACCGGCAGATCGGCCCAGGTCCATATCATGAACAGAAAACACTTTTTTGAATTATTTTTGTAAGTGATTTTGTCATTTGACCAGGTAAAATTTAATTTCTCTAGTTCCAATCCTAGAGATAGATCTAAGTGGTGGCGTATACCGGCAGATAGGCGCTGATTATTCCGATCAACCCTGATCAGCCCAGATCTATATCATGAACTGAAAACACTTTTTTTGAATTATTTTTGTGAGTGATTTTGTGATTTGACCAGGTAGAATTTAATTTCTCTGCTTTCAATCCTAGAGATAAATCTAAGTAGTGGCGTATACCGGCAGACAGGCGCTGGTTATTCCGATCTACCCTGAGTAGCCCAGGTTCATATCATGAACTGAAAACACCTTTTTTGAATTATTTTTGTGAGTGATTTTGTGATTTTACCAGGCAGACTTTAATTTTTCTGCTTTCAATCCTAGAGATAAATCTAAGTGGTGGCGTATATCGGCAGATCGGCCCAGGTCCATATCATGAACAGAAAACACTTTTTTGAATTATTTTTGTAAGTGATTTTGTCATTTGACCAGGTAAAATTTAATTTCTCTGGTTCCAATCCTAGAGATAGATCTAAGTGGTGGCGTATACCGGCAGATAGGCGCTGATTATTTCGATCAACCCTGATCAGCCCAGATCTATATCATGAACTGAAAACAGTTTTTTTGAATTATTTTTGTGAGTGATTTTGTGATTTTACCAGGCAGACTTTAATTTCTCTGCTTTCAATCCTAGACATAAATCTAAGTGGTGGCGTATACCGGCAGACAGGCGCTGGTTATTCCGATCTACCCTGAGTAGCCCAGGTTCATATCATGAACTGAAAACACCTTTTTTGAATAATTTTTGTGAGTGATTTTGTGATTTTACCAGGCAGACTTTAATTTTTCTGCTTTCAATCCTAGAGATAAATCTATGTGGTGGCGTATATCGGCAGATCGGCCCACGTCCATATCATGAACAGAAAACACTTTTTTGAATTATTTTTGTAAGTGATTTTGTCATTTGACCAGGTAAAATTTAATTTCTCTGGTTCCAATCCTAGAGATAGATCTAAGTGGTGGCGTATACCGGCAGATAGGCGCTGATTATTCCGATCAACCCTGATCAGCCCAGATCTATATCATGAACTGAAAACACTTTTTTTGAATTATTTTTGTGAGTGGTTTTGTGATTTTACCAGGCAGACTTTAATTTCTCTGCTTTCAATCCTAGACATAAATCTAAGTGGTGGCGTATACCGGCAGACAGGCGCTGGTTATTCCGATCTACCCTGAGTAGCCCAGGTCCATACCATGAACAGAAAATACTTTATTTGAATTATTTTTGTGAGTGATTTTGTGATTTTCCCAGGAAGACTTTAATTTCTCTGCTTTCAATCCTAGAGATAAATCTAAGTGGTGGCGTATACCAGCAGATCGGCCCAGGTCCATATCATGAACAGCAAACACTTTTTTTGAATTATTTTTGTGAGTGATTTTGTGATTGGACCAGGTAGAATTTAATTTCTCTGGTGCCAATCCTAGACATAAATCTAAGTGGTGGCGTATACGGGCAGACAGGCCTTGATAATTCCGATCTACCCTGAGCAGTCCAGGTCTATATCATGGACAGAAAACAGTTTTTTTGAATTATTTTTGTGAGTGATTTTACCAGGCAGACTTTAATTTCTCTGCTTTCAATACTAAAGATAAATCTAAGTGGTGGCGTATACCGGCAGATTGGTCTCGGTTATTTCGATCTACCCTAAGCAGCCCAGATCCATTTCATGAACAGAACACTTTTTTTGAATTATTTTTGTGAGTGATTTTGTAATTTGACCAGGTAGAATTTAATTTCTCTGGTTCCAATCCCAGAGATAAATCTAAGTGGTGGCGTATACCGGCCGATAGGACTTGGTTATTTCGATCTACCCTGAGCAGCCCAGGTCCATAACATGAACAGAAAATACTATTTTTAATGATTTCTGTGAGTGCTTTTGTGATTTGACCAGGTAGATCTTAATTTCTCTGGTTTCAATCCTAGAGATAAATCTGAGTGGTGGCGTATAACGGCAGATAGGCGCTGGTTATTCCGATCTACCCTGAGTAGCCCAGGTCCATATCATGAACAGAAAACACATTTTTTGAATTATTTTTGTGAGCGATTTTGTGATATGACCAGGTAGAATTTAATTTCTCTGGTTCCAATCCTAGAGATAAATATAAGGAGTGTCCAAACAGTCACTGTTTGGTGCAGATATTGGGCAAGACGCGTTGTAGGATCATACTGTTTTGAAAATGAGGCTGGCCAAGCAGTTGCTGCTACTAGTGCTCATCTGTATATGATAACCGAGTTTGTTTTGGTTAAATTGGATGATATTGATGTTAATTAATAAAATTAATAAAAATGATAAAAAAACGACTTGCAATTAATTTGAAACCTCAAATACCATTACTCATATCCTGTCTAATTGAAATGATAAGGCTCTATCGATCATAAAATAATTCTCAAAACTATCACTCACTATTACGCTATCTTTGGATCGAGTGTTTGTCCAACGAGCTGGAACTAGTTGACCATTGTGTATGTGTAGTTCAACATCGGTATAGTTTGCGGCCTAATATTCCCCATTTTGATTTAATAAAAAATTATGCAGGCATTGTGGCCTTAATACATTTTTTTTATAGTAGTTTGGGCTGGATCAACAAAAAACCGGTATTAGGGAATGACAACATTTGTTTTTTCTAGACACTCCAAACGCAAGCCAAAATACCAGAAGAGTTTTCAATTTTTCGATCCGCCCGACTCAAACGATACTTAAAAACCCGTTGTGTAATAGTTAGGAATGCCTCGTCTGTCTCGCGATTTACAGATAAGTCGCAACTTGTTGAAATACTGGAAATATTTTATTTGTCATTTATATTTCAAGTTATTAAAAATGTAATTTTGCGAAAATTTACAATAATAATGTTTTGGAAAAGCTGTTTCCCAAATATATTCTTTGAAAATCACATAATCACTTCTGCGGCAGCGGGTTCCAATATCTACGTACGTAAAGAGGTAATTTGCATCAGGAATACCCATTAGCATCGAAATGTTCGTTCCTTTATAATTTAACATTCTTGAGCCACGAATCGATGGCCATCTAGATGTTTTCCATCGATGGTTCCCATACAGTTTGGGAAGTTTCTTTTGTTTACAAAACCGCCTGTTATATTGTGTTCCAATACTGTCGGTTTTTAAAATGTTGAGGCAGGATACTTTCAAACCTAGCAACACCTAAAGTATTTCACATTGGTCTCTAATATTTAAACTCCCAAAAAAATAAAACTAAACAAAATAAAGCGATTCGATACGATCATGCAAGAAAAAATGTTGGGAGTTGGACTATGCTTAGATAATTATATGGGAATCACGGAATATAATTATATGGGAGTAGATTTAATGGATGGCTTGTTCATGCTCGGGCCATATTCGATTGAAGACAAGCAGTTATTCATTGCGATTATTGGAAGACCATCACAAAGCGCGCAAAAAACTGAAACTGATTGTGGTACATCAAAGAAAGCGTATGCTTCCCGCAAGATATTCGGTTTGATGATTTTATCTACTGGCCTGATATGTTAGAGACAACCGGCAAAAAACTATGGTTGCAAATCCAAGACCCAAATGTTTTGCTTGAAATTGAATGAACTTTTATTTGCCGCCAGCATAAAACGATTGGAACGTTTGAGTTCAATAAAATATGTTACTCCAAGCCCTGACAAAGCGATAAGCAGAATTTGTTATATTCCTGTTCAATTCCATTACAAAAAAAATGTAATTTTAATTTGATTTAATTTTAATGGTTAAATGTACTTTCTTTACAAAAAAAACCAACCCACAAATAGATTTTGAATGGCATCGCAGTCATACTTCTACTATATTTTCGAGCATGTTTGATACTCGAAATTTGGTTAACATTTTCAATAATGTCATTTTGTTCAAGCAAGTGCCTCTCGTTTCTTCTACTGATGCACCGACGACAATTTTTTCCATATTGAAAATATATAGGGAACAGGTGCTTGGTCCAAGCGATAGCGGAAGTTTGACACAGGGATGATATTTTCGATACTATAGTACTTTTTTCGATACTTTGGCTGTATGAAAAGTACTTCGATACTTTCGAGCAAATTTTAGTACTTTCGAAAGCAAATAAAAAGTAATTCGATACTTTATGTCGATTTTTAGTACTTTCCTAAACAAACATGATTTTTTTATAAACAAACCCTATGTTTTTCAATAGCCAATACTTTTAAAAACAAAAAACAACAATTATTTGGGCATTGGCAACATTTCCAAGATCGAAATATCGAATAAAGAAAAAAAGATATGAGCGAAGAGATTGAGAAAAACGCAACTTCGTTTGGTAATTTTTTTCTTCATTTTAATTATTTGATGGCGGTAGATGGTTGTTTACAGTACTTTAATGCTAAACTTTGTGATAACTAATACAGTAAAACCTCGATTTAACGGACTAATGAGGAGTCCGTTAAGTCCTTATGTCCGTTAAATTCGAATGTTTTTAAATTTAATCGACTATAGATTTTGCACTTGGTTTGAAATATGGCCACCTAGGACAGAACTTTATATACGGTTATCTCACCGATTTGAAGGGATTTTGTTTGTTGGATGGAAATGAGATTCATAAACAGTTTTTGGAAGAAGTTCTGGAATATGGCCATCTGGTAAGGAACTCAGGCATTCCTTAGCTGATTATGTTGGGATTGGGTGTGTTGGGTGAAAATGAGATTCTCAAATTATTATTGAATGAATTTCTGGAATATGGATACCTGGGATGGAACTCGATCATGTTATTCTTAAATGATGTTTGGAAGAAGTTCTGGAATTAGACCACCTGGAATGAAACTCTTAATCGATTGTGATAGGATTTTGTTTGTTGGATGAAACAGAGATGCATAAACAGTTGTTGGAAGAAGTTCTGGAATATGACCACCCGGTATGTTGGATGGAAATGGGATTCTAAAATGAGTTTTGGAAGAAGTTCTGGAATATGGCCACCTAGGACGGAACTCGAACAATTCTTAATCGATTATGATGGGATTTTGTTTGTTGGATGGAACAGAGATTCATATAAACAGTTTTTGGAAGAAGTTTTGGAATATGGTCATCTGGGACGGAACTATTTAATTTCTTAATCGATTATGTTGGAATTGATTATGTTGGGTGGAAATGGGTTTTTTGAACGAATTTCGGAAGAATTTCTGGAATACAACCTCCTAGGACAGAAATTGAGCATTGTGGATGAAATGAGATTATCAAGTAATTTTTGGAAAAAGTTCTGGAATATGGCCATATGGATTATGCGATCTTGTACTGCAAGTACCTCAAAAGTGTAAATTTTCGCTGTTCGCATGTCCTGATATCTTAGAAGACATCATATTCCATGTTCCCGTGAACAAATTTCGAGGTCGTTGTTGATAAGAATAATATAATTTGTGTAGAGATCATAACGTGATTTTTTGTGAGAGTAAGTAGATGACCTGCCGCTCCACCCACTAACCCTACGAGTGAGTTACTTACTGGTGATAGATGTAAAGGCATCCAGCCTTACCAGAAACATGTTAGCATCACGAACCGCTTGCTTCAAGAAAAACGCCCGCTTATTATCGAGTTCCGCCCCCTAGTTTAAATTACCGAGTATCGTGGCGATATTCCAGAATGTCTTAAACAAATCATTTACGAGATTTAAAGAGTAGATTTCTTTTCCATTTGACATACCCAATCCTATCATAATCGGTTAAGAAGTAACCGAGCCCTAGGTGGCCATATTCCACAACTTCTTCTTTCAAAAATCATTTAATAATCCCATTTCTATCAAACATACCCAATCCCATCATAATCAGCTAAGAGTTGGTTGAGTTCCGTCTCAGATGGCCATATTCCAGAACTTCTTCCAAAAATCATTTAAGGATCCCATTTTCATTCAGCATATCTAATCCCATCATAATCGGATTAGAATTGATCGAGCTCCGTCCCAGATGGCCATATTCCAGAATTTTTTCCCAAAATCATTTAAGAATCAAATTTCCATCCAACATACCCAATCCCATCATAATCGTTAACCGAAAAATGGAAAATAAAAAATTGTTCGTTAAATCGAGCTTCCGCTAAATCGAGGTCGGTTAAATCGAGCGTCCGTTAAATCGGGGTCCATTAAATCAAGGGTTTACCGTAATATAATTTTACAATTTAATATAATATGAATAATGACTGATTATTAAATAATGAAATATTGTCCAATACTAAAAATAAATATTATTTGTCATAAACTAAAATTTCGACTATGTTTTTATTTCACTTCATCTTATACAAAATTAACATCCTGTCGATTTCAACAATTTGGTTAAAACGCGTATTGATTTAATAAGTTCGGTTGTTGGAAAACTTTGAAAATTGGGTAAGAATAAATTTATTTTATCAAGGGCTGCAAAAACAAATAAATTTGGTGCAATATTCCACTAAATTTTCTGTTACATGCAACAGCTTTCTCAAAGTAAGTTTCTTCTAACAAATTATATCACCAGCTAGCGATGGAAATTTTTTATTCATTATGTATCTCTTTTTTTACTAGAGCGGAATAAAATATTAAAAGTGATCCTTAAAATGACAAATTGATTGATCTCCGAAGTAAAGGAACTCGGTAAATGAAATCCATTGTATTGCATTTGATAATTAAGTTTGGTTAAATCGAAGTTTGCGTGCGATTAACATTTTCAAATGAATTTACGTATGGCTCTGCAAATGTATTTGAAGTGGTCTGATTTGTGTAAAAGTTGTATCACATATTTTGCATAATGCATATTTTCCGACAAATTATCATTAACCCTTCCGCGTGGGAGTTAAAAGTTTCAATTACTATGTGAGTTGCGTGAGGAGGAAATTAAACGAAAACTTTTAAATGTGTGTCATATTGTTTTTAATTTATTTAATTAACACAAGAACGCTCTTCGGGTGAAATTTCACCCATTAATGATTTTAAAGTTATTTTACTTTTTTATTATGAAACTCTGGATGGTTAAAATTATTGAATTCGTTTGTATTATTAAGCATAATAAAAAAGGATGCTGAATTATTTTCCAAACGTAAGTAACAGCTGATTTCACCCTTACATGTATGGCCCACACTGCATGTGCGACTCATGCGAGACACAAGTACTAATTGCAAATACTTTCTTATTGTATCTAGTAGTTCGTACTAGTTCGTGCTTGTTTATATATATTTTCAACTCTAGCCACTTGCACGTGTACGTTATAAATTGTAAACTTAGGCTGGGGGCCAATTCTCAGGTAAATCGATTAGTACAGTAAATTGAAATTTTAGTACAAATTACTTTTCAAATCGTACCAATTCTCTAGTAAATAAAATTAGGTAAATGCAGCTTAAAGGGATACATGGTTTGTAGGAATATACAAAAAGTGGTATGTACACAGTAAGAAATCGGTCGTTCTTCCCAAACGGTGAGTTAAAATTACGCGGAGTTAATATTATTTTAATAATTTTTTATTAATAATAATTACTCTTATCTTAGTAGTTCAATAATACCTCCAAAAGAATAATTATTCTAACGTAAAATAATTGCTAGGCGTAGTTAAATTGGTTGGTTGTTAAAATTTAACACCAATTTGTAGTTAATTATCAGCTATTTGTGAAATAGTGTTAAATTTTTAAAATAAGAAAATATAGTAATAGCAATAACAATCTAATGTATCTCCTTTTAACTCGTTTTTATTCTTCATTATATCATTCCATTTATAGTTGTTATTTTTAGCTTTGTAAAATATTTAATCAATCTTCTCTGGCACCCCCAAGCCTAATAATTGTAGATTCAAAAGGGGTATAATACTAATGAATAAATATAATAAAAATTTAGTAGTCGTAAGTATAATGTTTGGAATATGATAGGAACACTGAATGCAATTTTGCGTACAATTATATATGTCACATGTTATAATACCTTTGCTCAGATTATCAAGATGAATATTCTAAAACTATTTTTGTAAAAGTTGTTCATGTTTTTGAACATATCACATCAAAATATTTAATCGAGCACTCAAGTTTGTACATTGCGACCCGTGGCACTCGAATAAACAGAAATACTTACAAATAAAAACAGCCAGCCATTATTGTTTAGATAGTACTGAGTGCGTTTGCTGTCAAACATGATAACTTAAGAATACAAATTTCGATAAAAAAATACTAAGATGCTATACTACAAACCACAAACTAACAACAAACTTTGTTAATTTGTTTCTTATCTACTTCTTGTAGGATCTACATAAATCAAATTTGCAAATTTCAAATGGTTTGTTGACCATCTTGTATCCAGTTATAAAGCATATTACTTTCAGTTTATACCCTAATACTTAAGTTTCGCCACCCTATTTCAGCATACTATTTTGTATAAGTCAGAATTTATATACTTCCATAAACAAGATGTGCCTTTATAATCAATCGTCTCTGAAATTTTAATGTTTAATGTTCATTGCAAAGTTCGTTATTTTTCTAATTTAAAACCAATTTCCTCAAAAGTATGTGGTTAGTATCTTTAGATACAAAGTAAGAAAATGTATTGATAGTCAAAAGCCTAAGAGGCTTAAAACCCCAATGAATTACAATTGTAAGGGCTAATTATTCTCTGTCTAAAGCTATTAAAATTGTTGATTTTATTCAAGGATTTCAATATTCATGCTGTTTAGGAAATAAATTAGCTTATTATAAAATAAAGAGTTTAGATTTTGCTTAAGTAGTTTCCAATAAAGGGCTCATTTTAACTACAAAATAGATTTCAACGTACATACAGCGTTGTCAATATTATACAAAACTATTTTTAATATAAATAAATAATTTTTTATTTTAACAAAATTACCTAATCAATGTTTTCATTGTTGGTACAAAGTTGGTTGGCACAAACTTCCTTCAGTTTTCTTAACTCAAAAATAGAACACCATCTAAATTAGAATGAAAAATTCAATAAATACTTTCAGATTATCTAAAATTTCAAATGGCAATGTCGCTTAAATTAAACTCCTGTTTTTAAATAATTATAACTCTCACTTCGAAAATTGTTTCGATTTCGTTCGGCGAAAATTATGTGCAGCGAAAGAAAGTAGTCGATTTTAACTTTATATTAGTAATAAAAAATCTCAAGGACAAAATATATATATTTACATGTATAGAGAAGAAATAGTTTACAGATTTTAGATATTTCAATGATTTGCAATATACTGGTATCTTTGTATATTGTCCTTGAGATTTTCTATTAACTTCTTTCGGTGCACATAATTTTCGCAAAACGAAATAGAAACAATTTTCGAAGTGAGAGTTATAATTATTTAAAAACAGGTGTTTACTTTAAGCGACATTGTCATTTGAAATTTTAGATAATCTGAAAGTATTTTTCATTCTAATTTAGATGGTGTTCTTTGGAACAAGGAACTTTGTGCCTAACAACAATGAAAACGTTGATTAGGTAATTTTGAAAAAATAAAAAATTATTTATTTATATTAAAAATAGTTTTTTTGTAATATTGACAACGCTGTATATACGTTAAATTCCGTTTTGTAGTTAAAATGAGCCGTTTATCGGAAACTACTTAAGCAAAAATATCTCAAAACTCTCTATTTAGTCGTAACTGGTCAACTATTCTCAAATTTTTCGGTTGCTTTGGTTCATTTTAGTAAAGCCAGTTGAGCACATAATACGTGTTTTATTTTAAAGTAAAAAAGGAACTTTTGTGTTTTGCGTTTTTAAAGTAAAAAATAAACTTTTGTGGTAATTTTAATTTTTAGTTAAAAATTAAGTGAAAATTAGTTATAAACTAATAAAAGGTGAATATATTACTCATTAAATCTGTAGTTCCATTGGACATATGGAAAACATTATTGAATTAGTTTTAATAACCACAATTACTTTTATAAATCAGGTAAAATTAACATTATATGTATATCATCTGAAAATTAAAAATAATTTTTGGACGCATTTTTAATTAGCTTCGTGATCATTACACAACACCAATATTTAAAATTTTAAAATGGAAAATGAAAATCTAATTATTAGTAATGATTTAAATGAAATATATCGAGAAGAAATATTGATGGTTACATATTTAAACGGCACAAGTTGGGTAAAAATCTGGTACTCAGTAAAACAGGTGTTTCCGAAATATATATTCAATACATATATATACAACTTTTTTCAGCGTATGCCAGCAAAAAAATGAGCATACATGCTTTCCAAATATTTTTCAATCGACAAATTTTATTAAGGAAATAATTTATTTAGTAATATTTTAATCCCATAATATGAAACATAATAAAAAAGCGTTATATGGCCTCACATTTTTGGTTACTGCTCTATCTGAGGCTAATGTTATATTGTTATATTTATTTTATTTATAGCTAAACAACAATTCAACATTTTAAGTGATAATATATAACTTGCGGATTCACGCGATGTTATAATACCGATGGAAATATTTGATCACTTTATAAAAACGTACGACCGTTTCCAATATGGATTTAATTTTATGTGTTTGATCTAGATCGAATTTTACTTTCATCACCAGCGTCAGTGTCAACTATTTCTAGAGTTTAAAAAAATTGTTTGCTACTAAAAAATTGAATATTATAATAATTTATATATATTGTAATCAAACAATTTTTATTATAAATATTAAACGATATTAAACAAACAACTAAATCTTTTATTATTCCCTAATAATTTCCACCTTGATAGCGTTACCTAGTAAATGTGGCTAAAAATAGCATTGCTTTTGAAGTACATCGTACTAAATAACATTTTTAAATTCACCTGCTAAAAGGAGCAACAGTGTAGTACGAAAAGTTAATTATAATAACTCCCAAAAATGTTTTAATATACTCCTTATATAAAGCTATATTTAATTACAATGTAGTTACGAATCTAATAAAAACATGGAGTTGAAAAATATTTTCTGTTTATTTGTAAGAGATGTATTTTACAATAAGACGTTAGTAGTAATGACTTCCAAATGGGTCTGTACTAATTAATTATGAAGTTAAATTTATTTTCCTAAAGGTCGTGAGAATTACTTAAAATAGGAGTTAAATAATTTTTATGTAGTTGTTTGCATTTCTAATGAGGAAATGATTTAAACACCAATTTTTAATGAAATTATGTTGTTAGAAATAACTCTCAAAATATTTAACGCACCTTTCGGTTACATGATAATATTTTAACTTCATTGTGGAATTGTTTTATCAAAAAATGATTGTTCCTAAATCGGAGTTCGTTTTAACAACTTTTCAAATACGTCCCTTTTTAACATGATGATCGGAATTAAAAACGGCGTCTTATTTCTAACTGTGTAGGTACACGAACTAATGTCAAATTTTATTGTTGTTGTTCCATTTATTCGTATTGTTTATACGAATAAATTTAAATTTTATATTTGCTCATATTTGTTGCGTAATTTATACAATAAACTAATTGAAAAAATAAATAAAATTTAAAAAAAAATAAAACTGTATTCATAAATATACAAGCGCATTTTTATTTCGTGGGAAATGCTAGTGAATATAAAAAAAATTATGCTTAGAAACATGGCCGCCATATTTTCATGATTTGTTTAGCAAAAACAAAAACCACTACTATTTACCTATTGTGTCTCCGCTTTACCCTACTTTTTAGTACAGTAATTCAATTTACCGCATACACTGCTAAAAACGGCATTTACCCTAGATTTACCTTAGAATTGGCCCACAGACTTAGGGCACGTGCGGAAGAACGTTTGTAGAATTAGTTTCCTTCAGTAGTGGTTTTGAGTTGTTCGAGTCAAGTGATTTTTTGGATATTCGAATATAGTAGAAATAAAAGTTTCCAGTCATAATTTTTTCTATTTATTTTACATAATTTGACGTGGTATTACAGGTAAAAGAAAAAATAATCAATTTCTAATGTGCAATTTTGAGCTTTAGGTAGTGTTCTATAATACATAATATATTCTAAAATGTAACACGTTTTAGAAAATAGCGAGTGTCTCATCTGGAGTGAGTACTGATAACGATGAAAGTGGGGATGATAGTCCCGACTGTGCATCAACTAATCGGAATACTACCTTTTTATCAAAGGATAACAACGTCACATGGCCGACATTGCCTAACAGATTTGGAAGAGCCCGCGCTGAAAATATAATTCATGAAAGGCCTAACACGAAAAGACGCCTTCAAAATATGCTTGACATATTCAATGAGAAAAACAATAGTGGATAATACCAATTATCCCAACGAGAGAGCGAACGAACTTATGGTGACAATTGGGACAATATTAATGATATCACGATTCAGGCTTATATAGGTATTTTTATTTTGGCACGCGTTTATAAATCGTATGGTGAATCTGTGGATACTTTATGGGATGATAAAATGAGAAAACCTATTTTTCGAGCTGCAATGTCGAAAAATAAATTCAAAATGATTACTCGGGTCATTCGGTTTGATGACAAAAATGATCGGCACCGATGCCGAATCCGCGACAAACTAGCCCCAATTCGTAACCTTTGGGATAAATGGGTCAGCAATATACAACTATTGTACGTTCCATACGAAAACGCAACTGTAAATAAACAGCTGGTTGTTTTTCGTGGCCACTGCCCATTTATGCAGTATATACCGTCTAAGCCTGCAAAATACGGCATAAAAATTTGGACTTTGTGTCATAGCAAATCGAATTTGTCTTGGGATATGCAAGTATAAACTGGAAAACTGGCCAATGCGGAGCTCCAGAAAGAAAACAGGGTCAAAGGGTTGTACTAGATTTAGTACAAAATTTGAAGGGTCGCAATATTACATGCGATTAATTTTTTTGTTGTTGGAACAGTTCGCGCAAATAAAACAGTTCCGCCTACAATTACCAAACAGGAAATCGCCGACGCTCAGTATTGGCCAGTACGCTTTATTTCCACGAAAATATATTACTAGTGCAGTATGTCCCAAAAAATACAAAAATGTTAATGTGCTATAAGTACTTTCTACCACAACACAATTGTCACTTCCGATGCTAAAAAGCTACCCGAAATGATATCTTTTTATAATAAAACAAAAGCTGGTGTCGATACGTTAGAACAAATGGTTGGAACGTATACAGCAAAGGTGCCTTGTTAAAGTTCGTATTTTGTAATGATGTACTCGTGTACGTCACTCCGCAGTAGAGATGATTTTATGCATGACATACACGGTACGTTATTCCACGCGGAAGGGTTAATAAAATTTTCCCGGCCGTCACTGTTTGTGGCAAATGATGACACAAATTGTTTGTTTGAAAGTTAGCCAAAGAGAGAGAATTATTTTTACACTTCTAAAAAATTTAATGTTTACAACTTGAATCTTTTTAAATTAGAACCATCTATTGGCGTATGTAGGAACTACTTTATTAGTATTACAACTTGACAACTTACAATAGAATTTCCATGGTTTCAGGAAATTATTTGAATTATATTAAATTACATTAAAATCCATTAGTAGTAAACTCCTGAATTGGGCAAAGATTTTGAAGCTTTCAAAAAGTTGCACAAAAATATGTGAGGCATCCTAAACACAATGGTTTCTGGAAAACTATCAATTTTATCCAATACTAGATTATCCGAATAGGATATTCCAAACAAATTTAGCTTATTTCGCAAAAATTTCAAATATTTTATTAATTTGGTCACCAAAGAGTATTCGTTTAATTACCAAGTATAATTATATGCACAGGACATATGTATGCCATCATGCGCAATGGAACTTTACCATTCCTCAACTAATTACTATCAAATATGGTATGGAGAATTGAATTGGCACTCTAACATAATGCTCAATGGAACTAGGCCATCTCTCAACAAATGATGGTCAAATTCTGTGTGCAACGCCAAATGTGACGAAATTTTTGGATTCGGGTACAGGGAATGAAACCAGGTAAAGGGCCTAACCAATAAGTTTCCAACTTAATTTTCAGAGCTGGGCTAGGGTTCTAATGAACTAAGGTCAACTTGTATTACGATTTAAAAGTGTCTTTTTGATGAAGTTCTATAAGTCGACCATTCTGAATGGAACTTATAGCCATATCCCAACCAACTAATGTCAAATCAGCTATGAAGAATTGGGTGAGGATTTATAAATTGATTTTAGTGAAGTTCTGGAATTTGGTCGTACTAGGCAATTTATTAACTAATTATGTTCAATCTGATATATTGAGCTGAACCGGGGTTCCCCATATACCCTGAATGAAGTTCTGCATTTCTCTGCATAATAAATCTGAAAATAACCGGTAAAGGAATTATCCAGTTCCTCAGTCAGACGACTCAGTCAAATCCAGCTTCACCAAAACTATCTTTCGTTAGAATTCCAATTCAGAACAATACATTACCCTAAAATTACGTTATGCATCTTCCGCAGAAAACTGTTTAAAAACAAATTACTGAGAAATCTCAATCAATTAGAAAGATAAAGGTTTACGAGAGGTGTCGGCACGAAAGGAAGATAGGGATGTTATACGAAAATTCGATCGAAAATCGAAAAAAACTAACAATACTTGATAGAGATACAAATGTTTTAACGGCAAGATGTTGGTTGTAATGAATAAGTTCTAAGATGGTTCAGTTCGTGGTTTCTTTAAAATATTTTCAAAACCATTTTCTGTTGAACATATAAAGGATACAAAATAGCAGCATAACAACCATCCCAGCACGACAATCTATATTCCAATTTAGCCATAACTAATGCATATGGTAAGCTATTTTTAGCACCGGCGTAGGCCAATAGTCACGAAGGAGATAGAAAATTCTAGCAGGTGATAACAGATATTGAGTTGACTGACACATACAGGCCTGCTGTGATTAGTCCCGCCAGCCCAACAAATTCGGCAAATCCGGTAGAATAACCATGAAGATTCGGTTTAAACACAGAGTTAGTATGAATAAGAAACAGCAATGAGCCTAATACTGTACCCTGGGGAACACCAACGCCAATAAATTTCGAATCGCTTAACTTATCGTTTGCTTAACTCTCGCTGATCTACCATCTATAAAAACGATGCAAACCACTTACTTGAAACTCCCCTAAACCCTATACCAAACAAAATAGAGAGCAGAAGCTTGTGATCAACCATGTCGAAGGCTTTAGCTGTATCAATAAATAAAGCACCACAATTATTACCTTCATTTAAACCAATATTGATTGTATTTAGGAATTCTAACAAGGCCGATTCGGTACTCATACCTACTCAGTACGCCTGTTTGATCTAAAAAAAAAACTAGAAACCATATTTTTAACTACCTTTTCAAGAACTTTTTATTATTTATAATACACAAAAACAAGAAATTATATTTTGACATCTCGTGGTATTCAGCTAATAAAGCAAATCTGCTTTATATTCAGCTAAAGCAAAAATTTTAAAATGCTTTAGATTTTGCTATAGCCATGGTGGTGTTGTTGTAATTCTCTCAACAAAATACACTATTATGTAAAATGAAATTCCCAAATAAGCGACGAACTTGATTTTATTGAATTAATACAAATTTGATTTAATTTTTTCTCAATAAAAAATGGGCCATTGGTGACCAAACGCAAAAATATAACAAACAATCCAGGGATGGAATCACGAACGCCAGATGGAAAATTTAGACATTAGTGATGTAGATAGATAACAGCAATAATAATTGTATCGGTTTTTTCCATTGTTTCGCAAAAAAATACAAATAGCAAGCCAGAAAAAAATAATTCATTCTTCAGCTTTATAGTAATCGAACGAATTTGTAAGGTTTTTTGAAACAACAGAATAAAACCGGTATAATTTTTACTGCCTTCCATATCCCCTTTTCAACTAAAAAAAAAATGTCTCAATTAAAGTCCAAACCACACAAATGTGTGAGTAAGAAATCATATACAAAAATAAATTTTTGACATGGTACTTTTCCCGTACCCGCACAATTGTGTTAGTAGGCAGCAAAAGGGATATAAAATTTCTCCGTCTAAAATTTCCATGCGGCGTACATGATCCCGCCCCCGACCTAACGAGTAGTGACCAATCCTGACCAAACGATAACAACACAAATTCAATCATCATTTTTGCCAAAACCTTTAGATGGGGTGCTAAAAAGGCGAAGGCCCAAGAACGTTCTTAAAAGTTATATTTTCTAAGTTATTGGGGGAAATAAAAAATTAAAATTTAATTTTAACGTTCATTTTTGTCTTGCTCACTTAATGCCGCCAATACATAGTTTTTATCTTGGGTAAAAAAAATGTTTACGGAAATATACCATAACCTCTATAAACTTGAAACTGGGCCAATAATTTAGAATACTTATTATATGATACTGAAACTGAACGAATTCCTATGGAAAATATATTTCCGTCAAATAACGGCTGGACAAGCAAGAAAATATGTCTATGTCAGATCAACATTATCTACTCATAGTTTGGAGTGGTTAAGAAGAAATTTGGATGAAGAGATACATAAAGAGTTCCAAATGTCTGTTCTGATACTAATGTGATACTCATCACTAAATGATTATCAAAGTACCTACGCTTGGTATACGGCAAGGAAAAATACTATACCTTATAGCAGAGTTCAAAGGGGTACCAAAATTGAAATGCATGGATACATGGAACATTTTGTGTTATGCCACTTTAATAAGCTTGGTATTTATCAATGCACATAATGCATCGCTCGTGGAGTGTATGTACAGAGTGTTTGGTTGGTTATTAATAAATAGAATAGCCGTTGGTTGCGCTCTGAAAACCCTCAAAAAATATACCACCGAAATTAAACAATCGTAGAGTGAATGTATGGTGCATCGAGATACTGAGAACGCGACAACTAATTAAATCACTGACAATCACAATTCATATAATCGCCACTTCGATAAAAATAACAAATCAAAATTATTTATTTAATCAATCATTTGGTTTAATTAACTCATTAAGATAAAAAAGAACAATTTTCGACTCTTATCTTATATAGGTAAAGTAATTTTATTGCGTTTGCCTACGATACCAGTCTGTATCGAAAGCTGAATCGGCTATACGCTCATTAGAATTTTATAAAAATTCTTTAGACTACAATCTTTCAACTGTATATTGTTTCGATTCCTACAATAATAAACACTATAGGAAATACGTAAGGCATGTACAAATAATAACCTTATATCAATATACTGGATTTCTTACATGTTACTTATTAAGTCTGTTATAACAAACGCATACGAAAGAAAATACTTTGGATTTATTTGACTTATAAAGAACTTAATTGAAAGACACCAACGAAGAAAATCCGGTTTTTCTAAAAATATAATTTTTTTTTTTTCTAAAACTATCAACTGGAATGTCTCAGTTTTAGAAAGTATTACACACACATTCTGATGACATTTTTACCAATTAGTGACGGGCGGAAGGAAATGCACAATTATGTAAATATCAGCAAACACTAGTAATGTGGAAGAATTTAGTAATTCGAAACTGAATATAAAATCGTTCGATTCACGTCGCCATTGCCTTTAATGGTTAGCCAAGATATACAACTATATTTCGTTGTTGTTGTTGCTTGCGTTATAATGTGTGGGTGCGTTTCCAAAATAAATCGATTTTCCTTGTTCCTTTTTTTTTTTGGCATGATGACGTCTGCGAGTTGTAAACGATATAATATAAGTATTTGTAAGGGGATTTTCTGATTGTTGATGACATCATCGTGAAAATCGATTTATTATATTTTTATGGTGTGGTTGAGGAGATGCTATAAATACACACATACGATTTACGCACACAATCTTCGTATACATTTCCTGATTTGTTGTTACCTTGCACTTAAGATAAAAGCGTCATTTAAACAAAATGATGAAACTGTTGGAAAGGTTAACATCATTTAACGAAACTGCTTCTTCTGGAAATTCTAAAGTTTAGTAATTTGAAATTCAGGTAATATATTGCAAAGTTCTAGACCAATTTATATTAAAATAATTAACGACAACACATAAAGGATTAAAGTTACGCATATCTCCCGAGGATTTGTAAAGTTTATGTTTCATTTTAACTAGATTATTACGTGTTTAGCTTTCTTTATTGATTGTAATATGACTCAAATTTAATTATTACTGAAAGGTCATTCGAAAGGTAAATATTTTTACTATGAGCTAGGTTTCGTTATGTCCCAAAGAGGTGTAAGATTTATTTTATTATTTGCTTGGAATGTAAAATAATATCTATAATATTTATCTAGAAATTAACTTTCATATTGAAGCAAAATGTTATTAGATTTCTACAAGATTGTTATTGCTCTGTTAAGCATTGTGAGCATCGTGTAAGTGGCGACATCGCTTAGTTGTTTAATATCATTTTCACACTTTGTCTATTTCATTATACATTTTTATTTGAACCAACCTAATATAAAAACTCCGTATTTGCGCCCAAACAAAAATAATCCCTGGCCCTCTATCGGCAATTTTACGAATTAGTTTTCATTTTTTTTTTTTTTTTGTTGAAATTATGGGTATTTAACTTTGTTATTGCGAATAATATTAGAGCCAATTGTTGTTGTATATTCCGATCGAGCTTGCAAATCTTCTCCAAGTTTGAGAGCTAATAACAGAATATTAAAAAAAAAATTTGAGAAAAGGAAAACGTAAGCGCGAGTTTTACATAATAGCTATTGAATATCAAAAAATTATAGAAGAAAATTTCCCACAGATGCTTATCAAACCGGCACAACTTATCCTTACTCGAGAGAATTTTCTCCGGTAATACAAAACTATACAAAAGTGGCCTTATTGTGGTAATTACTTGGGACTAGGGAACTGAGGAAATATTTTGCTTAGCTTTTATTTTTAAATCAGTTTTTTCTGGCCTACTGAGAAAAAAAATTGATGTATGTATTTGTAAATTGGGAATAATTTCTCCATAGCGGAATTACCTGGGAAAGTTATTCCCACTTTTATTTTGTTTTCAAAAAAATAACGACTAACTTTTGACCTTAGTATGCAAAAAATATTATTAAAATAGAATTTATATGCAAATTCTTTCCCCAATTCCTTATTCACGGGGAATTACCAGAATAAGGCACCTGGTTGGACACACCTGATTTTATGCAAAAAGTTGCGAAGTTTACTTGAGTAAATTTTTCAAAAATGTTACGAGGTTCCCACTACACATAGTGTTGCCAACTAAATTTCTTTATGGGTGCCAAATTGTAAACAAAATAGTGCTAAGTTTCAAGTTAGAAACACATTTTGGAAACCTTATTTTTATTTATAATCTGGCAATTCCTTGAGAATAGGGAATTAAGGAAAGAATTGAAATATAATTTCGGTTTGACTTATTTGTTTCTGGCCTTAGTATGTAAAAAGTGGGTTTTTTTGGAAACGAAAATAAACTGGGAATAATTTGTTAAATAAAAAATATATTTTTAAATAATTTAATTTAATTTTTAAACTTTAAGTAGATAAAGTCGTATGTTGCTCGGGATTTTTTTGTGAAGATAGGGCTTGGTAGCGATGTAGTGAACCATAATTTTAATGACAGTATAAAAACAAAATTGAATTTTTCCTTTTTAAAACCCCGTGTTCGAAAATCTCGTAATTTTTAACATTCCCGTATTTCAAATTCCCGTATTTTAGAATCCCGTATTTCAAAATCCTGTATTTTAAAATCACTTGTAGTTTAAATTCACTCTTCAGAATTAATTAATTTAACTTTAATTTTATTAAAATACTGGATTTCCACTGTTTTACGGAATTAATTATAATACGGGACCTTGGAATACTGGATTTTAGAAACGGGATTTTTAAAAAGGGATATTTGAATACAGAATTTCAAGCCCAACCCGACGTTTAGCACAAGGTGACGAATCTGAAGGTGAAACAAAGGATAATGAAAGGAAGAATGTGAAACAAAGGATAACTGATGCTACAAGTAATTTACATGAGTTTGAAGATTCAAGGGTGAGGAGCGTCTGGAAAGCTTCATTCATGGATCAAGGTTTGCAAAAAAACAGCCCTATTTATGAGGGAGCTGGAAAAAAGATCCAACAATACATTTTCTCCTGTCTTCTTATTTTCAATTCCTATGAAAACCGCCACAGAAGAAAATATCTTGTTAAATTTTTTGTTGGAAACCGTTATATCTATATGCTAATTTTGTTCGAAAATCGCGACTTGAGAGTTGGGAGTATTTTTGTTGTTTCATCAGTACACTAGACGGAAATATAAAATTTAATTATTATTTACATCAATCAATAATAATATTAACTTAGTGCATCTGGTAGGTTAGTGAAACAGCAGCAAAACTCCCAACTCTCAAGTCCCAGTTTTCGAACAAAATTTGTGCTCTAAGCCTGGTACGAATCCACTTTTAAGGTGAGATAGAAATGGGCTTCATTTTGTGTATATAGCAACTAGCCTTTGCTTCCTATTCTTACACGCATGCTACCCCAGAAAATATTTTTTTTTTAATCAGGTAACACTAACATATCAAAAACCAATTTGCTCTTATGTGAAGTTAGCCCAGCCCAGAAACTTTATGAAAATTAATGAAACAACAAAAAAGTATCAAATTTATTAAATTCGGTTTGACTTCAATCATTAAATTGAAAAAATTAAAAACAAAACCATATGAAGGCAATCTAAACTTAACTATTCGAATAATAACTTAGCATCAAGAAAGTGGTAGATTCTGAGATGCATATACTCCGTGTTTTCTTTTATTCGTTCCGAAGATTTCGAAATTGACATAAATCGTTCTTTTATTCATTCTTTATATTTTTTCCTTCTGCTCTCTATTCTTTTATTTTTATAGAACATTCCGAACGCATTCCGTTTGTGCTATACCAAAAGGTAGAATAAATAAAATATTGAAACATAATCATTCTTCATTGTTTTAAACGTCAAACTCATTTTCATATTTTGATGGCTATCTTTTCATAAAAAGCGCAACAACATATATTCTTTTGTGTTCTTTTATTATATTTCCCGTAGAATATTCTAAAGCCACGTGACCGCTATTCTATTCCTTCTATTCTTTCTGCAGAATGAATAAAAGAAAACACGGACTAATGGAAACTTATAGACTACGATAGAAAAAAAGCATTCCGCGGCAAGTTCCTGAAAATTAACTCTGGGCTAGGAATTTCAATCATTCTTCTTTAAATTTTCATCCCTCTCGATAAAACTAAAATTATTTCGCCTAAACTAAAAATGCGTTGGATTAGGTTTAGATAGTTTTGAGATATACGTAAGATGTACGATCAAAGATAATTTTTGGGAACTTGCCACGGAACGAGTTTTTTCGAACGTCCAACTTTAATAGGAATTGATGGAGTTTCTCTGGAAAATCTATAAATAGCTGAGGCATAATATGACCTGTATGTCATTCAACCGATAGTTATGAAGCTAGCTTGGATGTTGTGAGCTGCGCAGTGAGGAATCAAAGGGATTTTTCTGCAAATTCAATAAATGGCCGAGGTCCAATATGACCTGTATGTAGAGTTTTTAATATCGAGTATCATTTTCAAATTTCGTGATGGTGAAATATGGAGGAATTATTGAAGTTGAAACCCACCTATCCTACAACCACGCCATACATATAAAAATTAAATTATCGAAACCAGAACAAAGATTCTTTACGAAGAGGGCGATGATGATTTCGTTAGTTTTAGTGATCGAGTTAATAAGACCAACAAATTAATGTGTTCATTCCAATCCATGTGCTTATCAAGTAAAACTCCAACATATTTAAGTTTATCAACTCCCTCGATAATACCATTTGAAACTTGCAGGGGTCGAGAATCACAATGATGCAGGAACGAAGATTGAAAGATAATAAATTTGGTTTTGTTCAGGTTCACAGATATTCTATTTAAATTGAAATATTCTATATAGTAACGTCGTTTTTCATCATAGTCATGGCTTGGGAGCAGTCTTTCGAGTTAAAGAATATTGCGGTATCATTAGCAGACATTCTATTTTTTCCGGCCAGAGATAGGTTGGATATATCATTTATAAAAATCAGAAATAGAATACGGCCAAGCACACTACCCTGAGGAACACCGCAATCAATAGTTAGAGTGGTACTAATTACAGCATCCAAAGTCACAATTTTTTTACGATTTTTTACGGTGTTTTTTACATTGTTTAAATCTTTTGAAGGCGCGACTTTTTTATTTATTAGACTCCAAAGAAATAGATTCATGCAGGGACAATTGCCACCATTTTTGATTTTCACCTGCACTTGTTTAGACTTCGAATATTTACCAACCAGTTCATTACATTTTTCACAGATTCAGTTTAGGGTTGAATCAGGGTTTTGAATGTCAAATGAGGTAGAAAATAAAAATTCATCACTGATTAACTTTGTCATAATTTACCGTTTTCTTTTCTAATTTATGTATTTCGGTACAATGATCACTGATATCAAATTCAATTGTCGAGTTAAAAACTCGTTCTATATTACGAAAACTGCAAATAGCATGATCCAAGAAATTACCACTTACTGGTCTGGTAGTAAATGTGTTAGTAACAATCATGCCATGACTTAATTAAGTTGAATTGTATTCAGAATTTAGTTTAAATTTTTCTTAACCCTTTCAGTCCTGATTTAAAACTGGGCAAAATAAATTTTTCTTGTGACATGTTTTGGGTTGCTTGGGTACCATTTAAGTAAAAATAAGAAAAAAAAATTAAAAAATAAGTCAGGGTAGGTTTTACCTATGTACACGCACGCATGTACAAATTGAGCCAGGAGTAACCATTTTTGTTAAAAAAAAGTTTATAAACTTATTATTTTAAATTCGAACTTAAAAATGTGTATTTAAAATGCAAAAATAATTAAAAATACATACTCGTAAATTGCTTCTAGCAAAAGTAACTAATAATATAAAAAATATAATAAAATAATAAAAATAAAATAACATTAAATAAAAAAAAATTTAAATATTTTAAGGCATAAAAATTATGCGCGCTGATTGGTTAAAAGTCGGCCATCTTGTAACGCCTTATAAGCAAAAATTTTAATTTGAACATTTCTCAATTTTGTTTAAGGCAATTTTTTTTGCCTTAAAGGCAAAATCGGTACATGTACCACCGCCTTTACAGTTTTTAAAATCACGTTAATTTTTTATAGAATTTTAAAAAACAATTTCTTAAGAATGTGTGGCACATGTAAACGGAATTCCATCAAATCTAGTTTGTCTTGTTTTTACATACGCGGTTTATACTCAAACCAACTTGCGCTCATTACCCGCAATGCCCATTTTTTGGATCTGATAAACGTCCAATTTAAATCTGGAATATCTTAAAAAAATTATAGGTTCAATGCTAAATCGTCCTTTGGCTCTAATAGATGCAATCGAAGCCAACCGAAGTTCAGACTCAAGTTACAATCCCGGCAACATGTATGCAGGCATGTATGCAAAATTTAAACACTAAGCGTGTAAACGCGAAAATTATTGTAAAGGGGCTATGTGAAACTGAAGTGGGAACAACCAAGGATTTAATTGATTTGACCATAGCAGCTAATAAGCACATTGACGACTCAGGCATTCACCATACCTATGCCACATTGATGTTCTTCTGGGCGTAGATATATTTTTAAAGGCAATACAACAGGAAACTTTAGAATTTAAGTGGTCTACGAGCGCTCAAAACAATTTTCGGTTGGATAGTGGCTGGCGAGGAATGGCATTTTGATAACCAGGTAAAAACTTTAACATATTACTAGATGTCAATAAATATATCTCCGTAGGTATTGCGAAATAAAAGAAGTTCCAAAATGCCTAAAACGAACACCAACTGGGTAACATGCTTGAGACAACTTACAATGCTGCCATGAATCGCTGAAAGCCAATGGAGAGAAAATTCGAGCGTGATAATGAGTTTGGAATTATGTACAAGGTGTTTATGACGGAATATGAGCAGCTGGGTCACATGGTACGAGTACAACAGTTCCAGAACTTGAATAAATATTACATGCCGCACAACGGAGTAATGAAGGCCAGTAGTACCACCACGAAACTTCGTATTTGATGCTTCCACCAAGTCATCTTCAGGTCTGTCGTTGAACGATATTTTAATAGTGGGTCCCAATGTACAACCCCACTTATTCATATTCTCCTTCGATTTTGACAACTCATGTTGTGATGTGCGGGGATATAGAAAAAATGTACCCTCAGGTGTGGGTTTCGCCAGAGGATCGAAAATACCAAAACATTTTATGACATGCCAGTTCAAATCAGCAGGTACTGACTTATGAATTGAATACGCTCACATTTCGGCCGGAAGCAGCAGAAGCCATACTTCAAGATATATATGTGGGTGATATAATGATCAACTCAATCTGTCAAAATTTTAATATAGCAAATAACCGACGCCTTAGGAAGTCATGGGTTCAAACTACGAAAATTTCTCACGAACAATGTCGAATTTCCAGCTCATAAGCTACATACTAAGCGCACTTTACTGTTGGACGCTAGCCAAATATACGATCCGCTTGGCTGGGTATCTCCGATAATAATAAAGTTGAACATTTTGTTCCAGAAACTCTGGGTGCAAAGCCTGAGTTGGAATAGCGAGCTTCCCGCAGATATTCTAAAGGCATGGATGAACATCAAGGTGGATTTATGTGAATCCTACGCATACCAAGATGGATACAAGCACGTAGACAAGTAAAATTGATGGGATTTAGCGATGCAAGCGAACACGCCTATACAGTGTAAATTCTAATATAATCGCATCTAACTCAAGAGTAGCACCTGTGAAGCAGACAAGCTTATTTCGGTTGGAGTTAGATGGGTGCTTTGTTGTTGATCATGAAATCAGTGGAAAAATCATTAACTGTGAAAATCACTAATATTTCTCTATTCAAAGATTCTCAAATAGTTTTACAATATGTAGGTACCAAATTTTAAAACTTCACAAACGCAGCTACATCGACGAAATATGTGCTTATCATAGAAATATGATTTTCATAAATTTTCATTCATAAATAGAGGAAAAACAAACTAGCCCCTAAAAGATACTATATTGAACATACAAAATACAGAGGTATCCCGTTCAATAATATTTTTGTTGAAAAACAAATTAAAAAGTAGAAAAAACTTACAAGTAAAACCAAAGACTGGGCAATTCAGATAGCATATTATTGTCACGCATGATCATTGCCATCCGAAAAATATAGTGGCTGAATTTGTGCTAATCCAAAATTGACCCAATTCCGTTGAACAACAAAGACCGTTGAATGAATGATTTTCTAACAAAAAGTTTTCTAGAAACCAATGAATCTGTAACTTCTGATTGTATATTCCTTTCAGGTATGTTCATTGCCATCCGAAAAATATAGTGGCTGAATTTGATGGCAATGAACATACCTGATAGGGAAAAGAAAATTTCAAATTTCGCCTGAAAGACGAAAAAAATAAAACCCAATTTCTAGAAAAAACCAGAAATAATTTAAGCCAAATTTTACAACTTGACAAAAGCGGCTACATCGACGAAATTTGTGCTTATCATAGAAATATGATTTTCATAAATTTTCATTCATAAATAGAGGAAAAATAAACTAGCCCCTAAAAGATACTATATTGAACATACAAAATACAGAGGTATCCCGTTTAATAGTATTTTTGTTGAAAAACAAATTAAAGAGTAGAAAAAAAACTTACAGTAAAACCAAAGACGGAGCAATTCAGACAGCATATTCATGTCACGCATGTTCATTGACATAAATTGAATTAACGATTTGCTGGCAAAACGTGTTCTAGAAACCAATGAAGTTGGAACTTCTGATTACATATTCCTATCAGGTATGTTCATTGCCATCCGAAAAATGTAGTGGCTGAATTTGTGCTAATCCAAAATTTACCCAATTCCGTTGAACAACAAAAACCGTTGAATTAACGATTTTCTGATAAAAAGTGTTCTACAAACCATTGAAGTTGGCACTTCTGATTGCATATCCCTATCAGGTATGTTCATTGCCATCAAATTCGGCCACTATATTTTCACAAATCCAGCCTCTATATTATTCGGATGGCAATGATCATGCGTGACAAGAATATGCTGTCTGAATTGCTCAGCCTTTGGTTTTAAAATAATTTATTTCTATTTTTTAATTTGTTTTCCAACAAAAATATTATTGAACGGTATACCTCTGTATTTCGTATGTTCAATATAGTATCTTTTAGAGGCTAGTTTGTTTTTCCTCTATTTATGAATGAAAATTTATGAAAATCATATTTCTATGATAAGCACAAATTTCATCGATGTAGCCACTTTTGTGAAGTTATAAAATTTTTCTTAAATTATGTCTGGTTTTTTCTAGAAATTGGGTTTTATTTTTTTCCGGCTCCTGGACTAGCACTAATTTTTTCCCCAGAGCACTAATTAGCACTGTTTGGGCGTAATCGATATGCAAGTTTCATTTTGAAATTCGAAAGTTTCCCTGCTGCAGTTACTCACACTTTTAGAATGGCTATTTGAACATCCAAGGCGATGAACAACTGTTCATCACCTAGAAGTAAATTACATATTTACTAAAAAATTTAATAACTAAAAAATACTCATCCCAAGGACCATGGACAATCCACCAAATTAAGCAAACATACAACCTAAAATAAAAGATTTTGTCAATCAAATAAGTTAATTAATTATAATATAGATTTTTTATACTTACATTAGAATTAAGATCCATGAATTAATATCATTAATGTCAAAGTATTGTTATTCACAATTATTGTTTTTATTCATTCATATATGTTATTGTGAATAGGTCTTATGGTTAGATAGTTATTCACCTCAATTACTTACCATAATTAATTAATACATCCTAGATGTCGCGTTAGTAGTTGTAGGATATATTTTGTATTGGTAATGAATAACGAAAAAATTGTAGAACTAGATTTAAAT
Organism: Nephrotoma flavescens; assembly: GCA_932526605.1. NCBI lineage: Eukaryota > Metazoa > Arthropoda > Insecta > Diptera > Tipulidae > Nephrotoma > Nephrotoma flavescens. The sequence continues at coordinate 69,355,871 of OW052220.1, read as the reverse complement.
TTTTTTTATAATGAATTAGCAATTTTTTTTGGGAAAGAAAATATAGTCAAAGGTTGTTCTTCATTGGGGATTGAAAATTTGAAATAAAATATTATTATATTTTTGAAAAGGTTAAAACCAGTGTTTAAATCAAAATTTTGGCTAATTGAATCTTTTGTTTGCTGTTAACTTGGGAATTATTTGCAATTACTCATAATTGCCCCAACAAATTGGTCCTTCGAGCCGAAGTCCGGAATATTTTTTTTTGTTCTCGCCGTGTGAGAAATAGTGCTTAAAAGCCGCCATTAGATCAATTTGATTTTTTCTCGCCATTTTGAGAAGTATTATCGTGATCGACGCCGTTTGTTATAATTCGCGGCCCTCAGCTATAATTTTGATAAACTTACTGAAATAGCCAAATATTGCAAGCTAAATTTTTTAGTCAAAACGACTAGTGTAGTGCAGTGACCAAGAACTGAAATATAAATATAAGTGAATCTCAAGAGCTCGTAATATTGTGAACTTTAAATTGTAAACCAGTGAAGCTTAAATTTATTAACATAAAATTGTGCTAGCCGTTTGTGATAGCTTCTTAACTCTTTGAGAAAATTACATATAGTCATTGAAGCAAGCGTGTAGGCGATACTATCATAAAGATGTCCGAGCTAGTAAGTCTTAAAAAACAACGGTCTACGATTAAGGCTAAATTAACCAACATAATCAAATTCATCACCGCAAATCCAGCAGATATAGATATTGAAGCGATTAGAACACGCGTGGCTCGAGTTGATATGCTGATGAACGAATTCACTACCATCGAAGGCAAGATATTGAATGTCGACCCTGAAGAAGAACCCGATTTTGAGTTCGAAGAAAAATTTTACGATGCCAAAACAAAGCTCAATTCGAAACTTCGCAAATTAACAATGATTCCTGGAGCTGATATACAAGGAGTGGACATAACACTAAACCACTCACATACCGGTCAAGCTGAAGTGAAACTACCTAAATTAAGCATACCATTATTCTCAGGCGAATATACAGAATGGCAGTCATTTTTCGATTTATTTTCGAGCACGATTCATGATTCAGCGATATTGAGCCCAGTTCAAAAGTTCCAATACCTAAAGGGATCATTAAAGGGTGAAGCTGCCGCATTACTTCGCCATATTAGTGTAACTGAGGCTAACTACATGGAGGCATTACACAAATTGAAAGACAGATATGACCGAAAGAAACATATCATTAATTCGTTCATACGCACTTTCGTAGATCATCCACCACTCCAGGCCGCAAATGCTGATAAAATGAAAAATTTACTAGATACTGCAGACGAAGTAGTACGTGGGTTAAAATCTCTTGGCTCAATAGCGGAATCTCGTGACCCCTGGTTGATTTACTGGCTGGTTACTAAATTGGATGATAAGAGCAAATGTATGTGGGCGGAAACATCAGCGGAAATGGAACAGCCAAAACTTGAAGATTTTTTCAAGTTTTTGCAAATCAGAATCGACGCTCTGGAGTCATTGAGCTCTTCGATCAAGCCGAGAAATCCTAAAAGTTCTATAAAGGGGCACGTAGTCGCAAGTGAATCAACCGTTTTTGAATGTGCTTTCTGCAATAATAAAACTCATTCTCTATTCGACTGCCATCAGTTTAATAATTTGGATGTTAAGCAACGTAGGGAATGGGTTAAAAATAATCGAAGGTGTTTTAATTGCTTAAGCCGACGACACGCAATATATAATTGTCAATCAAGGCGCCGATGTCGAACCTGTTCCGGTAAACACAATACATTACTCCATGTCAATGTCGTAGAAACCAAAGGAACGCCTGAGACTTGTGAATCAAATTCCAATCAAGATGATTCAACGACCAGTTTAAATTCATCAGTCGTTCAAACTAATTGTGCCAAGGTGCTAAAACTCCATTCAATTCTACCAACAGCTCAAATTACCGTACTGGATTGTCATGGGAAACCTCAAAATTGTCGAGCGTTGTTAGATTCCGGTTCTCAAGCAAGTTTTATTACTGAATCCTGTATGCAACGATTAAATTTAAAAAGATATAATTCGCGAATTTCAGTAAGTGGTCTAGGACTGACTAAAGCTGGGCTGACAAGAGGAAAGGTGACATTAGTTGTACAACCACCAGATCAACCCGAATTTGAAATCAACGCGTTAGTTTTATCAAAACTAACATCCTGTTTGCCATCACAAACGATTAGCGGAATTTCGGTGAACATGTGGAATTCATTGCAGTTAGCAGATCCAAATTTTAACAAGCCAAGCGCAATAGACATTTTAATCGGAGCTGATCACTTCTTTGCCATTTTGCTTAACGGACGAAAACAGCTTGGCGAACACGGGCTCATCATGCAAAATACAATTTTTGGCTGGGTAGTCTCAGGAACAACCGAGGAAAATCAAGAAACCATGACATCATTGTTAGCTACTAATTGTTTGGAATCCGAGGCAAATATAGATACCACTCTAAAGAGATTTTGGGAAATCGAGTCTGTTGGAGATGAAAAAGCTATTTTATCAGCGGAAGAAAAAATGTGTGAACAACATTTTAAAGAGAATGTGTCGCGAACTCTGAATGGAAGATTTGTTGTAGCCTTACCGTTTAAAGAACCACCAGCTGAATTGAGTAACACAATGAGCATCGCCATACTGCGCCTAAGGAGCATGGAAAGACGATTCGAGAGGGACAACGATTTTAAAAATCTGTATCATGAGTTCATGGATGAATACGAACAACTGAAACACATGGAGAAAATTCCAGAAAATGAAATGATAGCTGATGGATACTATTTGCCACATCATGGTGTCTTAAGAACAGCCAGCACAACGACAAAACTGCGAGTAGTGTTCGACGGATCGGCAAAGAGCAACACGGGCCATTCTCTGAATAATTACTTAGCCGTAGGCCCTACTATTCAGTCAAACCTATTCTCAATTATTTTTCGTTTCAGAGAACATAAAATAGCCATCTCTGCCGACATCGAGAAGATGTATCGTCAGGTTCTGATCGATCCAAAGTATAGAAAGTTCCAGCAGATTGTTTGGCGCAAGCACCCATCAGATCCAATTTGTCATTATCGATTATCAACGGTCACTTATGGATTATCCAGCGCACCATTTTTAGCGATACGATGTCTAAATCAAATAGTTGATGATCAAAAACATTCCAGCCCAATTGCTTGTTATGTAATTGAGGAAAGCATTTATGTAGACGACTTAATGACTTCAGTAGATTCGGAACAAGAAGGATTACAACTCAAATATGATATCAGCAATATCCTAAGCCAATACGGATTTCAATTAAGAAAATGGTCTTCAAATTATCCGGAACTACTGTGGCCCTATTCTGTCTTTCCCTGGGAATAGGGAATTGGGAAAAATATTTTCATAGCATTTTTGTCAAAATTATATTTTTCTGGCCTACTGAGGGAACAAGTTCGGTGTTAATATTTTCGAAACAAAGTTAAATGGGAAAATATTTTTCTCCAGAAAAAATTTGTGGAACAAAAGTTTCCCAATTAACTTTGTTTCAAAAATTTTTGCACTAAACTTATTACTTCAGTAGGCTACAAAAATATAATTTGGACAAAAATGCTATGAAAATATTTTTCCCAATTCCCTATTCCCAGGGAAAGACAGAATAGGGCCACTGAACTCAATTCCAAGCAATGAAGATGTCAACAAAATAAAGGAACTAGAAGATGCAGCAATTGAGTCTTCCCCATATGTGAAAGTTTTAGGTGTCGGTTGGGATCCACGAGAAGACAAATTTATATTTAAAACATCGCTTCAAAATCATGCAAATTTTACGAAAAGGGCCGTTCTTTCTGAAGCCAGTAGGTTATTTGACCCACTCGGTTGGCTAACACCTGTCGTCGTGCAAGTGAAAATATTTATGCAGAAGCTTTGGATCCTAAACTTGAAATGGGATGACGCGCTACCTGAGAGGCAAAAGCAGCAGTGGGAGGAAATCCGATCCAATCTAAAAGAAGTTGAACTTGTTGCATTACCACGGTTTATACAATCTTCGAATCATTCCACAGTTGATATTCATGGGTTTTGCGATGCAAGTGAGAGTGCTTACGCAGCTGCAATTTACTTCAAGATTACCACGCCGGGAAAGGGAGTCTTTGTGCACCTAGTGACAGCGAAAAGTAAAGTTGCACCTATCAAGCAAGTGTCGTTGCCTAGGTTGGAGTTGTGTGGAGCTGTTCTGTTAGTCAAATTGATTGAAACCGTAAAACGAGAAACAAGTTTAAAAATCAACAACATCCTGGCGTGGACTGATTCAAAAATCGTGCTCGACTGGCTTGCAAATGAACCTCGTCGTTGGGTAACATTCGTGGCTAACCGAACGTCTTCGATTATGGATATTGTACCTCGAAGCCATTGGAGACACGTACCATCATCGCAGAACCCTGCAGATTGTGCCAGCCGAGGCATGCTTCCTTCAAAACTTCGAGAACATAATTTATGGTGGAAAGGGCCTGACTGGCTAACCCAATCTGAAGAACACTGGCCCACGCAACAAAACAGCTATGGATGCAAACAAGAAGAGCGATCAATCAAATTGAATGTCCTTTCGGGATTTCTGTGCAACGAACTACTCGACTTCTTGCTATCAAAATATTCCTCTATTTATAAACTGCAGAGGATTCTTGCATTCGTGATCCGATTCATTGACAACACCAAAACGAAACTAAAGGAAGAAAGAAGCAGAGGGAAATTTATGAAACCACAGGAATTGTACAAGGCATTCAAAATTATCTGCGAATATGAACAGAAAAGGGCATATTATGAAGAAATAGATGCTCTCGAACGAAACGGCAAAATTAATAAAACAAGCAGTTTAAGTTCATTACACCCATTCATGGACAGAGAGAATCTACTTCGAGTTGGCGGAAGAATTGAAAACAGCACAGCACCTTACAATACAAAACATCCGCTGATACTGCCTCCAAAGTCCATTTTCACAAGAATGATTTTGGAAGATCTTCATAAAAAGCACCATCACGCTGGACCATCGTTATTACTCTCCGTTTTTCGCCAATCATACTGGTTAACTGGTGGACGAAACGTAGTACGCGAGATTATCAGAAAATGTGTCGTATGCAGAAGATGTCAAGCTACTTTCCAACACCAACCAATGGGGAATTTACCAGCTTCCCGAGTGGAACTAGTACGACCATTCTATAAGACAGGGGTTGATTTTGCTGGACCAACGTTGATACATTTAACAAAGGGCAGAGGACAACGTACTTATAAAGCATATATTGGTGTTTTTGTTTGCCTGAGCACAAAATCGGTTCATCTTGAATTAGTAGGAGACCTCACAAGCGAATCTTTCACAGCAGCTCTTAAGAGATTCGTAGCAAGGAGAGGTGTACCAGTTGAAATCCAATCCGACAACGGTACTAATTTTGTGGGTGCCAGCAAAGTCTTACAGGAAGAAGTGGAAAAACTTAAAACCTCTACTTACCTATCTTATTTTCTTTCAAGCAACTCGATTTCCTGGCATTTCATACCACCAAGTGCGCCACATTTCGGAGGAATTTGGGAAGCTGCAGTCAAGTCAGCCAAATTCCATTTAAAACGAGTTATAGGCAAAACCATTTTAACACTCGAAGAGATGACAACACTGTTAGCCGAGATAGAAAGCTGCTTAAACTCGAGGCCTATCTGTGTCTTATCCGCCGATCAAATCGATGCATTGACACCAGCACACTTTTTGGTAGGGCATCCGTTAACAAAAATTCCTGAATCAGACGTCACTGAATATAAAGCAAGTTATCTCACCCGTTGGAAAACCGTACAACAACTTCATCAACACTTCTGGAAAAGATGGCAACGCGAATATTTGACGTCACTGCAACAAAGAACTAAATGGAGGTTCCCACAAACACAAATAAAACTCAACGATGTGGTCATAATAAAGGACAATACGCCACCAAATCAATGGTTACTAGGAAAGGTAATCCAAATCCATCCTGGAGCCGATGGTCTAGTTAGGGTCGTCACTTTAAAAACTAAATCTGGAGAGCTAAAACGACCGATTCACAAATTATGTGTATTACCAGTGGATGGTAATATGAATGAAACCAGCACATTAGAAGATCCATCACCTGAAAAGAAACAACAAATTAGATATGCAACTCGAAATGCAGTCAATAATACTTACTAATCAATAATACTTAATATATGATAAAACGTCAAGCCATCCTTTTAAGTATTGAACGAAGTTCAAGGCCGCCGGAATGTTCATCACCTAGAAGTAAATTACATATTTACTAAAAAATTTAATAACTAAAAAATACTCATTCCAAGGACCATGGACAATCCACCAAATTAAGCAAACATACAACCTAAAATAAAAGATTTTGTCAATCAAATAAGTTAATTAATTATAATATAGATTTTTTATACTTACATTAGAATTAAGATCCATGAATTAATATCATTAATGTCAAAGTATTGTTATTCACAATTATTGTTTTTATTCATTCATATATGTTATTGTGAATAGGTCTTATGGTTAGATAGTTATTCACCTCAATTACTTACCATAATTAATTAATACATCCTAGATGTCGCGTTAGTAGTTGTAGGATATATTTTGTATTGGTAATGAATAACGAAAAAATTGTAGAACTAGATTTAAATTTTTTTTATAATGAATTAGCAATTTTTTTTGGGAAAGAAAATATAGTCAAAGGTTGTTCTTCATTGAGGATTGAAAATTTGAAATAAAATATTATTATATTTTTGAAAAGGTTAAAACCAGTGTTTAAATCAAAATTTTGGCTAATTGAATCTTTTGTTTGCTGTTAACTTGGGAATTATTTGCAATTACTCATAATTGCCCCAACAACAACTTTCGTGGCGAACAGAGTTAGTGAAGTAATACAGATGTATGAATTAGAGCACTGGTGGCATGTTACTTCGAAAGATAATCCGGCTGATATCGCATCACGGGGTACAAATACGATCGAATTAGCGAAGAGCAAGCTGTGGTGGCGTGGGTCTGAATGGTTAGTCGATGCCGATCAGACGAAAACGATACAAACACAGAGTAGACGAGCACAACGCATGACGACTGCAACCGAAAAAATAGATATCTTTCTAGTAGCGACGAACAATTTCATAGCACTCATACGTCCTACTAAGAGAAATTCAACAATCGCAATATTCACCAGCAGCAGTAACCTACTAAGTTTGCATCCATTCATAGATGATAAAGGTATTCTTACGGTAGGAGGTCGGATCCAAAATTCTTGTGTGCCATTTAATACCAGACATCCTATCATCCTACAAATGAACCATCATGCAGTGAAATGCTTAGTGAGAGACGCGCACATGCTGTACAGTCATCCGGAAATAAGTTTCCTCACTAATATAGTTCGTCGCAGATTTTGGATCGTCAAAGCCAAAAAATATTATCCAGATCATAAAATGCATCAAGCAAAGCCCGAAAACCAAAGCACAATTAATGGGGAATTTACCGAAGGAACGAGTGCAATACTTACATCCATTTCACAACGTAGGTGTAGATTATTGCGGATCATTTAAGGTGAAACCAACGCAATGGTGAAACCAACGCAGCATTAACCAGATTTACTGCACGAAAGAGTAACTGTCATACGCTATACAGTGATAATGGAACCAATTTTGTAGCCGAAAATAATTATTTAAAGGAATTATTTAAATTTCTTCGAGCAAATGCGTCTGACATAAGATTGACACTTCTACAATATAAAATCAATTGGAAATTCATTCCACCTGGATCACCGCATATGGGCGGAATAGTGGAGGCAGCCATTATGCAGGCCAAAATACATTTGGGCCGAATGGTTGGGGAGTATTGTTTCGAAGAGTTCTCCACGCTTATAGCAAGAATAGAAGCCATTATGAATTCAAGGCCGATATGTTCGGCGTACCTTTACCAATATGGCGGATGAGGACTTACAACATCAACATATTTCACCATTGGCCAAATAGCAATTAGTAAAAATAAAAAATGCCACCGCATTTTTGGAATCGCTGGCACAGAGATTACCTCACCATCCTGCGAAAAAGAACAAAATGGGCTAAAGAGCATACCAACATAGCGATGGGAGATGCAGTGCTAGTATCTGAAGCAAACTTATCACCAACATGTTGGGGTTTAGCAAGAGTAATTAAGAGTTTCTGAGAGTTTTGTTATTCGAAGGAGAATATCATTAAATGTAATATAGAATTCATAAATATTTATAATTATTAAACTCGGGCCCGAATTTTGATCAAAAAATGGGAATTTTGATCCAAAAATGGTCCTCGGTTCACAATGATCAGATGTTGTATCTTGTATGAGACTCAGCGATATTCTCTCTCGAATAACAAAAATCTGAGATTTCCGAGCATGTGAATAAATAAGATTTCTTGCTTACATCAAATGCTAGTAAGGAATCACTTCGATCACCTCTGTGCGATTCGTAATATGTTTTGTTTTTAAAAAATTTATTTTATAAAATTCACTCAAAACTTTTCACACAAATTAAATGTTTCCTACTTATAGTGCACAAATATAATATTTGTGCTTATAAAAAAATTTCAAATGTTATTAAATTTTTCAGTGTATTTTCAATTCAAAGTACTTATAGGTCACAGTGTAAATTTTGTTATTTTGGCATAAACTTCACTGCGATTTAATTTTCAGTTACTTTTGCCCGTGACTGTATAAAATACGATATTTCTTGAAAAAAATGTGAAAACAAATTTTCATTCAGAAAGAATATTTTGAGGAAATCGTATGGTGTGCATAAGGGGGCTTATAAAAATCGATAATTTCTACCCAAAACAAGCGAGATTGCCATCATTTATAAAGCTTTTGTAGATGACTATAGAACCAGTATGAATCACTGAAAAAATATACGCACATTTCATCACTAAATTAATTCTGGGACCTATACGTTCGATATACACAAAATCAAACTTTTTGAAACGTAAATTTGTTCTATTGTTAAATAAATAACTTAATTCCTAATAATTGGGCCACCGGCATGTTAAGTTTGAGAAGTACTGATTTAATACATAATATGATTGATCTCGACGATGCTTATGAAATTTAATAAAAAATTACTCGGGCCCCGCATTAAAATTCCCTTTCCGATATTTATTTTCCCCTACCGTTCATACAACCATTCTAGGTGTATAGAGTAACAAACTCTCTATTCTATATCCAATCAACTATTAAATTATAATTAAATTAAAGTACGTAACAAATAAAGAAAGCAAAACATTTTTTTTTCTAATGTTTTACAAAATTATTCGATAATACGTAAATTTTAAAATTTTTACGCAAAGTACGAAACCCCACTCACCGCCAACCGTTGTTATATACTGAACACTTATAGTGCGATAAGAAATTAATCTTAAATTTGTACGAATACAACTACATATATAAATATATACGAACACATATTCGTATAAACGTAAACATAAAATCAAAAAATCGGTTTGTACAGAAATAAATTTCTTGCGTCTTCCTAACTACACAAATTCAGTTTATAACAAACATTCAACTGAACAAGTTTGAAAGTGGAACAAAGTGTTTAAATAAATTATAGTTAATTTCAAAATACTATAAATTATAATTTTTGTGTACTAAATTTTTTTTTTGTGAATAAAAAATTTTTAAATTAAAAAACAAAAGTAAATATATTTATTAAAATTTAATTTATTTAAATATTTATTCTCGCAACGAAAATTTAATTTAATTTTAATTTGATTAATTAAAATTACTATTAAAATTTATAAAAAAAATATATTTAGCCGCCAAATAGGTGAGCGGTGTTATTATATAAACAAAAATCATAATAATACTAAGTTCAATAATAAAAATATTCTCAAAGTGATTAAAATACCAATCAATATGATAATTAACGTATTCATTTTAAATGTCGTTAAGTGTTAATTTAAACGTTACATTGTTTTATGTGAGAAAATATAAAAAATATTTGTTCATATCATAATATACATATATACCAATGCACGCCACTGGTTTAATATATATCCTTTTTGTCATTCAGCCTAACAAACAAACGTAAAATATTTTAGATAGAAAAAAGGACTTAAGACATTTTTTTTTTTTTGGATCGAATTGTGTTCTTAATATATAAATATTATTTTGGTGTAAATATTAGTGAAATGGTTTTTATTTCACTACATTAAGGAACATAAAATAGAAATCCTTTTTACGTACCGTTTTCCGTTTTTTTATACATATGACCTTTGTCAATGTCAAATAAATATTTGGTATTGCAAGAACCATGACACATAATAATAATACATATATTTTTAGGTAGTTTTGGAAAATAAATGTTAGTCCTTGGTAATTAAGGACTATATATTTTGGGGTGACATATGTGAGTTAGTTGTGTGAATTTAGTGAGTGTACATAACCTGTTGCGTATAATGTTTTGTTTATGTGCTAATCTTTAAAGAAGGAAACGGGATGTATTATTACAACTCCTTTATATTTACGTTTACCGTGTGCGATGTATTTAGTTGGTGTAAGCAGAACGTGACATTTTATATTCCGGAAATGATTTTAAATGAAAATAGAAATGCTATTTTACCGCGTATTTTGTCGTTTCATCATTTTAAATACAATATAGAGCAATTTGTAAATATGGAAGGTGTGGTCCATTGACCGTGAAATTTATCTATCTTTCGTAGTAATTTTAATAAAATGTTCATGTAATTTAGGCCAAATTATGGTGCGTAAATATCAATGGCATTATCGCATTTACTGATGCTAGTATTTTATTTTACTAATTGTCATTGATTTATCGATTTTGCATATTTTTTTTTTATCGAAAGTCGTTAATCTTGAATTCGCTAATTGGAAAATTGGGTATAGTAATATATATACACTAGTCAAAAAAATGAAAGGAACACCTTGATTAATTTCTTTAGAATTGCATAATGTCATAAAAATGAATATAAACTAGCAAGAAGTTCTCGATGTGTAATACTGTTCGATTATTTTGGAAACGCGCAATATGGATGAGTACCTCGGCCTCCAATTTAAAGTTTTTTTTTTAATTTTTCTTTCTGCAATCACCGATAGCATTAGAAATTAAATTTATAGACAAACTTAAAGGTAGTTTTGGTTCAGATAAGGAAGCAATCGATTTCTTTTTAAATTTGCGATTTCTTTTTAAAATGATTTTTTGCTAAAGCTTAAGAATATGGCCATTAGCGAATGAACTTGGCTATTTCTTGACAGATTATGATAAAATTCGACATGTGTGATAGAAATAAGATTCTAAAATGATTTTTTGACTAAGTTTTGAAATATATCGCCTTTTTTGTCCAGATACGCAGAGCTTTATCAAAAAATCATCTAATAAACCCATTCAGATCATGTCAAATTTAAACATAATCGGTTAACAAATGGCCAAATTCCATTTCTACTGACCATATTCCATAGCTTTATCAAAAAATCATTTAGGAACCCTATTTCCATCGCACGTGACTAATTTCAACATAATCGATTAAGAAATGGCCTAGTTCCATCCCTAATGACAATATTCCAGAACTTAATCAAATATAATTTTAAAATCCCATTTAGTAATGGCCAGGTTTCATCCCTATCCGCCTTATTTCAGAATTTTATCAGAAACGAATTTTTTGAATTTTAACTTAATCGGTTAAAAAATAGCCCAGTTCCATAGCGATGACAATATTTCAGTACTTTATCAAAAAATCATTTCAGAAATCCATTTCCATTGCACGTATAGAATTTCAACAAAATCGGTTTAGAAATGGCCAAGTTCCATCTCTATTGGCCGCTTGATCGAAAAATCATTTTATAATTTTCGATCACACAACAAAAACTGTTTTTTAACAAAATCTGTTAAGAAATGGCCAAATTCCATCCCTATTAGCCATTTTTGAATTTTGTCAAAAAATCATTAAAGACTCGCATTTTCCCATATGTGAAATTTTTAAAATTCAAACCGGGATTTCCTAAAAATCGGGATTTTTTTATACAAAACCGGGATTTTGAAAACCGTGATGTATAAAAAACCGGGTTGGATTCTAACTTGAATTTTGATCGAAGTACGAGAATTCGGTCATGCTGAATGTAACTGGGCCACTTCTAAAAAAAGTGATGGTTAAAAAATTATTTGGTATTTACAACAACTACATTGGAATTTTAAAGTGGATTTAACGTAAAGTTCTGGAATTAGACCATTCTAAATGGAACTTGGCAATTTTTAATTAATCATGGCCAAATTTAGATTGTTGAACAACAACAAAAACTTAAAAGTGGGCTTTGGATAATCGGAATTTTAAAGAGCGATTTTGAAAGTCGGAATTTTGAAAAACGGGATTTTGATTTTAAAAAGCGGACCAGCGACCCCAACCCCTAATTTCAAAACTTCACGTTAAATCATCTTTAACTTTCCAAAGTTGACCATAGTTGTACCAAAGTTGACCATAGTTTGTCCATAAATGGCCCAGTCAGCATGACTGAATTCCGGAACTTAGCTCAAAACGCCAGTTAGAATCCAAATTCAATTCTGCATACCAAATTTGACAATTTGTGGTTAGGGAATTTCCAAGGTCCATTGAGCATGGCCAAATTCCAGAAATTCTTGGAAAGTTCATAATTTGACCAATATTAATCAATAAATGGCCGTGATCTTAATAACAACGTAGATAAAAAAATATTTTAATATGACTATAAAATATCCCGATTTTTGGAGGACTTTTTAAGATTTCTGCAAAATTGGGATTTTAAGAAGCGGTATTTTAAAAAACGGCATTATAAAGCGATATTTTTAAAAAGTCGGGATTTTGATAATTCGGGATATTGTAATTCGGGCTTTCGTATCGATCCCCCATAAAAACGGATTGGAATATCGAAGCTTGTCTTTTGAAAACGAGGGAAATCACAAATATTTGACTATGGCCAAAGGTGGTGGGAACTTTTCTCTGGCCTAGAGCCTAAAATGTTCATTGACACTGGTTTGTCTAGTCTCCTGTAATTATCCTTTCCTCAACGAGCACGAGAATATGGTTTGAATTCAATGAAACTTCGATTATAATTTCTTTACAACGAACCTGAGTTCCTCATTTTCGTTGTAGGCAGTTTTTGGATTTTCAAAATTTGCAAAACCGTTCAAGAAAAATTTCAAATTTTCTTTCGCAACGGTTAAAGACGAATTTAAATAAGTTTGAAAGTTGTTCATTTTAAACATAAATAAATATTAAAAAATGTACCTACCTAGAGTTGAGTTGAGTGATCGAATCCCTGATTCGGTAGCTCTGAAAATATTAGAAAAAATAAAATATTACTCACAGTTTACGTCTTTTGCTGATCTATATTAGGAGTAATGGATCATATGTAACATAAGTTTTACGGAAGTCTTGAGAATGGCTTGCAAATCTGATAAAATCTGAATTTTTAAAAACCACAATAAATTAGATATGCATTCTGAATTTTAAAATGAATCTGGCATGGGATTGGCGACAATAGTGTTATCCACATCGACCACCATCACAGAATTAATCTCAAAACTAAGGGTCGCTCTCGTTAAATGTGTTTTAATAGCCAGACTGTCTAGAAAAACAATGTTAGTTTGGGTGTTGCACAAATTTATTATTTCAGTTATTTCTGTCACCTTTAAATTACTCACCAACCCGATAAAACTACATAAACAAATTTAAAAAATTTGCAGCTTAAATATTGACTGATAATGATGTCACTGATAAGAAAAATATCTTATCGACTTTCTTGTTATTGTGTTGTAACTATTAGTTATTTGCAAAATACCAATAGAGGATTTAATATATTTGTTAAGCATAACAAGGCAGCTGAATAGCTCAGTGATGGTTAACATCATAGACAAGGCTCTAAATGAAACTCAGTCATTTCTTAACCAAAGAAGCGTTATTCAGTCTGTATCATGAAAAGTTCAAGAATAGACATTTATGCTCAGATTCGGTTCATGTAAAAATGAATTTGGTAATTTTAGCATTTATCTTTAAGACCCGAAGAAATTGAGCTTAGTTCTGAGGCCTAATAGAGGCCATCTGTATAGGCCCAAAAAAACATAAAATGTTATGGCAGAACCTTAACTAAGCACCCGTAAAGCCCACAACTATCGGGGGTCCACATTACCACGGTTATTCGGCAAGGTAAGGAAGTTCAACTGACAAAAAACGAGATTGGTAGGAATGTTTAGCCCTACCACCGCTTTGCCGCCTATTATAAAAAGCAACCCTCAACTAAGGAACTTAGAGAAAAACTGTCAGTTGCGCCTTCTTCAAACAAACAGATTAAGAGAGGAATAACACCAATAGTTTAATCCTTTTTCAAAATTTCGACGATTAACGAGTGACTCCAAGTTAATCCGCATTAACCGGTTTTACCAGACGAAAGTTATAATTGTATAAATGATAATCAACCCAAGTGTCGAATTTTTTATGTTTACTATGACTGGCATTAGTGGTAATGCCCAAATTTCGGACAAAAACAACTCTTGAATCGACACCCCGCATATCCCTCTAAATAAAACAGGTGTCTGTGATAACCAGTTTACATTTTTTAAACAAGAATTCACCTGACACAAAATCACGCTGAAAAATCGAGAGCCCCAGTTGGAATGAAATACTTTTGTGAGAGTTTTCATTGGAAACACAATACGTCAAGCCAATTTGTAGTTAGAGACGTCTGATATATCGACCTGTTTATGAGCCTCAACAATAAATTAGTAGATTGATGGCAAATTATAAAGGTCATCCAGTTTTAGAAAAAAAATTTAAGTGGTACAGTCAAACTGCTGAACTGGAGCCAAACACTCGGCTCGTTATGAAAATCATCGATTTATCTTCTCATTTTCAGGATCATAATCGATTTGTATGACACAAGAAGAAGTTGATTTTGAAACGGTTGCGCCTTACAATTTTATTAGTTCCTAACATATACGCAAATTTAATTTCCCTTACAAAATTTGGTTGAGTGAGCAATACTAAAGGTGTTCCTGCTCTCTCGAAAATATATCATTGATTTTCCTATGCAAATACGAGAAAATCCTATTTATATATCCTTATTATTGCATCCATGACACTTTCTCGGGAAAGAGGGATCGAAAAATTATGATTATAAATATAAAAACGTTGTATCTCGTTTCAACTAAAAAACTTTGTTTGCGAATTTCAAATACGAATTTTCAGTTCAATTAAAAAATAAAATTTTAAACTAGTACTCGTGGTGGCATCTTAAATTGTATGCACAAAACTATAATTGTTTTACTGTAAAGATTTTTGTACTATGACGTCATCTTACCTGTTAGAGCCTACTAAGATCTACTGATTTCTGCAAGCCTCAAACGCTACTGAAGTCATCAGAATAGAAAAGAATTGAGTGTGTCTGCGCCCTTCTATATAATCATCACATTTTATCGACTTCCTACAGAAGATGAGTCTGATGACGTCAAAGATTACGATTTATTTTGAGCTGATGGAAGTCATAAACAACTTCTCGTATCATGGACTTAAATCTTTATAGTTAACTTGAATTCCTCCATTACTACCGGAATAAGTGTCAAAAGCAGCTAGACTGCAGTTTATTATATCCTACCGAAACATATGTGTTCATCACGCCTCAAACACTAAAACGTGAAACTTCACACAATCCTATAAATTATATGTAATTTTGCTTAAGTATCGGGAACTATGGATTACTTGTTTCCTCAGAACAAATAAGCAACGACTTGGAGAAATGCTTTTGTTAATAAAATTTTAGTGAATTTAAAAAAATTCGCTAAAATAATAAGATTATGCTTTGTATAACATACATAAAAAAAATTACTAAACTAAAATTTTATGATATGTTCGCTGGAATCCGTTGAGATGTATCAACTGACATTATCTATAGCTAACTAAAAAATATACAAAATTTTAAAAATATAGTCTGAAAAATGGCCACTAAAATATTGTTAAAGTTAGAAGTCTCAAGTTAGAAATTGTCGGTAATGCAGATCATGATGTAAAAATGTCGATAATGTAGATTAAAATTCTTATTAAGAACAAAATGACGATAATGCACATTGAAATTATCATTCTAAATATATTAACTGAAAATTGTCAATAGTGAAGTTTCAGTTACTTGGACAATCCAAAAACCTAAAAATTTTGTTAAAATTGACGAAAAACACGACACAGTTCGCCTGAACATAACGCAAGGTTTCTTATCACAGGCAATTTTAAAGCTCTAGAAAGAAATTTATTATCGGTTTGGGGTAGATTTGATGATGTTGAAACCAGGTTGGCATCAAATTTTGAAAAATCAACTCCCCAAGCTGGGTTAGCATAGACACTATCTGCATTATCGTTTTGAAGTTAGACAGATTCCTCCGAAACTCGTTCAACGTGGTATCACATGTCTCGGTCGAGCTGAAATTTTCCAGCTTCCGAATGGATCTCCTATTTCGCGACTTTCTTTTCAAAAAACATCTGAGCAGCAATATGCTGGAAAGTGGAATACCGTTAGACAGTTTGAGCAATTCTAACACAACATTCGAATATTTAAATATTTTCGGGTCTATAGTGAATCAATACTGGTTACCCATTTTCACACTACAGAAAGACTACAAGAAGTATTTTTTATTTTTGGCAGACTTTAATAGTTTATTTATTTATCCAGAATGTAAAGAAACATAATTTTGCGATTATGATTATTTGCCAAAACTCAGTATATCTTAACATTTGAGAAGATAACCCTAACCCGTATTCTAAAATATTGAGCTTTCAAGATAAATCAAAATAGAAAAAATTCCAAATAAATTCTTCTATTCATTAGAAGTTATTTATAGCTTAAATTTGGTCTTCTAAAACTCTGCATCTTTATGGAGTACTAACCCTAATATTAGCCTTATTTTTTTAAATTTTTTAGAACTTCTTTTCTGACTATTATGTTTATTTTATGTTTTTATGATTTCTGCGCACCTCAAGCCATTATTAAAAATATTCTTTAAATTTTTGTTTTTTGTTTTGTTTTTTATTTTTACCCTTGAGATATACACGACGCGACCGGCGTGACTCAAAAGTAAAAATATATAATTTAAAACTACAGCAATTACATTCGACGCGATTAGCGAGTATTCAGTAGGTACGAAACGTAATGGAGAACAACGTTTTTGTTAGAAACGTCGCAGTCACGTCGAGTATATCTCAGGGGTTAAAAAAACCCAATATTTTGCCGTTTTGCGGCATTAAATTTATTATATAACGTAGCCCCTGGTGATGCCGCAAAATGGCGAAATATTGGTTTTTTTTAAATAAAACAAAACAACAAAAAACAAAAATGTTAATAATAAATATTTTAAAAAAAAATTAAAGAATATTTGTAACCTCTTACAAGACCTCTTTAACCTTAGTTACAAGAAATGTGTGCCCATCCACTCAAAGAAATCCCAAATGAACTCCTCCTAAATGGCTGGACCGATTCAGGGTTCAAATTTAAAATCTATTATTTACTTTATTTATAATTTTTCGACTCTCTTCCAAAGTTGTTTATATTTTATATGGATTTTATTTCCCTTTCCTCTCTTTCTGAAACCACGATATTTTTTTATTTATTTATATTCGGTGAGAAAGGAAAGAAAAAAGTTAAAATATAAATTCTTTCTTTTGGAAATGCAAAAATAACAAAGTCAATGCCGCTCGTAGGCGTACGCTGTACGTCATTTTCAGTATAGAAAAAAATTACCAGTGACGTTCATTGTACGTCAAAATACCGCCAGAGGTTAATAATGCCTGTAGGTGCGTAGAAATCATAAAAATACAAAATAAACAAAATATTAGCTTAAGATCATTAAATTTTTGTAACGATACAGGTCGAAACAACTTTTGATCTGCTATAAGTGACAAAGACAGAACTGTCACCTTCTTTTACTTTATAGACATAGTAAGAGAAAATTTTGCAGTCAGTTTGTAAACATTAAGCTTACGTCTATAAAAGAACGAAGTAACTTCAGCTCTAGTTCAACCTATGACGTTCTACAAATTAAAGCATATATAGATGGAAAGTTGCCTTAGTGCCACGGGTCTAATGGGTCGCAACCCGCCTTTTCACGTTTTTCTTATCTCGTTTAATAATTCCACGTGTATTGTCGAGTGGCTGAACTACCTCTTGTGCATCAACTATCATATTTTAACTGTTCTCTAAGATACTCTGAAGTTAAATGCAGTATAAAAGATTGGTCAGCTTTTTGTTGCCGTGCCCTAATAAATCCGCCGATTTTGACCTAAATGTGTCATTTTGATGTTGGTTTATCAAAGTTCTACTACGATATTATTTTAACATTGTGAAGAAACATGCGATTAACTTCACAAACGTTGGTAGTTAGAACCTTATCCATGTTAAAATATGTTTTAAAACGGTAAATAAGGCTACAATGAGAGTTTAGTGTGATAGAGACTTTCGGATAGAACCAAGTCTGGTGAATATGCCGCGTGCGTTAGAACTTCCCACCCCAAGTTTAAAAGGGCCTTTTAAGTCATGAAAATGGCCTTTTCTGATAAAGTTCTTCGCTCAGTTTGCTCAATTGTCGGCTGTAGCGTTCTGCAGTCACCAGTCTGACCAGTTTCCAGGAGTTCGTAATAAAGCATAACATACACCGAAGAACCTTATTTAAGTGAATGTTCTATTTCGGCGTCGATGCACTGGGTTGCCCGGGATGTATCCACGACTTTTTTAATACTTGTTCATACGTCGACCTCCTAGCCTAGCTGAGCCGAAATATCCTGTTGCGTTTGCGTTTAGTAGTATTCATATTAGAGCTTACAATTCTAAATGTTCAAACTTTCGAGGCTGTTCAGGGCGCTGCTGGTCTCTAAGATCGAAATCACCACTTCTAAAACGTTTGTACTACTAATTACACGTTTCATTAGACACAAATTCGGCACCAAGAACACTACAAATTGAATCTAAAGCAGAAGCATTTTTTCTTGTTGGAATTTGTAAAGAATGCGGTGCCGAATATGCTGTATATCAGATGCCATAGTAAAATCTATGCTATTCTGAGAGGTGATGTAACTCACGACGACTTGTCGTTCGGTGTTGAAAATATTTCTATTCTAAATATAATTTTAAGCGTGACGAAAAAATCTGTAAACATTAGGTCATACACCTAATATAAAAGCATCCCTTTAAATTTCCTGAGTAGTGTATTTCAAGAGTTTACCATTTTTTAGATAATTCTCGCGCTTAGGCGATAAACAGTAAGTGCAATACGTCTTAAATAATATTAAATGGTATTTGTCCATATGACACAATATAAACGATAAATTTCGCATTCTACTCACCACCCCCCGCACATCTTACCAGCGTACAAAGAAATTATCATTAATTATGAATATTAGAGATATATTTACGCCAAATCTTTATGTAAGTAAATATAAAAACTATAGACACCAAATGTCGACCGGTCCGTTTTTATCGAAAGTAGTTTTACAAGTTTATTAAAATGTCAGGTTTCCAACTTACCTATTGAACGATAAAAAATTTGTTCTACTACATATGCCACCGTAAATTGCATATACGACAAAAAGGTGTGTCTTAAAGATATAAACGTGTGTGACATTTTTATCACTAGTATGTCTATATATAGTATATTAGGTGTACAGTGACGGAAATAAAAATAATATTTTGATAACAAGAATACTGGTTGTGTTTACTTCCTTGTCTCTAATAAACTACATGTATATATTTATAAACTACCAGCATATGGACGTCGCGACTAATAAAAGTGAAACCGATTCTATGTCTGTACAATAAAATATTATAAAGTATTTTTGTTTAACAATTCGTATAATTGATATAATTGTTAATGGTTAACATATGGTTGGACAAAGGCAAAGATATTTTAGGGAACTAATAATAGATGCATATTACACACTGAACACTAATTTTCATATCTCAAATAATATGATAACAGTTTGTGTCATTCATCATTCACCGCACATCCTTGATTTATGCAAAAATATTATAATATTTCCTATATTATCTTCCTTATAGGTTTATATATACATATATAGTTTCTTTGTGACACACAAAGAGAGATATAAATTTTATATAAAACATAAAAATCTACTTTACATTTTGCTACAACTAAGATTATGGAGTTTGACGATGTAAGATTATTTTTAAGTTATATAAATTATATTTATACATTCTAAGCAAATTGAACACAACAAAATTATAATTGATAATAATCATATTGATTATAACGTAATTGGTAATTATCACGTATTATAGCGTTATAATTTATTGGCATTTATTATATGTGATTTATACTTATTACTTATTAATTAGAAATAAGTGATTTTAATTATTTACAATATACTAACTGGTAAATATAACGTGTGAATTTCCAATAAAAGTATAACAGCATGATCAACCTGGTTGTGTGTTTGTATAGCTAGTATAAATTAATAGAATTGTGTTTAGAGGAATAAATGGAAACAGCCCCCCCGTCTCGAAGAAAATATCTCTCGCTTGACACCAAAGTCAATGGTGGTTAGGTAAAAATATTTCACATAACCTAAAGGTCTACCAGTTAGTACCCCCAAAAAATTATCAATTTGTTTATATTTTTTTCGATGTAAAATCGTGCAACAATCACTGACGGAAAAGTCATTTTATTTGACGGTAATTATTTAAAAAAGACGGGAAAGGTTCGGAGCCGAACTCTTTAAGCATTTTTGTAGCCTATAAAGAACTTCTATACCGTGTGATTGGCGTATTTTAAATATTACCACCACCCACTCCCATACCCACCTAACCCCATCTACACCCAGTCCAACCGATCCCAATCCACCATATCTCAACTGACTCCAATCAACCACATACCACCACATCTAAACATTATTACCATCCCCCACCCACTATCCAATTAAAACCCCAAAACCCATCTCACCCGCACCACCCTATACCGTACCACCCATATTATCACCCTTTATCACCTCCATACCCATTTCCACGCACGCACACACAACCCAAACAAACTCTCATCCACCAAATCCCAAATTCTCACACCAAACCCAAAACGCCTCATCCCACCCCCTCCACCTCCCATACCACCACTCCTACCACCCCCATAATTACACCACCCACACAAAACCACATCCAAACGAGATATATTTTTATTCCACATTCACATGGTCTATGAAACCAAAATAGAATAGAAAATGAAAAAAAAATCTAACAATTTTAAGGAGGGGGGTTAACAAAACCCTACTTACCTCCGAACACCCTAAACACAGAAATGTCCAAATCAATAGGGATCATTCCCAAGAATTGCTTGAACTTTTAGTGAAGAAATTAAGTTGATATCTCCATTCGTTCTCAAGTTATCGTGCACACAGACGGACAGACGGACAGACGGCAAACCGAAACCATATAGCATTTTTTTAACAAGGGGTAAATATGCTGTGGCCAACACCCGACTATTTTTTACTACAAATGTACATAGATCTTGAATACACTACACTTAATTTATAAATCGAATTCGATTGTTTTGTATAAAACCAACAAGGTCAACCTTTGTTGAAAATTTAATCTTGAAAAACATAAAAAGGCTCCTACGGAAGCTGTCACGTTTGATTCGGAATAGCCAATCCGCCGGTACTGTATAGATGCCGAATTTTGGTGAAATAAATTATTTTTTGATCAAAACTCGTCATTCCGGTAAAACTTAAAAAAGTTATTTGAACAAAAATCGTTTTTTTGTAAATGTTATACTCTTACGAATTCTAATTTACACAATTGCATCATTTGATGATCGGGATGCTACTGAAGTTAGCAGAAGAATTCAACAGAAAAAAAAACTGTACTATCGACCTTCTTTATATACATTGGTAGGAAGAGTCAGCAGAAATTTTTTGTTGTTTTTGACCTTTTTCTGTAGAAAAACTGTATTATTGACGTATTTAAAATAGTCGTAGAAAAATTGATTCAACTTTATTTATGTAATGTAGTTAGGCATAGGAGTCCAAAACTTATATAAATAATAAATGTGCGGACCTCTTACACCCTAAGACGTTCTACTTCTAATTTATTATTAAAACAGTTCTTCTGCTTATGGGAATGCATTTTTATAGTAAACAATTGAAATTTTTTCGAATTTCGGCCGGAAGCATGTTTACTTAAAGGAAATTGAATCAATTTTTCTACGACTATTTTAAATACGTCAATAATACAGTTTTTCTACAGAAAAAGGTCAAAAACAAAAAATGTCTGTTGACTTTTTCTACTAATGTATACAGAGTGTCCCAAAATTGGCAGATCAAACGAATCAAGGTGATAGTGGAGCTCATTTCCAATAAAAACAGCCAAGTAAAGTTTTTTCGAATTGTTGATGGTGCAGAAGTTATTCCACTTTTAGTGGTTTTTAGTAAAATCGCATGCGCACTCAATAAAAAATTAATTTAAAAAAAACCAAGAGTTCTTTTGTTTAACTTTCGCTTTTAATGCGATCTAGAAGAGCGTGCCATTCCAATAAAATCATTTTAATAAACTGCATTATCTTCTGTCAAATAAAAACCTTGGTTGGTTAAACTTTTTTAGTTTCTCAAAATTTTTTGTTGATGTTTAAGTGGCGCCAACGGGAAAAGAATGTAATGGGTTATCCAATTCGAGGTTGATAAAGTAAATTTAAAAAAAACACACAAAATATTCGGAATGTATTGTAATTTTTATTTCATTTTACAGATTGATCCTTGCCATTTTTAGTTAAACAAGATATCATTCAAATGTCCTCCACGGGACTTCTTACAGGCCTTGACTCTTTTGAGGTAATTTTCAATGACTTTTCGGCACATTTCGGGCGGTATCTCGGCCATTACCTTACGAATATTAGTTTTCAATTCGTCAAGAGTTTGAGGATTGTTTGCGTAAACACGATCTTTCGCGTAGCCCCACAAAAAGAAATCCAAAGGCGTTAAATCACAGGGTCTTGGAGGCCAATTGACATCAGCCAATCGCGAAATCAAACGTCCAGGAAATTTCTTTTGCAAAAGATCTCGATTTGCTCGTGTTACGTGACTGGTTGCTCCATCCTGCTGGAACCACATATCGTCAAGACCATAATCTTCGATTTTCGTAAAAAAATAATTGGTTAACATGCGGCCATAGCGCTCAGAATTGACGGTAACGGTTCGTCCATGGTTGTTCTCAAAAAAATACGGCCCAATCACACCACCAGACCACAATGCGCACCAAACAGTGACTTTTTCCGGGTGTAATGGCTTCTCTACAATCAATTGTGGATTTTCTGAGCCCCAAATTCTACAGTTTTGCTTATTAACGTATCCACCAAGCGAAAAATGAGCTTCATCACTGAAGAAAATTTTGTTCGAAAAATCAGCATCGACGGCCTGTTTTTCCAACACCCAATTTGCGTATGTTCTTCGTTGTCCATGGTCAGCAGGCTTTAGCTCTTGTGTCAAATGGACTTTATACGGATGAAGATGCAAATCCAGATGCAAAATGCGCCATAATGAGCCATAAGATAGGCCTAAATGTTGAGCTCGACGAGGAATTGACAAATTTGGATCTTCTTCCACACTTTCAGCTACAGAAGCGATATTTTCAGCATTGCGAATGTTTCGATGATGCACAGACCTTACAATATCAGTAACAGATCCAGTTTGTTCAAATTTATTCACTGTATTCAATATGGTTTGCTTTGTAGGACGATTATGACGACCATAATCTGCTCGTAAAGCGCGAAATGTGGATACGACAGAATCACTATTTTTATAATAAGATTTAATAATTTTAACGCGTTGGTCGATTGTTAAATGCTCCATATTCTTAAATGGCAGAATGTCAACTAAATAAATGACAGCGTATACAGATTTCTACTTTATCAACCTCGAATTGGATAACCCTGTACTACAGAAAGTTGATCCACTATCAAAAAAATATGCGTCATGTTTATTAAAAACCGCACTTAATAAAATTTCGAGTTCTAAAATGATGCTTTGTCAGAAATAAAACAAAATGAATAAAATAATTTTTTATTTATAAATTTTAAATATTATTATTCGGATTTCCCTCGGATTTTCCGGATTTTCACCTAATTCCGCCGGATTTGGATTTCTTTCGGAATTCCAATGGATTTCCACCGGGTTTCCCCAGGAATCCAGAAAATTCGGAAGAAAACCGGGAAATACGGAAGAATCCGAGAGAAATCCTGGAAACCTGTGGGAAATCCGGAAGAAACCCGAAAAAACTGGGGAAACTTCTGGGAAATTTGGCTAAAACCAGAAAATCCGGAGCGAGTCTGGCGAAAATCCGGAACAATACGAGAAATCTGGGGAAAATTCGGGGGAAATCCGGAAGAAAACCGGGAAATTCGTGAAATATTGTGGAAATTCGAGAAATACGAAGGAAATCCGTATAACAATATTTAAAATTAATAAAATAAAATTTATTTTTTCATTTTGTTTTATTTCTCACAAAGCATCATTTTAGAACTCGAAATTTTGTTAAGTGCGTTTTTTAATAAACACGACGCATATTTTTCTGATAGTGCGTCAACTTTCTGTAGTACATTCTTTTCTCGCTGGCGTCACTTAAACATCAACAAAAAATTTTGAGAAACAAAAAAAGTTTACAAAACCAAAGTTTTTATTTGACAGAAGATAATGCAGCTTATAAGAATGATTTGATTGGACAGGCGGACTCTTCTAAATCGTATTAAAAAAGAAAATTAAACAAAAGAACTCATGGTTTCTTTTAAATTATTTTTTTGGTGGGTACGCATGCTATTTCGAAAAAACTTTACTTGGCTGTGTTTGTTGGAAATGAGCTCCCCTGTATAAAAGAGATCGATTAATCAGTTTTTTCTGCTGATTTTTTTCAATTTCTTCAGTTCGGGTGTCAAAGTTATACACTACCAACTGTTGAACAACCCAGTTGAACACTATGACTCTCAAAGAATTTTGTTCAGTTCTGTTTATTTGAGATACCCCACATTTCGTCATTCTAGCACCTGGTTATTCAAATGCCAAATCCTCTGGTATATCTTCATAACATAGTTATTTCAGCTACGATAGAACAATGTTTTAACCGCAGGTTCACTCTCATTTGACTATCTTGCAGATTCACCTGTTGCTGTTAGCAAGTTATAACGAACAGTAGAATCTATCTGTTTTGGATTGTACCATATCAGGATGCTTTACCGATTTCAAAGCTCCTGTATCCAGTATAAAGGTGCATTCAAGCTGTGTCACTCCAGTAACAGCGACACTTTTGTAATCCGCCCCTTGTTGTGTGGTTCTAACGGTGCTCTTGGGCCATTTTCTCCCTTCCACCAGCTTAACCCCTCTCAAAACTGGTATAACTTACTTTTCCGTATTGTTCAACGTCTAACTGCCTCATTTCTTCGCGTTTCTTGCCTCGTATGACAGCTTTTCTTAAATGCAGTGTAGTTGGTTGCAAACCCAGTTTGCACAATTTTCCAGTATATATGGCTTGACTTGCCAACGCCTATACTTCATTCGTGTTTTTACCTCTAAATGCAGTTTTAAATGGTCGTCTTTGAAAGCACTAAAAAACTCGTCCACTGTTAGCCCATTCAACACCACACAGCGCCAATTTCCTTACTTCTCACCGTACGTCTTGCAGGATTTCCCCACGTAGTTGTTGCTTACTTTGAAATTGTATCTTACATAATTCTCTGACCGTCCGAATTTTAGTTTCAACTGATTCTTGACCCGCACATAGCTCCTTTCTGTTGCGGATACAGCTTTCCCACGAAGAACCAAAATGAGTGGGTTAAGCTGCTCCCCTGTGCCCCAACAATTGAGCTGCACTGGCCGAAGGCTTTAAAACTTCTTTTGAGTTTCCACCAACTGGTTTGTTTGAAAATGTTTTATTTAGCTGGGCCCTCTCCAAGAGCTTGCGACGTATGTGTTTTGATGCGGGCCCCCAGTTGCTTAATTTTATTTTCAAACCCCTGCCTGATTTGTCCTTCAAATAGTACCTTGAGCTGGCCGACTCACCTTCATTAAACGTACTGGAATCTTAAGTTGGACCTTCCCCAAGGATCATCTCTCATCCACTCGGTAAACCAATTCGTTTCTCGTTTTCTACAGCCGTGCATCCTTTTCTAGCCGTTGTGCACTTTTCGGTTTTGAACTGAAAATTTGTCTTTGTCTTTTTTTGTTTCTTGAACTCTCTGTGGTTTTTCGTATTCCCGATCTCCGTTCCTCTTGACAGTTTTCAAATACTGTTTCTCGGGAATCAGGATGACATTATTTGAGAATTCGAAAGTTCGAGAGCTTGAACCCAGTTGAACAATAATAATCGCTTTATAAAATTATAGTCTTACACCGATTTCGAACTATCGAACTTTGGGTTGACAATAGTTGGTGGTATATAACTTTACTACTCGAGCACCGAATGACATGCTTAGGTAGAGCGGAGCTCCCAATTTGTGGAAAAACTTACGTCGGATCAGTCGATCCGTTTGAAAAAAACAATTTTTTTTATAAAAAAAACCCGTCAATTCCGCCAATATTTTGGAAAACTGATTTGCACCGATTTGGCTGAAAATTTAATTTAGAATCGTTTGGTTCATAATCGTTTTTCTCGTAAATGATATGCTTTTCAAAATATTTCCAAAAACCAATAGATTTCCTATAGAGGCTGCCCCTTCCGGTGAATCGATTTCAACCAAAACTCAATCAATCTATCTGGGCCGTAGAGAACCAACAGACACTTAGTCTGCACAGAACCACATACACTTCGCTTCACTTAATTACGACCATATACATATGTATGTGAAACGAGAACATTACTTAACACGTATTTGAGGGTGTTTTAATAGGAAAGACACTTTCAGAAGGCGAAAAAGCAAACATCGAAGTTTTAAAGGAAGAAGGATTCTGAAAACGTGAAAAAACGCGATTATTTGGTCTGCTTCAAATTCATGTTTATCAGCGGCAAAAACTGGAGACAAATTCAGTTTATCGACGGTTCGGCGTGTGATTAATAATGCTTAACATCTTAAATTAGAACAAACTTCAAAAGAAGCCTTCTTTGAATGCATCACGCAAAGCAAAACGATTTGGCGAAAATCACATGACATGGAAGCAAGAATGGAACCAAAAAAAAAAAAGAAATGTATTTTTGATGGCCCTAATGAACATCAGATTTATTTTCGTGATCTAAGATAGATGAGAGCCATTCGTACCAAGAAACAATTGACTTGGTTGTTGATAGCACGAAAAGAACTGCACTTTCGTACAAAGCTATCTTGTCTTGGAAGAGGCTTTTTGAAAATGAAAGTTTTTCGAACCTTAGGTAAAAGACGAAGGTGGGTCATTGCTGCCATGGCCCCCATATTAACCCGATTTGAAAATCATGGAAAATGTGTGGGGCGGCTTTCAAGGAAAGTGTATATGGAGAAGGCCATCAATATAAAGATAAACTTTCCTTGAGAACACCTATTAAAATGGCCTGGGATAAAATTAATTTAAATTGTTTGGGCGCTCTCTACGATTCGAAATCACTTCACAAATTTTCGAAACTACTTTGTGCGAAAGGAGGAACCACCCATTACTAAAAGCAATGAAAATAAAATAAACAAGCGTATAAATGACAGTGCAATTATTTTTTTCGAAATGTTTAGCTTTTACGAAGATTTCTCTACTGCGGTCTTGCGACCATTTTGATTACTCAAGTGACAAAAGATTTGTGACAAAATACAGATAAGGGTCAATTACTGGTCAATTTCAATGAGCGACAATATAATATTCTCATTTCACAAGAATATTAACATTTGAAATTAATATAGATGGTCGTAATTAAATGAAGCGCAATGTACGCATTTTTAAGAAACCACATTTTTGACCAATGATATAGGGAATGGTAAATCTGCAAAAATATCCGTGTTAAAATATTTCATGATTGCCATACATTATTTTTATCAATTTTTTGTACTTTTCTTGATGAATAATGGTTCAAATACAATGGCGAGAAAGCCATTTTATGTGACGGTAATTATTTAAAAAATTATACCGCATTTTATAACAAGGATATGGCGTCACTCAAAATATAAAATTTATATAAACTGAATTCAACAGTACTATAAAAGTATCTTAGAGACACGGTGGTGGTGTCGTTGGAACGGTCTGGACATGAAGGCCCTCAAACTTGTCAAATTTTCTTCAAAACTCTGATTCAGATTTCCCTACAGCAATGTAGAATCGTCAAGCAGTCATCAACATGATAGTATACGTTGATGAATTGTGTCCATAATTAGGTATCGTTATTAGGTGCAGCATGAACCAAGGATACAAAAAGTAACAAATATCAATGTTTTAGTGGATCCGCCAACAATTGCACCCTTGTGTATGATGACTGGCTTGATTAATACGTCAAGTTCTAAATCAGCTTCTCTACTCGACCCTTAGTATAACTCAATAAAAAAAACCAATCCTACAAATTCTGTATTAAATTCTACATCAAAATCGTTGACAGTTTAAAGTTTTCTTCTTCCCATATGCTGCAATTTTGCTTAACAACACTCTTCAGAGAACGAGATTTTCTTTAAAAAAATCAAGATATATTTATACCAAACCAAAATTAAAATATTTTTTAAAAATTGTAGCCGAATTTTGGAATCACCGTAACGTTTTGATTGGTTAAATCTGCAAAGTGTTATAGAAAATGGCATATAGCCTTTCCACACAGTGCGACAACACGATGGGTTTTCCTTCGTCTTTTACCTCTTTGCCTATGAACTAAATTTTAAAGTGCTGCAACACCTTGCTTTTATCTTACGTTACCCAAAAAAAAAATTTTGTTGCACTCGAAATATGTATTTTATGTACGGTTCAAGTGGGGAATTTTAGACTATACTACAAAACCTACTAGATTTTCAAATCTTTATTTTTTGTATTTCCCCTCAGTTTTGCTTCAGTATTTAATAAAAATAAGGTTACATACACTCCGTGTCACTTGAATAGGGCCAACATAATGTATGCTGGTCTGCAATTTACACATAATCCTATGTTTGACATATTCTTTTCTCGTAATCGAAATTTACATACACAATGGCGTATACGGACCGGGAATAAGTTAACACATCAATTGACGTTTCTACAAAAATTGACATTTCACTTTGTACTGGTCCATCAAAAAAAAATTTACGAAAAAATGTACATTTTTTAAAATTGATGTACATTAAAAAAGTGTTTTTTCTGTCAAATAGAACAAATTTTTTGATGAACATCATTTTCTTTGCCGGATTTTGATAAATAGAATTTCTTGTTAGATATTTTGGTGTTAAATTGTAAACCAAAATATAATGGCAAAATGATTAGTTGGTTAAAGTTGATGTTCTATTTTTTTTTTTTTTTTTTTTTTTTTTGTAAATTTTCCCTATATTTTTTTCGCTGTCTCGATAATTATATTTCAAAAAAAAAAAAAATGCAGCAATTGTGTACTCACTAACCCAAACGAAAAAACAATAAAAAGTTTTAGGGGTAGAAACGCCTGAGCAACTGAAAATTTTTACATTTTGTTCCAATACCTACTAGATTTGTTCAATTTTATTTTTTGTTTTTTCTATCCGTTTCGCTCAAACATAAAAAATGAAAAAAAAATTACACATACATAGACACGAGCCGCATTTGAGTTTTGTTGCAAAATGCAGTGTGTTGAAAGGCTAATGGTCAGTTAAGACACAGTGCTGCAACACCCTGGTTTTTATCTTACGTTCCCCCAAAAAAATTTTTTGTTGCACTCGAAATATATTTTTATGTACGGTTCAAGTGCGGAATTTCAGATTATCCTTCAAAACCTACTAGATTTTTAAAACTTTATTTTTTGGTATTTCCCCTCAGTTTTGCTTCGATATTTAATAAAAATAAGTTTACATACACTCCGTGTCACTTGAATAGGGCCAACATAATGTTTTTCATTTTTCTAATTTATATTTTCCTTTTCTCTCTAGTTATTCTCGTTTATGATTTGTTGGGAAGAACAATCGATAAAAAAGTCAATTAAAGAGATTTGTCCATCTCTGAGAGTAAACCCGTTATTTTTTGAATTTCATTTAAAATAAGAAATAAAATTTATATATTTTTAGTTGTTCAGTTGAAAAGGGCTAGTTGATTGTTTAAACTCGCTGATAATTTATTTTTCTTTAAATCAATTTAGTTTACTGTTGCCGTGAAATGACCTAAGAGTTGTTTCCAATTTAAAATTACTCTAATTTTTTTTCGAAGTCATGGGTCGTTAAGTGAAAAACGTTAAGTGAGTGAGGTTGAGAAAGCTAAAATTGATGCTTACAAATGTGAATCAAATCCTACGAGTCCACAGCGCAGCTGCATCTCCGAAAGACAAACGTCCTACCGAAACCTCGAATTCCGCATACTCTGTGGCGAAAATCAGGACAGAGAAGGCGGTATTATGATATGGGGCGCTATTTCGTGATACGGAACCATTGATTTAGTTTTCTCAACAGGTAGCATGACTGAAATATCCTACAAAGCAATTCTGGAAAGTAATTATCTAAGATTTTCTTGAAACATTATACAAGTTTTATTTTTTATTTTAAACAAAATTCAAAAAAATAACGTTTTGCGGTTTTACTCTCAGAGATGAACGAATATCATTAATTGTTTTTGTTATTGATGTTTCGCAACAACGCATAAAAGAGAATACTCAAGAGAAAAGTAAAATAATTAATTTGTTGGCCCTATTCAAGTGACACGGAATGTATATGTATAAACAAGTGCTGCTTGAATTTTGTTTGAGCATGCGGCGTTCGAATCGGCTAATTGGGTTGCCAATTAGACAGTGCACTGCCAAAAATGATTATGGTTTGTTAATTAATCTGAGTAGTTATTCTGGAATTTTTTGTCCTCGAATTTTTAGTCACGAACAATTTTATGATAATCTTGTATCTAGTGACGGCCTAAAGCTGCGTTAAAATACGTCATTAAATTGTTGTTAGCTTGAAGGTTAACAGACAAATTTTCAACAACATAAATAAAGTTTTCGTTTCTGACCGATAGTGACGCATAACTACATCACCATTTCGAAATCGCAAGGAAGACTTACGATATTTTTGTAAAATATTTTTTACCTCACGGTTTAATTTTTACGCAACCTAAATCGATAGTCGCCACACCTCCCATACCTTATTCAATCGATTCGGCTGCCACAAAAAAAACTAAATATAGCCGACTTGTATATAATTTAGGAATCGATATTATTACTAATAAAATAATTTCCCCGACTTGTATAGCAGACGTCAGACGATAAAGAAAATATTTTTTTGGCATTTAAATCGAAAACAAGCCGCGATTTATAAAAATATAAAAATACGATTTATATAATGCCCCGAAAATTTGTCGGTTTTATATGTAACAACAGTCCACTAAGATCGAGCATAATCGAGCGTTATCACCGAATTACGAAAAGATTTGGGCCTTATCGCATTTTTTTGGTAAAAACGCGCCGTAGTTTGTATACATTGTTTGGTTACCCATAGAAATGATTTGGAATTTAGCCAAACGATTATTTAAATTCTAACTTGACCTTAGCGCATTATTATTAGAAAGATTTCACACAAAAAACGTATTTACTGAACAAATACAAATATAAATCTCACGTGATTACAACAAATCAAATTAATAAATATATATGTCGATTGGGTTGTGATGCATGCGCGCCCTATAAACGTGTTTTTGATTAAATTTATATATTTTATTAATAGAATTTTTTTTATTCTTTGTACTTAATAGAGAATGGGTCGAGAAGAGGCAGCAAGCCCAACAAATCCAATGTTGTATGATCCGATACCATCGGGCACCGGAGATGCTAAAATGCTAATGCAACTGGTGGGCGCCACAATAAGTAAGTATATACCGTAAATATTTTGAAGGTGTAACTGTAAATACGGTCGCACATCTTAAAACTTCCTATAATAAATAAATAATGAAATAAAAATGTCATTGATATTTATTTTATCAATCGGTGGCGTCATGCCAACTTTGAACAAATAAGCTTCCTGTACATATAATGTCAAATAAAAATTTTCAAGGGCATACCGCGTAATTATTGAATAGTGTTATACTCGTATTTAGAAAAAACGTTGAAAATTGCCATAAAACAAAATTTTGTAATGCATAATAGCGCGGAACATGGTTCAAAGTTTATCACAATTGACATCATATACGTGTGAAGTATGCACTTTACAAATAAATATACGTCTGTTTACTGCGATTTGCGCTTAAGTAAATAACCTTTTATGTTACGTTATCAATTTAATTAAATAAATTAATGCATTAATCGGATTTAATGGGTGTAGGTTATTTCTATAATTAGCCTGATTTGTTTTGATATGCCAACTAATTTATTTAATCTTATAATTAAGCTGCATTTTGTAAATATGTGGATTGTGGTTTACACACACACATACATTGACAATATTAAATTTATGTACTGTAAATAACTATACGACCGTAAATAATGTGATATACCTATTTTTAGTCTAGTTTGTCGCCATGGTACACAATGTACTCGTATCTTCTGCCTTGTCATGTGTATGTTCAATATGTTATCGGGTAAATATTCTAAACAAATACGGATTATCTTAAATTAAACAAATTTAATTACCATATATTAGTGAGAACTAATATAATTTTTGTACATTGATATTAAAATTGATAAGCTTTATACGGGTTACAATGTACGCGGTACTTAGCCATATGTTAAATACCCGTGTTAGCGGAGGCCAAATTTTTAGTTTAATTTAAATCAGACAACAACAAAATAATATTTTATTAAGTATGTATTTCCTTTTAGTTCTTGTCATATCTTTTAGTTCAATTGAGACGAACGCATATGGGAATTATAAATTTAACGAGTGGAACATAAGTAAAATAGAAATACAGCATATTAGATGTTTAGAATTTAAAAGAAATGTATGTACATACACACAGATATTTGTATGTAGGGCACGGGTGAATGACATAAACATTATGGTTTACTGTAGCTTCTCACGCTACTCGCGCTCGATCTGCGGGTTTCATAAACTATCTTACACTAACAATTTGACCAATAGTAGCGCGATAATAAAAGAATATTATCTCAAACTCCATCTTTAATTGTTCGTACTTCAATTATTTCACTTTATTTAAATACATCTACCCTCGACCACCAACGAACTTGAACCCCCTTATTACCTCTTTTTGACATTTACTATATTTCCCATTAAACATAACAATACTTCCCATTAAACCAGGGTGTACTACGGAATCCCGGTTTTCAAAAACGCGGTTTTCTTTTCTTCTAGTTCTCAAGTCTTGATTTTGAAAAAAATTTTTTTTATTAATTCAGGTCGGCCAGACTAATAATATTTTAACATAAAAATAAGATATGTTGCCCAAAAATTTACTATAAAAATTTGTTTTTTTTCGAATTTGTTTTCGAATATAAGCGATTATAGGGGCGGAAGCCGAATGTCGATTATAGAGGCGGAAGCCGAATGTGATACATTTTGGTGAAGGAAAATTTCTTCAAGCAAATTCATTAAAATATGATGAAAAAAAAATTACGAAATATTCCTTAAAACAAATCAAAAAAAAATTATATTTCCAAACACGAAAAGTAACCCCTTTGACACATTGGCCCTTCGAAACATTCGGTTCTTCGACACTTTCGGCCCTTCATAATTTTGCCCTTCGACATTCAGGCTTTTGATATCATACCGAATTGTAGAGGTTTCAATAACTCTCGCGGGCACGCGGGAATTCGCATCGCTCTTTTTTTGCTAAAGCTCTAGAATATGGCCATTAGCGACATAACTTGGTTATTTTTTGACAGATTGTGACAGATCTGACAGATTCGACATGTGTGATGGAAGTAAGATTCTAAAATGATTTTTTGACTAGGTTCTGAAAAATATCGCTTTTTTTGTTCAGATACACAGAGCTTTATCAAAAAATCATTTAATAATCCCATTCAGATCGTGTCAAATTTAAATATAATCGGTTAAGGAATGGCCAAATTCCATCTCTATTGACCATATTCCACAGCTTTAACAAAAAATCATTTAGAAACCCTATTTCCATTGCACGTGACGACTTTCAACATAATCGATTAAGAAATGGCCTAGTTCCATCCCTAATGACAATATTCCAGAACTTAATCAAACATAATTTTAAAATCCCATTTAGATGCCACATGTCGATTTTCGACATAATCGGTTAAGAAATGGCAAGGTTTCATCCCTATCCGCCTTATTCCAGAATTTTATGAGAAACGAATTTTTTGAATTTTAACTTAATCGGTTAAAAAATAGCCTAGTACCATAGCGATGGTCATATTTCAGTACTTTTTCAAAAAATCATGTCAAAAATCCATTTCCATCGCACGTATCGAATTTTAACAAAATCTGTTAAGAAATTGCCTAGTTCCATCCCTAATGGCAATATCCCAGCACTATATCAAACATCATTTTAAAATCCCATTTAGATCCCACATGTGTGTTTTTGACATAATCGGTTTTGAAATGGCCAGGTTTCATCTATATCCGCCTTATTTCAAAACTTTATCAAAAACGAACAAACAAAATCTGTTACCAAAATCTGTTAAGAAATGGCCTAGTTCCATCCCTAATGGCAATATACCAGCACTTTATCAAACATCATTTTAAAATCCCATTTAGATCCCACATGTCTGTTTTCGGCATAATCGGTTAAGAAATGGCCAGGTTTCATCTATAGCCGCCTTATTTCAAAACTTTATCAAAAACGCATTTTTTGAATCCCATTTAGGACTCACATGTCGAATTTCAACTAAATCGGTTAAAAAATTGCCTAGTTCCATAGCGATGGCCATATTTCAGAACTTTATCAAAAAATCATTTCAAAAATCTATTTCCATCGCACGTATAAAATTTCAACAAAATTGGTTTAGAAATGGCCAAGTTCCATCTTCATTGACCGCTTTATCGAAAAATAATTTTAGAATCCCATTTCCATCGCACGTATCGAATTTCAACCAAATCTGTTAAGAAATCGCCAAATTCCATCTCTATTAGCCATTCTCTAGAACTTTATGGCAAACTCCTTTGTGAAATTTGTCAAAAAAGCATCAGAGCCCCATTTTCCCACATGTCAAATTTTAAAAATTCAAACCGGGATTTCCTAAAAATCGGGATTTTTTTATACAAAACCGGGATTTTGAAAACCTAAAACTAAAGTCAACTTTAGCTCAATTGTGGAGAAATTCTGATGGGGATGCAGAGGCGTAGTTTTGCAAAATTTCGCTAATTCAGTATATTGAAAATGCATTGAATGACCTGGCGATCCATAATGTTGGCCAACTTCGATCCAATTGTGGAAAAACTCTGATGATTGATTGGCATTGATGCCAACGTCGGGAAAATGTGGACAATGTGCGATTTCTCAAAATTTCGCTAATTCAATATATTGAAAATAGACTAAATGGCCTAGCTACCACTATCGACATTTGATAGGCCACAATATAAGTCAACTTTGGTCAAATTGTGGATGCACATGTGTTTGCGGTGGTTTGAAACGCACTGCTCCAATCTCCACAATTGAATTTTGATCTTCAGTCCATCCCGATCCTGAACCAGATTGCTCAGACGTCTGATCAACTCCTGGATTCCAGAATATTTTTTTTTTAAGAGTTCATTGGAATTTTAATATTTGACAGTTAAATTTGACGTTTAAATTAGTAAACATTGCGACAATACTCCCTCCCCAATGAATTCGGAAGAGTTTATGAAAATGCAAGTGTACCGAAGTCGCTATGCAGAAGTTGCTTTCAATTAAAATATGACGATGGTCTAATTTTTTTTTTCAGCCCTGGTTTGAACTGGTTCCTTTAGTGGAAGATTGAAGGCCTTTAGTATCTCATCGCAAATTGACTGTCGCTACATTTTTGTCAAAATGGTCATAACACTAACAGATATTTCAATTTTTTATATATTATTTATAATTTTTCCGCTTTTGGATTAAAATTTACTATAATTTTGTTTAAGGTGGTCATAATTTAAACTAAAATATTGTTGATTTAATTTGATAAAAGAATGCCATCTTAGAGATATTTTTTATAAATAAAATAAATTTTAATACGTTACATGCGTTTCGCATTTGTGGTACAACTATCAGAAGGCGCGATACGAGCGATACTATCCATTTGATCTGCAAGGTTGACGAAGCATACACAAATTCAAATCAAATACGTAATTCGATTGAAAATTATTTTACCACATAGATGGCACTAGTTTGACATACCGAATATGGTAGGCATAGACACTTTTTGTTTTATTTCTAAAAAAATCCGCTATTGATCAAAGTGGCGCCACTTCCGAATTCTTTGCGAAACACGGTTTGAGACGATCTATAGACCCCACGCTTGACCTGCCATTTACGTTAATAGTGAAGACCTTATCTCGTCTTTTGAGAACTTTAAACGGTCCTGAACAACGTGGTTGAAAAGATTACCTTACTACCTTAAAAAGACTTTAGAAAGCTTTTACATTAAAGATACAAATGATTTTTAAGGTTATTAACATAAGCTGTCTGATGAATTTTATCTGTCGAAAAAGAATTTAGGCACCATCAACGTACTTCCATAAACTAGCTCAGCAGAAGAAGTTTTAAGTTTCTCACCATACAACGTGCGTAATCCTAACAGTACGGTTGGCAAGAATATTATCCAATCAGTTCGTTCGTGGCACATGATTGCGGTCTTTAATGTTCTGTGACGCGTTCTCACCCGTCTGAATCCGATTAATGCTGACAATTCACTAAAAAGACAAGACTCAAACTGCGAACCTTGGTT
Source organism: Nephrotoma flavescens (assembly GCA_932526605.1). Lineage (NCBI taxonomy): Eukaryota > Metazoa > Arthropoda > Insecta > Diptera > Tipulidae > Nephrotoma > Nephrotoma flavescens. Next base: position 69,318,968 of record OW052220.1, on the reverse strand, counting down.
GGTGACTATGACGTTTGGTACCCCGAAGCGTGAAATCAGTAATATCAGGAAGAGCCTCAGCCTACCTCATATATCTGTCGATTAATGTAACGCAATACCGGTGATCGTCAGATTGTCCAAAATAGGCAAAGGTCCAATGTTGTCTAGATGGATTTCTGCGAAGCGTTGCGAGAGGTGAAAAATTTAAAGCTTTACAACCGTTGACACCATCAAATCGTAAAAATTGTCAGATTTTCGTATTTAATACTTAGTAACTTATGAAAACGTGCCATTAATCGGTTGAAACCTTGCTTTACGGAAGCAACCAACGAACCATAGTATAGTTTGCCATCGGAATTGCCCCCTTTCTCAAATTGCATGCCAACTAAATTAATTAATAAAGAATCGAGTATTCCAGTTAAAGCACGAAAGCAGGTCACGTTTGCTTCCAACCTAGTTAAAGACCAAGATACTAAATCACGACCTGATCGTCATTCCTTCTAAATTCTCAGAAATTATCTTAACGTCAAACCAGTTAAACATATGATCACTCATCGGCTGGAAACTTTTGGACCACCGGTTTCATGTAAAACTAGACGTTTGGCACTAGATAAACTACAAGGAATTTGTCGTTTGAGTAATAGTGCATAGTCTAGTCCTTTGCATCTTGTCTTGAAGAAAAATGGAGACCATGTAGAGATTACCGAAATCGTGTTACTACTCCAGATCGTTATCCCATTCCACAACTTCAAGATTTTTTCATACCATCTTGAAGGATATTTTCTACTCCGTCTGGTATTCGAAAAACCGCTATTGCTACTCCCATCGATTTATTTGAATTCATAAAAATGACTTTTGGCCTCAGGAATGCAGCGCAAACTTTTCAGAGATTCATGCATTGTTGGGACTTAATTTCGTATCCATCTACTTATGCTATTCTGATAGCGTCTAATACTTTCGAGGAACATTCTTCTCGGTTCGTCTTAATGAGACGCAACAAAGATATAGTGCTTATGACAGAAAGTTGTTAGCAGCGTATCAAGCATTTCAGATATATTTTGGAAGGACGACTTGTCTACGCTTTTTGTCAAAATACGAAAATGGCATCACCGCGTCAATTCCGACATTTGGATTTCATCGGAAAGTTCACAACCGACATCCAACACAATTCAGGCATGGATATTGTCGTAGCAGATACACTTTCCCGCAATTATCTAATTTCTATTCCTGAAAGTATAGATTATGCGCAAATTGCGGATGCAAAAACCAATGATGTCGAGCTAAAAGATCTGATGTGCAATAATTTGACTTGTCTAAGTTCCGTTGAGTTTTAACTCTAGTAAAACTATACATTGTGATATTTCAGCTAATCAAAGACCTTTAATTCCAATTGAAATTCGGGAAAAAGTTTGTGAAGCCTTTCATAATCCTTCGCATCCTGGAGTTAAAGCAACAATTAAATTATTGTCGAAAAATGTCATCTGGCCCTCCATCACGAAAGATTCAAAAACTATGGCACAGTCCTGTTTAGCTTGTCCGAAATCCAATATTTCAAGACATACCGTTTCACCTCTCGCAACGCTTCGCAGAATCAAAGGGAGAAACTTTATCATAGTTTCCTCATAGTATTACAGCTTAGATTGTGCGCTGCGTGGCTCGCTTTTGATAGCTCCTCATAGAAAGCCGACTCCACTGATCGCTATATTCGTGACGGTGACCGACGTAATCCCGAATCTTCTAATACAAGTTTTTATTAGTGCGTCTGCGACTATTCCCGCCTTCATATTTGGAAAACATGTGACCTCTGACCAACGCGCGAATCAATCAATCATAATGAGATAGTAGGTATGTCTGATGTGAACAAATAAGTTCGATGAATTCAGTATTGTTCGTATACTCGATACCTCTATTGACATTTAGTACGTCGATGCGCAAAAGAGCGGCTGACATAATTTTTACGAGTCGGACGTATACTGTACGATTAAAGTCAAATGCTTGCGTTATCTGGGCGAAGTTTTTTCAGGATTTTGATCTAAAGCAAACTAAGAGGTTTGTGATGATCAGAGGAACGCATAAAACACCTCCCTACCTCAAAATATGTAAAGTGTTTTACCGCCACAAAAGCCGCCAGGAGCTCTCGGTCGTATACGTACTGTATCGAGTTTCGGCGTCGTTAAGTTTTTGTGAAAAAACCATAATGGCTGCCAACCATCTGAAGAATATTAATGTAACACAGCGCATATAGCTGTCATGAAGGCGTCGACCATAATAGCGAGGTTTGCGTTTGATGAGGGATACGCTGGCTGTGTGGCTTCGGCGAGGCGTAATTTCCACGTTTCAGATTCGTTAACAGATTCATCATTCCAAATAAGTGGTGCCTATAGTCCTTTTTCTTGAGACGTTTTAGGAAAACGTATATAAAGCTTGGTTGATCGTGCCTCGCTTTAGGCAGTAAAATTCGGTAGTAATTGATCATACCTAAAAAACGCTGTATACCTTGGAACGTAAATGGCATTGGAAAATTTGTATTCGCTACAACTCGAGACAAATTAAAAATAATAAACGTCACTTTAAAAAACTTATGGTTGCAATAAATGCAGTTTACGCTTTCGCCCATGGAAAAATTAATTTAAATTAAAAAATTTAACGAAGCTTCGTTAAATATGGATTGTCACTTAATAAAAATTATAGGAGCGAAATTTTGTGTCCAAACTTAAAAAAAAGTTAAAATATGGATCGTGATATCTAGAAAAAACAACACACAATAAATAGTTGTCATTATAAGAAATAGCTGTCATTCAATATCCAATAATATTTACGGCATACCTCAACCAGTCACGACTTAAGAGCTTAAGTTACACGCCGGTTGCACCACTTCGGTTAGTGCTACAATCACCAAAATTTTATAGGCTTCTCATCACACATAAACAACTGACCTCTAAAATGTTGGTGGTCGTACTGCTCCCCTAAGTGGTCTAAACGGAGCACAACTTTAGTTCTTAAGTTTTCACTGGTTGAGGCAGCGTTACGACTAGGTAGTATGGCTGGAATATTAAAAATTATAGTGTCGTCAAAATTTTTAATTTTATAATTCTGTTATGGTTGACCCTTTATCCTTATCCAAATAATCCAAACGGTGCACAAATTGCGTTTTTTCGACGTTTTTACATTCGGCCGGAACCTGATGATAAGTCCAAATTATATAGATCAACCCTAGAAAAATATTCGCGTGATTCAAGCTGATGCGTGAATTCGGTTATGAATCGTTTAAATCTCGGTAATCGCCACAAAGTCGCCAATTTCCATTCATTTTTTAACGATGTGGAATGGACTGGTTCAATACTTTTCAAAGGCCTACAAATATCTTGCCTTAGCCTAACCTCGATTTCTCTTTTCGCTATTTTGATATTTTCGGTACTTAAACGACAAACTTTTGCATTGCTTGGTGGGCCTCTCGCTTCGATGCAATGTGTGACATTATGTTTGATTGTAGTTAAGGCAGATTCAATGTTGTGTTCTTTCGTTCCTTCCTTCTGAAATTTTTTAAATCAATCCAAGTTGCTGAAAAAAAATCACAAGAGAAAAACGTCATTTTTAACCAATGAAATTGGTTTAAAAAAATTTCAGAAGAAAGGAAGGAACGACAGAACGCAACACTGAATCCGCCTTTAACGTCGTTGTCTCATGCGATATTGATTTGAATTCGGGACAACAAATTTAGATCTACCGAACGAAATGTGTGGGGTTGACTATGTTGTTATACCATATATGAGGGAGGGTAATGAAATTGATTTGGCTTGGACGCCTAATACGTGATTGGATCGATAAGTTTTTAATTAACGGTCCACGTAAACCAATATTGCGAGTCAGATGACACGTTAGAATTTTCAAGAGATGTTTGTGGTATTGCAGTTTGCTGTGAACGTCAACTAAAATGAGACGGCAATTAGAATTTTGGATACCACCATCGCACACATTGAGGCACCTGATTTTTGATTGCATAGAAATGGCGTTCTTGGCGTTGAAATTCGAAATGGTAATGATACAAACGTTTTGGGTGCTTTTGAACCTGGATATTTGATAGTGATTCACTGCGGTGGCGAGATCTGTCGCGTACAATATTTTGCTGTTGCGCCGGACTATTTTTTCGACCGCCGGTTGTTGTCGGATGATTCGTGTTGTTAATCTCGCAAAATTGTAAGTCAATCAGAGGCATTGAATGGAACGTGTGTATGTCCGCAGGTTTATTAGCGTCCATTATTGAAATGGCCGTAGTTGATAAATCGGCGACTTCCAATCACAAATTATTATTTGCGTATATTTTGGTAGCATAACCACAATTTCTTAAGTACCGATTCCATGATTTGGTGCTCGGATAACGATTTTATTTTTCGTAAAAGCTGGGTGCCTTTTTATCACCGAGTTGAAGACCAGATAATAGGCGATCGATTTTAATCTTAGCTGAATCGCACAATCGTTCGATTATAGCCGTTTCGAGAGCCTTTTATTTCCCGGATGTTGGGATTTACGAATTTTATCGCGTATCGCGTAATAAATGTTAATCGTATTTAGAGAACCGACTGACTTGTTAGCAGAAACACTTTTTAAAACAACATCAACATCGTCCTGAATCTTCCAAGTTGTTTGAGAAGGACGTATATATGATACATTATGCAGTCATTACAGACCTCTGTCCTCTGATATTCAGCAAGGCTTTTTAAGAGTTCGATCCACGACAAATTTAGTTAATTCGCATCATTTGTTCTTGGAGGTCGATGTCGCCACAACAGATTTCAGTAAAGGTTAAATGACGTTGAACGCGTTAGTAAAAACTCGGTCTCTCGGTGTACGCGAACGATATAAAATAATTTATAAAAATATTTCAACAAACGCTGACGCCAATCATTTACATGTCGATCTAAACCGCATGTTCATAATAAAATTACGGCAATAGTTTTGCGAGGCCATCCCGCTCTTAAGCCGCCGCAGATCTATTTATCTAACAACAAAAACCTCATAGTTTATACACCTCAACAAGCAGAGCTCACTTAATTGTCAATTCATTTTATTGTATTAGGGTACTGAGTACTGACGGTACTTCTGATTTATTTGTTTATTATCACTAATTATCACCACTTGAACTGATCACGCAATTTATATTTTATGATCCAAATTCATGAACAACCAATTACATTACTAATAGTTTACTGATTATATAAAAATGTAGAAGATAACGGTTCAGGTATAATATTCAGATTACTTGCTAAGTACATTATGAAAATCCATCTATCACGATTCTATGTGATTTTTTGGAAGTTGTGAGTGGTGGAAATTTCTTGTCGGTCAATATAATATTTTATGCGCCTAAATACTTTGCCCTTATTTGTCGGGCTGATAAAAATTGAATTAAAAACTTTGCGAACTGCGTCTACCCCGATTATTACGAAACTAAGCGTATTAAGCCGGGCGCCCTTTTTTATCAACTTATATTTAATATTCATAAATATTTCTTTTTATATTAATTTTCAGTATCATTTGGTGCGATAAGCGCGGGTACAGCATTATCATGGACATCACCAGTTCTATCACAAATTCAAGACAACCCAAATGCAACACTTCCAATTACAGTGGATCAAGGTACGTTCTATTTACAACATCAGTTTGAAGTGTAATCACCCAGCCACTTGGCGCAACTTAATAATCGATATGGGTTATCATCATATACAAAATTATTCAAATTAATCTACTATCGCAAATGACTTGGGACACGGGGCATTCTCATGATATACAATGTGTGCCTCAACATGATTATTAAAGTTTTTGACTGCGTGGCCTGTAAATGTCCATTAACAGTAAAAGAAATGAAAGCGATAAATTTATAGGAAATGCATTGCAAATTGATGAACAATCTTAAGACTACATCGTTCGTGATAATATAGAACCAGAGTTATAAAATATTAAATTGACGTACTTCGTATAGATATTGTAAAGTGGTGTTCACTTCAAATTATAATATTAGATTGATCAGTATATTTCAAATTCCAAGAATTTTGGACTTAATTCTAAAAAATATGTATCTATGAGTGTAATCTATTAAGTTTCCCCATATTTTGATAATTATAAACGCGCACGAGTACGTTTTGGTGTCATTATCAATTTAAGTTTGGCAATAAATCAAATAATAGAACACTGTAACCAATCAAATAATCCATGTTGTATAAACAATTATTGGATTTTATATTTTTATATGCGACTGAAGATCACATCTTTTATATTCAATATTAATTTTAGTGCTTTCATTTTTAAAATGGACTCATCCTACGTCATCGCGTTATCGGCCTAGGAAAATCCTTGGTATGAAATTTATCTAAATGTTGTCGAAAAACAATGCCAAGATTGTTAACTTGAACTTGTACTTTATAATGAACTCACCTATAGAAACAGTTATCTTGTCTTTTTTAAATCAAGTACCTATGATAAGACGTCATGAATAGACAAATTTTTGTTTCAAAGAAATCGGAGTCGAATCAATTATCATCGAAATGTGTTTTAATTAATTGCGCGAAACACGAAATGCGTGCCAGAAAATATGTATAGATTAATACTGAGTTGTCAGATAGAATTCCACTCAAACCATGTTGACGTTTATACATTGTATTTCAAAATAGATAGGCGACAAGCCAGTGAAAATTATAGTAACTAGGTATAGTATAAGATTTTTTTTTTGAGTCAAATTTGTAATTTGAGTGAAATTTTTAATTTGAGTGAAAATTAGTTTCTGTATTGTACAGTTAATTGGAGTCGTAAATATTGTATAATTTTTGACTCGATTTACAAGTTAAATGATAACAAGGCACAATGAAATCTGTAAAGTTTAAAATATATTTGAACCCAAAGCAATATTGCAAATTTGCAATGCATCTTGAGCACGAATAGTGTTTCTTTTTCGGAGGAGTATTTGCGAGCCTATTGCATATTTCTTGTCGTAGTTACTAAGGTATTGAAGTATAGCGATGTGACTTGACTATTTAAGTACAAGTGTTGTACTGAAAATGCTACCGCTTTGAGTGAAATTTGAAAAACTATTTGAAATGTTTGTGGTTTTAGTATGTGTTTCGATGAAGCTTTATACATATTTCTTCTTGACGTTTTTTTCTAGATGGCACTAGTTGCACCTGATGACAACGTTTTCTTAATTTTGAGTGATATTTTAAATAGTAGATTGTAAAACATGACTGCAAGTAAAAAAATAGTAGCAATTGACTTAGATCAAATTGTGTCGTAGTGTTTATACAATAATTTTAAATTTGAATTGGTAGACACAAAAATTAAATGTTATTAGGTTTTGAGTGGGACAGATAAACAATTAAACATTTATATCAAATAGTTGTTGTTATTTTGAATAATTTTTGTTTGAATGATATTCGTTTTAAAATATTTACATATATATACATTCGTTTTAAATATACTGCCTTAATACAATCGGAATAGTTCAAAAGGTGATTTAAACAGAGTAAAATTTGATAATTCTTTTGAACTTTATTGTACTTGAAATGTTTTGGCAAAAATTATGAGGCACACGAACTTGTTCAACACTTAAAGCTAAACAGCAATTAAATTTTTATTTTGAGTGAAAATTTTAGTTTGAGTGAAAACTGGAATTGAAGCGAAAATTCAAGATGTTCAGAAAATAGCGTTTAACATTGACCACATAGTTTATATTTAAAATTGAATCATTGCAAATATTTTTAAAACTCTGCTCAAAGATATAGAAAAATAATTAAAACTACTGAAGTTTAATTATTAATAAACAATCAGATAAAAATTGCAATGAAATCTGTGAGGAATAACTCCGTAGGTTTGAAATAAACGCATAAATTACTGCACGAATATTGTAAGATTCTGAATGATAATGTGCTAACCATAGAAAACTCCTAAAATTAATAGAAATGAACGGAAACGCTATTGCCATGACCATTTAAGTAAATTTGAATGAAAATTATAATAAAATGTTAACAGTAACTTCTTTTTAATATTTAATTTTAATTATGAATCCAGGTATTACAGCTTTCGCACTATATTCGTGCTGTATCATAGTTGAATAAATTATGATTATATTAAAAATTCCGTAGAATTCGGTACTTGGGTTCTAAGATTTTGAGCTATAGCAAGGTTCAGTTATCTCGTAGATAGTGATAGTTGTTGCACCTGATACACTTTTAAATTTAAACAAAAGATTTAACATGATTTGAAAATGTCTTTGTTTCCTTGCCTTTCGGAACAGTTCAAGATAATTTGTTCATATTATAAGTTTTGATACGTAATATAGAATTGACTATAATGTTTTCCAAAAAGTGCTACGTTTTAGTTTTAGTAAAAATTGAGTGAAAATGAATGAAAATTGAGTTTTGCATTGTACGTTAATATTTGTATCTGAAATTTTTCCTTACAGTTTTGTATGCTAAGTGGAAAATTTGAGTTTGAGTGTAATATAACCTGAATCAAATTTTTTAAGGCACCAACGGACGTGATCATTTGAGAGTATTTGTTTGAGTAATATTATGATATCGTTTAGTAATTCTTAACAGTAAATGCTTATCGATTTTTTAGTTTAGGGTGAAATTTGGAGTATTTTTTACATATTGGCACGCAAATTTATTGCAATCATTTATCTTTCCTTTAATGGATTATTATAGTGTGAAACACGAGAACAAAGTTGCAACTGATTCAGGCACACACAAATTGTCATACATTAGAAACTGTTTAAAAATAAAGGATAAATGATAGACATTTTATCATTTTGAGTGAAATTCGGTATTTGAGTGAGAAATTAAATTTGAGTGGAATTAGGTTCAGCATTTTAAATTGGCTAGCATTTTGTAAGCAAATTTAACCTTATTTTAAGTGAAGCCAAATAAATGTTATGTAATGTAATGTAACGATCTCGAGTAGACTTATGGCATATTACAAATACGCAAATTATGGATGTTACCGCCCGATGGGTTTGAGGGAAAAATGGGTTTCTATATCAGATTTTGTAAAGATCTATATAAAAAGAAGGTACATTATGACCAACCTAATGACAAGAAAATTTGAGGATATTTGAATAAAAAATATTAGTTAGCAAGTATTAGTTTTAGTTTTAATTTTACTTGAGAGCAATGCGGACATTTAAAATTCCTCGATTCCTTTAGTTATTTGAGCCCATTATTATATTTGTGTTAGAATAGTTTTAAAATATGAATTCTATATTGAGTCGAAATTGTGCACATTTTTATTCTGGGTAAACAATTTAAATACAAAGATTTTTTTAATTTTGAGTGAAACTTCAAATTTGAGTGATTTTATCAAGTCGGACGGCAAATTTACTCAAACTTGATAGATTATGTTTCAAGTGTTGATAAAATTAAATGATTGCAAGTAGAAAAACAGTAGAAATTTTATTTAACAAAGTCACTCAATTCAGAAGTACAACATTAAATTACATGTTTTTCGATATGAGTAAAATTAAATTATTGAGTATAATTTAATCTAATTGAACCAATTTACATGTTTAACAGTAGTTTTGGGCATAATTTAAACTGTAACTTGAATAAATCAGACAAAACGAAAGGAATTTGATAATTTTGGAAAGGCCGTTTTCGTTTTGCATCATTATAGACCGATCTTTGATATTTAACTTAACTTAATACATTTTGGAGAACTACTTCAAAAAAACCTAGCCCAAAAAGGAGATTTTCAAATATTTGAGTGAAATTTCGTTTAATTCGATAATGACGTTAAGTAAAACTATAAAATTACAGAAAGAATTTTGATTTTTGAGTGGAAATTATTTAAAGCACAAAACAGAAAAACACCAAAATTTCAATTGTATTAAACTTCGTGACTGTCTCATAGTTTTTGAGTTTCTTACTTGCTGAATCTTATAATTCAACAAGGTTCATAATTTGTGAGTGGAATTTGAATACTTCAAAAATCAATACGATATGGCACAAAAAACACTGAGAGTGAAACTCTACATTATAATTTATTGTAATTTTTATTCCAGACTGAATTGAGTGACAATTGCTCCTTCGAAAAAACTTGAGTACAATTTATAATAAATTTAGATTCGTGTGAGTAGAATTTATTCGTGGTATTAACTAAAATCACATAAACTGAGTACAGCAAAATTTGACAAAAAATATTATAAAAAAACTGCCTTCATTCAAGTTTAATTAAACTTGGTAAATGCCCTAAATTATGAGCGATTTTTTTTCCTACTGGTTTATTTTCAAATTTATTGATGATATTTGTTATAAGCCCAACTATTCTCTCAAATATCGAGAATTTACCGGGGATTGGAGAAACCAAAACGTATTGTCAGAAACATCAACACATCAGGTTTATCAAAATTATTAATATCTAATTTTGAGTGAAATGGGCTTCATTTTCGATTTTAAACTTGCTATAACTATTACCAATTCAAATACAGTTGTAACTGTTCTTATTTCACTAAACTAGTCTTTGTAAAAGTAAAATCCTGAAGTTATAATTTTTTGAGTGAAAATTTAAAATACTGTGAGTGACAAAATTTTAGAGTAAAACTTATTTTAAATTCTAAAATTAAAAAGGCGACAGTAACGAAATTTTTAAGTGAAAATTTATCAAAATCTTAAGAATTTGAGTAAAATTTCTCGATGGAATTTTAATTAGTTTAAAATCATGTATTATCCTCTACAAGCTAATAAGTCCTTATTTAGTATTCTTGGAAGCTGTGTAAAATATAAGATTTTGATTATAAGATTTAAATTTAAATTTTGAGTGAAATGTTTTGCAGACAAATTTTTATACAGTTAAACTAAAACCTAGAAATCGATTTAGTTAACAAGCTCAATGAATAAACCAGTTAAAATATTTTTATTTTGAGTCTTTTTAGAGCTCAAATCTTATTTAGTTATTCGCCTTTTTTGAGTGAAAATTTATTTCACAATTTAAATTACATGTTTTTCGATATGAGTAAAATTAGATTATTGATTATAATTTAATATAAATCACACAAAGCGAAAGGAATTTGAAAATTTGGAAAGGTTGTTTTCGTTTTGCATCTTTAGGGCGGTCTTTTATATTTAACTTAATACATTTTTGGAGAACTACTTCAAAAACACCTTGGCAAAAATTAGTTTTAAAAAATATTTTGAGTGAAATTTCGTCCAATTCGATAATGACATTAAGTAAAACTATAAAATTATAGTTAGAATTTTGATTTTTGAGTGGAAATTGAGTAGAGAAAGCAAGCTTTCACATCAGGTGACAGAAAAACACCAAAATTTCAATTGTATGTAACTTCAAGACTTTCAACAAGGTTCATAATTTCTGAGTGGTATTTGAGTACTTTAAAATCAATACAAAATGACGCAAAAAACACTCAAAACTTCATATTTATCAAACTTTGTAACTATGAGTAAAACTCTAAATTAGAATTTATTGTAATTTTTATTCCATAGACCGAATTGAGTGATAATTGCTCCTTCGAAAAAACTTGTGTACAGTTCATAATAAATTTAGATTCGAATATGAAGGCCGACATAACGAATTCAAAAGTTTAAAATTCTTACTTCGTCAAAAGCGTATCTATCAACGCCAGCACAGTGCAAGGTTTTTTTCAAACATGTTGTTTACGAAACCGTTGATTGATCTGGTAAAATATTAATTAAATGTTTGCGTTCATTCAGCATCTAGTGATATACAAATCATATTATTTGGGAAACGAAAATATCACATAACATTGTACATAATTGCCATCGACTACCCTCGTATTATTAATTCATTTCAATCAACTAAAGAGATAAAATTTCCATTATTGTTATTCAATAAAATTCAATTAGCCGCTCTAGAAAAACAAAATATTTGTCTCTAATAGAATTTGAGTGATTGGAACGTCGATACGATCGGGTTCAATGAAACTAGAACATTGTAATATTATGCTAAGTGGGTGTGCTTCAAGATGCAGGCAGTCCAATTAAATTCTATTAGCTGCATTAAACAATCGACTATTTATAGAAATAAAAGTATTAAATTTGCCTTCGATATAGGAAGACGAATGGATATATTTACATTATTTTTTATTTCCTAAGAGCAACAAGTTCTAATGTTCTAAGGAGTGGAGACCTAACTATATTTGCATAGTAAATATATTTTGCAAAATACGTTTAAATTAAATAAATAAATTACTCAAAGCGAGTTTTATATTTTTATACAAAAACAAATTTATAATTCTTTCGAATCATATGACCAGTCACGATTAATTAGATTTGCGTAATACATTTTGTGTGTATTGGGGCCTGGCAAAAACATCATCGCAATCTTTAGTGACACAAATTACACAAACATTTTGTATATCATCTCGCGACGATGACTACGACACATAAATTCTTTAGTATATTTATAGACCAAAATGTAAACGAACGTAAAAATTAAGGCGCCAAAAGTTTTCCGCTCAACAAGTTCGCTAAAAATATTCGTTGATCAAAAATTTATATAATTTTTTTTTTTTTTCAGGAACATGGGTAGGATCATTTTTGGCCATAGGCGCAATCGCTGGTGCCGTGCCAGCTGGTATATTGGCCGATAAAATTGGTCGTAAACTAACCACAATGACATTAGCTGTACCATTTATTGTTAGCTGGCTCCTCATTGTATTTGCATCGAGCCCCGGAATGTTATATGCCGCCCGTATTCTTGCTGGTATTGCTACTGGTGGCTACTGTGTCGTTTGTCCAATGTACATTTCAGAAATAGCTGATATCTCGATCAGAGGCACACTAGGTTCATTTTTCCAGCTGTTTCTAACAGTTGGTATATTATTTGTGTACTTAGTTGGGTCGTTTGTTAAATGGGAAACGTTGAGTGCGGTCTGTTGCATCTTCCCGGTTGCATTAATTATTTTCATGGTCATTTTACCCGAAAGCCCAACGTACCTATTAAAACAAGTAAGTATCTAAGAATTATACAAAACGGATATGATAAATTGGTATAACATATTATTTTTATAATGTACTTTTAGGATCGTCGTAATGATGCGGCTGTTGCATTAAAATGGTTTTGGGGCGCTGGAAGTAATACGCAAGCTGCCTTACAAGCAATTCAATCCGATTTGGATGCGGTCAGTGGAAATGTTTCTATAAAAGATTTGGTGGCCAATGTAACTAATCGTACCGCTCTCATAATTTCATTGGCGCTTATGTTCTTCCAACAATTCTCGGGTATTAATGCTGTCATCTTCTATACGGACGCGATTTTCGTATCAGCTGGCAGTACCTTATCTCCATCCGTATGCTCAATTATTGTTGGTGTTGTTCAAGTATTAATGACGTTCGTGTCGGCCGTACTAATTGAAAAAGCTGGCCGTCGCATACTCTTGCTGCAAAGTAGTGTCGTCATGGGTGCATGTTTAGTCACATTGGGCGTTTATTTCCATTTCTTGGACAAGGGCGCAGATGTATCAAGCATTAGCTGGTTACCACTATTATCTGTTGTATTATTTATTGTAAGTTTCTCGCTTGGTTTTGGTCCAATCCCGTGGATGATGATGGGCGAACTTTTTGCACCGGACGTCAAATCAATTGCATCTTCAATCGCTGTAATGTTTAACTGGACTCTTGTATTTATTGTTACGAAAACATTTGGCCTCATGATTGCAGGCCTTGGTTCAAACGTAACATTCTGGTTCTTCGGTACATGGATGGCAATTTGTACGGTATTTGTTGCAATTAAAGTACCAGAAACAAAAGGCAAAAGCAATGCTGAAATTCAATTAATGCTATCAGGTAAGTAAACTGTGAAATTAGTGTCCTAGCTGTTCGTTGTAAAAAAAATATATTTAAAAGTAGTAATAATTTAATGCAAAAATATCAATGTAACAAAATGGATGCGTAACAAAACAATTAATTTAATAATTTTATTTAACTAAATATTTTATAAAAAAAAGACCATCACAAAATGTCCAAAAAGTCATAAATTTGTAACGAAATTATTTTTAATTTAATAACAAAATACCTCTGTAGCAAACGAGAAATAATTACATATTTTATAATATCATGGCATGTGATGCAAATAAAAATCGTATATACCAGATGCAGATGAAGATGAATGACGTATATCGCTCGAAACGGGTTGAACCTCGATATATTTTTATAATACCGATTGCATTTAAACGGAACGCATTTATTTACCGAAAATATACAATATTCTAATCCTCATCTGACTGGTAATCCATATATATACTTCTTTTATTTTATTTGGCATAGAATAGAACATAAAATTTTTAACTGTCATTTAGACTTCGTCTACTAAAAAAATTAAATAATTGTGACATGAATATACAAATTGTTAAATAAATCAGGAACCACGTGTAAAATCCATGACAAATCCAAATAAATTATATAAAAATATTATTAAAGCAATTGAACAAAAGTCTAATTGGTATATACTATATATTGAGACGTGGTTTTTTAATTTAGCTTACATATCAAAATTGTGACACACCTAAGCTTCTTAGATCCTGGATACACTTTACATAAAGCACTGTGTGTACGTAGTTATTCTAAATACATATAATATTGGGCCCGATTCAAAGTACATTTTATATTTTATGTGGTAACATAGAATTATAGAAGAATTTCATTGAATCGGGACCATTATTTATTATTTTATGTGTAAGTAATGTAACAAAAAATCCTATTATTTTAATTAATATTTTTTTTAACGTATAAATTTTATTAAATTATTAATTAATTTTTATTTTATTTTATTTTACCGTAAAAACAAAATTTTGTTTTTTGTCAAAATCTTCACAACAATTATTTTATATAAAACAGAACGTGTCGCTCGACGCAGACCAATTAGCCAAAAGTATATTCCAATGAATGCCGAATTATAAATGAAAAGAAATTTGATTTAAAAAAATTACTCATTTTATTTTATTTCAAGCTATGTTAAAATACTATTATTATTTTAATATTTAAGTTATATTTATAAAATAAAATAATCAAAAAATCATATTTAAATTATATACATAAAATATATTTTTGTAAGAAAAAACAAAAAAATATAAAAAAAAAATTATAAATAAATAATTATTATAATTTAAAATTATATTACAGACTGCATTTTAATTTTAAGTAAATTAAATATTTTTTTTTTCTTTCTTGTTTTGATTTTTTATTTGTTTGATTTAATAAAATATATATAGCTATTTTTAGTTATAGATTTTATTTGGTTTATAATTATGTTACAAAATATCCTTATATAAAAATATAAATGACAACCAATGCTTTTATAAAGCAAGCTTTATATACAAAAAAAAAAAAATAATTAAATTGTGTAAATTTTAACAAATCACTTTAAAAAAAAAATTAATAAATTTTATTGCAATGTACAAGCAAAAAAAAAGAATAATTTTAATAATATTAATGTAAATTAATTGTTATATTAATGTGTATATATAAATTATATTTAAAAACAAACATCGTTATGTAAAATATCAATAACGTTTAAATAAAAACAAAATGTCTAAGAAAACTGTATGGTCAATTAATTTTTTGTGATTCTGAGAGACATCTATTGATCTACTCGTGTGTTTCAAACAAAATTCTTATTGCATTGTAGTGCCATCTTTGTGAAGTTAGTGGAATCATGAATGAATTTCTGCTATGCAGTGCCAAATATAATGATGTGAGTAGTAATGCCGAATTTGTATTTGTGTCCCATACGTGACAAACAAATCATATTGGAATATTTATTTGCCTTTCAGAAACGGAATAACTACAGAAACGTCATAACGTTGATTTTTGTATGGAAAAAATAACGACTTTATTTTTTTGACCTTGCCTAATTAAATTAGCAAAAATTTCGTTATTTTTGAAATTTTTTATTACGAATAAACAATTACGGGGGCTCATAATGAAGTTTTGACAGTATGTTTCATCAAAAAAGTTAGTTAAGATAAAAAATGTTTTGGTCTACGCAATGGCTGGCTGGTTATATTTCGCTCATTTGCTGCAACAATGACACAACTCAAAATTCACTCATTTCTAAGATATTCGAATCAAACAATTTCCAATAATTCATATTTTGATTATTTTGTCTCAAAATTTACTCTTTTGTGTAGTTACATATCTCTAGGGCCTCGAGCAAATTAAGTAAAATTCCATATAAAAAATTACTCAATTCGCGATAGAGATGAAAATTTTAAAATATTGGAAACTGTTCTAAGAAAATTTGCAAAATATTAAAATATTATAAAAATTAAGATCTGCTAGAGGATGTTGAAACAGAAACAAATTACTTTTTTCTAATCTGAATGTATTTTGATTTATTTTTGAAAAACGCCGTTTTTACAAACAACTTTGAGTGATATTTTCAAATTGCTCTACTGAAAAATTAACAATTTTGGATTGTGTCACTCTTGCTGCAAATGAGCGTGATAGTTTCTTTGAAATTGACTCATGAAAATGCAGTTCGAACTAATTATGACAATAAGGCAACAAAGATAAAAATGTTCAATACAATTCAAGTTCACGTGATACGTAATTCAAGTACAAAAATTCGTTTCAAATTGGCTATTTTACATAGAAAGTTCTATTTATGCTGGTTGGACGCGAAATTTCACAACCTTTTTCAGATCTATCGGATCCTGAGTCCAAGTATCTAGAAAGGTATGTTAATGGTCGTTTACCAGTTTCACTCAAAATCATAATTCAGATACAAAAAAGTGTATGAAAATTGCTGTCCTGGTTAGGAAATTCCCTTTAAACTGATTGAATGAGCAATTACACAACCAAATTCATGTGCTAGCGGAACCTGATCCCAAATCTCTGGGAAAGTGTGTTAATGGCCGTTTACCATTTTCACTCAAACCATAATTAAAATCGAAAAATTCGTATCAAATTTGCGGTCCTAGGTACAAATTTTTATTTGATCTGATTAGATAAGTAATGAACAATCTATTAGGTGCTAATGGAACCTGAGCTCAGATCTCTAGAAAGGTGTTTTAATGGCCGTTTACCATTTTCACTCAAAGTCATAATTCAAATGCAACAATTCGTATCAAATTTTGTGCTAGTTGTTTTGTGCAATTTGTGCTAGTTTTGTGCTAGAAGAATAATTAAACAGACTATTTGAGGTGCCATCGGAATCTGAGTCCAAATATCTGAAAAGGTATACCATTATAATGGTCGTTTACCATTTCCACTCAAACGTATTATTCAATTTGAAAAAATCGCACCGTAATGGTTAAGAAGTTCCATTTAAACTGGTTGGATTAGCAATTTAACAATTTATTTCAGGTGCTATCGGAAACTGAGTCCAAATCTCCAAAATGTGTGCTAAGGACCGTTTACCATTTTCACTCAAACACATAATTAAAATACAAAAACTCTTATTGAATTTCCTGTCCTGGTTAGACAGTTCCATTTGGACAGGTTGGGTAAACAATTTTCCAAAATATTTCAGGTGTTATCACTGAGCGCAAATCTGTGGAAAGGTGTGTCAATGGCCGTTTCCCACTTTCACTCAAACTCAAAATCTAAATGCAAAAATTCGTTTAATGTTTCCTGCCTTAGTTAGGCGTTATCAGAACCTGAGTTCCAATATATGGGAAGGTATGTTAATAGCCGTTTACCATTTTCACTCAAACAAATAATTCAAATAGAAAAATTCGTATCACATTTATTGTCCTAGATAGAAAACTCCATTTGAGCTGGTTGAATGAGCAAACCTATTTCAGGTGTCTTCGGAACCTGATTCCATATTTCTAGGAGGTTGTGTTAATGGTGGTCTACCATTTTCGCTCTAACTCATAAATAATCAAATATACAAATTCTTATCAAATTTGTTCTCCTTGTTACAAAATTCCATTAACACTAATTGGATGAGCAATTTGATAACCTACTTCAGATGCTACTGGAACATAAGTCCAAATTTCTAGAAAATTGTGTTAAATACGGTTTATTATTTTCACTGAAATTCATAAATCAAACTGAAAAATTCTTTACGAATTTCGTATCCTACTAAGAAGTAGTATCTAAGCTGGTTTGAGTAATTTAACAACTTTTTTTAGGTACTATCGGATGCCGAGTCGAAATTTCTGGAAAGGTGTGTAATGGCCGGCCGTTAATCATTTTCACTCAAACTCATAATTAAAATTAAAATTTTCGTATCAAATTTGCGGTCCTGGCTAAGAAGTTTATTTTAGCTGTTCTGATCAGCAATTTAACAACCTATTTCAGGTGCCATCGGAACCTGAGTCCAAACCTCTGAAAAGGTATTTAATGTTCTTTTACCATTTTCACTCAAACTCATAATTCAAAAACAAAAATTCACTTAAAATTTGCTGTCCTGGTTAGGATATTCTATTTAAGCTAGTTGTATTAGCAATTTAACAGCCTATTTCAGGTGCCATCGGAACCTGAGCCGAACTATATGAAAAGGCGTGTTAATGGTCGTTTATCATTTTCACTCAAACTCATATTTAAATTACAAAAAATCGTACCGAATTTGTTGCCTTGGTTACAGTTCTAATTGAAATAGACAGTTGGATAAGCAATTTACCAATCTATTTCAGGTGTTATTGGAACCTGAGTGCATGTCTTTAGAAAGGTCTGTTAATTGCCGTTTCCCTTTTTCACTCAAATTCAAAATCTAAATACAAAAATTCGTATAAAATTTGCTGGCCTAGTTAGACAGTTCTATTTCAGCTAGTTGGACGACAAATTTCTCCACCTATTTCAGGTACTAACGAAACCTGAGTGCAAATCTCTAGAAAGATGTGTTGTTGGTTGCTTACCATTTTCACTCAAACTCATAATTAAAAATTCGTATCAAATTTCGAATACCTAGTCATTAAAAACAAATAAAACATTTCACAAAAAAAATCATAAATAAAAACGAAATTGATTGACGATTGTTAAATTGCTCATGCAACCAGCCAAAATAGAACTTCCTATAAGGGACAGCAAATTTGATACGATGTCTGTATTTGAATTATGAGTTTGAGTGATAATGGGAAACGGTGGTTAACTCACCTTCCCAGAGATATGGACTCAAGTTCCGGTAGCACATGAAATAGGTTGTGAAATTGCTCAAATAGAACATCCTAACCACGAGAACAAATTTGATGCGAATTTTAGTATTTTAAATAACTGTTTGAGTGAAAATGATAAACGGTCAATATTAACATACTTTCGCAGATATTTGAATTCGGTTCCGATAGAAATTTCTAGAGATGTTTAAATTTTAATGGGCGCCAGTAAAATAAAATACCAAAAGTTACTCAAGGTGCGTCAAATAAAATTTTCCGAGTACCTGCCAATGCCTCAGTGGCTGACCATCCAAGTCAACTGATCAATGAAATTCAGAAATTTTGAAACAGCGGAAACTATCTTATTCAATCAAACCGCTATCGGCTGAGTAGTTTGAATATGAAAATCATTTTTACACACATGCACATATCGCGACAAAGATGAAACGATTAGTCTTAAACTGCAATTTTGATCAGATCCAGTGAAGCTGAATGGTTAAATAATTCTACGTAACAGTAGTAGGTATTGCTCTATGGTGAGTCCATAAGTACAAAACGACTACGATTTTGAAGCATTTTAAAACACCAGCACACTCGGGTTTAACGATCACGAAGGATATACAGTAAGTTCAACAAGAGCGTGTACGGAATAACTGTACTTAAAACTACAGGAACACATATGGGCGGGGTTTAAATCGGTTTTCTATTGATTCTTTTTGGACGCTCTAAAACAAAAATTAGTTTAACTGCAACTGTTTAGCGGAAATGCGATTTATAACAATGGGGATACTTCACCAAACAAGGTTATGGAAAATTAATCGTCTCCACACGGAGCCAAAACGCACTTTACATGAATAAAATTTATGCACGAGGTTTCTTATCATCTGTCTTAAACGGTTTGGAGCGCGGAACTCTAATCGGATCTAGCAAGAAGACAACGATCCAAAACACCATGGCATACTCTGTTCGGAATTTAAGCTCAAAAAGGGCACCACAACATCGGAATAGCCATCTCAGTCACCTGATGCCAATCCGATCAATGGACGCTTTTGAAGATCAAGCTGAAAATGTACCACATAAAAAATTTGTGCGCGCTAGCGCGAGTTGTCCGGAAGATATGAAAAAATGTCTCACCACAGTATGCAGAAAATTTAGTTGATAGTATGGACAAAAGGAGCCAGGTAATTATTAACAGGAATGGTGACTTTACTTTTATGTATTAGTTGGTAGCGCTCAAAAAATACATAAACTTTCATAATAAAAACAAAAAAAAATCGTAGTTTTATTTTTACCTAGTTTTTTGCCGTACACGCTCTTGTTGCACATACTGTATATCCTTGGAAACAACCCATGATTTCAAATGAAGCGATAATTTTTTTTAAGTAAAACCATTCGATGAATTCGTAGAGTGGCACACTTTGAATGGCTAATAACAGGATATCGCAGACATTGTACCAAAACTTCACCATATGACATATACAGAAGACACCTATGGAGTAATTCTTTCAAATGATATCGTTGGCGTTTCTAAACGGATTGATACCGGACGATATTTGAGTAGAACTTTTTCAGTGCACTCGTAGCGTTTGAGTGATTTAATTTTAACGTCCAATAACAAGACATCGCAGAGTTTGTAACAAAATTCCATTATATACATATGACATCTGCCACATGACTTAACTTTTCAAATCACATCAATGGCATCTCCAAGCGGATTTATACCGGAAAATTTTGTTGAATAGAGCTTATTACGCACTTATAGCATTTGAGTGGTTTTCTTTTAGCATCTATCTACATATCGTCGGTTTGGCGCAATAGTGACACAACAAAAAATTCACTCATTTCTAAGCCCTTGTTACAATAAATTTTGAGTGATTTTTTCAAATCGCTCTACTGAAAAATTAGAAATTTTGAGTTGTGACACTGTTGCACCAAACCGACGATATATAAAACACAAAAAAATGTTTCTATGTCCGTTATAGACTTTGAAACCATCCAACCGATGTACCCCAAACCGGTTTCATTCGAAAAGCATTAATGTGAAGATGGTTTTAGACCACCAAAACAATGCATTAGGCACATTCGGTCCATTTATGAAGTCGATTTTCGACTTTTCCAATACAAAAATTTTCAACCTCATTAAAGAGTGGTGTTACTCGCAAATGAATTAAAAACATTAGTGTGTAGTTGGCGCATAATACAGACTGTCAACACAAAAAACAATGATCTGTCATTCTCATCAGTTGAATTAGAAAATATTAGTTAGCCACGTATAAGAAATAAAATAAAAATATATTAGTTACCAAAAATGCCACCGAAAAGAGCTGAAATTCAAAGAAATACAGCAGATGCGAAACGAAAAAGAACCGAAAGAGCAACCAAAACACCCGAACAACGTGAAATGCGATTAGAATCAATTAAGTGGAGAGAGCGGCAGTCAATGGCAGTAGAAACACTTGAGCAACATGAAGCATGCCTAGAACAAGTTTGAATCAGAGCTACTACAGCAAGAGCTGCTGAAACTCATCAACAGCATGAAACTGAAATTTCAACAGGAATCACCCCAATGGTAAAATCAAGTTGTCACCGCTGGTTGATCTACTTGAACCACTTATCAGCTACGTTTCTGGCAATACAGCGTTGTCCAAACATTTTTTGGAAAGCATTCGGAAATACAATTTGAGCTTTCAAATGACTTCGTTCGGAGCTACAAACTTTGTCTGTTTATTTTTTATTTTAACAAAATACATCAAAAATAAGATATTTCTCCAGGTTTTACGCCAACATTCAAATACAAGTTTACCACTAAATCGGTTAACTTCTTCCAACACCAGATCAAAATTCCAAATTTTTGTTAATTTATTTCATAGGAGATGAAGAAGAAGAATTTGATCAACGTTGCGCTGTTATCAACGGAACACGACGTGAAATTATTTCAAATTTGCAACGTTTATTTCACCAGAATAATTATTTGCATGAACGACGCTTTAACGCTCCAACGTGAGCTGAACGACACTCCAACGATGAACGAAGTGGCAGTCGTTATGGTTGGAACGGAATTCGATCTGCTAGACATTATAATTCAAAGACGAAATACAAATTTGCAACGCGTTTTTGAAACACACCGATCGTATGATGCTCTTCAATATCCAATGAAGGCAAGGTGAAGGTTGGATACCATTTCAACGTCATGCAGGTAAACTCTGTTACTGGTGCAGCAACAACAAAAAAGGTTTGTTATTTTACTTTGAAGTCAATTTCGCCCAAAATACATAAATGAGTTTGCCTGTTTATATACATGGGAAAAAATTGTGTCCGTCACGCCAGCCGGAACCATATCAGCCGGAACCAAACAACGATGGCACAAGTAGCACGATGCATTGTGCATTATTGTGCACTAAATGCTTTTCCAGCCGGAACCCTATAATTCCAGCCGGAACCTGATAAAGCTATCCAGAACCCTACAACAGCAAAACCAACTATGGCAGTAGTAGCATGATGCATTGTGCATCATTGTGCACTATATAATTTTTCAGCTGGAACCTTACAAATCCATAAATATAGGATTTTTTGAGAAAAACCTTACAATTTCAGCCGGAACCATACCCTCTACAGCTAAATTAACTATAGTACAAGTAGCACGATGCATTGTGCACTAAATGCTTTTCCAGCCGGAACCTTATAATTTCTGCCAAAACCTGACAAAGACGGACAGAACCTTACAACAGGCAAACTAACTATGACACTAGTAGCACGATGCATTGTGCATCATTGTACACTATATAACTTTTCAGCCGGAACCTTATAAATCCAGCAATATACGATTTTGCAGAGTAAAAACCTAACAATTTCAACCGAAACCTACAGTCAAATTAACTACATCACAAGTACCACAATGGATTGTGTATCATTGTGCACTAAATGCTTTTTCAGCCGGAACCTTATAATTTCACTTAGAACCTGATAAAGCCAATCAGAACTTTACAACAGCCAAACCAATTATGGCACTAGTAGCACGATGCATTGTGCATTATTATGCACTATTTCAGCCAGAACCTCACAAATCCAGAAATATAAGATTTTTCGAGAAAAAATCTTACAATTTCAGCCGGAACCGCATATCCTCTACAGCTAAACTAACTATAGCACACGTAGCACGATGCATTGTGCATCATTGTGCACTAAATGCTTTTTCAGCCGGAACCTTATAATTCCTGTCAAAATCTGACAAAGACAGCCAGAAATTTACAACAGCCAAACCAACTATGACACTAGTAGAACGATGCATTGTGCACTATATAATTTTTTTGCCGGAACCTTATAAATTCAGCAATATACGATTTTTCAAAGCAAAAACCTAACAATTTCAACCGAAACCTACTGTCAAACTAACTACATCACAAGTAGCACAATGGATTGTGTATCATTGTGCACTAAATGCTTTTTCAGTCGGAACCTTATTATTCTTATTAGAACCTGATAAAGCCATACAGAACCCTACAACAGCCAAACCAACTATGGCACTAGTAGCACGATGCATTGTGCATCATTGTGCACTATATAATTTAAAAGCCGGAACCTTAAAAACAGGAGCAATATAAGATTTTTCGGGAAAAACCTTACAAATTCAGCCGGAACCATACCCCCTACAGAAAAACTAACCATGGCACAAATAGCACGATGCATTGTGCAACATTGTGCAACATTGTGCACTATATAAATTATCAGCCGGAACCTTATAAGTCCTGCACTACACGATTTTTCAGTAAAAACGGAATAGCATAAGAAGCAGTCAGAACCTTATAAATTCATCCGGTATCTAATAAAGCCAGCCGGAATCCTCTTCAGCCAAACTAACTATAGCACAAGTAGGACAATGGGTGGAACACTAAATGTTTTTGCAGCCAAACTATAATGCCATCCTGAACCATAAAAATGGAGTCGAAACAAAATGTTTACATAAATAGTGCAACCTATGATTTCTCCGGAACGATCAAAACATTATGCACTACAATGCCAAATCAACCAGAACCAGCAAGACCAGCCGCAACCGTATGAAGTCGGTGTGAACCATTCGAAGCAATAAAGAGTAAGCTTGGTTAACGGTCATTGAACCTGAACTAAAAAAGTCCGGAAATAACAGTTTATTTTCTAATAATTTATTAATAATATTTTATAACATATTTTATCGTTTAGAGAACAACTTTGTTTGATTTGGGTTCTTGTACGTACATACATAGAAAAAAATGTAGGCAAGCATTTTTCGTAAAGTATTGGTGTTGGTCTCGCAATTCGTCGTACGTTTTCCATATGCCACCGTTTCTATTGTTATAAATCTCTGCAGATAATTTACAAATGTTTGTCGAGGATATGTAAACATTTTCTAAAAATCCAGCAAGTTTAAGCAAATTAAAATCTGGCTTTATCAGGTTCTGGGAGAAATTATAAGGTTCCGGCTGAAAAATTATATAGTGCACAATGATGCACAATGCATCGTGCTACTTGTGCCATAGTTAGTTGGGCTGTAGGGGGTATGGTTCCGGCTGAATTTGTAAGGTTTTTTCCCAAAAAATCGTATATTTCTGGATTTATGAGGTTCCGGCTGAAAAATAGAATAGTGCACAATGATGCACAATGCATCGTGTTGTTTGTGCTATTATAGTTGGTTTGTCTGCAGTACGGTTCTGTCTAGCTTTATCAGGTTCTAATCGGAATTATAAGGTTCCGGCGGAAAAAGCATTTAGTGCACAATGATACACAATCCATTGTGCTACTTGTGATGTAGTTAGTTTGACTGTAGGTTTTGGTTGAAATTGTTAGGTTTTTTCTCTGAAAAATCGTATATTGCTGGATTTATAAGGTTCTGGCTGAAAAGTTATATAGTGCACAATGATGCACAATGCATCGTGCTACTAGTGTCATAGTTAGTTTGCCTGTTGTAAGGTTCTGGCCGTCTTTGTCAGGTTTTGGCAGAAATTATAAGGTTCCGGCTGGAAAAACATTTAGTGCACAATGATGCACAATGCATCGTGCTACTTGTACTATAGTTAATTTAGCTGTAGATGGTATGGTTCCGGCTGAAATTGTAAGGTTTTTTCTCGAAAAATCCTATATTTCTGAATTTGTAAGATTCCGGCTGAAAAATTATATAGTGCACAATAATGCACAATGCATCGTGCTACTAGTGCCATAGTTGGTTGGCTGTTGTAGGGTTCTGGATAGCTTTATCAGGTTCCGGCTGGAATTATAGGGTTCCGGCTGGAAAAGCATTTAGATTCGTCCACTCAGGACTTTATTTATTCTAGATAAGTTGGTACGGTTTATAGTTGTAGAATGGTACATCTCTCTTATTATTGCAGAGAACAACAACTGAAGAAGCAGTTAAAACCGATTAAAATGATATTCTAGAAATTATAGAGAGAGAAACTTGTGATGACTCTAGACCACGCGAGGTTATTAAATACTCCGGCTATGTTTAGGAATATACCCATCAAATATTTAGGCTACTGGATTTCTGTATAGACATGCTACATCTATTAGTTTTCCCATCTTAACGGTAGCAACATGCTACGGGCATGTCTGTAACATATGAACGAAAATGACCTCGGTATTATGCTTGCTAAACTTAGAAAGAGTTTACTGTATTAATCTGTTTTACATACACACATTTGATAAATGTTGAATTAAGTGTTCTTCCGCATTTTAATTAAAAAATTAACTGGTTTGATTTATAGAGATTAGCATTTTAGCATTTCTTATACATTATAACACGAGTAGAAGCGTTATGCGGATTAATAAACAGACAAAAATCTGACTTAATACATAAATTTATATAAATTTTATTTATTTAACCTATAAGACATTTAAAGAATTATTTGGTACCGACGATACTACAGTATGGTACAGTTCTTCTAAAAAAGTGAAATGATATTCTAAAAATGAGTTGTCGCTTTTCTTTCCAAATTTTAATTCACTTTTGTCTATACGTAAACACACATCTCATTTTACGATATATCATCTAAATGATAACATCGAAACGCACCTTCTTCAGTATTAGGATTTGGAATGCCCAAAAATATGACTTAAACAACATTTTAATCTAAAATTTTAGCTTGCACCAGGACAATTCCGGTTTTCCTATAGGAAAAGGAATTAGGAAAAATATTTACATAGCATTTTTGTAAAAAACATCATTTTCTGGCCTACTCAGCTATATCTAAATTTTTATAATTTAGGAAATATTTTTTCCGCATCGAAAGCTGTTTTGCTTTGGCAAAGTCCGCTTAGCTTTAAAAAATAAAATATTTGCGGTCAATTTTGGTTTCAGTAATAGTTCCTTGTGAATTTCCAGTAACGGAAAATAATTTTTCATCATAGGTGGCTCTCATGTCAGTAGTAATTGTAAGCTGAATCAGTTTTATGTAAGTCTTATTTTTTTTTTGGTTTTATTTAAAGCCACCTTTTTTCTAATTACTACTGATAAATACGCCAACTATGATGAACATTTTTCGATACTGGAAATTCACCAGCACATATTTCTGAAACCAAAATTGGCCACTAGTAATTGACTATTTAAAGCTAAGCGGACTTTGCCAAAGCAAAACAGCTGAAATGTGATAGGAAAAATATTCTCAATTTAATGTTATTTTTGAAAAATTTACATCACATGTTTACCATAGTATGCCAGAAAAAAAATTTTGTGACAAAAATACTATGAAAATATGTTTCCTAGTTCCTTTTTCCTATAGAAAAGCCAGAATCGACCTGCAGGTACGTGCTTAATACGCAAAATTAGAACCAACAATATTTTAAATTTCGTATTGCCTAGATTCCTTATAGATTAATAAATTAAAAATAATAACTTCATTTTCTAGGGATTACAGACCTAGATCTGTTGGTTGAAAGAATACAGTTGGGGAACCTGAAAGCACCCAATACCTAATCATGTCGTTATGGAATTGAAATTTATTTACATTGGGCGACATTAACATCGTGCTTACTAGAGGGTTATGCAAAGAAGGATTAAAATAGGATATTATTGCTCGAGTTAACAAATTACGAGACGAGACCGAATGCTAAGGGTGGTAACCCAACAAGGGCCATAGTCGACGTTTACTCCCGAGTTACATACGAGGTTTTTCTATGACTTTTTATCAAGTAGTTTATAAAGTAAATACAATTTTTCTTACATCGCTGATTCCTCTGGTTCAGTTAATACCTTTGGTCCTCGGCCCCGAGTGGTAGTTTATTCACTCGAGCAATTATCTTCTATTTTACTTCCTTGACAAATAACCTTCTATCATACTCGACGCATAACGCATACTCGATCGAACATTAAATAAAAAGAAAATGTAAAGCAAATGTTATGTACAGTATTTCAGTCAATCTAGCACTATTTTTAATTACATCAATTTAACACCCGAGGAGTAAGACCGTCGATCTAGAAGATCAATGTACCACCCATATCTCTCCACTGACCCAGTGCCAGTTTCACTGATTAGATTGGTACCTGCTTCAATAACTAGCCTGTAAAGCAATGAGTTTACAAAAACAGAATTGTTTACCCTACGTAGTACTTCAACTGCTCAATTGGATAATCCATCCTCTAACGAGGCCGACTCGATGGAGTCTGGAGTGAGTCAACAATTGCGAAGCCGATTTAATCGTAGTTCAAAAAGATTTAGATCACCACTTAGACAAGCACAGTCTGCGGTTCAGCAGGAAAATGAAAATGATGTAACGCAGATCACTGAGTTGACTAAAAATGGCGCGTCTTATTAAATGAAGCCAAATCAGTACATGGCAACTTTACAGACCAAAATGTAAACTGGATTCCCGTGGTTCTCTACTCAAACCAAATTCCATCAATAAAAGTGAAACAAAGGGAAGAAAATAACAATCGTTCACCCTCTTTAATTG
Source organism: Nephrotoma flavescens (assembly GCA_932526605.1). Classification (NCBI taxonomy): domain Eukaryota; kingdom Metazoa; phylum Arthropoda; class Insecta; order Diptera; family Tipulidae; genus Nephrotoma; species Nephrotoma flavescens. The sequence continues at coordinate 69,291,010 of OW052220.1, read as the reverse complement.
TGAACCAATATAAAATATAAATTTATATTACAGAAATAAACCCAAAGATAATTAAGTCTATAATAAATAATTTAAATATATAAATTATTAAAACTAATAAAACAGTAAGTGAGTTTAATCAAATAAACCCGCTATCCTTGCAATGGAATCACGAAACTGAAAAATGTATGATTGCTTATTTATTAACTTACCATATTTCATGTCTCAGAAGAATTAAATAAATTTATTGTTTTATGGGGTACAATCTCTCCACTACACAAATTTGCATTTGTTTAACACTTTAGTTTTGTTTCTTTTAATATCTTCTTTTATTTTTTACTGTTTAACTATTTTGTTGATTTTCTAATTTTTTACACATCACTCAATATTATAAATTACTAATTCACTAATTCTAACGCTAATTTAAAAAAGATACCAATTAAAGATACGATATTATCACAACCACCATACGCAAAAATTAAAATTACACTACAATCGTTTGTCGATCGGTACTTGATGTAACAAAAACAAACATCAAATGAACACGAACTCGATGGTCCGCCAATGCAGTTATTTATAATTTTTTTTATATGTAGCAATGTTGCGATTGTTTTTTTTAATGTAACGGCGAAAAATGTTGTATCAAAAACCATATAAATGTTTATTACATATGCATTTGTCAACATTAAGGCGCACGTTGCAAGAAGCTAAATAATTTGTATACGTGCGGCTATATTTGGTGCAGCGCACTTTGAAAATTTTAATATATATTGAAAATTTAATTGTTACAAAGATGAATTATCGAAATATTCGCCGTTACTATCTAAGGTCTTTTGACATTTATCAGGTAGATGATGAATGCCTTCGCGATAGAAACTTGGTGGTTTCGAAGCAAAATAGTCATCGAGCCATATTTGTACATCTTCAACTTTCGTGAACCGCCTGGCCTTTCAAATGGCCCAAGTCTGGAGAATGCGCGGCATGCTGTAAAATTTCCCAGCCTAAGGAGAAGATGAGTTCCTGGCTTGCTTTCACCTTCCGCCTTCCGGGCCCGTAAATGGTGTATTTTCTTCCGGAGCATCATTTGATTTGTTGTAAATTTGCTCGACCCTCGATGGGGCTAAAGGTACATAAAACAAGATCACTCATTGGTAACACATGTTTGATTATATAATAATGGTTGGGTTACCACATCCAGGGTACACCTTGAATATTTGTAACGCCCAGCGTCTTTAAGATATGTATTGTTTAACGAGTTATATGTCTGCTGATCTAACATAATGTCCGTACCCGTTGAAAAAAAAAACCGGTTTGTGGGTGCGCTTTCGGATTTTGGTTTTAATATGGTTGGCCGCAAGTTCCATTGCAAGGGATTTAAGAAAAATGTTTCTTTTGTTGCAGCTTTTTTTAGAATTTTTTCTCGGAAGTTTATCAAAATTTCTAATTAAAGAACTAATCAAGTATAAAAGCCCAAGTGTAATTGCATAAGTGTAACAAAATGTGGTATCAAGGACATTGTTAAGATAAAGGCGCACATTGATGCCTCTTGTGATAAATAAGTCAATCATGCAGTGAATATTGATTAAAATTGATTATCAGGCCGAAATTAAAAATATGTGAACTGCAAAAATTTACTTTTCTGAACAGTTATCATTACGCAAATTTTGATTTAACATGCTCAAACGATAAACTGATGTTATAAAAATATTGCAAAATCCGAGCGGTAATTTAACAGATTCATAAGTTTAGTGTTAAATCTCTTTTGGTAGAAAATAAATTAAATTTATTAATTTCTATTTAATTGCTGAATTATAAAAAAAACTATAATTTAATATAAACTATCCAGTTTAATATGTTCTGCGAAACAAGAACAAATTTATTTTAATTTTATTAATTGTTGAATTTAAACCATGATTTCATTTTTCTTAGGTAATTTATTTGTTTTTTTTTTTGTTTATTAATTTTCTTAGACTTAGTTAATTGTTAATTAGATCAGGGCTAGATTAAGTTTAGCTTAGATTAGTTAGGACTAGAATTGCGTGTCCATTACCATTGAATTTTGCGCCTATAATTTTTTTTAATTTCGGAATTGGTGATGAATTTAAATAGTTTTGTTATCATTCATAATGAGCGTTGTGCGTCTACGTGTATTTCCCAATTGTCTACATGTTGGTGTCGAAAATAGTGTAGACAAATAATTTCTAAGTAGATAATATCGAGTATTGGTAAATTATGTAGACAATACGTAAACAATGTATGTTATTGAGACTTGTACTCCTGTGCTCTCGCGGAAAAATTTATTACTACGGAAAAGAGTTTAGTCATGCTTTCCTATGAATTATCTATGAAAAGTGATCATGGAAAGTTTAATATTATTTGTATATTGTATTAAAATATAAAAACTATAAATTTATTTAAAACTAATATTTTAAAAATCGAAAAAATGTCTCGGGTGTATCTGAAGCAAGCTTCATTTGTTTCCACTGGTAGCATTTCGATACTTCCCCAGTTTCAATTGCTTTTTGTTGTTTTTTCCATTGTTTTTATGTACGAAGTCTTCATGTTACAGTTTTCCAATTTTTAAATTGTGGAATACCTGTATTTTGGAAATAATTATTCACTTTTTATAATAAAATTGGTCTGATTAAAATATCTTGGCCAACCAATATTTTCGACATTGGCAGAACCATAATCCATTTCTTTTTGTTTCATGGAATACATTTTATAAATCCTGGTTTAATAAAATAAATTATATTTTTTTTTTTTTTTTTTTTTTTTTTTTTTTTTCCTGTATCTCCACTTTAGGAGCATAGGGCGTCCTACTAGACTTTTCCATCTGACTCTATTTGGGGCTACTGATTTTATTTCAGCCCATGATTTTCCAATGTTTTTTTTGGCTTCCGCAATTACCGTTCGCTTCCACGTTACAGGTGGTCTTCCTACTTTCCTCTTTCCTTGTGGGTTCCACTCCAGTGCCGTTCGAGTTATATCGTCTTGTGATTTCCTTAATGTGTGTCCGATCCATCTCCATTTACGCCTTCGTATATCAGTCTCAATGCTCTCTTGATATGTTTGCCTATGCAGCTCGGTATTGGATATTTTGTTAGGCCAGAAGCACCTTAGTATTCGTCTGAGGCACTTGTTGACGAATACTTGTATCTTGTTTGTGATCTGCCGAGTTTGTCTCCACGTTTCGCAGCCGTATAGAAGCACTGATTTCACGCACGAGTTGAACATCCGTATTTTGGTGTTTCGAGAGAATACAGAAGTGTTCCAGACTTTGTGTAGCATGATGAAGGTTGCCCTGGCTTTATTTATTCGCTTGGTGATATCTTCTTCTGTCCCACCGGTTATTGATAGAGTACAACCGAGGTATACGAATTCTTTTACATCTTCGATTTGTAGTTGGTTGATGCTTATCGGTGTGGTTATTGCACTGTTGAGCCTCATTGTCTTGGTCTTATTGATGTTGATTTTTAGACCAACTTCGTTCATAGTTTCCGTATTTTCTGCTGCATATCGGAATATTTGTGAGTTAACAGGCATATATCGTCCGCGTAATCCAGGTCGTTGAGTTTGTTCGTTAGCCCCCATTGAGTGCCATTGGGTGATTCCCCGTCCATTTTTTTCATGACACTATCTAATACTACTAGGAACAGTAGTGGTGAGAGTACACATCCTTGCCGTACTCCATGATTGTTGTAGTACGTTTCACTTTGCTTGCCTTTGTGTTGTACTCGGTTGCCTGCATCCCGATACATTTCTTGTATGAGTTGGATTATTTTGATCGGGATGCCCATTTCGCAAAGTGTCTTCCATATTGCATTCCTGTGTATAGAGTGTCGAAGGCGCGTTCGAAATCCACGAAGAGCAGGTATAGTGATGAGTTCCATTCATTTGATTGCTCTATGATGATGCGAACTGTATTTATATGGTCAGTGCAACTTCTCCCCTGGTCTGAATCCAGCTTGTTCTTTTCTAAGTTTCATGTTTATTGTAGGCGATATTCTATCGAGGATGATCATTGATAACAACCTTAATTATTGTGTTAAGCAGCGATATACCTCGCCAATTTTTGCATTCCCTTAGGTCACCTTTCTTAGGAATCATTATGGTCAGGCCTTCTTTCCATTTCCGCGGTATTTTACCCGTGTTCCATATATTTCGGTTAGGAGAGGGCGTTATGGTTTTCACCGTTGTGGATGTAGCGTGTCTGAATATTTCGGCTGGTATGTTTTATCCGTTCCGGGTGCCTTGTTGTTCTTCAATTTCTCAATTACACTACCAACTTCCCGCTCCGTTGGTGGATGGGTTGTTAATGGTTTCGTTGTCAGCGTTATTGAGTAATGTGAAGTTTTCCGAGCTAGTTGATGTTCCATCGCCAAAGTATTCTGCCCATCTCTTTAACTGTGCTTCGTCTGTTGTTAGTATTTGACCATTTTGATCCCTTATGGGTGGTGGTATGTATATGTTGGTATATTTTCCTGTGACCTTCCCGTACGCATTGATGTATATATAGTCCGCGCATGTTTCTGATTGCTGCTGCTTCTTCTGCATCCTTGAGAATATTTTCCGTAAATCTTCTACGATCCGCCCTTGCCAATTTCTTAACTTCTTTTGCCATCGTATTTGCTTCTTATTTCTGGCGTGTTCTGCTGGATCAATTGCAATTTGAGATTTCGCCGTTCTTCAATTTTCAGCCATGTGGTGTCTGTTATCCATGGTTTGCGATGGCGATCCTGGTATCCGAGCGAGTTGGCAGCTGTTTCGGCATATGTTTCCTTGATTCGTTCCCATTTTTCTTCCATGTTGGTGGCATCATCATCAATGGTTGACAATTTGCCTTCGAGCATGTCATTGAAGGTCTGCTTTGTTTCGCTATCTTTTAATCTTTCGATTTGAATTTCCTTCTGTTTGACTTGTTGTTGTGTTTTATAGCGACTGGTTTGATTTTGAATTGTGGATATTACCAATTGGTCACTATGGATGTCCGCACCCCTCATTGATCTTAACGTCTTGCAACGATGAGAGGAATTTCTTGTTAATCATCACATGGTCTATTTGGTTCCTTGTTCTACCATCTGGCGAGGTCCATGTGTATTTGTGTATTCTTTATGCGGAAATTTGCTACCACCTATGGAATAGCTGGTTTGCGATACAGAAGTCGATGAGTCTCCATTATTATTTCTCACAGTGCTCAGCGCGTTTGCTCCCATGATGGTTGTTGCCAAGTCAGAATTATCCGTACCAATTTTTGCGTTGAAATCTCCTTGAATTATCTTCACATCATTACGGTGTGTTTTTGCCATGGTAGATTGGAGTTGTTCGTAGAATTTCATCTTTCGTAATTTCATCTGCCTCTTCTGTTGGTGGTGCATAGCGTGTATGATTTTGTAATGTTTCTTATTTTCGATTGAAACCTTGCCATGATTATATTCTGCTTATTCACTGGTATCCATCCATTCCATTAGTGCCTTTTTCGCTTTTGGTGTGTTGTTTTATTATGGCCTTACTTACACCTTGCTCATGTGTATCATCTCGACCAGAGTATATAATATTAAGAAGTTTCCGTTGCTCGTATTCATTTCACCACTGTTCTTCCATCTTACTTCGCATAGACCTAGAATTTCGATTTTGTAACGTTTCATTTCTTGCTCCAGTTGCGCTAGCCTTGATGTTTCACTCAGAGTTCTTATATTCCAGGTTCCGATTCGTGTCCGTGTACCAAGGGTCGATTGTGTTGTTTGCCGGTTTGAGTTATTATTTGTTCTAGTTTCCGTTTCTGTAATCATTTTTTGTTTCAGATTAATGGGTGATTGGTCCATTGCTTCCTAGCCAGATCCCGGGGCTGCTGGGTAAGGCATACTGGCATGCCGGGGGGGAGGTTTCGTTCCATTCCAATTTTTTCCATTTTCTTCTACTATGTTCCCAAGCGGTCACCCAAATTTGTGCTAACCCAAGCAACGGTTGCTTGACGTTGGTGGTGAAGTTGTTGTCGTCTTATCTATCTCTGCCACTCGCCCCCCATAAAATAAATTATATAGGGTGAGCTATTTAAAAGTTTGTATTTAACAACTCTATAAAATGAGTTTACATCTTTATTTTATGGAAAAAAAAATATTGCGTAGGTTGGAGTCTCCGATTTAAGAATAAAAAAACAATTTGGCTCCCTCGATAATTTCAGTGCCCTATTTCGCGAATAACTGTCGTAATGTTATGTTTTAAAGCTGGAAACCTCATAGTAAAAAGTCCAACGGCGTCAAATTGCAGCTCCGCGCGGTTGTCCAAAGGTTGTTCATGACATTCATAGCGTCAATTTGAGACCATAAAAAGTTCGTCGTAACGGCCAACATTGACGGTAACGATGTTTCCAGCAGCGTTTTAGAATAAAAATTGGGCAATTATGCCACCACTTCAAAATCCACATCAAACACTCACTCTTGGTAGATGTGTTGGCTTTTCTACGTTTATACGTGTGGCTGTTCCGAACCCCAAATCTGAATGTCCTGCTTGTTTACATAGCCCCCGAGATGGAAATGCGAGTTGAGGTCTGAGATCAGGGACCACTTTCCGTCATCCAATAGCATGTCTTTTTCACAAACCTTCTTCACCAATTTCATTACTGAGGTTCCGCTTGGCGTTCTTTCCCCATATTTCTTTTCAAAAATTCGCACGGTTTCGGCTACACAACACTGACTTTGAAAATAAATTTTCAATATTTTGAAAAGCTCCTCAAAATTTCAAGCAAATCGTTCAAAAAATGTTGCCAGAGCTCATAATTTAAAAATAGACCAATAGATAGTCCTCCCTGTGTTATTCATAGTTGGCATTTCTCTAGCATACACTGGTAGGACCTGTAAATTTCATTATAACATTTTACTCGATCCTGTAACATTTGCTGATTTGCTATGTTGATTCGATATTGGCGTCGTTGTAATCCTTCGAAAAGGAAGCTCCAGATGCAGCCAGCTTCATAGAAATTAATAATTTTCATTCTGGTTGAAATCGATTTAGTTTTTAACGAGATCAAATAAAATGTCGATATGTTATGTACTTCCATGGACTTAATCGATTATCATCACGCTGTGTGAGGCAAAATTCGGCTATGGCTTAAAAGAAATTCTCTATGCCAAATAAATTGTCTATCATAAACTTTTTGAAAGGAATACTTCATTCCTGATTTTAACGTTCGTTTCTTGAGCAAAGTAGCCGGCAGCAACGAGGAAAGTGTCAGCGATTAAAAATCTTAAACCACCTGAGAACTTTAAGACTGAAGGAATTCCTTAGATTAACTTCATCGCAACGATTCATCACAAAAATAAATCGCGAAACCATTCACTAATCTTACAAGGGAGGAGAACGCTTAATTAAAAGCGAATAAGTCAAGAAAAATCAAAATCAAACTGGGGAACGAAGAATTAAAAACCTATAGCGAAGCAATACATATTAGCGAACCAAAAACATCCCTATAAGTAAATCTCATTTCTTTGAATCTTGTGCTTTTGGACTACTGTAATGCCCTTACACATCTATCACTGTGACACAAGAAAATCCACCTAATCGATCTTAGCTGTTACGAAGATATCCCGTCCAGAATACAATCGGAAATAAGACATCAGCCCAGATAGAGTCTTTAACCACAGCTAGGAAGAACGAACAAAGAACCAAGCATTTAATCAATTGGATTGGCTCAACGTGGAAATGGATTGCTTGTTCACCTGACGCAACTGACTTGGTTGCCATGCTCAACAGTCAGAACAGGATAATAGAAAACAGCAAACGAACAGTACAAAATAAACTCAGCCGTTACCCAGAAGATTCAACAAATCCTCAAACAGCACGATAGAACACGCGGAACTAATTTTGCAACGAAAAGCACGATAATCCTATACTTCATCTACATACCAACAGTAACCGGAGAGGAATCAAATCGGTTCAGAGGGTCGTCCGGCGCGGCCCGATTCATTAACTTTTTTTGTGTACCAAAAACCGATTGTGATGGGTCCTGATTTTGGAAAAATTCATCCGGTGGGGTTCAAGGTCTTGAAGTCTTCTTTTTTACATTTTATTTAGGTTGTGACGATATTGATAAAATTTAGCGGGCAGGGTTTGCGTATGAAAGGAAACATTTACAAGGTGTTCTGATTTCTGGATTATTCATTTATCATATTGCATAATGTTGCACAATGTTGCATGATATTGCACCAAGTGTTGCGTGATGTGGCAGTATGTTGCTAGGGTGTAATGTTCCACTACGGTATGTTGGCTTAGGCCTTCTTTTAACAATTTATTTGGCTTGAACGATTTTTTCATATTGCTAGACTTCGAATCATGTTGCATGGTGTTGCACAACATTACTTGATGTTGCACCATAGTGCATGTGTTTACACCATATTACACGATGTTGCACCAAGTTTCATGATGTTGCAGCATATTGCGCCATGTTGCAGAATGCTGCGTTTTCTTGCACCACGTTGAGGGATGTTGCACAATGTTGCATCATATTGTACCATGTTATGGATATTGCTCCATGTCGCTTAATGTTGGAGGATACTGCTAGGTAGTTATGTCCTTTGTGTGCCCTTTCGAGTTCAAACAAAAAATTTGTTGCAATTTATGTAAATAACCACAGCTTTTAATGTCGGTTTTGATATAAATTTCACTTGATAAGAAGTTCAAAATACACAATTGTGTATTTAACTGTTATGGTGCTGACCTGTGTTAAGTGATTTAATAAATAATTGTGGAAATTATTTGTCGCTGTGTTTTAGAGTTAATAAATAATAGCGAAAAAATTATTATGCGGATATTTCTGGTATTTTCGGCAATTTTCCAGAAGAGGTTTAAATTGCGAGCCGAATTTGAAAGGGCAAATTCGTAACAATATGAAGTTGCCCTTTTCACCGTCCGCAAAATGATTTTAGATATAGCTAATTATAATTAGCAACACGTGAATCATAACATCTATAATTTTCATTATACTTTATGCTATACAACAATTTTTATCTTGTTTGTTTAAAACTTATTCGCTCGAGTGACTGTTATAATTTGTGATAAGATTTGTATATTGTACATAAAGTTTTAGTTTACACGAAAGGCAGGAGCCAAGTCATTAAAGTGCATATAGTAAAATTCTGATTGCAGTTTTATGGCGTACAGTAATTACTTAGAAAAGTGACTGGATATGGAATTTTGCTTTTACTGTTGACGTCACAAAAATTCGCAAGTCTTAAGAATCATCAGCTATTAGCGCCGTTATTGACTCACAACAATATACAAAGGAAAAATGTCGCATAGCTTTATATAAACTTAAATCTTAGATTAGGTCTGAGACTGACTTCCCAAGTTAGATGTTACTATTATTGAAACGAATCTATCAAGAATGTGAATAAACGGTCAACTGTAAATAGCATAATAAAATGTCACCACATACTTGAATTGTAATTGCTCATGACTTTAATATCATTTCCAACTCAAAACAAAACATTGAAAATTTTCAAGGTGCGATTAAATTCTATTTCCCCTATACATGACACTTATTAATTTATCGCATGGTTCCATATCGTATATGTAGAAGAATCGCTAATTATATCGTTCTGTAGTTGATGCTATATTTTCATTTAACCTAAAGTATACCGTAAATAGTACCCGAAATAGTTATCTTTGTCCGAAATTTATCTGATAGAATTATCTATCTAAAGAATGTGTAATTTCTGGATTGCATCTGGTTAAATACCGTTCGTCCCTGAAGTGTGTAAATAAGTTACCCAAAAAATCAATCCCAAAAAAATAATCTAAAGTGTCCATATTTCAGATGAAGATGTCTACTATCCAAAATAAAATGCACATAACCATCCATATGTTGAGATTGACGCTAAAGTGTCTTAGGGCAGCCCATACTATTAAAACTATAAATTTAAGATTTAAACGAATCTTACTCTGATAAGGTCGGATGTGTAAACGGGTGTTTATTTATTTATTAAGTGAATTGTGGAAGGCCACATAGAAACATATGGCTTAAATAGAATGAATCGTGCGGATCATGGCACCAATCTCAACGTAAAGTTGGCCATGTGAATTCTAAATATTTTACATAGTTGAGAACGGTTACGATACTTGTGATTCCTCGGAACCATTAATTTAAATCCATAATTAAATAAACTGAATGGGTCATACACACACGAGCTTAATTTTTTAATCTCACAATGCGTTTGGTCTTGGAATTTTCCTCGTAGCTAACATTCCTCATGTTATATCGAAATCAGGATTGATCGGTAACGCCATTTTAGGTTTCTAAGAACCAAGCTTTGAACTACGGATGGTCTACTGAATTATATTTTGTGTAGTGGACAATATATTATGTTGAAATCAGATATAATGCAACAGTTGGTAACATGTTAAGTAAAATCACACCGACCGAATGGCTAAGTGATTAAAACTTTGGCGTTTGGATCAGGAGGTACCGGGTTCGAAACCCGATAGGGGCAGGATGAAAAGGGAATTTTCATCTACAGATTACCATCTATGATGAAATCCAACACATCTATGACCCTCTGTCCGGGTCCTCAAATTGGCTGGCAACGGCGTAAAATTTAGGGCTAAAAAAGCAAACGGCGAAACAGTTGGAAGAGCCTTGGCCTCAGAACAGATTGCAGGGATAATAAACTAAAAAAAAAGTAAAATCACGGCCAACTTTATGAAAATGTTGAGCCATATGAATATTTCAAATGAAATTGGCGATGATCTCACTAATCATGATGCCAACAGTTGGCGGACCTGAAAGCGCCCATTATATGAACCCAATGTGCCTTTTTCAAGTAGAGGCTCGTCTTTAGGTTTTTATCAAAGTTAATTAAAATTAAGACACGCTGCATTAACAGACGAAAGGCCTCTTTGTTTAATTTTTTAAGCTCCTAGGAGTTTGACATGTGTGATCGAGCTTGAAATATCAATCAACATTAGTAATTTCGTAAAACTATTGAATGGATTGAATGGTATTTGAGTTCTTGAGAAAAGCTTGATGGAAATATTTATAAATTGGGAATAATTTTTACATACCTAAATTGGCAGGGAATATTATTCCCCATTTAATTTTGCTGTCAAGGCTGCTGCACGACTGTGAGATTTTACCTGCACTCACCGTCTGAGGTTATTAACTAATAGTTTTTGTTCAATAAAATTCGTCTACATTATTTGACGTTTCCTTTTGTGTAATGTGTCCTACCTATACCAAAGCGGATCCGTACACCACCAAAAAATCCAATAATACTGATATCGAAAACCTGCATAAGTACGTGTCGATTATGGAGGATCCGTTGAATTTCCTTAATAAAGCCGGAGATAGTGGGGGCAGTCTATATGTCGTCGACATAAAAGCGGGATTTGAACAATTAACATCGGAATGAATAAATATCGTCAATGAAACAGACGCCGCTCGAACGGGATTCTGAAAAAATGTTGACTGTACGTTAAAAATGTGTACAGTACGATATCGTCTAGTTAGACGATACAATAGTTTTATTACATTTTCTCCATTTTCACTATCAATAAATAAAGGTTCAAACAGAATAGATCCGCTCCGGTCCGTTCATTTCGTTTCCGCTCCGTCCGTTTGATTTCCTAAAACACAACATATCCGTTCCGCTTGTCAAACATAAATCTTAATTATATATTTTGGAAATTTTAATTTGTGGGAGATTATTAGAAGAAATTAATAGAATTAACACAATTTAGTAAGTCTTTTTTTGCAAAAACTTCTCTTTTTTATTCGCGTGAAGTTTGTCCTAAATCTGTCCTAAAAAAAAAAAAAATTAAGATTCGTTTAGGACAAACTTCACAGTTCTGTACATGTTGGTGAAGTTTGTCCTTAATCTATCCTAAAAAGCAACAACAACAAAATATGTGTATATGTGTTTGTATAATGTCTCGATAGAACGAATTTTACAATAAATAATTACATAAAAATATTTTCTAAGAAAAACTTTAATTTTTCTAAATGTTTTTAGAAATTTCCTATAAACCAGCATAATAAGTGAAGTTTATATTGAGATGCTACTAGATCCTATCTAATATAAAAACTAGTTTATTTTGTCAAAACTGGGGGATTAGGGTGTTTAAGAACAGCGAAGTTGGTATCTATCTCTATAAATCACTTGTAAGGTTTTCCTAAGTTTTCTCGGAAAATCCTAGGAACTTAACACCAAAATGACTTATATTTTAAGAGTCTTCTAGTTCACATTAAATATAAAAACACCTCAATTTTGACCAAATTGGGGGATTAAGGTGATTAGGACAGCGAAGTTGGCATCTACTCTCTATAAATCACTTGCAAGGTTTTCCCAAGTTTTCTCGGAAAATTCTAGGAACCCAACACCAAAATGACTTATATTTTAAGAGTCTTCTAGTTCACATTAAATATAAAAACACCTCAATTTTGACCAAATTGGGGGATTAGGGTGTTTAGGACAGCGAAGTTGGCATCTACTCTCTATAAATCACTTGTAATGTTTTCCCAATGCCAACTTCGCTGTCCTAAACACTCTAATCCCCCAATTTGGTCAAAATTGAGGTGTTTTTATATTTAATGTGAAGTAGAAGACTCTTAAAATATAAGTCATTTTGGTGTTGGGTTCCTAGGATTTTCCGAGAAAACTTAGGAAAACCTTACAAGTGATTTATAGAGAGTAGATGCCAACTTCGCTGTCCTAATCACCCTAATCCCCCAATTTGGTCAAAATTGAGGTGTTTTTATGTTAAATGTGAACTAGGAGACTCTTAAAATATAAGTCATTTTGGTGTTGGGTACCTAGGATTTTCCAAAAAAATTTAGGAAATCCTTACAAGTGATTTATAGAGAGTAGATGCCAATTTCGCTATACAAAACACCCTACATCCCCAATTTACAAAATAAATTAGTTTTTCCATAAGATAGGACGTAGTATCAATACATACTTTACTTATTTTACAGATTTATAGGAGATTTCCGAAAACATTTAGAAAAATTAAATTTTTTGTTCGAAAAATGTTTATTTTACTATTTATAGTAAAATTCGTTATATCGAGACATTTTACAAACACATATACATATATTTTGTTATTGTTGTTTTTTAGGACAGATTTAGGATAAACTTCACCGACGTCTTTTTTTCTGATATGTCAAATACTATGTGAGGTTATCTCGTCCGCAAAAATTTGAAATTGGGTTTAGTGTCCGCTCCGTTTTTTTCTCCTCCGTTCATTGTGTTCATATTTTCGTTTTTTCATATAAATTGACAGTTCTCGTAAAAAGGAGCCAACGGAACGGATACATTCTGTTTGAACCTTAAGATTTCCAAAGCAAATTACATACTTTGATTCCCTTCATTTATAAAAATTTCCGAACAAAACCCAAATACAAAAAAAAAATTGAATGACAGACACTTGTCTGTCATGAAATAGCAAACCGCTTGCTCATTTTCTGTTTTAAGCAAAAAAAAAAAAATTATATCTATGTATAGGTCGTCTGCGAACGTAGCGCAAAGATAAAAATATTTTTACTCGCAGGGGAATTTTTATATGGAAAAAAATGATGGAGAAATATATTCAAGCGTTTTTGTTGGTTTAGCCAAAATTATAAATTTTCATTCGCACTCGTGCAGTCGGCTTCAAAAAAATTAGCACTAACTTTTTACAAAGTATGCTAGAAAAAAATGTTTAAATAAAAATAACATAAAAAGCGTCTTTGAGAATTTTACAAGAACAATTCCATATAAAATTCAATCCGGAATGAATAATTTCATTCCACCTAACAGTAGGATTAGAATTATTCCGTTCTTCGTGTATTTGAACTACCGGCCGGTTAATTAATAAAATAATTTTATTTTCATGAGTTAACACTCTGGAGTAATGTAGTATTTTATCACAAAAAGGATAAAGAACCAAAAAATGAACTCCGATACTAAGTTAATCTGAAAAATAAGACATAGTTACGTTGAAAACGCATTTTATATTGTCATAAATATTTGTTATGACATAAAAATAAATCGCATGCTTAGTTTGATTTTACTAAATTTTTATACCAACCGATAAAAGTATAAAGAAAATCGCTTGGCTGTTACTTTGGGCACAAATTTCATTCCTATTCGAATAAAAAAAAACATTTCCTCCACAATAAATTCTTTCCCCAATTCCCTATTTCCAGGGAATTACCAGAATAGTGCCACTGGGCTCCTATTCTTGAAATCGGTGGAAATTTCCACATATGGAATATAATTTGCTTTAAAATTCCTTATTTTCTCGATTTTTTCGCTATTTTAATCATTTTGTCAAATTTGTTTTTAAAAAAAATTTGTCTTTAAAAAAATTTAAAGCAAATTATATTCGAATGCGGAAATTTCCAACGATTTCAAGAATATGGACCCTGGATGACTTCTCTGTTTTCGTCAAAGTTTCCAAAGGGTTTACAAACGGAGATTGCTGTGGCTCTTGGTTATTAACGAATTTCAAAGTTAAGCTCTGGTGTGCATCCTAAATTATCTGAAATTTTATTGCAAAATTTCTAATGCAAATTTTCAGATGTAACCTTCATTACTGGCACATACTTTTGTGCCTGAGAGGGGGGCGGGGTCTCCACCGAGTAATTTTCAAAAACTTCAAAATGTCAGTACCAAAACTTAGAATGCTTCACTATATATTACATCAAGGAAATGGCGTCTGTAAATTGTCCCAATGTGGCCTATCCACCGACAGATTTGTCAATGACACAGGATTTTAAGAGGTACCAGTTCTTGAAGTTCAGCGTGACCCTGATGGAAAAGAAATCAGCGTGGTAATTTTCTTGCTTCTAAAGCAAGTTTAGTTTGAGGTTTGCCACCCTCATTTATAACCCATATTTTTTCGCATTTCAAAAGAAGATTATAACAATCTGTATATGATAATATTTGCATGATGTGTGTAATGGTCCTCCATTCGTCAGGATAATTGATTCTTCTAAATTGCCGATGATTTGCCATTAATAATGGATTACTTTCCATTTCAGGCCCGTTCAATGAGTAATGTAAATCTCTGAAATTAAAATACCGAAAAACAAAACAACTCGGATATCAAAATTTCGGAAATGAAAGTCCCGAGAAGAGTTCTGAAAAATGACAATTTTGAATTATCCTAGCCATTTCTCCACACATTAAGGTAAAACTCGGTTTGTTAAATAAAAATGTGGTTCCAATATAAATTTCGAAAATGGAACTGATCCTTTTTTCAACAATTCAGGTAGAACAGTTGTGTATAGCATCAAAGTAGATGACATTTACTGGACGCAATGTCAATAGTACCATATAGTATACTATGGAGCACGGAAAAGCGAAACTGCTAAACATGTAATTTGATAATTTTCGTCCCCGGACTTCGAGTAAATAAGCATTTTTTCAAGTGATCGGGATAAAGCTAAGTCATTACATGGCCTGTTTATTTCTTTCTTTCAAGACATGGGCCAATTGGAAATGTGAAACAATAGCCGTGTAGTGTAACAGTTCAGTTCAGTAGGTTTACTTTTATTTCTCAGGCGATTTGGAAAAATTCAACTATATTGTTCTGAATGTGGTTATGAATATTCGCTAATATGAAAGCAACTAACTACTTCTTAATCAATTGGGTTGGGATTATTAGTTTATACGAAATTTCGCTTGAATGATGAACACTAATACTTTTGGAAATTGCGTTACTAAGAAAGGCGGTTGCGACCACCAAAATATTCTCCGGTTACCACCTTACATTGAAAGATGCAATATTTATCAAACTACCACTCTGAATAACAGAAGAAATCAACTTGGTGCTTCGATGTTCTTGAACACATCGACTCGCAAAATATATTCGCTGCCATCAGTTTGCATGACCAGACAAGAACTACTCGACCGAGTATTTTGATTAAATTAGACAAGCACCATACAATCTATGGCGAAAATGAATTAACCGAATGGCCAAACAAGTTAGACTTTGGGTTATCTAAAATTACTTTAAAAACGACTTTAAACTTATTTTATTATTAAGCTAAGTATATCCAGCTCGCGCTTAGACAAATTTCAACACGGTCTTCATTAGTCTCCACTAAACTACAGGCCAGTAAGCTAAAAAGTTTATGTAGAGATAAATGTTGACGTTTGCTTTATTTGTCCTACAACAAACAAAAATATAGTTCGAAACTATTTTCATAGTCTAGAAAATTATTTTGTTCATCCTTTAGAAAAATTTAAATAAAAAAAATTTAAGTTTTGCTGTCAAAATTTTTGTAAATTTTATTGTTCTTGGCAGATAAATTGCGAAGAGTTTTTATTAGCGCAGTCTATATCTGAATGAAATAACTACAAACTTTTCACGTCAGCTGCGTACCGCATCTACGAAATCGTGAGCTAAATATCTTTTGATATTTCGCTAGCTAAATTTTACGTCAAATTTGTATGAAAAAATTTATCATAGCGCGACCTTGACCCCGACCTATAGACAACTATAGCTCAAAACAGAACAAGAGCGAAGGCGGCAAGCGAAATCGCCTGTCATATTACAATACACAGAAAACATACAATAAAAACACAACCATCAACGCAGGCGACGACGATTTTTTCGTTGAAACAAATTTAGAGTCTATTTCTATTTTTGTCGCCGACGAAACAATGTTGCCAACTGGTTTTTATATACCAGGTGTTTCTTTTAACCTGAGACGATCAAATATCTCGAAAAATTTCCACTCTACGCAAAAAATGTCCATAATCAAAGTTTAATCATACCGCGGGGAAATACATTAGTGCAAAAAGATAGTCCCCCACCCCCCGCTTTGTAGGTGGGGTGAGGGTAAAATTTTAAACTGAGATAGGAAACCATATTTTTTATTGCAGATACGGATTCTACGACTAATAGTACGTATGATTTGAATGAAATATTTTGTTCGGTTCATGATAGATGGCGTTGTAATCAACGAAATTCAATTTTTTCAATTTCTTCTTCTTAGAACACACGCATTCGATTCTGCAATACGTTTGAAATAAAAAACATCACGTTTTCATTGGAAATACTTGAAATTCGTCATAAAAACAATTAATGTAAATGCCAGGTGAATAAAATAATTTTAGCTTAAAATAAGTGTTCAAAATGATGGCGTGCGACTTCAATGCACTTATTAATACGCATTTCCAATGATTGTACACAACTGAGAAGCGTGTTTGGTTGAATTTCAGCACACGCATTTCTGATTCGCTCAATCATGTTCTCACGTGTTGTTGGTTCTTGTTTGTAAACTTTGTTTTTGAGATAGCCACACAAAAAGAAATCTGGCGAAGTAAGATCTGGTGATCTGGCGGGCCAATTTATCGGACCAGCTCTACCGATCCAGCGACCATTGAAATCACGATCAAGTATTTCACGTGCCACCACCGAATAGTGTGCAGGATAACCATCATATTGAAACCACATGTTCCGTCTCACTTCTAAGTTCAAATTTTCAAGTAATATTGGCAGTTCATTTTCCAAAAAGTTTCGGTACATTTGACCATTCAAGTTGCCTTCAATAATGTGGGGGCCTATGAGTTTGTTGCCAATTCTTCAACACCACACGTTGACAGTCCAAGGACGCTGATGTTCAACTTGACGAGCCAGTGCGGATTTGTAACACTCCAATAATGCATGTTGTATCGATTAACCGTTCCATGGTTTGTAAAAGACGATTCGTCAGAGAACATTACGCAACGAAAAAAATTGGGGTTTTGTTGTATTTGTTCACGTGCCCATTGACAAAAAGTTACCCGATTTTGGAAATCAGCGCCATGAAGATCTTGGTATAAAGACACATGAATGGATGATACTTGTGCCGTTTTAAAATTCTCCAAACACTGAAGAGGGACAATCCGGAATCGCGAACTATTTCTCGTACTAACACGAGGTTATGAGCCACTGCTGCCAATACAGCAATTTCATTATTTTCTCCAGTGACTGTTTCTCTACGGGTCGTCTTTTTCGGTTGAACATTTCCATCAGTAATAAATTGTTTGATAGTACGGCCAAATGAAGCACGTAAACGAATTCTATCCGGAAAACGTTGAGCGTAATTAGCAACAGCATTTTCAAGATTTCTGCCAGCTTCTTCATAAACCAGAACCATTTCAATTTTCTCTGGCACAGTTTTGTCCATTCTAAAGTATTTTATCGTTTATTTCGCAATTACGAAAAACATGAAGATAAGAAATAACACAAACGTTAAATGTGATTTACAAAACTGAATAAATTGTTTTGATGACGAATTTCGAATACTTCCAATGAAAACGTGATGTTTTTTATTTTAAACGTATTGCAAAATCAAATGCGTGTGTTCTAAGAAGAAGAAATTGAAAAAATTGAATTTCGTCGATTACAACGCCATCTATCATGAACCGAACAAAATATTTCATTCAAATCATACGTACTTTTAGTCGTAGAATCCGTATCTGCAATAAAAAATATGACTTCCTATCTTAGTTTAAAAGTTACCACCGCCCCACTTACAAAACGGGGGGTGGGGTACTATTTTTTTGCACTAATGTATTTTCCCCGAGGTATGATTAAATTTTGATTATGGACATTTTTTCCGTAGAGTGGCTATTTTTCGAGATATTTGATCGTCTCAGTTTAAAAGAAACACCCGGTATATATATAAGTTGGTATCGTCATATCATTAACCATTTTTTTTCAATTTAGTAGGCTAACACCACAACGTCATTTGTCAAAACACAGAAGATTACGCCGTTTGTGGATGTTTTTTTATCGCATACGCTGACACTTTTGTTCTGTTAGCTACGGCGATATCGCGGCGATTTATTTTATTTATTCGTCGATGCTCGTCGTCGTCGCTCTTGTTCTGTTTGTAGCTTTAGAGTCTATTTCCATTTTTATCGCCGACGAAACAATGCTGCCAACTGTTTTTATATATATATAAGTTGGTAACGCCCAACGTCATATGCCAAAGACATAAAACATAAACAATTTTTATAATTTTAAAATTTTTATTATCCGAGTATGCTAACTTTTAGAATCGATTTTGTCATAAATAAAATATGTCGTCGTTATGTCATTTGTGGTTGTTTTTTTATCGCCATTCGCTAGCGTACTTGTTCTGTTAGCTACAGCGATATTGCGGCGATATTTTTTGTTTATTCGTCGACGCTCGTCGTTGTCGCTCTTGTTCTGTTTTGAGCTTATAAGTGGATCTGACGGCAAAAAAATTAAACTTGTTGGGTCTATTTTTGTATGTTAATTTTATTTTCATAAAGTATGCCGTGCTAAAATTTTAGGGAAAAACTCTCAATCCGCCAGTTTACACGAGTTGTGATTCAACCAATAATTTCTTCTCTTCTTCCCCCCCCCCCCCCCCCTTGTCTATAAACTAAAATTTTGTTTTGCGTAATTTTTCAACACAAATTTTTGTGTTGAACAAATTGGAACTTACTAACACACACATTAAAGCTATAAAAAATGTTTGGGTTCAATACGAAATGAAAATTATTGTACACACACATACATACGTAAATAACATCAAGAACGTTTTCTCGTGTAAACGTAAGTTTTTGTAGTTAGGTTGTTGTTGTTCAACTCGTATAAACAGGCCCAATGAGCTTATTTTTAATGCACTAAATGTCACATTCCCAACTGTAACAGTCGCCAATAACCTTAAAATTTGTGTATTCAAGAAATAACCCAAGTTATATTTACCCAAGTGCTTGTGAAATATATAATAAAAAAGAAACATTCAAATTTACTATTCCAATTGCAATTTAAGAGCTGTTCTGTGGACTCTTAGTTACACTGCGTTAAAGTTTAAATCTGAGTGAGATAAATATAGAGAATGTAACGATCGGCGAAGAATGTAACGATATATATAAAGAATGTAACGAATTTTACCCTTATACGCAACAGATTGGTGATCAGAGCGGTTACGTCCTGTTCTTACTACAGCTGGCCTTTGTTTAACGTTGTACAGCTGATCGTTACGTTATTAATATTTATCTCTTTAATTTAAATGGACCGAAGATACCAACCCCACTTTTGAAAAACTGAAACACCTATTAACGAATGCTGCGGTATTGCACAACCCCGACTTCAGTAAACCATTTTTCATCAGATGTGATGCCAGCAGCCAAGGGATTGGTAGTGTATTGTTTCAAACTGATGAAGGAGGTACAGAAAAGCCCATAGCTTTTATGTCCCAAAAACAGAATTCCGTTCAAAAGAACTACAATCTTACTGAATTTGCGTGCTAGGCCGCGGTGGTAAGTATTAAGAAATTCCGAGCATACGTCGAGAGTTACATGTTTCACAATTATTACGGACCACGCGAGCTTAAAATGGTTGATGTCGCAGAAAGACCTTAGTAGCCGCCTCGCTAGATGGGGCCTTAAACTACAAGCATGCGATATTTGCATAGTGCATGAAAAAGGTAAAGATAACGTGGTTGCAGATACATTATCCAGAGTTCACTACGATGCTTTAGTTAAATTAGACTTGGAATTGAACATGCATAATACAGATCCGTTCGACCCTGAAATAGTCACTGACACAGTTTAAAGGGAACTGCGCAAAAAAATTGAGGGTGATCCCAGTTCTTTTCTAAACATTTGCATCCAATATAGGAAAATTTTTATCATAATTAAACCCAAAAAACATATACCACTTTGTGATGTCCCGTCGTGAAAATTGTGGATTCCAGAATGCACACAGAAATCACTAAAAAAACGGAGCATGACAGTCCAAGGGAGCTCACGGGGGAATCAAAAATCCCCTCGAACGATTGCGTCGTTTATATTACTGGCCGAAAATGGCTGTTCAAGTTCATGATTATATCGCAAACTGCGAAATTTGTAAACAGAGTAATTCAACCAATCAATGCTTCATTCACCCCAAAGCAATGCGTCCGAGCGAGTGAATCGCTCAATTATCGAAGCAATCAAAGCTTTCATAAAAAATAATCACACTTCCTAGGATGGGATTTACCACAAATAGGAGGTGCGCTTCAAACCTCGGTTCACGAATCTATTGACCAATCCCGGTTATCATAAAATCGGTTATCTACCACGGTTCGGTTAGCATAAAATATATCATGCTGGAGATTACAAACTACTCGAGAAATAAACATGGTAGAAGAACCCTCGTTAGACTGGATGAAAGTGCCTGATCGGATAGTCATTATTCATGATCAGATAAAGCATAAACTTCTTGAATCCTATAAAAAATGTGCTAACCGGTACAATTTACGGATTAGGCCAAGAAACATTGAAATCGGTCAGCAAGTGTTCGTGAAACAGCATCTTCTAAGTGATGCCGCTAATAAATTTACAGCTAAATTCTCCTATCCTTTCCGCAAAGCTTTTGTAAAAGCTAAAATAGCTAACTTGTATTATTTCATTCTATTTTTTTAGCAACCAGCCATCTTTTTTCAGCTTCATAAATATGTTTTCTGGAAGAACATCACATATATGAACCTGCCATGTAACCATCAGCTGTACAATGTTAAACAAAGGCCAGCTGTAGTAAAATTTACCTAAATGTTGGCTAGGTTTCATTTATGGTGGATATAATTACTTCTTACGGACAAAGAATGGTAGCAAACAAAGATTAGAAAAAACCTATGAATCGAATTAAAAAGTGGAAATAGGCGAATCACGATATAAGAAACCAAACGATGTTCATAGAATTATTTAAGCTTCTTTACTTGTGTAAATTAATTCTTGTTTGATTACAATTTTTTATTTATGACCCACACATGGAGTAATTTTTGTAAGATGGCCGTTGTATACGCAGGTTAACGGAACCCTCCCGACCGGCCTGCGCTACCTTTAAGAAAAACTTGTGTGAAACTAACACAGGTCATCCAGTTACAAGAATTAGAAAGAGCTGGCCAACTATTTGGAATTTAACTCAAACAAAAATAAAATTTGTTTTATTTTTTATTTGATAGGTTTAAAGCGCAGCAGATTTCCTCTATGGAAATGATGGCCATATTTTAAATATTAGGAAATCTCCTGCCCTCTATTTAGAAAAGGCGTGTGACCCTTTTGATTAGACAGATGCAGGGCCTTGATTTCCGTAGGGAGGCATTTTATAAGAAAGTCTGAGATTTTTTTTTAGTATCCCTGCAATCTGTTCTGAGCCAAGGCTCTTCCAACTCTTCCGCGGTTTGCCTTTTCCATCCTTACTTTTACGCCGTTGCCAGCCAATTCGAGGACGTACGGTTATAGGTCCGATTTTATCACCCTCTATCTACACATTGCATAGCTCCCCATGAGTTTTGCACTCCGACAGGGGGTCATAGATGTATTCCATTTCATCACAGATCGTAGTCTGCAGAAGAAAATTCCCTTTGCATTATGCCCCTATCGGGATTCCAACCCGGTACCCCCCGATCTAATCGCCAAAGCTTAAACCCTTGTGCTATTTGGTCGGTAGTCTGAGATTTTTAAAACTAATCAAACAATTAAAGGAAATCCATGCCCCCTATTTAGAAAAGGCGTATGGCCATTTGATTTTTATGAAATAAGAACCTACATTAATAAACAAAATATTATATTTTTTGTTTGAGTTGGATTCCAAACAGTTGGGCACTCTTTCTAATTTTATATATTTGTCTCAATTAAATTTCTTATTTTAACCGTGTAACATAAATGTTCGAAATTCCAACTGGAATATTATATTTGAGTTATTTTTCTTTTATTTATATTATAAATATTCAATTTTGTACCAACAAATATAAAAATAAATAAAAATTTAGAAACATCCTGTGAATTTCCAAAGATGTCCGTAAGGTCGTAAGTAATCCATCCCATCATATAATACAATCAGTTAAGAATTCCTCCACTTACACCTAGTCAGACGGTTTACTATTGAAAATCTTCATATGGCCATGCAGTTAGATTTCTTAGACCATTAAAAATTATCTGATCATCTATCTAATTTCTGCAACATGTAAATTCTACATCAAACACCCACACTACATCAGCAATGGAAAACAAAACGGTTACGAGAATATTTGTAGTGTAACGCTCACCGTCTAATGGTTAAATAATTTCTATATAATTCTTAAGTATATTGGAAAAACGTGATTCTATTTGAACAGCAAATCAATTTTTCTTACATATAGTTTTCCCATATCTGAATTACTTTGATGTTGACAAATAATAAACTATTTACCTATACGTTTGTTTAACAAAGACAGTGTGTAAATTTTATATCGACGACATGAATTATGTTTCAATGACATAATTGTAAACTAGATATTTGACGTTGGTCTACTTACATATTAGGCTATATACATTCCTAGGACGTTCGTCAAATGTATACAGAATTTTGTGGCCGCAACCCAAACCCTTTTCCTGAAAAAAATAAAAAATAAAAATCCAATTACTAATTATTCTTAAGTGGTTTGCGATAGCGCCTAATCAAATATCGATATTGTTTAGCATTTCGAGAGACTGCACAATTCTTTTAAAAGACGTACAATTTTTTAAAACGTTGCCATTTTAAATTTGCACAAGCAACGCACAGCGTTAAGTTAAAATAATAAACGGTGAAATTTAATTTACTCGTAAGTGATTTTAAAAGTGAATCGTATAACTAGTTTTAATAAATTGTGAGTAAATTATAAATTTAAAAATATTTTCCTATATTTGCATTTCGATATTGTATATTAGTGCCGCAGTGTCAACGCTAATGGAATAATAACAAAGATTTACATAAATTTATAATAAGACGAGTGTTTCTTATATAATTCAAAATAATTATGTGTAATGACCTAAACTAAAAGCTATGCAAATTTTCAATGTTGTATCGTATTGTTGATTGGAGCATTAATTCAAAATTGTTATGCAAATTATAAAAAATTCCACTACTTCCAAGAGGTATAAAAAATTATACGACAAAATGTCCTGAAGTACTCGTATCATGCGGGCAGTGGAAATTTTGTCTATTTTTGAGTGAAACTTTATTTTAGACTTGAGTATAAATAATTTTACTCATTTGCAAAATATTAGGGATATAGTGAAATTTTATTAAGTCTAAGATGTTTCCTATGTGGAGCTATATGTTTGGAATACTGAGGTTCCATAAAATTGTAAAATGCAAATGTTTTTAAGTTAAAATACGAATCGTTCCTAAACCACCCTGCGTATCAATTTAACTAAATAAGCTACGCCATGCAACTCAGATAGCATATTCCTTTGCTATCCGAAAAATATAGTGGCTGAATTTGTGCTAATCCAGAATTGGCCCAATTCCGTTGAGTAACAACGACCGCTGAATGAACGATTTTCTAACAAGAAGTGGCAAATTGATGGCAGAAGTACCAACATCATTGATTTCTAGAACACTTTTTGTTAGAAAATCGTTCATTCAACGGTCCTTGTTACTCAACGGAATTGGGCCAATTCTGGATTAGCACAAATTCAGCCACTATATTTTTCGAATGGCAATGAACATACCTGATAGGAATATGATATCTGAGTTGCTTATTCTTGAATTTTATTTCTATTTTTTAATTTGTTGTTCAACAAATCATTATTGAACCTCTGTATTTTGTTGATTAATATAGTATCTTTTAGGCGCTAAATGAAAACTTATGAAAATCATATTTCTATGATAAACACGTATTTCGTCAGTGTAGCCGCCTTTGGAAAGTTTTAAAATTAGGCTTAAATTATTTCTGGTTTTTTCTAGAAATTGGGTTTTATTTGTTTCGTCTTTTAGGCGAAATTTGAAATTTTATTTCCCCGATTTTTCGGCTCCTGGACTAGCACTAATTTTTTCCCGTGAGCACTAATTAGCACAAATTGAGCTTAATCGGTATGCAAAGTTTCATTTTGAAATTCGGAAATTTTCCTCCTGCAGTTACCTACACGCGTAATGCACATGATTAAAATTTAACTCAAAAGTGACACACAAGATTTAGGGATTTAACCAAAAGTATATAAAGGTGAACAAAACGTATAAAGGTATCATATTTTAGGTACAGGTATAACTGATAATAGTCTGGTTCAATGGTTTGTATTTGAGTTCTCGCTTTAAAGGGGTATATCCTCCATCCAGTCGCAAGTTAATTTTTTGCGACCAGAAATATGGTTACTAAATTTATTTTGCCATGCCAATTGACACATTTTTTTCAAACTTAAATTTGTTTTGCGATTGTTAAGTAGAAATGTATAAAAAGACTGCGATCTAGGAAAAGGCGTAGCAGTCTTTTCGTGGATTTCTACTTTACAATCGCAAAATAAATTTAAATTTAAAAAAAATGTGTCAATTAACATGGCAAAATAAATCTAGTAACCATATTTCTGATCACAAAAAATTAACTTGCGACTGGATGGAGGATATACCCCTAAATCGAGTTTTATTTTTTACGTCTTGCAGGAGAAATTTTGGGTTATTCTGGATACTAGCCAGATTGATTCACCTTGATTGAAATTTTAAATATTCGTTTCGATTGTTCTCGGCTCCTGGACTAGAACTTATTTTTTAACGTGAGTCAGTTATTTACACATTAGAAAAACTCATTTTCGAACCGAAGTTTAAAGCATGTGTACGGTCTAATTTGATATTAAATATAAAAGCTCATTTAGTTATTCGCAACGTATTTCGTAATTGCATAAAATTAGACGAATTAAAATCATGCGTGGGAAAATTTTACTATGAGAAACATGGCTGGAATACATTTTGTGTAAATAAAAAACATTTTGGCGAACATTAACGTCAATGTGTTGGCACAGTGACTAGTGAAATAAACGCTGATTTGATGCTGCCAATGTGATTTACGCTACCTATTTACCAAAAACTAATTAAGAAATGGATTTGGAAATATTCTTAGGTGCAAATTAATCAATAAACAGTATAAATTTACGACAAATTTAATTTTAACTAAACTTCTCGTATATAACATTGATTTATGGATTTTATTGTGCTCGCTTGAAAGGGAAAAAAAACATCCGTTGAAAATTTTCGCCACCAAATGAAACAAATATTACATAAAGAATATCTATCAGTTGGGGAGCTGGTGCTCCCTGAGTACCTCAATGATGAATTACGCACTTAGTTCGTCCTCGGATCTGTTACTTCCAGGCGCAAAGGCCCCCATGTATATAAATACCACATAAGCAAGAGGAAATGGGGAGCTTTAAGAATAAGATTTCGTTGGTAGAAAGAATGAGGAAGGATTATGAAATTGATGGGACTCATAATGCCTATACAAATCAGAGTAAAGCAAAAAAGGCTCTAGTTGCCGCCTATTTAAAACTGTACTGAATATTTGCGATGATATTCGTCCACGTATGAGTAAAAAAGGAATGACTTGTCTTACTCTGATCGTTCGATCCACCAAATTTTGTTTAACAACCTTATTTCGAACTTTAATTTTTCTCTCTCTGCAGCTAAATTGATTTTTTACTATATTTCGGGCCGTTTTAAGGGAGTATTTTATATTCTTTTTCCTGATTTTTTACCTGTCTATTCTGGTGTTCCTCGGAGGTCGTTTCTTGGGCCTTAAATATTCTCTATGTACATTAGTGACATAGAGAATAGTAAAGGACCAAAGACCATTAATGGATGTTCGATTCGCCATTTTTTTCATATATTTGCTGATGATGTGCTTTTATATAGGAGTGGCTGCTTATATAATGATTCCATTAACTCTAATATTTATCTGATTAATGATGATTTGGTAAGAATTTATAATTGGTCATTGTCTAATCGATTCGCTCGATCGATAAAACATCTATAGATAGCGTCTTTTACGCGAAACCTTCAACTTTAATTTCATAGGAGGAAGAGCTCCTTCCACGAAGCTTTCTAGGTATCTCTATCGGATATTTTGTTTCTAAACGAAGGCAATAAATTGTTTGATCCCCAGAAGGAAAATCGCAACTGCATAGTCGCACCTTACTGGAAACGGTTCTCTTCCTATTTTAGAGGTTACTCTCGATCTCCAATAAGTATTTTTTTGCATTAAAATCATCTCCGATTATAAAACTTGATCCAAGTATTATAAATAATGTGCATGTATTCCTTAATTAAATTATACATTGGACTACGTATATTTCCTAATTGTTATTTATAAATAGTTTTAAGGCTACTAACATAATTACATAAATCCCTCTTCAATTGTAAGATCTATAAAGTATTTTATGTTTCCTTTCATAACCACCTAGGATCCTTCTCTTGGCCTTCTTGCTAGATGAATGGCGTGGTAACAGCTGTATCCATATATTTTAATATATGAAGTTGAAGTATTTAGGAAAATTTCTAATTCTGAAATATGTTACATTAGTCCATTTGCATTCTAAGTTACTATTCTTATAATGTTTTATATGTGGTTGTTTGCATCATTTTAATACAGAATGGATGTCATTTCATTTAGAGAAATTTGCTTATCAAATCTTTTGCTTACAGCTTCAAGGCATTTCTCTTCTTTAGCTAACCGAACTGTAAGAGATTTCAGGCTTTTTAGTATCTTTTGGAGCACTTTTGTATCTTCGGCAGTGCCCTTCGCAGTGGCTGGTTTTGTCATTACCACTTCCAAGTATAGTTTTGGTTCTAATTCTTTACTAGAATGAGATTTTGGTTCTTCTTTGGTGAAACTTTAGTTAATTTTTTCCCTTATTTCTTATTCTTTGTAGTTCAACATTTCTGCGTATGATTAAAACCTTGAAATTTTTTGCAATGAAGCATTAGACCCTAGTATTCTTCAATGGCTCTATTTCTCTCTATAATTTTATTGTATAAATTCGATTAAGTATTTTGTGTAATACTCACGAACCAGTTGTGGTTTATAAAAATATTATAAAATTCTTGAATGTTGATAATTATTATAGACGAAATTCTAATTCTACAAGTAACTAACTTCATTCAAATTCGTTAATAAAAATTCTTAATACAGTACTAATTATTTTTTGACTATCTCTTTTTTCTTTGAAATTTACTCACTTGACATTTAGTTGTTACTAGTCTATATAATATTATTAAAGTCTTTGGTTCTATCAATATAAAAGTCGATTTTTAAAATTTTAAAAGTCAATGAAATATAAATCTTGGCATTTTTGTCAATGGCTACTCCATTACTATTTAAAACCAAACGATGTGTCTATGGTATTAGTTTGAAACCAGAAGCGGAAATCGTGTGTGGCTTGGCTGATCGGCACGATAATAACAAAAAATATCAAGAGCGAGAACGACTACAGAAAAATTACATATTTTTATGTTTCAAATTTTTCTTCGCATGATTTTTTGTTTACGATATGGAGAGTAATGGCAAATTCTTCAGAAGAAATGAAATCAATTATGGTCTAAAGAACACGGAAACAAAATGGTTTGTTTACATTTGTTTAAAGGGAAATCAAAACTAACAACAACAAAAAAATGTACAACTTCTAAGTCGTGTATGGCACTGTAAATACCGCCATAACCGAACCCTGTCCGGAACTATCGAAAGTCACATCTTTGAACTATTCAAAAGTGTAAACGTGAGTCCGTGAACATCTCTAGGACTTCTGTTACCAAAATTTCCAATTGAGAAAGAAATTGAAAATGAAGAAGTTTTAAATTTCGAAATACAAGGTGAAAATCATTATTCGTGTCCCTTTTTCACAATATTGATAGATAATTTTGTGACCTATTCGAATATATGAAAGAGATCCCGTGAACATTTCTGGTATATGGGATATAACCGTAAACGTAAAAATGACTCTGGGCAAGTTAAAAATCACCAGAATTTAATCCCATTGACCACACTCATAGGGTTTTGACTGGTCTATCTGGCCATGTAGGTGAGACCCCGTGAACATCTCTAGGATCGATGAAATAAAATTTGAAAATTTATTAAAATTTTTGGAATTTCTATGTAGCCTGTATGGCACTGTACATATCATTTTAAACTATCTATGTTCATTTCAGTGTTACAACTTTGTCTACGCTATTCTAAATTATATTTTAAAAACTGTGAATGTCTGTAGGAGCGGTGACAGAAAAGTTAGAAAATAGATTGAAATCAAAAACCATAGTTTATTAAAAATGCGCTGGACTTTGTAAAAACCATCATAATTAAATCCTGTTCACTACACACGTGGGGCTTTGATTTAGCTATTCGGTCATATAGGTGGGACCCCGTGAACATCTCTAGGATCGGATATATAAAAGTAGAAACATAGTCTAAAATAGCCTTCTTTAGAATTAAAAAAAGTTTAGTAAATCGTTTTACGATTTTCTTGTGTTTATTTCAAATCGTTAGAAAATTATTTGATCTTTACAGCGACACTATTAGGAACTTAGGGACTTATCTAATATAAATGTTAAAGATTATATAAAAATGTTTCAATTTCGCCACAAAACAAATCCAATTGGAATATTTTTAAATTTTAGAGGTGATTTCTCTTTTGGTTTAGTTGGTTGTTATTCTAGAGCTAGTTGTTTCTTAATGATTAACTGATTTCCACTAACCTCTTTTGAACTTGATGGTAAAGTTTCTACCATTTCTGGAGTGTTCAGCTTTCCTTTTCATACTTGGTTTTTATTCCGGTGCAACACCCAATTTGTGTCTCTTTCTAATTCTTCTTTAACCGAATGGAATAAAAGATTGTCATCAATTTAGTTGTATCTATCAATTTAGTTGTAAGATCCTCTATTTCTCGGATTTCTTCTTTCACGGAGTTCGGCGTTTTCCTTCTCATACTGAAAGATATTTCCAATTGACGATCGTGGTGATCGGAATGAAACTTGATACTTAAGCTTTTCTCGTGAGTTGGGAGATCCCAATGATTTTTGGTTGAAAATATTCCGTCGAAAGAGACAGCCTCCATAGGAGCTTTCTCGATTTTTACAAATATTGTAAAAAGTTTATCATACCTCTACAGGCCAGACGGTTGATTAATCGGGATTTTTCCATGATTAAGAGATGCACGCGAAATGCGGTGGACATCTGTGTAAATGAAGTCACAGCTTCCGTAATAGATTTTCAATTCTTCCAGTAAAGATTAAATTTAAATTACATGGTTGCCTTCTTTGTTCTTTGAAATATAATCAGGATTAATATTTTTTTGATTTAACAAGACAGTTTTTATCAAAAATCCGGTAGGATAAATTTTTCGATTTAGAAATTAAGTGTGGAGTATTCGAGATCGACGTTTCATTCCACATCATTTTGCAACATTTTCGCGGATGCAGAACAAATTTTGGTCTTTGAATTCTATCCCAACACAGTTAATGAGATGTTTTCGATTCTACACATATCTCCAATCTTAACACACAAATTTGGTTTGCTCACCTGCCCAAAGATAAGTAAGGAAATGTGAAAATTTCGAAACAATGTTTGATTCTTTAAAATTATTTTTTTAGTTTCTATTTATATTCATCGACCGCCACCGTAGAACTATGTTTTGCTATAGTATTCAAATTTTGTATCGCAACTTCAACACGATCTTGTGATGACGTACCATTTTTCTGTTGTTTTAATCAATTTTGTTGGTGGCGTCATTATTTTTCGTTTTCGTGATATACCAAAGCCATTAAAAATAAATCAAGCCTACCTATTAAATCGTGCACTTTTTGTATTACGTTTGATAACGTTTGATAAATAAAACAGTAACTAAAAATACTGTAATATTTTTATTCCGCTTACTGAATTCGTCAACTTAGCCAAGAAAATATCTTCCAAGTTTACTTATTAATTTAGATATTACAATATCACACAATTTAAGAAAAACCTAAATTAAAACAATAGCACTTACCCGATTTAAATTATTCTATATTTTTTTTTCATAACCGACTTGCACATAAACACAATGGAGGGTTTGTCACAACTAAAAAATGGCTGGTAGTGGGCAACTTTTATTTTATAACGAATGGGACGCATGCACAATACTTGTAAAACATGGAAATAGGGCTATCTGTGAGAAAGTGCATGAAATTAACGATTCGTCATCTTACTCTCCTTCTCCTATAATATCCGAAATAAAATCCGAAGCGAATCCGAGTAATTTTGGATTTGTCATTTCCGTTTGTTTACTTAATGCATTGTTAGAATTATAATACTTAGATACTGAATCTAAAATTAATACTGTTAAAGTTAGCCGAAAGATGGTAATGCAGATATTGTCTTTGCTATCCCAGCCGAAATATGGTAATGCAGTTAATGTATTTTCTATCCCAGCCGAAGGATGGTAATGTAGATATACATTGTGTTACCCAGCCAAAAATATTTTAAAATGTCGATAATGCAGAGTGCACCGATAAAAGTTACAAATGAATCATCTATTTTCTAAACGAAAATGTTAATAACAGGCATCTATACAATAGCCATGAGACGCGGTCACGTTTAGCTGATGAATGGTTTGTATATCAAGATTTTAACAGATGAACTATTTGACTGTACCTATTGGATGAACCATGACCGTAAGTGGAATTTGATTATTTGTTTGGAGAAGGTTTTATTCGGTTATATTAGAGAAATGTTCCATTTTCCGTTGTTCCAACGATAAATTTGTCCATCATATGAGATTTTGCCATATGGACACCAATCTGACTAGGCTGATTTAATAGCCCTTGACTCTTGGTAGATTTTCATAGTAGGTTTGGGATGGTTCTGATGGGTTTATAGATGTGAAATTTTGATTTTCTCCATTTTTCATCGATAAAACCGTTTGTCATTCTAGATTTTGGCATATAGATACCAATCTGACTATGCCAATTCGATAGCTCATGACCATAGGTAGATTCTGAGTATAGGTTTGAGGTGAGTCTGAAGTTTATCGACGAAAAATGGGGGAAATCAAAATTTCACCCTTATAACCCCTTCAGACTCACCTCAAACCTATACTCAGAAACTACCTATGATCATGAGCCATCAAATTGGCACAGTCAGACTGTTGTCTATATGCCATAATCTCGAATGACGAACGATTGTATCGACGAAAAATGAGGGAAATCAAAATTTCACCCTTATAACCCCTTCAGACTCACCTACACTTAGAATCTACCTATGGTCATGAGTTATCGAATTGGCATAGTCAGATTGGTGTGTAATTTGGACGAGATGTGATATTTTAATGGTCCTTAAGTTGGAATGTACTTAAGGATCATTCTAAGTATTTTCTAAGCATTTAGCATTTTAAATTATGTGATTTTCTAATAGGTCTGACAGGGTGTCCCATGAGATTTAAAAATGTGATTTTTTTAATGGGCCTTAGCTACATTCCAAAGTCATGTTACAGGATGGCTATTGCCATCCTGCAGATTTAACTAAGCGCATGCAGAGGCCTCACACGGTGATTTTTTACCGGCTACAACTCAGAGAGAAGTACTATGGGTCGTGGGGGTTGAGGGTTGCATGGCTCCTGGCTTACACCGTGATTACAGAAAGTTTGAAAAACAAAACACAAATAATAAAAAAAAATTATGCCCGGATGTTCCGCCGAAATTCGTCGGCCGGAACTTGAGGAAACCCGATAAAAAAATAATTATAACGGAAGAGATGTGCCTTGGTGCGCGCATCCATCCGAACTCAAACGGTGCCAGGCACCGGTTTCGATTTCGGATGCGGACACCAAGGGACCGCCAACCCTACTCCGACACGGAGAGAGAAGTCCCCCCTCATCATACCAAACCGAAAATAATTAGTATTTCATTTTTAATTAACTATAAAAAGAAATCACAACCCAAAATAATAATCGCCGACAAAGAAAGTCAAAGGAGAAACGAGACCAATGTTCACCGACCGCGCGACACGCAACCGTTATTCGGCGCTCGATTACAAACAATTTTCAAAATTTAAAAAAAAATTAAAATATAAAAAAATAGAAAATAAAATACAAATAAAATCGTACCTTACAACTACATAAAAATTACTGTTGCGACCTTGGGCGGTCGTCATGCCACAAGTGGTGCCACACCCGGACCGTTGCTGTGCCTTTCACCGTTACCAAATACAAATGCCGGTTGGCCACCCGTACGTTGCGGGGCTTTTCCCCGATAAAGCTATTTGGCCTCACCTGGCAGCCAAAATAAGTTGGGCGTCGGCTCACCTTAATCGTAAATAAGTGGCCTCGCCTGGCCACTCGTAGAAAGCAATATGCGCCGTTAAGTTTAATTCACTGAACTATAGTGATTTCTTGAATTAATCGTAATTTTTTTTTTTTCATTTTGGTAATTATCCATGTACCACAAAATACACTTCAAACTTGACTTGACTGTCACAGAAAATTAACTTGTAGTTTAGAATTTTATAAAACATTCACATATTCTTGCACAAAACAATTTTATTTCGATAGAATATATACAAATTTCAAAGTTTCTTATAGTTTTAATAAGTAAACAAAAACTTTTATAGAATTATTATATGTAATACTAATACGGGCCCTACCCCAATGACCACATAGCGCCACATAGCGATGCGCAAAACGTTCTCGAAGAATATCTTTCCTTCTCTGTTTCTCTATCAATGCGAATTGATGCAAACGAGAAGCATAAAAGAAAAAATACTCTTCCAGAGCGCATTGCTTCACACATCCGGTGCACATTGGTCTCGCTCTCTCACAATTTAATATAAAACTGGCATCCGCGCATCTAGCATATTTGTGCTAAAACCACAGACACAAACCACACAACCGATTAAACAAGAAACAAAACGAGGGGAATATAACATAAAGAAAATTATGGTAGTCTGTCTAAACCCAAACGAGTGTCCCTAGTAAATTATATGACTTTCTAATGGGTCTGCCAATGTCAATGAAGTTCATGCTAAATGTTTTGAAAATACTTAGAATGACGTTGGAATGTACCTAAGGGCCATTAAAATATCACATCTTGCCTAAATTAGACAATATATATTCGCCTGAATGTTTACTTACTCCATTACTATTACAATAAGTTTGTTGTTATTGTATTTTTTGGATTAGTTTGGATAAACTTCACTAGCATGTGCTCATGGTGTAGAAATTCCTCTAATAGGGATCACTTCGACATTATGATATAATAAGGATGTTTGTTGCCAGCTCTTCATTTCCATTTCTGGCGGCTGAACTTCTTGGGTAGATGTCTTGTGAAATTTCAGTCATAAGCAAAATATTATTTCGATGCATTTTCTCATATGTTCGTGTTTTTTTTTGCTGGGAATATTTAGTCGTAGCTTTCCTAACATGGAAGTATTCTGCTATAATGCTTCTAGTGTTATATGAGCCAACGCGTTGGAGGCGCGTTGGTCCTTGTTGTTACTGGTGAGGTTCAAAATGTTAGGACCAATACGCAAAGTGTTTCTTTTTTAGGTCGTGGTGCGGAATGTAATTAATGATCTCCTCCAACTCGAAAAAGAATAGATCTTTCACGTCACCTGTTTTCATATTAGACCACCTAAGGTCTTGTAGTACAAGTACATTTAATGTCAAACTCTTTGCCTGGCTCGAAAAATTTTAGATATTTTCAGATCTTCGGTTTTGGACGTCTTCATTTTAAAAACGCTGTGTTGGTAACAAATATTTAAATTTCATTTTTATCATACAAACGGAGGTTAGTTTCAATCTGTTGAGGAATAGCTGAATTGTATCCGAATTGGCCACTTGTCAGTATCATACACTTAACAAGTATTGCCATATATTGTTCCCATCTAAAATTATACATTTTACATAACGCACGTAATTATTCTAGACCAATTCGCTATTTGGCAGATTACTAAATTCGGAACTCATTTTGAAATTCCAGCTTCATCCAAGTTGATCGATTTTCAGTTTCCAAGACAAAATGTATATATGTACATGAATTCCAACCATCAACAACAAAAATTGGGATTTTAATTAAAATTTTATTTAAAAGCTGTCGAGACGCTTGCAGAACCTTTGAAACAAGCATCCAATTTCATGTTCTAGCTAAGGTGTTGAAACTCCTAGCAACCCCAGTTCACCAAAGAAACCAACATTGTCCGATGATTCCTGCAAAAAGACTCATTAAAATATTATCAATGGAACAGTTTAGTAATGGTTGGCCAGTAACAACAGATTGCCAGTAACAACAGGTGCCTAGAACAGTTTCGTAATTTCTAGGCACCATATCACAATATGATCGGTTAAGGGCATACCTCATTTCTTCATGATTGATAAATAAATGGCCTAGTTCTGTAATAGTTGCTCACAATCGAAAAAAAAAATCAAAAAACTTTTTTGATTTCTAGTTTCATCCACCATATTAAATTTGGGCTACAAATTAATAAAAACCTGCACGGTGTCCACAGGGTTCTGCACGGGTTCAAAAGAACTGTTCCGTTAACAAAATGGCAATTCATACAAAAAATCTCGAAATGTTTTTTGGCCATTTGAGTTTGCTTCTTTGAAGATGTTGCATTTCGCTTAACCCAAATTTATCTAATATTTTTTAATATATTCCCCCAAATTTAATACTGAACTACCAAATTTAATACTGAGCGATATCGAATACAGATAACAAGGTATATACCATCTTATACCCCCTCCCCCAATTTTGATTTTTTGATCAAGTTATTTTTGAAGGTAAAATTTCAATGAAGTTTTGTAACAGAATGTATGTTCGATATCGCTTTAAATTAATTAATTAATTCAGTATTAAATTTGGGGGAAATTATTAATAAAGTTAAGCCACAAGCTAACGAAATTATATAAATTTTTTAAGTAAAGCAAAAATTTGATTTCAATAAAATTTTATATTTCCATTGTGAAATGCTGCATGGGTAATTTAGCAATGCTCTCATTCCGAAAAACCTCAAGTGGAAATTCTTTTACCATGCGATTTCTAACATGTGTAGTCTCTTCGGTTCAAGATGCATGGTGTACCTGGGCGCGTATTCTTGAAATCGGTGGAAATGTCCGCATGCCGATATAATTTACTTTAAAATTCTTTATATTTTTCGAATTTTTCACCACCTACTATAATCGTTTTTTCAAATTTGTTTCCAATAATAGAAAACTTGTAAACAAATTTGAAAAAACGATTAAAGTAGGCGGCGAAAAATTCGCAAAATATAAAGAATTTTAAAGCAAATGATATCGGCATTTTTTTTTTCTTTTTTTTTAATATTTAATATATTTATTTATTTGTACAATATTACAACTGATTTAGAGATCATCTAGTAATTTATCTTTCTTAAATTAAGTTCTCGGATTAAGATGAGTAACCCCTATTGGTTACTCATTTTATAATACTTTCTTCTAAGACAAACTGGCCAGCTCCAGCGGTTTCTGCCTTTGGAGTCTCCTCACGCCGTTAGTGGTGTCCAACATACGACGGATATCTGCGTTTTCGTGTAGAGATAAGCGCTGTACGTGTTTCCTTGCATGGTTCTTTATTTCATCGGTGACGTATTCCATCTTCAAGTCTCTATGGAGGTTGTCATTTCTAATGTACCATGGGGCATTCACAATCCCTCGTAGCACTTTATTTTGGAAGCATTGTATCATTTGTACATTGGTCTTCTTGGCACAACCCCAAAGTTGGATACCATAGGTCCATACTGGTTTTAGCAATTGCCTGTATAGAAGCAATTTGTTGTGTATTGAGAGCTCACAGTTTCTACCCATGAGCCAGTACATTTTTCTATATTTGATGTTTAACTCTTCTTTTTTCTTCTTGATGTGTTCTTTCCATCTTAGCTTAGCGTCGAGGGTCATGCCAAGGTATTTAGCTGTATTTGCATATGGAATTTGGTTTGAGTTCAGAACCACGGGAATACAGTTTACATTTTGATTTGTAAAGTTGACGTGTACTGATTTTGCTTCATTTAATGAGATGCGCCATTTTTTAGTCCAGTTGCTCACCGTGTTAACTGCACTTTGAAGTTTGCTTGTTGCTTCCGAAACATCTTTTCCAACTGCTAGAATAGCTGTATCGTCTGCAAATGTTGCTACTGTAGTACCTTCAATATTCGGTAAGTCTCTCGTATAAAGAATAAACAGAATAGGTCCAAGTACGCTACCTTGTGGTATACCTGCTGATATTCTTTTTATTTCAGAGTACTCATTTTCAAATTTGACTCTAAAGTGTCGATCAGCTATGTACGATTTAAGAATTTGATAAAATTGCTTAGGCAGGTCTCGATGCAGTTTAAATTCAAGCCCTTGGTGCCAAACTTTGTCAAAAGCTTGAGCTGCATCTAAGAAAATACTGGAGCATATTTTCTTATTCTCGAGTGCATCCTCAATGGCATCCGTTATTCTGTGAACTTGTTCAACTGTAGAGTGATTTTCTCTAAACCCAAATTGGTGTGGTGAAATTAAGCATCTCTCTTCTATAACAGGTTTGAGTCTTTTCAGCAACAGTTTTTCAAATATTTTTGATATGACTGGAAGTAGTGATATCGCGTCTATATGATTTTTATCGTTTCCTGGTTTACCTGGTTTAGGAATCATTATTACTTCGGCCACCTTCCATTGTCGTGGAACATATTTCAGTCTGAAAGCTGCATTAATTATTTGATTTAATTTACGCAAACCTTTCTCGGGAATGGCTTTCACGATTTGTCCAGTTATTAAATCATAACCTGGAGCTTTTCTGATACTTAAGTTACTATTGATTTCAGTTTTAAGCTCCAATAAAGTCACATGCCTTATGTCAAGGTCATCTGCTTTGTTTACGACTGTTGTATTTTCATTTGCTGTTTGTCTCGGTAACGGTTGAAAAGTCTCTTCTAAATAAGCACCAAATAGAGAGACTTTCTGTTTGTCACTTTTAGCCCATGATCCGTCATCGCATTTGATAGGCGGCACATGCATTTTGAATCTTTTTACTCCCTTCGTTGCTTTCCAGAACGAGTAATCGTCATCCTTTAATTCAGAAAGACCCCGTAGTCGCTTAGTTATGCTTTTGTTCTTTATTTCTTTTATTATTTGTTTTAATTTGTTGCACAAAAAATTTAGAATAGTTTTGTGTTGCGATGCACGAGAGTGCTGCCAGATTTTGCGAGCTTTCCGTTTCTCCCTAAGTAGCTCTCTGACTTCAAGAGGATAGTTATGTTTCATTATAACGTTGCTATGAGAAATCGGTGAACTTTCCCAAGCCGCTTGTTGGATATTCTTATTAAATGTTTCTAGTTCTTCTTCCAGCTGCACCTTCGTTCTAATTGGTTCGCCGAGATTCGTTCGATCTTCTACTAATTTCTTGAATAGATCCCAATTGGTTTTATTGTTTGTTAATTTAGGTGAATTATCTTTTTTTATTATCATTGTACTCAGTGTCATGATCACAGGTGAGTGGTCAGATGATAGTCCTTCACTATTTTCAATGCATGTATAGTCCACTAAAACTCCTTTTGTTACAAAGAAGTCAAGAAGATCTGAAATTTCATGTATGTCAGCAGGCCAATATGTTGGTTTATCGCCAGAGAGGAATTCACAGTTGTTCTCGCGAGCTGCATTAAATAACTCTTTCCCTTTAGAGGTTGTAAGTCTAGATCCCCAATAGGTGTTCTTTGCATTAAAATCACCGCCTATGATAAAATTTGATCCTAGTGATGTAAAAAGTCGACTGTAGTCTTCTTTTTTTAATTGATGGCGTGGGGGACAGTAAATAGAGGAGATACTGAGTTCCCTATTATTTATTGATTCAACTATTATGGTTTTAACCTGCATAATTTCTTCCTCAATGCCGGGCACTTCATAATGTTTAATTTATTTTTAACAATTACGGTAGACCCGCTTCTAGCGTTTCCTCCTGGATGAATAGCATGGTAGCATTGATAGTCACGTATTTTAATAAATGAAGTTTCTGTTAAATGAGTTTTCGAGACAAGACATATAATTTTTTCTAAGTTTAGAAAAATTTCTAGTTCTGGAACATGCTGTGGTAATCCATTCGCGTTCCAAATAACAATTCTAAATGATCTATTCATTTGATTAGTATAGCATTGATGTAAGCTCATTCGTAGCTTCTTGTCTATCCAGCCGCTTATATATAGCTTCTAGACCACGTTCTTGTTTTGCTAGGCGTGCATTTATCGTTTCTATACTTCGAAATATCCTTTCTAGTGGATTTTCTTCAATAGTATTCTGTTGCGTTATCTGAGAGTAGGATCTCCTCTCTGGCCCTATGGGCTCTGGCTGTGTCGGCGCTCTAGTTGTAGTTGGAATCCTTTCTCTTCTAACATTACTGTTTTGAGTCGATTGGCGTATTTTATTTCTTAACCTTTGCAGTTGTTCCGCTACTTCGCATCCTCTATAGTTGGCCGGGTGTTGTCCTTTACAGTTTATACACCTTGCAGGTTCGGTTCGACTAAGAGAACAGTCTTTCGCGTTGTGTCGCGCAATATCTTTGGGTGTGGTTATAAGCTTGGCATTTCTTGCATTGAGATATTAATCTCATGTTCTTTTTCAGTGGTTCTATTTTAACCCTCATATTAAATATTGCTTTGATATTAAATATATTTTCAATTTTTTCGCTTTCGTTGAATGTGAGCATGAATAGCGGGAGCCCTCTTTTAATGATCTTGGTTCCTTGACTATTTTCAACTTTCTCTCGTTTAAGGATATTGATTGCGTCTTTAATTTGCAGTTCTTTCATTTTGAGATCTTCTATTATATCCTCCTTCTTGCAGGTGGGATGTAGACCTCTGGTCATAACCTTGATGTTTCGGTTATTTTTGTCTTCATATGTATACCACTCTTTACCTTCTTCAGTGAGCTTTGTGGCTAAAGCTCTGTATGCATCGGGATCTCTTGTGTTTATCTTCCAAACATTATTGTTTAGTGCAACTACTCTATAGTCGTTTGTGGACACTGATTTCATTAGAGCTTGGATATTCGCAAACTCAGTAATGCCTATCACATTAATTGGCGGTGGTGCTTTGGTCTTCATTACAACCTTGCGTTGTTCTTGTCGCTGGTGATGTTGGGGTACAAGCACTGAATTGACAGTTTCATTAACTTTTGCTTGCGAGAGCTCCTCAACTTCTGGCGAGAATTCTGCTCTTCGTTTTTTCCTTGGTCTTTTCTTCTGTTTGTGTATCCAATCAGTTTCTCTTGCAAGTTGCTCCTCATCTGTGTGAAACTCAGCGTCAGTACGGGCAAGAGTACTGGTTTCGTTATAACAAGTAAGAGGAGTTTCCACAACCTCTATCAAATTGGGCTTCTCTAGCTCCTCGTTTTCTTTCTTTAACTTAGCGATTTCATTGCTAAGTTGCGATGCGACTTTTTCTATGTCACTCAGTCTTCTGCGTAGTTCAGCATTTTCGATTTCCTGCTGAGTTGCGAACTCTATTTGTCTAGGTGGTGACCTAGCTAATTTTGAACTTCGATCGAATGGGAATAGCAATGGTTGGCTCACCCCAGAATCCTTTGAGCCGGCCTCGTTAGAGGGTGGATTAGCCAACTGAGCAGTTGGTGTACCACCTGGGGTAAAAATTCCTTTTTGTTGAAAACTCATTGCATTATAATGACTGGTTATTGAAGCAGCTACCAATCTAACCAGTGAAACTGGCAGTGGGTCAGTGGAGAGAACATCATTTGCTAGGTTCTCGGTATTCGGTTATCTCGCCGTTACTCGGTCGCCAGACCCTCGTTGGTTAATTAGCAGGGAGCACCACGTGCAAGTGAGGTTGACATTTGGGCTGGTGACCTTCTAGAAAATGATATCGGCATGCGGACAATTCCACCGATTTCAAGAATACGCGCCCTGATGTACTGACGAGTCGTTTATCCCAAATTTCTTAACAAGTTTCATCACATTCACGGTCACCCCTGGCATTTTAACATTGTGTTAATTATGTAAAACTAAATGTTTTGTTATTCCAAAATATAATGGGCATGAGAACGGCAATTTTTATTTTGTTAAAATGTTAATGCGAAACATAACAATTAAAATGTACACTCGAATTAAGAAAGATGTGCGATGATGATATGCGAAATAAGACGGATCTCCCGTTAAGTCGGAAACCTGTTATATTCCACGAAAAAATTATTATTTATTATTAATTATATTGTTAAATTACATTTTCAAGGTCACATGATAAGTGGAAAAAATGATTTTATTTTTTTTGATTAATAAAAAGATTAAAGTTTCCACAAGGTCAACCAACCCTAAATTGGTTATCTGAACTTTAAGCAGGAATGATGTTTTTTAAATAGCTTTTATCAAAAGTCCGGTAAGTCACGTGTGGTGTATTCGAGAAAAAAGTCGGGTGTAGGCCGTAAAACAACAACTTAATTTAGGCAATTAAATCGTCATAATATTTCGTTAGCATACAGATGCGATTACGTGTTTTATTACATGTGATCACGTGTTCCTATTTTGGCACCAAACAAAGGCCATCAACTAAATTAATTCATTATTGAATGTTAATAATAACCAATCCATTTTTAAATTATCTATTTTTAAGTTTTGGAGGTATAGATACGAAATTACACATATGGCACGTATGGACAAACTATAATTACATTTTAACGAGGTTAAACTAAAATTGCAAAATACATTCTATATATGACAATTGGTATTTGTTATGATTATTAAATTCATGTGCTGAAATAAAATATTTCGCGTCGCATTAAAATATTTATGTGTATGACATATATCTTTATCACAACTTTTGCCCCATTCAAATATTATATTATTATTATTTCATTTCATGCTCATTCTCTGTTTTGTAGTATTTTTTTTATTTTTGTAAGTTTTTAGTCTTCGTAGTAATAATCGCTTTGTATTAAGCATTTGGCAATCTCCACTAGCACAATGTTGATAAGCCGATCGTCTGCAAAACTTTCTAGATATTTTGTTAATCGTTGGCAAAATAAGATTAGAAAATTTTCTAAAATGCTGCAAATCAATAAACATCGATATGATAACGTAAAATTTTAATAATTATTTGAATTTCTAAATTTTTATTTATGTTTGTTTAAATTTTTTAATATTTTTTTTTTTTTTTTTATTTTTATATTCTCAGAGCAATAATTGTGTAAATGAGTTCATCTGAAAATAACTATAGTGTTGTCAGTCCGTTTGAAACCTCTGAAAAGGATACAAGAATGGAACCATTGAAATTATCACGGCAATTTTTAGCCGGTATCGTATGTGAGTATAACGATTTTTTTTTTTTTTTTTGATTTTGTGCAGTGTACAAGTGGAAATGAATTTATTACAAAATTTTATAACGTTCATTTGAGTGTTTTTATAACCAAATCGTAAATCACTAAAAGTTAATTAAATTTTTAGTTTGGTATATAGTGAGCGATAATCCAAAATTAATTTGGAAGTTAAATATAGAATTGAACTGTGCTGAAAAGTGTTTTCTGTAAATCAGAATATTATTTTTAAGTTTTGTGCGTCGCGGAATATCACTTTCGGTGATAACCTCAAAATGATAACAATAACTTAATAATACGTTGGTTTAAAAATTTTGTGTTATGGTCAATCAGCCATGTGATAGATATTTAATATATGTTCGTGGTATAAAGAGTTGGAATACATATCCAAAAATATTCATAAATATACAGTGTGCCCTCAAACATAATTTTTGGACCAGAATTTATTATAACAATTTGAGTACTAAATTATAATTTGAGTCAGGTTAAGCGAAATTGGCGTCAGACGATATAGACGAAATGTAATATGTAATTTCACGGTCGATTTTAAAAGCATTAACAATTTATTACACCAGAGCGCCGCCAGATATCGGGTTAAATGTTATTCCAAGGGCCTAATAAATTTTTTTGTGTTAGGTCAGTTGGAAGTGGCTTCAGACTTTAAACGATTTATTACACCGGACCGCATCGGCGATGTTGAGGACAGGCTAACCTTATTAAAGTGTGTCATAAAATATTTTTGTGTCAGGTTAAACGAGATTAGCTTCAGGCGATGACCATTAAAAGAGTTTAAGTTAAATTTTTTTCCATGGGTTTTGTTCAAGGGAAATTCAACCTTACCCAGGGAGAACAAATTTGTTTTGTCTCGGGTTAAACGGGATTTGCTTCAGGCCATTGTTATATGAAAGTTGGCTTAATAACATTTAATAATTTATTACACCATCTGGTGCGGCAGTGGCGGTGTGCATCTCACAAGGTGAATGACTCAATATCTGGTGGTAGTTTGGTAGTGTTGTGCGTCTGCAATTGTCGACAATTTTTGCGTAGACAATGTCGATAATTGGTTGAGTATGTTGGCAATTAAATACTTATTGGAATAATTTGAGTGAAATTTAGTACACTGTTAAATTAGCCATCGAGTCAAGACATTTAAAAATTACAATTTTTAGAACTATTGAAATTCTTCACTCAAAATATTGAGTATTTTATCAATCTGGGCCAATAACTACTTAGCCACTTAGCAGAGATTGAGGCAAGGTTCCAATATGTAGGTCAAATTGACCCTATCTTTACGAAACATTTCCGGTATTTAGGTTTCCGGAGTGTTGAAAATATAACCTTGGTAATAGTAATTTTCAAATAATTTGGTCCAATAAGAAACCACTTCTAGAGATTAAGGCAAGACACTACTATAAAGGTCGAGTTGGCGGCTTACCTATAGAGAAAATTTTTCGGCATTGTTTTTCCGAGCGGAAAAAATGTAACCTTGGTAATAGCAATTTCAACCCTACACTTGAGTATTTTATCAATCTGGACCAATACAGGTCGAATTGGCCTATTTTTATGGATAAATTTCCGGTATTATGTTTATCCGAGTTGGGAAAACGCAACCAAGTTGATTGCAATTTTTCACTCAAAATATTGAGTATTTTGTCAATGGGCCTATTTTTTAATTGAAACTGAGCAAGCAGTGCGTTGTCAAAAAATACTCTGTGTTTTTTTTTTATT
Organism: Nephrotoma flavescens; assembly: GCA_932526605.1. NCBI lineage: Eukaryota > Metazoa > Arthropoda > Insecta > Diptera > Tipulidae > Nephrotoma > Nephrotoma flavescens. The sequence goes on along the minus strand of OW052220.1, from coordinate 69,247,259 downwards.
CAACCTGAGTAATTTTACACTGCACACTGTGTTTTTATTTGCGGACTGCGTATACTTGGTTCTTCAAATGTTACTCTAAAATGAATGTATTTAATTGTACATTAGTTAATTATGGCCAGTTTACATCTAAATCATTACGATTTTTCTCAAAATTTGTACATGACAAATTTCTGTTTACAAACAAATATTTTTGTCAACCAAATGTTTTCCACATAAAAATGTTATCAGCTCTTGAAGCAGATAAAATGTTTGACATTTTTATTCATCACAATTTTTAACTTTTAAACTTTTTATGCGGCATTTAAACCAATTGAAACACATTACTCTATGCATTACTCTATGCCTGCATGCTTGGGTTGAATCAAGAAATAGCTCCAATATCGACTAATAACAAACCACTCCAGAGATTGTGGCAAGGTTCCAGTTCATAGGGCGGATTATCCTATCTTTAGAGAAAATTTTCTGGCATTTGATTTTCTCGATCCAAGAAAATGTAACTTTGTTAATAGCGATTTTCCACCGTAAATCTTGAGCATTTTATCAATCTGGGATATTAACAAGCCAGTTTGAGAAATTGGCCCACGGATTCACTGTATAGGTCGAATTGTCCTATCTGTATCGAAGATTTTCTGTTATTTAGTTTTCCCGGGTGGGAAAATATAACCTTGGTAATAGCAATTTTCCACGATAAATTTTGAGTACTTTACCAAACTGGACCAATAACAAACGACTTCCAGAGATTAAGGCAAGATGCCACTATATGGGTCGAATTGGCTTATCTTTATAGAAAATTTTCCGGTATTTGGTTTTCCCGAGCGGAGAAAATGTAATATTATTAATAGCAAATCTTCACCGTAAATCTTGAGTATTTTATCAATCTGGGATAAGAACAAGACTTTTTAAAGAAATTGGGACAAGGTTCCACTATATAGGTTAAATTGGCCTATCTTTATGAAACATTTTCCGGTAAGCAGCAGTTTTTAGATTTAACGTCAACTTAAAATTTCTCGGAAAATTATTAGGAGCGATTTCTCCAATCCATATAGTTGCGACAGTCGAGTAATAATTTTGGGTTACAGAGAATAAACGGCTCCAGGCCATATATTTAATTAATTTTGAATGGAGAGAACTAAAATTTCTGAACCGGTTATAGCAACGGGAATTTGTGTATTAACGTCTAAAAAAAAGTGATATTCCATTGCGACAGCAGATTTATGATTTGTCATTAAAATTAGCGAACCGTTTAGGTAACGCGAATAGGGTCTCGCATTTCATTTTGAGACTCCATATACGTAAAAATTATAGTACTTACAGTTGAATTATGTGTTCAAAACGATTCATAATTTCTTAGGACAAGTTCCAGGATTAGTGCTAATAATTACAGAAATTACGGTAAAATCATTAACGTGAAGCAATAAGAAGGCTTCATTACCAAACGTATAATCTAATGCTGTTTAATTCATCAAATAAAATCGAACGTTTTCCGCATAAAGCCCTTATTCCATGGGAAAAATTTGCTGTCACCAAAATTAAAAGGGAGAAGGGAAAAAATGCTATCAGCAAAATTTTACTGAGAGAATAGTTGTGATGGTGTTAGTGTGCTGCCATAATGCTGTTCTGGAAAATATAAACTGAAGTATTTTTTATGGCAGCATTGTTCACACATCTACGAAAAATGTATGTAAACATAAGAAATTTTTCTAACACTCATACGAAATAAGCCGTTCGCCATTTTTATAGTCAAATGTTGATTTGTTAACGTTAGTTAGTTATAATTAAAAATTAAAACTTTTATGAAATTTTTAGGTTATGCTAACAGGCAAAAACCATAAAATATTACTATAAAAATGAAATTATTTTCTTTAACACTCTTATAGAATTTTAAAACTGTTTTTATTTTGCGCTTCATCAGTCATGCGTGGATTCCACAGTGAAACAATTTTTTTCAGTAAAAAATACTTTGAAACCGAAAAGAGGAAGAGTATACATATTAAAATTACGTTAGAATGATAAAGACAAACAATTTTTTTTATAGCAAAAAGTATTGAGTTTCATTCTTTTTATAGCAACATTTTCCCCGCTTACTGCCAGTAAATTTTACTGAAAATTTGTTTTGTTTCTCTCTAACAAGTAAAGGATTTGTATTTTCATTTCGTGTTAATTTTACTGAAAAAATTGTTTCACTGTGAAATTCGCGCATAAAAAGAATGTTGTCAGCAAATTTTTCTATGGAATTAAGGCTTAATGCTTTTCTTGAAAATTTTAGAGAACAGCAACAGATGAAATCACGCTGCTTGCCAAACAAAAAATGATTGGTCGTTTTAAATAATAATTTTAAATGACGTTGTTGGTATTTAATGGTTAACCAATACCACTACAATACTAGTCCATTTCTTATTATAATTTTGTTGGTAAATACAAAAAGAAATGAGAATTTCATACAAAACGAAACAAAAATACATGGCAACAAAAAAACAATTTCATTATTTTTAATAAATAGTTTGTATCGTTCAAGTTAAATTTAATTATTTAAAAAGAAATCTTTTCATTCGGTAATATTCCAATTAAAGCAGCAACTTAGTTTTACACCGTAACAACAAATAAAAGAAAAACAAAAATATACGAAATTTTTTAAAGCCGCTCATGCATGCCTTTTTACTTTTTTTGTAAACCAAAATATGTTGAAATGGATGGGTGGGTGTATACGTCTTTGCGTATGACAACAAAATATTTTATGTTTTATTTTTGTTCAAATAAAACTTGATTTTTAATTAATACAATAAACCAAAATACATTTTAATCAATCAATAATAACTAAAACAAAAAAAATCCAATTTTATCGACAATTGGATTTTGTTTGTGGGCTTATGTAAATTTTACAGTAAAGATTAAAAATTAGGATACGGTTTATCTACGATATTGAAACTTGAGAAGGTAAAATAGCACACAATAATAATTTTGTGTATTATGTGTACTGTGGCAAAATAACCCTTTTTCAACCAAAAATAAAAAAAATGGCTCTATTGAAGTCCAAACCACACAATTGTGTGAGTAAAAAATCATAGTATGTAATGGCGTTTTTGATAAAAAATTTCACTTGTTTTGAAGTACAACCAACTCAAAGTTTGAAAGGAAAACATAAATATGTAAGTTGGTTCAAAACACTAAAAAATAAATTTTTGACGTGGTACTTTTGCCCTACTCGCACAATTGTGTTAGTGGGAGAGGGGGGGAGGGGGGGGGGGGGTATATTCAAAAAGGGATATTCCTATGTTTCATTTTCGTCGTTTTGTGCGCATTATGTCACTGACGACAACAAAACAGAAATTTACATTGAATTTGTCGATTTTTCGATTAATTGTTTGAATAAATCTGCAATAGCAGGTTACCCAAATAATATACAAAACACAAACGAATATAAATAAAAATTTTATTGTAACATACAAAATATTATACCCTTTAATCTAAAATTCATTACACAAATAAAATGTGTGAAATTAAGTTCATTATTTTTCTTCGGTACTGTATGTCGTGAAACAAAACCAAAACAAATAATACAAGAGTGCCGAGCGAGAGCCAAGAGAAATTAGAAACTTATACGCGCACGTGTCATTGAAAAATTGTGTGTAGTTGCTTTATCAGTAAATTAGCAAATGAAAAGTTTCTCAGTAGGGAAACATTTTTATTGTAAATGTTTCTCTAAATATCAATATTTATCGTGATCCTTCAGATAAGTTATGTATGTAGATAATAAAGCAGATTTATTGGGACAAGTAAAGATTTTTTTTGTCCCATGTAATTTTTTGTTCTTCCTATGACGCCTCATGTACTTTTTCTATATAGAAAAATGGCCTATTATTGTAGTGGTATTGGGTTAACTTTAAAATAAATCCGGAGAATCCAAATTACTCAAAATTACGATAGATTTGCAAGAACTTTTTGACATGAACATGAAATTACAACTTGGTGCCTGAAAAACACTATTTTGTTGTGAGTCCAATCAGACTTAGGACTTAATTCAATTCGCCTTAAAATTTGATTCTAAAGTAGTTTATTGGTGGACTCGATAAAGAATCCACCTTGAAAGTATTATTACCACTTTCAAGTTGGATTCTGTACTCAGTTCCTCCAAAATTTTGTACTGTTGGTTTTATTTTTTCTTATTTTTCGAAAGAGAGTAAAAATTAAGCTTTTTTTTTAAACCAGAGAATTTCCTGATTGCCAACAGAAACAATTATTTTTGAGATTGTCGACATATTTTCGACATTCACTACATAATATATTCATTCACCACCCGGTGTAGAAAACACGACGCAACACTGTTTGCAATTTACACCGTAAAGTGTTTTATCAATCTGGACCAATAATAACAAGCTATACTTTCAGAGAGTGGTCTATCTTAAGAGACCATTTTCCCGGTGCAAATGTAAACCTAGTTAATGGCAAATTTTCCACCGTAAATCTTCGTATTTGGATTGGCATATTTTTATGGGTCATTTCCTAATAAGCAGTTTTAAAATTTAACGTGAAATTAAAATTGCGATTCCAATCTATAGTTGCGACAGTCGAATAATAATTTTCATGAGATTTTTGTGTTAGACTGCGAAATTTAAAAAAAATTGTCGCTTGAATTGAATAAGTTGGGGTGGTTTCAATGCTTAGAGATGGCAGCTCAAAAATAAATATCGAATGCGTTGTGATTTAAGCGTGAACTCAAAATTAAACTTTTATGGACTGTTGACTCTGCAATCAAATTTTATTCTAAGTATACATATGTGAGTTTTTAGTTATGGGCCCTAGCGTCAACACAACCCCCACTTGAATTATTTTAATGACTGCCTAATTATGATTGGGTCTAAAATCTTTGGTTTGCGCTTTCGGAAGCTAATGAATAGCTTCTGATTTTTGATGATTTTAGCTTTTGAAAGTGCGAGGTTTTTAAATTTACGGCATTTGCAAGCCAACAATGATACGTGTTACAAGTAATGATAAAAATACTGCGGCATAATGTACCAAAATGCATAAATCTCTGATCCACTTGACATAAATATCCCAAATCTTTATATTCTACAAATTTGGCAAAAGAAGAACATTGGCAAAACAGCAATTAAATCGCAAAACTCGTTCTCGAGATGTTATGCTAGGAAACTAATTTTATGACTTTTCGCCGCTGTAACCAAATTATTTTAAAATATTCTATCAAATTTGATAGCGTCACTCGAATATTGACATAAGCGCGCGTGTTATAAATAAAATTTGCTTTGTTTGAATAACATAAAAATATTGAATTTTATGTAAATTAATTAAGAACTACATATTAGTACAGTTGGTGTCATCGTTTGTGTACGTTTTATTGTATATAAGAACAATATATTTTCTGTGTGTATCGCAGGCAAACTTTTGATGGTTTTAAAGCTCCGCCAAGCTTTTAAATAAGTTATGCACAAAAACCCCTAATATTGTAAGGATTTTATTTTTAATTAACATTTTACATTATTTTCATCACAAATTATTTTTAAATTTTAAACTAAAAAACATAAAAGTTTCTTTTTAATTAAATATTTTATATTTTTATATTTTTTCTGCTTATTTTTCGTGGAAAAAACAAAAACTACTGAACTTTTTCTTTTTGCACAGCTTGTTGAGAATTTTTTATAATCAAACCAAAATCAATTTAAATAAATTTATATGATGAATTTTGATACAAGATGCGAAGACGCCACACGCCCAGAGAGATCGAAGATTTATCGATAACGTAAGAATCTGACAAGAGTCCTGGATACATGACCCGACCTTGTAGTTGTTTTAGGATTTGGCGAATGATCGAAACGAATGTTCTTGCGTACTTTCGGCTCCTCGGTAGGCAAGTTAGGTCCGTTAGTCGAAATAATGAGTTCTGGTAAAATGAATCAGTAAAAGGAATCCAGTTTGTATAACTGATGCGTCCGTAATTTCTGATTGAGATCCAAAGTGTAAAATTTGTCTGTACGGTCGATAACCAAATACGGTCCAGTATATGGTGGCAGCAATTGTCGAGAAGTAATAAGTAATAGTTCGTAATAAAGACCGATTGTAAAATTTGATCGTTCCAGGAACTCGAGTTGTACATCCATAAACCAGTTCAGCTGGAGTAGCTTTTAGTTCGTCACTGTAAGTCGTTTGTAGTTCAAGTAAGATTGCAGGAAGAACACTAGCCCAATCAGTAGCACATAATGGCAGACTCGATGCCATCGCTCGATTTTGGATTGTAACTAGTTGTTCTCCTGCGTTCAAAACCAAGTAAGTTAGCCAGTTCGCGAAAAAGTTGTGATTCGAATTGCATGCCTCGGTCTTCGTGTAGTTGGGCAATTACTCACCCCCAGAGACACCCGAAACCGTCGGGCAATGCCGCAAACAATCGAAACCGACAACCCTCCTATGCATCTAAACGTCTTTTTTAATCGATGACCAGATGACATTCTGAGTCAAAAGTTTAATGAAAGTTATGACGCCATGGATGAGACAGATTATAAAAAGCATCGAAAACTTGTTTTCGGAAAATTAGAGGGATGAATGGCCTAGGTGTAGTGGTAGAAATATCGCAATAAATTAATTTTTTTGAATTGACATCGAGACATCGAGAAGATGTCGAAAATGTTTAATCCCCGAATAAACCACGAGAAGTTCACGTTCATAAGCACCGTATCTTTTTTGCGTATCACTGAGACGCACTGAAAAGAAACTGAGTGGGGTTGCCAAGTGTCTGGTATAAACCCTCATAAATAATGAGGGTGAGAGGTGCTGATGATGATTTAATTTTACAGTTATCGAACGCTTCGATAGTCACCGTTGACCATTGTATTGGAACTTGACTGTTGTTAGTTCATTTTAGGTAATCGTTCAACAATTCCTTGTCAGCGTTGGTACCCGGAATGAAGCGTCGATAAAAGTTGATAATTCCTAAAAACGTTTCAGTTGTTTAACACAGTCTGTAGTCGCTCGAAATTGTTGATGACTTGAACCCGTTCATGCGACGGTAATAATTATTTTATTCTGTACGGGATGTTCGTCATAATTTCGAGAGGCAATGAGCACGTCGTCCAAATATGCAATATGTACAAGCGTAGTGCTGAATGCATAAGACGTTGGAACGACTGTGCTGCATTCCTAAGACCAAAAGTCGTTCTATAAAATTCAAATAGTCCGAAAGGTGTTGAAATTGCTGTTTTTGGTGGTAAGCCTGGACAAGGTCTATCGTTGTGAATATAGTGCAGCCCTTGAGTCATTGTCTAAAGTCTTGAATATGTGGAAGCAGATACCTGACTGGAACTAAGACTTAGTGCTCGAAAGTCTCTACACCGTCTCCAACCTCCATTCTTGTTGGGTACTAAGTGTAGCGGGCTGGACCAAGGACTGATACTAGGTCGGCAAATCATGAGTTTCATCATGTTTTCAAATTCTGTCTTCGCTATGATTAATTTGTCCGGCGCTAGTCGTCGTGTGGTTTGCATGCAACCAGTGAAAACTCCTCCATCCATTGTTGATCTGTCGATATTAGATACAGTAGCATCATCGCAGGAGGAAGGGGCACCATTTGAATGCAGATAGGTTAACGGATCTATGAGCCTCTCACTCAACTCCCAGGAGAATTCACGGCGCAGCCCGATGTCAAGGCTTAAAAATTTAGTCCCGTGTACGCATTTACCGAGGAACCATTAGCTGCGAACAACCTGAATGATGGGTCGACACTTAGATTCCGCACAAAACGAGCTGGCAAGACTGTATCAATCAAAAAATAAGTTAAGAAAAATTTCGTAGATTAAAAGGCGGCTACTTAGTTTTAGATACGGAGTTATTTGATATGAATTTGCAATTTGGTTTACATTTCAATGATTTTATGTCGAAATGATGATGATAAAAGCAAATGAAATTGTTCTCAGCCGAAGGTTCACCATAAAATGGATTGAAGGAATTTTGAGAAATTGGCGAGTTTTTGCGAGAATAGTTAATTTTTAAATTTAATCGAGAATTGTTACGACTTCGTCAATTTGAATTAGAAGCCTAGAATTTTGATTAAAAATTTCCGAAATCTCCGATAACAATGTTTTTGAATTCCGAAAGTTCTAGGGAAGAATCTAGTGAAAAAGTTGAATTTGGATTAGAAGAGCAGGATGCAGAAGTCTCGATAGAATTTATTTGTGTATGAGTTATAATCTCTCTTCATCCAAAATTGTCGAAGTGTCGCTTCATGTATATTGTCGCCAGCATTGAATTTCCTTAAACTCAACAGTTGAGACGGCTTTCAGTCTCCAAGTGTCAAGCCATGCATCAGATTATTAAGCTTTAGTGATTATATATGCAAATATGTCGTGGAGTCGTGCATCCAACGCTCCCACCGTATGAGCATATTTAGTTGCCTCGATTTTAATTTCTGCCAATGCGAATTGCTGCTCGAGTATCTCAAACCACACATTAGGATTTTGAGAATGAAGTGGCTGTGGGGAGGGGGGGAGGGGTTTGAAAGCCACTTGAGCAACAACTCCAGCACCGGCAGACAAATTAATATTTGCTCACGATGTCTCTGGTATTTCGTTTGAATTTATATTTAATGGATGGATCGTTCACACCATTTACAAATCAATAATTCTCAGCAGAAAGTTTTATAAAAAATAAAATTACAGGGTAACTACCAAGCTGTTGTCCGGTAATTTGCATTATGATGATTATGGTAATTTTAGTATATTTTGAGAGTCCTTTTACAATTTTTGTTTCAGAACATTTAAACATATATTTTCTCTTCCATTTCATAAATTCTTATATTTTTTATAAAACTTTCACCTGAGAATTAATGATTTGCTTAAATATTTCAAAAAATTTCTGCTGGTTTCAAAAAATATCAGCAGAAAATATCCTTATTGTGGTAGTGTTGCCTCTAGCGGTGAGTAGCAAAAACACATTTTCCGGTGGAAAATCTCTGCTACCTTATACAGCAGGCAAACAAGTAATAATCGCTGGGGGCCAAATCTGCAGTTTTGCCATTGCAGTGACCGGCTTGTGACATGGTAACGCGGTACCCACTTCGATCATAGCTTTCTCATGGACAAATGTTTGTGCAAAATATGATCAACACGTTTTGTTGATATCTTTACAAAGTCAGCTATCTCACTCAACTTCACATTAGGGCCTTTCAAAATAATTTCGTGGATTTTTTTATGTTTTCTGTGGCACTATTCTGGTAATTCCTCGGGAACAGGGAACTGGAGAAAGAATTTATATGTAATTTCTGTTCAAATATTTATTTTGTAACAAAAAAATGTTTGATAAGAATTACTTCAATTTCAAAAAGTGGTTTGAAATTAATAATTAATCGAAAAATTGACAATTATAATGATTAATTAAATAAACGGACTTTCTCAAATTACGAAGTAGAACGAAGAAACATTGGATTTTGAACTTAGCAGGACTGATTGCAGATCCATGGTAAAAATGTTTTGAAAGTTACTCTCTTTGTCCTTTAATTTTTCGGTACTAGAAAATGTTGTTCTAGAAGCGGCTGTGACTTCTTCTTTTGGACACCAGTGATTTGTATATTCACGATAGCGTCGATTTTTGCTAATCCATTCTGACTCTAAGTATAATTTTTTAGTTGACGCTCTACAGTAGTGAGGTTCTATTTTAGCTAAACTTTCAAATGAAAATGTTAAACTTTTTAATGAATCTTTTATAACTTTTGACTTTGATTAGAACGAGGTAAGCTTGTTCTCCGTATTCTTTTTAGTGGCAGTTTCTATTTCTGGTTTACTGACTCATGTCTCATATTTAGGATGACTCATATTTAGGGTAGTAACGAACATGTTTTTACAACTCCGTAAGAAATATACGACTTAATTTGTTCGTCTAGAAACGCCAACATTATTATTCGTTCTTAAACGAATTCTGTCTTTTCCGCTATTTATGTATGACGCTTCACAAACATTTGTTTTTTCATCCCAGCTCATTGCCCAAATAACGTTGAATAAAGCTATTCGGTCTTGTTCATTTATCGATCATATTTTTGGCTGGTTTGATTATGTCGTATCTCCATTGATTATTGGTCTTCTGTTTTAATTTATATAGCTGTCCTTTCTGTTCCGAATAGCATTTCTTCTAACCACCTTCCATTGATTTGTATCAATTTGAGCTCGTTTACATCTAGCATTTTCCGGTGGCCATTGTGTTTACTCTTCAATTTCATTTTTCGTATGGGCTGCAAAAATTAAAATGTGAAAATTTATATTACTGCTTATAGTATAAATGGAATATAAAGGCTTACCACAAGAATTAAATCTTTGTGAGTCCTGCGATTTATTTTCTAAACAAAATACTATAGGAATATCAAACAATTCCGGTTCTACGTTCTTTTCAATTTCGGCAATAATATTAAGAGTCAATTTCGGCAATAATATCCAATAATTCAGTACCAGTTTGTGTAGTAGTCTCAATGTCAGCATAAACCTCAATTAAATTTTCTTCAGGCTTTGAAATGATTTTACAGTTTTACAGTTTCAAACTGAATGACCTTCAAATCTTACCGCGATAGTATTTTTATTTTAAATTAAAGCCGGAACCGCTCATTTCGCTCACCAATTCAATATCACAATGAGGAGTTACACAATTTGCTTTTAGCTTTTGGACTTAACCACATTTCTTTTTTTTTACATACAAGAAAACGCAAGAAAGTTACAAAACGACAAGTAATACCAAATAACGCATAATTTGCTCCTCTATAAAACGATACTAAATATATAAAATGTCCCAAAATAGACTTACATAGTTGGCGAGTCTCACCGACGATATCTAAATTGGCAGGGAAAATTATTCCCAATTTAATTTTGTTTTCAAAAAATTTAACACTAGCTTTTTACCTCAGCATGCCGGAAAAAAAATATTTGAGCAGAAATTACATAAAAATTCTTTCCCCAGTTCCCTATTCCCGGGAAAATACCAGAATAGTGCCACTGGACTCAGAGCATCAACCAGAGCGTGGTGAATCATCGATCGTTGTACGACTACGTTTAAATTCAGCATATCAAGTCAATGATGGTTCATTTTCCTGGTACAGAGTTCGGATAACACTTACCAAACCACTGCTTTGCTTGAACGGTATTTCTCCCATCAACACATGAAATTCCTTTTTCTTCATTGTTTTGAAATTAACAAAAGTAAAGGTCATGATCGAAATGTCATGAAATTTTAACAGGTATCATTTGAAGGTTGGTAGAATTTAAAAAATCATATGGGCTTAAATTTGTGGCACCATCTGTGTAATATATATGCAAAAACCCTTTTAGAAAATGACAATTTTTTCGAGTTATTCGCTATGAAATTTAGTGCTGCAAGGTTACAGAATAAAACTTCCGTTTGTAGAGCCGAGTTACATTTTATGAATACCATTTTATAGTACAAATCGGAAATTTTACATTTACAAAGCATACATATACAGTTTGTGAATTAGTCCATTATTAAACGACCATCTACCCCAAATTTTTAAAAGTTGTTGAACCGTGTGACAGATTTATTTGTTATTTATATATAAATTTATTCCACAAACATCTTATCTTTTTTTGATTATTAAATATTATTTTAGTTAATTTGCTCTTGGAGACCGTTATCATTCTAAATAAAATAAAACATAGTCAGCATCCAAATAACTTTGGTTCAAATACACAAAAAAATTGTTTAGTATCAACAATACAATCGTTTAAATTAAATGTTGTTGAATTATCGGTCAGCCACATATTCTCAAGTTCTACTTACTGCATACTATGTCAATATCCATACATATTCTCGGACTAAACTATTTTTTTACAGATAAACAACACAATAATGGAAATGAGTCATTATTCAAATTTATAAACAATCGCTGCATTGTCAAATGACCGTTGTATCTGCTAGGAAAACAAAAAGTACAATAATCGTGACAATATGAACGAATCTTATCTTCAAAAATACAAAATTTTGTCGGTATAACCTTTAACAACCACAGCTTATTCATCATCGTTCAGTAAAACTATTACTTTGTTCAGAAAATAAAGTTCACGTTCATAAACGTTTTCAAAATTTTAAGGGTGAAAAAATTACTCGCTGGACAATTTTCCATAAAAAAGTTTTCAAACAACAAATAATTTTTGAGAACGACTTGGCCTCAATAAACTTTGTTGTTTACATAAAATACTGTACTAGCAAAAGCAACCACAAAAATCTTTTCCGGTCATTATATTTATATAGAGGGTGCCCCGCAACCCAAAAACAAACGGCTCTAATACAAGGCGCACATTGCGATACACTCGGCATAGGCCACGCAACGCAACACATCAAAAAAAAATATAAACGTGAGGGTGACAACCTAGTGTACGCGCACATTGTAAAATAGCCGTTATCGACGTTAATGTCATAGACACACTGTTAGTTTCGTAATTATGATTAACTCCAAATCATGATTTCGTACAAGTGACGTGATACACCATAGTTACAAACTAAATTTGAACTCAGTTTCGAAATGAGACATTTTTTCTCATTTCGATGCATTTTAGTGCTCACAACGCCGAACGCATCAAAAATGGAGATTCCTGACACTAATAGCACAGATAATCAAATTAGATTTTTCATTTGAGCTAAAAAATGAAAACAAAATGTATTTCTGATAATTCCAATGTCATCGTTGTATCTGTGATTTTTCGTTAAACTGCGTATATGTATACGCAAAAAAAAAATAATTTTAAATAACGCAGTTTAAATTTTTACGTTTACATAGCATGAAATATCTCTTTTAAGTTGTCTCTGCTAATAGTTTACCAAAAAAGATCTAGTTTTCTTTGAGTTTTTTGTTTGTTATGGATATTTAGTTGAGGGGGTAAATATTTTTCTGTTCTATCACTATAAAAGTCATTTCTGACAATTTAAAAGTCAATTAAATGTCAATCTTTCTTAAATAAACATTCACATTTAACGGGCAGTACAACTGCCCAGTTCTAAAGGATTCTGCCTTTGAAGTCTTCTTACTGCATTGGTGGAGTCCAACAAACTTCGTATGTCTGTATTTTGGTGCCGAGATATCCACTGTTTTGCATGATTTTTATTTCTTCACTGACATGTTTATTGTGTATTCTAAGCTCAGAATTTCTACCTATTAGCCAATACAGTTTCCTATATTTGATGATCAATTCTTATTTTTTCTTTTTAACATGCTCTTTCCATTTAAGCTTGCAATCGAGAATCCAGCCGAAGTATTTGGCCGTATTTGCATTTGGAACCTGCCTTGAATTAAGTTCAACTGGAATCCAGTTAACTTTCTGGTTTGTGAAGTGAACCGATTGTGCTTCGTTTAGGCAAATGCGCCATTTCTTTGTCCAGCTGCTCACTGAGTTGGTTGCTTGTTGAAGTTTTGTCGTTGCTTCTGATATCCACTTTCCAGAATTGGAAAGTATTTGGCATATCTCTGGTGTACATTATATACAATATTGGACCCAGTACGTAATTTATCATTGGAATATTTGGTTGGCAGGAACAAATTTTTTTACTGTTCTGTCAATAGCTGTATTCCATTGGGAAATAAACTAATCGAGACCAGTATAGGAACCATGCGCAGATTTTAGCGAAAAAATGCTAAATGGGTAGAGGCACCAATCCCCCGCCACTTAGTGATGTCTGTTTACAAAATTTAAAAAAAAAAGTATTTAGGATTTTCCAACATAAATTTGTGTCGTTATATATTGTTTAGAATTATGCATAAAACAATTCTAAACATTAACTGCAACCCATATTTATAAGTAAATAACTAAAATATTAATTTGAAGTTGAAATTTCATTTTCACCAGTACTCGGCCACAAAGAACCCAATAGTCAGCTATTAAGTTTCCAGTTGGCGGCCTTGTATTTTCAAATAGTGTTAATTTGCAGAAGATGTAATAAAAATCAAATAATTGGTAGGTACCTACCTAGTTAATAAAACCATATTTAGGTATTTATTTCATTATACCTAGGTTACCCTTTCAATATAATGGGAATATATTATAAATAAAAAATAAAACAATATATAAAATAAATAATAAAAAATAATCACAGAATTCAAAAACAAAAAAAAAGGTTAATTAGGAAATTCCACAAAAATTGCACATAAATTCCTTCTGTTCCGCTTCTTTGAATGGCAAGTCTGATAAATTAGTGCATTGCAGATGAAACCAACGTTCGCATTTATCACAGCCTATATTTTTGAGGCTATCATCCTCAACATCAGTCAAGACATCATCTTCGCATGCTGGACATTTAATTGGAGATTTTTTTTTTATAATATTTTTCCGCGACTTTCGATTCAATTTTTTTTGCATCTCGCTCTAATCGGTTCTTAAGGCGCTGCAACTTATTTTCTTTAATTTTTTTCCTGTTTTTCCAATTGAAGCCTCTCCTTATCTTTGTAAAACTGTTTCCATGCTGCGGACGACACCGATAATGGTGGTTTGTCCTTCGGATTTCTTCTGATGGCCGTAGAAATTGGTTGGGGGTAACACAAATGTTTCTCAATAATCGCAGTTTTAGTGGTAGCTTGAAGTGTACAAGTTGGTGTTAATTTAGAAGAAGGAACTAATTTCTCTTTTGATATTAAGTTATCATCGCTCGGTGTGTTCAGGACGACTGTGGAACTATTTCTAATATTTTTCAATATCAAACTGGTTGAACAAACAGAAGTTACGTCTAATTCATCTTCGGGTGTTATGTTCATGTTAATAGTTGGCGATATTTTATAAGAAAAGTCAGAGTGAACTGGAGCTGAAATTTGAATGAGATTTATTAGTTGGCTTGGTATTATTAGTAAACCTAATTAGGTACATATTAATAATACCTAACATTCATAAATTTAAATAAGCGTCTACCTGGAACCAAAGTTGCATTCAGGTCATCACTGTAGCTTTCTGAAATGTTTCCGCTGGATGGAAGTAATTGTTTCGATAAGTTAGACTGAGCATTAGATAGGTACTTATTATTAGATTATTAAATAAAATATGTATTAAACAACTTAAATACCTGGAACCAAAGGTACATTTGCTTCATCACTATTTGCTAAGTTAGCTATGGCGCTACTTACAACTGATAGCGTCCCTTCCGATAAGTCAGATTGAATTTTGATGAGTTTTCCGCCGTTTCCAAACACATAGGTGCCAGCGATAATCTCGGATCCCATTTCGTCACTGGATAAATTAGATATTTCTGAAATCACTTCAATTATTATCTCGTGGTTTATGTTTTTTTTGTAACAGTTCCCCTTTAATGGATTCGATTACATTTTTAGCACAATCATACTCTGCCTTCGAAAAACTACGATAATTTATATTAGAACTGTGTTTATTTAGGTTATTTTCCATAGTGTCCTGAACGCATTTAGTGTATAGTCAATCGAATCGGGGTTAAAAGGGAATAAACCACATTTTCTAAACGCATTTTGAACTACATATTTCTGTTCCATCTTTTTGATTTAATACGCTCTCTAGCAATTGGCAAAAATTAGTTTTTGTTACCGCCTTTTCCAAGTTTTCAGGTTGGCTTTGCCAGGTTCCAACAGTTCTTCGATAGTCTTCTTTTAACCCTTTAAATGCTCCAACATCCGCTGGTTGCATAATGTGGGTCGTGTTTGGAGGAAGGGCGTACAATATTATTCTATTCTCACTGCAAAAATCGCTCAATGCAATGGATTAATGAGACTTATGTCCGTCTACCAGAAATAAGACCGTACGCTTCGTGTTGGTTTCATTTAACCACACATGCAATTCAATCATAACGTATTCGCAAAATGTTTCGCAGCGCATCCATCCACTCTCTGATCGGCCTAGAATCCAATTGTTTGGCATACTGTGGTCGTACGTACGGAAATACTACCATCGCGGTGGTAGTGTTTTCCCACTAGCAGTAAACACCATAAGCACTGTTAACATCTCCTTCTGCTTACCTGGATTAATTTGGTAGACGTTGCGGGATCCTTTGGGGGGCAATAATAGCACCCGGTTTCCGGTGTTCTAATTGATAATTCGGGATGGCACTTTAAAAAACTGTAGTACCACTTCTTCCCCGGACGGTCTTCTTTAAATTTTGTTTGACGTCCAGAATCGATCACTATTTTTTGAACTACCGTAAGTAGCTCGTCTCGATTTCTGGGAAATCCACATTGAGCGAGTGATATGAGCCAGTCAGCAATTTTTTTTTTCTCTTCTAGAGTTAACATTGTTGCTGGTCCCTTCTTGTTTATCCCATCTGCTACCCGACCGTGAATTCTGTCTTGTAAAGTTGCTCGTGGTATATTATACGTCCTACAGGTAACTCGTACTGGCATCCCATTTCTAATTTTGGTAACACCCTCTTCAAAAGCAGCTTCCGAATAGGTACGGATTTGCCGTTTCTTTTCAGGCATGATTTTCCAAGTGTTTTAAAAAAATATATTTGGGATTAGGGTTTTGTAAGTACAGCTAGATATAGGTAATAATGTGTTTTTATAAAGATTAATTTTAAAAAATAATTTAAAATGGGCTTTGAACTAATAAAATAATGAGCGGCCGGGTTACAAGATACTGATTTATCTCAAGTATTTACATAAGTAACTTTCCGTTAAATTTAAAATTTGGCGGCCGAGTATTGGACAGAGTAATTACCTAGTGCTTATGTATCGTATGATAATGGGCTACAACGTTAAACTTTTAATATAACCTAACTTTGACTATAAATACAAAATAATCTCGTTCCCCTTTAGCCGGCCGTGGTGGCCGGTAATAGGAAACATACTGGCCATCCAAAAATTAATTAATTCTTTATAAAAAATTGTATTTTTTTAATAAATACTTAATGAAAATGTATTCTATATTATATAAAACTAAGTTTAAACACTTACCTTAAGAAATAAACTTAGAATACGCTGTTGTTATTAGCACTTACACTAATTTTTTTTAGTGAAAACCACGATATGTTGACACTTCCAAACCATTCACTGGACTGTCATTTTTTTAACCTAGTAATATGTTATATTATTGAAATTTCCTTGCTGAAGAGCGAGATAGACACATCATTTTATATTTATATAGCGGTTTCATAGCCATAAACAACAAAACATGCTATTTATAAACGGTTTTATTCAAATGTGGCCGGGCACTGGGGACGGCTGGAATTAGGTGCCTCTACCCATTTTTTTCGATAAAATAAAAATAAATGATTGCAACCAAAATATAGCAAATTTTGTGCATGCAACCAACATAAAAACTCAATAAATTTAGACAAAAATTTTATCAGTACATATGGAGGGGGTACATATAAAAAAATAAAAACCCGATATGTTAAGTAAAATAAACTTTATTTTAAAATACAAATTTTTTTATATTTAATTTTATTTTTTCAAGAAACAATATGACCTTAGAAAATTGTGTGCATATGATAATGTACATTTAATTGGATGGGTACATCTCTCCAAAACTAATAAAAAATGGAAATCATATTCAGACAAATTTATTGAAATGAAACTTAAAAACATCTTACTTTTTATCAGTATATCGAAAAAGTTTAATCTAGCTCACATCCTTTCCCGTAAAATTTACAATATGTTGAGTGATCTTAACCTGCACCGACCATATTAGCCCGCCTCAATGAAACCTGTACTATAATTTGTTACACATTTATTACAATTTATTACAAAAAATCCCGATTTTATTACAGTTACCATTTTCGAAGAACGAGTGGTCGGTTTAGCTTGTAATTAAACCTACACCGCCAAAATTGTAACTTTTGATGTAGCTGTGATATCGGGATGGTTCTTGGACCAGAATTTATTACAAATTAATTACATTAAATAAATAGTTCAAGATCAACCCTATATCTTGAATGAGGGTAAATTTCACCCCAAACGATTATTTATGACAAAAACATCGATTTTACCAATATTAATAAATTAGTACACCAGACCGCCACCAGATATTGGGTGAAATGTTACTCCTTGGACCTTGTAGAGCGCAGATCAACCTTATCCAGGTGTGTAATAAATTATCTTTGTGTCAGGTTAGACGGAAATAGCTTCATGAATAGATGGAGTTCGTAGTTTAATGGTCGGTTTTTCTACCTACAATGAGTTTTTATTTCAGAGCTGCACCAGATAAGGGGTCGGGTTGAATTCAAATTGTAGCTTTTGTAAAGGGCAACTTACTTAATTACTTATTATTACATGATTATTAAGATTAGTCTTGAAATGACGAAGAAAATGTAAAATTTAGTTTAAACGTATTAAAAATTTCGAATTTTATCGAATGAAAAATTTCGTCAAACGATAAGTTTATTTATATTTTCGCCGCAATGACGATTATTTTTTGAAAATTTACTGTCCCCAGATTGCAAATTACGAAACAAAAGAGTGTCCAAGATAAGTGGTTATTAATTTAATCTGTATATATAAAAATGAATTCCTGTTTGTCTGTTCCGAATGGGTCTCAGCCGCTCAACCGATGGCCATGAAATTTTTACCATGTACAAGTTGCATATCCAGAACCAACCTTACTATATTTTGAAGGGGCTGGACTCCGGGGTCTAGGGGCTGCGGTACAAATTTTTTCGAAATTTTCTTTAAATTTTTCCACGAAAATGAGTTTATTGGGCTGGTTATATGAAATTACTGACATGTTCGAATCCGAGAGGCCCAGCCTTGGACCAAAAATTAATTTTTACATGTATTGATACAAATATTTGATTATTCCAAAATAACTTCTCAGTCGCTCAACCGATCGCCATGAAATGTTTACCATGCATCTTAGTTTGAAAAAACTTCATTTGTTTTTGGAAATGTCATTTTCAACCACAGTTCGCGGTAAAACGTATCGAAGTGGACGTAGTTTTAACCGTTTTGAATAAATTAATATTAGTTTGTGTTTCGGATGCCGTTGTTCTCGATTAGTTAGCTATATGAATACAGTTACTTATAATTTTCTTTTCATATGTGATTGCAACTACAGCGATGGAAAGAGAGAATTCTTGCATAACAAGTATTTGAATTAAATACCTCCCGTGCAACGCCGGGTAAAGGGCCAACTATAGATAGAATAAAAAAAATAACAGAAAAACGTAAGAAACGAAGACAAAAAAATATTATTCCAATTTGACTTTTCGGCTATAGATTACTTAAAATATTAAGTTCATTCTTATATTTCATGTAATATTTTTTTAATGTATTTGCTAAAATATTGAGTGAAACTACAATAGTTTTGAGTATAAACGAATTATATCTCAACAAATATATGTGTTTAAAATTACAAAAGTTATTTATATGCGGTTTAAATTACCGCAATTCGATAAATTATTTTTTTAGGTCTGCTTTAGAAAAATACAATTATACAGTGTAGTGAAAATTATTTTTGATTTTATATTCATATTAGTATATGTGTACATGGATATTTTATAAATAGGAAACATAAAATACACCAATTATTCCAAATTCCCATATATAAAATAATAAAAATGCATATTACTTGTAACGCACAAAAAATTTGTTTGAGTTTTGTTGTTGTAATTGTTAAGTTTTTTATTCTTGCACGAAAATTTTCGCTCTGCTATTCTTTTTACGTGACAGCAAAATTAAAACGCAATTTCTCTTAAACTTTTTATTTTTGTTATTCTGAGTATGGTCGTATACATTTAAATCCTATCTCTCGCTCTCTTACGTTATTTTTTTTATTTTTTTTATTCTATCTATAGTTCTCACTTAACTCAGCTAGTTTATTATAATATGCAATGTTTAGATCAGCAATAATGCAAAATAATAAACTTATTAACCCTTTAACAGTTTAATTTTGTTTTGAAAAACGTTTTTTCATTGCTTAATTATTTTTCAGCGAAGACAATGCAAGCTATTTTTAATTAAAATAAATGAAGTTACCAGACTAACGAATATTCCAAATTGGATATTTTTTAAATGATCTATATACGGTTTGGAGCCAATTCCGTATAACCTGACACAAAAATAATTTATTACACACCTGGATAAGGTTGATCTGCCCTCCACAAGGTCCAAGGGATAACATTCCACTCAATATCTGGTGGCGGTCTGGTGTAATAAATTGTTGAAGGAGATACAATCGAACTTTATATTAGATGTTTGAACGCTTCACGGTTTGGAGCCAATTCCGTCTAACCTGACACAAATATAATTTATTACACACCTGGATAAGGTTGATCTGCCCTCCACAAGGTCCAAGGAGTAACATTTCACCCAATATCTATCTGGTGGCGGTCTGGTGTACTAATTTATTAATATTGGTAAAATCGATGTTTTTGTCATAAATAATCGTTTGGGGTGAAATTTACCCTCATTCAAGATATAGGGTTGATCTTGAACTATTTATTTAATGTAATTAGTTTGTAATAAATTCTGGTTCAAGAACCATCCCGATATCACAGCTACATCAAAAGTTACAATTTTGGCGGTGTAGGTTTAATTACAAGCTAAACCGACCACTCGTTCCTCGAAAATGGTAACTGTATTAAAATCGGGATTTTTTGTAATAAATTGTAATAAATGTGTAACAAATTATAGTACAGGTTTCATTGAGGCGGGCTAATATGGTTGGTGCAGGTTAAGAGCACTAATATGTTGCGATATACATATTTCAATATTCATGATCATTGCACTCGAAACGGACAACACTAATTTTGTGATTAAATTAAAATACATATATGTATTAGTTTATAAAATACACATACATTTATAGGAGTTCATGTCTAATAAAATTTTCTTATAACTTATATACTTTTTTAATTATTAAAGTGTGTTGAGACAAATTAACTTTAAAAACAACAAAAAAATTAACCGCCAATGCGAAACGTCAAATTGAATTATGTAAACATAAACAAACTGCAAAAAAAATTACACACACGTTTGCTTCAATAAATAAAATATTAAAAATTATACGTGCGTTATCCTAGCAACCACAGGAAATTATATCGAATTTTTTTTTTCTCTACAATCTACGCATGGTTCCTATACAGTTTTGAATTTAGCTGTATTTGTTTATAGAAGTCCCATAGCAAAAAATAATTATTCATCATAGTCAGCCTTTTTATCAGTAATAACTAAATTCGCGTTGAATTTATGTAAATTTAAAAAAAAAAAATTTAATTCAAGTTACAGTATGTGCAACAAGAGCGTGTACGGCAAAAAACTTAGTAAAAATAAAAGTACTAATTTTTTTGTTTTTATTATGAAAGTTTAGTATTTTCTAGGGCGCTATCAAATAATACTTAGTAAATTCACCATTACTGTTAATAATTGCCTGGCTCATTTTGTCCGCACAATCAACCAATTTTCCTGCATTCCAGACAATAAATGGTTGGTTTCTTTTAAATTAATTTTTTGGTGGGTTCGCATGCGACTTCACTAAAAACCACTAAAAGTGGAATAACTTTTGCACCATCAACAATTCGAAACAACTTTACTTGGCAGTTTTTGTTGGAAATGAGCGCCCCTATCGACCTGCATCGTTTGATCTGCCACATTTGGGACACCCTGTATATGTGAGCCAAGAATCTCGGAATTTTCGAAGTACCACAACAAATACCAAAATTACAAAATTGTTTATACTTAATGCCACACAAGTTTCCATTCCTTCCTAAGTGCATCTAAAAATACGAGTTTTGATTTGGAAAAATCGTTCACGAAATTTCCTAATGAAATCCGGGTTAGTGTTATTTTTTCAGCCCTACAATTTTTTTACTTGAACGGTTTTGATGAAAATTGTTGTAACAGTTTTTGGGTGCCAGAAGTTATTTACGATCAGTCGAAATATTTAAAAAATTCCGTCGGGGGGTCTTTAAATGACATTTTTTATTTTTTGTTGTACTTCCTTTCCGGAAGAAACAATTTTGAAAAACTTATTGAAAGATGGTTTCTGACTGTCAGTTCACTGTAGTTCCAACCATTCAAACTCAAAAAATTTTGGATAATTTTGGAATAAAACTTCGTAAATAACCAACCATTCTTAAAAAAACGTAGAAGTTCTTTTTTTGTTTTAGGATCTTCGCCCTTTCCAATTGCCTTTATTCGGCTGGGATCGGTACCCATACCTTGCTTACTAAAAATATGATCCAGAAATGTTTGACTTTAAACTGTATTTTGGCCACATTAAATTTAATGTTGAGCTGTTTGGCTCTTTCAAATACTTTCAATAAATTTTTGTCGTATTCACTTTCATTTCGACCAGCCACCATTATGTCATCAATATAAATGATAATCTCTGGAAGATCTCGGAAGTTTTTTTCATTAAGCCACTGGAACGTTTCTGGGGCTATGTTAATGCCGAATGATCTTCTCTTAAAGCTCTAGCAATATTTGATAAAATCCATCTTTTACATCCAATACGGAAAAGTAGTCCATTCCAACTAATCTGGTGGTAAGATCCTCCTCAAACTTAGGTACTTCATGATAATTCTGCTTGATCCTCTCATTCAAAAATTTGGGGTCATTCTGTGGGCTCTTTCACTCTTTCTATTATTCTATTTTTCACAAGAATGTCGATAGATTGTTTCATTTTATCTTTAATCGCAAGTGGTATACGACGTGGTGGGCCAGACCCTGGTATCACATTTTGCTTTAAAAGTAACTTGAGTTTGTCTGGAAAAGTTAAAAGCTCTTCAAATACAGATCTTTTTTCACTAACAAAATCATACTTTTCTGCGGCTATGAATTCGACGACTGACTTATTTTCTGTTTTAAATATATCAATCAAGCCAAACCTAATTAACGCTTGAAAAGATCGGTATAACATCCCCCTTAACCAAAGCAAACTTTCATAAATAACGATGCCTTCACATTCGATTTTAAAACGAACATATCCAAAAGGATATACATTTTTCCTTTAATTTCGTCAATATCTGCTCGTTGTTTTAATATTATTTCGGCTTGTGACGTCATACGTAATTCGATTTTACATTTTTCTATTGTCTCCTTCAAAGTTGGATTGGATAATTTTATTAATTTCGTCTGTAAATCAACTCACCTGTTTCTGCACGTAATTTTATTTCCTTTAAGAATTCATCAAAAGTCTCATGGTCCAACCGGTTTCGAGTATAAAATAAATGCCTTTCGAAGAATTGATTCGTTTTTGGAACGCATCAATTTGTTTTCATCTTCCTCGGTCGGCAAAATCAAATGTGAGCTAAATTTCGTTAGCCTCATCGCCAATTACATTTAACAGTGTAGCTATTTTTACCTCTTTTTGTTTTTGTTTTGCACCACTCGCAATCATACTTGTTAAAGTCTCGTTCAACCTTGTTCCAATTATTTGGAATATTACCTTTTAATATCAAAGTCGTTGAAGGCTTTAAATTTGTCATGTTAGGTTAGGTTGTCACTCTTCTCACAGTGCGACCGCGTGTTTTTTTTTTCATATTTTTTACAGCTCTACAATTTTTGCATGAACGGCTTTGATGAAAATTGGTGTGAGAGTGTTTGAGTGCCAGAAGTTATTTACGATCAGTCGAAATATTTAAAAAATTCAGTCGGACGTCCTTTAGATTACATTTTTTTATTTTTTTGTTGTACCTTCCTTTCCGGATTTTTTTGAATTGTTTTATTCTGCTCTCTCGAAAATAAAATTTAAACAAAAATCTACATCTCAAAAATGGCCTTATTTTTTTTTATTTTCATTTCTATTTGTGTTAGTTCGGCTTCACCGAAAAATTTTATTTCGCAGTTAACATCGATTTTATTGGTAAAAGGGGTAAAAGACGAAGGTGAAGCCGATCTTTTGAAGCAGTGCATGGAACGGGCCAATGGTATTCCATAAAATGTTTACGACTTTTTAGTCGTATAAAACAGAGGCCATTTACTCATAATATTTCCACCACAAAAGTAGAAATATGCATACCTCCCCCCCCCCTTCATTTTAACCCCAGGGTACTTATGTACACAAAGATGAACAAACCCTTACAAAAATGGGAACTTCCTTAAGGTGAATTTATTTGCCTCTGTAGGAATATTTTGTGCAGAAAAATTTGCTGCAGTCTGAAGTGAAGTTAGACAATTATGATTGATAATGATTATTATGATTATAAAATGTTAAATTTAAAAACCACATCGGTTCGATTGGTTAAAAATTTTACCTTTTCACACTTCTGGCAAAATACAGCAATTAATAGAGCAAAAACTCATAATGAGCACAAATATTTAGAGAATTTATTTTTGTTAAGGTGCCTGCCTTCAGCAAATTAATCTACAAAATAAATAATTTTTATTCGGAAGGGGCAATAAGTTTCACAAAATGAAATGTAGGGGAAATATGTTTATAAAAATATAACCGATTTAGCTAATTTGATTGGTTGTTTTTGCTGTCTTCGATTTTCATTCTCCAGCAAATTTTTCTGCAGAAAGTTTTGGCAGCTTGGTTTCGCACTGATAAAAAGTTGGTCGACTCATCAGGTTGCAACGACCAAACTGCAAAAATTCAACTCTTGCTCTGTACCGATAGTACTAAACAAGAACCTATCGATTTAGCGAATTATATCACCAAATCGGAAACTTCAGGAAATTCTCACTATATATTATGAGTAAATGGCCTCTTTGTTTTCTACGACTAAAAAAGTCGTAAGCAATGTATGGATACCATTAAAAGTAATATTTTGTTCGAATTGCCGAAAAAAAATTTCAGTTTAAAGTATATGTATTTAGTTAAACATTTTATTCTAGAAGTCAGAGGAACTGACAAGTCTGACGAGGAAGTATTTAAATGAGCAACAAAATTTGCTGACTTCGCCGTAAAATATATGAGTGGTGAAAACCAAACCGCAAGTGTAGCATTGCAAAATTATAAATAATATAATGGCCAGTTTCGGTTTTCGTCAAAGGATCTTGTGGCCTTGTATGGCCCAAACTTAAGTAAATAAATACTCATTAGTTTTTACACTGTAACTTCTAAGTTTTGGTATTGGCCCGTGATGCCATTACATCGTCGAGGCGTGTGATTCTAACAAGACACGCCCCGACTGGTATAGATCGCGGGCCAATACAAAAATTTAGAAGTTACAGAGTAAAAATTTACGAGTATTTATGGTACTGTTATTGGGCTATATACGGCCACGAGAGCCTTAGAATCGCATGCGATAGTAATATTATTTCTTCGATAGTAATATTGTTTTGGGCTGAGTTCTTATACAATATCATGAAACACACGTTCTGGGCTGATATTTTAAATATTATAGAAATTATCATTTTAGTGTTGCCATCGATTTTTTTCTTGGGTTGGAATTTGGGCCACCTTCACATATAAGTTAGCAGTGGACATATTTTGGAAATTGGTCTTCTCATAGTTTTTGATTGAACTTGGAGTTGTGTTGCTACGGCCCTCCCTAAAGGTCACTGGGACGGTGGACATTTTTCCTCGGGTTGCTTATATTACCATTTTGGTCGTTGTTGTACGTGACTTAAGTATCCAGCATTGTCAAACCATCGGTATCATTTCTGATTGGACACAATGGTCATGAATTGAGTGACCCTTCAATTTGAGCAAGAACGGTACTCATCATGTACTCAATTCTCTAGCTGCTTCCACGAACGTAGTTCAATTTTCACTATATAAGTCTCTTGCAAGCCGCAATGAAAGCATAAGTGATCAAATCACTAACGATTTCGGTAGAGCCTTATAGTGCAAAGGCAAACGAATACGCAAATATATGTTCCAGCCATATTACCGGCACCTCCCATTTTACCAAAAAAAAATTAAATCAACACAAACTCAGACTTTTTTTGAGCTCTGGCCAACACTGAATTATACAGCTGGTAAAAATCTCGTTAAAGTACATCCGTTTACTGTGTAAACATATACATCGACATATTATACGACATTGAGATTTGACCAGCGGAATGTCCGCGCATCTGTATACGCATACATCGGGTCGACCTTTATCATGACCATTGCGTACATGCATTCTAATAAAACGACACCAATTGTAGATTATAAAATAAATGTTAGTGTAGGTCAAGTTCAACAATATAGTTACGAGCAATACGTGTTTGTGAATAAAAAATGTCATTTATATATGAAATACTTGACTGGCTGGCTATCTACTACGAGTATTTAACTTACTACTTAAATGCATGATAAGACCAAAACCAGATTTGCATCGTGAAATGAGCATTATAAATATTTGTTTAATATCTGTTTAGTAAATCGGGGCGTTTGATGTTGTAAAGTGCATGCGATTGACGGTTGATAGTTTTGCGCATTTTATACACGAGTACAAGGTCGTGCACCACAAAGAACACAAAATATCAATCATCAGCTCACAAAATTCGAAATTAGAATCTGTTTTATATTCAATGTCTGATGTTTGTATAAAAGGCAAATCTAATTCCGCAGAGAGATGCACGAATGAATGATTTGATTAATGGCATAACATGCTCATTACATTGTGTGTTGTTATTGCAGTCAATTATTATATTTCGTTTAGTTTGATTGTTGTAATTTGATTAGAGAGCGGAATTAGTTTTTCGCGTTCTCGTTAAACCATGTGTGAATATTATAAATTATTAATTTTTATGTATATGTTTGTTGGTTACAGCAAATTTGGCGAGTGTTGCCATTGGAACGGCATTAGGATGGACATCACCGGTAAACCCAAAATTAGAAGATGAAATGTTAACAGATAATCCAATTGGACGTGTACCGGACGCAGACGAAAGCTCATGGATTGGTTCGATTGTTGCTTTGGGTGCACTAGTAGCACCGTTTGCGGCCGGGCCACTAGCCGAAAAATTCGGTAGAAAATGGGTGCTCATGAGTTGTTCGGTTTTCTTTGCGCTATCTTTCATTATACTCGGATTTGGTGGTAGCGTCGGATTAATTTACACATCACGATTACTACAAGGATTCGGCGTCGGAATTGCCATGACCGTATTACCAATGTATATTGGTGAAATTTCAAGTGACGAATACCGCGGTGCTCTCGGATCATTTATGCAACTGTTTATTGTCAGTAAGTATATCCCCCCTTCCATATTTGATATGTTAATTTTTAACACATATTTTATTATGCAGCTGGAATTTTATTCGTCTACGCGATCGGACCATACGTAACCTATGTGGCCTTACAATTTATATGTTTAACAATTCCGGTGGCATTTGCCATCACATTTTTCTTTATGCCCGAAACACCAAGTTACTATCTTACGAAGGGCATGAAACATGAAGCCGTCGCATCATTACAATTTTTACGAGGCCGATCAGCAACCGGGGTACAAGAGGAATTGAGTGAAATGCAGCTAGCTGTCGACGAGTCACTAAAAAATAAAGCTTCGCCCTTAGATCTATTCAGAAATGCGGGAAATGCAAAAGCGCTACAAATTTGTGTCGGTCTAATTGTGTTCCAACAGATTTCCGGTATAAACGTAATTCTTTTCTACAGCCAATCGATTTTCATTAAAACCGGAAGTAGTTTAGACCCAGCCATGGCAACAATTCTAGTTGGTATTGTACAAGTGCTTGCTAGTGGATGTACTCCATTGATTGTTGGTCGACTAGGACGGAAAGTTATTCTTTTATTTTCGGCTGCCGGTATGGCGATTGCGCACGGCACAATGGGACTTTATTTTTATTTCGATTCGATTAATTCACCGACTACAGAATCGATTGGATTTTTACCAGTAGCCTCGCTTATCGCTTTCGTTGCGGTATACTGTGTTGGTTTTGGCCCACTACCATGGGCTGTTTTAGGTGAAATGTTTCCGTCAAATGTTAAATCGTATGCATCAACCTTGGTAGCGTCAACATGTTGGACCCTCGGTTTTCTAATCACCAAATATTTCGCATCGATTGGTGATGCCCTAGGGCAACACTGGGCTTTCTGGATATTTGGCATTTGTTGTTGTGTCGCGTTTGCATTCACCTGGTTCATCGTTATGGAAACCCGAGGACTTTCACTACAACAAATTCAAGATAAATTAAATAAACGAATTTAAATAAATTAGTTTTACTATACGAAAGCAAAAATACAAGATTCGTAGAAAATATTAGCATGTATATGTGTTATTGTAAATGTATTTAAAGTTTATTAGTTTTAAATTATTTTATTGTTTATAAATAATTAAATTCAATTATTAATTATTTTGTTATTGTTATACATGTTATCCTTATGAATTAAGTAAGAAAATAAAATTTTATTTAAAATGAGTTTATTTTTAATTTCATCTTTCGATTAAATATAACCCGACATCAACAATGAGTCTATTATTTTCCGACTTGTCCTAGTTTCCTTAAAATATACAAAAATGACCTAGTTCCGTGACAGCTGAGGCCCTATTCTAAAAGTTCTCTCAAAACAATTTCAAATTAACCTTTTAAATTAAAATAAATTTAAAGAGAAACACGGGTTCAACTGAAGAACCCCCTAAACGAACTTTTCCAACATCATAATCCAACGATTATTGGTACTTGAAAACTCCTGCAATCGCTTGGTCCTCATTTAATGGTTCTCGAAAACCCTCATTCAGCAATTTCCATCAAAATTATTTGGCATCAGAAAAAAAAAGAACGGGGTTCAAGCTTCATCTGAACCGCAAAACATAATCGGTTGAGAATTGATCGAGTTCCGTCCCAAGTGGTCATATTTCAGAACTTCCCATCCCATCATAATCGGTTAAGAATTGATCGAGTTCCGTCCCAGGTGGCCATATTCCAGAACTTCTTCCAAAAATAATTTAAGAATCTCATTTCCATAAAACATACCCAATCCCATCTCAATCGATTCAGAATTGATCGAGTTCCGCCCCAAGTAGCCGTATTCCAAAATTTCATCCAAAAATGAGATTCCCATCCAGCATACCCAATCCCATCACAATCGGTTAAGAATTGATCGGGCTTCGTCCCATGTGGCCATATTCCAGAATTCCTACCCAAAATCAGTTAAGAATCCAATTTCCATGAAGCATACAGAATCTCATCATAATCGGTTGAGAATTGATCGAGTTCCATCCAAGGTGGTCATATTCCAGAACTTCTTCCAAAAATAATTTAAGAATCCCATTCCCATAAAACATACCCAATCCCATCACAATCGGTTAAGAATTGATCGAGTTTCGTCCCAGGTGGCCATATTCCAGAACTTCCTATCATATCATAATCGGTTCAGAATTATAAGTTCCGTCCAAAGTAACCATATTTCAGAAATTCTTCCAAAAACCATTTAAGAATCCCATTTAAATCCAACATACCCAATCCCATCATAATCGGTTAAGAATTGATCGAATTCCGTCCCATGTGGCCATATTCCAGAATTCCTTCCAAAATTACTTAAAAATCACTTAAAATTTGGATCGGGAGGTACCGGGTTCGAACCCCGATAGGAGCAGGATGCAAAAGTGAAATTTCATAACCGATTACGATCGGGGATGAAATGTAACACATCTATGACCCCCTGTCGGAGTGCAAAACTCATGGGCCGACCCATCTTCCATGTCAGTATAGGCTGGCATGGAGCTTGCAATGTGCAGATGGTCTTAAATCGGCCATATAGCAGTACGTCTTCGATTTGGCAGGTGATGCGTAAAGTAAGACGGAAAAAATAAACCGCGAAAGAGCAGGGAGTGCTTCGGCTCCAAAAACAGATGGCACTTAAAAATCACATTTCAATCCAGCATACCCAATCCCATCATAATCGGTTAAGAATTGATCGAGTCTGTCCCAGGTGGCCACATTCCAGAACTTATTCCAAAAATCATTTAAAAATTTGACTTCAATCCAGCATACCCAATCCCATCATAATCGGTTAAGACTTGTTCGAGTTCGGTCCCAGGTGACCATATTAGAGAACTTTTCCAAAAACCATTTAAGAATCCCATTTCCATCCTGCATACCCAATCCCATCATAATCGGTTATGAATTGATCGAGTCCCGTCCCAGGTGGCCATTTTCCAGAACTTCCCATCACATCATAATCGGTTAAGAATTAATCAAGTTCCGTCCCAGGCGGCCATATTAGAGAACTTATTCCAAAAATCATTTTGGAATAAGTTCTCTAATATGGCACACCAATCCTATCATAATCGGTTCAGAATTGATCGAGTTCCGTCCCAGGTGGCCATATTCTAGAATTTTATCCCAAAATCATTTAAGAATCTCATTTCCATCCAGCATACCTAATTCCATCACAATCGGTTAAGAACTGATTGAGTTTCGTCCCAGGTGGCCATATTCCAGAACTTCTTCCAAAAACCATTTAAGAATCCAATTTCCATCCAGCATACCCCATCCCATCATAATCGGTTAAGAATTGATCGAGTTACGTTCCAGGTGGCCATATTCCAGAATTTCATCCCAAAATCATTTAAGAATCTCATTTCCATCCAGCATACCTAATCCCATCACAATCAGTTAAGAACTGATTGAGTTTCGTCCCAGGTGGCCATATTCCAGAACTTCTTCCAAAAATCATTTGAGAATCCCATTTCCATCCTGCATACCCAATCCCATCATAATCGGTTATGAATTGATCGAATCCCGTCCCAGGTGGCCATTTTCCAGAACTTCCCATCACATCATAATCGGTTAAGAATTAATCAAGTTCCGTCCCAGGCGGCCATATTAGAGAACTTATTCCAAAAATCATTTAAGAATTCCATTTCCATAAAACATACCCAATCCTATCATAATCGGTTCAGAATTGATCGAGTTCCGTCCCAGGTGGCCATATTCTAGAATTTCATCCCAAAATCATTTAAGAATCTCATTTCCATCCAGCATACCTAATTCCATCACAATCGGTTAAGAACTGATTGAGTTTCGTCCCAGGTGGCCATATTCCAGAACTTCTTCCAAAAACCATTTAAGAATCCAATTTCCATCCAGCATACCCCATCCCATCATAATCGGTTAAGAATTGATCGAGTTACGTCCCAGGTGGCCATATTCCAGAATTTCATCCCAAAATCATTTAAGAATCTCATTTCCATCCAGCATACCTAATTCCATCACAATCGGTTAAGAACTGATTGAGTTTCGTCCCAGGTGGCCATATTCCAGAACTTCTTCCAAAAACCATTTAAGAATCCAATTTCCATCCAGCATACCCCATCCCATCATAATCGGTTAAGAATTGATCGAGTTACGTCCCAGGTGGCCATATTCCAGAATTTCATCCCAAAATCATTTAAGAATCTCATTTCCATCCAGCATACCTAATCCCATCACAATCGGTTAAGAACTGATTAAGTTTCGTCCCAGGTGGCCATATTCCAGAACTTCTTAGAAAAATCATTTAAGAATCCGACTTCCATCCAGCATAATCGGCTAAGAAATGCCTGAGTTCCACCCCAGATTAAATTCGATCGAATAGATTAAATTTAAAAACATTCGGATTTAACGGATAATCGTATTTAACGGACCCCCCCAACTTGTCCAAAAATCGAGGTTTTTCTGTATAACATTTTACGTTAAAACGTCACTAATCAACGAAACAATTTAACGAAACATTTAACATGATAGTATTTAGCGCAGCGTGTAACATGAACCCAAAACTAGTCCCTTAAATAAAAAATCGGGGCTGATGAATTACCTCAGCAATTTTCAACAAAGTGTAAGCTGTAAACGAATCTTCTGGAAAATAGGATCCGTCGCAATCGATAATTGATACTCAAACACTCACGTTCAGCAATTAAATCAAAGCCGTTTGAGCTGAGAAAAACTTGGCAGACGGGCCTTACCGAAGGACTCCCTAAAGAAATTTTCCCGAAATCACGATTCATCATAATCAATGAAAGGTATTCGAAGAACTCTTCTAGTAATTTTCCAAGAGCAATCGATCAAAAACGCCTTTCAGCAATTCCAAAAAAAATTTGAAAAACAACTGGATTAATGTATTAGATAGATAGATTAGATAGATTAGATAGATTAGATAGATTAGATAGATTAGATAGATTAGATAGATTAGATAGATTAGATAGATTAGATAGATTAGATAGATTAGATAGATTAGATAGATTAGATAGATTAGATAGATTAGATAGATTAGATAGATTAGATAGATTAGATAGATTAGATAGATTAGATAGATTAGATAGATTAGATAGATTAGATAGATTAGATAGATTAGATAGATTAGATAGATTAGATAGATTAGATAGATTAGATAGATTAGATAGATTAGATAGATTAGATAGATTAGATAGATTAGATAGATTAGATAGATTAGATAGATTAGATAGATTAGATAGATTAGATAGATTAGATAGATTAGATAGATTAGATAGATTAGATAGATTAGATAGATTAGATAGATTAGATAGATTAGATAGATTAGATAGATTAGATAGATTAGATAGATTAGATAGATTAGATAGATTAGATAGATTAGATAGATTAGATAGATTAGATAGATTAGATAGATTAGATAGATTAGATAGATTAGATAGATTAGATAGATTAGATAGATTAGATAGATTAGATAGATTAGATAGATTAGATAGATTAGATATGCGTAAACATTTCACAACTTTCATATTTTTGAATTAATTTGAAAATAATTCACAGATTTAAATATTAAATCCTAAACATACTAACTAATATTAAAACATAAAATCCTAAAAACATAAAATATTAGTTCATTACACCGCTCAAAAGCAAGCGAATAGAAGAGGTGAGTAGACGTCAGTATCAAAAAAATTAAACCGATTCAACCGGATCCGTTTATTTTGGTACCTACCATCGCAAAATTGACAAATAGAACGCACATATACAAGAGTGGAAAATACAGAATACAAATACAAAATTGTGTATTATACACCGTATATGTACACGAAAGTCTTGCTCACCTCGCCAACTCGCGCTTACATTTTGCGTACAAAATTGATACTCAGGAATCGACTCAAACACACACACAAAATTTCATTAAAATCGGTTTTGCCGTTTAGGAGGAGTTCTATTAAGAATTATATCGATAAAGATTAAGGGTGCTGGGGGTAGTGAAATTTTGGGATTATGTGTTCAAAATTTAAAAAAAATAAAAATATTTCCTTAAAAAACAAATAAAAATCCTAGAACCCGATTGCAGTGCCACCTACCGGGTCCAATTGTGAATCTAAACCATCCAGGAGTCAACCCAAATACACACACACAAAATTTCATTAAAATCGGTTCAGAAACTACAACCACCATCTATTCCATATAGACAGAACAGAACTATCAGCTATATTTCAGAGAATTAAATGGTAGCAACGGCCTAATTTTGGTCGAAAGAATAAATTCTTTCCGTATAGTTTCACCGTCGTGATAGTTGGCTGAAATCCCATTTATTTTTTTGTGTCTAAACTGCTCTAAAAACTATCGTATTCGAAAAGGTCTATATCATAACTTTCCCGATAGTATCATCATACTGTTGGTAGTATCAGATAGAAGGAAAACTATAACGGCTTATAAATAAACTAATCGCGATATAATACTCGTCTTAACTACTAGAAAATATTTCTAGTAACAAATTATCTCCATAGATACCACCTCCTTAACAAAACATTATTAATTATAAAATATACCAAGAGGTGATTATAATTTAGGTTCTAGTTGTCGATAAAATGTAAAACAAAAATTGACTAAATAGATGGCGTTCTAGTCATGAAGTTTCAATGATTTTAGTTTAACAATTTTATTATGTATAATAAATTTATTAAAAATATTTAAATAAACTTTAGAATTTACTATACAATAAAAATGAGTGTCTGAAATGATGAATACGAGATCCTACCATTACGTGTTCAAGAATGGTCCGATGTTACAATGATAAATCATTGTCTATCCTGACACAAGGCCTGAGAACAGGCAAGTTTCAACTAATCATCGATTTGGGTTCGACAAAATTGAACTTTCTCTTCAAGAAGGCTGTTTGATGCGAGGAATGAGGGTTTTTATTACTTTGCAATAACGTAAACTTGTTCTCGACAAGTTACGTTCCACTCATTTCAAGATAAGCCGTACGAAATCCCTTGCTAGAAGTTATTGTTGGTGGGAAGGAATCGATCGAGATATAGATGTCTTGGCATAGAATTATTCGCAATGCAAAATCATACAAGCAAATTCAGTTAAAAGTGCATTTGCACTGTTGCAAAACTGCAACTAAGCCTTTTCTAATCCTAAGAATGCACGCAAATTTTGTTGGGCATATCTTCTTTGTATCGGTAGATGCTTATACAAAATGGCGAAAGGTCTATATATTAGGGACTTTGCTCTCTGATAAAACAATTAAAGTGTGTCGTTCTATATTTTCGTCTTTTGGCTTACCATCCGTTTTAGTGACAGACCATGGCAGTTATTTTACAGGCGATGAGTTCCAAAATGTTCTAAACATGAATGGAATAGTCCATAAATGGGCGCCCCATATCACCCAGCGATAAACGATCAAGCGGAACGATACGCCCGTACTATTAAAGAAAAATTAAAAGTAGATTGAGATCGCGAGGACATACATTTCCAGAGTTAGCAAATATTTTATTGACATACCGAAAGATAATTGGGGAATCGATGGGAAAGACTCCTGCAATGGATTTAATTGTGAATGGATTTAATTGTGCCAACTGAACGGAAGCAAATATTGTGGCAGATGCAATTGTTAAAAGTCATACTCTCGAAGACAATTTTTTCTTTTTTTTTAAATTTTTAATAGTTTTTTTTTTGTGAAAAAAAAACAGAACCTTGAATTTTTTTATTTAGAGAAGAAGGGTTGATATAAACTATGTACTTACATGACTCCTAGTAGAAAAGTCTGTCAAAACATAAACTGACAGCCCCCTGAAATATAAAATGCATAAAATAGTGTTAATTAAATATAAATATTAAATGCTATAAAACTGAAAGAGGTGCAACGATTTTTAGCAATGTGTGGTAATTTTCGTAAATTTATTAGTGGTTTCTATGAATTGGCTAGAACTAAGTTCCACGAAGAACAAATAAATGGTACTATATTATTACAGCAAAATTTTTCCAAGCGTACAACACCAATCGATTCTAAATATCATTCGTACAAATTTGGGACCCTCTCCCAATTCGGGGAATATGAGACATACGCGTCTTCAAAATGTGTAGGAAGTTATTCGACATTGTTATAGATTCCCACAAATGGCGGAAAAAGTAAGGTAATATATTTTGAACTTTCCAAAATGTATTAATTATAATGTTACTACAGGTAAAGTGGAAGGCTTCCTGCATTCTATTCCAAAGGGTAATAAACCATTTAAAATGATACACGCGGACTAGTATGAACCTCTAGAGCAAACACCTAATAATTAAGAGAAAGAGATTTCTCTCGAATGAAGAAGTGATTGCCGAAACTGAAGCTTATTTTGAAACAAAATTGTTTTCATTCTGAAACCGGGAACTTTTCAGGCGATCTGTTACATCCAATTTTGTAATTCAATTTCGAAACCTATAATTTCGCCCTCTGTGATAGTTGTAGTTTACTATTAAAATTCCACTTTGTGTCCAAACTGCTCTAAAAAATCTCACATACTCGAAATGGTTATTTTAGATATAACTTTCGCGATACTATCAGAAAGCGTTGTACGGATAGGAAATAACGCGTCTTAACTACTAGAAATATTTTGCCTAGTCACAAATTTTCTCCATAGATATCACCGCAATAACATAATGTTTATTTATAAAATTACCAATAGGTGAATATAATTGAGGTTCTAGTCATCGATAAAATATAGTTTTTTTTAATCAAAAGAGATAGCACTCTAATCATAAAGTGTTTGGATTTATGGCAGTAGATAATTATAACAGTTTAATATTTAATAAAATAAACAAAGCAAAATACTATCGATGGAAAACGAATCCGCAAAAATTTCAAAATTAAACAACACTTTCTAGATTGAGCCAAATAATCCATTTACGATTTTCGCCCAGAAACATGGCAAAGATAAGTCGTGGATCAGTTATCGCCAATCCCTTAAAATTAGTGCCTTCAAACGATAGTTTAAGAGTAAAAATCGGAATGAACGACACATTGAGAGCTAGGCTGTTTCTAATCAGATTATCAGTAGCTTAAATTCGTGTGATTTATAAAATAAAATGCGGAAGATGACATCCGTCAATTTTAGATTCATCTCCAGCCTAAAACAAAATTATTCATTACATTAAAAAATACCTCGTTCAATTAAAAAACTAAAAAGCCAAGTTTTTGGTGCTTTAGGTTGAGATAATTAAACATTAAACCTAATTATTCTACATATCACTAATAAATTTGCGAAAAAGGTATCTCCGCACAGAAACAAAACCTTAAATCATTTAATTTTATTGCAATATAAAAAACATAATTTACGACCTGAAATAAAATATGAAAAAATTGTGAAATAATTTAAAAACTTAAAAATTTTCCACCAGTTAAATAAAGTATTACGATGAACACAATATGTCACAATGTTTATAATTAAAAAAACAACCCCTTTTGAATTTTCCCACTACCACCTAATATTTGTTAACCAATGATTTAACTTTAACCGTGTATATCCCAGAATTGCCAACAGCAGCTGTCTTACATCGGAAACACGGACGGATCTTATTGTACTTGTATATTTAATAACAAAGTAATTAATTCATTATATTCTAATTTGTTTAACACAGCCTCAGAGATTATTTACCAAAAAAAAAAAATATTTTTTGTTGCCGTTTTGTCGAAATTCTGCTTGTTTCGAAAGAAGCACCAGAGGAGAATACACAAATGAAAAACAACTTAATTGAAAAACTTTTGGATAAGGCCAAACAATGGGAATGATGTTTAGTGGATTTGTGTTTTATTTTTTGTGTATTTTTTGGGCGAACGTCAAAAAACTATACGATGTTTTTTGGTAGAAATATTCCTTGATATACAACCTATTTATATGATATTAAGAACATTTAAACTCGTATTGCCCTGTATTTGGATATATCGAAATTTAAACCTAACACTTGCATTACATGCGGCCAGCCTAAAGGCAATTGTATTTTACAGAAATGTCCAATGAAAAAAATTGGAAAGTTCCCTTTATTTTTTGGTCCAAGTAATTGATTGAGATTTTTTAAGCTTATTTAGTTCTTCGTATGTGTTTTTAACGTTTAAGGTTTTTTCATCAACGGTTCATTGTAATTCCAAAGGATTCCACTCCTTTTCTACAAGACAATCATACTAGATCACATCAAATAATATCAGATCATATCAAATCATATCAAATCATTTCAAATCATATCACATATCAAATCATGGGGTGCGCTAGCTATACAAGCTAATCGCACTGCACCCTGGGTAACGCTAAAAGTATAACCCCGCGAGTACGGGCGCGGTAAAACCCAAGCTACTTGCGTTGAGGGGGAAATACCCATGGCAAATTCTGAAGCGTCTGTTATCCATGATACGGGCGGGTATTTAAAACGAGATCTAGCGACCGCAGTAATGTTGTGACTCAACGCCTGGCTACTACACCATATACAGCTACAAGCAACACCACTGACGTTGTCAGTCTGGTTGGTGGATCATCCAGTACGGTTGACAGAAGTAGAAACATCTTTACGGAAGTGAACAATCCTTTTTTAAAAAGAGGTATGAGTAACAAGATCGCCTATAAAATCGTCTGCCACAAGTACTATCAAATGATCAATTTCAACTTCAAACTCCTCGAAAAGCACAGTAGCGACACAAGCCTTAAAGAGAGTATAAAACAAAATGTTCATATGACAAAACTGGCATCGATCGCTACATTACTGTAAAACGGAAAAGGGATAGCCCAAAAACGGAAAAACTACTGATAAATAAGAAATCGAATGTCGAAAAATTCAAAATACCACTAAACAACCGATTTGAAATGTTCGCCGAAAAGGATGTGGAAAAGAGCCAAACTGTAAATGCAAATACACAAGAACAGGCTAATCAAAAATACAAGCCACCTCCAATTTACTTGCGGAAACCGATACGCACAAGGTGGTGCAAGAACTCAAAACAAGCGTGCTAACGAATGGAAAAACATTTCACGTAACAAATTTACTTCGAGGCAAAATACATGAAGAAAAAATTCAAACACATAAGGTCAACGTCTATATAGAGAAGCCATTAATTATTTTATTACGATGCTCACAACAGAAACTATTATACAAACCGATTGAAGCCAACAAAGGGTCTTTCTGTCGTTATTAAAGGCATCGATGTCCATGTTGAGACAACCGAAATCAAGGCTGCGCTTGTTGAAGATGGATTTAAGATACAGAATGTATATAGGATCATAGACCGCTTGAAGCAACCACAACCAATGGTCAAAGTTGAACTGGATCCATCCGAAAGAATTTTGAAAAAGGAAGAAGTTCATCCAATATATAAACTAAAGTGCCTCGTACACAGGCGCATAACTGTTGAAGAACCAAAGAAAAGAGTTGGTCCGGACCAATACAGTGTTTAAACTGCAAAGAATATGATCACTCCAGGAAATATTACAAGATGATATCAGTGTGCGTCATATGCGAAGAACTACAACAAACCAAAAGTTGCCCAAAACCAAAGAACCCCTCAACTGTAAAGGAATGCAGCAATTGCGGTGAAAACCACACTGCAAACTACCGAGGATGCCCAGTCTACAGAAATATTAGTCAATTGTCACGTCTCAGGAAACTACACTAGACGCGCAGAATAATATACCATCGCATAAGCCAAATAACTCTCGTTCGCCCAGAACAGCAACCAGCAAACCAACATACGTAAGCGCTCTTCAAGGTGTACCCTCAAATGTTGAAACTACTCTGAATAACCGCATGCAACTGATAATGCAGTTAATGACAACGATCCAAAATATGCTACAAACAATGCTACGAAATCAAACCATTATCATCCAAAAACTAGAAGGTCTCCGATAAATTATCTGAAGATATGCCATTGGAACGCAAACGGTATAAGCCTACACAAACTCGAATTAGATAAGAAGTAGATTCTGCTCCCGCAGATTTACACACTAACCTTAGTTATTAAGATATGAAAATTTATTGTTATTTTCAAAGTTTGAAGGTTTCAATAAACGAAAAAATAAAAAATAAAAAAAAAATATATCAAACAATTCAAATAATATAAAATCTCATATCAAATCATAACAAGTCTTATCAAATCATATCAAACCATAATCATATCAAATCATATCAAAACAATTCAAATTATAGCAAATCTCATGTCAAATCATAACAAGTCTTATCAAATCATATCAAACCGTAATCATATCAAATCTTATCAAATTATATCAAAAACAATTCAAATCATGTCAAATCGTAACAAGTATTTTCAAATCATATCAAACCATTATCATATCAAATTATATCATATCGTATATCAAATCATATCAATACAATTCAAATCATATCAAATCTCATATCAAATCATAACAAGTCTTATCTTTCTTTTTCTTTTATTATATCAAATCATCAAAATATATCAAAACAATTCAAATCATATAAAATCTCATGTCAAATCATTACAAGTTTTATCAAACCATAATCATATCAAATCATATCAAATCTTATCAAATTATATCAAATCATATCAAAACAATTCAAATCATATCCAATTGTAACAAGTCTTATCAAATCATATTAAACCATAATCATATCAAATTATGTCATGTCATATCATATCATATCAAATCATATCATTACAATTCAAATCATATCAAATCTCATATCAAATCATAACAAATCTTATCAAATCATTCAAACCATAATCATATCAAATTATATCAAATCATATCAAAACATATCAAAACAATTCAAATCGTATCAAATCTCATATCAAATCATAACAAATCTTATCAAATCATATCAAACCATAATCATATCTAATCATATCAAATCATATCAAATTATATCAAATCGTATCAAACCATAACCATATCAAATTATAACATATCGTATATCAAATCATGTCAATACAATTCAAATCATATCAAATCATAACAAGTCTTATCTTTCTTTTTCTTTTATTATATCAAATCATATCAAAATATATCAAAACAATTCAAATCATATCAAATCTCATGTCAAATCATTACAAGTCTTATCAAACCATAATCATATCAAATCATATCAAATCTTATCAAATTATATCAAATCATATCAAAACAATTCAAATCATAACAAATTGTAACAAGTCTTATCAAATCATATCAAACCATAATCATATCAAATCATATCATATCATATCCAATCATATCAATACAATTCAAATCATATCAAATCTCATATCAAATCATAACAAGTCTTATCAAACCATTCAAACCATAATCATATCAAATTATATCACATCATATCATATCATATCATATCATATCATATCATATCATATCATATCATATCATATCATATCATATCATATCATATCATATCATATCATATCATATCATATCATATCATATCATATCATATCATATCATATCATATCATATCACATCATATCAAATCATATCATATCATATCATATCATATCATATCATATCATATCATATCATATCAAAACATATCAAAACAATTCAAATCGTATCAAATTTCATATCAAATCATAACAAGTCTTATCAAATCTTATCAAACCGTAATCATATATAATCATATCAAATCGTATCAAATTATATCAAATCATATCAAACCATAATCATATCAAATCAAATCAAATCATATCTATTATATCATATCATATCATATCTAATCATGTCAAAACAATTTACATCATACCAAATCTCATATCAAATCATAACAAGTTTTATCAAATCATATCAAACCATAATCATATCAAAACATATCAAATCCTATTAAACCGCCATAACAAATTCAAGCAGCTTTGTTTTAGTGGTGGTTCTAATTTTAGCTAGCAGATCTAAATCTGCCAAGACCCGGAAGTACAACTCGGAAAAAACCCATTGTGCATATCCACACTAGGGTAACTTTTTCGTTTCTTCCCCCTTTACCAATAAAATTGGTTTTATCTGCGCCGAAATTTTTTGAAAGGGGAAACAAACGAAGAAGTTACCGGATACCAGTTACCCTAATGTGGCATCAGCCATTGGCTGATGCCACACCGGGTATCGCAGAAACCGTATTTTTCTTCGTTTCTTTCCCCGTTTACCTATGATACCGGTTTTAATTGCGACTTAAACAAATTTTCGGTGCAACCACACTAACACAAACATAAATGAAATAAAAAATATTTCAAGGACATTTTTGACTCATTTTATATCTTGTTCACGTGGTCCGTAGTGTAGTGTAGTGTAGTTATGACTACAGCACTTATATGACCGTTCACCTGGAGGTGTAGTGTAGTAACTCTACCATTACGCCCCTATTGTTGAAATATTGCGCTAAGAATGTTTGACATTTCCCGATGTTTTATTTTAATTTATTGACGATTGTGTTTGGCGTTGGCGTGTTCTTGTTTCTTTGCGAAAAAGTAAAATATTTAGTACACAAAGAACTCGAAAAACCGAATGATTTTGAATTGAAAATCATAACAAACAACAACTGTCCAAACTAAGTACACTACACTACGCCAAGTGTTCACGTGATGCATAGTTGCAAAAACACTACACTACTGTATTTTGACCGTAGTTGATAATACACTTCGGTACTGTTTTTTCTCTGTTCACGTGGTGACATAATACACTACACTACACTACACTACGGACCACGTGAACAAGATATTACTTTAAATTTTATTTTCGAG
The DNA here is from genome assembly GCA_932526605.1 of Nephrotoma flavescens. NCBI lineage: Eukaryota > Metazoa > Arthropoda > Insecta > Diptera > Tipulidae > Nephrotoma > Nephrotoma flavescens. Next base: position 69,205,544 of record OW052220.1, on the reverse strand, counting down.
AGAGCAGAACAAAACAAAATAAAACACACATACATATATACCTTGTCTATTACGACTAGTTGGCCTTGAAAAAACAATCAAAAAACCAAAAATCTCGTGTGGAATGGGACATTTGGATATACGTGAATTCTTACAAAATAACAAATATTTGTCAATTGAGAAAAATTTACTTAAAATTGACTTTTACCTTAAGTTTGGCACACAGCCTAGGTGGTAAAAACAGATTTTTATGACGATGATCTCATAACAGGATACAACACGATAAAAAAACACTACTCATTCAAAATCAATTAACTCGGCTACTCCGAATGGAGGTTCAATTTAAGGAAGTGGACAAGCAATCGAAAAGAGCTACTAAACCACTTAGCCGAGACATATATAAAATTTATGAAACCATCAAAGGTGGAAGCCTCGTGTTCACAGTTCACATAATTATTCTGTAACCTTTATAGGTTTTGTATCCTCTAGCTTTGCTCGTTTTTATTTGCAGAGAACATGCATAGTCACCGCCAGTATGAGTGAACGGCTTTGATGGCAGCACAAGGATGTAACTTGATTACCTCTAGATCTGTGACAAATGACCAAAAAAAAATAAATCGTCATATAGTTTTAGTTCAGTGCAAAACTCCAAGATTTGCCATTAAGAAGCTGACTGAGGTATATTTGCTACACAATTGGTTGGCTCCTGGGACGGCGAAGAAGCACTTCCAGAATTTGATTCAATTGATGAAATTGATGCTCGTATGTGAAGCTGATCTCAACACGGCTAACCGATGTCTGAAATGAAATAGTTGGTAGAACTCTATAATCTAAGAAAACAGATGTTCTATGCTTAAACTATGAAAAGCATATCTGGCGGAAAGAAACCAAGAAGCAAAAGAATAAAAACGGTCACCCTTTAGAGGGGCAAAGAACAAGTACCTCCTTGAAGTATTTAATCACGGAACAAGGTAATAATGATCCACGAGTAGTGTGACACACGAGTTGCCCAACTTACAGCTATCGGACGAACCACCAGACGAAAATAAGTCACATGCAGTTATGCGTGAAATCGCTATCGTAGTTGAACATCTACGGTTGCTGAAGACCCCAGTTCACGTGGATAGAAGTCACCATTGCTCTAAAGCGCTTTAGCTGAATTCAACTCGTAGGGCCTATCATAGCGTAATAAAATTATTCAACAGTTGCTTCAAATTTCGCTACTTTTCAAAGGTGCGAAAATCGGGTGAAACGATTTATATCAGAAAACCTGGTGATAGAGACCCATTATCATCGAAATCCAGACCTTTAATGATGCTACCTGTTACGGGGAAATTCCTAGAAAGGTAAAACAGATCGGACTGTTCTCGGACAAACGGTTCGGATTCCGACGTAGCATGTCAAATAAAGATCGCGTCTGGGGTCCACCTAACTAATGCTCTATTTTAGGTCTGCTGGTCTGGAATATCGTATTTACCACAAGCATGATTAATGACTACGCTGAAATAACATTGAACTTCAACATCAGGGTCAAGACGCAATAAGAAGAATGGTGCGTAGCAAACAAAATGTCACTGCCTGCAGATAAAACAGTAATGCTGCAACTAAAAAGAAAATTTAACTCTTGTCGGCCTCCAACAATATCTTTAAATGGTCGACACTCGAAAATGATCTAAGATATCGAGAAGTTGACTGTGATGAACGTATTGGCGTAACTTCTCGCGTTTTAAGAGTCTGTGAAAACGGTAAGAAACTACTCCAGTTACTAGCGAGGATGTCAGTGGAAGAATGTCACCATATCAGGCCATTGGAAAGGCCATCAATATACTATCAAAAAGAAATAAAGGCAGTGGCGATCGGCCTATGGCAAAGAAGTAGACATACATTTGACTTCATTCCTGTGGCTTTATTCTGGTAATTCACCGGGATTAGGGAACTGGGGAATGAACTTACATATAATTTCTGTTTAATTTGGATTCTGGCCTACTGTGAGTAAGATAATTGTTTACAAAACAGAAATTGTATGTATATATATATATATTGATTCCTCAGTTCCTTATTCCCGGGTAATTGCCAGAATAGGGCCACTGATATTAAACCAAAACTCAAAATGAAAATATCTTGGTACGGTTTTGGTAAGTTCAAAGGCTGCCTAGAAGACGTTAAGCACCTACTTTTCAGCTGTTCCGAGGTAACCGCCGTGTCCTTTAGTTAATTCCCACCACTCCTGATGTCGTCAGCCTTCGTTTCATTGTTCACCCCAAAGAGCTTTCGCTTTATTTCCTTATTCTAAAAAAATTGTAAAAAGTTTATCTTACAGTTTTTACTAGAAAAGGAAATCAGAAACCCTTTACAAAGAAAAAGAATGCATAAACACCTTTTCATGATAAAAATGTTCACGTGTAAAACGCTAGGATAATCTTATTCCAAAGTTTTTATTATTATTTTTTTTTGTTATTGCTATTTTATTGTCATTTTTAATTTAATTTTCCATTCCAAAATTAGATTTTGTGAATGCGCGCATTAAATTGGAAAGTTAAAAATAACACCGACACCATAAAAAGTTTTATACACAATTTTCAATTTTCGGTTTACATAAGCAAAAAAATAATAATAAATCGGTTGTGAAATTTAAGAGCTTGGGCGGAAAATTCATGATGAAGACAATTACCATATTGTGATCAGACGACACCTAACCAAAATCGATAAAAAAGAACATTTAGACATAAAATTATAGGTCTATAGTTAATTTATGTAAATTGTATTATTTTTTGTTGGGCGGGAAATTTTATTTTTCGGAAAATTTCATTGCCAAATAAGCATCATTTACTTTCGCGTAATCAGATAATATTTGTGTCCAAAATTTAATTATGTATCAAAATTATTACATAAAAAATTCTCATAATTTTTTGTTTGCGTATATATTTTACATACAAATTATTTATATTTTATTTTATAATTATGTTGGTTTAATTGGCATGATAAATTTTTTTTTTGTTGTACCTATATGTATGCACTCATTTGTAAAGTGTGATATGTAATTATAATAAACACAAAAAATTCAAAATACATATTATCGTAAATTAAAAATCATAAATTTTAACCAACAGGTCATTAAAATTTGATTCAAAATCAAATTTGAGAAAAAACATTTTTTAACAAATCAACATGCTCAGAATGATCAATATAACGTCATCTGCTCGATATTTTTGTAGATCATATTAGTAGCCATCTCCCACAACTAAAGCAACCAAATCGTTATTTTAAAGCTGGTTATTTTCGCTGACCTCAAAAATACTTTTAATTCTCTAAGTACCTCGAACTCTCATGAAAAATCTTGCGGCAGCTAATACAAATTTTGGTTTTAATGAAACCATCTCCAGACTTGCCCTCACCTTACCAAAAGCAGAGTTAGTCAGTGTAATTTAAATTCGGTCTGTAGGGCCAAATTATATTAAAACCCTGATGACCTTCGTTCTAAACCACTTTTCTCAATGTTTTACAGGATTCGCTCAAAAATACAAAAAAAAAATTAATATTCGTCTGGTCTGGTCCGTACTGATTGAATCCTCTATAATGGCTAGTCGATTAAAATTTGCTTCTCACCAATCTTTTTATATTCTTAATTCGGAATTGAAAAGCTTTTTCCGAACTGTTTTCCAATATCACGATATCATTTTACACTTCTTTATATTATTCTCATTACACTTGTTTTATATCGTTTGAGAGGTCTCGGGCCAACAACAATTTAATAGAGAGTAGAGCTATTTAAAAAGTAACCATGTCGAAATATTTAATTACCCGCCGTGTAATTTTTTAATGAATGTATTAATTAGCTAATGGATTTTGCGTCATTCAAGCCAAATTACAACTTTTCCATTCACGCACGTGATCTCACAAGTAAAGTATACCATTTGCACGTTCCAAGCTCTATGTCAACTTGTACACTGACATGAACTATGAGGCGGCGCTGAATCATGCACTCCAACAGAGATTCATGGTTGTGTTTATTCAGATCACCGTCTCTGGTGGTATTCGAACCCAGTACCGCCCCAGGTCAAGTTCTGGTCAAAATTAAAAAATAAATGTAAGATTTATAAGCAATCGTTCGGTTAAAATTTACTGTGTTCTGTATTTTCTAAATTTTCTTTCATAATTTCATAAAATGAAACAAATTGTTTTTGCTGCTCATCCCAATGTGCACTGCCCGTAATTTGTTGATTACATATTCGTAGCAATGAATAAACTTAAAATCAATCGTATTTGTCGAAATCCTGTATCTATGAAAGCATTTTTAATTTCGAGCTAGCTTCCGTTTCGTTCATTATAACCCCTTATAATATTAGGTGTGTGAATATGACTCCGCCCTTTTTTATTAAAATAAAATACATTTTGCTTGTTTAGAAAATGAAAGAATTATGTATGCTCCATTTTCAGCTACAACTTTCCACCCATCTTTCAGTCAATTTACGCATTCCCTCTCTGAATAAATTCTGGCCTTTGGAGGCGATCCAATCAATAAGCCAATTTTCGATCTCTGTGCGAAAACTTAACCGCCATTCAAAAAGAGACGACTGCATCGATCGGAATAAGTAGTAATCTGAAAGAGCTATGTCTGGTGAATACGACGAGTGGGGTAGAACTTCCGAGTCCTGTTCTTTTAAAAAATTGTTCACAACGTTTGCAAAATTTGGTTTTGCATTGTCGTGCTGAAAAATTAATTTGTTGTGTCTATTCACTCATTCTGGTCATTTTTATTCTTTGGCTCGCTTCAAACGTGTTAGTTGTCGTCGGTAGACATCACTATTGACGGTGTCACCTGATTACAGTAGTTCATAATATACCACACCTTTCTGATCCCACCAGATTCAGCATCTTCAAATTTTTGGGTGGTTTTCCATGCTCTTTATCTTCAATTCTAAAATCATCATTTTTCGTCGAAACAATTCTTTACACATTTAATTCGATGGAGAACGCTCACCGTAAATTTCCACAAGCAAACGATAAGTTTCTGCTACACTTTTCTTTGCACTAAAATAATGTAACAAAGCTTCACACAAATGACGTTTATTTGGAATGAAATTCGACATTTTCAAGGAGTTAAAAATACTAGATGGTTACACTTCAACCAAATGTCGCATACTGCGTTTGACAGCTGACATCAAGTACTATTCGCCTTTTAATCACCGCCTAGTTAGCGCCACTTCCTTTGCGAGCGAAAGGTGAATTTGTTTATACGAGAAAAAGCCTCATTCCATTTTATTTTTATTTCATCATTTGTTACATTAATGGTAAACTAATTGAACATTCTACATAATATCCAGTCAAATTATATTCCTCTATGAAGTTTATATTACATTAAAATTAGTTTTTTGAGTATTCGATAACCTTTCACTCTATAGTTCCAAAATATTCCGTCAGATTTCAACCACTTAACGATTGGAGAATCACGAGTAGCACGTAGCAGAAAAATTTGAAACTGAACGAGCTTTGCCAATTTGACAATTCAAAAATAATCCAGCTATGCCAATTTGAAAATACGCATGTTTTTTGTTATTACAAAATGTCATTGAAGGATAGCTAATGTAATTTTTATTTTTTCCGCTAGCTGCGTTTTCCAACTTTTACAATTGTCAATAGTACACGCGTAAGCAGTAGTAGTGACGACACCTATTGGGAAAAGGCGGAGTTATATTTTAACACACCTAATATATTACTACTATCGCCAGTTTGGCTGTCATGTTGTAAATTTTGATTATTTTCATATTTTTTTTAGTGTGCGGAAAAAAGTACGGATTATCAATCAATATTGACATCCTCGGCTGAAAATTGTGGAAGATCAATTTCGCAAAAGCAGCAAATGTTCGAGTGCAGCTATTGCAACAAAAGTTTTCATCCTTCTTGCAAAGGAATCTATGGGCAATACATCGCCAGAAAAGCTGCTGGAAAGCAATGGTTTTGCTCTGAATTTCATGGCATTGGTGCCTGAACGTAATACTTACAACATAGAGGGTGGTATGGAGCAAATTCTAGCCAAGCTGAACCAATATGCAGCAGATTTTTCAGAAATAAAATCGATGATGAGTGTCCAAGCATCAAAGGCATTTATATCCAAAAAGTTTGAAATCCTTCGCAACGATTTCGAAGAGATATCTCAATCAAACATGGAACTAATGGTTAGAGTAGCAAAATTGGAGGACATACAAAGGAAGTAGACGGAGAAGATATACGATTTAGAGTCAAAGCTTGATCGAGGTAATCAGGCCCAAGTCTCAAATGATTTAATTATCGCTGGGATTCCAAATGATGAAATACAAGCTAGCATCATAGTTAAAAGGGTGTTTGAAGTTCTTGGCTGTGTCGAGTCATCTGCCAATATATCGGTAATTGAATATATTCCAACTATAACCGGGCGAAACAATCATCAAATATGACAGGTATAAGAAACATTTTAATTACATTTGAATCTCCTGAAGTAAAACATAAGGTATTTGAAAAGAAAAAAGTAAAACTAATCCATCTCAGTCAAATTGGCTTTACGTTGGCTGAAGATAAGCAAATATTCTTCCGTGACCATCTCACTCCTTGCCAAATATTATATCGGGGATTATATCGGGATGCACGAAAATTAAATACATTTATTAAATAAAAGCTCCTGTGGATCAGCAAATCATTTAATTTTGGTGTTTGTTTACTCTCTGTCAATATCGTTGTCGGTTTAGATGACAGAAATTTAATAGTCGCTGCATTATCGACTTTAGAGTTTTATACTTGAATGCGCAGAGTATGAGAAACAAATTACACGACATTGATGTGTTTGTCAATAACTTTACATGTAATATTGATGTTGTGGTGATAACTGAAATGTGGATAGTGGAAGAAGAAAATAAATTCTTTAAGTCCCGTTACTTAATTCTTTTTTCGCGAACCGAATAGGAGGTTTTAATGGAACCGCTATTTATGTTAAACAATCAATTGAGGCACTTAAATTGTTTGCAATAAATATCGATTACTGTCAGATTCTTGGATTCAAGCTAATCGATAACGATATAAATTTAATCTCAATTTATAGATCTCAATGTCGTTGAAACTCCAACAGAAAGATGGTAATGCAGATAATGCATTTGATATCACATCCGAAACATGGTAATGCAGATACCGAAAATATTTTATGTCGATAATGCAGATTATACCGATAAAACTTACAAGTGAATATACTGTTAAAGTTAGTCGAAAGATAATGCAGATAGTGTCTCTGCTACCCCAGCCAAAACACTAACTAGACAAATGCAATAAGACAAATGCAATAATTGTAGAGGCTAACGGCTTCAACAACTCTAACGACCACGCGGGACGTCGCTGCACCCCCCCCCCCCTCCCACGTCGCTGCGCCCCCCCCCCCCCTCCCGCGCCACTCAACCCTCCGCTTAGCCCTCCGAGGGGCTTTAGATTTGAACTTCAAGGGACGTAGGAGCGGATTATATTGAATCTATTGACCGCTTTATCGAAAAATAATATCGTATATTTTTTCGGCTGGGATAGCAAAGACACTATCTGCATTACCTTTCGGCTGGAATCTTTCGGCTAACTTTAACAAGGTCAAATGAATAATCAATTTTCTAAACGAAAATGTTAACAATAGGCATCTATACAATAGCCATAAGACGCAGTCACGTTTAGCTGATGAATGGTTTGTATATCAATATTTTAACAGATGAAGTATTTGACTGTACCTATTGGAAATTGATTATGTGTTTGGAGTAGGTTTTATTCGGTCATATTAGTGAAATGTTCCATTTTCCGTTGTTCCGACGATAAATTTATCCATCATATGAGATTTTGCCATATGGACACCAATCTGACTCGGCTGATTCAATAGCTCATGGCAATCGGTAGATTTTCATAGTAGGTTTGGGGTGTCTGATGGGTTATAAGGAGTGAAATTTTGATTTTCCCCATTTTTTGTCGATAATATCGTTCGTCATTCTAGATTTTGGCATATAGACACCAAACTGACTAGGCTGATTCAATAGCTCAAGTTTGGGTAGAGTCTGATGGGGTTATAAGGGTGAAATTTTGATGTTCCTCAGGTTTTGTCATGAGCTGTCGAATTGGCTTAGTCGGATTGGTGTCTGTATGACCTTGATAAAGTTAACCGAAAGATAATGCAGATAGTGTCTTTGATATCCCAGCCGAAAAAAATACGATATGATTTTTCGATAAAGCGGTCAACAGGTTCTATATAATCCGCTCCTACGTGTGGCACACAGTGCGACATGTTTGCTGATCCCAGCTCCTACGTCCACTGAAGTTCAAATCTAAAGCCCCTCGGAGGGCTAAGCGGGGGATAGCGCAACGAACTAACTACTAACTTTAACAGTATCAATTTAATATATAATTTGTTTAACTTTCTGCTGAAGTAGTCAAGACACTATCTGCATTATCGATCTTTTCACTTTCGCCTGGTAACTTTCGGCTACCTTTAACAAGGTCGGTTATAGACCACATTGTATCCGATATAATTATTTACAAGTACGATTTAAATATTTCTGATACGGCACTATCGGATCATAAGTTACTCCTTCTGCAGGTGACAAAAACAAAGATTTCAAAAAAGCTAGAACGTTGCAATTTTTGGAGTACTAAACTATAACAACGTGATTTCGGATCCAGCTTGAGCACACTTATTAACTAATTTAACTTGTAATGATTTCATACACCAGCTCTCCGGAGTTATATCTCGAAATACGAAAACATTACAAAAATGCCCAATAAACGGACATGAAACCGGGCTAACCAGTGATATCAAAAGATTAATGAACGAAAGAAACACTGTTCGTCGAAAAACAGTGCAACGACTTTATCACTAAACATATAAATAAACCAAAGGAACTGTGGAATTATTTCAAAGAAATTATTTACAACAAAAGTGAGAGTAACTCCACAAAAATGTATCTACAAATTGGTGTTGACGTAATATCCAATAAACAGGAATTGGCTGACAAATTTAATACATATTTTGTAAACGCCACGGCTGACATTGAAAGACATCTTCCGATTCCAACAATTGAAGATTTTAGATATTTGGAGTACCATGTATCATTTTCTCTCCCACTGCACCCAACTAGTGACAATGAAGTTAGAAATATATTACTTGATCTTAAACACTGCAACTAGAATAGATAAAATCTCTATAAAATTTTTAAAGCATACGTCAAATTATGTCATACCAGTGATTACAAAAATTATTAATGAATCGCTTGCTTTAGGTAGCTTCCCCAGTTCCTTGAAACAGGCACGAGTCACACCTATTTATAAGTCTGGTAATGAGATGGATTTGTCTAACTTTCGCCCAGTTTCCGTATTTTCAAATTTTTCAAAAAAAGTTGTACTAGGGAGGCTCAATAACTTAGTTGTTAATAGAATTATTGCGAACACCCAATTTGGATTCATTCCGAACACCAGCACTGCAGCTGCTTGTCTAAATCTGACTCACTTCCTAAGTAGGGCCTTTGAAAAACGTCAGTTCTGTGGTTGCTTATTTTTAGATTAGCGCAAATCATTTGATTCTGTCCATCCAGCCAGATATAATGATGATTAAACTACGAAAGCTAGGCCTCACCGATGTTCAATTGAAATGGTTTCACAGTTATCTTTCAAACAGAGAGCAGATAGTAAAAATAGGTGATTGGAACAGTAAATCTGGTAGGTTAAATAAGAGGGTTTCCCTGGGAGCTATTCTTGCACCTTACCTGTTTATTATATATATATATATATATATATATATATATATATATATATATATATATATATATATATATATATATATATATATATATATATATATATATATATATATATATATATATATATATATATATATATATATATATATATATATATATATATATATATATATATATATATACAATATATATATATATATATATATATATATATATATATATATATATATATATATATATATATCAATGATATAACTTCTACTTAATAAACACATTTTATTAAACACTTGTTTTTTATTTCGCAAAATTAGATTTTATGAATATTTTAATTAAAAAATTTGTTCAAAAAGTTTAAAAAAATCACTCGACCGATTTCGACTTGCTAGGTCATCATCAGGAGTATCTACTGATTTGTAAAAGTAAAAATTTGTTATATATAGCAGAAAAAAGCAAAAAATAAACAAAAGAAGGACGGACAAAAAATAAGCACTGTAAAGTAATAAAAATTAATCTATTGATCGCGCAGGTGGGCGATTAGTCGTTGGCTGAGTAACAAAATTCAAGGTATATTGAAGTACATTTAATTACCCGACATATTAGTCAAATTATAGAAAAGGGCGGGTTCTGTAATTGGTGAGAAACGAATTTGTCTCTGTTCGTTAAGGATATTTTGGTTAAGAAATATTGATTTTCGAATTTCGTAAGACTCTAAGGTATCTAAACGTCTGCCTTTAGGTTGTATTTGTAATATGTCTAAATTGTTCAAGCTAGCTGTATGATTTTCTAAAGTTAAATGGTTATGGAAAGTTGATTGATTGCAATCAGATAAATGTTCTTTAAATGTAGCCAACTCTGGGGTTGTGCCAAGAAAACAAATATCAAAATCATACAAACAGTTCAAAATAAAATCCTCCGTGGTACATTCGAAACGACAACCTCCATCGAAATCTAAAGATCGAGCATAAATGGAGTTACGCTATAACCCTTGATGGTTCAAGTAACTTAAAAAAAAAATGTTTTAATTAATAAGTAAGTAAAATAAGTAATGTAATTTAACTTGTCTATTAAATAAAAAAATTTAAAAAAAACGATATCGATCGTATCACGCTTATCGATTTGGTGGGCATCAATTCAAAATCTTTGGCGCGCTGTCAAACCGTGTATAGATGAAACAATAATATCGTACCACTCTCGTTGTATTGGATTTTCGGGAAAAAACCGACAAGAACTTCAAAAAATAACTACCGTTTGGTTTGGCATTGCTACCAAACAAGCGCAGGTCCGAAACCTACAAACATCCAAAGCAATTCAAACACTCGATCTCCAAATCCTACAACCAGTTGAACATTGGTTCAAACACAACTACCTCCAACACAGGCAGTCGAAACGATTACCACAACAAGCGAAGTGTTCCATCGACTCGAACATCTGATGCTAGAAATAAAACAATCCCTTCTTGATCCACTACTGGAGCTGCGAAATCAAATAACAAACCTTATTCAGGAGAAGAACACACACAAGAAGACAACACCATTATTCAAGAAAATCTGTCAAAACTGGGGGTCTATTATGAAATTTTCGACGCGCGTCTTTTTTTCGACAACGTCGACAACGTCGAAAATCGCTATTATGACTTTTTTTAAATTAATTATTTTTTGTTAAATTTAAATTAATTAATTTTTATAAATTAAAATTTTATAAGTTTAAATTATTAATTTATTTTTACTAACAAACTTTTTTTATTTCTCAACACTTAACACTTTTCTTTTATGTAATGGACACCTCAAGAGCTGTCGTAAAATAGTCGACGTTATCTAAAAAAAACGCGGTCGAAAATTTCATAATAGACCCCCTGAAATCTGAAGTGGAATATCTACAAGAAAAGGAAAATCTTATAAACATTGTAATCTCGGGAATACCAAATAGATCAATTAATCCACTTACCCTGACAGGTGATATTCTGAAAATTATAAACTCAAATGTATCAATAGAACAAACTGATAGTACACAGTATATTGGAAAAATCGAGCCTCAATTATAGGAAATGGAACACAAAGAAATCTACAAAATTTTCTTCTTGTGAAACTCACATCAACAGACGCCAAACGAGAAATATTAGCACATTCAAAAATCTGTTCTCGGAGCAGATTGGATTTCGAGGTGAACATGTCAATCAAATTTTTCTGTGAGATCATCTGATTGTAAGGCAACTTCAACTATTTCATGCTGTACGGCAGTTCAAAATCGCGAAAGAATTTCAGTTTCTGTGGACTACACAGAGAATAAAATTCTACTTCGGAAGACAGAACAAACCAAAGCTATACACATGAGAAATATCACCGACATACAAAAATGCCAAAAATTAAAATAACTTACAACTCTTTGCATAAAATTTTACTTAATTGTTCGATCACTATTTTTTACACAATTATATCGCAAACAACACTATTCACGTCAAACACAATGCTACTTATTATTTATTCACAATTTTAATTTATTATAAATTTAATTTAATTTTTAGTTTATCACACACAACACAGTTTATTATTTTGATTGATGACATATGATTACTTACACATTGATAATGATACGTCACCAATAACGGATTTACTAGATAATGTAAAATACGACTTGGGATTCCAGTATTGCAATGAATCATTGATGCGGTAAATATTTTATATTTTAATATCAGGGGTTTGAAATCGAAGGTGAATGCGTTTATGAATTGTATTTCTTTATTTGATTACGCAATCGAAATTATTGTTCTTATTGAGTCTTGGGTGTTATACAGTGAGATATGCCTAATTAATTTTCCTAACTATAGCGTATTGCACAGTTGTCGAGATACTAGGGGAAAGATAATATACAGTGTTCCGTTGCATTCGAAAAAAATTTAGACCGGTGCGATTTGAAATTTTTTAATTATGATTTAGCTGAGAAACGCTCCTTCTGAAAAAGCATAGAGAGCTACCAAAATCTAGATGATCTGGTTACCGGTCTCGGAAACTTTGTTAATCATTTTACGCAAGTAAAAACTGTATCTCGGCATTCTAGTTTTAAGCAACCGTGAATGACAAATGAATTACTCCTCGATATCAAAATGAGAGAGACATTTTATATATACTTAAACTAAAATATCCGAATTGTGTTCATTTCATCGAAAAATATAATGCCCTAAAACCTTCGGTTGCAACTAAAATTAGAAGAGCAAAGCGTAACTTCTACTCAACAAAGTTTAACGCTTGTAACGGTAAACCACAAGAATTTTGGAAATTTATGAAAATGACAATATTTAATAAAAATCGCAGGTATATAAACAAAAAATATCTCTCAATATGGTTTAGCAATCGTTGAACCAGCTGCAGTTGCCAATGCGATAAACTCGTGCTTTGCACATGCATGTGATTTTCGCTGGCCACAAGTCAATTTAAGTGTTAAAGAACAACGAATCAACTACAAATTGGACCTATCTGATATAAATGAAGTTGAGGTAACCCAAAATATTAGAGCCCTGAAAACAGCTGCTTCTTCTGGACGGGATGGGATATCAAGTAGGTTCCTTCAATTTGTTCACGAAAAATTCAAGAGAGCTCTAACCTGTTTCATAAATAAATCACTTTCCGAGAGAATATTTCCTGAGAAATTGAAAATGGCAAAGGTTGTACCAATATACAAGGATGGTGATACCCAGAACTCAATGAATTAGCGGCCAATCTCTGTACTTAGTGCAATATCTAAAGTATACGAAATAATAGTTAAAGCCCGATTCTCTGAATTCTTAAATAAAAAAAGTATTCTAGCTCAAGAACAATATGGTGTCACAAAATCATCCAGCACACAAGCCGCCTGCCGTGAATTAACAAACTTTTTTTCAGAAAACGTAGACAGGCATTTGATTGTAGCAAATATGTTTTTAGATTTAAGGAAAGCATTTGATTCGGTTGATCATGACATATTTCTCGCCAATCTTCAGTTAAGCCTGAAGTTAGTACCGATGCAATTACTATCGTTCGAGTCTTATCTCAGATCCCGCCCGCAAGTTGTCGCTGTAAATCAGACAGAAAGTGAACAACTAGTACTTTCCAAAAGCGTTCCTCATGGCTTTATACTAGTATACTAGGACCTGTTCTGGTAACATTTATGTAAATGACATTTGCAGCCTAAACCATAGAGGGGAAATCCAACTGTATGCTGATGACGCGGTTATAAAATATAGTAATTCGACTCTCTCAGGCGTTTTTGACGATATGCAGGTAAATTTTAATTTGATAAACGAAAACAGGCGCAACTATCAATGAATACAGCATCAGTTACGATGATGTGGTAATAGAAAGGGTAAACTCTTTTAAATATTTAGGATTAGTGCTAGACAATAAACTAAAATGGAATAATCACGTGGGAATGATCAAAACTAAGATTCGCCCTTATTCTATGTGAAACGTCTGAAGTACATTTTGCCCCAAAAATCTCTTTTACTAATTTCGAATGCGAATGACCGCATTTAACCTATCTTAATCCTGCGTGAGGCGGATGTGTAAAAAATGCTGGGGGAGACGGGGAGTCTAGGACTCCAGCTTTCGGTAAGGCTAAGACTGATTCCGAGGCTTACAAGCCAAGAACTAGCGGTAGCGGTAAAAAAGAGAAGGTTTTTGCTCCTTCGGTTCGGAGAAACAGGGCTAGGCGTTCGGCCTTCCATATCTTGCAAAGACTGGCTACAGTCCCGGAGAAGCAATGGACGGAGGAACAGAGGCAATCGGTTAAGTGGGCGAAGAATCGCATTGGCGATGTAAACAAAGAAAAAAGGAGGGTTTTGGTCCAAAAGACAGAGGTCTAGCAAGGAGGTGCATGGAGATTTGGATGCCGAGAGAAAACGGGCCAAACTTCAGGTAGGACAACAGTCGCAAAAGGGGCTTAAGCTCTTCAGCGACGTTGTGAATTAGAAGGAGGTGGTGCTAGCCGTCGTGGACGAGGGTCATGAAGATGCATCACCGGGGAAAATGGAGGTTGGTGTTTAAGGCACTTAACCTAGTTTTCCTTAGAGTCCTTGGACAATATCCGGGACCACCGCCAATTTGTAGAGAACGCGTGCTCAGACCAGCGATCGGTCTTCTTATACAGGAAGGCGATCGCGAAGGTAGGCGAGGTATGGCCAGGGGCCAAGCTCAGGGCAGTTCCCAAGGAGGAAATACCGAGCAGACCTAGGGCAATGGTCTGGATTCCCACAGAGCCGGCAAACTTGGATGAATCCCTGAGGATTATCTAGGTTTGTAATCCGGATCTTTGGACGGGGTACTGGAAGATTATGAAGCAGGAGGAGCCTAAGGGTAGCTTCAGACGATCAAACATGGTGATCAACAAGAAATCCCTGGCTCCCCTGTCAAAACAAAAGAGGCTATAAACTTCGGCTTCAGTTCTATTACACTCAAGGTGTTCAGAAGGGACGAAGTCGGAGTAAAACCGAATACTGCGCAACCCAAAAATCGGGAGGAAGAGGTATATCTCCAAAGGAGACACAGCTAGTGGTCAACCCTAATGAAGAGTTAACTAATGAACTGCGCGACCGACTATTCGTTAGTAGGGGGAAGGGGGACACATCGGACTCTGAAGGGCGAGATGTAGACCTCTTTAAGTTCAGGGGCTGCGGGGGTAGTGAGATAGAGGATATACCGTCGACTCCATCGAATCCAATTAATCGACGTAGCACGGATGTCGTAATAAGGTAAGTGAATTCTGTTAACAATGATCAGGTTTGTGCAGATAAACTTACATCATTCAAAGTCTGCTTCGGCGGCGCTACTTCTCAGACTCGCTAAGTCATGGGAGGAAATAGTTGGGGGACATAGCTGCGGTCTGCGTAGAGACGGAGGGAGGAGATTCTGGCTTGCGACCGAATACTTGAACCGAGAGAAGCCAGTGCCGCCAGATATACTGGGATCACTTGCCAGTGTAGCGAAAAGGAGGAAGGTGGGAGCTATCCTAGGATGGGGCGTACATCATACCATTTGGGGCAGCTCGGACATCAATGATGAATAAGTTACTTTTCGAATTTACTATTAGCAATATAGGTCAGGAATCGACCTTTATTATTAGTAATAGACAGGAGGTTCTGGATGTTACTCTAGTCTCTGGATTTATTTCACCGATGATCAGGGAATGGAGGGTGGAGAAGCAGCATTCCTTCTCCGACCATCGTTACTTAACGTTTAAGCTTAATCTCCAAATTACAAATCAATACGTGTTCAGAAATTTCAAGAGGACAGTATGGCATGTATATATGGAGGTATTGGAGGGCATCATTCCATCTAGTGTTCCAGGACTCCCCGACACGGGTAGTGAATTGGACTCAATGGTGGATACTGTTACTAGGGCTTGATATCTATGAGGGAAGCTTGCCCATTAACAAAGCTGAGGGGAAAGTGAAAACCTGTTTGTTGGACCTCAGCACTTGAGGAGTGCCGAAAAGCTTGCAGGTCTGCTTTCAAAAAAGTGATAAGATCTAGAGAAATTCAAGACTGGGACTTCTATAAGGAATGGCTCAGAATTTACAAAAGGGAAACAAGGAAATGCGTAAAAGAAGTCGTGGAGGCACTTTTTTGATAGAATGACAGGGGTCTCGGAAACCTCGTGGTTAAGAAAGATTCTCTTCACTAGTCCAGTTGGCCGCCCCGGTGGCAAAGTGGTCAGCATGCTTGCTCCAGCAACCGGAGGTCCAGGGTTCGATTCACGGTGGTGACAAAGAAAAATTTTCACGGTTGGTTTAGGATCAATGAATTAATCACTCATTATCCGAAATGAAAATATGATTATGAAACCTCATTTGAGGCGGCCTAATCACTTGATGGGATATAGTGCCAGAGAGAGAGAAAGTCCAGTTGTTCCAGGCTATCTGATAAAACAGGATGGTGAATGGACGGTCTCTAATGAAGAGAATCTTGATCTTTTGATTGAAACTCACTTCCCTGGAAGTGAAGAAGTGTCAACTGCGGGGCCTATGGACGGGTCTAGGAATGACTGCGGGGTCCAACTGTTACGTACAGAGGATCATCTGATTACACGGAAGATATAATGGGCTATTTAAGGGATTAATCCCTATAAGTCAGCTGGCCCGGATGGGATTGTATCAGCAGAAATTCAATTGTTTAGTTAATCGTTAGAAGTGTCATGTAATTTATAAAACTAGTGCCATCTAGGTTTAAGCATTAGAAGTGTTTTGTAACTGTTTAGTTGTATAGGAGATTAATGTGGAACCGAACCGAATGTTCGTGTAGAATTTAGAATTTTCAGCGTAGTATATAAATACAGGTTCACTATACATAGTAAGTCAGTCTTGAGTGAGTCTTTGGAGAGTCTTTGTTAACACACGGTACGCGATAGAATAAAATCGAAAGTCAGTAGCGGGAATAAAATCCAGTGATACGAACTGGGTTTGACAAGGCAAATTCGTAAGAATTGGTGGCAGCGATGGTTTACAAAAATTAGAAGATGGGTGTCGAAGATTTAACGGTTGCAGAATTAAAGCAGCGTAATTTACCGACAGATGACCCGGATAATTATGAGTTCGAAGAGGTAATACAGGAAAAATTAGATGATGGACGTGAGATGGTGGAGGCAGTTCCCGGGCCGAAAGTGAATTGTGTGATTAAAAATAATGTTAAATGGTGTAAAGTGGATTAATATAATTGTGCAAATTACTTGTTTTTGTATTTTAGTGTTGGTGAATAATAGCGGAAAAATTATTGTGGAAAAATTTCCAATAGTGGTAAGGGTTCAGTAAATATTAGGAAATTAATAAGAGATTATTTCTGATATATTCGGGAATATTCCGGAAGTGGTGTAAGTTACAAGAATTGTTGTTGTAAACCATCATATTTATAACTAGATATATTCACAACCTATTGATAAGAACCGCATTTGACAGGGTAAATTCGTAAGTAATACAGTGATTCGTATAAACGCACTAACTTTTTCTCTTTTAATCATTTATTTCTTCGCTGTTCTTTCTCGATCAATTTTTTTTTTTATTCTCCCATTCCACAGAGGGTTTTTTGTATTTTGGTATTTTTTTCAAGGCAAACTACTTTTATTTTGTTTTGTTCTGCCCCCCTATTCCTGAATACGATACGAAAACGAAAATGCAAAATTCATATTTGAATTGAATCAGATTCGTACGATTCTAATTTAAAATTGAATAGGAATCTTATACTTTCGTTTTCGTGCTGCTCTCTCTTAAATAAAATTTAAACTAAAATGAGTCAAAGATGTCCTTGAAATATTTTTTATTTAATTTATGTTTGAGTTGTGCGATTGCACAGAAAATTTGTTTAAGTCGCAATTAAAACTTGTACCATAGATAAACGGGGAAAGAAACGAGAAAAAATCCGGTTTTTTACGTGTGCCATCAGCCATTATAGTTTATTGTTTGTCTAACGGGAACTTGCCTGCACTAAAAACAAAATATCAGTACGGCGAAATATACAAAATAAAACAAAAAAATCTTCTAGCAGTCAGTATTTGCAGAAACATTCGTTTAAACGCAGTACGTGAAAAGTGATTTTTTATTTAAGTTTTAATTTATTTTTAATTTTTTCATACATATTCAAAGGTAATTACATAACATACAGCAATTTGGAATTTTGTTAAAAAAATCATTTTAAGGACTGTTTTTTAGCAATGCCTAAAGGTAATCGCTTAACTGAGGCGGAGCAGTTATCGATAAAAATATATAAGGAGGAAGGATATTCCAACCGGCAAACTGCAACAAAAATTGGGCGATCTGAAAGCGTCATCCGCAATTTTTTATAAAAAGGCCCAAATTATCGTGTAAAAAGCCCAACAAAAGGCAGAACCAAGATCTCAGCATGTCAGACTCGACATGAGGCTACACGAAATCGGCTCTCATGCAAAGAGATAAAGGAGAAATTGGACCTTCCTATGACGACTCGACACATTGCCCGTATTTTGAGAAGTTCACCAAGCACTAAATTTAAATTGGGAAGTAAAACGCGTTTAACTGCCGTGCATAAGGAGAGCCGTCTCAAATTTGCTCGTAAATACATGCCGTGGACAACCGATTGGCAGAAGGTGATTTTTTCTGACGAGAAAAAATTTAACCTCGATGGTCCTGACTGCTACAGTTGCTACTGGCATAATTTGAAAGATCATGGAGTCATCAGGTGGAAACGTTACTTTGGTGGAGGGAGCGTAATGATATAGCCAGTAATAATAGTAATGATAATGGTAGCTTTTTTTTACTACGCAAGACATCCCATCTGCTTCATAACGACTCGGATGAACTCCCGTATGTACATGGATCTTTTGGAAGATGTTTTACTTAGTTACCTTGATGGTATTGATCACGAAAATTGCATATTCCAGCAGGATAATGCGTCTATCCATATGTCAAATGTACAGTGGTTTCGCGAGAAAAATTTCCCTCTTCTTGAATGGCCAGCTTGCAGTCCTGAATGCAATCCTATGAAGAACCTTTGGGGTATCCTGGCTGGCAAAGACTATGCAAATGGTCGGCAATTTGATAATGTTAATGACTTGAAAAGTACAATCCGTGATTGTTGGGCGAAAATTGATCTAGAAAAACTGAAAAAATTAGTAGATTCAATGCCAAATCTAGTTTTCGATGTAATACAAAATGGTGGAGGTCATACAAAATATTAGATAAATAAAAAACCAATTTTTTTCTTACTGGTGTTATAACACTCAATTTCCTTAGACGTATCACTTCATGCGACGTGACTATGGATCTTCCCGGTTACTAGATTTCAAAATCAAAATTTACTTAATAATTTTTAGCAAAACTCTCAATGAAAATTCTTTTAAATCTTAGTTGGCTGCATAATTTGAAATTTATTTTGTACTTTTTACGCTATTTGCCGTAGGCACTTTGCGAAACACACTTATACTTAATAAACACATTTTTATTAATCACTTGTTTTTTGTTTCGCAGAATATTTTGAATATTTTTCAAAAAGTTTAAAAAATCACTCGATCGATTTTGACTTGTTAGGTCATCATCAGGAGTATCTACTCGAAGATACTCCGGATGATGACCTAACAAGTCGAAATCGATCGAGTGATTTTTTAAACTTTTTGAAAAATATTCAAAATATTCTGCGAAACAAAAAACAAGTGATTAATAAAAATGTGTTTATTAAGTAATTATTTTGTAAGTTTCGATTTATTGGTCTAGTAACCAGAAAGATGAGTAGTCACGTCACTTGAATTGATGCGACTAGGGGAATAGGGGTGTTAATTATCTCGAGTGCGTTTATATGAATGTCTACCTAAATTTTAGGTTTTTCAATTTTATTAAAGTCAAATATTATAATTGTCATTAATTTGTTATCTTAACTACTTGTCTTAGATGAAATAGACAATTTAAGTTAATTAGAAATAATTAGATATGTCTGGGGGTAGATTCCGAAAAAATGACAATTTTTCGTGACATTTTGCTTATTGGTACAAGTCGTTGAAAATTTACGATTCGGATAAAATGATTTATGACGCATTTACAGCAGTTTACAGCAGCTGCATTTTTAAGTTAAGGTTTTTAAAATTATAAATACACATATTTTGTATGAAAACTTATGAGTCACGATAATAAAAAACAATGACAATATTATTAAAATTGTCAACTTATCTTTTGTCACATTTCGGAAAAGTCACTGCATGCTAATCGCGATTTAGTACTCACAAGTATTTGTAGCAAAATTGTACCAGAACTTTTAGTACAATGTCACAAAAAATTGTCATTTGTCACGTGATCAGAATCTAGGTCTTGGTTGTAGAAATATAATTAAAAAAACATAGTGCGTTTATACGAATGTCTATCACTGTATTATAGAGTCCAATTTTTATATTTAAAACATAGTGTTCTATTAGCTTTAGGAACGTAGATACCGAGGTTTTAGGTAGGTACCGGCAAAAAAACATCCATAAATCGCAGGTTTTTGGCATAAACAATTAAATAGCTTTGAAAACCCAGTTTACTAATGTGGTGTGTCGACTTTTGCTAATCAAAATTTAGAATTACCTTTTACAGCATCTTCCTGTGCCTAAAAACCAGAGTTTTTCGCAGTGAAAGCATGCACGCTTAAAGAAGCTAGTTTCTTAAGTAGAGCTACGATATTTCGAATAGAGGTGACGTTGATCGACTTAAATTAAAAAGAAATTAATAAAGTTTTCACAAAGCAACCAAAGCCCTACGGCAGAAATCGACCCAGAGTTGAAAATTTTTTGAAATTGTAAGAATTGATGATTGAGGAGAAAATTTCATTAGAAAGTAAAATAATTTGAAACGAGTACAATTTCTAAGAATACTGACAATACTTTCTACACAAACATTTATCATGGAACTTATTGCAAAGCAATTGATAAACATTTTGGAGCCTTCCAATGCAATGTTTATTATTCTTGTCATATTTCCATTACACGAGTACGATTACACATTATTTATCTAATAAATTTTTTAAAAGTGCAAATTACAACAGAGTCCTTAGTAATCTTTCGTCATTTATGACTAATGATAGATATAGTTATATGAATATTTTTAAAAACATAATAACACAAGTCAGCTGATCATATCCATGCGTTAAAATAATAATTATTTAATATTTTTACTCATCTGTGCAATTCATTTAAACAAACATAATTATATTTGTATGTATATTACAATTTTCATTTGATTTTCTACTGTGCCTCCTTTATGTTCTCTACACGGCCCACCAAAAATTTTGATTTACCCTTAGTTGAAATGCATTAAAATTATTGAATGAAGCTTTTAGTTTTTTTTTGTTTTTCTCGTTGCTTTGAATTTTAATTTTAATGTTTCCATCATCATCATCATCAACTACACAGAAATCCATTAAAATCCGTATTATATCGTAACAATTATAGTGGTTGCTGTACCACAAACTCGTATGTACATTTTACATATTATGTGGAGTGGTGAAAGTGTATACATGCATGATGTACATAATTTAGGCACATTAGCTAGCTAGACAGTCGCAAAAAAGTTTAATTTTAAAATTTTGATCTCAAACATGTCATTCAAACAGACCATTTTGTTGCTGTCATTTTATTGTGTTTGGTTTAGAACAATTAGATAAAATTAAAATACTATGTATGTGGTTTATTATGAAGTTTTGTGTGGCTGTTTAGCTATGCACAAAAAGAGCTTTTATGAAAGATTGCAGAATAGTATGTTGCGGTTTTTGCGGTTATTTTATTTTTATGGTATGTTGTGTCAATCAAAATAATTTGGAATAAGGATATACGCTAATAAAAATTTGGATATGCTTGATATGCCTATATAATATGTGTATTGACATGATGTCTTTTTGTTGTTTTACCACTGATTACAGAAAAAAGGACGTTAGAGTTATAAAGAGTTGTTTTGGATTTCGTCGAACAGTTAAAATAATCTGGGAAATGAATTTCGATAAATAAGTTTAGATAACCCCACTTAAAGATATCTATGAACCATCAATTATAACTAATTTAGATTATACTTATACTTGATGTTTCATGGAAACGATATTTTTAAAGAAAAAAGCCTCCGAGAACTCTTCGCCCTTGTAACAGGGCGAATATCTAAATCACAGGTAAAATATCCGAGATCCGGAAAGAAAGATAGTGACAGGACCAAAAATCGCGTCTCCTCCGATGTTTCAAACTAAGAAGAGTAGAGTTATAGGTATAATAAAAACTAAAAAATTAAGTCACGGCATATGAAACGGGAAGTGCCGAAACTAGCGCGTCAAACATACAGTAATATTCCTGTAAATGACGCTTAAATGGACTAATATTCTACAGTTAGAGATAATCATCTGAAATTCCATCTTAGGACCAATACCAAGGGTAGTGCTACGGTGTTGGCCTGGAATATGATGCAGCAAACAACGCAGCTAGAGCAATAATTCAATTGTTTCGTAAGATTGGCTCAGATGACATCACGTATATAAAAAACACTTATCAGAGAAATATTCCTGGAATATACGCAATGCAGTATAAAATTCTGCATCTTACTATATTCCAAAATTATGCGGGCCCAGGCCCTACCTGCATCCTCGACATAAATGGTTTATAGGAATAGGATGTTACTCACAGAAATAACCAGGGCGATAACCGCAGCAAAGTTATGGTCTAACTACATTGATAGGTTAGTTAAATTTTAAGTTAGTTATTCTAAAAATAACACACCTGCAGGTCGATTCTGGTTTTCCTATAGGAAAAGGAATTAGGAAAAATATTTACATAGCGTTTTAGGCCCTTTTCCTATTACCAACTTATTTCAGACTTAGGCTGTTTTCCAAACGGATACTTATTTCAGACTTATTAACTTATTTGACGCCATCTTGAATAAGTAAGTAAACCCATTCCAATTGAGTTTGCTTACTTATTTTGACATCGACATGAAAATATTGATTTGTTTTCATCGCAAAATTCTTCGAGGCATAATATTTTCGTTTACATTAATTTAATTATTTATTTTAATAAATTAACAATTATACTTGTGCAATTAAAAGGGTTGGCGACAATTTAAAAAGAAATAATGTTTAAATCTATAAACATTATATGATTTTAGGTACGATTCGGCTGGATTTTTATATTTCAATTTTCGTTTAGAAAAAGAAGTTCGAATGGGCCCCAGTTAATAGGAAAATATGTATATTGTTTATGTAAATATATATTTTATGTCTGTCTAATCAGTATTAATGGTTTTGTAAAGATAGAATGTGGTGCCGTGTGGTCTTGCTAGTTCTGTAGCTGACCTCAATTCATTTGTGTAAGACATGCATACATTACATAATTAGGATGCTATATCTTTTATGATAATCATTTTTTTATCTAATTTTGATTTTAATCCACAATGATCCATTCGTTATCTAGAAATAGATATTAACCAAATTCTAAAACTCATAACTTGAAATAAATTACAACAAAAAATTGACAACCAATTTAGATTTTTCGGCTAGAAAAGGACAGAAAATAAGTCACCTCGTTAGCTTACTTATTTGAATAAGTTAGGTTCCACAAATAAGTATTCGTTTGGAAAACAGCCTTAGACCGTGTCCCAAACACCGACTTATTTGCTTATACCGACTTATTCAAATAAGTCTGCTATCGAGGTGACTTATATTGAAAGAAAAAACTTATTTGATCATGTAAACAAGCAATATACATTTGATCATGTAAACATGAAAAATTCAACAAATTATCAAATATTATCAATAATTTTCAAACATTAATGATATAAACTATTAATACAATATTGTCTTAATAAATTAATATAATTAATAGATTTTAGAGATATAAAAATATTTTAGAGATATAAAGATCATTAATAGAGGTGTGCTTGCATAAAAAAATTGTAGCTTGCGCATTTCGCGCATCTCAGCTACAATAATAAATTTTCATCGTGTTTTAATAACTCAAGACACATTTTTATGTTTTTATTTATTAAATAATTCATTAAAATATATTATTTTTTATGCATTTTAATTTTTTTATTTTATTATTAAATAACAAATTCCTAAAACATTTGTTGTTTGCTAT
Source organism: Nephrotoma flavescens (assembly GCA_932526605.1). Taxonomy (NCBI): domain Eukaryota; kingdom Metazoa; phylum Arthropoda; class Insecta; order Diptera; family Tipulidae; genus Nephrotoma; species Nephrotoma flavescens. The sequence goes on along the minus strand of OW052220.1, from coordinate 69,181,248 downwards.
ATCTGTCAAAATAAGTCAGCAAAATCGTTTGGGACGACTTGACCGACTTATTCAAGATGGCGTCAAATAAGTAAATAAGTTTGAAATAAGTCGGTGTTTGGGACACGGCCTTAGTCTAAAATATGATTTTCTGGCCTACTGAGACATCATGTTTGATCTAAATTTTTATGATTTTGGAAATATTTTTTCCGTATCGAAATTGGATAGGAAAAATATTTAAAATTTAATTTTGTTTTTGAAAAAATGTACACCAACTGTCTACCATAGTATGCCAGAAAAAAAAATTGTCACAAAAACGCTATGTAAATATTTTTCCTAATTCTTTTTCCTATAGGAAAACCAGAATCGACCTGCTGGAAGGAAAAATTATTAGTTTCTTAGTTTGTGTTAATTAGGATAAGATATAGCATGTTCTAAATTTCATCATACGTATATATGTACAGCTTATATTTATACATATGAATTCTACCTAAAAATTCTACAGTCCATGAGGTCAAATATTAATTATATTTTACTATAATGTCGTAAACGTTTTATTTAAATAGCTACCTTAAAAATCCATTCACTCCTCCTAATTAGAACGGAACTATCTCGTACTAAGTAATATCCTAGTACGATCTTAGTGCACATTCTTAGTAAAAAAAAAATAAAAAATAAAAAAAAAATCAAATGGCCCATTCCACACTGCATTTCTTTTGTAATTTCTTTATTCCCAAGTATAACAAAACGAAAGTAAAAATTGAACATAGTATTTTCATTCGTTTTCATCCAAAATTAACGAAAGTTAAACTTCACATTATAATGATAGTGTTTGTAGCGTATATGTATACTGTGTTGTTACTACTGTATACTGTGTTATCGCAATTTTTCTTTCGTAGGAATGTGTATAGCGTGTAATGTACATGGTTTGTTTTTATTTTTCATGTTCACGACATGAGTTTGGTAATTTTATAAAATTTTGTTAAAAAAATTTAAAGATGTGCGTTAATTTAAATAAAATTACATCAAAATATATTTTATATCTATTCAAATATTGTTTTCATAAATTAATTAATTTCTAGTTCAGTTTTAAGTTTTTAGGTAGAAAACAAATGCGAAAATAATAAACTTGATGTGCAATAATCATAGTACCTATTTGGAAAATTATTTAAACTTCTAATATTACAATCAAAGAATAATTTCAAATTGTGTAATAATAAAAAATAATTAAAAAATTAACTAAAATATAATTTAGATTCGTATATAATATGTATATATGTATGTATATTTTTATACCGCAAATTTAATAAAATAAAAATATTCATTTTAAACCTAAATTTTTATTTTGCTCTCACATTTGGATGCCGCCATCTTTTTCTTCTAACATTTTCAAATATAGCATTTTACATTCATGCACAACCTCGCTCCCGCCATTTTGTTTTTTGTCTTTTCTGTTCACACATACATGTATACAATTCTCCTTTATCGAGTTTCGTTCAGTTTCGTATAATCGCGACACGTTTCATACGTTTTATTTTAATAAATTGCAACTCAAACTTAGAAAAATACTAGACTAAGTTTAGTACTTAAGTACGAATATCGCCAGGAAAATTGAAAGTAAAAATACTTGGATTTCGTCAAAGTAAGTCGTAATAAATTTTTTTTGCTAATTTTAACCCTTATTTTATATTAGAACACCAAATTTTTATATTGTTTTATTCTGCTCTCTCGAAAATAAAATTTAAACCAAAATCTACATCTCAAAAATGGCCTTCAATTTTTTATTTCATTTTTTTTTTTTATTTCATTGCATAAGTTTCTGAAACTTTGATCCGCCACATCTCAGCCCAGGAAGAACCTATCGGTGTAATTCCAACAGCTATCATTTTTTCTCACCGAACCCTAAAAGCATGCCAAATATCAACTTTCTACCTATTACTAGTTTTAAAATAAACAATTTGTAATCTGTAAAGCACATGCGAAACGTTCCGCATGCGAAATTAATCAATTCAAGTTCGGTAAAGCAATTTAAATTTTCAACATAAACTGCAAACCGCTTTCCGGTGAAAAGACCAATAATAATTGTCACTCTACAGTACACACTTTGCACCAAAAATGAATAATTATTCTTAATTATACAGAAAAGCGGCTGCAATTCCGGCTTAAACAGTCAAAGTGGATACATCTAAATTTTTTTCGCTCGTCACTTTTATTGAATTAATAATTTAATTTAAATTATTTTTTTGAGCAAAATAATTTGCAATGAATGCCAAAACTAAATAATTATTACTTTAACGTTTAAATTTTGATTTTCTAAGTGCTGGTGGTTTTGTGATACCTAACCTAACTTTATAATGACGCATGATAAACGTGACAGTTATGCTATTTGGAAAAAAACTGACGACAAAAATCTTGGATGGATCCAGTGTAATGTTTGTAAGTGCTGGTTTCACGGAGACTGTATTGTTCCGTCCAACGTGGAATTTAAGGATTTTGCGGAGAATCATCTGTAGTTTTGCGGCGGGTGTATTGCATCCAGTAATGTGAAGAATGATACCAAAAAATTAATCTTACGTGCTATTAATGAATTTAAAAAGGATTCCATTCAGGATAAGGATTCCCTTGTTGATAAAATTATTGGTAAAATGTGGCCGAGCATCGAAACGTTTGTGGATGCTAAAATTACTATGATTATGGATCACTTTACAAGCGTTATTGACGATCTGAAAAAGAAAATTGATTTCCTCAATAGTCGCCAAATTAAATCGGATAGTGCGACTGGAGAGGAATCTGATAATTTATGGTATTCCTAATGAGACAAACATTGTGGATTGTGGATTTGTTTGTCAAATTGCTAAGTCATCTACAAATCAAAAATTGTTCGCAAAATTCAATTGATGGCTGTTTCCGTTTAATCGAATTTGTCCGGTTATTATACGCTTTTCTAAACCGGCAATTAAATGGGAATTCTTCGGGAAATATCTAGCTATTATCAAGAAGGGTAACCTACAGTCATCAGCTATTTATATCAATGAACACTTGGACAAAAAGACTTCGGGTCTCTTCTTCGTCACGAGACAGCTCAAGAAAGCCAAGCAAATTAATAACGTTTATATTAGGAATGGAGCTGTGATGATAAAAAAAATGAAGGATGACAATCTCACCATTGTGGACTCCAAAGTAAATGAATTTATGCTTTATGTTTTTATTGCCCTTTTTGCAATTTATGATTTTTTATCATTTATTATTGTTTTTATTTCTTTTTTAACTACTTTTGTTGTGGTAGAATATATTATTCTTTATTTAAATTTTGTATCAGTCAACTCAGAATTAATGATTTAATTAATTTTAACTTCAATCTTTTCCATTTGCCAGATGTTGTTTTTTATAAAGTGCTTATTTTTTATTACCATTGTTTTCATTTATGTATTGCGCTAGAAATTGTATTTTGTTTTTGAAGATTTATCATTTAAATGTAAATTCCATTCCAGCCAAATATGGGAAGTTGCTAGTGCTATTCCGTAATCGCTCGTATCACATTATTGGTATTTCCGAAAGTTGACTGAAATCTCATCACACCAACAAATCGGTAAAAATTGATGGGTATAAGATGTATCGTCGAATAGAGCCATGCGTGGTGGTAGTGTCTGCAAAAATTAGTATCGTTGATAGAAGGACTTGCTTTAATCTTGATCATCTTGTTTTGGAGTGTTGTCTAGGTTGTTATAAACTGGCAATTGGTGTTGGGTATATTCATCATAAGGGGTTGCCGTTGGATGAGCTGGATTTGGTATTGTATTCTCTAAATGAGAATACGATAATATAGTATTGGTGAGAGATTTTAATACTGACCTCCTCAAATCTTCAGAAAAAATCCCTAATTGCCAAATACAATCTCTCTACACACCTCAAATAAAGCCTACCAGAGTTACTGAAAATGGTGGTTCTCTCATTGATTTAAATCTGGTAAATTTTTCATGTCATAGTAATGGTTTTTTTCAATATGTGGTGGTCTCTGATCACGAAATGGTGGCGGTCAAATTGAATTTTAAAATAAATTGTAAACATAGGCAGACTTCGAAAATACTGGTCTTATTAGGCTTTACGATTCTGATGATGCTGATATTTAAGTCGATATCATGAATAACGAACTGCTCTTTCTTATGAATAAGCACATACCATTTGTAAGACGTAAGATTAATTATAGTAAACCACCGTGGATGTATAGTTATGTCTTAAATATGCTTCAGATTCACTCATTAGCCTATAAAATTTGGAAGTTCAATCCTAATATTGTGAGCTAACGTGTACTTAAATATTATGATAAAATGATTAAAGGTTTGATTAACGGTGCCAGAATACGTTTTTATCTGAATAAATTTGATCTTGGACTCAGTTCTAAAGCACTCTGGAAAAATCTTAAGGATGACGGTTTGTGTAACTCTATGGATGAAAGTTGTTTGGATTTATTCGATTCTGAAAGTTTAAATTCATTTTTTGTACAACCAATTCAACGACATTTCTAGGTTATTTATGTATTGTCTCCATCATATGTTTACTGATGACGTCCAAACTTTCCAGGAACTGACTCGTTCTGATGTAGGAACAACTAATGAGGGAATTGGGAAGATTAATGATTACCTAAAAGATTGATCAATCAATGGGCTTGTACCAATCTATTATTTCTTAATGCATCCAAGTGTAACGTGCGCCTTCGTCCTTGTATGACAGGCTGTACGGGCGTAGTATTATATTATGTATTCAAGTAAATTACATAATGTACGAATGAAATTGAAAAAAAAAGAAATAAAAAGAGAGACGAAGAGAGTTTTGTAAATTGCGTTTTGTTGTTGAATCGGGAGTCAAATTTTGGATTTTGGTACGAAGAGGTTGACTGATCCATATTATAGCGGTGCAAAGTATTTGCTTATATATTGTCAAATTATAAAAAAAAAATAAAAATAAGTTGAGTGAAAATTAAAATTGAGTTTTTGAGTTAAACGATAAGATAACCGGGGATAATAAAAGTAAATAAAAGTTAAATTAAAAATTGTTTAACTTTAAAACGAAACAACGAAAAGAAAAAAACCCTATACAGCAATATACTTATCGTCGGCTATACATAGTTAAGTCATTATTAATACGTTGGATCGACTTAATGTAATTCAAATAGCCTCGAGGACATCGGCCGCTAACATCAATAGTACACTCCATCACTAACTTGCGGTCAGCAATCTACCCGGTGTGAATTATATTCGAGAACCAAATCAACCGATGGTGTATCAGTACCAGGTGACATAAAACGGCATGGAATAGTGGGATCCTGGAAAAAAAAACCGCGGCCTTCAACCATGCTGCATTGGTCAATTATAAGGTACAACAAAATTTGTCTTTAGCAATTTATATTTATATGAATTTTTATTAATGTTTATGATTGGATCTGTATATCCCGTACGGTTATTATTGCTGTTTCCCTTTGTATTATATTATTCATTGTGACCTTCTATATTATTCATTGTGAAATTTAATTTTCAAATATCTTGTAAACTTACACCATTATACCGGGATTTACGTCTACAATTCTCGGTCGTCTTCACAATTATTTGCAAGATTCACTTCGTTCATCTGTGTACGGGATAGGAGATATGATGGCTTAAGTAGTTTCGTGTGGGGAGGTGAAAGATGGTAGACGCGTTATGATTGTAAGGTCGTGAGCATCCCACGTTACAAGTGGGCTAACAGTAATGACGGTTCGGATGCGTTAGATTTAGCGCCACAAATTTTTAATGTCTTTGTTTGAGTGAATTTGCACTTGTAAATTATAAGTAATCCGTTGCCAGTTTTATTGCCGCTTTATAGGACCCGCCCTAGCTGACGCTCCCGGCATAACATAGCCAGCATGTGCGTGCAGGTAATAGTACAACGGTTACACAAGTCACTATGAATTGTTCAACAAGATCATAATTGATGGTAAGGAATGGGTACAAAGGGTCGATTGTCGAAGGACCGAATGTCGAAGCACCGAATGTCGAAGCGCTGAATGTGTCGATGGGCCGAATGTGTCGAAGCGCCGAATGTCGAAGGGCTGAATGTCGAAGGGCTGAATGTCGTCAAAGTGCCGATTTTTTTTTTGTTTTTAGAAATATAATTTTTTAAATTTGTTGTTTTAAGGAATATTTTGTAATTTTTTTTCTATTAAACATAAATGAATTTCTTATTCGATTTTTAAAGCAAAGTAGCTGGCATCTGAAGGATATTTTTTTAACTAGAGCGAATGGTGGTATAAATTTATTTATATGTCAAATTGCATAGTAAAATATAATGTCTTAAATCAGTAATTTGCAAATTAAATTAATTTGAAAAAAATATATTTACCAAAACAGTTAGTGTTAGTTGCATTACAGCCCAAATAGTACAAACATAAAATATTTCGACCAAGTTTTTTAAATATTCATTAAAGATTTTGTATTTTTCTACCCGTGGTACTTTGCTTGTTTAAATGGATGAAAAGATTTACTTCCCATGGCTGGTTTTTGAGGTTTGACGATTGCAATAAAATACTCGCAGTTTTGAACATGTTTTGAGTAATTCCTTCATTATGTTTCTAGCCTGATAAACTTTCCGCCACCGCAATAGTAAATAATGACTGATATTTAAATATCAAATTTTTCAGAAGACATCATAGAACAACAATTACAATTATAAAAACAAATCGGCACTTTCAAGCTGATTTCGGTAATTAATTCTGGATTGATTTCCTAAAATTAATATATATTTATATTTCATGTGCTATTATTATTAATTTATTATGTATATTCTTCTGCGGTGTAATATATTGCGAAATAATAATAAATTCAAATTAAAACTTGCACCATTTTCCTATACGATTTGACATATAAATGAATTTACACCACCATTGGCTCGGGCGACTACGACGCCTCTAGCGACGCTTTAAAGGCGAATACATTTATGTATTTTACTATTTTTCATCTTTGGGTGTTCATGAAATTCCACGTATCCGTTAGCGATACATTTTGGTGAAGGAAAATTTTATCATGCGCCACCTGAGACATTCGGTCCTATGTCAGCCTTCTGATAATAGGTATATGGTACCAAAAATAACAAAAAATAATTAAATTAAATAAAAAAATAAAAAAAATATATAAACAAAAAAAATCGGCCTTTCGACCCATTCGGCTCTTCGACACATTCGGCCCTTCGACATTCGGCCTATCGACATTCATTGCTTCGACATTCGGCTCTTCGACACATTCGGCCCTTCGACACTCGGCCCTTCGACATTCGACCCCTCGACACATTCGGCCCTTTGAAATTCGACCCTTCGACATTCGGCCCTTCAACATTCGGCGTTTTGATATCATACCGATGGTAAAAATATTTCGTACGTTGTCGTTCAGTTTGTTAAGAATTTAGGTCTTTTAAAGTCATGTGATCTAAATTGGGATAAGCATATTTGAATAATTTGTCTTAGCATGTTTGGTACTTTGTGGCTAGTTAGAAGCAAACAGAAAGGCATTCCTGGTTCTACCAGGTAATTTTTAGTTAGTTCATTAGTCTTGAGTCAATTACTCTATTGCGATAAAATTTTCTCGGATATGAACACTTTTTTAAAGGGTAAAGTTGTTAGAGTCTTTATTAGCTGTGTGCGATATACATATTTATATTTTTGGGATACCCCTTCAGAATTACTTAGTTACAGAGTTGTCCTATTTATTTTCAAAATATTAAATTGTTCGGATTCTCCCAGATACATTAAGTTAAAATTTAAGTTTTCTATTTCCTATAGAACCAGAGTACTAATTATACCGTCATACAATACTGGCTTTATGAGTGGTCCGCTTTCTGTAAGAGGTGCTATATTATGGAACAGGCTACCTTTGAAAATAAGTACGGCTGGGCCTGTTAAACAATTTTATAGGATGTCGGTTTTGATCGCCCTTGCTTCATAGCTAATTGCGATTTGTATTTTAATCACCAGATGTCAGATACTTTGTAGGAAATCGCGAATCCAATTGTAGGCTTATTTTTTAATTCAACCCGAGCAAAGCAGACATTCCCCGGTTATTCTACATCAAACACACCACATGACCTGACATACATTTCAGAGCAAGGCCCCCTTTTAACTTGAGTTATGTTTTTTTAGCGAAGTGAGCTATATTTACTTTGCAAAGCCGAAATAAGTAAAACTGAATTCTGTAGCTTAGCTCAAGCCGCTTGTACGTCCTAATTTTTTCAATTTCTTTATTTAAATCTCTGGAATAGAAACATGGCTAATTATTTATCTCCTAGGCGAAAATAAAACATTTAAACATATTGCATTACACAAATGCAGCTGATCCTGAGATTTACCTACAATAGTTCTCTTATTTGAGTTTTGGAAACCAAAATTGAAAATGAAAACTGTAAAGTGAAAATATAGCTCGTGAAGAACCGAGTATACACGGTGTAAGCACTATTTATAAATAAAAACGCAGAATGAAAAGTTAAACTCAGATTGATTGATTGATTTGGCCAAGTACTGGACAAGTTTCCCGGATGAAACGCCTGGCCTCTTCCTACAGCATGTTTACACATAACAACAGGAAAGGATAGGAAAGCAATCTTTTTTGTTAGGACGGAACTCCCGCTTGTATACACCTAGCGATCGTATCGCACAATTCTAATCAAATGACTTCTTTAAAACAGTAACCTATGTTTATTATTTCACATGCATCCGGAGATTACCCGAAATTTATTTTAAAATTAATACTTTCCGACTTCCCTAGCACTAGCTTACTAATAACAGGCATGAATTAAAGTTAGTATACAATATATATGGAAAGTTTCCGCAACCCCAATCATTGGTCGCTTTTATCATAATAATTTAGTGAAGAGCTTTGTGTACACCAGTCTGAGCACGAAGTGGGTTTTCTGAAACCAGAAATTATTTATATGTGATTATTTTGAAATACATATTATGTATTGATTTAATGCTGCAATCAGCATCTCTCATGAACCTAGAAGCTGTGCGAATGAAATACAAATTCTACAATATCAAAGAAATAGCGAAAGCTTTAACATTTGAAGTCTTCCGAGGTACACAGCATTAGACTTTACAAAATATTTTCTTATGAAAGTTGCCGATAGATTCATCATCGCTTTAATGCTAATCAATTATTAATTCCTTTTTCATTTACGCGACCAACACCACTTCTACAGTTGTCACACTTGCCCGGTGAACCAAATAAGGCATGCGGCTTTGAAGGTCGAGTAGGAACCATAATTAAAGCAAAACAACTTGCACAACTATAATCAAATTTAGAAAAGTGCTCTTTAATAGCAGCGGTCCTTCTCGTCTTCTCGTAGATAGTTCATACACAACAGTTGTAAAATCTGTCTAGAAGTGTTGTTCCATATTTTAATAAATCAAAATCCTGCCTGGAGGTGCGAGGCATCGATCCCCGTACCTCTCGCATGCTAAGCGAGCGCTCTACCATCTGAGCTACACCCCCTCACAATGACATTATTCTAACATTTACAAGTTTGAGAACTATGTTTACTCGTTGTATTATTTACGTAATTGTTAAAAATTCATTCATTTAATGTTGCACACTACATCTGCATTGCATAAATGTTGCATGCAACTTTTTCTTTTCATGCGAAATTTTTCGCCTTTACTTTTTATATCATAGGGGGTGTAGCTCAGATGGTAGAGCGCTCGCTTAGCATGCGAGAGGTACGGGGATCGATGCCCCGCACCTCCAATGATTTTTGTCGAGAAAAAAATTTAAAATTTCTAATAAAATTAATTATAATTTTTATTAAGTATTAACGATAATTTTAAAAGTCGAAAGATGATATGTCTACAAAAATTACGCAAGATATCTTATATCTATTGTGAATGATAAATTTTGATTAAATTTTTTAATCTACGTTGCGGCTCGGCTTCGTGTCCTATATGACCTGCAGTGACACACTGTGCCCAAATACTAAGTGTAGCAAGAGTAAAGCGAACTGTTAACCCACAGCTTTGTTAATGTACCTGGGTTTCGATAAAATCGATAAAATATAACGGATTCCAAATGCTTCTAAAAGTCGAATAATAAAACAAAACCTCTAGATTAATTTGCTTCCATAGCTTTTATTTCTGCTCCATTTGCCCGTCTCTGGACCGGCGGCCAATCCAAATCGATGCCCATAACATCCAACGCCATTATATCCATATTCACACCAATAATTGATGAAAAATTTGGCGACGTACGTCCAAAATCACTATGAACCAATTCTTTAATATAGGTTCCTGCTTGTGTGACCAAATCAATAATTAACATTTCATTTCCCGTCTTTGCATCTTTATAGTACTTTGGTGTCACACTAAATATAGTACGGGGACGAGATAGTAGTGGTCGTCTATGTAGTACTCGAAAAGGTGTCCATTGGTGTGTAACAAACCCATCCGGTAAATCCAGCTTCTCTAGCATTTCAACAGTTATGGTCGCGTTCACTTTACACAAAGCTCGATAAATTTTCTTCTTCGTTTCTTCACCCGATTTAATATGAAATAATTCGTCCCGTTTAACCATTTGCAAATCAGATACTGTAACCCCTTTATCCAAACTATTAATCCTAGTTTCCAGTTGCGATGCTACATGGCCGGGTAAATAAATTTTACGTGAATCGAGAATTTCTAAAACAAATGGACGACCATTTCCTAAACATCGGACATCCACATCCTCACGCCCGCTCGATGAGAATATAAAATTATCGTATTTTACTTCAAAATACGATTTCACCCCTTCCAGAATCAGCTCCTGAACACTGTCCTCCATGACACGTTTGCCTTCGATGACCCAGGGGGTTTGACTTAAGCTACGCGAAAATTTACAATATCTTCCTGCCATAAATACTGTAGGTCCAGTGAATGTGATTTTATCCAACCTAATGAAAACATCTTTGAGATGGTCCAAATTGGGAAATATATTTTTAAACACGTCCATTGATATTTTTTCAGGGATAAATTCTCGATCAAATATATTCCGGGTGATCAATTCATGTGCTCGACCTTCTTTGCGATATCTATTATGAAACACATCTGGCCGAACGGATAGTAGCTTAACAAGTTCTGCATTCTCATTATCGGCCACCAAATAGACATTCACGAAAAGTCCATTCTCATTATATTCTCGTTTCGTGATCTCACAAACTCGCGGCAATAGCATATTTTTAAATACATCTTTTAATGACAGATCAGCTAAATGCTTTTTTGATACGGTCCCTGGAAACCGTTCCAATAATGCAATCCACATCGAGAGTTGGCTCAGATTCAATATGATTGGGAACTGGATTGCTATCACAATGTAAGGTGTATCGTACACCTCAAACTCATTACATTCTTGTAATTTTTGTAAAATTGATTCAACAAACGTTGACTTAAGTATATCCAAGCAGGACGGGCATTTTTCATTATTGTCTTCTTCAAAATCGATGTCTTTCTAAAAATTAATAAACACCGGGGTAAAGAAATCAACATAACCTAAAATAATCCAAAAGAGCAATTTTCTACTCACCGCTTTCAATATTTCAAGGCACAATTCATAATTTTCTTTCCAACCTTTTAAAAATCGGGCACAGCAAGTATTACAACAGTTCTGGGATTTTAAAAACCCGTAAATTTCTCTATCAGACATTTTTATCGATTGTTTTGTTTTCGCCCAGCATGGAATTTTGACAGTTCCAAAAGTTACGTATATGTTACGAGTCGAGTCGAGTTGCGTTTGACTTCAGGCCCCTACCGTTTGTGTTAATAGAGTTGACATCGAATTCAAATAATCATCATTTGCAAATCAAAATTCGGGTATTTAAAATACGGAAAAAAATTTCTCAACATCATATTTTACGCACGCTTTCGAAATCTCAGCATAAATAGTGAAATGTTGTACATAACACATATATACGTTTAAAAACAAATTTTTTATTAGTCGGGTCGAGTTACAAGTTAGCTCGACTTTAATTGCTCAAATTGAAATTGGTCGACATTCGAAATATCAAAATATTTGGTGTGGCAACTCTAATCAAATGTCAACTAATGCCATGCTCTCTTCCAAGTTCCAGTTACTGTCAAAATTACAGTGTTTAAGTTGACTTTGGTATATATCTTTTCGTATAAGTAGAACAAAAAACTAATGAGCACACAAAAAGGAAATACCGAACGTCGGAATCGCCCACAAAAATATAAAAATCGCCATGCATTCAAAAATAATTTGTACGACACAACCCCTCAAATCAAATTCATAAATTCGATCCAAGTATCGGAAGTGTGCCAACATTGTAAAGATGTTATAGAATGGAAAATTAAGTACAAGAAGTATAAACCACTAAAACAAGCCAAAACATGTATCAAGTGTTCTCAGCGCACGGTCAAAAAGGCGTATCATGTGATGTGTTCAAGCTGCTGCCGAGAATTAAGATGCTGTGCCAAGTGTACGAAAACCGCATCGGAAACGGTTCAAATAGAGCCGCGCGGGCCGACATCAAGCGAGCAAATGAAACTGAAATCAGAGCTGGATCACTTGTTGAAAACGCTGTCGGAGAGGAAGCGGCGAACGTTTTTGCGGTTCATGAAAAAAGGTAAAGACAATGTCGAGGATGGGGTAACTAAAGAGGACGCCAAGTTTGTGCCACATACCAAGGATGAATTAATCGAGAAAATCAAAATGATCAGCTTAGAGGAGGAAAATGAACAGGATGCTGAAGATGACGAGGATTATGATTCAGACAGCGATTTTGATGGTTTGCTAAGTGACGAAGGGGAAAGTGATAACAGTGAGAAATAAAAGATGGAAATTAGATAATGTTTTGGTTTTTATTTTAAACAGCCCCTATTTAAAACTATGTAAAACAATCTTAAATTCATTCGATAGCGAAAAATCACTTAATTTTGAAATCTAACCGCCTTATTACACTTAGAATAATGATAATGACATGTCCTTAAAAACGACATGATTTGGTTGGTTCAGTTTCTGGAACTAATGATCAATTTAGTTATAATTTCCTGGAAACCATAAATTATCAAAACGACCTTAAATAAATAACTACGACTTCTCCGCCACTTTTATTGTATGTACATACAGAGGTACATAGCTTGCTATGTTTAGTGGTGTCACACTACTCATAGTTCCTGAGAACCATAAAAAATCGTAGCGCCATTTTAACATAACGAACCTCTTGGTTCTTATTAAAAATAAATATGTGTAAATTTTTTATCTATATAGACGCGCTCCAGTTGACATGCTTCATATCGTTGTTTGGTTTAATTTTGAAAATTGATGTAATGATGTTACTTACCTTACGTCCATCGCTTTTGTAGCCAGTTTCAATTTATTATCGAATTTCACTAATACCAGGTTTCCATCGTCGATAGCATAATAGAATAATAGTATAATACTATTTTACTATCAAGCACTGTTGGTTTTCCATCGCACGGTTTGAAATAAGCTTATTCGAAATGAGCGTTTGATAAAAAGGATATTATTAGTTTATTTGACACGTATTATGTAATAATAATATACAACGATAATCAGCCAACAAATTGTTTCTCATTGCAACGAGAAAATATTAAAAATGGTAATGGATAAGCTAGAAAAATTAAATTTATTTTTACACTGTTAAATTTGTAACGTTAAAAATAATATTTGCTACGTATTATAATTTGATAGCTAGTATACTGAAATATTTTAATAAACTATTATACTATCAACTTTGGTTTTCCATCGTAATACTTTAATATTATAATACTATTATACTTGTATACTATGACGATGGAAACCCGGTATAATACTTTTATTTTATTTTAATAAATCGACACAATTAAAATTACTTTGATTGCAAGGAAAAATAAAAAGCAGGGCCCTTATTCTTTTATACGATACGAAATCGATCGAGAGTACTACTTACGTTACGCCTAACGCCATTTTCGTTCGAAATTATAAATTTGGATCAAATTTTTTCCCCAACGAACACGCAAAAAAATCTCGGTTTGGATTTGAACTTGTGAAAATAGAAAATAAAATTTATATAGGATATGTTTACTGGGCATATGAACGATGCTGATTATATTCAAAAAATTTAATAATTCACAATTTGTCTTTAAAATATGATTTTTATTTAATAAAACATAATTAAACGTAGAAAAATATAATCCAAACGTTATTAACGTTTTCCCACTCAAGCCGGCCGAATTCTATTGTAAGCTGTAATAGAGCTGGTTTTAAGGCCTCTCTGGAATTCTAGGAAACGAGGGAGCGTACAGATAGCACGATCGCTGGTGCAAAAGCCTGTGTATTGCCTATTTCTAAGAGACACTTAAATAGAAGAATCATGGACTGTGTAAAACAATCACCAACTAAACAGGTTGAGAAATATCGCTTCGGGTGTGAAAAACTGAAAAGCGTCTTAGTTTAAAAGTCGAACATCTAGATGGAGTAAGCACTCAATCAATTGAAAAAAATAGTGAAATCTCCAACGAACACTTGCAATTTCTGCAACACAGCGAGAAAGCATTTACTCTTCACATGTAACTTAATACTCACTTTACGTGATAGGCTAGTTGACTGAGATGCACAATATATTTAAAGGTCGCAATTCACAGGGATGTATTCTCAGTCCACTCTCCTACAAAAAACTAATATTGTTGCTGAGTTTTGATATCCACTGAATTGAGCAGTATTTTCAGCTTATATTTCGGCAAGTGAAGTGTTTATCAGCTTTTGTTGGAATCTAACATCACAGAACACATTAACTTGAAGTATAATTAGACGCGAAGACCGGCAACAAAGGTGAATAATACCAATGGATTTTATTTTTCAATACTCAATAGACAAATATGACTCGAGACTACTGTTTACCTGGCAAAACGCTAGAGAACACGGAGAAAATGTTAGCTAAATAATTCGCGTCAAGCTGAAGGAAATAGAAAATAAGAATCCTTCTCGTTTGCCGCATATGATGGTAGGGTCACATGACAGAAACTGACACCTCTATTCTCTTAATCGTGTCATTTTATACGACACGACAACTATCGTGTCATCTATAAAACTTTATTCTCTTAGTCGACTGAAGTGACGTGAGAAAAATACATAATCTTAAACCTACATTTTGCCCCCCTCCATGCTTGTACCGCCTAAAAAATTAGCACGACTACAAATCTCACCTCGCTCGGGTGACATGAAACTTTTTAAATGACTCGGAATACCATTGTTGTCACTTCAATCGACGATTGTCGCTGCAATCGTCTAAAACAACATGAAAAAATGATTGTCGTAAGAAGCGACAGGTGACACGACTAAGAGAATCGGAACGTGAAGTTATATATGAAGAAGTTAATCCTTGTAAAGAAACTTCTGCCCTATACGATATTTAAAAAAATCCAGTTTAACAACTAAATTAAGGGTTCTTGACACCTGGCGAGATGTATCCTGCGAGGACAAACATAAAACAATTAACACTTTGAAGACGGATGACGTGAATTCGCGTTTTTTATTTTTCAACCGTTGGAGACGGGAGAGGTAGATTCACGTCATTTGGAATTTCAAGCAACATCGTATAAACAACTGCAATTATACGTAAATAAAACATTACAACGAGTGCTGTGTGCACTAGATAGATGAAAAATAGATAACCGTTATATTCAATTCAGTGTTAAAAAGAATTATCACCTTTTATTTAAATAATTTCATCAAAATATTTGTGGGAATTCATGCTGCATGCTTTTCATCACATACTGTAGCCCATTCCAGTAGCCACCTACCCAACCAGTAGATGTGCATCCTTTGCAGCAGTTATGACGAGGAATTAAGCACTAAATCACCATTGTAGTGCACCATTAATTGTAGCATTGCAGTGCCCTGTTCGTAGAGGTATATGTTAGCTATCTACTAAGATCGTAGAAACTCGATCTATAATAGAAAAAGATAAGTTTGAAATGATTAAATAAGTTAATCCACAACTTCAAGAAGTGATAGTCAAGCGGGTTGTATGTGGCACAACATGGCCTACAAAACAACGAAGAAATCCATAAAGCACCATCTATTGGCGTAATTGTGGAAATGCTATTAGCTCATGTAATGAACCTGTGCGTCGTCGAGCGACGCGTATTCACCGTATTTCAATTTTTGTATCTTGTTTCTCACCGGGAGAAGCACAATACTAAAATTGAAATACGGTGACGGGGACGATACTCCTAACGTTACATATTCTCACCTAAAATGTCTTGGCGCCACCAAGTGAGAATATACGTGACTGTGTGACCAAGTGAGAATATAATTGTAACTTGGTGTCGCCAAGAAATTTTATGTGGGAATATGTGAAATTATTCTTTAACATACGGTGGAGGCGCGTCACTCGATATGACGTGTAGTTAATATTCATATAAGGGAGTTCGACGACGCAACCTCACAAATACTAACTACAAAGTGGTCTCATTTTAAAGATTGGTAAAAGATATACGAATACCACTAATTTTAAACAGCTAATTCTAAGTAGGGCGAGGTAGCTTCTGTACTGCAACAAATGACGTTCCGTACAATTTAACTAACTTTAGTGTTAAACTCATCATCTAGCACATTTTAACCGTACAGTACTACAAAGAGCTGCAGACATCAATAAAAACAGTCAAAATACTACCAGAGGTAATAATACCTCGCGATCCTGGTCGATTTATGCTTTTATACAACTTGGTATCTTGAAGGGTGAAATCAGTAGAAAATTGTCGTGTTTCATGACACCCATTGTTCCAGACTAGTTCAAATTTTATATGGAAAACCTGATCATTATGAAAAAAAAAATACAAATCGAATTAAACGAAAATGTGACGTCAAATTCATTTTTTTATACTTAGTGTAAATAAATTCGGCCGTGTGTTTTATAAATTTTTTAATTAAGACAATTATAGTTATTGTTTTTCAATATCAATAGATATATTTACCAAGATGTAAGTTGTAAAATAATTTACTACAAATACCATGTGTATTTTAATAATATATAAAATTGGTTTGACATGTCCACAACAAATGGACGATTCATTTCATAATGGCAATATTTGAAGCGTATCGAATATTTCGAAAGCGAATAATGTTTCATAATAGACCCCTGCTTGCAGTTCTAAAATCACTATTTTGAAATTCGTTCAACTAGCATTTATTATGCTACTATCAACGACTATAAAGACACGAAAATTTCAGTTTAATTTTCAATGAAACAGGAAATCACTAAAGAGAAAAAATAATTTGTCATTGCTCTTCTGATTACAATAATCCTGTAAGTGATTTTGCGAAACCAGACAAGGGGACAAATAATAAAACACGTGGAGTTATTGGCGTTGAAAAAATCAGAAAAATTTTTGGTTTATCATAAAATTAATTTATTTATAATTAAAAATCGAATAAAATTTGTGTCTGGTTTATACAAAAATAAATTATTCTAAGCATTCTAAGTTACCGTGGTGGTTTGCCATATATGTATTTTGTCTGCATCCTAAGTATCAGTGCTGCCCAAGTGAGTTATGCACAAAACAAACAAAAATTTTACAGAAAATACTTCATTTGCGACCTAATTTTAATATGCTACTCCATGGCCACGGTCAACAATTGACGGTTGGATGGTACGGGGTTAGTGCTAGTAGATTGTTTGAGCTAAATTTAAATAAATTTATAACGTTTAGCTAATTATTTTATTTCGTGGTAGGCCTCAAACTCTGGGGGCCTATTATGAAACATTATTCGCTTTCGAAAAATTCGATACGCTTCCAATATTGCTATTATGAAACAAAACGAATCGTCCATTTGTTGTGAACCTGCCAAACCAATTTTATATACATATTATTAAAATACATACGTTATTTGTAGTAAACTATTTTACAACTTACATCTTGGTAAATATACTTATCTATTTGATATTTAAAAACAATAATTATAATTGCCTTAATTAAAAAATATAAAAAGACACGACCGAATTTATTTAAAAAAATATGAATTTGTCGATTTCGAATTATTCGATAGAACACAAAATCATAATGCGAAAATACGCCACGCATCGAATTTTACGAAATCGAATAAGAGTCACAATAGACCCCCCCCCTGCTTTGGCATTCGTCAATTTCCAAGTATGAAACAAACAGCGAGAAGACCCAAAGAAAACCGAATTAAACTAAAATATCGCTTTTCCTGCCTGCCATCACAATTGTGTGGGCAACGCAAAATTATCATGTCAAAAATTTATTTTGGACCAACATCACATTTGTGAATTCCACTTAAATCATTTTCGTCCGAAAACGCACTATAACTGTAATAATAGTAAAATAATTAATATGTTAACAAAAACAAATAATTAATATGTTATATAATTTATATGTTATTAAATTATAATGTTTTTTTCAAAAATAATTCCGATTTAACTAAGATCCGTTAAAATCCGGGAGACATCACAACCTGTCATTTCTTATACACACATTTGTGTTGGTTGGACTTAAATAAAAGCAAATAATTTGTTTGTCTGGTAGGAAAAGGGATATAATAACTCTGGGGCGGTATGTTGTACCATCATTCATGATGTATCATTTTCAACAAGCAAAAATGATACAACTTTCACTTTTTCGATTTGACTTTTTTCGAATTCGACTTTTTTCGATTCGAAGTGATGGTATGTACAACATACCGCCCCTGATCTATCAACAACGAAAATTCATTCAAATTAACAAGGGATTCTTCAAATTTTTGTCAACTCGAGATCAGGTTCTGATTTTTTCCGCCAGATGGATTTTCACATCTCACAAAAAACCGCTATTAGTATTAAACATAACTTAAGATTTTACTCCGTCCGTATCCGATAGAACAAAATATAGAGAAATTACTCAGGGGGTAATAGCCCGATTTTTTTCGATTTCGTAAAATACGAAATCGTAAATTCGATCCGCCGCGAATATTTCTATTATGAAATTTTTGTAAAATTTAAGATGCTATTTTGTGTTGGTTTTAGTTAAATAATAAAAAAGTTTCAAATTAATTGTAATAAATTAAATTAGTCAATTATTATAAAATAATTGAGTAACTTACATTTTAAAAAGTAATTAAAGAATTTGTTATAATAAAAAAATAATAAATACATTATTGTTTTCGTAAATACGATATTCGACCTATAGGTGACGTCGAATTTTGACATTTGTTTTCGTAAAATTCGATTTCGATTTTTTTTTAGATCATAATAGGACGGATTTTACTTTACGATGTTCGAAATTTACGAAAGCAAAAAAAATTCATAATAAGAATTTTCGCGGCGGATCGAATTTTACGAAATCGAAGAAATTTCATAATATTCCCCCTGGTAAATTTAAAAGTTTTAGATGAAAATCTAGTAAAGTATCTCAGTAAATTTAAAAGTCTTAATCAAAGCAACCGATCAATATATATTACCAATAATGTCGCTATAATTACTATTTAGATTTACATAAGCAATAACGAAATTTTGTTGGGTCTTTTTGTTATGGTAAAATTAAATAATAAAAATAAAACACAAAAATTCCATTTTTTGATCAAAACAATATACATTTGTAATTAAATAATTAATTATCTTTATAATAAAAACATTTCAAAATTTTATAAATTAAAATAATAATAAAATATAATTAAAACTACAACTAAAAACAAAATAAAATTATACATTATTACTTCTTAGTTTATTCATTAGTTCTTTATTTATTTATTTGCATGATCATCATAAAAACTTAAGATCTAAAACTAAAACAAACAGAAAAGAAACAAAAAAAATAAAAACAATTTTCCGGCTATGGCATAGGCATTTTCTTCACTATAATTTTATAATAGATTAATTATTATTTATACTTGTTTTAGTTTTAATAATTTTTATTTAACACTATTGTTATTCATTTTGTAAAATAATAATATTTAAAAATTACAAATAAATTATATATATTTTTTAAAAAAATACATATTTTATTTATGTAAAAATTTGTTGTATAAATAAAATAAAAAATGTGTGATGATTTTTCTTGTACATACATGGATAAAATGGCAATTTTTATATTTATTAATTAAACATATTGGTTTTTATTTTAATTTTTCAAATATTTAATTTTTTACGTAATTCACAAAAAATACATTTTTTTAAAATGTTAAAATTTTACATTTTTCTGGTTTTGCTTATTGTCTTAAAAATAAATAAAATTAACGATTTCGACCGGGCCCCCCTCGATTGTGGAATTTGCTCTCTATTCTAATTGTTAAATTCAAGTCGTTCATGTGTGCTGTCCCAAACGTCCCGATCAAATCGTCGACAAAATTAAAATATGTTATACGTTATACCAGAATTTTATTTTATTTACCTTTGGTTAATTAATTCAGCCTGACCAGTTCAATATCAAATTTATCATACAACCCGATTTTTTTTTTTTTTTAATTATTTTAATTGTGGCAAAATGTAACTTTATACGAATTATAAGAAACCATAAATTTTACTTGGAACTTCTTAAACACTTAATCTGTATTGTATGTTGCTGGTGATGTTGTTGCTGGGTAATTCCTGGGTTTGATTGAATTTGATTAGTTAAATTATTTATTGTTAAACTGGTTTGATTTAGCGTTGCAATTTGATGTGCTGCGGAAGGCGGTTGGCATGACTGTAATGGTGCTGGTGCAGGTGCTATTTTTATTGGTTTATTGATCCGCCCATGATTTATCACCGTACCAGAAATATTCGAAGATGACCCAATGGCGGTTGACGAAGCCGTCGTTGATGATGATGATGATGCAGTACCACAGCCACCTAAACGACGATTTTTAGTTATTCGATTATGGTATTTCTGTTTGGTTGGTATCGTCGTAGATGAGGATGTAGTAGTAGATGATGATGATGAGGTGGAAGATGAAATGCGATCTAATTCAATCATTGCTTCTTGAATTGCATTTTCTAATTGCGCATTCAATTTTCGGCTTCTATACATTCATATTACGAATATTGATAAATTATACATAAAAAAAATAAAACAAAAAAAATAGGAAATTTTCTAATAAAAAATAATATATAAAAAATATTTAAAGCATTATAAATAAAAACACATTTCAGCTCGACGCAAGGCAATCGCATATCCCACATTTTTACGAATCACTTACTTTAACATTTGCACACACATTCAATTGGGCTATGCGACCCCAAACTAAAAATCAAAGTAATTTTCTCACTTCCTAATATCCTTTTGGGCGCGATGATGGGCATCCAATCCTTCTGATAAGCTTTTTAAATCCCGTATAGGAACCAATTCTATATATGGTTTACGACCAAACCACCGAACCCATGTAGACCCGGGCGTTGTCGTTTTAATACCATTAGGCGGATTTATTAATTTGGCTGGCCATGCAGGATGTCCTTTAATCGATCCCCATACTAGTTCGCCAATACAAAATGTTATTTGATTGGGTGACGGTGGTGTTGTTGAGGTGGTGGTGGTACTGGCTTGGGATGATGGAGGCGATGAAGACGACGTTTCTAAATATATTCGAAATTGATAGTAATTTTGTTGGCTATATTTTATTACAAATGAAAACAAAAAGTGTAAGCAGCTATCGATTAATGAGCATCCCGTCACCCATAAACAAAGCATTTTAGACGTAAATCTTCACATTCGGCATTCATTCCATTCTTAAGCAAGCTGTTAATAACAAAAATAACCCGGCTGCAACTTCGAATTAAGTAAAAAGAATTATTTTATTAGAAGCACCCGATAAATTAAAATGGAACCAGAGTTTATTATAACTAGTAGGTTTATTTTACAATCAGAAATTAGGTTGTCGGTTCTGTATCACATGGAAGGAACTGTGGCTGAAAATCGGCATAAATTAATAATTAAAAAAAAAAATCATTGACTTGAAACGAATTTATTTTTTGATTTTTAAGTAGAACAGAGAAAAATCACCCTGTGACTAGGTAGGGACATTCGGTTTTAGACCAAGAAAGAGAAATAATTCGAGCCGAAAATTGTATAAGATGGGAACTTTTGCTCGAATCAAAGACACCTCGACGAGATCTACACACGGTCGTCTGTGTACAGTTTACACTTAGCCAATATTCGATTTGAAGTCGAGATATTGAATTTCCTTATATTTTAAACTACAATTTTTTGAAAAATAAAATTTCCTTTGTTGATTTAATAAAACTTAGACAGACTACCTTTTGTACAAGCACATGACTTTCCGAATATTAACTAAAAAGAAATTTGAGTTTACAACTTTATAGGGTCCAGGAAAACAGGAGCGGAAAATTGGAAGAAAATTATTTTGACAAAGGTAACAGAGAGCAGCAGCTCCAAGATACGATGGGCATGTATAACATTCGGAATTCGACTAAAAACATCATTACATTGGAATTCGCTTCGCCTTCCACATCGAACAGTCTTCAAAGCGATAAAATGATACCAAGAGTATTAGGTAATTTTACGAAACGTAACATACAACGCAAACAGTGCAAAGTGTTATTGAAGCGACTCGGAGCGAAAAACCTTATATTAATTCTGTACACCAACCGAAGAGAAGAAAATTTCTCAATTGAACAATGCTGCAATCGTCACAATTATCATATTTAGTCAAAAGCTCGCCCGAGAATATCGAATTGTTACCAAAAAGCAATACATCAAATCTGTTATGATTTGGGCTAGAATTATCGCTTTAGGTAGCTATAGCCCAAATTCATCAATGAAGGGGCCAAAGTGAACCAATAAAATTATCAACGTAAAAAATATCGCGGATCGTTCCTCCCTTGACCTGTGAGCGTTAAATCTTCCAAACAAATTTGCTACAGCTCACAAAAAAAATTGACTCAACAAACACATTAAAGGTCGAACTCAATTTCGGTGAAGTCTCTCTCTCTCTCTTTGATAACCTTAACCCATATTAGCCCAGCGATCTATTTATAGATCAATACAAAAAATTTCTTAAAAAGAGAATTGGAGAAATTATAATGGAATATTTTTACTGCAATGTTCTGTTTAAATAAAAATCCTTTCGAAAAAATATTTAGTATGGTTTTGCAATCGCACCGGTGGTGCACAGGTGAATTATTCAAATACCATAATTTTACAGAACACATTTACAATTATATTTTGTTACACAATTTCAAGGACGTTGAAGGTTAAGTTGGTAATTTTCTGTATTTTTCGTAGCAGTTACGTAACTGTTGTTTTTTATTTTACCAACAATTTTTGGTTTTTCAACTTCATCATTCGAAATATTTACTAAGTAGTTTATCTTTTTTACAAAGAAAATTAATTTGGGCTAATATGGGTTAATATTTGATGTAGTAGTACATGTTCCAAGCAAACAGTGCTGTTTGGTTTTAAACCAAACAAACTTAGATTTAAGAAAAATTTAATTTGAATTAGTATCCTAAATTATCTTCGTATTAGCCTCTACAAGATATTCCAAAATTATGTGTGAATTAGTTGCTGAGAATTTTAATTAACGCTGAAATTGGTTTTACTTAGACAATTCAATTTCACAAAGATGTTTTAATTTAGTTTTATAAGATATAATATACATATTTAGTTACGGAACTTGCATAAACTAAATGTTTTGGAGAACCTTAAGTTTTTGTAAAGATGATGATGAATTGCTGCCTATGTGGTGGTGCAAATTCACTCAAATACTTGAGATTTTCTTCATCCCACACTCTTAAAGGGGTCAGGTAAATAAATGACCACGAGATTAGTCATAAATCTCGACATCCTTTGAAGAGAGGTTTAGGACTGGCATTCACACTAGAGGGGACTGATTGAGGAAAGAAGTTCTGAACCCCGAGTGTTAATTTCTTCACGAATGATTCAAAGTTGAATGGGAGTAGTGGAGTGTTCTGTAATAAATTAAAATTTGACCCCATTTCAACAAGATAGCAGTCCTGAAATATAGTAGGGTGTCCCAACAAGAGCGCCGGATTTAAATTTGCCGTCATTTTGGCTATACGAGTTGAGAATATGGAGAAGCATTCAAACCAACGTTTAATTATTGTAAAAACACATTACAAAAATGGTGAAAGTTTTGCGAACACTGTTCGCCAATTACGTCAAGTTTTCGGTCGCAATAATGCGCCAAATGAATCGACAGTGAGGCGTTTAATTACAAAATTTGAGACCAAATTTACGCTGATGGATCAGAAGATGATTGTTCGTCGTCGTCCTTGTTGGTCACTCGAAAATATAGCCACAGTAACGGAATCTGTGGCCAAGAATCCAGGAACTTCCATTCGACATCATGGTCAAGAATTAAACATACCCAGAAGCATGTTAACGAAGTTTTTGTGGCTCGAATTGGATGTAATTGATGTGGAGGACATGTTTTTCCAACAAGACGGTGCGACCTGCCACACAGCACGTGAAACAATGATGTTACTGCAGACCAAGTTTCCAGGCCGTGCCATTTCTCGATTTGGCGATCTAACACCGATGGACTTTTTTCTTTGGGGCTATGTGAAGGAAAAAGGTGTATGCGAATAAGAATGAAATAGTTGAATATCTTAAAGAAGAAATACGGCGCGTTATTGGTGAAATACAGTCACATTTATGCGAAAAAGTTATTCAAAATTTCATCAAAAGAATAACCCAGTACCAGAGGTTTCGTGGTGGCCATTTGCCTGATGTTGTATTTCACGTTTAATCGGAACTATTTTTCTTTATGTTGAATAAAAATGTTTGCTTAATTCAAAAATAAATGTGTTTTTCTTTAAAATTAAATCCGGCGCTCTTGTTGGGACACTCTTTATAATTGGGGTCAGATTTGGATAAAGCGCAGTCCAGGATTGCCTCTCATCTATTAACGAGATGGCAGATCAGGTGCTCTATTCTGAATACGACACGAAAACGAGAGAACTGGATTTGTACTTTATTTGAATTAGATTCGTAAGAATCTTATATACAGTTAACTCTTTCGAGTTTAAGCAATTTAAGTGCCTACGCACCAAATCGGAGAGAACTTACAAACTACAAATTGACAACGCAAATTTAAGTGCAAGCGACAAACTATCATCAATATTATGTCGAAAAGTATATATATAACACGGAGGCAAGCGCGGATGTCTATAATGATCGAAGTCCATCGAAAAATCTTCAGGTGGCCTTACGAGTGACGATCGAGCGCCAAAAATTAATAATCTCTTACTCAGCAACAAAATCAAGAAAATTAAAATATTTTTCAAGACACTCTAGACGAATTATGTAATTCGTAAACCAGGGTTTCGATAGCGTTTATTTTCGAGAATATCGAACGTAACATTATATAACATAACATCGATAACATCGATAACATTATGAAATTATCGAAATCAAAAATAACTTTAATGAAAATGTGACAGATGCAGTTTTGTTTGTTTTAGTCATGAGCTGTATTGAAAACATTTCCAAAAACTTATTAAAATTAGTTAGGTTAGGTTAGAGTGGCTGCTATCGCACACTTAGGCCAATAGTGGCCCATTGTAATACCACAGGATCCTATCTCCCCTTTACTTCCGCTGAAACCATCCAGAGCTACTCACGTAGCGTAAAATATCTCGCACTCCCTAGCCCGCTAGTTCCGAAAGGCTGTCCATGCCGTACCGCACCTAAATACTTATGCCTTCTGCATGATAGTGCCGGACACGAGCATAGGAAGTGATCTAACGTCTCTTCCTCCTCGTCGTCCAAACAACTTCTGCAAAAGTCATTCGTCTGTAGACCCAGCCTTCTTGCATGTCCCCCAAAAAGGCAGTGTCCTGTCAGTATCCCTACGACCAATCCTACCTCTCGTTTTCCCAGGGATACTAGTGCTTTGGAGCGCCGCAGGTCCAGTTTTGGCAAAACCTGTTTTGCTACCCTGCAAGTGAGGGTGTTGGTCCACTTCTCATTTGTCAAGGCGATTGCCTTTTTACTGAGCACCAATTTGAGCGCTGATATAGGCCTCGTACCGTACCTAGCTAGTTCGTCTGACCTGCAGTTTCCCGTGACGTCCGAGTGACCAGAGACCCAGATTATCTGGATGCTGAAATACTCGCTCATCTCGTTAAGAGATGATCGGCAATCCAGCGCCACCCGTGACTTCAGACAAACCGCCTCTAGTGACCTGACCACCGCCTGACTGTCCACATAAATTGCGATATCCCTCACGGATACCACGTTAGGCTTCAACCATGTCCCGACTTCGCCTATCGCCACCACTCCAGCCTAGTACACGCTGCAGTAGTCAGGGAGACGAACGGAAATATTAACATTAACCTTTTCACAGAAGACTACGGCTCCTACCTTGCCGTCTAGCTTAGAACCTAGCAGTTTAGAAATTGCAGTGCTTCGTTTTCCAGTATTGATCCGTTCCTCCAGGATTCTCTCGAAGAACAGATGGTCCGGGAACCTTTATCGAACCACAACGTTGGTTTAATATAATCTAGATTCGCCAATTCTTCCCTTCAATAAATTCAATAATATTATGGAATCGAGCATTAGATTTTTTTTACAATCGAGTGATGATGAATTAGAGGATGAAGTGGCACTAGTCAATATTCAACGAAAACGATTTCGTGATAGTTCAAACGTGAAATAAAAGGTAATAAATACAATAACAATTTTCATAATTAATCCATTTCTAACAATCATTTTAATATATTTTTAGTTTCATCAAATTATTCAGAGTATCGAAGCAATTGTTCAGAGATATGCTGGGTGAAGTTGAACGTTTAGATACCTCAAAATCTTACGTAATTCGAAAATCTATATTTCTTAACCAAAATAATCTTAACGAACAGACGATAACCGTCTCTCACCATTTACGGCCTTCTTTTCTCACTCAATAATATGACTAATACGTCGGGTAATTAAATGTACTTCAATGTACCTTGAATTTTGCCAATCAGCCGATAACTAATCGCTTAACTGCTATTTACCATCCCCAACCCAGTTTTTATTACTAATTTTTCCCCTATAAACCACAGAAGGTTGGGACGATCCATAAACTGATTTTTATTGTTTATTTATTATTTCTTTTTTCTACTATATATAAAAAATATTTTTGCAAATGAGTGAGCCGAAATCGATCGAATTATTTTTTAAATTTTTTGGAAAACAATTTTTAATTAAAATATTCAAAAATTTAAGTGCTTAAAATGTGTTTATTTATAACTTAATAAATTGTTGTGCAATTGTTTTCCATATGTTAATTATATGCATTTTCCTTCGATTCGATCCCACGGATTCTATAATCGACGTGGTTCGTCTTTGTCCGCAACATAAAGAGCAGTCGTAAACTTTCGATATTATCGAAAATAAACGCGTTCGAAAATTTTATCGAATAAGAAACGCCATCGAAAATACCATAATTGGCCCTCAGCTTAAAACTTTAGATTCGCCAAAAACTCAACGATGAATTTTGATGAGATTAAAACGCCCGTCCTTACGTATACCTTATGTTTTTGCAAAAGTTAAATATGTGTAAGCTAAAACAATAAAGACTATCTAATAACAGCCACAAGAAATACGTACGCATGTTATAGATCGTACATAGTAATCATACAATTAATTTGGATGGTCTTAACGAGTATGTGTTGAAGTAGAAATTACAACTTTTTCAGTTTTCACTTCTGAAGTGTTGACAAATTCAGTAACAAATTATGACGTACAAGCTCCATAATAAACAATATATCCATTAGAGGTTATGTAATCCACTATCATTACCATTTTATATGTAGTTTAAGTTATATCTATTAAAACTAACGAATATACGTATCGACGTAGTAAATATGGAAAATTATTTGCACTAAATTAGAAGAATCGCTATGCCTCTTGAGGAAAAGTACTAAACATTTTTCACAAACCACAACGAGGTACCGCAAAATCATTTTATCAAAAGTCAGAAGCGCATTTCGTTCTCAAGTGCGGGAAATACGATTTATTGGAAATTTTTATTTTCAGGACTACATCTTTAAGCTTCCTGGACCATTTTGTTTGGAACTGAACCTGTTTTTTTTAATGCTTAACTATGAAATTTTTATCATTGGCGTAGTTGTAATAATTATTGACATTGAAACTGGCCAAAAAAGACAAACGGATATCCTTACCCCAAGGATACAGGAGAGCCTTAACATGTCCAGTCCTCAAATTACGCTGCGCTGGCAAATTGACCATAGGGTTGCATCGAAAAAACTGAATTGGGATAAAATGCAAAAATTTCAAAAAAACCCATAAGATACTTTTTGTCGGAATTTAATGGGTTTGTAATTTTAAATTAACAATTATGTATTATTGTTTTAAAAATTAAGAAGAATGATTAATGTAAATAAGTATTCGTTATATTTTGTACGAATATTTTTAATAGTTAGCCTCGGGACTTATTGACCGACGACAATAAGTCCCGCGGCTAACTATTAAAAATACACTTTTTTTTTTGCAAAATTCGACATTATTCATCAACATAGTTTCCTTCAAGTTATACATTCATTCCAATCTTCCTTGATGCCTTTTTTGTAGAACGATTTATCTGTGGTCTCAAAATAGTTGCTTGTATCGGCAAATCTGCTTTCCTGTGGCCCTATTCTGCTAATTCCCGGGGAATGGAAATTTTAAATTTTGTAACAGTTTTATTCCCTTTCCCGAGTGTATTCTGGGGGTCTAATATTATGATTTTTTGGACAGTGTTTTTTATTATCGAAAATTGCGAAGCGGTTAAGAAATTATTCTTTCGATAATTTTTTTTTCGATAGTATCGAAAATGAACAATTATGAAATTTGTCGATATTGTTTTTCTCGATATTCACGTGGGGAGCAAATCGAATGCTGATTGGAAAATGCATATAAATATTAGGTGTTCAAGTGGAAACTGCTTTTCCGGCCAAATTCAACTTTATTGAAAATACTTTTTACGCTATTTGCCGTAGGCACTTGGCGAAACACACTAATTAATACTTAATAAACACATTTTATTAAACACTTGTTTTTCATTTCGCAAAATTAGATTTTTGAATATTTTAATTAAAAAATTTGTTCAAAAAGTTTAAAAAATCACTCGATCGATTTTTTAAACTTTTTGAACAAATTTTTTAATTAAAATATTCAAAAATCTAATTTTGCGAAATAAAAAACAAGTATTTAATAAAATGTGTTTATTAAGTTTTATTGAAAATATAATTGTTACAAATATTAGGTAGATGATGAATACTCCTTCGTGATAGAAACTTGGGGGTTCCGAAACAGAATAGTCATCGAGCTATTTTGGCACACCTTCAACTTTCATGAACCACTGGTTTTTCAAAAATCATGACATCGATCTGAGTAAGTGGTAATCAGAGGGAGCCAAGTCTGGAGATAACGCCGCATGCTGTAAAACTACCCAGCTTAAGAAGAAGATGAGTGCCTGGGTTGATTTTGCTATATGTGGATGAGCATTGTCATACAGCAATATCACGTTCCGCCTCCCTTGGCTCGTACATTTTGTCCTACAGAACAACACTTAATTTAATCAATTGGGCCTGGTAACCTTCAACTATAACAGTTTGACCAGGTTCCCGAAGCTCGTAGTAAATGGCTCCTTTCCAATCCCTAAAGACACACAGTAGCACTTTCTGGGCATGTATATCCATTTTTGCAACTGATGTTGATGGCTGGGCTGGATCAACCCAGGGTTTGTTTTCTGCATTTAGGATTATCATACAAAATCCATTTTCGTGCTGGATTCGTAAAATCATAATTCGTAACGGTTTTGTGCAAACAACTCTTTCTTTTGTACCGAGAAAGCGAATTCATGCAGATGTCAACTCTTCGGTTTTTGATTTCTTCGGTGAGTTTAATTAACTTTCTTTTCTTGTTTTATTGCGATGGCGTGTCGGTCGCGAATAATTAAATTTCCCCGTAAATTTATTCCGCAATTGGCAGAATTAACATTTGGAAAATTGGGAATTGGGGAAAAATGTCTGGGGAATAGCTGCTACAAAAAAAATCTCTATTCCCGAGGAATTACCAGAATAGGGCCACTGGAGCATTTTTTGATGTCTGCGAACAGGGAGTAGTCGCTGGGTGCCAGATCCAGAAGATACGGTGGATGGGGAAGCAATTTTGTCATCGAAGCCAACGCCTTATGATACGGTGCATTGTTTTGAGGAGAGCATTTTTTTGCATTTGGGACCGTTTTTTCACAATTTTTTGCATTAAACGCGCCAATAACGCCATCTAAGATTCGGAGTTGACGGTCCTTTCTCTTTCAAAACACGGAGCCCAAAATCTTACCGGCTATGATTTACGCCTTTGGTCACTTCGAGGGGCTATCATCGGCTGCTGTCCACTCAGCTAACTGACGTTTGGATTGGAGTGTAGTGGTGGATCCATGTTTCATATTATCATGTACCTGTTTATTACAAATAAATGTGAGCGCAAGCGCGATACCCACTTTGAACAGAGATTTTGATATCTTTAAGGAGTCAACTATTTCACGCAACTTCACTTTATGGTCTTTCAAAACGAATTTGTGCACTTTTCAATCTTTTCAGGAATAACAGCCGAATTCGAGTGACTGTGATTAAACAATGTTTTTGATGGGTAAAAATACCGTGCAAGTAAAGCAATGGTTTAATAAGTGTTATATAAGTACTCGGCTTACTAGGCTTACTCGGTTAAGAACTCGGTTGAAGAAATTGATTAACAAAATTCAAGACGTCGACATTCCACTACATTCAAAACTAGTTTCGTTTGACGTTGCCAGTCTTTTCACTTGTATTCCAATCAATACTTTGTCCCAAATAGTTGGTAATTACTTAGATAGGGATGTTGTAGATGAGGGCTTACGTCGTGAACTGAAGTCAGTGTTTGAGACTTGTATTAAACAAAATTATTTCTGTTTTGATAACACATATTTCAAATTCGCTGATGGTCTACCCATGGGCTCCCCTCTGTCACCTTTGTTGGCTGAAATTTTCATAAATTTCTTCGAACAAATGATCATATCAAATAACAATCCTTATTTTCGTCATATAATCTTTTGGTATAGATATGTTGATGACATACTATGTCTATGGAATGGAACTGATAGACTGTTAGACTCATTCCTTACTTGGTTAAATTCTCAATATCTCACCATTGATATAACAATAACCAGGATAATTCTACTTTAGACTTCAAAATTTATCGGAAACCAACGTATACAGACGCTGTTATCCCTAGTTCTTCAAACCATCCCCATAATATTAAAACGTCAGCTTTCCACTCAGTCATAGATAGACTAATAAACATCCCTTTGACAAATTCAAATTAAAACATAGAGCTTAACATAATTCTACAAATCGCAACGAATAACGGATATGCAACTAGGACTATATTAAAGTTATTAAATAAAAAGCTAAAGCGTAAAACTCTAACGAGTATTTATCCACCGAATAGTCCGATTCGGGAAAATTGGCGTTGCTTAGAGTATATAGGAAAAACAAGCCAACGGATTAGCAACATCGTGTCCAATTACACCAATATTAGTTTTGCTTTTTATAATAATAACACAATAAAGAAAATGATTTTTAACAATAAACCTAGAGTTGATCGCCTTTCCAAGTCTGGTGTTTATAGGATTAATTGCAATGATTGTAGTTTCTCCTATATTGGCCAGACTGGGCGCAATTTTGGAGTTAGAGCTAAATAACATTTATCTGGTTGCAATCAATCAACTTTCCATAACCATTTAACTTTAGAAAATCATACAGCTAGCTTGAACAAATTAGACATATTACATATACAACCTAAAGGCAGACGTTTAGATACCTTAAGAGTCTTACGAAATTCGAAAATCAATATTTCTTAACCAAAATATCCTTAACGAACAGAGACAAATTCGTTTCTCACCAATTACAGAACCCGCCCTTTTCTATAATTTGACTAATACGTCGGGTAATTAAATGTACTTCAATATACCTTGAATTTTGTTACTCAGCCGATGACTAATCGCGCACCTGCGCGATCAATAATTAATTTGTATTGCTTACTTTTTGTCCCTCCTTCTTTTGTTTATTTTTTGTTTTTTTCTGCTATATAATATAACAAATTTTTACTTTTACAACAGTAGATACTGCTGATGATGACCTAACAAGTCGAAATCGGTCGAGTGATTTTTTAAACTTTTTGAACAAATTTTTTAATTAAAATTTTCAAAAAATCTAATTTTGCGAAATAAAAAACAAGTGTTTAATAAAATGTGTTTATTAAGTATGTTATATAAGTGTGGGACTGCTCTTCCAAAACAACAATCGAACTTCGTAAATGTAAAGTAAAAATCAATTTTCGAGAATTGCAAGCTTACTTGATTAATCTGTATATATGTCTATAAAACGTTTGTATGTGTTCATGAGACATAACTGGCCTAATGTGTAATTTTATATTCTTGCCATTTATTTAGCATTGAAATAGTACAATGCTGAATCAAAAATTATAATAATTTTCAACATAAACGATTTTAACACTTTCTTTTTATGACGATTTCCTAATCGTAGATTCTATTTAACGGGTTTCCCCGTACACATTTTTCTATAGTATCGAGATAGACTTATAATCAAAATTGTTTTGTAATTGTATAAAACAAAAAGATCTAGCAGTACGTTATATTACTTTATAAATTTAGGTTAGGGTTAAAAGATCATAAAAATAATAAAACATAATTAATTTCCTCCATTTCAACAAACATAAACATAAATTAGTAACTAATTAAGAAATGTAACATGGTTAATTCAAACCCGACATTTAATCTCAAATACACACAAAAAAATTCACAACCCAATCACATCTTGACAAACCAACAGACCAACTAAAAAATAAGAGGCCAAAAGATATAGTTATAAGTTAATTATTAATTTTATTTACAAAATGAGTGTGTAGTATTATTATAAAATGATATTATTTATTTATTTATTTTTATTTTGATCTTGATGAAACTGAAATGTGTTTTTATTTACAAATAGGTGGTTTCCCAGGATAAATAAATGATTATAATCTTAATAGTAAATAAGGATAAAGCCATAAAACTAAAAACCATATAAAAATAAACAAAACATAAAATATGACTTTTTAATGATTAATGAATGAGTATATGACATTTATGAATTTTAGTAGTTTAGCATAATTTAGTGAATATCAAGAGTATATTTTGTTGGAAACTAGCATTTTTGTTAATTTGCAGGCTTACCTATATTGTCCAGCGAATTTTTACGATCGACAATCATGGTGCTTTCAATTCGTCTTATTTTACTGTCTGTCGATTTAAATGTTGTTTGCTGATAATTTCGAAAACCTGAAATATAATTTAGAAATCGTTAATAACTTGGTTTTTATATAGAACTAAAGAGTTAATCGATGATGTCGATTAATTAAAGCGGTTAATCCATAGCAGCTGCTTCCACCAAAGGGCAGCGGTATTCGAAATAAATCTGGCATTAGCGATGGGAACAAATAACGTTTTGTATTTTTTTAGACGACAACAGGCCTTGAACAGGCCGCCTCCATCTTCTGGTTAGCAACCTTACTTTCGATGGTTTGGCCATAGTATCGCCATTCAAACGAATGGTAGAATAATTTAAAAACAAAGGACACCTTAGATCTTCTTAACGTTTGAAATGAGGTCAGACGTATATTATGAAACCGAACAGCCTAACTCAACATCTTCAACTTATCGCTGTTTGAAGGCTGTTCAACTATTTCCTTAAAACGTAACGCCAATTGCTAGCTATTCCACAGCTAAATTGGCAGTGCTACAAATGCCATTTTCATATAAAATCGAAATTTTAGCTGGCTAAGCTACGGAATGTCATGATTTAAAGGTGAAATAAACGCAGCAAATGATAATTAAGATGGAACGTTAAAGTGAACGCAATTTTTAATCGGCTCAATTTGTTATTTATCAGTTTGATGTTTAAATTTTCTGTTGAAATCTGTGGGAATTTGACATCTAGTAAATGTGCTAGTAAAAGGTTTTTTGATTTTTTTTTAATGAAAAACATTCATGCAAAGATATAAGCAATGGGGAATACAACGATACTATAAGACCGCATGTAACGACCAATATGAATAAATTATTTCGCACCAGTATTATAGCGATTTAGTCAAATTTAGCAGAAATAAACAAAACTAAATTTTTGTCTATTGTTCCATCCCTTCACTGAACAATTTAAAATAATATGCTGGCCCTGTTTTATAGTTAGATCCGAGCAGGTTCATAAAATAATCTGTTTTTTTTTATTCAACCTG
Source organism: Nephrotoma flavescens (assembly GCA_932526605.1). NCBI lineage: Eukaryota > Metazoa > Arthropoda > Insecta > Diptera > Tipulidae > Nephrotoma > Nephrotoma flavescens. The sequence continues at coordinate 69,146,990 of OW052220.1, read as the reverse complement.
AATAAGTTTACCTTGCACACTGCGTTTTTTGTGAACTGTGCTTAAACTTACGTACTCGATTCGTCAAATTTTACTCTGAAATGAATGTCAGTGTACGAGGAGTGTGTCAAGTAAAGAACAATTTAATACTCTATGCACACCAGATTATTTGACTCCGCACGACCTGACACTACACAACCCGAGAGACACTACACATCCCGAGAGATACAATACACTGGCTAACTCTGCTCGCTCGGGTCGAATTATAAAACAGCCCCTACTAAAAAACCCTCTACTCGACAGTGAATACATATTATTTGCGTAATCAGCGGGATCACACAAATAATTTGTATCCACTGTCGAATAGAGGGTTTTTATAGCCTACTTGAAAGCTTTTATTTATTCTAACAGAAATGGTTAATAAACACATTTTATTAAACACTTGTTTTTTTTTAATTTCGCAGAATTAGATTTTTGAATATTTTAATTAAAAAATTAATTCAAAAAGTTTAAAAAATCACTCGATCGATTTCGACTTGTTAGGTCATCATCAAGAGTATCTACTCCTGATGATGACCTAACAAGTCGAAATCGATCGAGTGATTTTTTAAACTTTTTGAATTTTTTTTTTAATTAAAATATTCAAAAATCTAATTCTGCGAAATAAAAAAAAAACAAGTGTTTAATAAAATGTGTTTATTAAGTATAAGTGTGTTTCGCCAAGTGCCTACGGCAAATAGCGTAAAAAGTATAACAGAAATGATTCATGCTAAGCAAGCACAAAATTCCTATACAAGGGTGGTATGTTGTAACATCACATTTTCTATACTTTATCGAAGTTTACCTGACATGGGCAACTGTTTCGTTTATGAATTATTATTTTCGTATTGCTAACACAACCTACTAGAACAAGTGCTTGTTCACACTTGTTCTAGTAGGTCTAATTTCGTTCAATTATCGAAAACAAATTATTTTGTGATTGAAATGAAGTACAAATATCACAATTTTTCAATTTAGCTGGGATAAAATAGGGTCACATTCTATTCCAAAGAAGCGAGACATAAACTTCGATAAAGTCTCGAAAATGTGATGTTACAACATGTTACTCCAGATATAAAACCAGGGTTGGAATATTGCACCATCACTATTTTCGAATTAGTTTTGTCAGTAGTTCCTGTTAGTTTATGATTTCAAACTGTTGATATATTTGTGAACCTTGCTCTTTTCTACATTTCGATAAACGTATCAAGAAAAATTATTTGGTGATAAACAAAGCCCTAGCTCAGTTCTAAATTGCTAAAGTGATTCTTGCTGTGCCATTCAACGCAAGTAGGCGTTGAGCAAAACATTTATGTTTCGAAACTTATTTTTATTGATAAATGGATAAATTTAATTTTGCAAGTAATCATTGGTTATGATTATGAGGTTATGATTTATCACTTTCCAAAATGAGAAATTCAAACCGCCTTGTCAAAACAATCTCCAAACAGACACGAGTGCCAAAGGATAAATAACAGACAATTAGGTCACTAGAAAGAAACTTTTCTTCTATTAAAATCACAATTTTCTCGGAAAGAATTTTGTATTTTTCCACGTAAAAATGAATGCAGTCTTATTCTACAACTGTTTAATAAACTTCTCGACTGTCTCAAAACAATAGCAGGCGACACCAATCTTGACATGTACTGCAGGAACTACCGAAAACAATGTGGATCAACCACAAAAAGCAAAAACTAATATCCCGAAACGGAGTAGTGCCTCAAAAGATGTACGAGTGTAATATCTAGATGTTACAGAATCGAGCGACCTCAAGGTGGATATAATACACCGAGGAATTATTAAACATGACTGTTTGCGTTGAAAAGAGCTCATAGTTATTAACGGACTACAAAGGAACTTCTTCTCCGATTTACTAATGTAGTATTGTAAAATGTTTAATTCTTTGTGAACAGCCCTAGTAGAAATATAAATATTTATCTACTCCTAAATTATAAGCATCAATAATGCAAGGAAGATAAGATTTTATCCTAATATTTTTATCTTTCAAATATTACTCCTTTAAAAGATAAAAAAAAAACAAGCGATAAAAATAATGAAAAAATGCACAGCATAATCAGGGTTTCTTGAATCGAATCTTTCGGATTTCGAAACAAATAATCAGACTTTTATAATTTCTTCGAATACAAAAATTTAAAAGACGTCTAATTCATGATTAAAACATTTGTTTCGTAGGAGCTTTCAGCAATAGCTGCTTGTTCCTTATAATTTACAACGGAAAATTGTTGACAAATTTTGATGATGAAAATCAAAACTTGCATCTTTCAGAATTTTGGATTACTAGAACAGTGCTCAATATATTTTTTTACGGCTTGAAGTTATGTTCAAGCTAAACTCTTTCACTCTAAACCACAAAGTACAATCGAAGCGTGAATTTAAGTCTTAATTCGTAGAGGCCTATTATAACGGTATTGTGATCAGATAGAAGGAATAATAATACACCGTATATCAAGTTTCAATTTTACAGCGCGACAACTACTCGATTTCAATTTTCTTTAGCCCTCAAAAAATAAAAATTTTCGCCTAAACCTCTTACCAAGGTTTATTTAAAAACCATTTTTTGTATATACATATGCTAATAAAGTTCACCGAATAGAACTTAGTCGTAAATAGTCGCGAATACAAGATCAGAGTGTCGAAAGGCAAACCTGGACTAATTAGGATATCGGACATAAGATAAATATATTTCTTTCGTACCCATTTCCTCACGATAAATTAATATTTCGATAAATTTGTTCAAATTTATCTTAGTTTTGCGATTAATTATTTTCTGATCAACAACCGATATCGCCAATTCGCCAAACCGATTCGCCCATTCATAAAGGTACATGGAAATCAAAAGAGAGGAACACGATTAATCAAATTGAGTATATCCTCAGATCAAAAACACATTCCAAGCCGAATGGCGGTATGTTATGTCATTTTCGAATCGCGATTAATGATAAAATTTCATAATTTAAAACCAAAGTAATAATAAATGTAGCTGACATTTCATTCTAGAAAAAGTATTGCAAGATTAAAAACCGATAAAAGTCGTAAGTGATACAACATCTGATTTTTCACATTTCGATTCGAAAAGCGATGACACAACATACCGCCCCTGATATTCTAAAAAATCAACCAATATTTGATTCAGAGGATGATCAACGATCATTAATAATTGGTCAATCATCGCACAGGACTTAAAATAACAGGTTGGATGAAGTTTGCTATGAAACTCGAGAAAAAGGTCGAGCACACCGGCTAAGTCTCTGCAAAAGTCGGCAAAAATGACTCGGCCAAAAAAACAAGAAAAGCACAATCAGCGAGTAGATAAGTCTTAGGATAAGTCTTAAACATCGAGATTAGGTTAAGATAGCTACCGATTTTCAACCTTGTAACAACACTATTCGCAAACGAATCAGGAGAGCTAGTAATGGTCACCAACAACATCCTCAAAGTCGCGCCCTGCTCCGCCATCTGCCAGCGGATAATTATCTTTCTTGCACTTGTCCGACATCAACACTGACCTGATTCCACCACCTCTAACATTGTACGATGAAGTGATTATCAAAGATTAAAAGCAAAAAGGTGGCGATCAAATGTGCTACCGGATATACGAACTTGTATTAACTGTAACAGAAGAATGTACGATAGGCAGAGTATATTTGATGGTACTCCTGTTTGGTCATATTCGATCAAATGATCTTCACTCTGAGGATTATTTTGGATAAACGTTACGATACCAAGGATATGCGTTCCGAAAAGGTTATGCCTCATATATTAATTAGCCAAATGCCAAGTTGATACCAGACCAAACGAGTAAAACTGTTGAAAAAATGTAATTTTCATTAATAGTTTATGGGAAAAAGATAGATCATTAAAATAATCACAAAATTTCATTTTCAAATATGATGGGCACTTAACGACAAAAATGTGAAAAACTGTAGTAATAAGACACCTTAGTCAGTGTTTAGAAAACATTTCTTTTGACGCCTTAAGGAGCTATTCCACTAGAAAAATTCCTGAAATTTTACTGATAGTAAAAAAAGAGGAAAAGAGTAGAATGTACGAAACTCTATGTAATAGACAAAGACAACATTTTTTACACACTACAACAGACTCAAATATTTTGTTACTGAAAAGGTTTTTTGTTTCATTCCGCCAAATACCAAATATATATTTTTTTCTTCCTTTAATTTTACTCACATTACATTTTTTCTAGTGGAATTCCAGCTTTAAACTAATAAATTCCGCTTTATGAACAGACTACTCAATCAAGTTAAAAAAATAAAATCGATATAAACGAGACATACCAGTACTACTCCTATCATTATACTCGATTGCAGGAGACTGCCGGCTATCAAATGGAGAAACTGCTGAATCTGGTTCTGAACTGGAGACGCATTGCACCATCGCCTAAAAAAAAAAAAATAAAAAACAAACACATTTTAAAAAGATTTCAAATCCTTTCTATCTGCCACATAAATTTTGTTACCATATTCATTTGATCACTGCCACCGATACTCTTACTACTCGCCGGCCGCTCAGGTGATCGTGGACTATGTGTCGTCGTATCTGGTGGCAACGAAGCAATTTGCTGCTGTTGATGAGCCGTCTGCGTACTCACCGAATGCCCAACATTCGAATTATCATTCGACTGTGTTTCAATTAAACTTTTATTGCCATTATTGTTATTATTATTCATCATAGTCGTCTGCTGTTGCACAATTGTGGTATTTTGCTGTACAAACGTTTGACCAGCATTTGTTTGCGGTACAACTAAACCAACTGGTGTACTATAAATTTGTCCAATAGGACTAACCTGACCGTTCGAATTTACGATGAATTGTTGCCCCTGTCCGTTTGGCGATAAAAAACTTTTATTTTGAATATTTTGAGGGCTTGGCGCCCTTATCATCATACCTTGTTGCGTTAGTATAGAACCACAATTTTGTATTTGGAGTAATGTCGTTTCAGGTGCTACGACCAAACCAGCTGGTACAAGCAATTGCTGGCCAATTAAATTTATCGGTTGAATTATTTGGCCATTCTGATGCGACATAATTATTTGTTGCTGTGGATTTTTATGATGGGTCTGGTTTGGAATTATGGTTATACCAGACAGGGATGGTGAGAGTTGGAAGTTTTGAGAATACTGAGGCGTGGCAATCTGAAGCATTGATTGATTTTGTTGTGGCACTTGGATAGTGGTAGGAGATGGAGACTGGGGCGACATACTATTTTTCCGTTTTTTTGGTCGCCTTTTAGAATCCGGTGACACTTGTATTTGATGCTGCACAAAATTTCCACCGTTATTACCACCCTGGTTAATAATCACCTGGCTTCCATCTACAAAATTTGGTATCACAAATCCACTAGGGATTGTATTTAATACTACGGTTTGTTGTTGTTGAGAATTTAACATGTTGCCGGATAAATTTTGATTGTTATTATTAGCATTACCACTGGACGAGAGAATTACATTGTTGTAATTATTGAACTGGTTATTCTTGTGAGCTTGAATCATATTTTGTTGTGAGATTATTTGGACGTTACTTTGTAAACCATGATTATCTATCGAAAATTGTTGCGACCCGGATCCGCCATTATTTGTATTTATTATCATTTGATGAGTGTTACTACCAGAACCGCTAGCTTGAGATGCTTGCCCTTTATTCGACATCAGAATTATCTGCCCGTTTGACGTCATTATAAACTGCTGTTGCTGTCCATGATTACTATGATGACTACTCGTGCTGTGATTACTACTATCGTCTCGACTAATCTGTTGAATTTGTATATCTGGTATTTGATTCGTCACCGACATAATATTTTGATGATCATACGTTTCGGGTTGATTGTATTGTTGACGAGTTTGATTAAAATTTGTCGAAGGATTTACGGTTGTTGTGGCAGTCATTGCACGACCTGCAAGCACCGATGTTATCGTATTTTTAGAAGTAGTTTCACTCGACGCAAATGAATTCAAACGATATGCATTTGTGGCATTTAAATTAATTTCGAGCGGTTGCTCCACCGGCGATGATGAGGTGGAAGATGATGTAGAATCATTACTAGTTGATATTGTACCACCTTGTACAGGGCCTTTGGACGACATTATTAAGTCGGGAGTGATTCTTGTTGTATCCGGAGTTTGACTATAAATTGTGGTGCTCGAGGAAACTGGACTTTCTTGCGAATCGGGTAACAGTTTATCGTTATGGCTCGGATTCACATGAATTTCATCGTTAATTGAATAAGTATGGCTTTGTTGCAATTGTTGTGTCTGGCGAATGAGTTGATTCTGCTGATGGATTTGTTGCTGAATTTGAAGCTGCTGTTGTATTGTTATATCCGATGGCACTGAATTCGTATGGTTGGAGTGATTACCTGACTGTAATGACTGATTGTGTATTTGAACTACTCCATTTGGCATGTGCGTAACAGTTTGACCACAAAAAGTTGTTGTCTGCGGAATATTCGTGACAATTTGATTTGGCGTCTGATGTAAAATTTGATCATTGGAATTATTCTGTTGTTGTACTAAAATTTGATTATTGTGTAGAGGAAATGAGGCCGTCGTATGCTGATGATGCGGTTGATGTTGATTTTGACTTATAAAATTCGTGCCATTCGAATTTATGTTGATCACTTGGTGTGGATTACTGTTAAAGATCTGGATCGGATTATTATTGATCGTAATACCCGAACTATTTGGTTGAATTACATTTCGAGGCTCATTTATAACTGGAATATCAGGACTTGGAACACTTAGTATAGAATTTTGTAAGATCGCCGTCTGATGATCCAAATACCCAGTTGGATCATCTTTAAAACTTGGATTTTTCTTTGCTCGTATCGTAGCGGTCGTACTACCACTACTATTCCCAGTCTTAATAATTCTAATATTCGGTTGTGAGCCACCACCATGTTGACTAGCCTGATTACCAATAATAACGGGTGGTATATGCTGCGTTGGAAGCGGTGGTACTCTCTCATTATTGCTTACAACAATTTCGTTTACCATATGTTGTTGACTCGATTGATTTTGGGGCGCAACGAAACTTGCTTTCTTTCGCCATGGCGGCGAACGAGTTAATTTTAAATTAGATAATTTACTATCAACTACAACACTTGAACTTAAATTACTTTGAATTTGATTATTATGTATATTATTATGGATATTAGAATGAACAACGTTTGAACCAACGTTTACTATGCTACTACTATTTTGTGACTTTATCTGTTTTTGAATACTAATTATATTACTATTACTATTAACATTACTATTATTTACATTTTGCGGTATTATACCACTTGAAATCACTGTTGATACTTTTTGCTGAGAATTTGGCCATTCTTTAATAATTTTTCGTCGACCAACTATCGTTGTGCCTGCTGTTTGAACTGGTTGCACTGCTATCGCTTTGTCGATATGCGAACATGTCGAACTTTCAACGTTGTTCAACCGTAACAGTCGATTAGGTACCTCGACATCGAAATCGAAAAATATTTCTGGCCTAAGAGGACACGGTAGTCCACATTTACATGTGCCAGATTTTAATAAATAATCTTTAACGTTCGCTAACGATGTTAATGCGCTACCAGATGGGCTAAAGGCAAAAAATAAAATAAATAAAAAATTCGTTGTTAATTAATTTAAATATTATGCGACCCTTTTGTCGTAAATGAAAAATTTCTAGATCGTAATCATTCAGTAAAAAACCACCGAAGCAGGAGCAAACAAATTATTATTTTTTGCCCTTTTTATGTTTTTCTTCGTTGCACTTCGCTGGTTTTCCCCAAAATACATTTTATTTTAGGGCAAAATGTGCACTTACCTTAAATAAACAATATCACCCTTTATAATTAACCTACGCCAACCTTTTGATACATTTGGACCTTTCGTTGGTAATATTTGAGGTGGCTTCTTTATAGTCAAATTTTCATAATTTAACTGTTGGTTTTGTTGACTAGCTGAAATATTTGATACTGATTCTGTGGACTGTTGGACTCCACTACTACCACTCCTAATTACTTTATCACTCAATTTTGGTACAATTGTAATTTTGGGATGAAAATATTGTTGCGGCTGATGTGGTTTCTGCGAATGATGTAACGGTTGTGATATTTGATGTTGCTGATGGTTCTGCTGCTGCTGGATTTGATGGATAAATTGTGGATGATGTTGTTGTTGCTTGTGATGTTGCATCAACGTTTGTTGATGTTGATTCAACGACTGCTGTGGTGGAATGCAATTTATCGTACCCGATACAGGATCAATACCTGATTTTGGGCCACCAGCGCTAGCTGCAGCCATTTAAATCGTTGATGATTACAATTTTCTGAAAATAAAATAATAAAAATATGTTAATTTCAAAATACTGTAAATATGTACTATGTTATGTGCATAGACAATCAAATTGTTCTAAAATGACCTCATTCAAATATTTTATAAAAAAAATACAAATATTTCAAAGAAATATAAATTTGAACTCATTTTGGAGCAGAAGTGAAGACGCTGTATTTATTACTCAACTTGAATTTTATATTTCTTTATTCTTAATCAATTTCATTGTGTGTACACAAATACATTACAGTTAAGACGAGTTGCTCGCCGGTTGATTAATTATGGAAAAGATACAGTTTTCAATAACTGAATTACAACACTCTGGATTAATAAAGCAAGCATATAAATGATTAATCGTTAAGATAAAACATATAGTTTACAGCAACAACTACACGAAACCGTGAAAGACGATACACCGATTGTGTCAATTTAAAAAGGTTTTTCTTGAATAATTTTCTTAAATTTTTTATGGTTATTGATTTTTAACGTTTTGAAAATTACGAATAACAATCGTAAACACTGTAAAACAAGAAAAATAAAATGAAAGGTCGATTTGAAATTTATGTTAAGGGTGACCTACATCTCGTGAATTCATAAACGTTCAACAACAGTTTTTCTGATTAACAACCATTCAAATTGGAATAATCGATTATGCATTTCTCGTAAACGGTTTGTTTTAAATTATTGTTATTACACATAAAGTTTATATGTAGATTTGCCAATTTACATTTTATATATGTGGGGGCAATCAGACAACTGGACGAGAATCCCAGCGATTAATGAAGCGATAAGACTTAAAAATTACATCTACTTACACACCTCGTTAGCTATTGTTCAACTAGGCAATACCATCGAAAAAAAACTTGAAGAATGTTCAATTTACAGTTTCCCAGTCTATCTCAACAGAAAACTGACGATTCCTTCTAAAATGTACATTTAAAATATTATTGTTACTTTTATAGACCAGAGCACTAAGCAATTATGGTTAGGCTAGTTTTAATAGTAAACAGTTGTTCACATGCCTACTCGTCACGATCTTATTAATTTATCATTTTACAAATCAGGATAACAAATAATTGTTGAACAGTTGTTGAGTGAAATGCTCATAAAAGGGATAAACATATTCCCTAATTTAGTTGAGAGTGTTATTAATATGTTGGCAAGGGAAAGGCCTAAATTTTCCTTAAAAAGGTGAATTTTTCACTGGTTTTTGTTTTGCATTAGATGAACGCATGTGCCATGTCGAGTTTAGATGCCCCTAAACGTATAATTGAATCTCCGCACTACATTACACAAAATTTAAACCAAACATATTTACATATACAAACAACCGAGCTGATAAAAATTTCGCTTGGCTATAAACTTACGACCTTTAAAGCATTTCTCAAAATCATTATTTTTGTAAACTTCTCAGGAAGCGACTGGAAATAAATTGGTCAATTTTATTAATCTACCTTCTGGATTGTATTCCACAAAAAATGCCTATTAACTTTTCAGTTGACATTCTTGATTTACTGCAAAATGAATGTTCTGTTATCGAGATTGACTTTACATTTTGGGCGGCTTTTCACTTTGCATTGTTTTCAAATAATTTGAAACCGTTTTGGAACGAAAATTAATTGTCAAATTCTTCCGAAGAATTTATTTTCTGGTTATTTGTGCGGTTTAATCTTCATTATTTTTAAAATGAATTTTAATAATACACTAAGCAGAAACAATTATTTTTGTTGAGAAAAATAATCAGAGTACTCAGTAGGAATGATATTGCCGATAGTATATGTAGTACTTTTTTCGATACTCTGGCTGCATAAAAAGTACTTAGATACTTCCGTGGCATTTTCAGTACTTTTGAGAAAATTCAAAAATTGTCACTCGTAATTCGTTTATGGGACAACTTTTGTAGAAGAAAAAATAACAAAATACAATGAAATGCCTATACAAGGCAATTTGTGGATTGTTATTGGATAAACCAACACGAGCACGTGTATTTACAGCGCGTACAAAACATTGCTGCTGTTGCTCAGAATGTGTCTAAATGTCTCCATCAACAGCAACTCGCCATCGTGATCAAGAATTGAACATTTCAAGCAGTTCTGTGAAGACCTCCGCAATGTTCAATTAGTGCAAGAAAATGAGCATTTTTACCGAAAAATAATCTCTTTTCGACGAAGCTTATTTTCATCTCGGAGACTACGTCAAGAAGCAAAATTGGCATTTGGGGCTCAGAATATCCACAAGTAACCATAGAGAAGCCTATGCATCCACAACGAGTGATTGCTTGGTATGGATTTTGGACCGGCCATTTTGAACCATTGGTCCATTTTTTTCGAAAATGAGAAAGGAGCCGTCCTTACAGTCAATGAAGAGCGTTACAAAGAATTAGATGGGCCACTCAGTACTAGCTTGAGGGTCAAGCGCAACATTTTGTAAGAGCCGCTTTTGTAAGTTTATAAAGTTTTAAGTGTAAAATCAAAATAATAAATCTAAAATTTAAATTTATTTATTCTCGGCAAATTTGCTTCAAGATTAACTGATTAATTAAATTCTTGTAATGCTTGAGAGTGAGGGTGACATTTCCAAAAATGTACCAATAAAAATGCTTATGTAAATATTAATTATTTAAATTCACATTTCAGTATGTTGAATTGGACCCGAAGCACCTTAGTCTGTCTGATCTACGAATTTAGTGGTTAAGATTATCCTTGTTGTGACACAGATCTTGCATTCTAGAAGGTCTGCTCTGGCCAAATTTTCACAGGCGAAATTTCATAGAAATGCCAACAATTTTCTAGTTTTTTTTTTTTTTTTTTATTTCATTACCAGCTTAATCATTATAAATAAAATACATTGTGTGTAAAACATTCTTAAAACTAACAAGATTAAGAAGGTAAGATAAGAGAACCATTGGATCAAATAGATCACGTGACTGGTCACGTGACTTTTTCAGTTAACGCTAAAGTCGAATTTATGTTAGGTGGGTCAGAACTCTGCGGCAAAATGTATCGCGCTTTAAAGTGAAGTTGGCTGAAATTTGCCCTAACAATCACAAAGGTTTTACAATTCTTGTTTTGTGAATTGGCATCCCTGCGATGAAATTTGTCGAAAGATATATTATATTTTAATTGAAAATGGAACATCATGTTTCGTTCTAAGAGGAAGTTTGTTTCCAAATAAAACGTTTTGGTTGACTAGTTTTACTCTCTTTCAATGCCCTCAGTCAGTTTTTTTCGTGAGAAATTTCGAGAGAAAACGCACTTAGAAACGAAATAACCCGATTATCGTTACGTTTTTTATTTCTCTAAAACGAACACATAAAACAAAATTTGAATTTTTGTAAAAAATAGTAAATATGCGCAGGGGAAAACAAACCGTGTAAAGATGTAAATTTGTTTGCAAGATAAGGTATTTTGGTCCACCTTGAAGTTATCCCAGACTTTCATCCCACGATTTAGAAAAATACCACTAGCGGCACCAGCGTTAAAAAACTCATCCGGGATTCTTTACATTTTATACACATAATAAATATTTCTTATCCCACGATTTCCCCCCATCCCGACTCTCTTGACTTTCTCATCCCTCACTTCCTATTCCCATTCAAAGTAATATTTTGGAGAGTAAGATTGTGTGCTGCACAATTCAAATAAATTTGACACGGGAAATGCACCGCCCAAGAATTTAAAAGGTCCGCAAATCTGAATTTACTCTATGTAGATTTAACATAGCGGCACGGGAGCGTACTGGTTTTGTTAAAAAAAAAAATCAATTCTCCAGCATTAAGGTTCAAAAGGTCTGCAACTTTGGGAGTCCTCGCTATATAAATCTTAAACCCTTAGGCAGTAGAATTTTGCTATTTTTCAACGGAACAAATACATTTCCCCATGTCACGTATATTCGAATAGTGAGAATTTTCACAATCAGTGGAACTTCATGTTTCATCATAAATTGGCCAACAGAGTAAAGAAACTACTGGCAATAACAATTCTGCGGATCCTTTAGAAAGAAAAGGTCGATCATACAAAAAGGAAAAAATTGAAAAACGAAAAAACGTCACAAGATGGGAAAATTTGATTTTCTTAAAAGGATCGCAATTAGTTTACGAGGGTTGCCTTTTATATTTCGGGATTGGACAACCCTAGTGTTGCAATCTGGCAACTGACAGCTCTATCGTAAAGTTTGACATTTTTGAGATTTTACGTACTCAGAACGTTTTGACATTCGAGCGCTATTTGTGTTGTTTACAGTACTCATTAACTCAACATCTCGGCGAAAAAATGGAATTAAATCGTGAACATTTTCGTGCGATGATTTTTTACAACTTTCGACGTGGATTAAGGCAACAAGAGTGCATGGAAGAACTTAACTCAATTTTTGGCGATGAAGCTCCATCAAGGACTAGTGTTTATCGATGGTATGGTGAATTCAATCGAGGTCGTAGTTCACTCCAAGACGAATTTCGTGAAGGTCGTCCAGAATCAGTTGTTGTTTGACGATTGATGCTGTGCGAGAACTGATATTGCAAGATCGTCATGTGACCTATCGTGAGATTGAGACAACCTTAGGCATTAGTGGGACTAGCATACATTCAATATTGCATAAACATTTGAATGTCAAAAAAATTTGTTCGCGTTGGATCCCACACAATTTGTCAATCACTCAAAAAAAGCTCGTGTCGATTCGTCGAAAGAAATGCTCAAAAAATACGATCGCGGTGCTTCAAAACACGTCTATGACATATTGACAGGTGATGAATCGTGGATTTATGCGTATAAGCCCGAAAGTAAACAGCAGTCGACTGTATGGGTGTTTCAAGATGAGCCGAATCCAACAAAAGTTGTTCGCGCACGAAGCACTTGCAAGCAAATGATCGCCTGTTTTTTCGGAAAAAATGGACATGTCGCAACCGTACCACTAGAACAACGCAGAACAGTCAATTCTGAGTGGTACACAACCATTTGTTTGCCAGTTGTCTTCCATGAAATCAGGAAAACCAACTGCCGAAGACGGATCACTCTTCACTACGACAATGCGAGCTCTCACACATCGGCTCAAACAACTGCATTTTTGAGCACTCAAACATCGATTTGATGAGTCATCCGCCGTATACATAGTCCTGACTTGTCACCAAATGACATCTTTTTATTCCCGTATATAAAAAACAAACTGAGAGGTCAACGTTTTTCGACACCTGAAGAAGCGGTTGTTGCGTTCAGACTGCATGTTTTGGAGATACCTCAATCAGAGTGGAAAAAGTGCTTCGACAATTGGTTGAAACGCATGCAAAAGTGTATAGATCTTCATGGGGAATATTTTGAAAAACAATAAAGCGATTTTCGATGTTTAATATTTGTTTTTGTTCTCTAATCCCGAAATATTTATAAAAGGCAGCTCTCGTATCTTTATTGGAATGATTTCAACGTTTGTTTAAAATTTGTAAACCAATAATATTGTTAAAATTCGATTACCTAAATAAAAAATATTTCCAATACATTTTTTGGTTTATGTGTGTGTGTGCGTGTGCGTGTGTGTGTGTGTGTGTGTGTGTGTGTGTGTGTGTGTGTGTGTGTGTGTGTGTGTGTGTGTGTGTGTGTGTGTGTGTGTGTGTGTGTGTGTGTGTGTGTGTGTGTGTGTGTGTGTGTGTGTGTGTGTGTGTGTGTGTGTGTGTGTGTGTGTGTGTGTGTGTGTGTGTGTGTGTGTGTGTTGATTTTATAAGTAAACTGGTATAAGGTAAATATCATAAATTATGTTTAAAATTACAGAACTTCTTAAACATAATTTTGTAAAACAGAATTATGTACCGATCCCTATAGATTTAGGTGTTACATCTGTCGAATGTGCCAGTTTCAATAGCCATGTTGAAAATTGTATTGCGAAATCGAATGCCATGTTTGGATTTCTTAAAAGTTGGACAGATGAATTTAAAGATATTCGAACCTTTGTGCACTCTATTTCGCTTACATTCGATCTCAACTGGAATACGCTGTATCGATCTGGAATCCATATACTATGTTGTGCACATTAAAAGAATTGAAAACATTAAAAAAACCAAATTAGACAATATTTTGTTAAATAATTTAAGTGAAACTTCGAGTAATCTAATTAGTACGAATGAAAGATGGTTAGTTAACGTGTCCAATATTCGCGTCCAAATAACGTTAAATTTAATTTAAGTTTAGGCAATAAGTTTTCTCCACCTACGGTTGGTAAACTTGTACCTTTTTATGAAATTATCTCAGATGTTGCAAGTGAAAATTTTAATTTAGATGAAAATTACAAATCTAACATTCGAAATCGTTTTGCAAATATTTTAACAAATTTCAAAAGTAATCAAAATTCACAACAATTAACACCCTCGGAAAATCAAATATTATCGTATGTAAAACAAACTAAAATATTTTTGGGAAATAATCCTAATATTATGGTTATACGAGCCGACAAAGGTAATGCAACAGTTGTCACCTTACGTAGCGAAAATTTAGAAAAAATCTATAATTTATTAAACGATGATACATATGTATGTATATAGCACGACCCCTATACAAACCCATATCAATAAAATGGTTAAAGAATGCCATGATTCTGTAAATATTGATTTATATACAAAGAAAAAATTAACGAACTATAATTCAATAATTTCAAAATTATATGGTTTACCAAAGGTTCACAAACCAAATTTACCATATCGACCATAAGTTCTATAGATTGACTTACATATACATTATCATCTTAATTAGGAAATATTTTGAAACATAGCGTCGGAAAAACATATTCGTATATTCAAAATTGAGAAGATTTCAAGCAAAAAATTAGTAGCATTGTACGATTACAAAATTTTCTTTTAATTTCTCTTGACGTGGTCGAAACCAAAATTAACAAAATATATAATTCAGAATGTTCAATTGATAACAAAGAATTTTTAGCCAAATTTTTGTTTCACCAATGGGTTCTCCAATAAGTCCCATAATTGCAAATTTAGTCATGGAATATTTGGAAAATTCGATACAAAATTCTTTAAATTTAGAACCTTTACTATAGATATGTACACGATATTATAACGGTCATTCCAGAAGACAAGATAAACACATTTTAAGATGCTTTATACTTTAGAAAAAGAATCCGAGAACAAAATTTCATTTTTAGATATTCTTTTAATACATGAACCTAATGGCAAAATTTTTCAAAAATAGTTGGTTTGGCGCTATCTAAATTTTATGTCGTACAAAATTAACACCGTAAAAATTCTATGTCGAAAAATTAACACTCGGTCAGTAAATTTCATCATAAAAATTTTAAAATATTAAATGATACATTACTTCAAAATCATTATCCCAAAAAATTAATAGATAATAAATACTGTTTATAAACAAATTTATTTTGGTATAAATCCTAAGTCTCGGCCACAAAATGAAATTTCAAATTATTTGTCAATTCCGTACATTAAAAATTTATTCGAAAAAATTAAAATTCGTAAATTATAATTTCAAATTTATTGGACGTTCAGCGACATATTTAAATAATAATGATTTTTCAAAACTAAAAAATCTGGTTCCTTTAAAGCATCAAACTAATGTTGTTTATCAAGTTTGTTGCGATTGTAACGCAACTTATGTTGGCCAAACCAACAATTGATGGAAAAGAGGTTCTACCAACATAAAAATATAAATAATCTTAGTCAAAATTGTAGTGCACTTATATAACATCTAAGAGATACTAATCATAAAATTACATTAGATAATATCAAAATTCTGAAAAAAGAAAAAAATTTAAAAAAAGATCAATTTTGGAAATGTTAGCCCGTTGCCGCAAATGACGGCTATAGCAGTCGGATTTTTGGTGATAAAGCCGTCCTGCAAATTTTAATTAATAAAAAGGAACATCATTCGTACGAAGTGTACTAATGCATTTATTTGTTAATTACTTAGTAATCGAAGAAAAAAAGATGAAACATTCCAGATAACATATAAATTGTTTTTTGTTGTTTTGATTTTTCATGTTTAACTATTCGAAATATTTCCGCCTACAGAGACAAATGACGACTATAGCCGTCCTACCACATTTGCTCTGGCAAGAGAGAAAATGTTTTGATGAGCAAATGACGACTATGACCGTCGAGAGTTTTCATGGAAAAACTGTGAGAAAATGTGATAATTTTCACCTTCAAACATATATATAAATGACGCTCAATTTCATATGGCAGTCATAAACAATTGAAAAAAAGTGTGTTTCTGAGCACGGTTGTCAATTAAAAAGTTTGCGGCAACGGGTTAAATATCAAAAGTAGTATACTAATTCGATAAATATCGTAAGTGATTGTGCTTTTTATGGTAATAATACATATAATTTATTTGTCTTATTGTTGTTGTTTTTTGTCTTATTTACATATTAATTTTAAGTTTATTTGTAAAAAGTTTTTTCAGTTCGTCTATATGTGCACTGCCAAAAATTGAAGTCTAAAATTGCTTTTGAAAGTGTCTGAGATAGCCGTTTTCTATGTAAACCTCGTTTTTTAGATTTTAATATACCGAATTTTTTGTTTTTATAAAAATTTTTTTTTCATTTTATATTGCTTTTGAAAATGACACTGAAAGGGTGTCGAAAGCTAAAGCAGAAATAAATGAGTTTTGTAACCCATTAAAAAATTAAAATATTAAAAAAGAACTCACTTTCTGATTTTCGTGTTGAAGAAAAGTGGATTACGACCACAATTTACCATTCCATGAAAATGTGGCTCGTTTACATTCGCACTCAACAAGATGCACGGCTAGGCGCGGTTTTTATTGGTAACGTTTTGCTTGGTCACATTGATTCAGCTTATATTTTGAAAAACATATCAATTCATGTGAAACATATCAATTCACTAGAACACCATTCCATAAGTCATGGAGAAAACTACCCCATCAATAGGTTCTCCAAATCATTCAACATCATCGACGATCTATTTGACTTAAATTTATCAAAGGACGACTTCAAAACTATCCTGAAGAATTATTTTTAAAAGTTTTAAATGTTAAATCAAAGCTTGATTTAGATTTTTTTCTGTTTTAAAGTGTTTTGTTTATTTTTTTTTTAATTTTGTTTATATAATTTTTGTTTTAAATAAATAATCTGAAATCATACATGTAAATCACAGAATAGATTTCTTTAAATAAATAAATAAACTATATTACAATAGTTCTCCCACCTCAAACAGCCCTCGTTCTTAACGATAGAGCACCCACTCTCTATTCATCCGAAGCAACTTCGTTTCGACATTTTAAACGAATAAGATCCTCCGCATATCATCAAGAATTTAGGAATTAAATTTTATAATAAAGTGTGATATTTTAAGCTAACTATTCGTAATTTTGCGTCAAGGCATTTCACTATATTGCTCAAAAGCAAAACTTTATTGAGTAATCAATTTAATTATTATAGCTGTACATTACCAATGAACCATACATAAACTACATGCTCGTCAACCGTGTAGTATTATAGTAGAAGTCTATTTAAAAGTTATTTAATAAATTACCACGCATTAACACCATCCCATGAAACGAAATGCTGCTTTATAAAAAAATAAAAATGAAACATAGTCCTCTACCCATAATTAACTGGCATATTACACAAGTACTTAACAAACCTTCAACATGTTAATATGTATAAAAGTGTGTACACACATAATTCATTTTATACGAAATTTACAATCTTAACACAACACAACAACGAAAATATTTAAGTAAGCGACAACAAAAATTAATAAAAAACTACACACAGAAGTAGTTTTGTTTTACATTTCATATGGTAAGTATTTATAAACAAATTATTTAAAAAAATAAAATAAACTTTCAAAATTAAAAATTCAACCTTCATACATTAATTTGGTTTTCTTGAAAATAAGATTTCTTAACCATAAGATATTTATATAAATGTATTAAGAAAAAAAAAATATTGATACATCTCCATAACAATGAATAAAAAGAATGTACCGACCTGTCTAAAATCAATCGATGTGGTTTTTAATATCAAGATAATGGCGAACAAATTTAATAAGTCACCGAAAAATTACGATGAACGCGGTTAAATTAATTTTATTTATCTTATATGGACCACCCTGTCGGACCACTATCGCATAAATTAATTTCGCGATTTAATTTAGAGATTCGAAACGCAAATAGCGAGAAGGAATAAAATAAATCATATCACCTGCGTTGCGTGTGTAAGAAATTTGTTAAAATTTTATCAAGAATGTGATTCATTAAAAAATTCGGAAAACTCATTATGAACTGGAATATTGAGTCACCATGTACAGCGGTTATGTGAGTTTTCTGTGTGTGCTAAACGTTATACATAATGATATATTCTCTATATATCTATTATGTTATAGATTGGTACATTACAAATGCGGCGTACGTAAAGCAAACAGGAGATGATTGTATCATTATATTTCTGGCGATGCAGCGTATAGCTGGATCGTGGATAATAATCGATGAATGCTCTTGTACAAAGAAATTGCAATTAAACATGCACATAAATGGTTGAATTATGAAACAAATTAATATTTAAGTAGACATTTTTAATAGTTCAAAACTAAACAGATTAAAATACATGGACAAAGCAAGCTGCTGTAGTAGGTAATTAAATTGATTGCTTGCAAGAAACAATAATAAATATCGAAAGAATTTATTCTTTTCCACGTACACGACGAGTACGAGTATAATATGAAATTTCCGTTCATAAATTGTATGCACAATCTTGTATCCGACGCTAGATTAAAAAACTGTATTGCATTCTAAAAATTCTAAATTTATCGTTATAAAGACATATTTTTGCTCGTATCAAGGCAACAATGGATAGGCTAATGATGGGCAAACAGGTATATCGGATTATGAAATTCGCTTTGTTTTTTTCAAGCAAAGCTTCTATTTCAGGTGATTAAGATATAGATATCTCGGACTCTCTCTCTCCCTAGCTTTCACAATTCATGAAGGGATTTTGCCGCCCGCACTATGGTCCTCCACCCGTCTCGGTCCATCGCTCTCGTCCTCCAGTTTCGACACCCAAATACGAGTAGGTCTTGTTCGACGTCGTCACACCGACTGGTTATTGAAGGAAAACCTTGCAATGTGGCCGAATTTGATGAAGCCGATAATATCGCTACCTCCGAGAAGTTACTTTATTTCGTGGTTCATGCGAATCCGATATTCGTTGTTCGCAACTTTAATAGGACCAAAAATTGAAGCTCTCGTTTCCGAAAGTCAGCACAGTTCTTATGAGTGCTTTATAAAGTGCAAGCTTGCACGACTGCGAATAGATGTTTAAATCGCAAAAAGTTTGATTGAGCGTGGAAAACTCGTTGTCCGGCAGCGATTCGGGCTTTTATTTCTGCCTGCATATCATTCAAGGAGGTTATAAGTGACCCGAGGCATTTAAAGTTTTCGACGCTATCAAAATTATGATCACCAATTTCGAGATTTGCCATGGAGATGTTCCTGGGCGTTGTTAAAAATTTGGTTTCGACAACTCGGACCATACGCCAACATTTTTAATGATACCAAATAATATTTTTTCTTCTCGAATGAAATGATTGGTTGGCAAAATGACAAATTAAGTTTTAATATAAATAGTAAAATTTTATAAACATCAAATATCGTATAACGGACGATATTTCTGGCTTCGTTTTTCATAATCAAGTTCTTAATCATTCATTTACCGGCCCTTTACCGTGCTCATGTTAGATCAATTTCTGAATATTTAACACCAATTTGGAATCCAAATTATAATGTATATATAGTAAAGCTTTGGAGAAAGTTCAGAGAAAATTCACTCGCTTACTTAACTTTAGAATGAGATTACCCTACGAACCATATCCTTACTGCCTGGAGAGATATTGTCTACATTCGCTTCAAAATAAACGTAAGATTAACGTTATATAAAATTTTAAATGACTTAATTTATTCAGATTTACAATAAAAACGAAAGTTAAACTGAACACAAATTTATTCAACGTCAGGAAACCCTTAACATTTAATGTTAAACCGTTAAAAACAAATTATGGTAAAAACTCTCCTTTAATTCGTATGCCAAATGCTCATAATATTTATTTTAATGATTTAGAATTTAATTTTGGTTCTTTAGCAATTTACAAAAAATATGTATTTAGCATTTTAGACAATTCTAATCCCTTTTAAGGTTCAATTTAAATTTAAATTGTGATATTTTATTAATCTTTTCAATTATTTTTAATTTGAAATACTAATTCAATTTTATTTTATTATAATTAATGTTGTAAATCGTGTATATGCTCGCAAGTAATTGGGAAATTGTTTTTCCGTTCGTTAGCTTATTTTGAATGAAATAAATAAATAAAAAAAAAATTACGGCACTCTCGCCGAATTCATTATGAATTCATGTTGCATCCTAAACTGAATTCACAAAGGCAAACTTTATAAAGCATATACTGTAAAAAAAAACAACGAATGATGAAAGCATTGATTAAAAAGATCAAACCGCATGGATATACTTAAATATGAACCAAACTAGTGTGCTAGTTGACACCGAAAGTGATCACTGAGTCATGAGTTCGTAAATCATGTTAACAGAAAACAGCACATTGTGGCATTTTCATTTCACATGACTGGATAGCATTTGCATGTCATGTGACGTAATTATGCCTAAATTAATCAAAGATACTTGTGGAATGTCAAGATCTGTTTAAATCCCAAGAGTTTTTCATATTCTGAAAGTACATGACGTACGACGAAAAGGATAAGACAGTATAAGAACCATATCCAGAAACTGAATAAAAATCGTGTTTTAATATGGAATATAGCATACGATCCGTTGCACATTTGAGTGAAGTTTTTAAAATTAAAAAATTTTAGGATCAATTCCATCTCTGCAGCAATAGATTTAAATGTTTTATTCTTGGCTTGGGTTAGTTACTAGGTTATCAATCTTTAGCAAACGAATTTTACATAAATGCTAAGAATGATTCTAGTAACACGAGACCGTTATAATGCATTTGTAAACCGACCCTTTCCGAAACGAACACGTATTTGTGCAGACTTACTTGTTCAAACACGGATGTACGCGCGAGGCGCCTTATTTGAAATAAGTTCAGATCGAGAACGTCGAAACTGGAGAAAAGATGAAACTATTATAACTGCAAAGAACAAACCAAGAATACTCCTCCTATATATAGGTTTTTCACTCCAAATTCATCCTTTTACAAATCATGTTCATCAATTTGCAAATAAAATTCACCTATATCCAAAATATTTTCATCCTTTTCCAAATCTAATTCACCTTTGTTCAAATCAAATTCACCATTATCGAAATCATATTCATCCTTTTATAAATCAAATTCAAACGGAGACGTTATATATACACTTATATAACTAACAGATGTATTTAAATTTTAGATTCAAAATAACAAGTTATTTATTTTTTTGTTTTTTAATCTTTGCAATCTGTTCTGAGGCCAAAGCGCTCCCAACTCTTTCGCGGTTCGCTATTCACGTCCTACCTTATGCAGTTGCCAGCGAAAATAACAAGTTAATAAAATAAATTAGCCTTTACTGTGTAATCAAAATGTTGGATGTTTCATTCAAACTACCTGCGTCTTGGTAACCGCACCTCGATGTGTAAAGCTGATATCCGCCTATGGCCCAGAATACCCAAAAATTTCATAGTAAATCTGCATTTTGAGTGGAATAAAAGTGACTTTGATTTGAAAAAAGGTGAATTTAATTTGGAAAAGGATGCATTTGAAAAAGGTGGATTTTATATGCAAATTGATGAACATGAATTGTAAAAGATTGAATTTGAAGTGCAAAACCTATATATGAAACCACTGAATTTCAAATAAACTCGTTCCTCTGTGTAAATTAATAACATCATGATCTAACTGCGGAATCGGAATGGAAAGAACAGTATTCGTGCTGTGAGAAGCTTGGAAATTCGGATATGATATCGTGCGGACAGCAATAAAATTTGGTTTGAAAGAAAAACAACAAAATAAATTTCGTATAACCTCTAGGAGGAGGCTTCTATATGGCAATACCAAAGCTGATGACGAATTTTTAAAATTCAGACAGAAGCCTTTAAATATCGCGGGTCAGTTATAAAACATTCAAATGATATGAATAAACAAACATGAAAGGCCGAACTGCTTCCAAGGTCAAGCTTTTTTTAACCGAATATCTCTAAAAGATGTGTAATTTCGTATTGTATAAAGCATAAATGAATCGCTAACTGCAGAAAGGGGACATTAACATTTTTTCCGAAAATCATTTTTTGATGGTTTTGGATAATTTAGACATAAACTAATCGGTTACTATGGAAACGAGACCTCCAACATCAAAATTAATAGAAAAAAAGATTAATCAAAAATTTGATTTACTGTAGAAATGGGACATCTACTTCAATTGACCCATTTCTGCAGTATAAATTTCGTTGATTTTTTCAAATAATGTAATACCAAGGACACAACACAAAATTAGATTTTTTTTATTTATTTATAAAAGAAAATTGGCAAATCTCAGAAACAGCACTCCATTGCATCCATGAATCATTATATGAACTACAATAAATCTAATCCTGCAGTACTGGTTTGTCAGAAATTCATTGGTGGTTTTATTCATCATCAATTTCAGTTAACAAACTCGAACGGAATAGTAGTGTTACCTACATTGAAAATGTACGAAAATAAGAAGCCTATTATGAAGAAAAAAATGAAGACCTTCACCGAACATTGTGTTACATTCTAAACATACATTTAAAATTTTGGAGGAATATTTTCATGTAGAAATCGATGTCGAGCAAGGCTAAAACCCGAGGCCTAACTATTGAATTCGACGTTCATTTTCGATGGCTATCGTTTTCCTATAACAACAGAGGAAACAAAAGAGAAAAGACTAGTAAAAATTTAATACATTTTTCTTTTTTATCTACTATAGGAAAACGATAGCCTTCGAAAATGAACGTCGAATTCTATTGTTAGGCCCTCGTTTTCCAAACTTATATTGAATTAAAATCTTAATATCATGTTACTTTTGTTATTGTTTTTTTAATTTATCACAAAAATCATGGAGTTATCAGTGAGAAATAAACTAATTTGTTGAAATTAGCGATTCATATAAGACCTGGGGCAGAATCTTAAACGCCACATCGAAATTTGAGACGGTATTTTAATATTATATTAAAAAGCAACAAGAAATTTACCCATTTTATTCTATTGTTTCAAAAAACCGTATAACTCGTTAGATTGCTAAGAACCTGATGCAATGGCATGAATTGTTGTTGTTTTACCATACATAATTTTTGAATCGTCTAAAATTACAGCAAAGCGTACTTACTTCGGTAACTGTATTCACTTTCGGATTCCAGAGCTGAACCTTCATCATCAATAACCGTACAGTGCTATTTACAATGGACCAGTGAAAGTTGCGATCAGGTTATACTTCAACTTATCCATAACCCTATTCATAAATCAGTATAACAAGTGTTTAACCTCACACAAATCAATCGTAAAATACGTGGACACAGCCACTGATTTAAAATCTGTATACCATCGATTAACGCTCGAACAACATCTGTCAAAATTTCTAACAGATTTATCGAATAGTTTTGTATTGATAGTTGTTTAAAGTGTACAAGTTTGGGATTGTTTGCTACCATGGAAAAAGAGTAATTAGTTCAATGAATTCAAATGAGACCAAACATTCGATTTTGATAAAGAGCACCCACGTCGTTGAGGTGATACGTCCATCATTTGTAACTTTTAAACAATAAAAAATTAATATTTAGATAACGCTAAGATGAGAGGAATTAAACGCTTCTTCACCTATGAATATAAAACGAAATAAATTTAACTATAGATTGTATTTCAATTGGTTAAAAAACCACATAACAAGTTAAACATTTCGTAATGTAAGTGTGGTATATGAAAGATAAGGTTTATAAGAATAACCCATAATCAATCGAAGATCTCAACATGTGTTTAATTTCAAATTTTAAAAAAAAATCTTATTAAAGCACTCTGTAGAAGTAATTTTCATACGTTAAATTTTTAATTTGATATACTGATATACTATCGTTAAATATTCAAGTCGAGAAACAGATAAAAAATTATATACATAGTTAAAAAAATTGCCTCGAAATTCTTTTAACTTTCTATGCGGTATTTTAACCAGTTGAAATACACAAGTCATAAGTAAATAATAATGTCAAGTGACCAAGAGCATCTTAATCGAATAATTCTTTGCGAAATACGAAAATTTTCCCAAATAGGTTAAAATAGACGATAGCATAAATTTTTTAATTTAAGAATTACATGCATGGTAGAACTAATTTAAATTTGATGGTAGATACTCCTGAGGACGACCTAAAATCAATCAAATTTTAATGAAATGTGTTTATTAAGTGTAAGCGTGTATCGCCAAGTGCCTACGGTAAATAGTGTAAAAAATGTTATAGGTAGAATTGAGTTGTCTTATGTCGTAACGTTTGGTTAGGTGCTTGAAAAAGTTAATGCGTGGCGCTTAAAAACAACAACAACAATCCCGATCTTTCTGTCACTATAGGGACAGTAATATTGAGGGTCAGTGATTAAATATTACTTGAAATTATGCGCTTTTTGTTCAATTTGTGGTCATTGACCTTCTGCCGTTCCAAAGAAATTTTTCGAATACCTTCATTTGGCGATTTCGTGATGAATCGGTTTTTGTTTCTTAATACATAAAGGGTGATTTTTTAAGAGCTTGAGAACTTTTTTTTAAAAAAAAACGCATAAAATTTGCAAAATCTCATCGGTTCTTTATTTGATACGTTAGATTGGTCCATGACATTTACTTTTTGAAGATAATTTCATTTAAATGTTGACCGCGGCTGCGTCTTAGGTGGTCCATTCGGAAAGTCCAATTTTGGGCAACTTTTTCGAGCATTTCGGCCGGAATAGCCCGAATTTCTTCGGAAATGTTGTCTTCCAAAACTGGAATAGTTGCTGGCTTATTTCTGTAGACTTTAGACTTGACGTAGCCCCACAAAAAATAGTCTAAAGGCGTCAAATCGCATGATCTTGGTTCGCATGATGGGCAGTTCTTGAACGGCTTCTGGTTGCTCTTCACTCCAAATGCGGCAATTTTGCTTATTTACGTAGCCATTCAACCAGAAATGAGCCTCATCGCTGAACAAAATTTGTCGATAAAAAAGCGGATTTTCTGCCAACTTTTCTAGGGCCCATTCATTCAATTATTTGCAAGCGTTGCTCGTTAGTAAGTCTATTCATTATGAAATGTCAAAGCATACTGAGCATCTTTCTCTTTGACACCTTGTCTGAAATCCCGCGTGATCTGTCAAATACTAATGCATGAAAATCCTAACCACAAAAAAATCACCCGTTATTTCGATGCACCATAAAACGTTTCGGCATGGCTAAAGGAAATAAGGAGTTCCTTTTTAGTTTATTTCTGTTGCGCAATAATAGTGAAATGAATAAATTATATAAAGTAATTTCAATGAAAAAGGTTAAATTTAGTTGTTAAAGTGATTTATGACCAGAACCAATCTAGTGCGATTTAAATATTATCTAATAGATTAACTATTTAGCTAA
Organism: Nephrotoma flavescens; assembly: GCA_932526605.1. Taxonomy (NCBI): domain Eukaryota; kingdom Metazoa; phylum Arthropoda; class Insecta; order Diptera; family Tipulidae; genus Nephrotoma; species Nephrotoma flavescens. Next base: position 69,121,035 of record OW052220.1, on the reverse strand, counting down.
GCTTCCTTGTATCACATAAAAAAATCCGAAAGTTAAACAAAAACACCGAAGGTCAAACATCTAATAATAAACTATTTCTTTTATTGTTCATAGACTAATGCGGCTAATATTCAAAACCATTAACACATATAATATAAAGGTAAAACAACATTTATACAATTGTTGCTACATTAATAAATTTAAAAGATTGAAATTGTATTATTGTAATAAATTAGAACTACAGAACACAAGAGTACGCAAATAAAAAATATAGCTGACGTTGAACCATAGGAAAAACGTACACAATTTTTCTATGATTTGACTTTAAAACAAATGATCTTAGAAATAAATAAATTTAAAAATAAAATTAGTAAAAAACAAACAGAATGGTTTCAGGTACACGATTTTCTCAAACAAAATACAGGCATTTGCCCAACTTGTACTCCCTTATTATTAATTAATGAAAATATATTAGAAAAAAATCAAATTCTATATTAAATCTGGGATTGAAACTAATATGTATTATTTTACAGGTAATCAATCTGATAGAAAAATTAACTAGGTGCTGCAAAATAGTTGCTAGAATTTTATTTAATTAGTAAACTTTACAGCTACATAATATCTGTAATTCCAAATCATAATAAACTTACAACTGATTAAATTTAATTAAGATTAATGAAACAAATAATAAGTTTCGAGTACACCTGGAAATAACATTTTGTTATTACATATGTAATTTAATTTCTCGAATAATTCTGAAAATCAATGTTATTACATTGATTTAATTTTCTTACAAACAAATAAAACTCCAAAGCACAGCGGTCAACACTGTGAAAATTGGTATATAAATTAAAATTAATAATTTATTCCGACTCTGTTTAATAATACATACTCGTATAATAAATTTTCCATTTATTAATTAAAAAATATAAAAATTACCAGATAGATTCACAAGATTCTTGATACCGTACTGATTTACGTACACCGCGATACATCGCAAATGAAATTAATTCGAACTGAATTTAAATCTTAACACGATCATAAACAAGAAATTTCATCTTACTGTACTAACTTACTTGACCCAAACACTGTTATACACGGTATGCCAGAAAAATAATTTTATGTAAACTCTTTCCCTAATTCCCTAAACAGGTAGTTTCGAAATGGAAAAATTATTTCCTATTTATAAAAATTTACATCAATCTTTTTTCCTCAGTGATAAAACCTGATTTGAATAAAAAGCTATGTAATTTTTTCCCCCAAATTCCCTATTCCTAGGGAATTGTAAGAATAGTACCACACGAAAAGCTTTTGACCTTAATTTGCAAACCCGTTTCGAATGACAATTCGATTCGAACGATAAATTCGATTCGAGCATAATTTGGTATTTGTAAATTTGACGGAAATAAAAAGATACACTGTAAAGTAATCAGCATTGTAATTTTGGTTTATGGTTAGACCCGTACGAAAAATACAAGCCTTGGCCGTGGAAATTTAACGTTTAACGACCATTGTATTTTTATGTAAATGTAATACACAGTAATTTCAGTTTGATTTGTAATTAACATTTTTATTATTAATAAATTAAATAAAAAATATCAAAAAAATTATTTCGGAATGTTTTATTGAAGCGTAAGTCAAGACAAGATGACATATATATACATCGCAACATTTTGCACCTGACAAAAAACAGTGACACAACTCAAAAATTTAAATTTGTCAGGAGAGCGAAAAACAAAAAATAGTAATTACGTTATTTAATATGAAAATCATAAAATAAGGAACGACACTGCGCTCTATCATTTTCGGTGAAGGAAAAACAAAAATGTCTTTATTGCAAGATATGAAATCTAACATTCCGCATCTTATATAGTGCATTAACTCAAACAGTTCATTGGTTGAGTTGTGTCACTGTTCTTTGTCACATTCTTTGTAGGATTGTGTATCTATCGAGGAGATGGAAGTCAAAAATTTCGGAAAAATTTCGTTTTTTCCAAAATGATTTTTTTCATTCAAAAATAAAAATGTACAGTTTTTATTTATCAATTCTTATATTTTAATTATAAACATTTGAATTACCCTACGCCTATCATATAACAAGTAAAAATTACATTTGCGTTAGTTTAATTCGCCTTATACATTAGAGGATGGGGCTGCCGCCCCCAAACCCTGCTTAGTATTCATCTCCTATGATATGATATACTAAAATTGGGAACTCCTAAAACCCACTTAGCATTAATCTCCTCCGTGCAAGATTAACATCTTAGCGCCAAATTTTGCAAATCATAAATACCAAGTTACTTTACACTATGGAAAATTTCTAAATTTTCCCGGAAAATAGTGAAATTTTACCATAAATTCACAATTTCAACATCAAAATTGATTAAAAAACTCTTACATTATTGCTATTTTAACATTATTTACTATTTTTTAACTTGGCACTTTTGGCTTGCACCTACTAAAAACGGTAAATACACAATTTTAAAGGGTTTTCCAATAAGGACTTCACAACTTTTTTTTAAATAAAACGCAAACCATTTGAGATATCTCGAAAATTTTATTATTGGCTTGAAGTACAATCAAAACATTTGTGTGGAATTCGACATCGTTTATATGTCCACCACGGGATACGAATGCAGGTGTCGATTCGTTGAACCCAATTTTCGGCCACATTTCGACGGAAACGTACGCTATCTCTCGTTCAGTATTGTCTCTGAGCTGCTGTAACGACGCCGGCTTGTTGTCATAGCCCAATGATTTAACGTAGCCCCATAAAAAAAGTCTAGAGGTGTTAAATCAGGCGGCCAATCGATAGGGCCATTTCTGGATATAACACGTTCATCGAATTTAGGTTTCAATAAATCGATTGTTAGTAGAACCACTGTATTGTGTGGCATGTCGCACCGTCTTGTTGATACCACATATCAGGAATGTCTAGCTCATCCAATTGACCAAAGAAATAACGTTACAACAAATGTTGCAACATGTCTCTGTAGCCATCTCCATTGAGTGTAACGTGATCGTCATTTTCATCAACGAAAAAAACGGTCCAATGACACCACCAGCATGAAAACCACGCCATACAGTTATTTTTTGTGGAAGAAGTGGTGGTTTTTGAAGCACATGCGGCTTTTCACCTGACCAATAACCTTCTTTGCCATAGGTCAATCGTCATTTCCTCTAATTCTTCTTTATTATTAATTTGATTGTACTTGCAGATAGTAGGCATGATCAATTTAACGATCAAATTAATAATAAAGGAGAATTAGAGGAAATGACGATTGACCTTGGCACAGAAGCCAATAACGCATATTCTGTTTGTTGACGAAGCCGTTTAGCCAAAAATGCACTTCATCACTGAAGATGATTTTGCGATGGAATTGGGCATCTTCTTCCAACATTTCCAGATCCCAATCCGAGAACATACGTCGCTTCATTGATCGTATAAGGTTGCAAGCCAAGATCTTTCGCCAAAATGAGGTCTGAGCGATGCCCAATTCTTGAGAATGCATTGGAATCAACTGTTTTGGTTCGTTTACGACGGACACTCGGAATTTTTAGTAAATTTTAATTATTGGTAAGCGTTGTTCGCTCGTGTACTTAATGTTTAAGATTGCGTTCACAGTTAAAGTTCAAAGTTGCCAAGTCCCAAACGGAAAACCCGGTACAAAGAAGAATTTCTAAAAACCGTTCATTTTACTCGATTTCCGCGATGTAGTATACATCATTTACACTTTAGCCCTCTTTAGCATTAGGTATAAATTTATTATTGAGGATTGCAATTATTTTTTGAATCCGTCAATAAAATTATCAACGAAGAGAAATGAACGGATATTTCTTGGCCGATAACGGGTCGCGCGATAACGGTTTCGTTCTTTTCATGATTATTCATTTTCGTTTTTTATTTTGTGACGTTCACAAACACCGATTTTTCAAAAACGGGTTTCGTTTATTCGAATTTGGATTCCCAAATAGGGGAGTAAACATTTCCGAAATTCTTTTCGCGTAAAATAATCCACGGTAAACGGAATATGATTTTTATTTTAAATATCTGATTCGCATATTTTCGTATTTTAAGCTGATTTAAAGGTGATTGCGTGCGGCTGACACTGTCATATATTTTATGCAAGAGAAATTTTTTAATTAAACTTAGTTTGTTGCCCCGTTTTGCTATATTATTCAAATATCTTGGAGGAGGAAATAGTTTGGGTCCTTACGTATTGATTATAATTGTGTATTGTAATTATTAGCTAGAAATTTGGAGGAAGCATATCACGATCACTGCCCAATTACCATAAAAATGAATATTGTACCAAGAATAGGTATGTTAGATATAGAGCAAAGGAAAACGACGTGTTTTGTTGAATGATTCACTATTATCTATCATTGTTGGTAAGTGAAATTATTCCATTTTGGCCGTTGAACTTTGGAAAATTTTAATTCAAGCTGAAGAAAACAAAAACTATTTTGATAAAGTAAGTTATAAAAATTTGTATATCTTCAATACCCCTGTTCTCTCATGATGCTCTCTCTAAACAGTGGTCACTTTTAAACATACCACATTTCCTCAATACTCTGTAGATGAAAATATTGAATGCAATTTTTACTGTGTTCATTCATTGAATTAAACGCGTAATTAATGAAATTGTGCAATGTATTTTCAAATGGGCCAACTGTTAAATGTAACTTTAATTTATAACTTGCTCATTCTTAATTTCCTTGTTATTATTTCGTATATAAATAATACTAAATATATAAGGAAATATCTTGCCGAACATGAAACATTAATTAAATGTTTCGTACAAATAATTAACAGGGTTTTTACGTGTTTGAGTAGTTCTATTTGTTTTTTTTTCTATAAAATATTTTTTATATTATTTTTTATTAATTGGAATAATAAATGCCGCCAGACAAGCTCTAATTCAATCGATTAAGCGATGAGCAATTACCGCCACTAAAAATAGCCCTGGATTTAATGAAATGTTCCTGAAGACCAAAATTACGACGAAGGCAAATAACAAATGGAGCCAGACGAGCTCTAATGGGAACGATTTAGCGATGGCCATTTACCAGAAGTCAATTGAAAACAGCCTTGTATTTGACGGAGTGTTTTAGAAGACATCAAAACTACTACGAAGGTAGTTGGAAGTTTTAGAAAAATTGAATTACACATCTCATTATAAATTATCTTTCATTTCATGCTCACAATGTGGTGTGTGGTTCACTAAATTATTGTTAGTTTATATAATTGAACCATATATTCGTAAATAAATAAATAAACAGATTAAGGAGACATACAAAATTGAAAAAAAAAGTTTTTCAAAGATTTTTTTTTTTGGAATAAAAAGAGATATCTTAATGAAACTTTCCATTGACATTTTATTTAACTGAAAGTATGCAAAACAATTTTTTTAAAATTTTTTTTATCCCGCTGTCGTCTGCTACAAGGGTTTTCCAAAAACACTGAAAATTCGCGGCGTGCATCATAACTGCCCTCAGAAACGTCTAAAAAAAACGGGATTTTATTCAGCATTAAATCGCCATTGGAATGAACTAAAACGAAAAAAATTGGTTGAAAAATAGAAAAATGGCGGGATTTTTTCGAAAATGCAGCTTTTGTGTCCCCCCCAACTAGTTGTAACTCAAAAAATTGAAAGACGATTATTCCTTCCGTAGTTAATTCTGAGCAGAAATACATAGGGTGTTTTGCAGGTGGACCGACAACGTTTTATGGCAGATTGAGGGGGTCATTTGGAAGCTTTCATCCCATGGCACGGATGTCCTAAGTCTCACGGCAACTGAGATATGATATTTTTAAGTTTTTTTTTTAAATTACTCAAAATCTTACTTTTAAATGGTCATAACTTTTTTGTTTGTAGACGTAAAGACACGAAATAACTTTTATTGTATTCTACAATGTGCTTTTATTCCAAATAAATCATTATTTTGTAGAATCGGTTTAAGGAAAACGAGTTATGGACTTCCAAATCCTAAAAAATGTATAAAAGTCTAGAAAATGTCTACCTTCTATATGCATTTAAAAAAAAACTTCATTTATTAGATTTTGTTTAAAATGACCTCCTCCCCTCTGTATGCATGCAAGGGACATTTTTCTTATCTCCAAGGTTGTTCTGCGAGGTTGAAGTTAATTTTTCATTTTTTTAAATGCGCCGCTATCATTTCAATTAAAATTTACTATTTTAGGTACTTTTGTTGCTTACAGAAATTGCTTAGTAGGTCCTCAGATGTAGAAATCCAAGGGTGTGAGGTCTGGGGACCGTGCATGCCAAGGAATAGAGGAGAGGAACAGAATACTTAGATGATTCATTCTCAAACTCATGGTGGCCCTATTTCTTGGCCCGCATGGTCCCCAGACCTCGCGCCCTTGGATTTCTACATCTGGGGACCTGCTAAGCAATTACTGTAAGCAACAAAAGTACCCACAATATAAATTTTAATTGAAATGATAAGCGGCGCATTTAAAAAAATGAAAAATTAAATTCAACCTAGCACAGCAACCTTGGAGATAGAAAAATGTCCCTTGCATGCATACGGAGTGGAGGAGGTCATTTTGAACAAAATCTAATAAATGAAGTGGATTAAACATTTAAAAGGAATATTCTTAAACCTGGCCCCGGCGAAATAGTATCTCTTATTTTGACCACAAAGTGAATGATTTCTATAACATGTAGCATACCGTTGGAAAGGGCAAAAACCAGAAAAGTTTTTAAAACAAAAGTTATTTCAAAACAATCGCTAGTTTTTTTTAAAATGCATATAGAAGGTAGACATTTTTTATACTTTTATACATTGTTTAGAAATAAAATAAAAGCACATTGTAGAAAACAATAAAAGTTATTTCGCGTCTTTACGTCTACAAACAAAAAAGTTATGACCATTTAAAGTGAGATTTTGAGTAATTTAAAAAAAAAAACTTAAAAATATCATATCTCAGTTGCCGTGAGACTTAGGACATCCGTGCCATGGGATGAAAGCTTCCAAATGACCTCCTCAATCTGCCATAAAACGTTGTCGGTTCACCTGCAAAACACCCTGTCATTTCGAGATAACGCGTTTAAATTATCGCGCTTTAAATTAGGCGCGCTTCGCAATAAATAAAATAAAAATATAAATAATTTTTTTTTTTTGAGATTTTCATGTTTATATCATTAAAATCATGTTTTTAAACATATTCTAACATATTCTATCATAAAACACATTCTAACATATTCTAACATAAAAAAAATTTCGATTTTTTGAAAATTTGAAGGTCTATGTCCGCTTAACTGAAACTAATTTAATTAACATTCTGTTAGATAACTAATTGATTATTTCTTAAATCTTAAAGCATTAAAATTGAATTACTTAGAATCTTAGAAGCCGTTTAAATAATAAAAATTCGAAACCAATTGCCCCTTCAACTACACGCGAAGCCGGTTCACCATTTGCATTATTATTTTGTTGCAACCATTTGCATTATTATTGGTTTGTTATTATTTAAAAAAAATGAATTATTTACATAGATTTTTAACTGTTGAACTAAAAATAGGAATAATATTTGTCCGAAAATTGAGAAAGAGAAAATATTTTACCAAAAAACCATTAAACCTGATATTCCGCCATCTAATTTTCATTTAGCGGAGTTTATTTAATTTGTTTTAACATATTACAACGTCGCCCGATTAACGACGTCATTTTTAATAAGATAGCCTTAATGCAAAGAAATGTAAGAAGAATAAAATGTTAGCGTTTAGATTGTTCTTTTCACATGAGATTATAAAATCGTTTAAGCAATTTTAAAGCAATTGAACATCAATTAAAATTTATCACAGAATTAACATCATTAATTGTTAATAGCAGGTCTCAAATTACTGCTCTGGGGTTCACCAGATAATATTATGAAGAAGATCGCTTTCGATGTTCTAATACGGACTTTATGTTGTTGGTCTTTCAAACTTTTATATCAACCTCGAGTTCTTTACGACACACGATAATGTCGTATCCAAACAATACTTTCGAAAAGTTGAGAAATGCAGATCGGTTTGGCAATTGACCTGTAGTTACCAATGTCTGACTTATAATCATTCTTATAAACCAGGACTCGAAACGAGTTATTCCATATGGTTGAAGAACATCGCGAAAGATTTATTTTTTGAAAATTGAATTCCGTTTAAGTTTCTAAAAACGTTTGCCATAATTGGTTTCTTTGGTTTCGTGGTTTGAATATCAATACTAATCATATTATTAAAATGAATCCAAATTAGATTTGAAAGATTTCAATAGGGCTGTTAGGATGAACATAGCTACCCAAAATAAAGAATTACAGAAATACAGCGATTTGTCATGATGCTACATTACTATAGAATCGTGAGAATTTTCTACATTAGACTAAATTAATGCTAACATGGGTCTTGGTTACGCCAAAGTAGACTTCGTAAGAATGACTAAATGAGTAGTAGAATTATACAATCTACAGATTACTACAGAGTGTGATAAAAATCCTCGGCTTTTGTTTGACTGTATGTTAATCTTTCGCAGTTTTATGTCAAACCCATTTGTTTTAATGAATTCTCATGTATAATGTGGCCTAAAAAATAATTTTAATTGTGTCTATTAAAAGCAAAACATACTCTTCCACCAAAAAAATGTTTCCTAGATATACATATATGGTATTAGATTCGGAATGTTGAATACTATCATCTAAAAACCAATATGTATGAGTATTATAAATTATGTCTTATCACTTTGATAAGTGGCATGCTAGCAATTTTGCATTTCTTTTGGAATCAAAACATTATCTTATCCTGTAAAGAATTTACAGCAAAACCTTATCTTATCCATCGGAAAAAGTTACAACATAATATATCTTTCCTTTATGATTTTTTTGGCTATGTGCTCTTATTGGCTAAGCTTAGGGGCTCCCCGTCACATAAAGGAAATTATTTTGTCCATCCCTGGACACTCGTTCATCCCTCCGGTTCGCTCAATTGGAAAAAAGTTAGAGCTAAGGAGACAATAGTTAAAACGGGTGATACTTCGATCTATACAAGGAGAATCGGACCATTATTGGATTGGGAGGTCCTGATTGAAAAATTAGGGATTGGAAAAATGCAGCAGGTAAAAGACTAAAGCCACCTGGTCAATGGCATTTTAAATTCAATGCGTCGAAGAGATTTTCAATAAATCGATTCGATAATAACACGATTATTCGTGGAGAAATAGCTTACCTGTCGCATGTAGGTAAAGCCAAATCGGTTTTAAAGAAAGCAAAATCTTTACGTAATATGATAGTTAGTATCCTCCCTCTCAATGTGCCGGTAAAAATGGAAAAACTTAGGATTTTGATCAATTACTTAAAAAACACGTCGGTGGAAATTGCCAATCAAATGAAGATCTTGACTTTTACAAATATGTGCTAGAAGAAACTGACTTACGACCAATAGATGAGGAAATATGTGAAGCAACTGATGAAGATGAAACCGACCTAAGAGTTTCGTATATAGTTAGATATTCAAAAGTGCAATGAATTCAATCACTTTATTTTATGTTCAAAATAGTTTTAATTATTTATTACAAAAAGTGATATATATGTTTCATATATATCCTTTTATAACACTGAATTAAAATATATTTAAGACAAATATCGTTTTAAGCCGTTTAATCTCCGCAGATATATGGTATGCCTCCCTAGGGAGGCCATATGGCCCTCGTTGGGAAACACTGATTTAAAGCATATTCGAATCAAAACGAACCTTATCCATGTCGGTGTGTTGCCTTATCCGATGGTAAATTGCAAAAGCATATCCTTATCCAATTTTAATTATATTTTTGGACTGGAAAATTTCAATAGAAATATAAAAAATGGTTTAATCAAAGTATTGCGGTATTGCCCTTCGCTATCTACACATTTTTGCAAACGATAAAACGACGCGTTTTTGGACCGGAACAATTTTGCACTTCTTCAAAACTGGCCAAGTGTAGCCCTGCCAAGCCATGCGCCATCGACCTGAATAAGTAATAATCCAAGGGGGCCAGATCTGGCAAATAAGGCGGGGCGATACCACATCCCATCTGAGCGTTTTGATGGTGCCCTGTGCGTGCGATGGCATGGAGCGTTGTCATGCTGCATAATCACTCGTTCGTGTCTCGTGTCCTATTCTGGCCGTTTTTCGAGCAATGCATGCTGCAGATTGATGAGTTGTTTGCAGCAGCGTTGCCCATTCACCAGTTTCACCCTGTTTCAGCAGCTCATAGTACACGATTTCTTTCCGGCCCCACCAAACGCAGAGCACTGTCTTCTTTCCGAAGTGATTTGGCCGTGCCACCGATATTGATGTTTCGCCAGGTAAAATCCACGACTTTTTGCATTTGGTATTCTTAAAAAAGATCCACTTCTCATCTCCCGTAACAGTTCGACACAGGAAGCACTTTCTTTCATGCCGTGAAAACAAAATTTCGCAAGTGGCTCTTCAATTTTCCATCTGTCTCTCAGTCAACTCATGCGGCACCCATTTCCCCTCCTTTTGAATTTTTCCCATAGCATGTAAACGTTTGTAAATACCTTGGCGAGTCGTGTTTAATCCCCCCGCAAATTAATCTGGAGTTTGCATATCATCTTCCTCCAATAACGCTTGCAGCTCGGCGTCTTTAAATGTTTTTGGACTTCCGGAGCGCTTCTTGTCTTCAATGTCGAAATCGCCACTTCTGAAGCGTTTAAACCAAACTTCACAGGTAGTTTTCGATGGAGCATGTTCGCTATAGCTCTTCTTAAAAAAATGACGTGCTTCAGCTGCATTTTTTTTCAAGTTGAAGCAGAAAGCAAAGCTTCCCGCAAATGCTGTTTTGTTTGGCACAAAATTCGACATTTTCCTTCCTAGAAAAAATATTTTTGTGTTGCTATATGTGCTTGTACTACAACTGTCCACGCTATGAATAAAACACGACTTCTGACATAAATGACAACTAGAGGTGTCGCTAGCACCATATATGTGTGAAACACGGAAATTTAGTCGCGCACCTGATAATTTAAAAATGGGAAGATATTGCCATTTATCTCAAAATGACTTAAGATGGATAAGAGCATGTTTTGCTTTTAATACACACATTTATTTATTACTATTTATTTATTCAAAGAAATCTATTCTGTGATTAACATGTTGATTTCAGATTATTTAGTTTAAAACAAAAATAAAAAAATTTAACCAAAAAAACCAACAAAAAAAAAATATAAATATAATTTTGATTTAACATTTAAAAAATAATTCTTCAGGATATTTTTGAAGTTGTCCTTAGTCGAATAGGTCGTCGATGTTGAATGATTTAGACATCCTATTAATGGGGTTGTTTCCTCCATAGTTTGTAGAATGGTGTTCTAGTGCTAAAAACTCATGGTCTCGAAATGTTCTACATAGCACATGAATTGAAGTTTCCCAAGATGTAAGCTGAATCACTGTGACCATACCCAGCAAAACGTTATCAACTATTATATTGGTATTCGTAATTAGAAGTAGTGAAAATGAACGTATAATTAAACTGCATAAGGCGGGAAAGATATTCGAGATTACGATAGTACGCGGCACGAAATTTTAACTGCCATTGAAATTTTATATGGAAAAGCCACATTTTACCGGTTTTATTCTGTTGTTTAGAAAACCTTTACAAATTCGTTCGTTTTCTATAAAATTGAAGAATGACTTTTGAATATTTATGGTTTGCATATTTTTTGTGTGAAACAGCGGATCAAACCCAATAAATATGTTTTTGTTTTCCGTTAAAAAACTTCACACCGTCCAAAATTACCGTAGCGTTCGTGATTTGACCCCTGGCTTTTAAAGAAGTTAGTGGGACTTCGTTTGGGCTGCAGCTGTGAAAATAGTTGCTCTCGGCCACATTCCGGTCTCTGTCATGGTCCTCACTGACATCTGTGCTGCCGAAGAGATGTCCTTAATAAATGCCCTCTGTTATCAGCAGCTAGTTCTTCAGAACTTATTTGGCCCAAAATACTATCGCCGTGGCCAATCTTGGAACAGAATTCTCAGTAATGCAAACTGACTCAGTAAAAGTGCTAAATGGTGTTGGTGTGTGCTTCAGATGATATTACAATACAAGAGTGTGCGACCACCGCCATTTAATCTCGGAAGCGAGATTTTGAACATTTGTTGAAGTTTTTTGATTAATTTTAATCTTATTGAAATAATAAATGTTTTTAATCGTTTCATGTTGATCTGATAACTTTTACATATACTATTTTAGTAATTGTAAAAGTTGTACGAATCGGATGACCGTTCAGATATTGATGTGAGGATACTATTGTTGTTGCTGATGTTGATAGAGTTACTGTGTAACTATGTGTAATGTTGGGTGTACCAGGTAAGGGAGAAATCATTTGTAACATACTAGGTTGCGTTAATTAATTCGATTAAAGTGTTTCTGATAATTTTTAATTTCTTTTGCAGATTTAAGTTTAGCTTCAACTATTTAAGGTTTTGGACTTGTTAGCGTGCTTCATAGTATAGCTAAGGCATGAAATTTAATAGATTGCATTCAGCTTGCAGGACGCCAAAGAAAAAATTTATTAGTCAGTTAGCCTTACAACTTTCACAAAACTAAAGCCTCAACTAGTCAGTCCGTAAGAGCACTAGTTGAACTCTATTTGGACGATTTCCGTTCTTGCCATCAAACACTTGATATCTTCTTTTTAATATTCAATGAGGAAATCATGAAACCTCGCTCCTGAACTCTACAGACTTGACTGGTTCAGCCATAATTCAATCTAATTTTGTTTAATACTACTTCAATAATGTTTAATAAATTTTAGCCAGCTTTCATTGTGCAAATTTCAGCGAAGCCAATCCAAGCCAGTACATTCAGTCACAATATTGAATGTAAAAAAATACATAATTTTCGAAATACATAACATTATTATGTACACATCTGTATAGAGTGAAATGAAAATAATTATATTTTTCCAAAAGCTTTTGCACGCACATAACAAACTTAAAACAAAACGTCGTTTAATTCTGTCAAACAATTACTAAAGACAGAACATTATAATATCCAAGAAAATAATGAAGCAATGACCATCAGAAGCAAAAAACTATACAAAGAGGAAGTTCTTTAATAACAAAAATAAATAAATAATTAAAATTTAAATGTACGAATAAGAAGAATAACGCTGCGTGAATATGTACAATACAAAACAAAATTCTTTTAATTTATGTTTTACTAATAAGATAAACGACATTGAGAAACTGCTTTGAGAAATGTTCGTCTTAAATTATATAATAGTTTTTATAAATATGTAGAATACGAGTTTTGTTTAGTGTAATATTATTACTATCGATGAATGATGGTTGTTGTTTTAATTAAATTTAACTAAATTACTAATTTATTATTGTATAATTGTTAATTTGATATATAATTATATATACGTATAGTTAAAATGCGGTAAACTGCACGGTAATTAATGGGGACTAAGTTTTTGTATGATTGGCTGATGGGAGAATCAAACAAATTATATACCTAATTTAAAATCCACTTAGTGTCTATACAGAACCTGTCTTTAGTTTAAATTTAAACTTTCCTTGCCCGCAGAAACGTTTATTTGAATGAACTCTGCGTTGTTAAATATCGGCTGCCGATGCTGCTGGTATCACAATATCACCAAAAACCAAAATATTATTGAATAATAATATGATTTGTTTAATAAAAAATTTACATTTCAAGTTTATTAAATTTACTAAGAACTCAAGTAAATAAACGAGTATATCAAAAAATATCACAACACTCTATAAAAAAATAACCAGTTAATATTTTTATTTTATTTTGGGTTATGTGTACAAGGATACGAGCATATAAAGATACAATGTATTTTATGCGTCTTACGTGTTATAGTTAAATTTCCAGCTGAGCACTCTAATATGCAACTAAGTTCATTTATTTATCGCACTTTATGATGTACCATATATTATATGGGATGGTTTCACACTGTTAATTGATATAAATTAATGTTAAGTTTGATAAATGGTGATGTAGGTGTTTCAAGATTTATCGATTTAAGGATCATTAAGACATTTTTAATGGAGAATGGAGTTTCTTTATATCAAGCAATGATCAGTTTTTTTGTAAGTTATCGCTTCCGCTAAATTTTTTGCATAAAATGCTATCTCATTGTTGTTATTTTGATTGAATTTTGGTGTGAATAAACATTTACAAAATAAAGTTTGGTAAGCAATACAAATCTTTGGTAATTTTTTGATTCTAAGATATTTTGTCAGAGGTAACTTCTGTGTCATGCGAACAAATACATGTACAAGAAACAGTAAAAGGTTACGAAAAAAGGTTATATTAAGAGCCTTTTATAAAAAAATGACTACGGAATTTAAAAACTTTTAACACAGCTGTCTGACAATTTAACTATCTAATCTGACGAGGAAAATAGAATTTCTTATTATTTTTTAGTAATTGAGTTCAATAAATAAACCTACATGTCTACTAAAATTTTTATAATTTACATAATGTACTGACATCAACCTAAAAAACATGAATGTGAAAAATAAGCCAAGTGATTTGGAACAATTCAGTCATCCACCAAATGAAATTAAATCTTGGTTTGAAACGTCCGGAATGAAAAAATTCAATATACTGCCATTTCATTTCAATAACGGTGATTTCCTAGAAAGCGGCAGAAATATGTATTTCCTTTCCCATTGAGAATTTTTGAAATACATCGCTAACTGAAAGTTTCATTGTTATTATATTGGGTTGTTCAGAAAGTAATTTTTTTTTGTGAAAATGAAAGACGATTTTTGTAAAATATTTAAAGATTTTATTTAATTAAATATTCTCCATTTTGAATTGTAATAAAGTAATTTGTAATTCCTTTACTGACATAAATAATTTGTATTTATTTGTTTTTGCAAATTTTATTTAGTTTAAAATTATAAAGGAAACATGGTGATAATAATATAATTGTAAAGGAGCGACGGATTTTATTATATTTTATTGTGTTGATTTTGACAATGTCCTAATGACAAATTCTGTTTTTTGATTAAGATAAGCTTTTATTTATTTTAGAATAATTTTGAATATTATGAATAATATTTTAATTGAAGTTATTAGTGTGGGTGACTATATGTTGAAAATACTTAACACGTTCGCGGACACTTTTAAAATGTGTTTTCTTAAAACACGAAAAAATTGTATGACTGATTTGCGCGAAAGTGTTAAAAAACGAAAAAGTTGTATGAATGCTATAGCATTCATGTCCGAACGTGTTAAGAATGTTGTCAGCAAGGTAATATTTATAAGTATTTTCTATTATTTCAAATTTGGCAATGAATATAAAAATTTAAACGTTAAGTCACAATCAAATTTAATTTAACATAATAAATAGTTTAAAATAATAAGAGAACATATATATCATATTATTTTAAATTGTTCAAGTTTTAAGATTTAGTTTTCAGTTTTTAGATTTAGTTTTCTCACGTTACAGTTTCGACCCATTATTACTTTCTTAATCATATACTGATTGGTTTTGGAGGTTGTAATGCAGAAAAGCGGTTTCTACTTCTAACTTTAAATTTTTTTAAAATTTAAAGTTATAGATAGCCTGAGTTTTTGGGAAGCAGTTTCAACATTTTATTCAAACTGTAACTGTGTTGTTATTAACAAATGCCGTGGAATTTATCGAACTAACATTTTACTAATTATTGACCACTTAGGTGTCTGTAGCCGGGTCATGTCTATTATATTTAACAACCTTTCCTATCCCTCCATCTTGTTATGTATAAACAGGTGTACGGTAGGCCCGGCGTATCCGGGATCCCTGCTTAGTCTTGGCCGCACATTCTAATCAATCAATTAAATATTCTCCATTTTGATCTAATACTTTTTGCCATTTTTCTGGCAGTAACATAATTCCGCGCTCATAAAACTTCTGGGGGTCGATTTTGTTCAAAATTCGACAGAAAAAACATGACGTTTTCGTATGCGTATACGGAGTATAGTATACAATTTTATATTAGTGTGTGTAATTTTTCTGTGGTTATGTTTGTTTGTTTTCTGCAAATGTAAGCATCAAAAATTACGAATCGGTTCAGTTGTTTGGTGCTTATGTCCTTTCGTCGTATAACTTTTTTGACATCTCACCAAGTATTTGAGTGGCGAGTTAACACGTTCGCGTAAATGACTGCTATATCAGTCATACAACTTTTTCGTTTTTTAACACGTTCGCACAAACATTGTTCATTTTTTTAAGGAATAACTCGACATATTTTTCAATTCTCACAATACATTCATTTCCGCGACGAAATATCATTGCAAATTATAAAAGTTATCAAATGTGTCCCTGTGTAGCACACACATTTAGAAACTGTGCGTCAATGTGTTAAGAAAAAAAAACCCTGGTAACAAAAGTTCACCAGTTCACAAATACTATTTTAGAAAAAATCTATCAAACGCATACAATTATCCAAAATTGCTAAAGTATTACTAATTCTTTGATTCTGTTTTTATAAATAATAAAAATTAAACATTATGATGATACTTCTGATGATTCTTTTGATGAGTTTCATGAAATTAATTATTAAATAAAAATTTTATGTAGCACAAAATATAAAGGAAACATATGTTGAGCCTTTCGATGATACTCATGGTGATTTTAATGATTATAATCAGGAAACACACTTGTATTGTTTTTCGTTTTACTGTTATCAAATCATTAAATAAAATTTAATTTTGTGATTAATCATAATAATTCGCTAAGGCATTGTGATTATACTTTGTATGAAAGTTCACAGTATTTTCAATAATTTTGTAGTTTGGTCACTGCAGTCTGATCAGTCTGCAGTCTGTAGACGACCGAATTTTTAAATTCAAAAAATTCAATGTTTTCATTAGTTCAAAAACATAAACTCCCAACATCTTGGTAATCTCACCTTGATGAAAATGTACCGAATTTTGAAATGAATACATGAATTTAAACAATTAATCTATGAAGCTACATATATGCATTTTTAATGCGTTATCGTTATCCATTGATGAAGCTCCTATGTAAGTTCATTAAAGGGTTCATCAGTTCTATATTAGTGTAATTTCTGTGAAATTCCTAATGAAATAATTTAACAAATTCAATAATTTCTTAGTTCAAGACATTCATTTATATATTCCATAATTAGTTCATCGGATTGACAATAGAGCAATTCTTTATGAAAGTCATTTATGAATTCACTGGTTTCATAGTGCATGAAATTCCTTTGAATATTCCCTAATGAGTTCTTAGGTTGTGTAATAAAGAAATTCCTAATGAAATTCTCACATTCTTCATCGGTGTGTTCATTATTAGATAGAATTATATAAAAAGTAAATAAGTCAATGTACATCACAAACCCATATATCGTTCATTGAATGGGTAAGCAACAATTTCTTGATGAGTTAATCGGTGAATTCATCAATCCTCTGTTACTCCCTAGTTCAACTACACATGCTTTAATTTTTTTTTCAATGCGATGTCGAATGAATGTTTTGTTTTTCCAGAAACACAGAATTAGGAATTATTTTAAAACTAAAATTAAATAATTAAATAAATTAAATTTTATTTAAAGCATCATATTTGCATTGCATTTACAAATTTTAAATTATAAATGGAAATGAATCTAGAAATGTCATATTCAAAAAAATTAAATGGCGCACATCGCACTAATACAAACACACATACCGCTACTATATACTTGCGGTTATTTCGTCAACTTGTCAAATTTTAAACAAAATCGACCCCCTGATCTTTGCTGGCAAAAAACTAATCCAATGCATTTTTGACGTTCTCTTTTGAAGAAACCGTTTTACCGTCTAAAAATTTTTGTAGAGACCGGAACAAGTAATAATCTGAAGGTGCCAGATCTGGAGATTATGGTGGGTGTGGGAGTACATCCCGCGGAGCACTATCCTTTTCTCTTGATCAATTCTGCCCTAATCTGTTTGAGTGAATCATTCAATTAGTAGAAGCTCAAAAAAACCATTCCCTTGAAATCTCACCAAACAGAAAGCATCACCTTTTTTGACGAATATCGGCTTTCAAAGTGCTTTGCGCCAGTTCATCGTTTTTTACTCCATGATCTCTTGCATTTAACATTGTTATAGACAACCCATTTCTCGTCCCCAGTAATAGTTCGCTTCAAAAATGGATCATTTTCTTGACGTTTGAGAAGCAAATCACAGACGTCTATGCAACGGAGTAAATTATTTTCTGTAAGAACTTTTGGAACCCATATGTCGAGTTTTGAAACTAAACCAAGGCGTTTTACGTGATCATAAACGGTCGAATTCGATTAATTTAATCTGTCAGCGATCTCACGAGTTGTTACTCGGCGGGTTACATCAATCAATGCCTTTATTTTGCCTTCATCAGCTTCAACTGGCCTTCTAAAACGTGGCCTTCAACATCAAAATTGTCAGAACGAAATTTTGAAAACCAGCTTTGACGCTTACGTTCTGTCAATACATCTTCTTCATCACAACTTTTTTCTTGCTTGAACAGCATTTTTGCCTTTTCGATAATAAAAAAGTAAAATATGCCGATAATGCTGCTTTCGATTTTCCATATTTAATATGGCACCAAACACTGACTATTAAGCAGAATCAAACGAATTTGTACAAATGAGGCTGCTGTAACAGCTGTCAAAATTTATAATAACAATGCAGCTTTAGCTTGAAGTTGGCTACGAAACATTACATTTTAGTTCTCAGTTGGCAAAAAACGAAATTACTTTCCGAATAACCCAATAAATTTGACAGTAGCTGCCTCACACAAATCTGTGCCCCCTTTTTACACACGGCATAAGAGAGACCTAACATGTTTGTTAATAACATAGAGTGTAGTGCAGATAGCACAATTCACTAACACTATATGGTACATATTAATTCTTTAACAGTTTCAGTAATTTAATAATATTTATAACAAGTAAAGTTATTTTGCAGGGGCCGTTGACATACCAAGTCTCGCCATCAAGAACATGGGGGAAAGACCAAATCAGCAATAAAAATGGGGGTTGTAATTTAAAATTTTAAAGATACCTCTGCTCGGTTGAGGTTGGTTTAATATTGAATAGGTTTTTTAAAAAAATTGAACACATGTTTCTTTAGTTTCTCGATCAGACACTTATTTCTTCATTTTTTAGGGTTCCTTGATTTTGTCTCACCCGGTATGTATTTTTTATGTTTATTCCGTGCGAAACGTTTATCGTACAATCGTGCACACTGTTAAATTTTTGCTAATACCCATTTTATTTATCGTGCATAACTTGCATATATGTCGACCAATTACCTGTTCAATTTTATTTCCAATTGTAATCTCTTGATAGACAATCAAAGTGGCCGACTAAGCTAAATTCGGGCTTTAGAAAATATTGCGATTATGACTATGGGTGGCTTCACCATGGCCTAGCTTTAACACGTTAAACTTTAGTGCTAACGAGCGTTTTCAAAAAACTAAAATAGAATCAGCATGTGTGTGCAGTGTTAAAATAAACATGGTAAGCAAGATTGTTAAATTGCTTTTGTAATAGACAAATATGCAGCGATATGAATCAGGTACTTCAGCAAGAAAAATTTAGGTCGTATCCTGCCTTAATGGGCAATCCCAACGCATTTAACAAGTTTTCCCTTGGAGCAGTATCAAGCGACCTTAAAGCTGTAAGAGTTAGATCTTACAAATTTTAACTGTTCTTCTCAATTTTACTAAGAACTTTTTAACAGGCCATAAACACATTATCAGGTAACAGCCGTAGCAATCTTATTGGAAATAGAAAATACCGAAAAATATTTTCAAGTTTTCTCAATTTTCTGTCATAAAATTTAGGTATACATCGTCAAATTTATATTAAGTTTAAATTTTTTAGTTAACGTTTTTTCTCAATGGGTTTCCCGACAAAAGTAATTGTAAAGGGTGTTATTTATTGTGTGGTGGTAACCCGAAAATTTCTTAAGTCAAAACTATGTCATTTTAAATCATCAATCCGTTTAAAACACAACAACGCGTTTTAGTTATCTAAACTTATTACGAAAGTTGTCGTTCTGTAAAAGAAATATGTACGTCCTGAGCCTGAAATTTCTCAAAATTGTTGAACGTTTTGAAGAAACTGGGTCAGTTGCAGGTCGTAGAGCATATGAACAACATCATCCAGCTCGTGCTCTTGAAACAGTAATAGCTGTAACTGTAAGTGAAAATAGTGAATCGTCAAGCGTCTCTTTGAGGCATGTTAGCTGGATGTTTGTAGCCAAAATTGGGTGAAATTGATTTAGATGAACTTTGGTATTATCGGAGCCACATGTCACACAAATCGTAAAACACTCAATTTATTGGCAACAAAGTACGATAATCGCATAATTACAAGAAATTCTTGTGCTGATTAGCCACCTAGATCAAGCGATTTGACACCGTTAGATTATTTTCTTTGGGGTTTTTAGAAAAACAAAATCAAGATTTTAATCTTAAGAACAACATTCGAGCCGAAATTTAGACCATGGAACTGCATTTATTAGAAAGTCATCAACACCCTTTTTATTACCCCTACCAAATACAGCTGACAATCTAACAAAACTGAAAAATGAACAAGTAATTAAATAGTTCGGGTCCTAGCATGTCCGATGAGCGCAGTCTTGAAGAATTCCTTTATATTTCACCATTATACTTTCTTTGAATTCGACATGGTTTAATTAATAGTAGCGCTATGTGACTCAGAATATTTATATAGTCGGGATCGCCCAAAATTTCTTATTCAAATTAGACTCAATGCCCTATGATACGATAATAATATAAAACCAAATGACGAGGTGCTCATTTGGTAGTCGATTTAGACAAATTATGTAATCTACGAGTGCTGTATTATAATAGTAGTAATGAAAGGAAACACATTTTTTTACAATATCATTTTTTAATTCCGTTTGAAGTAAAGAAGAGAAATTGAATAAGGTGCTTGCTTGTCTCAGGAATTCATAGCATAATTCGACTATTCTACTGTGGCGATTGCGGACCACTGAGCCAGTGCATTGTCATGTAAATGAGTACTCTTTTTGTTAAATTAATCCGTTTTCTCATCAATTCGGCATCGAATCAGGCTAATAAACAGCATAATACTGCACCGTGTTTGCCTTCACCTTCTACAAATAGTCAGTGATGATAAGGTTTTGAGAATCCTAAAAAGGGTAGATATGACCTTTACGGCCGATGAAACCACATTCTTTTTCTTTGGAGAAAAACGCGGATTTGCCGTGTGAAATCAGTGCACCAAGAATACTAATGGCCTCTTTGCTTTAACAATTTTGTTCAATGACGTCATTTTACGCCAATGATTCCGATCATAAATGATAGGTAGCAGTATACCTAAACAATTAAATTATAGTTTATATAATCTTTTTTCGTGAAACGTTAAGCGTGGTGGAAAAAACAGTAGATTCTAGAAAAATATCAATCAAAAATTATATTGCGGGCCATTGGTAAGAATTAATTTATATTATTAAATCATACGTTCAACAATTAGTCAAACCTCTCAACTATCGACATAAGTTTAATGATGTATCAAGCAGTACTGACTGGTACTCTAGAAACACAATCCACTGTTTTGGCTGTTATTTCATTTCTGGCGTATAGAGTTAGATTAATGTTTCGTCAACAGTCCCGAAACATCGAGGAAACTCGTTCAAATTGCGCATCTTCCCTTCCCATCCTAAAAAATAAATCGAATCACCAACAAATATCGCTCTTTTTCCATGGTTGCAACCAAACCCAAACTTGAACACTTTCAACAGCTTTTAACCACACTACTCCTCAAATATGTCAGAAACTTGGCATGGCAGGTGTCGTTCGAAAGATGGCGTTAAACGATTATACGTACACATTTCGAGTCAGTGGTATTATCTGTCGTTTTACACAGGTGATTATCTTAAGTCCTCCAGTATGCATGTCTTAATTTCAAGTTACGTTATTAGCGTAGTTGCACTATAATTAAACGCCGTGCTTAGTCAAATGACAGGCTAAAACTAATTATAAGCTAAATATATTACCGCTTGAAATTGCTAAAAAATTGGTAAGAGTATGTTCTGTAAAAAGAATAATCCTAAAGCCAATCTCCGAAAAAACATCTAAGGAGAATCATTTCTCCTTTACAATACTGAATTTTGCTGTTTAGGAGAGAATTATCATATTTTCAATGGTTACGAATTTAGTTATTCTATCACAATTTATAGAATGGTACGCTAACAGAAAGTTCAAAACTTACCCAAACCTTTTACACAGGTTTATACAAAAGCTTTGGCGTTTTGATCGGGAGATAGCGGGTTCGAAACCCCATAAGGGCAGGATGAAAAAGGGATTTTTCATTATCTGATTACGATCGGTGATGGAAATGAACACAACTATTACCCCCTGTCGGAGTGCACAACTTATGCGCCGACCCATCTTAATTACCGGTACTATAGAATGGCATGGAGCTATGCAATGTACTCTACATGGTTCTACATAAATCGGACCATAGCCGTACGTCCTCGATTTGGCAGGCAATACATAATGTATGAAGTCAAAAGCGAATCGCGAAAGAGTTGGAAGTACTTTGGCCCCAGAACAGATGCAGAGATTAAAAATAAAAAAAAAACTGCATTGAGCAACACAAAATCGGATTTTGTTTGATTTTTGACCGGATAACCGGCATGTCTCTACTAAATTTTTCTCAACAAACTGAAAAAACTTCAAAGTGGTTTTGAAACCATCGTCAGCCATTTGAATGGCGATCATAAATTCCATGAAAGTAACTTTCTCTCAACATAAACTAAGAAAATATTTTTTAATTTAAAAAAATATTAAGGTGAAAAGTCGATATATTATTTGTCTAAAGCCGAATTAAAAGCATTAAGCCCACAATTAATGTCTATATTCATTCAGTCATTCCTGCAATATTTCGACACACACTTTATTATGGTTAATGAGATTACCATAGGGACTTGGTTCGTATCAATTAGGATATACCTATTACTTATACATTTAATATATTTATGCCCCTATTATAGTACTCACCTCACCTCAACTCACCGACGTCATAATGGTGACTTGAACTCACCATTTTGAAATATTTGATATTATACTCGTTGCGGTGAGGTGACTCTAGTGTCAAATATACTCACCAACAATATACTGGTGAGTTCATAGAAATTTTTCAAGATGGATATCAAAAAACGAAAACGTATATAATCACGAGGGACAGCAAAAAACGTAAGATTTTTTTCATAATAATTTTTATATACGATTTCATTTTAAATAATTATTGCATAATAAAAAAATATTTCTATGCATAAAATAAGAATTTCTAATGAAAAACACACGAAACGTCAATATTGTGAAAAATGTATATAATGCCCAAAATTACAATATTTCCAACTTAACAGCTAATGGAAATTGTCATAATAAACAAACACATCTCACCAAAATAAAAACGAGCACGAGTTCAGGCAATACAAAAATGTAACTCACACGACTTGGATTGGTGAGGTGAGGTGAGAACTATAATAGGGGCATAAGTCAAGGGTTAAAATTACAATAAATTTATTGCGGTTGTACTATGTACATCAATAAATAAATAAATTAGCTAGGAGAAGAGGCATACATAGGCAGTGATGTTTAAATCTAAATTCTTTGTTTGAGAAAGTATACTTATTTCAAATCTCTACGAATTGCCTGACTTAAGTACTCTCTTTTTCCGCTATTAGCGGCACCACTCTATTAAGCCTAGGCTTCTCTCATCGATATTTGAACAAACGATAATTGCCTCTAATTAGCCGCACACTCTTTTAATAAGGCACATTCTCTTGTGAATGTATGGATAACGTCCCATAATCTTGGTAAATTAAGTTTTCCCCTGTCAAGCCGCAGCTAGTAAGTGATATTTTTCATTTGCTAAATTCCTTTAATGGTAGTCCTAGCTTATTAACCGCGTTTGTTATCACACTCCTTAACAAGCCTATTTTTTCTGAAAATAAACGTTTTGATTAACGAGCCGTCGTTATTTATATCTTAACTGGGTTTAAAATTCAACCCTGCTAGGTAAAGTTAGTATAACTGGGTTAGTATTAACTAGTACATATCGAGTTTTGTTTATGTTGCAGTGGCTGGAATGCGCGAATGTCATTTTCACCCAAGGGAGGCTCTTGTGAAAAATTTCTGCTACGAACTTAACTATGAATGAACAACTGAGTGAGAAGATAAAATTTAGTTTTCCTGAAACTAAACTTCGGCGTACTTTCAAATCAAAGAATTTGAAATAAAATACAAAAAAATGGCGATTTCCGGAAAACGGATATACTTGCCACTTAAGAAGTTCAGAACGTTAATTTGTTTTATAAATAATGAATTCACGGCTTTGGAACCAAGAAACGAAAACACGTAGCACGAACACCATTGCTACCACCGTGGACCTCGTTCCGGTAAACTTAAAAAACTGAAAGAAAAATATCTTCGGTGAAGCTGCCACTCATACGGTTTCGTTCGGAGTATATGATAGAATAGTATAGGGTTTTCCAATAGGAATGATATGATTTCTAAATGACGTTTCGGCCATTTGTAATATGTCATGACCTGTCATTTTTTGTTTCATTGTATTCAGTAATGTTTACAATTTCATCATGGTGAGATATACGCAAGAGCAACGTTTACAAATTTTTCAGTTTTATTATCAAAATAATAGTTCCCCAATTGCAACTTTTCGTGCGCTTTTCCCATTTTATAGTCGTAATAATCGTCCAAGTGTGCTCGCTATTCGTCGAATTGTTGAAAATTTTGAGCGTACATTTCTTTACATAATGTTCAAGTGCCAATAAGACAGAGAAACGCTCGAAGTGATGCAAATATTGCTGCCGTTCAAGTGTTGCTGAAGACCGCAATTTGTCGATTCCAAGCCGTGCTCAAGAATTGGGACTGTCTCAAACCACACCTTGCGGATTTTGAGAAAATATTTGGGTTTGCATCCGTATAAAATTGTTCTCACTCAAGAACTGAAGCTATTGGACTACCATAAACGTCGTAAATTTGCTGATTTTGCCTTGGAACAACTTGAAAACGATAACGATTTTTTTAAGAAAATCATCTTCTCCGATTAGGCTCAGTTTCATCTGAGTGGTGCGGTAAATAAACAAAACTGTCGATTCTGGTGCGAAGAAAATCCACAAATTATTCAAGAAAAACCATTACATTCACCTAAATTGACAGTTTGGTATGGTTTTTGATCTGGTGAAATCAACGGTCCGTATTTTTTCCGAAATGAAGCTGGTAACACCGTTACTGTTAATGGAGATCGGTATAGATCGATGATAACCAACTTTTTATGGCCGAAATTGGAATAAGTTGATCTTGACAACATTTGGTTCCAAAAAGACGGGGCTAAGTGCCACACAGCACGTGCGACAATTGAATTATTGCGAGAAAAATTTGGAGATTCGATTATTTCAAGAAATTGTGATATTGAATGGCCTCCAAAAGTTGTGATTTAACACCATTAGGCTATTTCTTGTGAGGTTATTTGAAGTCATTGTTCTTTAGCAATAAACCAAACTCTCTTCAAGCTTTACAAGTCAATATTGAACGTGCTATTCATGACATACCACTTGATTTAGTGGAAAAAGTGCTCGAAAATTAGGTTCATCGAATTCCTTCCTGCAGAAGAAGTCGTGGAGGCCATTTGAATGACGTTTTATTCAGAACTTAATTGTATCGATTGTACTTCACATTAAATAAAAAAACATTTCAATTTCATTAACAATTAGTGTGTTTTTTTTTAAGAAATCATATCACTCTTATTGGAAAACTCTATATGTGTTACAATTTAAAGATTTCTCACATTTTGGTAGAAGATTTAGATATGTTATAATTGTGAGAAGAGTAAATGAGATCGTTGTTGATCCTATTAATAATATGCGAAGTGAAATTTTTCCGTAACGAAAGGTTAGTGATGACAACCACGTTATGTTTTTTAACGAATATTTTCCGTTTTACGATAAATACCATTATAAAATCTGAATAAACAAGTTTTAAGTAAGTATAAAAATGTGCGTTCTTAAATATATATGATTTACCAAAATCCATATCCAACTTAGTAGCTCCAGTTACCTGAAAAATAAAATAATGAAATTAATAAAAGTGAAAATGTTAACATACTAAAAATTATATTTATATAAATCATTAAACCACTTTGAATAGGTTTCTTTAGTCTATTATAGATAGATTCAAGATATATAGCAGGGTCGATAGTAAATCTGAATAATTACCAATAATCGAAAACGACGATTACCGATAATCGAATACCATGGTATGACACAAAATGTATTAAAACAACAACAAAGTTAAAAATATTTCAACTCGACTGTGGAACAAGTAGGCAGAGTATAAAGCATTTCACGAAATTTGATTGGTTTTAAGTTGGGGAGCGAGTATGATGCTTTTTATTTCCGATGTCATGTACACAGCATCAATAATACAATTTCAAAAGAACTATATCACTCAACCTTGGTTCAAAAATTCCTGAACTCCATATTTAAATACATATCTATTCTACAGAAATGTCTATCAAGCGAGAACAAAATCTATTTTGCATAACGAAATCCGAGGGTAATAATCCAATTTTACATGAACTCGCTTCAAAATCATTTCGAACCCAAAGTAGCAAGAAAAACCCGATTATTTCCAATAAATTAACCGCAAGCAAATACATTTAGAAGAAAACGTGTATAAAAAATATTATCAAATCATCGGATCAACAATCAAAGTCATATTGTCCATTGTTGGAATTTAATTTTTATACGGCAAAAAAAATTATTGTCACATACATAATATTCTTATACAAAGCCTGTTTATATCTATAAAAATCAATCTTTTAATTTTGTCATTTAATCAATATTAAGCATAAAATGTAATGCACATTGTAGACGTAATGTATTGATTTCATATATCAATTTAAGTTGTAGAGTATTGACGACAGGCAAGGCGGTGGGGAGAGGTGGGAATATATTTATTTACATACATAGAGAAATAAATCATTAAACAAAAAACTTACGAGTAATATGATACGTAACATTTCTTTAAAATTAATTTATCCATATTTATCTAGTTTTAAAGCCAATTTTAAATTACATTTATCATTTTAATGTTAATGTCAATTTGAAAACAAATCGCTCCAGATGTGCTTATGTTGGTCTTATTATATTATGCGTAAATTATAACCGACATCAGTGAAATAGAGTATCGAAAAGTATACTACTTCTAAAAGAACATTAATCCGCAATTTTTTTCTTCTTACGCACAATTTAAAAAATTATTCGAATGGCAATAAACTATGAACACAGACAAATCACAATTGTGCATTGTGATTTGCTGTGCTAAAAGCTAAATAGAAAGCAAAGTTTAAAAAATGCAAAAGTTGAAGTGGATCCATTCTTCTCAAACGGCTGTTGCATTATGTTTTTGACGAACACATTCGGGTGCACCGCTATCTGGAATAATATGTTAAACTGTATAGCTTTGATAGTAATTTTGACTGTTTTGACATCTAGGCTTAAGAGTACATACGTCACTGTTCCGAATATACAAAGGAGCATTTGTGATATTCTACTGTAAGTGTATTAAGACTTATAGAATTAAAAACTAGAAGTTTATTGGCAACGAAGTATATTATATCTTGTACAATTTTTATTTGATTTGGTTCCATTTTGCTTCGATGTGTTTTCTCCAGATGAGACTTCGTCACTTATAAACATATTATAACATTCGCTGTTGTGGAAGTTTTGCTTTGATTAGTTTGATGTATGGGTTCGTCGTCGTGTATGGGTTCGAGACAGTTTATTATGAGATGCAAAAATAGCGGTGAGACCAGTAAAAGTTGACACTGTCACTTTACTTGTGACTGGGTCTTATATTTTAATTTAGTTCTCAAGAATCGAATGAAAATAATTTGACAGCGGAACAGCATTTCTTGTCTAATGTTTGACTGAAGTTACAATTCGGTATATTGTTCTGTGGTACCACAGTCGTTCCGTAACCCCAATTGATGATCTGAATTAATGATGACTGATAATCTGTCTCTTCTTATACTGGTTTTAGTTCGATATTAGCATTTTTACGAATAATTTTGATATTTTAGGAAGTAACCTCATTGGGCGATACGGTAAAATCTTTGGCAGGCTGTTCTGTTTAGCGATATCCTACACCACTTTTCAAAAAGGCTGTATTGTATAACAGTGAATGTTCCTTGGTGGTGGCTGTTGTCTGTTAAGACAGGACCATTAACGATTCAATGTTGGTTGCAGGAATTATCTTACAAAGCACATCAATAGTCCCACAAAGATACGTAAATATCTAAAATGTATAATTGCTGCTTCTGTCGTTATAAGACTGGTAGCAAATAAAATGGTTATTCAGAAAACTAATTTTTGAACTGATATCGTCTATGTCGGCATAAACCAACTGACTTCCAATATCCACTCCAGAGTAAAGGAGTGATCTGCTATTCGAACTAGTTCCAACAGTAAAATTATAGAACTATCCATTCTATCTAGTTCCAGCAGTACTCGAGAGGAACAATACATTCTACCTGGTAAAACAAAAAATATCAACTGTTACATCCAGTTCCATTTAGAGAAAATTTCGGTAGTTTCAAATAAGAAATGTGGCCAATTTTAGAATTTTAATCTTCAGCGGATTATTCTGGGTGCCCACATTACGAGCTCAATCAAATTTGCTTGATAGTGGACAAACGGTAACACCTCTTAAAATTACAATATTTTTGGCTCTTCTGAGCTACTGGGCCTGGTTCAAGACAGAACACTGACAGACGGTAGAAACACTTTCGGGCACAAAATTGACGAAGGTCGTTTCAGAAACTTTTATTGGTGTGCAAATATATTAGAAACATGCCATATTTTTGTGTTCACTCCATTTAGCGAAGTTTTAATTTTACTGTCGTGAGGTTCGGACGTAAAGTAAAACAAACGAAAAGTGCAGTGTTAATGCTTTTTAATTTGTTATATCTTTTTTCAATTGTGTGAATGGTTTTATAATTAAATACACACGGTGCAAAAAAACTAACATAAAATTGTAACTTAATAAGTGATGATGTAAGCGTGATGGGGCTTTTTTCGCCAAAAAGACTTCTTCAAACATCGAACAAAATCTACAACAAACTTGAACCAGTTTCATGTAGAAAGTATAAATATGGCAAGTGCAAGTGTAAAACAAGTGGGCAAAGTTCAACACAGCCCAAAGAAAACACCTATGCCAATGAGTAAAAGTGCTTCTTCGACAGAATTAATTATACCGCAGTTTAAAAATTTAACAATGCAGTACGAAAATAATAGTAATGAACTCAGTGCGACGAACTCTAGTGACCGTGGTCAGTGCGAAAATAACTTAGTGCAAACGGGAATGGATAGGTATATCACTGTTCAATCTAAAAGAAAACGTAGCCCGAGATCTGCCCAGTTTGCTGGCAGGAGCAAAGTGACACGGACTGAAGGAGGTGATAACCAAATACCTCTTAACAATCGATTCTCTAGTCTAGAGGTCATTGACCCCAATGCAGTGCCAAATTTGAAAACTGAGAAACCGCCTCCAATTTATTTAAGGGAAGCATCTAACAATGAATTGGTTAACAACATTGCAAAATTAACAGATTCTAAATTTTATATTGCCCCGCTCAAACGAGGTAATATAAACGAAACAAAGATTCAAACTTTCGAAATCGATGGCTTCAGAGCCCTAGTTAAACATTTCGACGAAGTTGGTAAAAAATATTACACATACCAGCTAAAAAGCCAAAAAGGGCTGATTGTTGTGCTAAAAGGAATTGAAAGCTGCGTAGATGTTTGCGACATACAAGCTGCACTTGCTGCGGAAGGTTTCCATGCCAAATCCATTGGTAATATAGTAAACCGTGAGAAGGTACCTCAACCAATGTTCCGTTTGGAACTAGAGCCAGAGGAAGAAAAGTCGAAAGGAGTTCGCAAGATTTACAACTTAATATATTTGTTACATCGCAAAATCGTAATTGAAGAACCTAAGAAGAGGTCTGGACCAGTTCAATGTATAAAGTGCCAAGAATACGGACACACAAGCATAATGGTCTGGGAAATTTTTAATATCGGCTGTCTACTGTCCACCGAAACACGCAATTAAAAAAGAGCAATTTATCGATTACTTTAACCAGTTGGGAATCAAATTTCTAGCGGGGATTATTACAACGCTAAACATGTGCAATGGGGTTCGAGGTTGACGTCACCGAAAGGAAAGCAACTCTACGAAGCAATAAACGAGAAAAACCTAGATTATTTATCATCTGGACATCCCACATACTGGCCTACAGATAGAAAGAAAATTCCTGATTTAATAGATTTCTGTGTAATACGAGGAATAGCACGCATCAATGCTCAAGTCGTTGACTGTTATGATTTATCATCAGATCACTCACCAATAATAGTAACACTAAGTACCCAAGCATTAAAAACTGAACCACCACAACGTTTAACAAACAAACTAACGAAATGGGTTCTCTATAGAAACATAGTAGATGTAAATTGTCATCTTGCTGTTCCACTTCGCACACCAGAAGACATTGATGCCGCGATAGAAAACTTAAGTCAAATAATGGAAATGGCTGCAAAAAAAGCTACTCCGGAGAACAAAAATTCCGAAAAAAATATAAGGCTTTCAAGTAACATTCAAAAGTTATTAACAGAGAAGCGGACAATTCGGCGGCTATGGCAGCTTCACCAATCTCCTTTGCATAAATGGAAATTAAATAGAGCTATTAAAGCTTTGAGAGAAGCAATACGGGAAGAACAAAATTTAGGAATACAGCATTACCTAAGTGAGCTCACACCAACAGAAACAACAGATTACTCACTGTGGAAGGCAGCAAGAAATTTAACAAGGCCAGAGCTATCGAACCCACCGTTAAGGAAACCAGATGGTCACTGGGCCAAAAGTGACTTAGAAAAGGCTATCGCTTTTTCTAACCATCTACAAAAAGTGTTCACCCCAAACGAACAAAATAATGATTGCGTACTACCACAGCTTACGAGGGACGGATCGAACCCAAACCCAATAAAATTTAAATGGAAATGCGTCAAAAAAGTTATTAAAAACAGTATAAATCCTAAGAAAGCGCCAGGTCATGATCTAATAACTGGAAAAATGATCAAAGAATTACCAGATAGATGCATAAAATATATAACATATATTTTTAACACAATTATGAGATGTGGATACTTTCCCCAAAAATGGAAAATATCTCAAATTATCATGATTCCTAAGCCAGGTAAAGACGAAACCCAAGTCTCGACGTACAGACCAATAAGTCTACTTCCGATAATTTCAAAGCTTTTTGAAAAGATGCTACTACAAGAACTAATACCTATATTATCTGAAGGTCGCATTATACCAGATCACCAATTTGGATTTAGAGAGCAACACGGCACAATAGAACAGGTGCACAGAATTGTAAATACAATTAAGGTTTCCTTAGAAGAAAAGAAATATTGCTCAGCAGTTTTCTTGGATATTGCGCAAGCTTTCGACAAAGTATGGCATGAAGGATTAAATTACAAAATTAAAACTCTGTTGCCTAAACAATTTCATGCAATTCTTGAAAACTACTTAGCCCAAAGGATGTTCCAGGTGAAACAAAATACGGCCACTATTGATCTAACCGAGATAAAGGCAGGAGTACCGCAAGGTAGTGTATTGGGACCTGTTCTATACTTGTTATTCACAGCTGACTTACAAATAACTGAAAAAATCGTCACTTTAACTTTTGCTGATGACACAGCTATATTATTTTCACACAAAAATCCTCAAACAGCATCGAGAGAATTACAAGAACATCTACACAAAATAGAAGATTGGTTAAAAACTAGGCGGATAAGGACGAATGAATGTAAATCAACACATGTAACATTCACACTAAATAAACGTACATGTCCAGCAGTAAAATTAAACAATATCACAATTCCTCAACAAACAAACGTCAAATATCTCGGTCTTCATCTCGATAGAAGATTGACATGGAAAAAGCACATTGAAACAAAACGCAATCAATTAAAAATAAATTTTTCTAAAATGTACTGGATGATGATGATCGGAAGAAAATCGAAACTCTCTCTAGACTGCAAGGTTCTACTATACAAAGCGATCCTAATCCCCATATGGACATATGGTATCCAACTATGGGGCTCAACTAGTGCATCAAACATAGGTATCGTACAAAGAACGCAAGCAAAGATACTTCGTAGCATTACAAATGCCCCATGGTATATTCGAAACAGCAACATCCATAGAGATTTAGGAATCAAAACTGTTAAAGAGACAATTAAATCATGCAGTCTAAAATACCAACTGAAACTGGAATCACACCCTAACGAATTAGCTAGAGAACTACTAAGGCAACCAAAATATGGACGGCTTCGCAGAACAGATCCTCTAGATTTAATTAACTGAGAAATATAATCTAATAATTTCGTGCATGTTGAAATGAAATTAAGTAATTAATAATAATTTAATAATAATAATGCATAATGATATTAAGTATTAACATAGGTTAAGGCTTAAGTTAATTTTTTTTTTTTTTAGTTTTTAAGAATTTCACACTTCTTGTTAGTTTCGTATAAAGAAAGATTCAAGAATAAAGCCTTTGGCAATAGTTACAAAAAAAAAAAAAAAAAAAAAACTCCATTTAGCGCTAACTCCATGAAAATATTTGGCCGTTTCAATAATGCTCTTTCAGGTATAATCGGTCTGTAACGAGACGGCGCCACAAACGATAACCAATTCTTTCAATGTGGCTAGGGTGTGGCAATGGTTTAATGGCATCCACGACGTTTCGTGAGGGCTTGTCTTGGGAACGGAGGGTGTTCACGCAGCCATCTAAGACTCGATGATTATATTTTTCAATTAATTCGATATTATCCAGATCGTTTCTGACCTCCATTTCACATTAGAGACAACTGGAAAATATTAATGGAAAAACGTAAGGAAAAATATGAAAAATTATAAGTAAATGAAATCTGTTTTGTGATTTTAATGACCAAAAATAAATGAAATTAATTTGTATGTGCTGATATGTGATTTTAATAATGAAAATTTGTGCTATATTTTCCAATTAGAGTAAAATTTGATTGGAGATTTCTCATTTTCTAAAAGATTAGTTGAAATCTATGCCACTTTTCAACGTGCACTTAACTTTACAATCTCCATTTTACAAAGAAAGAAATTTTGATTTCATTTAAAGACGTCAAAATAAAAAAACCGAAACGTCAAAACTTTACCGATTCGTCTCATAATCAGTGTCATTTGGTCTTTCGTTTCGTTTCCATTTCAGTCCATTTCGCTTTCAGTTATAATACCAGCCCATTACTCTCAGAGAAAAAATGGCGTTGGTTGTTGATCTCCCTGGACGAAAAACATACGGACTGTATATCTATCGAATCACGTTCTGCGACTATGTTGGGCAACTCTTGTAGCCAGTGTTGAGTAATGCTATTCCGCAAAAGTCTCTCTTTTTGTGTAGTTGGCAGAGAATAGGACTATTATCTACTTTTCTAGGCTTTTTCCCGCAATCATTGTTATTGTTACTTGCTGTTGACATTCATACCAGGTAAGTTATTTTGCATATTGATATGAATCGCAGATTTCATCGTAAGATCGAACATATGGTGGCGCCATATGGCCATATGGATGGAGATCCGTAGCAATTTCTTTTATTGAACGGTATTCGAACATTAAAGTAGGTTTTTCGACTTTAAGCACTTGTTGTTTGTGACATTCACGTTCCGTCCTTCTGTATATTCTATTGGACTGGTTTCCTGAGGTTTCGTTTTCGCACGCGTTCTCTTTCTTGAATTGAGATTAGACAATTCTCGTCCAAACTAAACAAAGTTTTAGATTTTCTGACCTAGATTTGACGCTGAAGCATTTGTTATCACTGATTTCGTTATGTTCCCAGTTCAACAATCCAACTTCAATATCCGAGGCTTCTGTTAAAATTAGGTAACAATTGTTTTTTTCTTAGTTGGGTTGTTAACCCACTGTAAATCTTTGTCAATTTTGTTCGGTAATTGTTCCGCTCAATACAATAAAAAACCTAAAACAAGACAATTAGGAATCTAAAATACGTAAAAGGTTCATTCAGCGGATCAAGTGTAAACAAGTGTTAAACCGAAGCTATCAAATCACGCAGTTACGCTTATAATTCGTATTAATTGCCACTGTAACCTAAACATAACCGATAGTTCTTCAAGAAAACTACTTTTATATCACCCTATACTCTCAAACTTTTATTTACTGAAAACTAACTAATATCATTTTTGCGTCATCATCTAAATCACATCACTGCGCAATTAAGTAAACCATTCATTTAACCATATTACGTTGGTGAGTAGTTTTTCCGTACCCAAGCAATAGAAAACAGTATTTCCCATTATGATAACATAAAATATTAAAAAAGAAAATTCTGTTGTATCTTTATAGTTTTTAAGCGCAAACCGAATGAAATAAATTATGAGCTGTTATAGTAATAGCAGAAAAAAAAATTCTTCAAAAGAAAATGAACAAGTAAAAATCTAAAAACACTTCAAGTCTTCAAAAAAAATTAAATGTTCAAGTTATGAGTATTTACTTGTGTATCAATCCTGTTTATATACACATATACGAGTAGTTATTAAACATTTACATGCAATCTATTGTCTTGGCTGCATTCTTGATGTTGTGTAATGTGTATATGATTTACAAAAAAAAAAAAAAAAAAAAAAAAATTTGGAATGGAAAAATGTATTTTATTAATATTCGATTTTATATAAAACTTCATCAGATTAGTTTGGTATATATAGCAGCTCTCTATGCTGTTGTACGTCTCATGTAGAACAAAATAGACTCAATAAAATTTTCACTTTTAAGGTGAGGTCAATGAATATAAGTATCTACAATCTTTTCTATTTTACAGTAAGACGAATTGTTAGGAGGAATTGTTTTCTGTGTGCGTATAATAATTACTATTAGTCTTTGTTATAAAGATATCTATAGAAAAGCACAATACACCACACTGAGCTGAGAGGCAAGTGATATGTGTCCTCTTTGTTTAGTTTTTCTCCATCGTTTTTTGTGTTTAGATTTTTTCACATCGCTCACAAACAGTACAATTACAGTATTAGAAAAGAAAAATTCTGAAAAATCAATAAAAAGATTTTCTTTGTTTGAAATGAAAGCTTGTCTAGCATTTAGTGAAGCTTTAGAATATTTCTCTTCTTAAATACGTTTAAGTATGTATATACGAGTATAAGAGACAGGAGGAGTGTTCAAATGTATATGCGATATGTTACTTCTACGTGTATAGTCTTAGAATTTTATATAGATGAAAATTAATTACGAAACATTAGCAAATTTTCAATTTGTTTTCGCAGACATCGCATTTATAAGTTATTTTTGGAATAACTTTGGTGACAGTGCACGCGAGTAATTTTAGAAAAAAAAAATCACAAAATTTAGGCGCGTGCTCTATTAATGTTATGTGGTTTATTAGATAAAAACGACTATAAATAGCTTTGAGCGATTGAGGAGTGGTTAAGATTGTGTGATCTTACAAAAATGGAACTTTTTTAATTCTTACAACCTTAATTCACTCATTTATAAAATTAAGTACATCAAACAAAATTATATACTTAATCTTTGAAAAAACAAAGAAAGGAAAAATCATAAATGACCTGGTTAGTATGTGAATTCTTATCTTTAATCAGTTAGGTTGGTTTGGTTCAAAATTACAATAGCAATCAAAACCTCTTTGGATTCGGACAAGCACATAATGATAACAATTCTTTGTTTATGGAAACCTCTTTTCAGACTGCTTTCAATAAATAGAATTATGCCTGTAACACACTAGATGACATTTTGAAAATTTTAAAAATTTATTGAACCAAATGTAATTAAAGGATCGAAAAAAATTAATATCCGCTGCTTCTACCAGCCCATAAGTGGCATAATGTCCATCCTACCCGACAAGCGACCACTCGACAAAAGAACCTTTATTAATAAAGGCAAAGGTTTATTGGAGATGGGATGGACCTAAATTGTCTTGCAAACTGTCATGGAAAATAAGTTTAATCACGAAAGATATCACTGTTGCCAACAAGTTGAGAAACTTGTCGGTAAATCTGTAAATCATCAATTTAATGGAAACATTTGAGAAATTTCGGAGAATGACGTCATGCCGTCTTATATAGCACAAATGTCAATGCACAACCACAAACTCGCCAGATCGTAGAGATTGTAACTTATAACCCATTATCTTCGAGCACTGGGCGGGATCCAGATAGATCCATAGCGCTTACTTGGCAAAATCACCTTAAAGAGAAATAAAAGAATGCGAAAAATATTTACTACAAATGTACTAATATACTTAGTACATCATGTATGCCGTCATACACAGACCCATAGTCTCGTTTGCTGCTTTTATTTGGTGGCCTAGAGTTCAAATTGAAGCTCCATACCAAAGCAAGTGATGTACCCAAAATTGCCCGCAGTCACATATTCGCCTATGTAATGTAGGCAACCATTCTGTCATAGAGAGTGGTATTGAACACAATCGAATATGAAATGATTTTGTATTTTCGCGCTCCTATTCGAAATTAAAAAAAGCGATAGTAAAATTTTGCGAAAATAATACTGACAAATTCGACTACTGCCAGTAGTCGTATAGGAGTTGGGTACGCACGTTACTGTTCAAAATCCTATACTCTTCGACCTCAGTATTTCCTGATTATCAAAATCCCGCTTTATTGATTTTTTTTCAAGCGCGGGCGCATGAATTCATAATAAAACTTCATTAGAGAAACATCCTAGTTCCACAGCAAGGCCCAAATCCACATATGAAATGACAATAATTGGCTAAGTAATGGGCCAAGTAGTTCCATTTAGCATTGCCAAATTCTTGACATCCTCAAAAATTCAGATACTAATCTCAATTCAATTCTACAAACTAAATTTATAAATAATTAGTTAAGCAATTGTTTATTTTAAATCAGCATTGCCAATTTCTGGAATTCCATCTAAAAATCATGATTGAATTCCAACGGGCAAAAAAAATTTGACAATGATTTTTTTAAGAAATGGCCTAGTTTCGTTCCATGACCAAATTCCAGAACTTCGTCCACAATTTAGGCATATCAATCCCGCTTTTAAACCTAAATTTGATGTAACAAAAAAATAGTAATATGTATATACATATATGAAACCACCTTGAATTATGTATGTAATTAAAATAAAAACTAAGTAAGTAAACCTAAAAAAAATGTACATCTAAGAAAAGGACAAAAGAAAAAGGGGTGCCATTTGAAACGCGATATTTTAAAACGCGAATTATCAAAACGTGATATTTCAAAATGCGATATTTCAAAACGCGATACGGTACAAAACGCGATATGGTACAAAACGCGATATTTCAAAATGCGATATTTCAAAACGCGATATGGTACAAAACGGGAGTTTAGGATCGGGTTATTTCAGGCGGGTGAAGGGGAAATTTAATTTCAGTTTATAGGAATTTAAAAATCGATAGGAACGTTAGTATATAGGATCGGTATCAGGTGGGTCGCTGCGCTCCTGCCGCTTCGCAATGCATATACTGTACCATATCTCGTTTTGAAATATCGCGTTTTGTACCGTATCGCGTTTTGTACCATATCGCGTTTTGTACCATATCGAGTTTTGAAATATCGCATTTTGAAATATCGCGTTTCGAGCGGATCCGAAGAAAAAGATAGATGTAATCCGAGCGTAGTCGACGTAGGTTGATTAAAACAAAATTATAAAAAATATATGTGAATTTTCAATAAATATAATAGAAATAAATATAAAAAGAAAAGTAGTGATTATTACTGAAAATATCTGAAATCGAAACGATTTCAGAAGTGTAAACTGTTAGAGGATTGCAACAGATTTTACATTAAAAAGTTAATATATGACCTATCATCACAGCCGAATTACTACAGAAGCCTAACCGAATTCTACATAACCGAATTTGACCATATATAAGTGGTTAAGAAATGGTGAGTTCTATTTAACACGAGAAGAACTGGCCCAGTTTCATTATAAGCATGGCTAAATTCCTCCAAAATTCATGTTAGAATCCCAATCTAGACCTATAAATAGGGATACCATCGTATTCCCAAATATTTTATTATCAAAATACAAATTTAGGCTGTTTCTCAAATTTTAAATTGCCAAAAACAAATAATATTCCGAAAAATATCCCAAATCACCTTTTGTAAAGTTTTGATTGTTTGGACGAAAAAATTAATCTCAAAAAAAGTCCAAAATTTGCATTTAATTTTATATTTATTTAAGTCTATTAAATGAAAATATGAAAATGAAATATATACTTTATATTTTAAAAAAATATCTTAAGAAAAATTATCTAACGATTTCATTTTTTGAATCTTTCGAAAATAGAACCAAATGAGTCGGAATCTGCGCGCGCAAAATTTTGGAATTTTTAATTCGATATTTTTATTTTTGTGAGATTTTGTGTTTTAGCAATTTTTTTTTGGTAAATATATTTTTAGTATTACTTATGGGTTTTGAGTTTTTTGTTGTTTGGATTACTATTTTCGGGATGGGATATATTTTTCGCTAATAAAATTATTGGCTTTTCGATACCAACCCCTATATAAGTATACCAAATGCATAGTTTTAGAAATGACAAAGTATAACTCAACATAGCCTAAATCTAGAACTTCATTCAAAATTGACACTAAACCCAAAATATGAATATTTTAATTAAAAAATTTGTTCAAAAAGTTTGAAATATAACTCGATCGATTTCTTCTCCTTTCTACTTTTTGAACAAATTTTTTAATTAAAATACTTATTCAAAAATATAATTTTTTGCGAAATAAAAAAACAAGTGTTTAATAAAATGTGTTTATTAAGTGTGTGTTTCGCCAAGTGCCTACGGCAAATAGTGTAAAAAGTATTGACCATAATTGGTTAAGAAATTTAATTTTAAATTTTTGTTTAATTACATTCAGCATGACCAAATTCCAAAATTGCATCTAAAATTTATGTTAAAATACAAATAAACAAAATTTGACAGTGATCAGAAAAACAAACGATTTTTAAGTTGCACCAAAAGCTGGATTTTAGAAACCGGCATTTTGAACACCAGAATTTTGAAAACGCGGCATTTTTAAAAGAAAGGAATCCCGATCGCATTTAGTTAAGGAGTAAACAATTATTTTGAACAGCGATGAAAACTAAAAAACCATATACGAGATCTTAGTTGTTAATGAAATATGTAAAGTACAAAAATACAGGAAACCCTCCAAGAACACGATTAATTCGTTTCATGTTCTTTGAACACGGTTGAAACACAAAAAACGCAATAAAAAAAACGTTACGTTTTAATTTTTCTGTTTTGTTATGATATACAAAAAACAAAATAAAAGAAAATCAACGAAAATCATGTTGTTTAAAACTGTGTAATTCAGGAAAATAGTATCCGTGTTCTTCGAAACCGTGTTTTTCGAATACCGTGTTCTTGGAGGGTTGTACCTGTAATATTTTCCCAATATTATTTTCCTTTAAAAAATATTTTCTTAAAAACAGACCTAAATATTTCGACAGAAAAAAAGGCCCGGAACAAACTTCTCGTGAGGAAATGCGATAATTTAATTTTACAATAAAAACATATTATGCGAATCACATCCATATACCCGCTAAAACCAATCCGTTTTATAAGAGGCCTCTAACGGAAATATGTAAATTTTCAACAACTCCCTCGCCTTTGGCTTCGATAGCCATAAGACATTCGTATCGTGTAGCTGATACCTAGGAAATAGGAAATATGTTTCCAAAGAAAATATGCCATGGCCTGTCAGACAGAAATTGTTGCAAACCTTAGGCCAACGGAATAGAGATGTGAGCAGTATAGCGGACTGGACAAGAAACCGGTTTATTTTAGAATTCGACTTCTCAGATATTCTATTTAGATAAGCTTGGATATATATTTCGCAACTTATACAAATATTTCGCAACTTATACAAATTCGACATGATTATCTTTGTAGCTCCTATTATTAGTCTTTCCTTTATATGGTTTAAGATTTCTACTGATCTTTGTAAACATCAATAATTACGAAACTATAGAGTATACCTCTAAATAAAGGTATTAGGTTGTGACTCTTGGTATATCGATTGTAAGGTTCAAGATACCGTGGGCAAATTATCATATTCGCGAAATGGGACAGAAAAAAGATTAATATTACAAACTTAACCCTTGTGTCAACGCGAGTATTTTTTCCTTCCGTCAAGCCGCATGTGTTCGGGTTGATTGTAAGATGTACCTGGCTCAATGGGATTCTAAAAGTTCCAATTTTCATAAATTTCTATTTTTTATTTTTTACTATTATTTCCCGTTTCTGGAGAACTACTGAAAAGTTCAATTTATTAGGACTTTTTTATCAGGATCATTTATGCATTTGAAATCCAAAATACATACCCGGGTATGTCGTGTTGACACGAAGGTCTCCGCGGACATCAAAACAATCCCGCTTTGAACTAATTTTGGTAAACGATCAAGAAATAATTCTTATTTTGTCAGAATGCTTCCTCTCTTCCAAATTTTGAAAAAGTTTGTTTTAAAATTAGTAAAATAGTTTTTTATAAGCATTAAACTACAAGTTGATTATATAAATATTTGTAGAAAAATTTCCAAAAAAAATAATAATTCAGTTAAGTAAATATTGTTTAAATCTTAAAATGGCTAAGATTTATATGTTAACTTAAATTCTAATGTCGCATAGGGCTACCTGAAGTCAGGTTGAATTTCAGAATTTATAAAATTCTATCCAATGAAATTTTTATGTTTAAAATTTTTAATGCTCAAATCAATTTTTGATTTCTTTTTATTACCTGCGTGCGTATCATTTGACTAGAGTATAAGAAGGAAGGCGCCATGCTATTATTTAGATAAAAGTGCGGTTGCTTAAGAAGAGATAACCAAAAGAGGTTTAAAATAACTTCACTTGTTTCCGATTACTTTTGTTTAAAAACAAACTTATTAGATAATGACCAGTTTAAAATTTCAATTGATTATAATACCTCATCTCTATCTTAAAAATCTTAAATTTATTACGTATTACAGTTATTTAAACACCAATACTTTCGTGTGGCTTTATAATATTGTTTTACTTACTACACTAATAGTCTTCTATTCATTTTTCTAATTATATTCGTGTTGTCCATGTACAATGTTTCTCAGTACATATTACTCTGTTTGGTGCATCCCCACAACTGAATGCCATACGTCCAAACATGACTCAATATTTGCTTGTAGAGCAGAAGTTTATTTTGTACAGATAAATGAGAATAAAGTCCCAGCAACCTATACTTTTTCTTGTATATTTAGTGAAGAATTTAATAATTTAACGAAAATCTAAATTCGTTTTTTTTTTATAAAATTTGTCTGAATATCATTGGTTGTTTTATAAACCACTGTAAGAAATGAGAAAGCAACTAGAGAGAAATAAACAAAATGGTCTTTTTGCCTCATTCCGGAAATACAATACGTATTTTTTATAAACTGGGTTTTCTGTAGCGGGACCACTATTTCATTAAATAGTATATTTTTGTTTGCGTATCCCGCATTCTTATTTACCATTCTCCTATTTTACTCTCCTTTTATTACTTTTTGCTATGTACTTTGTCGCACTTTCGAGTATATATGAGGGCACATTACTTCACTTATGCAACCAATACGTATGCATTCCAAATGAAACTGCCAAACCAATACCAAATCAGTGCCTGTTCTCCCGATTTGGGCGGCCGAAGCAGGCATCTGTCTTGTGTCAAGCGGCCCGGTATATAAATGTGTTCAAGGTAGGACTGGATGCCTTAAGATTCTTCACCAGTACGTGACCCACAAATATGTCAAGCATCTGAGCGCCAGGCTAACAACTTTCTCTCATAAAAACAATTAAGTTATGAACCGTCCCTTGGTATGTAACAAGCAAATCTCTTAATGCCGAAGAACAGTCGGGATGTTAATTTCTTTTTTCGCAGAGCGTTACATTTCCGATTCGGAAAAAAGAAAACAAATATTAAATTATAATTTCCTACTGCTAATTGAATAGCTTTATTATGATTTAAGCTATTACCTCGCATCCCCACTTGAGGGGAATGGTGCATTAAACTCAAAAATATATTAATATTATTATATTATGGATTTTAAGAGTAAAAAATGTAAATAATTTAGGATTCCTTTCTACAGACCGCTTGTCTGTCATTTATTGCTGTGAACGCCTTATTTCAACCACGAGCAATAACATATAAATTATTCTTTATTGAGTGCCGGTTATTAGTTTTAATAGTGCAATTAAAATACGTCTAAAATACTCGTTGAAATGCTATTTTATCGCCATTATTTA
Organism: Nephrotoma flavescens; assembly: GCA_932526605.1. NCBI lineage: Eukaryota > Metazoa > Arthropoda > Insecta > Diptera > Tipulidae > Nephrotoma > Nephrotoma flavescens. The sequence goes on along the minus strand of OW052220.1, from coordinate 69,078,562 downwards.
AGTGATGCATTTAATCAGTTTAAAACGGAAAACCATATAAAATGCTTACGTGATTTCATACGGCAATCATTATACGCTTAAAATAGAAAACAATTAAATAAATGTGCATTGTTTGAAAATCAGCAGGCTATTTTTACCTGTGTGCTAAAACCTACATTCGAGCTAGGAATATACTATGTACGCTTACATATACATTCTTGTAGAATCGTAGATAATTTGTGTTAAAAACTATAAACTTTAACAAAATTACGAATTATAATTACCATAACATAAAAAATTTAACCTTTCCGTTCTTATACGAGTACTATAAACGTGCCAACGTACGTAAGAATATGAGCACATTTCCTATTTATAACTACATATATTCAGTACAAATGTAGTGTCAAAAGTTTACTATATATAATAAATGTATAACTATGCATATACACGAGACCCTAAAACTCGAATGTGCTATAATGAAATTCATATAAAGACATAAGTAGATGATGATAGATATTTAAAACTTTCTAAATCGATTTTCTTAAACACCACCGTCATTGTCTTTTTAATTGAATAAGTAACTTTAAGTAGAAGTACACATAGATAATTTACATCGAAATATTTTTTGAACACAAAACCATATATGATTTCATATTTCTGAAAGATATTTTTCGTTTTATATATACTGTCATAATATATAGAACGGGTATTGTATATACAATATGATGTACGTAGTTGTTTCAAAAGTCAAGGCCATTTATTTGTTGAATAGTAATATTCCTAGAAGGCCACACTATGCGATGGTTTACTGATAGTACAATGAAACTATTTTCTTGGGTTAACTATGGAATTGTGTTTGTAACTCATGTAATTTTTATGAATACACGCATGAATCTTGCTCAAATCACGACTGTGACGCAATAAATTTTATTACGGGTCTGTGTTTTGGGACTGACGACCAGTCTATAGTCGGTATAGTGTTTTTGTTATCGATTATCATTTAAGTGATGAACAATCAATACTTAAGTATTTGGAATTCTCTTCCGAACAAAACATCTGTTGATGTAGGATTCATTTGCAAAGTTCGGAATAAAATTTTGCCTTTTATGTGGGGTGTTCCATAATTTACGGGCTTCACTATGTTCCATAGACGAATTATATATCATCGGCGACAAATGCAGAATGAGTAAGTCCAAAATCACAAATTTTCAAGTCACAGTTAAAACGTCCTCACTCTCATCTTTGCAATTAAATAATAATTTATTTTTTTGATAGAAATTTTCTTAAAACGGGCTAAGTGTTAAGAAAATTTCTATCAAAAAATAAATTATTTAATTGCAAAGATAGAGTAAGGGTGTTCTAACTGTGTCTTGAAAATTTATGATTTTGGACTTACTCATTCTGCATTTGACGACGACGACATACTATAAGCGACACACTAAACAGATTGCGATTGAATCGCGAGATATACATTATGTTAAAAAAGTAACGGGAAATGATCATTTATAAAAAGCCCACTAGACGGAATTAATAAAAATGTTTGTCACTAAGTTGGTCCAACTGTCCTCTATCTTGACGTGAAGTTTGAGCGCGATCTGTCCTAGTTTGTTTACAGTGTTCTATTTTGTCAGTTCATCTCAAGTGTGTTTTGCGATTATTATAATGAATAAAAATATCGAACAAAAAATTTGTCTCGAACTTTGTATTGTTAACGGAATTTCCTGTGTCGAATCGATGAAAATATTACAGAAGGCTTCATGGATCGGCTTTATCAAAAACAGTGCATTCAAAAGCGGTCGGTCTTCAACGTCTTAACTGAAGTTAACATCAATAAAGTGAAGGAAATGGTGACGAATATAATCGCCATTTAGGTTAGAGAGAGATAGCCGCTGAACTTTATGGCTCACCAATCAATTCGTACTATTATACACAATTGTTTCGGCATGAAACGCGTTGCAGTTCGACTAGTTCCGAAAAACTGAAATTCTCTTCAAAAACTCAATCGCGTACAAGTGGCTGAAGACATGCAAGAACGAGCCAATTGCGACCCCAAATTCAAAAAATACATTACAACTGGCGATTAGACATATGTTTACGAGTTTGACATGCAAACAATCAACAAGCTCCGAAATGGCGCCTTCCAACTGAGCCAAAACCGAAAAAACTACGTCAAAACCGATCAAAAGTAGTGTTGACTGTTTTCTTTGATTATCGCGCTATTGTGCACTCGGAATTATTGCCAGGTCAGATGATAAAGAATATTATCTGGGCATTATGCGGCGTTTGAGGGAGCAAATTCGTCAAAAAGGCCAGATTTGTGGAAAGAAGACTAATGGATTTTGTAACACGACAACACACCATCTCACAAGGCTATGACAACACGATAAATTTGAATTAATAATAAATATTTTATGTTTTATTGACCAACTCCCGTTACTTTTTTGTTGTAGCAGTGCATTAACTTGAAAAAGTAGTTATACTTAATAGGGATTACAAATCTACTACGCTCAAATGGCTAAGACGAACACAACGGTCTTTTGGAACGCCCCCTTATTGTGAACCTATTTGGAGTGTATGGTAAGGGCGGCCAAACTCGTTCATGGAATGTAATGTCTTTTTATGGAAAATTTGAACAACCTTTTAGCGGAACAAAAATCAAAATAAAATTATAAATATTTTTAAAATTATGTAATCATTTAATACTGCAATTAATTTGCTCCATCGGTCTTACAAAGCTAATATTAAAATACTAGTTTACAGCAGACTTTACAGTCCCCGATTTATACCTGCTCACGGTGCTCACTGCAGGGTAACACTAAATGGATGGTCATAGTTATGGCACACGCATGTCACTGCTATAGTCATTAGCGCAATAAACCCAATACCAAATCAGTATCTGTTCTTCAGGTTAGAGACGGCTGATCGGGCGTTTATCTTGTGGTAAGTAGCTCGCTTTTTGAACGGGTTCAAGGTAGGACTGGATGCCTTAAGATCCTTCACCAGTACGTAACCCACACGTTTCCCTCTAAAAAACCACTAAAACATCCCGCATCATGATATTAAAATTTTCGTGAACAAGTTACACAGTAATAAAGAAGAACCTCCACTCAACAGTCAGTTTGGTTCGTTAGTCAGACTATTAGAATAAAAACACCGAGATGCCGCAATGATTGGTTCGATGATCAGTGCCGCCTATTCATCGAAAATAAACGAAAACTTCCGTCATAAATGATTGGCTACCCACGACTAAATATCTCCGACAAAAAAAGCACGAACATATGAGAAAATGCAGTGAAAGCATCAGCTTCCAAGCGACAACACAAAGAAACTTAAGAGACTGTTTTGTTAACACCAGGAATCTTACTCCCATCCAAGAAGTTCGGCCATCAAGATGGGAAGAAAGATCTGAGATAGATTAGTATTATGAGATTAGTATTATATTGAATAATGGGAAGGCACTCGGTAACGCGCTAATATGTCCGCTGTACAAAAACGGCTACCGTGTGCAAACTAACGAGACATGGAGCTTTATTAAACACTGGCTACAATGTGTTGGCTACTTTTGAAGCTACATTCGTCAGTTGTTTGTTAACAACTATAGTAGCACGTGCCTTTTGAAGTTAACTGTCAATAAAAAACGTTAGAAGGTTGCGTATTTTTATAATATATGATAATTTTGGGCATATAAATTTTCGTTAATATTTTAATATTTGAAAAATTTAATTTGAAGGTGGCCAAGTCCAATTCATTATTGATAATGTCTGAAACTATAGATTTTCAAATGTCCGAAGACGAGAAGAAAATTGTTATGTAATTTATAGTTATAATTGAATATTTTTTTTCAATTTGAAGCATTTTAAATTATATCGAATAGGCCTGGGGCTGTTTCAAATTTTATAAAATATCAAGCTGTTAATTTAGTGGTTTAAGTTCAATCTTGGTAAGAAGACCCATATTTTTCACTTAATAATTGAAAAGAATCACTTAAGAAGTGTGATACAGTATATTTTTTATTTCGCTGAAACGCAATTTCTTAAATATCTCAATTGAAGACTCATGCAACTTTAAAAAAAACACATTAAATAAGTCGCGCCAAATTGTTGGATGGATATGCAGATGATATCGTGCTTCTTGATCGAAGACCTAACGATATCAAGGTCAGTTTCATACCGCTGATAGAAGAGTTCAAGAAGGATATCGAGTTTCGTACAGTCAATCAAGGTAATTGCGATCTAAATGTCGGTCGCAGTCCTGTCCTGTGCTGGCTTTCGAAAGCGAGAGCTGAACCCTGACGTCTAACAACTGTAGAATATTATCTAATTTTGAAAGTAAGATCTAACTTTTAAAAAGTGATGCTAAGGTCAAAGTGATTACATGGATAGGAACAAGCGCTAATCTGAAGGAGCCACCTAAGATGAATACGGCGGTGAAGTAGAATTTCCTAGTTCTGCTGAAAACTACTTCCTTTGTAGCAACAATTCGCACATGGTTTTCCAACGTTACGGTTCTTCCAATTCGAGTGGGAATCTATCTGCTAGCCTCTAAAACTAATCTCATTGCATGTATACATTGCGGAACACATTATTTGTTACCCAATTACTCAACTACTCTGTGAACCGTTTTTCGATCTGACCTGAAACTACATCCAATTCCGTTTCATCAAATTGTTTGATCCTCCTTTACGTTATTTGTCTCTTACATCGAAATCACCAACATTGAATTGTAAAAACCACACTTTGTATCTTTCTTACCGTAAACTTCAACGTCCAAACGATTAGTTTCCGCTGTACTTTCCCGCAATAAAAAATAATGAAAAAAACTTCCGTTTAAAGTTTAACCGAACAACAAGTCATATTCTTGGGTAATCAATTAAGTTTGACAATCAGTACAGAGTGGTACACACTGCACTTTAGCCAAATAGCAAATGTGCATACCATAAACAATCAGAGCAACAAAACTAACGTGAAGTTCTTTCGTACAAAAATACATATTTGATGTAAGATTTGATATTTTTGCGATTTGATCGACACTACAATTTAACAAGACACGAAAGTGCGCCATTTTTATAATTTGTTATTTATGTATTTTTTTTTGCTGTGTCCAAATGTGCTTTTGTGTAAATTAATATATTAAACAAATTAATAACCATATTTAGTATTATTTATTATATATAAACTTGTTTATGCCATAGATGTCTGTCTGGTCTGTGTTGCACAAATCCATTTAAACCAAATATATTTCTTCACGTGCTTTGAGAACTGTCAAAACTTGATCTATGCATAAAAAACAAACAAACGATGGTCGCTTACGCGCTATTACCTACACACTAACAACAAAAGCAACAAACAAAATTTTACATTCTTTGGCAACTGGCAAAAAATGATTTATTTTTCGGGACGATAGAACTCGCCATTAGCATAGGGTAGGCGTAAGCCAGAATATAGCGCAAGTAATATAAGTTTATTATATATAAGTATACCAAAACCTTTTCTAGTTCTTGTTTCCTCATTTCCAATTCATTGTGTATTTATTTGTCTTTTTCCAAAACGGTCATAAAAATAAAATAAAATAATTGTGAAAAATCACAAATAATGATTTACGACCAACCCGATTTTAATTTTTTTATTTGCTTCATTTGTATTTATTGTTTAAAAAAAACTCAAACAATTAAAGACGATGGAGCAAATACTACCAGCGGCGGCAACCCTCCTTTCAATATCATAAAAATATTAAAATACGTGTTAAAAGAAAAAAAAATATCCTTGGGTACGTTGGGTTGAAAGTGGTTTTTATGAACTGTTAGAAAAACAATGAAAAAGGTGACAAAGAAATTAATTATTAAATGCAATAAATAAAAGAATAAAACTATAAAATTTTAATTACTTTCATTTGTGATGTACTGATGTGTATGTAAAATTCCAAATAGGTAGAAAAATAGCTGACACAAATAAATTTGCTAATTGAAGTCGTTTAATTTATTGTAACAAGTTTCGATAATTTATAGCATTGGGTCCTTTGATATAACCTAACATCAAAGAAAAAAGATTTTTTTTTTGTGTTACGTAGAACGACGATTACGTAAAAAAAATATTAAAATTATATATATTAAAGCAATAGAAAATTTATGGAATAAATAAAGATAATAATGTAGTAGTAGCCCATTGGGATACATTTTATGTAAGCCCAAGAACAACAAAAACATTACTTTTGACCAGAATATGGATAGTACCGAAATACCAAATGGAAAACAATGTTTACTCTTTCAACATTTAAATTATTTATGAAGCTTTCCAGCTGTTTATTTTTAATTATGATAATATTTGGTTTTCCATTTTGCATCGGTCAAAGCAAATCAACATAGAACACAATATGGAAATTACTTCCATATGATATTTTGACGCTTAGTCCAATAATAAAACTGTACTTCTATATTTGAATTCATACACATAACATTGTGGTTCTTATCGAATCCCAATCATCATATCTTATCGAATCCCAATTGTGAAATTGATATTCTGCCCAACTCTATTGAGCAATTACTTAAAAAAAATACCAACAGCCGATTCAAGTAAATAAACAACTTTCACAATCCCAAGAAACAACAATGTTGTAAAGGAAGTCCATTCGAATAACTGGCCACTCGTTAGAGTGGAGATCTCCCCGTCTAAGTTATTGTAAGGAATTTAAAATTTCGTTTATTGCTAGCGAAAAGTATTAATTTTCGCAATCTTCAAGAAAGTGTGCTTAGGCCCAGATTGGAATACAATTACCAGAATGGAACAAAATTGATTAATTGAATATATTTACAATTCAAGTGATACGATTCTTCAAATGATATTTTAAACATAAATATGTATTGATATTTAGTGTTTTATAATTTTAAAATCAATCTTTACTAATTAATAAATATAAATTATTTTTTTTTTTACGTTTAAGACTGATCAATTTATTTTTTAAATAAACTTTCATCTGCCATGTAAATTTAACCACTGAAGTTTTTTACCGCAACAACAGCGCCACTCTTTTAGTATTTTTTTAAATATGTATAGCGGCGTATGTTTTATTTGTGAATTTTGGAAATACCAAAGATTTGAATAACTAACCGGAGTAATTCACGTTGTTTTTTGAAAATTTGACAAATTGGATTAACATTGTTAATCATATGAACAACCCTTTAGCGTATTCTATCAACCAAATAAATTATCGGCATCCCATATCTGGGGCAGAATTTTGGTCAAAAAATGGGAATAAAAGCTATGAGTTTTAAAGTTGTTTTATTTACCTACTAGACGTAAAACATTAAATTACATATATAATTGTTTGATACAAACAGCGGAATAATTCAATATTTACGTCTAGTATGTACTTATGTGAAACACAGGTAAAACTCATAAATTTCATTCTTGTTTTTCGACCAAAATCTGAACCCTGGCAATCAAACTTGACCGGACCGGTGCAGTGCTTCGGCACTTGGGCCGGGAGGTACTGGGTTCGAATCCAGAGGCTGGATGCAGAAATCGAATTCGATTCGACATCGATTACGTTCGGTTGTTAATAAACACAACTAAGACCCTCTGAGGAGTGCAGAATTCAGCGCCGACCCACCGGTTATGTCAATGTTCAGGTTGACATGGAGCTTGCAATGTGCAGGTGGTATAGTGTAATTGTGTGAATGAGTGGCGTCTGTGTGAATGAAAAGGGGGTGTTAATTGACCTTCAAGGGACATTAAAGCCACTGGACAATTATTACTTTCTTTATAAAAAAAAATTTCCAATTTCCCAGGTTAAAAGTGTTACATATAACGGCCGGACGGAAATCGTATGCTCACTTGAAATGTCCTTTCATAAGATATAAGATCAATTCATATCATCCATTTTAGAGATTTAGACTTAGGGATATTGCAATTTTTCCGGCTAGTGTTGTCAAATATGATCCTATTTTAAAACTCCGCTATTTTGTAGTCAACTTAGGCCGGATTCATAGTTCTTCGTTCTTTCATTAAAAACGTTATTTTCAACCAACCATCTCTTGTGAAAAAATGCAGAACATTTTGGAGCAATATGATAGGCCGAAAAAATTGTTTGAACGAATGAACGAAGAAGTATGAATTAATTGTACAAATTTTACCAATCAAGTATTCATCTAAACTTTCCAAAAGCCTTAGGAATCACCTGAGAAAAGACCCTTACTAACTTGCTTGGAATTATATCTGAAACCACATTTATAATTAATTTTTTTAGAAAATTATTTACGAAGAAGACAAAAGCCACTGAAAACGGGAAAGGTTTTGAGAAACAATAACAGGTAAACCTCCAATAACACGGTATTCGAAGAACACAATTTTCGTTATTCTTTTATTTTGTTTTTGTATACTTATCATAACAAAAAATAAAACACACAACGTTTTTTTTTGTAGTCTCGATTGTAGTCCCCAACACGATTTTAAAGAACACGGAACAAATTAATCGTGTTCTTGGAGGGTTTCCTGTATAATTTTAAAAAATTAATAAAAATGATGGAGATCCTAAAAAGTCCCGTCTTTGAAATGATAACCGTGCATTGCTAGTTAGCTGAAATTATAAAGAGTTTTCTGATTTTGTTAAATACAAGTTTTCGGATACACTTACCCAGACCAGTGGTGTAACTACATACTTAGGGCACGCTAAATAACATTCCGTAGAACAAACAGTACCTAATAACCATCAAGTAGTTTGATTATAGATGTAGAACGGGCGTGACGAGTCTACCATCAAGTTCATATAAGTAAACACGAACCAAAGATACGATATCATAGTAAAATGTAGACGATGTCATGGTAAAATCAAAAATGTATATTGATGTGAAAAATTTGTTACGTGAAATTGTTAATTTATTACAGTTAATCGATTTAGAGTGCAGTTGTACATATTTTTTTTTACTGAGCCATTAGGAGGTAAGGTCATTTAAATTACAAAATAAACATTTATGTTAATTTTCGCTTATAACGGGTGATTTTTTTGCTTTTTGGTTTTTCATGTATTTTTGACATATCACACGTGATTAGCGACATCTGTAAAAGCCAACTGTTCTGAGTTAGCATTGCCATTTCATCAAGGAAAGACTTACACCCGAACGACGTTTACAAATTATTGAATTTCATTCATCATTTTCGGTTAAATAGTACGGTACGTTAATAAGCAAAATTGCCGCATTTGGTGTAATGAGCAGCCTCAGGCAATGCAAGAACTACCAATGAAGCCAGAAAAAAATACTGTTTGGTGCGATTTATGGTCCGGTGGAATCATTGGCCATTTTTTGCCAAAATGCATGAATTCAATCTGGTCGATATGTGGTTTTAGCCACAAATCAATCAAAAACATGGACTTATTGGGAATTGAGTTCGATGACCAATTTATCTCACGCTTCGGTCAGGCGTATTGGTCGCCTAGATCGTGCGATTTGAAGCCTCTAGACAATTTTTATGGGGCTACGTGAAATCTCTCGTCTATGCCAATAAACCACCTACAATTTATTGTAAAATTGGAAGAGAACATTAAACGTATATCATTAGCGGGATACGAGCGAAAATGTTCGAAAAGGTGGCGAAAAATTGAACATCGCGTATGGATCACTTAAAATTTAGCTATGGCAAACATTTACATGAAATAATCTTTACAAAGTAAATACTTAAATGGCAAACATTGATTTATCGAATCAAATAAAAATTTCGTACATTTATGGAAATTTTCTGAGATACACTCGTGGACAAAATTAACGCATACTTTTTGTAATAAAAAAAATCCCGCTGGCCAATTTCAGTGGAAGTGGTATCAAATGATCCAAAATTTAAATTGTTCACAAAAGAGGCACAAATGTGGCGTTATGGAATTATACCGGTTATTTTTCATTGCAATATGTTAAAATGTGTCAAACTATTTTTTTTAATTTCCAAAAGCGGTTTATAAACATTAGAATTAGCTTTATTACAATTTAGTTTGATTAATTCAGTAATGAGTATTACCCCCAATAAACCCTCCCCTCTCCCCTACTAAGACATAATACTTAAGTAGAATGCGCTGCAACACTCAGGTCTCAACTCTGCTATCGAATCTGGTGCGGGATTTCAGGGTCTAATTGGCCGTTTTAGAATGTCCTATACGTGTTCAATCGAATTTAGATCCGGCTCATTATTGGCCATTTAAATGCACGAATACCGATGTCTTGGAGATATTGATGGACAATTGCAGCTACGTGTACTGGAGCGTTAACAAAAAACTAACAGCGTATACGCCCCACGCTTTACAGTATTATTGTTTGTTTTCTCTGGCGTATGCCTTACACCGATTAAAATAGTGCAAAACTTATATGTACTTATCAAGGAAGGGTGTACAGTTTAAAATGCATCATACAACAAACGAATAACTTTATTTTTCTAGGAATTTGTTTAACAATGGCTTGAACGGAAAATTCGTGGGGCGTATAGGCCCCACGCAGCAGGAAACGTGTTAAACAAGTGGTTAATTACCAGTAACTAGGGGTGGTTAATTACCATTAACAAGTGGTTAATTACCAGTTTTATAGTAACCAAAATCAAGCAGCAATAAGTACGATAAATGACTTGAATTTGAGCTATAAGTAATTTTATTTACCGAGGAAGCAACTAAGGTGCGTGGAAATGAACTGATATGTTATGAAAACTATGTGATTATGGAAAAAGCTAAAAAATACAAGGTAGCCAAGATTATAAAACTTTTTTTGGAGATATATGATGGCTACATATGAACTACAGCATCAATGTACTTCGTATTCCTACTATCTCTACTTAACAAAAAAAACCGTCATCATGTTAATCTATCTGTGAGCATTGAACCGGTTATGGAGGTTGTACGACAGTCCATCTGCCTCTATTAATCGTCGCTCTATACAATTGAGGATTTCATAACATCCTTACAACGAATTTTATAAATTAAATCTTAAAATGTTTCCGTAAGTATATGTGGATTTCTCGTTCACCAGACTTGATTCTTTCATAATATGTTCCTGCTGCAGAGTGGTTCAAATAAAATTGAAGGGTTAAAAACAACTTTTTCTTCTTAATAATTACCAAATTCTTTTCAATTCTTTCTTGATTTTAGATCAAAAAATAACTGCCAATGCTTTAGTTTTCGATGACATTCCGAACAAATTTATTGCATTGCCAGCCACTTTTTGAGCTACGATAAAAATTTAGTTTGGAAATTTACTATAAAAAATAAAAATGAATATGTAATTGTTTTTAACCCTTGAGTTTTATTTGAATAATTAATGAATCACATCGCTGATCGTAACCAGATGATGAAAAATCCATTTATATCAGGCCAAGAGCGGGAGCCCTTGGAATTCGATCCCGTAACCTCCCGATCCAAACGACGATGACTATATCAGTTAGAAAATGAGCACAATAATGAATTGTATTGTGCGGAATTAGTATTATTAAATACTTGGGAAGCATTCCTCATTATCTGCAAGCCCACACAAATAGTGGCCTCATGAAAAATTGGGTATTTGAACTAATGGTCATTTAAATTAAGAATAATTTGAAGAATTTTATTTTTGAACGTAATATTTATTTGGTGGGGTTTCGATCTTAACCCTAATTATTACCTATTAGTTATGTTTCAAATTATCGGGACTCCATTTCTTAAATTATCGCTGTAAGTCTATATTTTTAACTTAAGTATTTAGGAGGTTTACACTCACGAATCAACAGAATTTTTCAGCAACAGAACCAATTCACTACTAGATCATATAAGGATCGAGCAAAACCTAATTTTCTTTAGTACAAGACTCGTTCCCTTGTCATAATATGTAGCCGAATAAAAACCAACGCCTTAAATCAGTACGTCTGCACTAAAAAAATAAGAAACCGTAATTTTATTACGAGTACATTACACTATGCGTTAATTAGTACCGACGACGACAAATGCAAATTTGCAACCCTACCTTTTTCAATGTCAGTAAACTGCAGGCAAACAAACCGTAAAAATGGAAAATAATATGGTAGGATGAGAAGGGGATGTCGCGCAAAAGTGTCGAAACCAAAACAAAAATATACAACAAAAACAATTGTGAGTGAGAAAGGACTATGAATTAAGGCAATAAAATCATAAAAAATTTAGTTTAGTATTTAATTACTATATATTTATAATTGTATTGTCGTGTAGTTTTAATTATGGCAAGGGTTGAGTATTAATGCACCACATTTTGAGTACAATGCAGTGAGGTGTCTTGAAAAGACGTCAAATTTTAGGATATGAAACGGATCATTTATCATGATGACACAATCAAGGACGTAAAGGTCGATAAGGTTTTTTCATATATCGTACTAGCTACCAATTTTTCCAGTTATTTATTAGAGCGTGTGTAAGTGTATTTGTGTGGAAAGTAAATTAAGAACAGAAATCAATTTGCTATAAGGATATTTTTTATTGATTTTTCGTTTTCTGCGTGCTTGAGAGAAATACGTATGCTGGGTTGTATAAAAGCAAATGTACCTAGGTATAAGAAAATAATTACATGTAAATAAATCAAACATTCACCTTAATTTGTAGCATTTGAAACGGCATATCCCAATTAAATTAATTAAATTTATCCATAAAAATATTGACATTTCGCATTCGAAATCAAAACACTAAAAATATTTTTCTATTTTCGTAATTTCATTGTTTATCTCATTAAAATATGCACACGAATTTTTTACTTGCAAAATACTTAATACAAACACTTTTTTTTTGAGAAAAAACACTTTTATGAAAAATTTTAATTGTATCAACTTTGCATCAACAACCAGAAAATTTTCTTTTTTCCAAATATGTATTTAAAAAAAAACTCGATGTTGTTATACACACACAAAACAAGCACACCTGCCCTCAATTTCGAATTACAAATCACCAAATACAAAAAAAAATCAACACAAAAATTTCTCTTTCATTTTTTATTCCTCGTATGTGATACAAAAAATGTTTTCTTTTAAACCATTTTTACACACAATTATTATGCTTTTTGTATGTTATAGACTAATTTCTATTTATTTACACAAACTAAATTTTTAAAAACACTAATTACTATTTACTTAAATATTAAACATAATAATTTATTTGGGGTTTTAATTTAATTTTAATTTATTTTTACGAAACACAATCATCGCGTATTTGTGTGTAACACAATCGAAGAACAAAAATAAAATGGCGACAGAAAATCATTTGGGTTGGAATTGTAGGAAATAAAAAAAATACTAGAATTGTACTACAGAAAATATGGAGGTACCATATGCGAAGCGTAGTTTTACTAGTTGATTATAGATGTCAGAATATTCCTTGTTGTAAGCCAATAAAAGTTTTGTATTTAAAATATCATCGGTTTATTTCGAGTCCATTTTACAAAAAAATAATATTGTGGTCTAGAATTAAAAAGGCGTAACAAAAACAGAAAGTATAAAAAAGTTGATTAGGACCTCGACTTACACCCTTTTAATTCTAGAACATTAATTCTGACATGTCATGATAGAATAGATGTAATACATTTTATAAAATATAAAAAGAATTATAAGAAGTGGGATTATTTCTACCATTAACATTTTTTTTGTAAAATGGACTTAAAATAAAATGCATTGCAATGAGAATTATAGTCTGCTTGGTTCTACGACAAAAACTACTTTTGCACAGGAGTATCTATATGACGTGTTTTCTACGCCCAAACATTTGTTTGGGCAGCAGTGTTCTTCTTCGAATTATTTAGGAACTTTTGAATAAAAATCACCTGAATGTCTATCCCTGATACCCCGGCCCTTTGGTCTTGCTCAATAAAAACTCATATACCTATATACCAAAATAATTCTTTGAGAGTCATTGCTCTGTGGAGAGTACAGAATTTATAACTGAAATAAATTGTTGCCCGTTAAGATTAAAAATATTTCAGGATATACGAGTAGCAAAACTCGTAGACAAACATTTTTACAGAAGACGTTTCAATGTTTTCGCTGAAGATCGGCTGATCCTTCAAAAATTTAAACTTCGTTCTCGTGAATCGGAATAGCGATATTTGTATTAGTTCTCCCATCTATAATAATTTTTCGGCAATATACTAAATCTAGAAGTAGCATATATCGAGAACCTTTATCGAAACTTTTTTCCTCGTCAGTTTCGTTAGGGCTCGAAAAAACGTCGTGAACAGCTATAAACATTCTGGTTCCATAATGCTATACAATTTCTTTGCGTAAAGCTTCTTCGAGGCGACACTGCCAATTCCTGTTGTAACGTCATGTTCATGTCTACTTTAGATTGTTAAATTTCTTAATAAAGCTACTTTAATCTAAACTTTGAAAGGACATGGACTCAGCCTATTATACGACACATTCGTTGAGCATTAAACTACTCGAAAACAATTCAAAATCCACAAATAAAAATAAACGTATAATTTCTTAGCTAAGTTGTTTGCCATTTATAAATCTTAGAGCGGTTGTAAAGAATATCTCATTCGTGACGTGTGACCTATATACATTTAAAACATACTAAATACTGTCGGTGACATATTCACTTGCCTTAACATTTTCCGTGACTGACTTTTGTTTAGTAAAAAGGAGAAGAACCAGGATGTGAAACAATCCCACACTCTGAGAAACCACATCGAAATACCAACGCATTTGCCTCAACAAGTTTGCCGAGAGTTAGACCGTTTTTCAACTGTAATTCCTTCTCTCCTATAAGTGAAAACGGATAACATTGAAGAAATGAAACCAACTTCCGACAATCCCTTGCTTATCAGTAGTGACACTCCTAGTGATGTCTTACCTATATGCTACCTACATTTCTTAATACGAAGTTTTTTAGTGAATAGACTTCAAAGTGTTGGGTACCGTGACTAATTTTTTACGTATGATGGGAATGGCAAGAACGCCATTTTTCGAAAATATCTTGTTTAAAAGAAAATAGACAAATAAAGTAAAAATGGGGAATAATTTACTTGACTAGGCAAAATCGAGTCCCAAGGCCAACGACTTAAACTACCGCATAGTACTACATGAATAACTCACAATTAATCAGGCAGTGTACGTTACACAGAAATTTCGAATTTACCACAAAAATTTCTCTTTGAAAATGACCTGGAAGGGGGGATCTTGAGAGTGGGACACTCTCGACGACAATGACCATCAGATTTGGTCTTAATGTATAATATTTCTAGTGGATCGAGCAAATTTGAAAACTAAACTCGGAAAGGCACAAATAAAATATGATCTGTAGTCGAACGAAACGGTTTTTTCTCCTATACTCATTACAACCATTCAGAGCTTATAAACCCCGTGGGTTCGCCTTGAAATCCACTCACCCTACAGAAATCTGTTAATTGATTTACACTGGAGCTTATTTATGATATCAATCTAAGAGTGTGAGATGAAAACAATCTTCAGTGTCTAAATGAATTGGCTTCTGAATCGTACTGATGCACGAGGTAGCACTTCGCTGCACATTTATAAAATGTTTTAGTTACAAGTAATCTTGCAGTTAATAAAACGGATCTGCGGGGTTACCGTGTATTCCGAATCGAAAATAATTTCACTCGATTTGAAAAATTCGTTTGAATTTTAAAATCTAATATCAGTTTTCTTGGATGTTTAATTTACATTTTAAGTAATATCGGCATCCCGCGCCGGTACCAATAAATTAGCAACAGAGAAATTATATTTCGAATTCATATTTGGTAGTATGAAATTTCCGGTAACCCCTCTGATTCTTCAGTAAAGTCATCAATGAACCATGTGGTTTTCAAAACTCCATCTTTTTGCTATTCCAGTTTAGTTTAAAATGCTAGCAACTTTACCACAACCTTCCAGAGTAAAAGAGTGCACCTCTATTCAGAAATATATGAAAGGAAGAGCCACCCAGACTATCCGGCATGGTCCTGCTTTTCAGCGTTTGATCCTAAGAATGAATTTACAGTAAGACGTTGTTAAATAAACCTCAATATCCAAAAAGGTTATTGTGGAGATTAAGGCAAGTGATGGATGATGAATGAGAAGATAACTTGAAGGGTATACGACTGGTAGTTGTCTCCGAAGGCTACTGCATTATAGTACAGTAAGCCCTTGGTTGGTCTTAGCACTTCTTAGATTATATTTGTATGTCGCAATCGGCAGCATATTTTGTTTTTTCGACATTTTGATCTCAGTCCAGATAAATTTCGTGAGAACGGCTGTGAGCTCTACTACACAAATTTTAAAAGATTGATATGTCGGTAATTTTTCTGTAATGCTCATGATATGGTCTCCAAACGGGACAAACTAATCGATTTCTGGAGTTACCTGTTAATTATATCGCAGACCTCAGGAATTATTCGATTCGTTGGTCTTGTTAAAAGACCATAATAATATAATCAGCATTCCAGAAAACCTACCTACATGCCAATATTTGAAATTTATTAAACAAATTTCTTAATTGAAACTTGTTGCAACACCCCTTTATTAAAGATTTATTATTTATATTTACACTATTGTTAAAATTGATATTCTTTGCTAGACATCTTTTTGAATTCACCCTCGAGATAAAAATATTAGATACATTTTAATTTTTATTTCAATTCGTTTTTTAGATTTTTTTATTGAGTGTGCAGCATTTGTTTCATGCAACAAATTTGGTATTTTTTTCCGACAAATTGGTCGATCACTTTCTAGGGAGAAGCAAGGTATATGCGCCACCGAGTAAGTTGATAGACTTCATTTGGTGTTAGAAAAATCAGTGACTGGCGGTCGTGTGCTGACTGCAGTGCCTTAAATAGCGCAATGATTCAGGAATTTTCAAGCTATTTAGCAGGATGCAATGTGATTATCATCCTAGATTTAAAATGCGCTTATCATCAAATTTCTGTTGCGGATTGCAATCCGGCAATTATAATAACTTCATTTGTATTGTACGAATTCGAAAGATTTATGCACGCAATGTTATTTGAGTTGAAATTTTGTTTTGAATAGTTCGATAACACAATGACTGCTGCATCCAGTTCTTACGAGGAACATTTGGGCCATTTAAAAATTGGCGTCAGAAAATGTATATTTTCCATTCTCGAAATAAAATTTATTGCTAACGGTACGAGTATAGCTTCGAACGTCCACAGACGAAAATAGTAGCCAGGTACCGCATCCTTCTTCAAAGTTCATCTGGATTTGATCGGACCGCTGCCATTATTAAGGATTTTCTGTTAACAAACTAAAGACAACAACTATCGAACTCAAAACAAAATTTTAAAATTTGGAACAACATCCATCACTCCTATGTAAACCTTAGTTCTGGCCTTCCTTCAATAAATTATTCTCGAAGGCAAACTCGTGGAAACGTTTAATTGGGCGAAACAGTACGAAAAGTTTTAAATATTAGGGATCGATGATAACTGAATCTTCAAAGTAGACAATTATAGTCACCTTTATTGGTAACAGAACGGACAGTGAAAAATGTTTTTTTTTCCAAATATTCCAATTGGACAAATTTTTTCCTTTGCATTAACCTTAGACGAAAGACGTTTATTATTCGAGTTATTCCGCAGATATTGCAGCATTGGTTTCGTTCTGCACTGTATTTGAATGCAAATTAATTACGTACGCATATAGTTCCGGTCCTATTGAAAGAGAAATGCACCGGAATCCCAATTTTACACTTGGTTATCATATCTAACGTTCTCTTCTTACGGACATAATTATCTGGAGGAACATTATTGTGGCGACCTGATTTCTTCATGGGGTCTAGCACCAGCGAAGGAAAAATGTACTGTTCCGTCGACGTCCTTCAAATTTAGAATATCGCGTGAACAAAACCTGAATAGAATCTGAATTTCATAAGCGGAAAATTATGAATTTAAATATTTATTACTACAAGTTATTCAATTATTTCAAAAAAATATTTAGTCTAACCGTGCACCGTGCCGCAAGATCGTTCACAACGTCAACAATTTGCAGATTGGGTCAACAAGGTGATGGTTTTTCAAAAATAAATTATTTTGTCTGACAAAGCTCATTTTTATTTGTGTGGCTACGTGAGCAATCAAAATTGTTGCAGTTGCTCTTTTGAAAATCAACTTCGGCAAAAGTGTTCATGGTGTACATTTGTCAAATAGTATTTTCAACCATAAATTGTCAAGTGTCTACAATAAATTTCTTTAAAGAAAGACATAAATTTTTAAGAAAACATGTGTTTAACTTCAAATTTAAAAACTAATATTCTTATTGAAAGGGCCTCAACCGGACAAGTGGTGCAGTCGTTAAAGCTTCGGCACTTGGGCCGGGAGGTACTGGGTTCGAATCCCAGCAGAGGCTAGATGCTGCAAATCGAATTTTCGCCATCGATTACAATCGGTGATAACACAACTAAGTCATAAATATAACTAAAAGACCCTTGGAGTGCAAAATTCAGCGCCGACCCACTATCCACTTCAATGTACAGGTTTGACATGGAGCTTGCAATGTGCATGGTATACTGTAGATGTGTGAGTAGGTGAATAAATAGGTAAAACGGTTAATAATGTAATGTGGCGTGAATGAGTGGTATCACAATGGGCCAAAATTGGCCTGTGTGCGATAGCAACCACTGAAACTAAACCTAAGCTATTGGAAGGCCCTGTGCTTGAATAACGAGTCTGGTGTGACTGACAATCATAAGAATTTAAGCAATACTAGATTAATGACGGAGAGGCAAAGTCCTAGATACCCACCCAGATGCATACTCGTAACTCCGTGCGTTGCTCCCGGGTTCACTCTAAATCAATCAAGCGGTGTAGAAGTAATTGACACATACCACGCTATAAAAATGGGAACATGGAACCTGTTAAGCATTTTAAGACCTGGAGATCTCCAGAACCTGGTTCGAAACCAGGCGGAACTTTATACATTGAACGGACTTACACTACAAGATGGTCTGAGAGTGGGATCAGAACGGAGTGATCATCCATCCATCTCGATTAATCGCTCCCGTCCTTCAGTTTATATCCTATTATAAGTAGGTCTTGTTCAATGCCGTTGTTGTTGGAACACTTTAAAAATCATAAGTAGTTGTGGTAACCCTACGATGTGGCCCAGCCATCTAACCCGATCGGATTTGATGAAGCCGATGATATCGCTGCCTCCTAGAAATTGCTTTATCTTGTGGGTCAAACAAATTCGATATTGCGGAACTTTAATTTAACCAGCGATGGAATGGATGACCTTCGTTTCAATGTAGATAACATTCTACAGTGTTAGAGTTCAGGATTTAGCTCTCACTTCCTAAAACCAGCACACAGCTTTATGAGTGTTCTATAAAATGCGAACTTGCACGACTGCGATAAATGTTTAGATCGCAATAATTGCGGTAGTTATGGTTGACTGCATAGCTAGTCGCTGCTTCTGGATGTTAAGAGGAGTTTCTTATTTTTTAACTGTGTCGGTCTAGATAGTCAGTGACAGCTGATTGGATGGTTAAACTTTTAAAGCCTCGTCATTCCATCGAAATGTCTTTTGTGCTTATCGATTGAACGTAGATACAAATAGTCACAAAATTGAAGGCACACTTTAACGAACTAAAAATTGGTTATATTTTGACCTTCTATTAAGATAATAAGTTTTAATTTGGTTTTATTTCAATTGTTACACATTTATTTTTATAATGTATGGAAAATTCCATGAGAAACTAAGTGGTTTTTTATTTTTGTATCGAAGTAAAGATAGAGAAATAAAACAAGCCACAAAATTGTAGGCACAAATCAATATGCGTTGTTTCGTTCGAATTATTCGTTTATTAGGTTTATTGTTTCAGTCGTAGAACAATAAACGGAAAGTGTTGCATATATTTATTGATTTTTCTTTTAATTAAATTTTAAAAGTAGTAAATGAATAGGACGCGAAAGGAAACTACAGTCGAAGAAAGAAAAATTATAGTCAAACTGGTTTGTCAGGGTAAAACATATCGCGAATTAGGTCAGATTGTTGGCAGATCATTTTTTTCAATCAGAACTGTAATAAATAAATTGAGAAATGGTGGAACATTGATCAATTAAATCGGTCGGGGGAGGAAAACAATTCTTTCATCTAAAACTGAACAATATATTCGCCGATTGAAAGATTCAAAAAATCGGGAAACAATTTGACAGCTGAAGTTCCTGCGATGATTAATTGACCAATTTCGACCGAAAGCCATTAGACGAACGCTCCGAAATCAAGGTTTTAATGGTAGAATTGCTCGCAAAAAGAGACTGGAATTTACAAGAGAGTATAAAAACACCACAGCATAGAATTTTGGAGAAATGTATTATTCTCCGGCGAAAGTAAATTTAACATTTTCGGATCGGATGGCAAACAGATAGTGCGGAGCAAACCGAATACAGAGCTCAGCAAACAAAACTTAAAATGTACAGTAAAACACGGTGGTGGAAGTATAATGCGGTTTGGGGCTGTATGGCTGCCGCAGGTGTGGGTAATTTAGAATTCATCGACACTACCGGCAACCTGAAAATTATGCGCAACACAATTTAACACAACCACAAAAGTGCAACAAACAATTGTTAGAAATGAATTCAGAGAAGGATAATTGTACTACAAACAATTTTACACGGAAACAATTTTACACTGAACAATTCATCGAAAAGACTCGTAATTAAAAAATATTGAGCAATTTTCTCTTAATTGTTCAATTGTGTGGTACGGAAAGCAAAGTAGGGCATCTCCATTAATGACACTTCATTAATTGTATAAATTCTGGAAAAGCGGGGGTTTGGGGCAGCCCCCATCCTCTAAGGTATACAACGAATTAAAATTACATTAAAAAATAGTTTATAGTTTCTTTGATCTGTGTCTGCAAGGTTGACGAAGCAATTATTATTAATAAAAATAAAAAAAGATGGCAAAAAATTAGCTGAAAAATAAATTATGCACCATAATCCCGGTGTATTACAGTGAAAAATTTTGTTTCGATGAATTGTTGTTTGCACAATTGTTTTTACGCACACGTGGTTATTGTAAAGTTGTAGCATAGAAAAATAAGTTTACCATAGATTTCTCATTTTTATAAATCGAGAGATAAAAATGAGTTGTGTAACAAACTTCTGATAATTCCAATGTCATGATTGTATTTGTGACTTTACATTGCATGCAGTGTAAAGTCACAAATACAATCATGACATTGGAATTTTTTACACAACTCATTTTTATCTCTCGATTTATAAAAATGAGAAATCTATGGTAAACTTATTTTTCTATGGTTGTAGTATTCATATTTGTTTTTCGATGAATTGTTTGTTGCATAATTGTTTGTGGCATAATTGTTTGTCGCAGAATTTTCGGGGAACCGACACTACCATGGATAAATTCCTATATCTGGACATTCTGAAAAGAAACATGCGACCCAGTGCAAAGAATTAGGGCCTACCAGATGTGTTTTGGTTCTGTTGAGAATTAGAGTAATTCATTTAATTGTATAAATGCTTTCATCACTATTGCTTTTCGTGTCAACACATTTGCTTACATTGTTTTATTTTTTCGTTTAAAATTTAGTTATTCTATTTCAAACTATTATCATGTAAAGGCGATAATAAACATTATTATTCAATTTATATTGATTTTATTTATTTATCAACTACTTGTATCTGCAGTTACACAAAGAAAATCAATAGGTTCCAACAAGATAATAACACAAAACACACCCCTTATGTTGTTAAGTCTTGGCTTTTGTACAATGCTCCAAAACAGTTCAGAACCGCATCTCAGTCACTAGATATTAATCCTATAGAGTACCTTTGCTCAGAACTGGACCGACAAATTGGGAAGTATTCAATTACAAACAAAGCAATGCTCAAAACAATTATTGCTAAGGAATGGCAACTTATTAGTCCCGTTATCACCGAAAAATTGGTTGAAAGTATGCCGAAACTACTACAGGCAGTGATTGATGTAAAGGGGTATCCGGCTAGATATTAACTTTATTCATATTGTGCCTTTAATTTTGAGTCATTTATTTTTGAATTTTTATAATTACCTAATGTTATTATTGTACTTTTAAGAAATTGAATTAATATGAATTTTTGGCTGTATTACTTGAAATGAATTTAAAATTAATAAAACCTAAAAAAAATTTAATTATACATGTAGTTTCAATAAAATGTATAACATTTCTATAAGTAAAACTGCTACTTAGTGCCTTCAATTATGTGACTATCTGTAACGGCGTGCACTTATATTTGAATGTGACTATAAAATAGACAATATAAAAAATCAGTTTTGTTAATTACATCGAAGTTCTGGGAGTGAAATATCAAACCTTAATTAAGCAAACTATGTACTTCAAACCATTCGAAAAGTAAAAGCCTTCAATTATTATCTGAAACTGGAATTTTATAAACAGCATTTATTAAAAAAATTTAAACATTATTCTAATCAAAAACTCGTTTGTTGGACGATATATCAAATCGACATAATATTTGTACGTTGCAAGCCGTTTGTGCAAATACTGCTTGAAACTGGTAGGAAATAATGCAAATGCTGTGACTGCTGAAAGAAAAGGTGGCTAAACGGTTGATCCTTCTCAGAATAGTAGAAAGTTGCGTGATAAGTTTGCGTGCAAGTGAAAATCTTTGCTTTAGAATCTCGTTTAAAATAGGTTTTACTTGCGTACAGTTGTGCGAAACAACAATTTGGTCTGCATACGAATTTCGATATCGAGACTTGCTCAAATTTTTAGTGCAACCGTTCAATACCCCTATTCCCCTAGTCGCATCACTTCAAGTGACGTGACTACTCATTTTCCTGGTTACTAGATCATTAAATCGAAATTTACAAAATAATAAGTTCAATAAAGTCGTTCTGGCTGTTTTTTAAATCTAAACATTTCCTATCGACTGCTATCATTCCAAATGACAATTTCTATCACTTGAAATTTTGATGTGACAAATAAATAAAAAAAAATCCAAACTAATGAAGTCAACTAAGATTTAAAAAATTTTCATTGAGAGTTTTACACAAAATTATTAATTAAATTTTGATTTTAAAATCTAGTAACCAGGAAGATCCATAGTCACGTCGCATGAAGTGATACGTCTAAGGGAATTGAGCTGCAAATGTGCGATTTCTTTCCGGAGAAAAATATTTATACCTTTTCTGATCCGCAAATATTTTCCTTGTGTCATTCTGTGTCATCATTTCGCACGCAACAATTCCTTTTTCGATAAGTTGATCAGTACCAACAACTCTTTGAGGATTCGGTTATTATCTTCTGATTTGTGTTACGAAAATTAGAGCCAACAGCAGATGTGCTACTTCACAGTTAGATCTAGTGTTAACTCTTTGGTTATTATGCTGATCTAGTAATCATTAGGAGTCGACTGTTCTTTATAACATCTAAGTGCTTCACTCCTCGATGAATTTGAAAGCATTGAGAAAAGCCTGCGAGGATTGATAGAAGGCTGCATAACAAACCGATTTTGAAGTTGGGTGGTAGTTATAGTCCTACACTCTACAAAATAAATACAGTACGTGAAATCATGATTCCTAATATGTATATGAATGGACTGGAAACACACTGATGAAAGTTCACTGATTCAGTCGCTTCAGCCACATAAAATATATATAGGCAGAATAAACATAATGCTATTTTGCTATGGAAAAATTTGAACTCATTTTTTGACCTTGGTTCACAATAAGAGAGGAAAAATTCGTTATTTTTGAACATTTTTATTCCAAATAAACAATTATGTACTCACAATGAAGCTATGACGGCATATTTCAACAAAAACAGTTAGTTTAAAATCATTACTGTAATTATTAATATTCATATTTAAACGTTATGTTTCATATAAAAAATATAAGGTAGGAAAAAAATTTCTTGGTCTACGCAATGTCTGGTTATATATATATTCTGTGCTTCAGCTGTGTCCCAAATAGTAATGAAATTTTTATATAAAAACCATGACGTCAATTTTAACTATGTATATCAAGATATGGCAAAACGTTCAAAAAATTGTCGTGGCGACACCCATCGATCAGTGCGCATAAGCGAATTAGTGATATGTCTACGTATGTAACTAAAATTTGCATAATTTAAATTATAGTGCGACCGATACAAGTTAGATAAGGGGGGTTATTATGTAAGCATTACGAGTACGAGTTACGAATTACGACTCAAACTAATTTTGACAAATTATGAATGAAAACAAGAAACAGATAGATAGTACGACTATTGTCTCGTATTTATAAATGTGTACGACTAAAACAACAACAAAAAGTCGTAATTACGACAACCCAAAATGCTTTAAATAAAAAGGCCTTTTGACGTCATTTGTCGTAATTCGTAACTCGTAATGCTTACATAATAACCCCCAAGTTCTTGATTGTTTGCCCTCATAGTATTTTCAAAATACGTCAGCTGTTATTATTCTTAACAACTTAAGGGGTGATCCGCAATTCTTCTAAATAAGGAAAATTACAGTGAATGATTACAACTAGAAATTAAATTATCAAATCATTTTTTTTTTCAAATTGTGATACTGTATTTTTGTTTTCTCTTTATTTTTAGCATTTTAAACTACAGCTAAGAATTCAATTGTATTTCATTTTCTCATGTAATGTATATAAATTTTAATTGTATTTTATCTTTATTTTTTTTTTTTTTAGTTAAGTGGTTTGGATGTTTCGGTTTCTGCGAGAAAAAAAGCGCAATATTACAACAAATAGTTAAATAGTTTCTCCGGTAAATTACAAATTCAATTACAAAATAGAAATTATAAAAAATGTACGAACAAAACATGTACCTCATTAAAATTTGCAATAATTTTCCTAAGTTTTAATTAATATTTTATTATATCTATAGGTTTGGTTATAAATTTTGATAACACAAGAAAAGTTCGGAATGACATAATTATTTTATAGAACATAATTACGAAAAATAGTTTTCTCGTTGTGTAATAAATGATGACCAAGCCCGCCTGGGCAAATCCAGATGAGTGTGATTTTTCTTTTTTTATGTTTGATCTTAGTTTAAAACAAAAATAAATTAAAAAATATATAATATTTACTTCAGAAATGTGTGTCTGATTTTAATTTGTAGGACATTGAGTCACTCGAGGTCCTCGTCCAAAATCATCTTCCTCTTCATACGCTTCGTGCTGCCGACGCCTTGACTCCTGTTGCGGATCCATTTCAATCAACTGACACTCCTCGGCATTTGCTGGAATATTAACTATCGGACGTGGTGGTAAACATTGTTCTAGCATTGGCAAATACTGTGGAAGTATTGTTTCGGGCAATGCAACCAAAAATTTAATAATAAGTCGCCCTTTTTCAAAAGGATTCTTGTACTGCGGCATACCTTCATTCAATATACATTTAAAATCTTCATGCTTTATAATTTCGCCTGGCATTGATGTTATCACCAAATCTCGTCCGTCTAATGTTTTAATAACCTTTTGGAAACCACATAGCGCCTCGACTAATTGCAGTGTCATAACCATAATTAAATCTGAATGGGACCGTTTAAATTGATGATGTTTCTTTTCTTCTAACACAATAATTATATCGCCGGGCTCTAGCCCCGGTTCTTGATCACCTTCACCACCAAACACTATTTTTTGCCGATCGGTCATACCCTTGTCTATATGAACTTCTAAAATTTTTCTATCACGTACAATCTTCTTACCGTTACAATTCTTGCATCGATCCTTTGCTTGAATTATTTCACCTTGGCCCTGACATGTACGGCAAACTTGATCAAATTGTTGGACAATCCGAGGTGCAATATGTTGAATTTTTGTTTCATATCCTGTACCACGACATGTTTGACACTTCTCAATCGCACCTTTTTTGCCACCACGTCCTTCACATTTATCACAAATCAAATTCTTTTGTAATGCTAATTTACGTACACTGCCATTATACAACTCTTCTAGTGTGACGGCCATTTGATGAACTAAATCTTTGCCATGCCGCTCACGACGACTACAAAAAAAAAAGCAATGGAAACGTCAAATATTTTTTCTTTTCTTTCAAATTAGAAAATATATAGTACGAGTTACGACAAAGAAATTTCTAGAAATATGTATGTACAAAATAAAGCAATGATTACTTACTCTCGTTTTCCCACTCCACCATTAAACAACATTTCAAATAATTCCATAGGGCTTGTGAAACCACCACCACCTCCAGATGCTCCACCATTTTTGATTGCACTTTCGCCACCTTCATCATAGATTTGTCGTTTAACTGGATCTGATAAAACTTCGTAGGCTTGTGAAATTTGCTTGAATTTTTCACCTTCATTTGGATTTTTATCAGGATGATATTTCAAAGCCAATTTGCGATAAGCTTTTTTTAGATCATCGGGTGTACAATCGGGCTTGCACCCCAATATATCGTAATACCCTGTTTCTTTAACCATTTTGAATTATATTGCCTTGTATTATTTAAGTCCGATGTTGACAATATTGTATAACGAATGTTTTATCAAAAAAAAAACGAGTTCTGTAAGATGCGGATTGAATTAAATAAATAAAGAAAAATATTAGAAAAATATCGATTTGATTGTAATCTTGTTGCACACGAAATACACTATACACCAAATGCAATGTAATGTCTGTTCTCTAGTAAATCTTGCTTTTCACTTCGTAAAAAAAAAATCCTTCAAGGTAATTGAAAATGTTCACTATCTTCAAATTCTAGAATTAGTTTTGACTTTGAGGCATTTGGCTGTTTGCTACACTATAATAAAATTAGTAATAAAATAACAAAAAACTCACCGTCGTGTCTATCACTTCTAGAAAATGCTGAGACTACATGAACTATGGAAAATTCTAGAATTTTTTTCTTTTTGATGGTCGATAGGGGAAATTAGTAGTTTTGTGCAATTTTTTTGCCCATGTGTTTTGTAATTTTGTTAGTGCTGCCAAACTTGTAGTGTTACCGCTATCTTTTGAAATTACCTTTCAAATTTTTCGTTGGCACTTCCCTCCGTTCCGAAATTCCCTACTTTGATTCTTTCGTCGTGATTCTTTCCTCGTTTCCTTCCCCTTTACAAAAAAGGAATTCACTTGTTTGTGAAGGTGAAGTAAACGAGGAAAGAATCACGATCAAAAAATCAAAGTGTGAAACCGTGGGTTGTGTTGCTTACAGACGTATGGCGGGTCTACATACCGCATTTTTCAAATACAACTTATGCGACACGCCGCTCCACGCAAAACTCAAGTGCGGCACTTGTCTACTTATGTGTAAAATTATTTTCATTTAATATCCCTTTTCCAGCCCGCGATCACAATTGTGCGTGTACGAAAGAGAATCATGTGAAAAATTTATGTTTGTTTGTATTTTGCACCGATGTACATATTTGTGAAAAAAATGTTTGCGATCGTTTTTTCTATCCCTGCATTCTGTTCTGGGGCCTGTTCAAGGCTCTCCCTGCTCTTTCGCGGTTGGCTTATTCCGTCTTTTTTTTTACGCCAGTGTCAGTCAATTCGAGGACGTACCGCTATGGAACCGATTTTAAGACCATCTGCACATTGCAAGCTCTATGCCAGCTATACTGCCATGGAAGATGGGTCGGCCCATGAGTTTTGCACTCCGACAGGGGGTCATAGATGTGTTACATTTCACCACAGATCGTAATCTGTTGATGAAATTTCACTTTGCCCTATTTAATCGGTAAAGGGTCTTTTTATTTCATCCATTTGGGATGAAATAGGAAAAGTCCAATCCATACAAATGTGTGGCTTCAAAATAACAGGTTGTAATATCTTCTCGATTTTAACGAATCTTAGTTAAATCAGAATTATTTTTGAAAATAACATTATATATGATTATATAGCATACATATTATAATTGTTTGTTTTTGATAACATATTAATTATTTTACTATTATTATATTTTTTTTATTAAAAAACACTTGTAATTGGTTTTCCTTATAGTAACAATTTTATTTTTATTTTAGAAGATCGATTTCGAAAATATAATTTGCATCTTCAGTTCTAATTACAACTATTATAAAATTAACTAAAGTTAAGTCTCCTTATATACTATTTCTTATTAGAACTGAAGATGAAAATTATATTCTCGAAATCGATCTTTTAAAATAAAAATAAAATTGTTACTATAAGGAAAACCAATTACAAGTGTTTAATTTTTAATAAATTTTCAAAGTGACAAAAGTTATACAGTGGTGGAAAATCGCATTAAACCATAATAACACTATTATTATAGTTATAGTTAAAATAACACTACTTATTTTTCGGACGAAAACGAAATATGAATGCACACACGTGTATCGGTTGTCAATTTATTCGTATATTTTTTTGGTTGTGTTATACAATAATTTTTTTTTTTGTGTAATTTACATTAACGATAATTTTGAAAACAAACTGTTGTTAAAAAAATAAATAATAATAAAAATTATTTTAATTTTTAAAACAAATTGACAGCTACTTATTAGCTATTTTGGTTAATATTTTTTACGCAATGCACAGCAATGCTTTACAATAATTTATAATTATAGTTTATAAAATTTTGTATTTGCTATTTGAAAAAATTGCATTTACTGTATAGGCTTTTTATATTTGTTTTTAAGAAATTTATATAAAAAATTTTTCATTAGCTTTGAAAATGATGTCGATTAGACATCGAAAGCTCAGTCTTTAAATTTGTTTTACTTTATTTAAAATAAAAACGAGCCCTAAACCATTATCAACTTTATTATAGTTATTATTGGCTCAATAAATAATTTTTAATTTATAAAATTTGTTTATATTTTTTATAAAAAATAAATTGATATTTAGGAATTAATTATGTTACACAAAAAAATAAAAATAATTTTTTTGTTGAAAACCCAACTCAACTAAACATTTATTTTTTATGTTCGGTAGATGTTTTTATGTTTTGCGAACGAAAGACAAATTGAAAATAAAACATGTTTTCAGAAAAAAAAAATTGGACCGAAATTTTTTTTTATAGCTTTTCTGTTTGTGTTAGTAAATTACAATTCGTTCAACACCTAAAATTCGTGTTGAAAAAGTACGCAAAAAAAAATTTTAGATTATAGGCAAGGGGGAAAGGAACGAAGAAATTTGTGTTGAATTCAACTCTCGAGTAAACAGGCGGATTAGTTGCTTTCCAATCGACCACCGCAAGTACTTGTAAGTGCGAAAAATGTGTATTGGCTAAAGTGTCGATTGGAAAGCACAAAAAATTACAAAAGCAAAACATAACCTACAAATGTGTAGTTTATTTGTAATAACTTTTTTATAAAAAAATATCTATACCTAAATTTTATTAGCGCTTCACATACGACATTCAATTATATTTTTGACAGAAAAATACTACACACAATCACCTAGTGGACAAATTTATCGTAACTGCTTTCAACTACTCATAATAAAATGGTAGAGCAGTTGTGAGTAGTTAATTTAGCAAAGACAACAACCATACGTGCTCATAAATACTTGCGGTGGTCGATTGGAAAGCAACTGCAACTCTTCATTTTTTACGTACACATTTGTATTTACGTACGTATTTGCATAAGTATTTGCAAGCAAAGGCCGGAAAAGGGATTAAGCGGGTCGTTTTGGTCAAAATTAGTATAGCCCCTTTTCAACCAAAGAAATGGCTCAATTAAAGTCCAAACCACACAAATGTGTGAGTAAAAAATCATAGTATGTAATGGCGTTTTTGATAAAAAATTTCGCTTGATTTGAAGTACAACCAACACAATTGTGTGTATAGTTATAGTGTTTTTTTCGGACGAAATAAGTTAGAAAGGAAAACACAAATGTGTAAGTTGGTTCAAAACACATACAAAAATAAGTTTTTGACATGGTAGTTTTGCCGTCCCGGTGGCAAAGTGGTCAGCATGCTTGCTCCAGTGACCGGAGGTCCCGGGTTCGATTCCTGGTGGTGAAAAAAATTCACGGCTGGTTTAGGATCAATGAATTAATCACTCATTATCCGAAATGAAAATATGATTATGAAACCTCATTTGAGGCGGCCAAATCCCTTGATGGGATATAGTGCCAGAGAGAGAGAGAGAGTTTTGCCGTACACACACAACTGTGTTACCGGGCAGCAAAAGAGATAATTTAAAATTTGTAAATGCAAATATGTTTTAAATAAAATTAAATGTATTTAATTTTAGTTTTAAAATAACTTGTAACAGCGCATCCCCAATAGAATTTCTTTAACTTTTTCCTTACAGAAAAAAATGAAAAAAGAACTTGAGAAAAAAAAAATCTCAAGTTTTTTTTTCATACTTTTCTGCATGGAAAAAGTTAAAGGAATTCTATTGGGGATGCGCGTATTTCTGTGTTTCTGCGAAAACAAAACATTGGCCCGTTCCACATGGGATTATTGTTGAAGTATACTTCTTACTTCAAAATAAGTCGTAATAGACTTTTATTGCTAGTTTAAAACCTTGACTGTGGTCCAAATCATGGCATATTTTGTGTAGACTGACTTATTTGAAATTCTACAATAAGTCACCTCACGAGGAGACTTAAGGCGGTGATACATGTACAGATTTTGCCTTTAAGGCAAAAATTGCCTTGTACAAAATTGAGAAATATTCAATTAAAAATTTTTGCCTATAAGGCGATTCAAGATGGCCACTTTTAACCAATCAGATAATTTTTATGCCTTAAGCCTAGTACTCAGTTCGATTTCACGTGAAATTTCCATACGATTTTACCAAATTTCATTTCTGTTTTCGTTTTGTAGTACTCAGCTCTCCAACGAAAAAAACAAGTGTGTTCAATACATCAATTATGGCGCGCATAAACTCTCCAAATTATTTTCATGTGAAAATAATGTCTCGGCACATTATTTTCACGCGAAATTTTGACATTTCTTTGTTTTCGGCAAAAAACAAATTTTTTAATACCACAAATTCATAAATTTTAATTAAAGTCAATTTAATTTAAATTATTTACGTAAAATAAAGAAATTAATTTATGCATGTTTACAAATTTATACGTTAAAATTAAAAATTCTCCAAATAAAATTTCATTTCTATTTCACGCGAAAATAAATAGATTTTTGGAGACCGCGTTAAAATTTCATTTCACTTTGAACTGAGTACTAAGCTTTAAAGGCAAAATCTGTACATGTATCATCGCTTTTTCTGTAGACTTTCTAGACTTATTTTGGAGAGTTTCCGCAAAATTGATATTTCATACATTTTTTGTTCGTAATAAAATTAATTCTCAAATGTTTTTTTGCTAAATTGGTATTCCCTCTTATAATTTTAGATATGATTCCAAAACTAAAGTTGATTGTACAATATTTCAAACTCTAGACCAAATATGAATTAGACAGTATACGATATTCAAACAATAACTACTTTGAATACATCTCTTCGCATAAGTACTTTCTCGCTTCAGTATTTCTACATCATGTTTGATGATTTTGGAGTAAAGACTAATATTCCTGTTTACTAATAAAGCCAGTAACATAATTTGACGCCAACAATTCTATTTTAATATTTTTTTCAAATATGTAATTTATATTTACACAAAAAAAGACCATTAATAGTTATTAGAACTGTGAACTGTCAATTATGAAATGTAGGGGAGTCAATTCGCGTTCCGTGAAATAATGAAAATGAAAAGTTTTTTTCATTGGCAATCTAGTAGTTTGAATTATTCGCACGTAATTTTAAATTTCACTGTGTGAAATCAAAATTTCTTATGGGAAATGCAAATCTACTCGATTGCTAATGAAAAAAACTTTTCATTTTCATTATTTCACTGAACGCGAATTCACTCCCACCAGTAGATTACTTATTTCAAGCCGCCATTTTGAATAAGTCAAATAAGTCGACTTTTATTTGAAATAAGTCGCGAATTGGACCACAGTCCTTATTTTATATTTAAACTCAAAAATTTTTTGTATTGTTTTATGGGACATATATACATGTAGAAAATTGTTTTCTTTTACTAATTTGTGTAGGTAAATATGAAATTCCTTAATTTATTAAACTTCACACTATGAAGATAAAAACAATAAATAGAAATGAAAATTGAACAAAATAAATTGTTATTTATAGTACAGATTCCGAAAAATATCTACTCAAACGTAGACAGAAAATCTTTGCTGACTAAACATTGAGATATCTACATTTTTTTAGTAAGACATTTTGCATGCAGCCCATAATATGCAGGCCGGAAAAGGGTTATAAATTGTGATGTCAAAGTAAATCAGCCGTGCTACATATCGTCTCATAAGACCGGCTTCACCTTCCTTTCTTTCCCCTTTTACCTGCAAAATCCGTGTTAACTGCGACATTAAATTTTTCGGTGAATCGGTGATAATAAAAAAATTTAAGGCTATTTTTGAGATGTAGATTTTTGTTTAAATTTTATTTTCGAGGGAACAGAATAAAACAATACAAAAACATTTGGTGTTTTAATATAAAATAAAAGTTTAAATTAACAATAAAAATCTCTTGCGACGTAGTTTGAAACCAGAAACTAAAATCTCGTGTAGCTTGGATGAATGAAACAATGAGTCCGTGCTGCACACGAGATGTCATGAAGTCGGTTTCAATCTTCGTTTCTCTCCCCTTTAAGCTTAGTACTCAGTTCAAAGTGAAATGAAATTTTAACGCGGTCTCCAAAAATCTATTTATTTTCGCGTGAAATAGAAATGAAATTTTATTTGGAGAATTTTTAATTTTAACGTATAAATTTGTAGACATGCATAAATTAATTTCTTTATTTTACGTAAATAATTTAAATTAAATCGACTTTAACTAAAATTTATGAATTTGTGGTTTTAAAAAATTTGTTTTTTGCCAAAAACAAACAAATGTCAAAATTTCGCGTGAAAATAATGTGCCGAGACATTATTTTCACATGAAAATAATTTGGAGAGTTTATGCGCGCCATCTTTGATGTATTGAACACACTTGGTTTTTTCGTTGGAGAACTGAGTACTACAAAACGAAAACAGAAATGAAATTTTTCATTTCTAATTTCACTTTGGTAGAATCGTATGGAAATTTCACGTGAAATCGAACTGAGTACTAGGCTTTACTTATGAACCCGATTTTCTGAAAACCGGATTAATAGGTAAACAAGGGAAGGAAATGAAGATTGTAACCGACTTCATGACATCTCGTCAGGTTGAACGTCATGCCATTTTGATTTTTTAGAAGCGCGAGGTTGTCCCCTCTCAAGCCGTATACATACGTCGGATAAAAATCCGGGATTTTTCTATCCCATCGTTTTAATCAATTACATCACAAAAATTATACAACAGACACGCCTCTTTTCATACAAAACAGCCATGCTACACACAATTTTGGTTTCTGGATTCAAACTACTGTGCAACAGATTTTAATTTTTAATTTAAACCCTTATTTTAAATTAAATCATTAAATTTTTTTGTCTTGTTTTATTCTGTTCTCTCAAAAATAAAATTTGAACAAAAATCTGCATCTCAAAAATGTCCTTAAATTTTTTTATTTTTATTTCAATTTTTTTCATTTCGGATTTACGGACAAAAATTTTATGTCGCAGCTGCGTAATAAAATTGTTGTCCGTGAATCCGAAATGAAAAAAAATTGAAATGAAAATAAAAAAATTTAAGGACATTTTTGAGCTGTAGATTTTTGTTTAAATTTTATTTTTGAGCGAAGAGAATAAAACAAAACAAAAAAATTTAATGATTTAATTTAAAATAAGGGTTTAAATTAAAAATTAAAATCTGTTGCGCAGTAGTTTGAATCCAGAAACCAAAATTGTGTGTAGCATGGCTGAAAGAGTTGAAAAAAATTGAAAAAAATCTCGGATGTAAAAATCCCGGGTTTCCATCCGGCGTATGTATGCGGCTTCAACAAAACGAATGTTTTGTAGGAAGGGGACAACGTCTAAAAGCCATCTACCGGAAAAACACAATCTCCATTTAAAAACATACGAGTTTCAAAAATCATGAAGGGTGATTAATTTTTTAAAATCAAAGAAGCATGATATCAAAATAAAAGTACTCAAACATGTTTGCATATTATTATTACATATATAGATCATGCTATTTTGACATTTTTATTTCATCATAATTTTTAAGTGTCTACAACTACTGGTAAATCTTCAGGGTCTTCATCATACAAATCACTCTCAAGGAACCATTTCAACTGCCTCTGCACAATACTTCGAAATTCCATAACTGTTTCAGTTAGACTCGGATTATTATGTGCGTTAACTACCAGTTGCTTTATATCGCGATAAACTAAATTACGGTCGGTTAACTGCAATAGTTCCTCGGGTAGTTCACATACTTGATATTTTAAAATGTGCAAATAAAGATAATAAAATTCCGGATATTTTTGAGCTGCTTGGTGTGAATTCGACATAAGCAAAAGTATACGCCGCCAATGCATTAGGCCTTCGATGGAATAGCAAATTATGAACGCGATGAATGAGTATTGTATTTCGGCGATTATATTTTCGTAGTTTCCGTCGAAATTTCTGAAAAGCAATTCGACTGCATCCAAACAGTCCATATGGTGTTTTGTGATTTCCGAAGCTTGTGAGGTTTTGGGGCATCTATCAGGAACGGAAGTAAAATTTGGAATGGTTTCAGTTGCTGGAAGTAAAAATGGTAGATCAATATCATCGTCCTGCAAAAAGTCCAGATTTAATCGCTTGTTTTGTTTTTTTAGCTCGTTTGAATTATAAGATGAGCGATCAAACGTTGGATCAGAAAAAAGTTCGGCGTATGGTCGAATGAATCCCGATTTCGGATTTAGCCTCGATATTAGGGGTGCAGTGACTTTTGTAGTTAAATTACACCATTTTTCGTAAAACTCGTAGTCGTAGTTCAAGAGATATCTAGATATCAAAATTAACCAATGTAAAATTCTAAAAGAATTGTATTATCCAAATGTACTTACTCAGCCACTTCTTTTACATAGTTACGCACTATAATTTTCTCGCCACTTGCGATCACTTTCGGTTTAAGTTCTTCCTTTTCAGGTTCCCATTCATAAACAAATAGATCCGTATCCACAAAATACTTTAAAAATCCAATTCTGATGGCAAGATCACCATTCTGATCTCGACTAGACCAGTAAATAAAATGTGGACCAGCAGGTATATATTTCACTCCCAAAAAACGATCACCCACAGCATAGGACTGCATATCAACGCCGAATTCGGTGCCATTCGGCAAGCCCTTTATTATTAAAATTGCGTTCTTTGTGAGACTCATTGTGTTTTGTACATCTCAAACCCAGTCAAAATAAAAAATGTCAAATGATTTGTTTACACACACTACAATTCTAGAAAATAGTATGAATTCGTTTATTTAAGGTGACCAGATTTACGTCATGATTTCTTTTCCTCAAAAACCGGACGCACTCTACACGTGCGTCTGGCAGTGGCAGATGTCACGCATCAAATCATAACAATGAACGTGCTGAGCGATAAAAATAATTATAAATGCAGGTAAATTTATATAAAAATACATTACTTTTTATAAATTATAATATTTATTTTGGTTTTGATATCTATAGTGTTAGTTCTGTTTTAAATAAAGACGTAAAGCAGTATGGTAAATCGTTCATGTTCGACCAAAGGAATGATACATCATGGTGTTCAGATCATGTAGGTAGAAGTTTCATTAAATTTTATTAATTAGCACTATATTATTTTATAATTTTAAGGGTACACCGCAGTGGATAATTATATCGTACACGAATCCCATAAAAATTACATCGATTAAAATTCAATTTCAAGGTGGATTTGCGGGGAAAGATTGCATTTTGAGTTTTATGGATGCCACTGGCGAGTTACTTGCAGAGGAGAAAATCTATCCAGAAGATATAAATTCGATACAGCAATTTAAATTATATACTCCACTAGAGAATATAAGTAAAATGAAAATTTTATTCGAAACTAGTACAGATTTTTTTGGACGTATAATTATTTATAATTTAGAAATATTTAGCTGACACACTAAGAAATAATACACACAAAACAGCCAATATTAATTTTCTTTCTTTGATTCAGGCGTTTCGGAACCAATCACATTACTCTCATCTTGCTTTTCAGACAGTTTCTCCCGTTTTTGTAAATAGGCTGGGAACCAAAATATAGCCAAAATCAATCTATATAAACACGTACATGATTAGTTAAAAGGAAATTTACAAATCACAAGGAACTTACTTCAATAGCACCCACCCGGCAAAGATTAATGCCAAATACGTGAACGATGATGTAAGCATGGTCCAATAATCGACCGTAACCTGTTCATGCTTCATGATAGATACAAACTTCTGATTAACGAGTTTAATCGGTGCTCAATGATTGCAGTTAGATTTGTGTACTGGGCGACAACAGCTTTATGTTTAGTCCTTCATTAACACCATGGTAACTACTCTGACAAGACATTAAAATCACGAGCGCCAGTCATGCATTTAGGAGATCCATATAAATAGTAAAAATGCAATTATTTTTTCATTAATATTTATAATTAAATTAAATAACATATTTTCAATCGGACACACAACTTCGTGTCTTTCGTGCTTGGTAGTTTCAAATTTACTTAAGATCCACACTCAAATTAGGCGGAGTCAACATAATTTTTTTCACAGGATCTGTTAGCTTATTTGTTACTAAATACTGCTGAAATTCGGTTGCTGTTGGACATACAACAATAAAATCATTATTTGACACGGTTGCATGTGAACTGCTAGAAGAGGAAGGCGATTCGGGTAAAGACGAGGATCCAGGCTTTGTTTTGTGGTCTCCGGTTTGCTTAGGCGTATTGTATAGATTATTACGCACTCGAATTCTAAAGGGTGGTTTGACTAATTGATCTGTATCCCCGGGGTTGCTCTGTGATTCTAGATGCAGTGAACGGCGTGTACTTCGCCGTGTTAGTACAAGTGAATTTTGTTTATTAGCTGGGTCTTGTTCTTTATCATTTTCTGGCAAAATGCTTAACACACTTGTCATTTTCGAGTTATATTTTATTGCTGCCTTCGACTGTTCCACCATTTTCATGGCCATTAGATATGCGGAATTTTTACAACTATTGATATTTAAGGCTTTAAGTATCATTTCGGGCTCTTTAACGGATAATATTTCTTGGATTGTATTACGTCGCTTTGGTAGCGTACCCTTAATTGGAGAGGTAGGTGTACTGGCTGAATTTACTGTAGTTAATGTTGTTGATATATTTGGTAAATCATAAATAAAATCTTTATGATTTTTCTGTATTCGATTACGTATAGGACGATTTCCTGATGGAAGCTCTGGGATTATATTGTTGCTAAGTTTTGTTATGGTTAAGTCGGCATTTCGTCGAACCTTTGTTGGTCGCTCTTCAGTTGTTAAACTTGGACTTCGCTTAATAGTAGTTGGCGCTGGGATTGATATGGCAGTGTCTTCTTTAGTTGGGTTTGAGGTAGATGTGATTGCAGGTTTAACTATGGTTGTTTTTGGTTGTGTTTCGTCCATGCGAAACCGCTTTCTTGCTATGTTAAACCGAAGTGATCGAATCCTCCTTTGTGATTTACTGAAAATAAAATAAATTTACTGAATCATCGATTATATTTTATGTAAAATTCTTATTTATTAAGACGGAATCTTAGGGAGTTCACATACCTACGTAAAGGTATGTAATAAACTGAATCAAAAACTATTATTATTTGGCATTCACAAATTATGATTTTGGCTAATACCACTCACTGACCGAACGCAACATCACCAACGAAAATTTTAAGGTTTTATCAAACAGAAGAACCATTTGAATGAACCATCACTAGAGATCGGTTTCTGCCGTTGGATTGGAATTCTCTTGGGGTAATAACTAAGCACATGCTCATTTTAATCAAATTTAGTTATCTAATACCAGAAATCGACATGATTACTAACATCTGTCGGCTGAATTCAAATTCAAAGATTTTTTTTTCAGTGGCTTATTTATCGAAAGCAGCTTATTTTCTCAGAAGGCTCAATGTCAGTGCTGGGTTTGATTTTTCTGCCCCGCCTAATCGGTGTGCGTGTGAACTTTCGATTTTCCTGGTCTTCGTTCCTGTGCCTGCCGTTCTAATGTAGCAGATGCTAGTTTCATTAAAAAAGTTCGGTTTTTAAGGCATCTGGGATTTTAGACTATTTCCTAACGAGTTATAATAAAGAGAACGAAACTTAAATCTATTTACCAATAGATTTAAGAAAAATGCACGAAAAATGCTGTGTTGATGACAACAAAGAGGAGGGAGGAATTGATCTACTTACATTTCACAAGTTAAGATTGTGGGATCGACAACTATTCAGTAATTCATAACCGAAAAACCTAATTCACTTTAAAAATAGTGAATAATCTTTTTCTCGAAAAGCATGTTTCTCAACACGACGACGAATTAGTAAAGTTGTATTACACATACATATTTGATTACTAATCCCAGAACTATTTGTTACTCGAATTTTATCAACAATAATAATTGCATTATCTATTCATTTCATAGGAAATGTATATAATTATAAAGAAAAACAATTTTATACGTACTTGTGGTCACTACTCAAGTGTTTCATAACGGAGGCTACCTGCAAAAATGTTAATGGACACGACGGGCACTTGTATACCAATGTCGATCCATTATGTTGCTTCTTGTGATGTACCATTAACATTTTCTCAGTATCAAATTTACTGTTACACGAATTACACTTAAATCGTTTCGGTGTTCTTGAATCATCGCATACAATTTTCCCATTCTCGTCTAAATTTTTATTATTTTTATTTATTTCATCACGATAAATTTCATTAATTTCCTTTTTTATATCATCGTTACGATTATACTTGACCGTTTGATATACAGCAATGTTACTCGTGTCTACATTATCCAATTGCAGAATATTCTCCTTTTCTTTGTGGATCGTTTTTTGCTTACGGAGTAGGGACTCTATAATTTGCGTTAGATCTTTACCACTTGCATTATTTTGTTTTGTTGCCGTACCACCGGCTGTATTATGTTGAGATTCAAGTTGCTCATCGTTTGCCACTGTATTTTCGATAATCAGACAATCACTGTTATCGAAATCTTTGTACGGAAATGAGAATTGATATGCTGAGTTGAACTTATTTTTGCAGTAGACACGTTTGTGGGAAATGAAATTTGGTAGACATCGGAATATGTTGCGGCATACTTTACATTCGAAAATTATATCACATTCTTGGGTGAGTAAATTTCTTATCTGCAATTAAACAAAAAAAAAATTATAATGTAAAATAGGATGGACGTTCCTAAAATGAAGCAACCTCTTCATATAAACATAGGTACACAAAGGTGGGAATTCGTTAAACCAGTTCGGACTATGACATGTGTAATTCTAGAAAAAAGAACCGGTGTTGTTAGATGGAGGCCCAAACGTAAATTGCTAGGATCAATGCTGTTAAGACTCAATATAGAAATCATAGGCTGTGGATCCGCAATAAAACAATTGCAGGCTACCACATCAAAAGGATGGAAGGTAGGACAAAAGGTAAACTTGCATTCCAAAAACAACTATCAACCAGAGGTCTTTAAAGTTGATCCGTACTCTCAGAAAATCCTCTTAAAAATCAACGGAAGTATTATATTATATATACATAGGCAATTAGCCGGAAGTTTAGACACGTTTTACTGCCTTAACAATCTACACAGCAGATTGCGCAAAACGATAATGGCGTTAATCTAAATACTGGATATTTCAAGATTTTAGCACGTGTTTTTACGCAAATACATAACTTGGTTCTCCGGATCGTTATGCATAGATACTCAAATAAAGAAAGATTCGTAGCAACGATGTATGACTCATAGTAAGACGTGATTTCTCCCTCCATCATAAATGGTTTTTCATTGAAAAACAAATGAGTTGTAAACATATCATTTTAGATACAGATTATTAATAAGATTTGATTACCGATAAAATAGTTTATACAAACTCCAACATGATAGAAGTATCATTTAACAAAATATAACCAGTAAACGCTAAACACATTGAAAAATGTGGTTATTGACCTAATCGCAATCCACAGCGACATAAGTGAAAAAACAAATGACATCAGTTAGCTAATTTTCCTACAAAATATGTATATTTCTTACCTCATCTGTTCCTTTTGTGTAGGCCTTGAACACATCTAACACCCCTACTATAGATGTTGTAACAGACGGTCGTAATATACTTAAATCTGGTCCCGCATCATTACTACTTGCCTTGGAACGTTTCGTATTTGCCATCGACCAAATATTTATTGAATTGTGTGCTCACTAGCAATGCTATTTCGTTTTGATAATGATAAAAGAAACGCGGTTCTATCTTATCATAACAAAATTTCCCTTTCTACGATATGTATTATTTTTCTGTAATTCACCTTTATCTCAGATCAACTAGCCTTATTTATTTTATATTATTTTGCGTTTTTAAAATTTTTGTTAATTTTTAGGTTTATGTCACTCAAAGCAAAGAAAAACTATTTTTACTTGTCTGAGTCGCGCTCGATAAAATTTAATACATCGCAAGCAAGGGCATGAACATTGAACAAATGAAACAATTTTCATGTGAAAAAATGTAATATTGCGTTGAATTAAAATATTTTGTTTTCAATGATTTATCAAACTTATTACGTAATTTATGATACAGTACATTTATATTTTAATTTAATTTTTGTTTATATGCATTATGCGAATAAAATTATTGGGAATCACACACTCGACCAACATACGTGCTTTTTGTCAGGCATTTTTTTTTTTTTTGCTGATTACCCTAGGAGTAGGTGCAATGCCTATGTATGTTTGCGGCCATCGGGCCATATCACAATTTATGAACTTTGTATGTATGCGCCCGAAATTCGTAAACCGAACAAAACTCATGCAAATTCTTTTTGGTGTATTTTACTTCTTTTTTGGTGTATTTATTGATATGTCGTAAATGTGGCATGAACTTTGTTATTTATTTTATATTTTGACAAATTGGTTTTCCATTTTTATGGTAGTTTTCATTCAAAATTACTCTGGTGCATACGAGGAGTAGTTACCCTACCAACAAAAAAATGTATACGCCAAATTCGTACACCCATTTTTACAATGGAATACCAAACACTTATACCGTTTTCGCTGACACAAAAATGTTGATCCATTTTTGATCCAAAACGGCTTGTTTGTTTACATTTTTTGTCTTTTTATTTTTTGATTTTGGATCAAAAATAAAATCCAAAAAATTTGTTAGATTTTTTTGACGTTTACTCACACATATTGTGATATTGTGCTAGTAAACGTAAATAAAAATCCAACAAATTTTTGGATTTTATTTTTGATCCAAAATCAAAAAGTAAAAAGACAAAAAATGTAAACAAAGAAGCCATTTTGGATCAAAAATGGATCAACATTTTTGTGTCAGCGAAAACGGTATTACAATTATTATTTATTCATATCCCTGTTCTTGCCTGCCATCACAATTGTGTGGGTAACGAAAAAGAATCATGTCAATAATTTATTTTTGTATGTATTTTGGACCAACATACACATTTGGCACTCCACTTGAATCGTTTTCGTCCGAAAAATAACACTATAACTATAATATTAGTAAAATAATTAATATGTTATCAAAAACAAATATTTAATATGTTATATAATTTATATGTTATCAAATTATCATGTTTTTTTTCAGAAATTTTTTGATTTAACTAAGATCCGTTAAGACATAACAACTTGTCTTTTTTTACTCACACATTTGCAAAAAAATTTTTGTCTATCAGGAAAAGATATAGTATTCGTTCGAAAAGTTTGATGAAATGAAAAGTAATTTTGTTTGTGTTAACGGCTAAAATATTTGTAAATATTTTCTAAAGCCTTTAACACGTTAACACAAATGTATTAAGGCGGTGATACATGTACAAATTTTGCCTTTAAG
Organism: Nephrotoma flavescens; assembly: GCA_932526605.1. Classification (NCBI taxonomy): domain Eukaryota; kingdom Metazoa; phylum Arthropoda; class Insecta; order Diptera; family Tipulidae; genus Nephrotoma; species Nephrotoma flavescens. Next base: position 69,036,702 of record OW052220.1, on the reverse strand, counting down.
GCAAAAAAAATTGCCTTGCACAAAATTGGGAAATGTTCAATTTAAAATTTTTGTCTATAAGGCGATTCAAGATGGCCGACTTTTAACCAATCAGCGCGCATAATTTTTATGCCTTAAAGGCAAAATCTGTACATGTATCACCGCCTTTACGGAGAGGAATTCTCCGGTTTTCGTTTTCGAAAAAAATATTAGTACACAACAAAATGAACCCAAAATGGTAATAAATCTCCCGTAGAAACGAACAAAAATAGAGATGAAGTGTGTTCGCAGTCATTTGTTTTAACCTTTCGTTAACTCTACGCTCCTCTTGTGACGAAGTGTTCGTTTGCACAACTGTAACTTTTCGTTTATTCGTAACGTTTGCGAAGACTTAAATATAAACAAGTCTTCGCAAACTGCCCGTAAAAGTTACAAAATGTTTAGATGGAATGGTTTTAGTTGTTTATTCTTCTTCCATGTATCGAATTAAGATTTTCGTTGAGTTTCGTCGAGTTAATAACATGGCGAGCTAATCTCTATCGGTTCCATGCTAAATTTGTTTCGACAGTTCAGGCGATGTTATGTTTTTGTCAGTCTTTGTATATTTTAGTCTGTTTCGTGAATATTTTAACCCGTGTTTATTTTAATTATATTTTTCTTTATAATAATACTATATTTTATAATAATCCTATATATATTTTCTGAATACTATAATTTTTCTTTTGACATATAGAATCTCATTTAACTCCATTACTTTCGCCGAGTTAAGGAGGATTAAGAAATTTAACGAAAACTCTAAATTCGACTCGTTTCCATGATGAGATAATCCGAGATAATCCCGGTTAACTCTGTCATGGAAACACCATATATGTTAGTGTACTCTTCGTGCATACACATAAACTTTCCTCTATATATTGTTAAATGGTCGTCAAATTAAAGACATCACAGCGGATAATGAAAAATTCTGAACGAAAACTACCTTAAAAACTAAAAATAATTTATCTAAATTACAGATAAATAAACAAAGTTCATGCTCATTAGCATAAAAATGTATTTTTCTGACACATTTACGAGATATGAATAAATTAATAAAAAAAACAACAAAACACATTTGAATGAGAGTTTTTTTAGTGTTTGTAAATTATATCACACATTATTATTTGTTTTTGATAACATATTAGTTATTTTTTTGTTATTATATTTATAGTGTTATTTTTCGGACGAAAACAATTTAAATGGTATACACAAATGTGTATGGTGGTCCAAAATACATACAAAAATAAATTGTTGACATAATTCTCTTTCGTAGACGATTTTTACCCACACAATTGTGATGAAAGGCGGGCAAAGATATATATACAATGTATAGGCCACTGCGTCTGTGTATACGGCCAAGTTGAATAAAAATTATACGGTTTGTTTATATGTCCAGATAAAACTGCTATGGAATTTTTTTTGTTGAAAAGTTTTTTTAACTTTATTTATTTATATCTCGTAAGTGCGGCAGAAAAATAAATTATCATTCTCCGAGCACGTACTTTGTTTATTCATCATTAATTTTGGTAAATAGTTTTTCAATTTTAAGGTAGTTTTCATTTAGAATTTTACCATTTTCCTTTATGATGTCCTTAATTTGATGATTGCCAAATAATTTATGGAGCAAAATTTGCATGTTTGCACGAAGGGTGGAAGCAGGATGACATAAAGAAGAAAAACGAAAGAAATAACGTCTCCATGTATACACAAAAACTATGCTCTATATATTTTATATGACGATCATCAAATTAAAAGCATCATAGTGTAAAATGGTAAAATTCTAAATGAAAACTAACTTTAAAATAAAAAACAATTTACTAAAATTAATGATAAATAAACAAAGTTCTTGCTCAGGAGAATGAACAGTTATTTTTCTGCCACATTTACGAGAATAAATAAATCACAAAAAAAACCTTAATAGAAAATAATTCCCATATCATTTGTGTGAAACCCAAGTATAACAAAACGAAAGTAAAAATTGAGCATAGTATTTTCCTTCGTTTTCATCCAAAATTAACGAAAGTTAAACTTTGATGGTGTTTATAGCGTATATGTATACTGTGTTGTTACTACTGTATACTGTGTTACCGCAATTTTTCTTTCGTAGGAATGTGTATAGCGTGTAATGGTTTGTTTTTATTTTTCATGTTCACGACATGAGTTTGGTAATTTTATAAAATTTTGTTAAAAAAATTTAAAGATGTGCGTTAATTTAAATAAAATTACATCAAAATATATTTTATATCTATTCAAATATTGTTTTCATAAATTAATTAATTTCTAGTTCAGTTTTAAGTTTTTAGGTAGAAAACAAATGCGAAAATAATAAACTTGATGTGCAATAATCATAGTACCTATTTGGAAAATTATTTAAACTTTTAATATTACAATCAAAGAATAATTTCAAATTGTGTAATAATAAAAAATAATTAAAAAATTAACTAAAATATAATTTAGATTCGTATATAATATGTATATATGTATGTATATTTTTATACCGCAAATTTAATAAAATAAAAATATTCATTTTAAACCTAAATTTTTATTTTGCTCTCACATTTGGATGCCGCCATCTTTTTCTTCTAACATTTTCAAATATAGCATTTTACATTCATGCACAACCTCGCTCCCGCCATTTTGTTTTTTGTCTTTTCTGTTCACACATACATGTATACAATTCTCCTTTATTGAGTTTCGTTCAGTTTCGAATAATCGCGACACGTTTCATACGTTTTATTTTAATAAATTGCAACTCAAACTTAGAAAAATACTAGACTAAGTTTAGTACTTAAGTATGAATATCGCCAGGAAAATTGAAAGTAAAAATACTTGGGAACTTTTTTTCGTGTTTTTTTAGGGTTTCATTATACAAAGTCCATATTGTGATATAGCCGTTATACATACATAGGCCCTGACTACTCTTAAAAAGTTCAATGCACAATTTTCATCACCATTATATTCTACCCTTTTTTCATACAAATCAAGGATAAAAAACGGTCGAAATTATTCCATGCAAAAATCGAGTAATGTCCCTTCTGTTTGTATTCTGTGAGTGGCAGGCGTTCAGTTTATTATAAACTTGCAGCAATCGAAAGCGCCTTTATCATTTGAAATCTATAAGCTCTTTTGAAACTTTGGAAAAGTATTTAGTTTTCAAAAAATAATGGTTGATTTAATAACAATGCGAGAAAAATCAACAGACTGAATTCGGATAACTCTGGATAAAAATCTAAAATTTTCGATAGTCCTTCATCATGTTCATCGATGAATAAGGTAGTGGCGGTATCTATACAGGATGCGGGACTGGACGTGCCTTAGCCTGAGGAACGTTTGCCATATGCTTGAAAAGTATGCTGCTGCGTTTCAGACGAGAATTGTTATAATCATTCTCGCAGCAGCATATGGGATTGATACCTAGGAGTAGCTTAATACCTATGTATTGCATCATAGAACCAAGCAACATAGCTTACGTCATGAGTACTCACAGATATGACCCCCCTATCCACTAAATTTGGTAGATAGGGAGTATATACAATCTTCGTGTGGTCTGAACCACATAATAGGTATATCTGTGCCTGAACGGCGTATACTACGTGAAACTTGAACCAGCTTTCGGCTTAACTTTAAAAGAGACATTAAGCAAATCATGATCAAAAACAAGGTCAGTCCACCTATCTGACTATGTCAGATATGTGGACTGACTCCGCTACCTGGCGTCTATCTAAGGATTTCTTAGATTCAAAGATCGGTTACTCTAAAAACTTTATAGGCCTTCTAAAAACTAAAATTAAAAGTAAAGGCGAAAAGCAATTTCGGTCAAGAGGATTTAATGGATAATAAATAAGCTAGGATAAAAACTTATTTAAGAGCTTAAAAATACTGGATGGAGCCAGTTAAACAGATTAAATATTTTATGAACGGATTATAATTTTATTTTCAAATTCATATAAAAATAATAACAATTATTTATTCTTCTACTTGTTCAGGTTCAATCATTTCAGCATCATCCAACACCAAATCGTCTAACATCTCTTCGAGCGTAATCCTTGGAACAGATGGATCGTCCATATCATTCGTATCAACTGGAATTTGTTTCGATGCATCTTTATAGATATTAACATGTTGCCGTAGTCTAGGATCTTCTTCCAAATCATCCAAAAATTCATTATAATCTTTCTGACTACGATCAAACTGTGTCATCTCCTCGTTAATATGTTTCAATTTCCACACACGCTTACTACGCAACTCATTTGGATCGTAATATTTTTTTACAAGTATCACATCAGGAATATTATGAACTTTAAGCTTTTCGAAATTTGGATCATTGATGTTCGCATCGACGAGATTATAGCCCAAAACTGAATCGCCTGGTTTCAGAATATTTCCTAAATGGGTACGAGTATGGATTTGGTTATCGTTGATTCCCAATTCGGATGCTTTAACGACCCAAATATCGGCTAGAGTATGTTTCGTTGATATTGGACCTTGGCCCGGAAATTTGGGTAAATCTTTATAGTGAATAATTTCAATATTCATCACAATGTACTCGACCAGTTGTTTTGGATTACAAATAGCTTCGAATGGTTGTCGATAGTATACAGTACTATTCATTTCTGCGAGTTGAGCTGTTAATGGATCTATGAAGTGTACTGTATTAGCAACACGAAGCACTAAGCAAATTGGAGCCATATTCGCCAATTGGTTCTGCATTTTTTTACTCAAACAAACAAGACTATCTTTCGATATTGGAACGATATCGACTGAAAAATTGAATTTATAGTTATACGTATTACTGTGTATGTCGTGTGATATCAACCGTTTGGACTGTGTTGATTTCACGGGCAGCATGGTAAACAGGAAATCTACCATTTTACGAGCATGATTATCGTTGTGATAGTAAAAATCTAAACCTCCGTGTACTGGTTTAATACCAAGTGTATTCTCATGTGCCTTGTGTTTTAGAATCAACTGCTCCAGGTAATAGAACGTTTTTTTATTCTCAGCTCGCTGTCTTACTTGAACGATACACTTCCAGAAATCCTTGGCTTCTGTCCTATGACAATCGTCACACATTTGATTGTTTACAGTAAATTCAACAATAAATACTTGCTGTAACACGGTTCCACCTTGCACTTCCCCGTGAACCGTTAGCTTAACTTTCAATCGTCTGGAATGGGGCTCGGTCCATATAAAACCAGCATCCACCAATTTCACATCTTTCAAATTTTTTAATTTTTTTAAGCACAATGCTAGCAATTCACGTGATTCGAGGGCACAATATACCCACTCACTGGGTGGTTGCAAGTAACGTTCGCAATTCCGACAGAAATACAAGACGCATTGTTTTGGAATATTTTCTGTGATATCAACATGATTTCGTAGGCAAACTACACACATGTTAGCTGCATTTGGTTCGATTAGAATTCCACATTCGCAGCATAATCTATTAAGAAAAAAATTTTTGAACTTTTATATTAAACACTCAATTTATATAATTACATTTTAGCAACATTTTTATCCGCGATTTCTTGTGAAAAATCGTAATATTCCATTATGGTGAAATTGACACGCACGTGTGCCGTCCACCATTAACATAGAATTATATTAATTAAATAGAATGAATGTGAGCAGCTGTCAAGTGAGTCAAATTCGGAGGGTAAAAGAGAAAGCATATAAATCAACGGGTCGTATTTAGAATTTGCTCGATTGAAATTTAAAACTTCTCAAATTCCCAATTATTTTTATTCGAATATAGTACGCATTAATTGTTTTTATTTTCGATAAAAAAATTATACTTATAATATTCCAAAATAAAAAATAATTATGAATAGAAAAACACGTAGAATATGTACGTAGTAATAAGAGAAATGCGACACTGGTAATATAACATATGTTTACAAACACACACACAAAATGAAAAACCCCACACCGAAATCAAAATTGTTTACTTAATTTTCTCTGATTTATAAATTAAATAATGGATAAATTTATCACAAATCACGTTTTTCTTAACATAATTTACATTTTATTTTATATAAACACTTAGTAAACTTACTGATGGTAAGATACGCCTTTTTGAAATTTTTTTATGCGTATTTTAACAATTTTTGACAATACACTTCATTTCAATTAAAAGTTTGTAATTTTTTTTATCAAATGTTGCACTACCACGCACTACTACATAAACCACTAAATATTTTTATTATTTTAATGTATTTTAATTAATAATTTTTTAAGCACAAATTTAAGTCGTCACCATAGGTTGTCACTGCGCACATAAATAAACATCTGATTTGGGGTTTTTCGTTTTGAAATATGAGTAAGCCATATGCTTTTTTATATAACCATCCTTCACCAACGTGCCTCAAATGAAATAGCAAATATTATATGCTTCTTTATATGGGGGAAAAAACATTTCTACTCTGTGTAGTGTAACTCTATTACCATTAAACACAAAAAGAAATATGACAGCTAGTTGGACATTAAAATGTCAACCGCAGTTTTAAGTATTTTCACACAGGTGGCCGCTGAATATCTCGATTGGTGGTATTCAGCAAACGCGGGAAAATGAAAATCAAACATTGAAATTTCAGATTTTTGAATTATTTATTAATTATAATAAATTAAGAAATACGTTTTCAGCATTATATTTGCTTTATTAATTACATTAAAATTAATTAGATTCCGTTTCCTGCAATTAAAAAATTATACACATTATACATGAATATGAAATTTATGAATATTCAATTTTAAAAATTATTACCGTTGGATCACAATCAGCACAATGCCACGAGTATCCACGTCTTTTTGGAGATTTTTTTAAAGGCGGATCTAAGCAAGCAAAATGATATTTTTTACGACATTCATCACAACTGACGATATTTTGAGGAGTGCCCGGTTTGTTGCATACATCACATCCTAGTGCTTTATTGGTATCCTTTTTGGCACTACTAACTGAACGCCTTCCTGAAGATGTTGTTGGAGTTGATTGCTGCGACGACGATAATGCAATACTTCTACTCGTCGAAGTAGATGTTCCACTACTTGGAGGTTCTGCATCATCGGCCGGTTTTGCGGGCTGTGCCGGTTTAGGATTGCTACCAGATTTCGATTCTATTTGTGGTTTAGATTCGGCGACCGGTTTTGCAATTGTGACCGGTTTTGTTACTGCGGCTGGTTTTGCTACTGCGTCCGGTTTTGATTCTACTACAAGTTTCGTTTCTACGGCTGGTTTCGGTTCTACGGCCGGTGGTTTAGATTCGGCAACCGAAGTTTTCGGCACTACAACGGTAGGTTTTGGTTCTGCTGGAGGCGTAGCTTTGCCATCCCCCTCAGTTACCGTTGGTACATAGATAAATTTCGGCGTTGAGCTTGATTGATCGTCACCCGAATAGTGAATCGCCTTGAATTTAATTTTAATTCGAGGATGTGGTCCATCTTCAGAGATTTGAGTGCATTCCGTATACTCGATATCCTTCCTCTTGTGTTTCCGCTTGTGTTCACGGTGTTCCTTATTCGGCGATTTCTCCGAATCAGACGAGTATTTTGACTTGTGCTTATCCTTTTTACGTTTGCGATTCTGTTTGTGATGTGATGAGTCATGTGAATTACTAATATCATCGGTAATGATTTCGGAAGTGAACTGCGGGAGAAAGGGAGTTTTCTCATCGAATGCAAGGGGATCCTTTTCAATGGGAGATTCACTTTTCTTTAATTTTTTTTCTTTTTTCTTCTCTCTCCTTGCGAGTTTTTCGTCGGCGAGTGACGTTTCTTTGTCTGGAATTTCTAATTTCTCCTCAGGTATAGATTCATGCGCGCCAGCGTTAACTTCTTCTATCGGAGGAGGATTTTCATTGGTTTCCTCTTTTTTCGGTGAAATTTCCGTCTTGGAAGTTTCTAAGGCCAACGTTTCAGGCTCATCTAAATTTGGTTTTTTCGATTGAGTATTCTTCATCTTTTTGGTTCGCTTCCTAGTTGGTTTCATCGTCTCGAAATCTAAGGTTGCAATTTTTGAACCTTCATCTACGGACGTAATGGAAGCATCCGTTATATCCTCGGATGCAATACTCATACTAATGCTATCCTTTGTTTGATCAAGTTCACTATCCACACTCGTTATTATTCCATCTTTACTGTATCGTACTCGGCTTCTTCGTTGGCTTTTAGGTAAAGTTATGTCAGGTTCCGAATCATCCGATTTATCGCACTCGGAACACTGCCATCCATACAATTTTGATTTTTTAGGATGGCGTGTCAAAGGAGGATTTAAACAGCCGAGATGATAATAAAAGTGGCAAGTGTCGCATTTCGCTAGCAGATGTTGATCCGTAAATTTTTTACAGATACCACAGTCATGCAATAGCGCATCATTTCCTTTACTCTGGGTACTGAGCACACGGCCTAGATTATTGGTAGTTCCGGGTAAATTATTCAGAGGGAAACCAACACCCATTTTTAGAGCGGCTGCTGTTGGTACAGTCATCGGTTTATTGACCGGGATAACTAAATTTTGAGGTTTGACATTAGGCACGGCTCGACCGATTGTTTCGACAGTTTGAAGAATTTTATTATTACATAGCGATTGAATAGAGGAATGTAGCTTGTTTATGGAATTTTTTAGCATTGAGTTTGTTTTAAGACAATCTTGCTTTTCGGCCATTTTTTGATCGTATCTTTCCCGCAAAATTTGTTGTTCACTTAATAGTTTTTTATTCGAATCAATCTGAATCTTCAAATTTGTTTTGATTTCAGACAATCGAGCTATTCTATCAAGATAGTAAGCAATAAATTCAACACTGAAAGCAGGTGGTATGTGCCATTTCTTTCGCACGTCGACCAATGCCGTGATTTGTGATTCCTGTATTTCAAGTGCAGTCGTATCAATTCCCATTAGATGCGCTTTGCATAGGAGCCGACGACGAGCTGAGGCTGATGTTGTAAGAAGGCGAGGCATTTTTTGAGTAGGAACCCAAGGTTCATTTTTAATTCCTTTGTTTTGGATAAATTTTGCTTTGTGCTTGTTTAATTTGCGCTCGATTCGTAGTTGCTCTGTGCTTGGTTTTTCTAGTTTACGCTCTTCCAAATCCAATACACGTTGTTCCATTTTCAATTTCAAAGCGTTAAAATTTCGTTTACGTTTCTTGATTAAAGTTTTGTCTGAATGTAATTTGCAATGTGCGTAAAATGGATCAGCATGATCGACTTCTTCTGAGTGAGCTTCTGACAGTAAACCATTGCTTTGAGCACTGCAAAAAAAAAAAAAAAATAAAAACAATAAACCAATGCAATTGATAAATTTTGAACAAATCCACTTACCAAGTAACATGAAAGTAGTTTTTACACATGCCCGCATCACAGCCGATACAAACTCCGGTCCGCGCAAATGTCGTATCTTCACAAAGACTGCAGTTCTTCGAACCCCATTTACTGTACTGCATTTCAAATAGAGTAACAGACGTTAATTGATCAACTTCACCAAATGCCACCCCAGGAATATAGAGAGCACAAACTAAATGTACCCACTTCCCAACATCAGTCTCTTTATATATACCGCCTTTGTTTGGGCATAATTCACACACCGGATCAGTAACACCAGCTTTGCATGCTTCACAGAACCATGGCTCGGTTGAACATGATGAGACTGTACTGGATATACTCCCTGAATCTGATACTCCATAACATCCCTCATGAACCGTAACACCACAGCCATCGCATTCAACAATTTCATTGGTATCGTCACTCCGTTCCCCTAAGCAGGCACAGCATATTGGAGTGGAAATTAATTTTACGTTCAACTTGTTGCTCGCCGTATTGCTAACCAAATCGACCAGAGTTTTTAACTTATTTCCGCCACTATCCTCATCCTCCTCCGACCCAGAACTCTCACTATTATCACCATAATCGGAATATTTATCATCGTCTCCATCACCACCATCCCCCCGGAGTTGATCCTTACTCGCCACACTATAATCATCACTTTCATCTGTTTCAACATCTTCTATTCTAAAATCACTATCCGATGAACTTTCTTCCAAATCAAAATCGAGTAATGTTTGGGTTGTTAAATTATTTGAACGTTTCGAAAGCATTTTGTTTGCTGTGGAATTAAAATAGAAATAAAAAATTATTTCGTTTTGTTAATACCATTATTCTCGACGACTGTCAAATTGGATGTCAAAACCCTCTTGCCATTGTGCTGCTTTCGTCTTCAGCTTGGATTTAATGCTAATTTTATGTCGGAAATTAAATTTAAAACTGTACTTACGCGGTGCCATAGACTTAATAAAAAATTATTAAAACTTTATTACTTATGTTTTAGTTATTTTTAATTAATATTTGTCATAAATTTTACAATTATGTTGTAAAAGAAAATACTCCGCATCTACTACATTTCATTACAACAAATTGTGTTTTTTGTGCTGAATGTCTTAAAACGATATGCAAAAATTGTAATTGACGTTTTAGGGCTGCCATACTCATTGTGCTGAATATGCTGTATTTTAAAATAGAGCAACATTTTAAACTGTAGCCTAAATTTGAACGCGGTTTTAATGTTTTTGTTGGTGAGTGACTTTAAAACAGGGACTTTTGTTCTATTCTAATTTTTAACGATGGTTCAAATTATGGTAAAAAACTAAAATTGATCGGTTTACAAGTAAGTAATTTTATTTTATTTCATGGTAATAAAAGATGTACACGCTGCTTAATTTGTATGTGGCAAATTCAAGTTAATTGAAAAATTGGGTGGCGTCTTCTCATCGCAATACGTATTGTTCAATTAATAAGACGATTAACAACAGAATAACAACAGAAAATTTATGACGCGAGAATCGTCTCTAAATGCGTATTCGTTCATATTTCAGATAATAAAACGAGAAATATGGAATATATTGCTGTATTTGCGGGAGAATGAAACATTAATGGCAGATTTGGCATACCAAAGAAGAAAATTCTGCTAAATTTGCTGTGACCCAATAATTTTTTGAAGGGGAAGGAGGGGTAAGATGACGAATCGGGTAGGATGACGAATCGTTTCGCACAGATAGCCCTATTTCCATGTTTTACTTAGTATTGTGCAGGCGTCCCGTTATAAAATACAAATTCACAATACCAGACATTTTTTAGTTGTGATAAACCATTCTTTGTGAAACAAAAAAAAAATAATATTTAGAATAATTTAAATCGTGTATAAGTGCTATTGTTTTAATTTAGTTTTTTTTCTTAAATTGTGTGTTCTTGTAATATCTAAATTAATAACTAAACTTGGAAGATATTTTCATTAAATATATTTTCAAGCTTACACTTAAAAAAATGGCGGGTCGGCTAAGTTGACGAATTTACTAAGCGGAACAAGAATATTCACGTTTCCAATAATGAGGAATCCCCATATTCCTCAATATCAGTAAATTAAATCAGATGTTTCCTTCCAACACGACCTTTGTCTGTGTGCAATGATTTTGGTAAACGTGAGACCTGGTACGAGTGTTCAATATGCAAGTAGTGGACTCATGCCGCATGTAGTGGGCTTGCTCTGGCTGAAGCAAAACGCAAACCGTAGGTGTGCAACTTCTGTTAAGTCTTATAATTTTTGTTACTTAAGTTGTTTGTGAAACTGTTACTTTGAAATATATTATTTTATTTTGATTCTCTTACTTATTTTTTTATTTCTGATTAATCGTCATCTTACCTACCTGGTGAAGTCAACTTCCCCGCCTATGAGGGCAAGATGGCGAATTTGATATCAAGATAAAATAGTTTAAAAAACTTGAAAACGGGTAAAGTTGCGATACGTAGCAAATTCTAGTGGAAAGTAAAACTACAACGAATACAAATATTAACAAACCAAGGTATCAGACGTATTTTAAAATTCTGTCTTTTAAAGTCCAGAAAAAAATTATGAAAATTCCTTAACAAATTATGAGGAAATTAGGCATGTCTGATGGAAATAGAAAAATGATTTTTGGAAGAAGTTCTGGAATATTACGCCCTGGGACGAAACTCAGCCATTTTTTAACCGATTATGATGGGATTGTGTATGTTGGATGGAAATGTGATTATAAAATGATTTTTGGAAGAAGTTCTGGAATATGATACTTGAACGGCTCTGGGCCATTTCTTAACCGAACCTTTGTAAACTTTCTAGATTTGAAAAATTTTGGTTATCCAAAAAAATAGCAACATTAAAATGTAAATAGTTTTACGTTTATATCGTTAGAAAGTCAAGGTTCTGACGTTAAAAGTGTAGTAAACAACAATTTTCGATAAATTATTAAACAATGCTCGGAAAAAGTAAAAATGTGTACCAAATTTAAATTTAATCACAGCACATAGTATAGTATTTTATGTCAATATGTAAAGTTCATCGCAAAAATCGGAGGAAGTAATGCTACCACCTATGATAATTATCGTAAAATCCTTAGAGCAAAGTAAAGAATTTCGAAAACCGAACAAGAATTGCTTGATTTTATTGTAATAAATTTAAATATTAAATTTTCCGAAAGGCTAGATATTGAAGATTTTCTGAAATTTAAGCAGAAATAAAGATTTTTGGTTTTATCAAAATTCTGGTGGTGTATTCGAGGTTTATGTACATTCATGATAAATTAAAATTGGGTGTTGGCCACAACATATACACCTTCAATTTTTAATTGATTGTAATAAAATTTGGCTTGTATAACTGAACTGATATTCATTTTAATTTATTTTATGTAGTAAAATACGAGAAATTTCAATCTCGAGATTTTTGCAAATTTAGCGTTCGCTATGTCGCCGAAGTAAAGAAAACGGATTTAAAAAAGATGTGTGTGATTCCGTGATGACTATAAAATATCTGTTGGCGCGCTACAGACGAGACGGGTTTTCTGATCGGGATGAAACCTTTTTCTTAATTCGGAGATCCCTGTGATTTTTGGCCGAAATCGGTCGACTAGAAGTGGCATTTTTCAATTGATCTTTTTCGTTTTGTTAAATATTTTGAAAAGTATAACATTTACGGGACAACCGACTAACTAAAAGATTCTAAATTCAATTTGCTAAATCCAAATTTGTCATCTGGAAATTACGATTTTTAACAAAAAACTGTTTTCAATAAAAATTCCCTTATGGGGTTCAATCTCTGACAAAAATACATAGGGAAACGGGGAACAAGAAACCGCAGCCACAAAACCAACAAAACATTACAAAGAAGGCAACGCGTGTGACAACGACAAATGGACCATCCTGTGGTTATTGCGGTGGGCCTCATGAAGTTATAAGTTGCAAGGCCTCCCAAAACTTATCAATACCGGAAGGCAAACTTTAGCTTCCAAAGCAAAATCCTTGTGTAGCTGCCTACAGAATTATCATGGAAGATATTGCAACAGAAGATGTGCAACGTGAAACGGAGCTCATCACACGTTACGTTTATTCATAGTGCAAAATAACGTTGAAACAAACAAGATGTTTAGGCCTAATCACAAGTATATCAACAAGGCAAGCATTAAAAGGGTTGGGCTTCGATGACTTCAAGAAAGCGTTTGTTTCGTCAGCAGCTGTTTATCTTGGAATGGCTGGTAGTGTTTTGCGAAAATCGCCGACCAGCAGAATCATCGTAGCTCCAAAGAGGTCATGATTATTGCGCAAATCTTTCAACGTTCGTTCGCCTCCAATGCTTGTTTGTGCGCCATCGTACACTTGCTAATGCTGATTTTTTGGAAATGTTGCACGTCGTTTGAGCGCAGTATGAGCTGTTCGTCCTCCTTCTAACAATGTGACAGCGGTTTCAGATGATGCTACGGCCAGCGCTATTTGACTTAGTGTGCGAATCGAAGTTAAAATCAATGAAATTAGGAACGTTTTGCCAGTTCCACCAGGTGCATTAAGGAAGAAGATTCCTCCGTAGCCATCGTTGACTGCTATCATCAATCCTCGTACGCGGTTTTCTGCTGCTGATTCCAAAATTGGACTTTTGGTCGTACAGATTGACTCCACCTCCTGCAACATCTTGCCGGACATCATCAAGCACAAATCCTCTATAAAAATCAACGGCTGGTTGTGAATCTTTTCCTTTAATTTAAGGTCGAGATTCGCCATTGTTGTCGCTACTGCCATATTGTCTTTGTGTTTGTTTCACAAATGAAGTGCGGGTTCGATGGAAAACACGTTGAAATGATGATGGCAAAAAGTGATCGAATTTGATACGCAATAGACTAAAAAACAGCATCAGCGAGTGTATGATCCCAATGAATGCCATCCTCGAGTAAATATAAACAGTGACAGGCTTCTCAATATGTTGCTCACAACTAACCATCAACAGTTCATAGAAAATGCGCCCCAATGCATCGGTCGATTATATATTCACGTATCCAGGAACAGACTGTCCGTGTTTCCGATATTTTAATTTTGTTGATGACGCGTTCCATGTGAAATATCAGCAGTGTGCTTGCAAATGGACCATTTGTGCATGTCGCGAAGAAGCTTGTTAGCGTTGTCGCCGGTGGTCGTTCAGCTCTCTGCGCTGCGTTTGCTGCCGTAAAATAAACTCATTGTCCATTCTCCAAATGCACAACTAAATGGACCACAGTTTGATGACGTTCGTGTATGGAAAATGTAAAGATTCTCCAAACTACGTCAGCCCTGCTGACTTATCTTCCCATCTGATATTGCGAATCTTCATCGTTGGCACCAGGAGCTGCAATACCATATACAGCCATGTCGCTCCCTTTCGTGACGTACTTGCAAACGGGTTTGGTGGGCTTGACAGAATTGCAGTACTCAACATTCCAATGCGCTTTGAATGTTTTGGAAAGCAGAGGCGAATACGGAACAATCCAGCTATTGTCGACTATGCTCTTATTTCTAACTTTGAACGTTATCGTTCTGCCGTTATTTAGCCGCAGAGCGACGATGATACAGGGGGTAGTAACCGTCTATGCCTGCGATTTTGTGATCATGCACATTAATTCTTACTTTTACGGCCATCCACAGGAGAATACGTGCATGAGAAAGTCCTCGTTTCCACCACTCCACAGAGTACATCCAACATCGCCCGTCTCGGAAGACACGATACTTCACAATGAAGTCCATGAGTTCCAGCCTTGAGTTTCTGCTTGAATACTCGTGCTGTAATGTCGTGGCGATCGCTGGATGGTTATCGCAGCTTGTGCGTATTCGTGCATGTGCTTCCAACATACGTTGTGTAACGCTCGCCAAAATGTTGCCTAACAAATTCGAAGCCAGCGTTCACAGATCCACTATTTATGGTTTCCGATAGCAGCAAGTTTGCCGACTAAAGCTACAGGAGAAACGGCGTGGTCTTTCGGGAAATTAGCGGACTTACGTGAGCTGCTTTTCCAATATATAAACAAAATAAAACAAACAACGCATCATTTCAGTGCATATTTGCCTCAGTGGAAAATGAATTCACCCCGCATATCTACTAGTGAATTAGAACAAAAACACAATCAAAAATGTTACCTAATAATTCCTGTAGAAGTAGAGCGCTCCAGTTCCGCCAGTGTTGTTTTACCCGTATGTATTTAGCAAATTTAACAAATTTGCAAATTTTTTAATGTAGCACTACAGTTTAAGACATTCGTATAATCGCACTAATTTCCCCCTTTAATCATTTATTTCTTCGCTGTTCTTTCTCGAACAATTTTTTTTAATATAGTTTATTGTTTGTCTAACGGGAACTTGCCTGCACTAAAAACAAATAACAGTACGGCGAAATATACAAAATAAAACAAAAAATCTTCTAGCAGTCAGTATTTGCAGAGACATTCGATTAAACGCAGTACGTGAAAAGTGATTTTTTATTTAAGTTTTAATTTATTTATAATTTTTTCATACATATTCAAAGGTAATTACATACAGCAATTTGGTATTTTGTTAAAAAAATCATTTTAAGGATTGTTAGTTAGCAATACCTAAAGGTAAGGTTTAACTGATGTGGAGCAGTTATCGATAAAAATATATAAGGAGGAAGGATATTCTAAACGGCAAACTGCAACAAAAATTGGGCGATCTGAAAGTGTCATCCGCAATTTTTTAAAAAAGCCCTAAAATATGGTGTAAAAGCCCCAACAAAAGACCGAACCAAGATCTCAGCACGTCAAACTGGTCAAATTCGACATGAGGCTACACGAAATCGGCTGTCATGCAAAGAGATAAAGGAAAAATTGGACCTTCCTGTGACGACTCGACACATTGCGCGTATTTTGAGAAGTTCGCCAAACATTAAATGGATTAAATTGAGAAGTAAATAAGGAGAGCCGTCTCAAATTTGCTCGTAAATAAATGCCGTGGACAACAGATTGGCAGAAGGTGATTTTTTCTGACGAGAAAAAATTTGACCTCGATGGTCCTGATAACTACAGTTGCTACTGGCATAATTTGAAAGAACATGGCGTCATCAGATCGAAACGTAACTTTGGTGGAGGGAGCGTAATGATATGGGGAGCCTTTTCTTACTACGCAAGGCTTCCCATCTGCTTCATAACGACTCGGATGAACTCCCGTATGTACATGGATCTTTTGGAAGATGTTTTTCTTAGTTACCTTGATGGTATTGATCACGAAAATTGAATATTCCAGCAGGATAAAGCGTCTATCCATAAGTCAAATGAATCCAAACAGTGTTTTCGCGAGAAAAACATCCCTCTCCTTGAATGGCCAGCTTGCAGTCATGACTGCAATCCTATCGAGAACCTTTGGGGTCATCCTATCGGGAACCTTTGGGCTCACAAAGTCTATGCAAATGGTCGACAATTTGATAATGTTAATGACTTGAAAAGTGCAATCCGTGATTGTTGGGCGAAAATTGATCTAGATTAGTAGATTCAATGCCAAATCGAGTTTTCGATGTAATACAAACTGGTGGAGGTTATACAAAATATTAATTAAATAAAAAAACAAATTTTTTCTTACTGGTGTTTTAATTATCTTGAGTGCGTTTATATGAATGTCTACCTAAATTTTAGGTTTTTCAATTTTATTAAAGTCAAATATTATAATTGTCATTAATTTGTTATTTTAACTACTTATCTTGGGTGAAATAGACAATTTACTACTAATTATACTCGAGTTAATTAGAAATAATTAGATAGGTCTGGTTGTAGAAATATAATTAAAAACCATAGTGCGTTTATACGAATGTCTATCACTGTATTACATTTTTTTTTTGATTTCTTAACACACTAATAAATTAATAAATTATTGAACACGATTCTTTTAAATAACAAATTTAATTTTTAACAAAATAATTAACAAAGATAATCCCTTCAATCCGATACAGTACTGTACACAGTACAGTGAAAAATTGTTGAAATCTGTAATTCAATCCTTTCAACTCGTGGGGACGACCCACATCCGAGAGGAAGTCTTAAACAGCCGGGCATGTTAGAAATCATATGCCACATTTCAAATTGGTTTATGAATATAGACTTTTGTTTGGAGCGAATTTGTTTGGAGCACTACTCTGTTTATAGTTTTTCGCAAACACTTCCTGGCCAACTTGAAATTTTCGAGGACGGCTACGCAAGTTATAATAATGAGAGCTTTGGTTGTAAGCTTTCCTTAAGTATTCTAATATGCTTCTCTGTGACAACGTCAACCGATCAGAGTTGGTTCACTTCATCCAGCAGTTTAAGTGTGTGCAATAATGGATAATCCGATCCATGTTCAATATAATGATTCCCATAATACTGTGAAATGCGGAGACCGGTTCGTACTCTGATATGTAACATTTCGAAGTGCCGATCGATTGCGTGAATTTGTTCATCCCAAGTAGAGTGATCTTGACGTATATATACGATCGTATACTAGATAACATTGATTTGATAATTCGCTCGGAGATATTCGACTGTGGTAAATATTTTGGGGTTAGAACTTGCTTCACACCAAATTTTATTAAGAAGTCTGTGAATTGGGTCAAACAAAACTGTTTTCGATTATCACTAAAAATAACCGCAGTTTCGGAATACCGTGATATGAACCGGCGGTACCACCCGAACATCCCTAAAAACCTTCGTACCTGGCGAACGGTTTTTGGCTGAGGATAAGACGTTATAGCAGTAACCTTCTCCGGACTAACTTTCAATATTCCATCACCAATTACAGTTCCAAGATAGCGCAGCGAACAAGACCACTAGCGGTTTTTACCATTGTTTTGAGATTATAAAAATGAAACCCTGGAATATTTAGAAATTTCTCGCAACTCTTTCCAAGTACGTAAATACTTGCTCCACTATCAAGCAATCCCGGACGCGGATCAATAATACCGGTTAACAAAGATTCCGCAATCAAGGATTTCATTCCAATAACGTTCATTATACGGTTTTGATATTGGTTACCCACAAAATTAGTTAAAGAGGAATCTGTTTGGGTATATACACCGATCTACTAATTGATGAACGTCTATCAGATCCATTTGGTTGGTGGCATATTTAATAATTCCGGATCGGTGTTGCCCGCAGCATCTATTACCTCTATATATTTCTTGCGAGATGTACCTCTGGTTAACCCCATCCCCTTCACTACGTTTCCCGAATGTTTCCTTTTCAGACAAGGTACGCACTCCGAGTACAATCTATCAGGTGTTCCACAACCGAAACAAAATTTGCGAGTCAGTGGAACTGAGCATTGTTTAAAGAAATGGTCCTCACCAAATGGTTGGATCGAGTATCGATCTTGAACGATTTCATAAACTGAACGTTTCGTGCACAAAATTTCCATCGCCGCTGTAACGCTCTTGCTGGAAAAATGATAAGTGGGCCGACATTGTTTACATTTCTATCTACATTCATGGCATCGCGCAATGTATTCCTCCGTATGCAATTCTTGCTGATTTAAACGTATCTATATCAAACGTTCCGTTTCTATTTTGACATAAATGTCAAATGCGAACTAATGAAACAATCTGCGACATTTCAATATTAGTAGAGGCAATGGAGCACTAAAAAGGTCAAAAGTTCGAAATTTTTGAGAGCAAGACGGATTGGAATGCGGTTTTTTGCATTCGCTTCCAAAAAATATTTGTAGAAACCGCCCCTATTTTTTTTTGAACAAACCGGAAATTGCATTGCTGCAGCCAGGAATGCATTCAAAAAATGCATTTTTTGAGACTGCTTTTGGAAGATTAGAGAACTTTGTAAATAAGAGTCAGAACTAGCTCCACTCGGGTTCCGGGGGTTTTCAAATGCTGAATCCAAATATTGCATCGGCGAACAGCCCCCGTCATCCCCGAGAATTTTCCTGACAATATCGGCTAAAACAATCCGAAAATCATTGTGGGGGCATTTTTTGGGGAGCCTAATTCAAATTTAACGTCGAAAACGATACTCCGAACTCCTAGTGTACCGGAACCTGGGCCTAAACGTCGTTTCCGAGGGTTTTCCTCACATAATTTCACACATTCATTGATGTGTAACTCTCGCCTGGGACCCTCGAAAAAGTTGATCAAGTCCTGTAAAATTCTAAATGCCGCGTTTGAATAGAGCGAGGAGAATTACGAGAATAATCTCCGGCTAGATCTCCGAACTTTGCCGAGCGGCCTTTCACTTTTCTCCCAACGCTCGAAACGCTTTAGAAACAGTAGAAAACCGTTACCGAAATACATTACCAAAGTTCCATAGTCGGGAGAAATCTTGATATTTTTTGAGCGTTGTAATCTGAAGACCTGTAGTTGCAGGAAGCACGGCTTCCCTTGCAATCTTGCCGGATCGCTTTTCTCGATCGTGTGAGGAAAACCCTCCTAGATGGCGTTCGGGCCCAGGTTCCGGTGCACCAGGTGTTCGGGGGTCGTTTTCGACGGGAAATTCGGATTCAGGGCCCCAAAAAACGCCCCCACAATGATTTTCGGGTGGTTTTTGCTGATATTGTCTGGAAAATTCTCGGGGATGACGTCCGTGTCTAGGTTCGGGCGCACCAGGTGTCCGGTGGGTTTTCGCCGATACCATATTTGGATTCAGCGATCCAAAAACCCTCCGAACGCTGAGTTTCTCTCCTTCCCCTCGTGATTTTCGTTAGAGTCCCACGGAGATAACGTTCATCGGTGTTCCTGAACTCCAGGTCGGCTGTGGGTCAATTTGAACATCATAATCGTGATCAGCGACCTCGAAACCCCCGGGAACCCGAGTGGGGCTAATTCTGACTCTTATTTACAAAGTTCTCTAATCTTTCAAAAGCTGTCTCAAAAAATGCATTTTTTGAATGCATTTTTGGCTGCAGCAATCCAATTTCCAGTTTGTTAAATAAAAATAGAGGCGGTTTTTGCAGATAATTTTTGGAAGCGAATGCAAAAAACCGCATTCCGATCCGTCTTGCTCTCAAAAACTTCGAACTTTTTTGCTTCATTGCCTCGACTATATGTGAGTGTCCTCGTATCGACGAACCATCAAACGATAGGCATACACAATTTTTGTTTCTTGACCTGTAAATGAATAATGAACATTGCTGCGTGCCGGTTAGTGGATTAATCATCTTGATCAAGAAATGATATTCATCCTCTCGGCAAAATATTGGTGAGTATTGTAATGCATCATCCGAACGATGGGTTTCGCAGATACCTCGGAAGCGTCCTTTGTGTTCGCCTGCTCATTATCCGAAGGCATCCATTTCTCGTGTAGTCTTCAACAATTTGACCAATTGATTGTGTTCATGTAAGACTTGTTGCACTTGTGTAATAATGTCGGTTCGCACTTCAGTGCTCGACTGATGGCACAACGCTGATTGATTTCAACGCCAGAATTTCCGAGAAAATAAATCTGATATATTTGTGATCAGATCCACTAGAGGCAACAATGCTCTTGCACGATGGTGAATTTGGCCGATTGTGAATTTGTCCTTGAATCTGTAAAATTGAAGACAAATTCTTAATTTATGACCCTCGGTGGTCCACATTATTTCCTAGTGGATTTGGCGGTAACACATGCAAGGCATTGAGATGAAAGCAATGATGCCATTGGTTCTGGTGGCGGTGTCAATTGTGAAAATTTGATCTTTCCACTAGCACAACATAATTCTGGTGGTTCGTGTCGAAAACTCAAAGCATTGCAATGTTAACAAAGAGTACTCATTGTTCTGAAGTCGACAGATACATATGCGGCGCAATCGACTGTTGGTTCGTATCTGAACCAGGGCTGGAAACCGGTTTTTCAAAGCCAAAATCATAAAAACCATAAAACCATAAAAAATTACTAAAACCAAAAACGAAACCAAAACCAAATAAAATTAAAAAAAAATTTGGTCAATTGTCTGACACACAACACAAGTATCGGTGGAGCGAGCGTTTTCAACGTTGAAGTTTATTCTAGCAGATTAAAAAATTTAATTATTATTATTTTTACTTTTTATTATGTTTTTAGAATTTTATTTGTTGATGAACATTTTTTTTGTTTGGAGGTAGCACACCTTATTTATTTTTTTAATTGAATTAATGAATAAAACTTATTTAAAAGTTTTAGTTTTATTCTTATTTTATTTTAGCCCCTCAGCCTAGGGTACTCAGAGGGCTTCGGCTGTCTCTGTGTACACCTAGGTAACACCAAGGTAGCCGCGTCCACGTCGCGGGGGGTGGGTACTGCTTCGGCAGTAGCAAAGTGCTACCGGGGACCAAATGCCAGTGGTATAAATTGGCTAAAACAAACAATGAATACAACAAATACGGAATGTAATACCCCAGGTGGTACAGCAGCAGATATGCTGACAAATCCACACTCTTCGGAGGCAGGCCCAATAGATTCTGGGGTGGGCCAATTATTGTTTAACCCATTTGGACGAAGTTCCAAATTACCAAGATCACCAAAATCTTCAACTGAAAATATATTTCAGTACGAGAAGGAAAATGCTGAACTCCGTGAACAACTACGAGAAATAAAGGAATTTACAACTAAATTGAAAGAAGAATTTACAATTTTAAAGAAAGAGAACGAAGAACTCAAAAAAGCAGTTGAAACACGTGCAGAACTTGGGACGAAACCTAATCCTGCAATCGATGATGAAATCAATCCATTCCATACGGATGAAGAAGAATTGGAAAGAGAAACAAATTGGGTGTTGAAACGAAGTAAAAGACCAAGTAAGAAAAGGAAAGCTCAACACTCACCAGAAATGGCAGAAACTTTACCATCAACTTCAAAAGAGGTTTCTAGAAAACAGTTAATCATCAAGAAACAAATAGCTCTAGACCAACAACCAGCTAAACCAAAAGAGAAATCACTTTCACCAATAAATCTCGATGAGGTAGAAAAATCATCCGAACGGCAACCAGCTCAACAAAATGAAGCACAGACAAAGGTAAAAGCCCCACCACCGATTTTCATAGTAGGAGTAACGAACTACTCAGAAATCCAAAGTGTAATGAGTACTGTTACGGAACAAGAGTATAAAATTACTGCTCTGAACAATAATGTATGGAAGATTAACACTTCAAATCCAAACGCATACAGAAACTTGTCAATGAAGCTGAATACGCAAAAATATCAGTGGTACACGTACGAAAATAAAAACGAGCGTCCCATCAAGGTCATGGCAAGAGGGCTACATCCAACCTGTGAAACTAATTCAATAATGGAGGATCTAGAAAATAAAGGATTTAAAATCCTTGATGCCGTAAACATTATTAAAAAAGAGAGACGTAGCGGAGAGAACCGACTAGAAGCCGTTTCAAAAAGAGGGCTTCCCCTGTTCATGCTAACGTTTGATAAATCCGAGAAAATAGAAAACATTTACAACATAACTGGCATACTCAACATGCGAGTAAAGATCGAAGCTGTTAAAAGAGGCAGTACAAGAATAGTACAATGTAAAAAATGCCAAGGCTTTAACCAAACGCAACGATATTGCGCGCGCGATCCAAGATGTGTGAAATGTGCTGAAAAGCACCCAACACAAACTTGCAAATTATCAAAAGAAGAACCAGCAAAATGTATAAATTGTAATGGGCAGCATCCAGCCAGCTACCGAGGATGTGAGGTTGCCAAGCAGCTACAAAAAATGAGGGATCAGGCACGCAAACCCCCTCTAAGTCATCCAAATAAGAATCGAGCAAGAAACGAATCATCTATGCGTAGGGAGAATTATACATATGCACAGGCCGCTTCAAATTCGAAAGAAAATGAGGCAAACGGTACCGAAAATTTCAAAAACACTGTCCAAGCAATTCTAAATAGCCTTGAGGAACAGAATAAACTAAATAAGTTAATTCTGAATCGACTTAACCTGCTGGAAATACCAAGTTCCAAAATAGTTAAAAATAAATAATGTCTGCAATACCTAGTTCAACTCATAATTGCGGAACAGAAACCAGACATCAAAACTACTCATTAAGAATAGCTATATGGAATGCAAACGGATTAACACAACACCTAGAAGAATTAGAACTATTTCTAAATACAGAGAAAATTGATATATGCTTAATATCAGAAACACATTTTACCAGCAGCTCCTATGTATCAATCCGGAGATATACTTGTTACCATACCACACACCCTGCAGAACGAGCAAGAGGAGGGTCAGCTATATTTATTAGGGATAATATCAAACATCATGAAGAATTAAAAATAGAAAAAGAATCCATGCAAGTAACCACCGTGACGGTTAAATTTGGTCATCACAACACCTGTAATATATCTGCAATATATTGCCCCCCACGGTATAACCTAAAAAAAGAAGACTACATTAATCTGTTCCAGAAATTGGGAAGTAACTTCATTGTCGGAGGTGATTTTAATGCAAAAAATACCTTCTGGGGTTCAAGATTAACCTCTCCAAAAGGCAAGGAATTACTTGCAGCTGGCCAATACTCTAACTGTGAATTTTACTCAGGAGGGAAACCGACGTACTGGCCAACAGATCCTAACAAAATCCCAGATCTAATAGATTTCTACATCACTAAAGGCATATCGGAACGCTACATCTTCTTAGAAAATGATGAAAGTCTAATATCTGATCATTCTCCTGTTATTATGGCGGTTAGTGAAAATGTAATAGAAAAAACAAATTCACCACAACTAACAAACAACAAATCAAATTGGGAATTGTTTAAGCAGTTAGTGGAGGAAAAAATAGAACTTCAAGTGCCAATCAAAAGTGAATATGAAATAGAAGAGGAACTAGACCGGCTCCTTGATGTCATACAATGGTCGGCTTGGGAATGCACCCCCAAATTATCATCCAGGAAAGAAAACGCCGTTATTTACCCAATAGAAGTAAGAGAATTAGTGCAGGAAAAACGAAAAGCCCGAAAGAAATGGCAGAATACACGTGCGCCGCAAGATAAAACCACCTTAAACAACTTGTGCATCAAACTTAAGGTACTCATAAAAGCAGTGAAAAATGAAACAATTGGAAAATATCTCTGTTCTCTAGCCCTAACTAAAGATACCGACTATTCCCTCTGGAAAGCAACAAAAGGGTTAAAACGACCAAAAACGCAGATCCCCCCAATCAAAACAAACGATGAGAACTGGGCTAGAAGTGCGAAAGATAAAGCTGACCTGTTTGCTGAACATCTTGAAGAAACATTTCAACCTCTAGGTCGGCAGACCAGTTACGAAAACACTGCTGATACGCCCAGAATATCTGATTTCGAAGATATCAGGCCTGTAACATTGAAAGAACTAAAAACAGAAATTAGAACATAAAAACAAAGAAAGCTCCTGGTTACGATCTGATAACAGGGCAAATAATAAAGGAGCTGCCTGAAAAAAGGACCCGTAAATTACTGCACATAATCAATGCGCGATCATCAGGAACATGTGCCAATGCAGTGGAAAGTAGCAGAAGTAATAATGATTCCGAAACCGGGCAAGCCACCGAATGATAGAAAATCTTATCGGCCAATTTCACTTCTATTAACACTAGCGAAATTGTTTGAGAGGCTGCTGCTCAAAAGATTGAAAATAACCATAGAACAACGAAACCTTATCCCAGAATATCAGTTTGGTTTCAGGGAGAAACACTCCACTATTGAGCAGGTTCACAGGCTTACAGATGTCATTGAGAATACATTAGAAAGGAAAAAGGTTTGCTCTGGTATCTTCTTAGATGTGGCACAGGCCTTCGATAAGGTATGGCACAGAGGTTTACTCTTTAAACTACATAGAGATTTACCAAAACAATATTACATGATTTTAAAATCATACATAGAGAATCGCCACTTTCGGGTGAAATATGAAGATGAATACTCCGAGCTAAAAAAGATCTCGGCAGGAGTCCCACAGGGTAGTGTTTTGGGACCAATTCTTTACTTACTCTACACCAGAGATTTACCTCATTTAAACGATGTTACCGTTGCAACATTTGCTGATGACACTGCAGTTCTCTCAGTAGGAGACACTATCGAGGAATCGACAACGAAACTTCAAGACGCATGTGACAAAATCATAAAATGGACAAAAAAGTGGCGAATCGGGCTCAATGAATCAAACTCCACGCATGTGAATTTTACTAATCTAAAAGTCAGTTACAAACCTGTAATCATTAACGGTCAGCAGATTCCGTATGCAAATAAGGCTAAATATCTAGGGATGACCTTAGATACCAGGCTCAGATGGAAAGAGCACGTTAAAAAGAAAAAAGAAGAACTTAATATCAAATATCGAAAAATGTATTGGCTGCTCGGGAAAAACTCGGAATTGTCAACCGAAAATAAATTGCTACTATATCAACAGGTGCTAAAGCCTGTATGGACTTACGGAATATAGCTCTGGGGCTGTACAAAGAAAACCAACACTAAAATAATACAAACTTTTCAAAACAAAGTGCTACGTGGTATAGTTAACGCTCCGTGGTACATTAGGAATGATGACCTTCATCGGGATCTAAATATCCCGACGGTCCAAGAAGAAATAAAAAAAACTTGCAGTAATACATGGACAACGTATTTATCAACACGTAAATGAAGAGCTTCGTGGTATGTTGGACACCTCCCATGCAGTAAGACGATTGCAGAGAACGAAACCAATTGATTTAATGGATTAAGGACACCAAAGCAAAGACTACTTCAGTAAATAACCTATAAATGGAGCCGGCCAATGGGCGTCTTCTCATTCACAAGTGATTAAATTAAGAAAGAAAAATTACTAGATGAATTGTATTCAGTTGTAATAATTTAAATAAAAAAAAAAAAAAAAAAAAAAAAAAATTTATTTTAAATTTTTTTCAAGAATGAAAACCAAAACCATTAAATTTTTGTTTCAAAACCAAAATTTAAAAATTTATACAACCGAAACCAAAACCTAAACCAAAAATTGTCATTGAAATGAACCAGGAACCAAACCAACCTATAATACAAATTGGTTTCCAGCCCTGATCTGAGCGCAAAACGTTCATTTCGAATTGTCGCGTTTAGCCGTCTGTTTTGTCGACATTCCATATGGTTTTATACGTAAACATCAATTGAGCGAGTCGAACTCGGCTGTATCCGTTGTTCATAATGGGTCGGGCTTGAGAAATTCTTATTCGAAGTGCCTCGACGATTATGAAGTGGTTTGCGGTTTGCGTACACCACAAAATATAAATCCTCAAAAAATATTGTTGTTATGAAAACATGTGACAGCAGAACTATCAAACTGAACGTCGACGTCATATCTTTGCTATGACGCAAATCGGTCGACCCGTTCTCAAGTGATTATCTTTCATACATGCGGCAATTTATTTTTATTTATATAGATTCCATTCATAGTTTTACATTGTTAATGCGTGAACGCACGCTTTCGTAATGCGGGCAGCGGTAGTTCAGTTAAGATTTGTCAAGCCGATCTCGTATGGCTGAATTTTAGTTAGTTTTTTTAGAAAATTTGTCAATATTAATTTGTATTGAAATTTGTACTCGTAATGTTTACATAATCAACCCTTAGTTCGTAAATTTATGGATTATTTATTACATTCAATATTTAAGGTGCCATATATTTGCTATAAAATGAACATTAAGTATCGGTCAATGAAATAAATTGAAATTGTATTTCACCACACATACAATTTTATCCCTTTACAAATTACAAGTGACGCTAAATCAAAAAAATCGAAATTTTAAAATACAGGCGTTTGGACGTATACGTGAACGACTGTAAAAAATTATTCCAACATGTCTATAAAATAAAAACCTGATAGATTTTCCAAAACCAATAAAATAAAATTTCCTTCTACACCCTCACGTTGGTTTTTATGGCAAAATAATAAAAATTGCAATGACCCAGTTATGGTTCATTAAACTTTGGATCAAAATGGGTTTTAGTGATAAAAATAGAAACTATTTTATTTTAGTACACACTAGCGTTTTTATTAGTAGACGTAGTATTTAAAACAAAAAATTGTCTTTTTATTGAGTGGGATCGTCTTTTTTGTGGGTAGTATACGAAATTGTCCAATTTTTATATTTTAAAATTTTATTGCTGGCTTTACATAAAATGCATGACGAATTGTAGTTTATTCCTTTTTTATTTTGCAAGGGGTGGTTGCATTTTTTTTTATAAATATCAGTGGTAAAATGCAATTAGGTTAAATTTAATTATAAGTCTGTTGTTTAAAAGTTGTAATATTCATAAAGGTAAATATATGCATTTACTCGTATGAATATGCTCGTATTATGGTAAATCAATATTTTATTTAATAAGCATAACGAATGGGTTGAAATCCAAACCCTATTTTTGTATTTTAATTATATTAAATTTTAATAAGATATACTATGTACATACAAGTTTTGTCAGCAAGCCAAAAATGTTTAAAGTTGTCCGCTCACCTCGTGACGGCCTGTTTCCTTTCCCATATCTATTTTTAACCTATATACATGACTCATACCCAAAGTTAGTTTTAAATCCGCATAAAAGCTTTCATTATGCTTATACTCGTGTTATGTATAGTTTCCTAAAATGTATCACAAACAAAATGTTGGGTTGTTTATTTAATAAACAGGAAAAGCTATCACTCATTTCAATCACATCGAATCGAATTTTAATCCATCATTTTCATTTTATTTTTTGGAAACTGAAAGTTTCGGTTAATGTTAGCATTGGTCGTAAATATGTCTATAATATTAATACGCTGTTTATGCATGTACGTGTGTTTCGTACTATAAAAGGGTCATAAAATAAATCATTTATTTAGGGAAAATTGAATAAATTTTCTTCTACATATACAACTGTACAATGGTACAGTGAAAATGTAATTCGCCAACAGAAAACCATATGGTTTAGGCTCGTGGATTTATCCATCAATATGAGAACGAAAATCCACATTAAAATAATATATAAATAAATTTGTTATATACCGAAAATGAATATAAATCAATTTAAGGAAATTCAATAAAAGGAATAAATTTCCTTTTTATTTAACAGAAAAATTGTTAATGTACATCATTTAAAGGGAGAGATGATTTCTTCTTTTGGGTTTCTTTGAAAAATAGACGTACGGCAGATAAGTAAAAGTTTTCGTATATAACAAACCAATTTGTTTTCAATTGTTCGTCAATAATGAATATCGATGATTGGATGGATCATTGAGCTGAATGTAACGGTTTCATCGTGTGGTATATGTGCCCATATATATAGTGCCATTCACGAAGGCCATGTGAAGCGCAAAATAAATTGCATATATAAAGAATTTTAACTTACTAAAATCTTACTACGAGGCCGGTCAAACATGACACATCTCAGCATGTTTTTAGAAGAGAGAACAAGGGAGGACCCGGCCCCTTCGCTAATTTATGGATTTCCTTATTTTCATAGAATCCTTTGGAACCGGTCTTCCAAAGAAATACAACTACATTTTACGTGTTCAGCGGATTTAAGGTTTCTCCCAGATAAGTTTAGAAGAAACGGTGTTGGAATCTTTGGTCCTTAACGCGGCTTGGCTTCCGATTGAAACAGAATTGCAACAATTTGTGTCTGAAAGACAGTGACATACTGACCAATCTGAGTACTGCGAATCTGAATACTGCGAATCACAACGAGTATACGTTTTCAGGCGCCATAATTTACCAAATATATTTCTACATTTCTAGTAAATGTCGATGTATTTTTCCATTTCTCTACAATATGTTTTTGTCATTTTTGGGAGATTGAAATTCCCCAAAACTGTTCGACTCGTGAAGAGATTTGTCATTCTATTTTTAGGAATTGTGTTTATTGCAATTTTTGTTTCTGGAATTTTGATTTTGGAATTTCGTTTTTGGAGTTTTGGATTTGGGAAATCATACCCAAGCCACTTTATTCCAAAAAAAAATCCATTCGCACAAAATTCCAAAATCACAAATAATGTAAAAAACTAAATTCCTTAGCACAAATCACAAAAAAAAAAATAATTCCAATTTCAAAATTCCAAAAACCAAAATACAAAAATTTATTTAACCAAATGAAAAGTTCCACAGTATATAAAATTCCATTTATTTTATTCTCCTCAGCCTAAGGTACTCAGAGGGCTTTGGCTGTCTCTGTGTACACCTAGGTAACACCAAGGAGGCCGCGTCCACGTCGCGGGGAGTGGGTACTGCTTCGGCAGTAGCAAAGTGCTACCGGGGA
Organism: Nephrotoma flavescens; assembly: GCA_932526605.1. Taxonomy (NCBI): domain Eukaryota; kingdom Metazoa; phylum Arthropoda; class Insecta; order Diptera; family Tipulidae; genus Nephrotoma; species Nephrotoma flavescens. The sequence goes on along the minus strand of OW052220.1, from coordinate 69,007,192 downwards.
ATAAATGCCAGTGGTATAAATTGGCTAAAAGAAACAATGAAAACAACAAATACGGAAAGTAATACCCCAGGTGGTACAGCAGCAGATATGCTGACAAATCCACACTCTTCGGAGGCAGGCCCAATAGATTCCATTTGGACGAAGTCCCAAATTACCTAGATCACCAAAATCTTCAACTGAAAATATATTTCAGTACGAGAAGGAAAATGCCGAACTGGTGAACAACTACGAGAAATAAAGGAATTTACAACTAAATTGAAAGAAGAATTTACAATTCTAAAGAAAGAGAATGAAGAACTCAAAAAAGCAGTTGAAACACGTGCAGTACTTGGGACGACACCTAATCCTGCAATCGACGATGACATCAATCCATTCCACACGGATGAAGAAGAATTAGAAAGAGAAACAAATTGGATGTTGTACCGGAATAAAAGACCAAGTAAGAAAAGGAAAGCTCAACACTCACCAGAAATGGCATAAACTTTACCATCAACTTCAAAAGAGGTTTCTAGAAAACAGTTAGTCATCAAGAAACAACTAACTCTAGACCAACAACCAGCTAAACCAAAAGAGAAATCACCTCCACCAATAAATGTCGATGAGTCATCACGAGAGGTAGAAAAATCATTCAAACGGCAACCAGCTCAACAAAATGAAGTACAGACAAAGGAGTAACGAACTACTCAGAAATCCAAAGTGTAATGAGTACTATTACGGAACAAGAGTATAAAATTACTGCTCTGAACAATAATGTATGGAAGATTAACACTTGAAATCCAAACGCATACAGAAACTTGTCAATGAAGCTGAATACGCAAAAATATCAGTGGTACACGTATGAAAATAAAAACGATCGTCCCATCAAGGTCATGGCAAGAGGGCTTCATCCAACCTGTGAAATTAATTCAATAATGGAGGATCTAGAAAATAAAGGATTTAAAATCCTTGATGCCGTAAACATTATTAAAAAAGAGAGACGTAGCGGAGAGAACCGACTAGAAGCCGTTTCAAAAAGAGGGCTTCCCCTGTTCATGCTAACGTTTGATAAATCCGAGAAAATAGAAAACATTTACAATATAACTGGCATACTCAACATGCGAGTAAAGATCGAAGCTGTTAAAAGAGGCAGTACAAGAATAGTACAATGTAAAAAATGCCAAGGCTTTAACCATACGCAACGATATTGCTCGCGCGCGATCCAACATGTGTGAAATGTGCTGGAAAGCACCCAACACAAACTTGCAAACTATCAAAAGAAGAACCAGCAAAATGTATAAATTGTAATGGGCAGCATCCAGCCAGCTACCGAGGATGTGAGGTTGCCAAGCAGCTACAAAAAATGAGAGATCAGGCACGCAAACCACCTCTAAGTCATCCAAACAAGAATCGAGCAAAAAATGAATCATATATGCGTAGGGAGAATTATACATATGCACAGGCCGCTTCAAATTCGAAAGAAAATGAGGCGAACGGTAGCGAAAATTTCAAAAGCACTGTCCAAGCAATTCTAAATAGCCTTGAAGAACAGAATAAACTAAATAAGCTAATTCTGAATAGAGTTAACCTGCTGGAAATACCAAGTTCCAAAATAGTTAAAAATAAATAATGTCTGCAGTACATAGTTCAACTCATAATTGCAGAGCAGAATCCAGACATCAAAACTACTCATTAAGAATAGCCATATGGAATGCAAACGGATTAACACAACACCTAGAAGAACTAGAACTATTTCTAAATACCGAGAAAATTGATATATGCTTAATATCAGAAACACATTTTACCAGCAGCTCCTATGTATCAATCCGGAGATATACTTGTTACCATACCACACATCCTGCAGAACGAGCAAGAGGAGGGTCAGCTATATTTATTAGGGATAATATTAAACATCACGAAGAATTAAAAATAGAAAAAGAATCCATGCAAGTAACCACCGTGACGGTTAAATTTGGTCATCACACCACCTGTAATATATCTGCAATATATTGTCCCCCACGATATAACCTAAAAAACGAAGACTACATTAACCTGTTCCAGAAATTAGGAAGTAACTTCATTATCTGAGGTGATTTTAATGCAAAAAATACCTTCTGGGGTTCAAGACTAACCTCTCCAAAAGGCAAAGAATTACTTGCAGCTGGCCAATACTCGAACTGTGAATTTTACTCAGAAGGACAACCAACGTACTGGCTAACAGATCCTCACAAAATCCCAGACCTTATAGATTTCTACATCAGTAAAGGCATATCGGAACGTTACATCTTCTTAGAAAATGATGAAAGTTTAATATCTGATCATTCTCCTGTTATTATGACGGTTAGTGAAAATGTAATAGAAAAAACAAATTCACCACAACTAACAAACAACAAAACAAACTGGGAATTGTTTAAGCAGTTAGTAGAGGAAAAAATAGAACTTCAAGTGCCAATCAAAAGTGAAAATGAAATAGAAGAGGAACTAGACCGGCTCATTGATGTCATACAATGGTCGGCTTGGGAATGCACCCCCAAATTATCATCCAGGAAAGAAAACTCCGTTATTTACCCAATAGAAGTAAGAGAATTAGTGCAGGAAAAACGAAAAGCCCGAAAGAAATGGCAAAATACGCGTGCGCCGCAAGATAAAACCACTTTAAACAACTTGTGCATTAAACTTAAGGTACTCCTAAAAGCAGTAAAAAATGAAACAATTGGAAAATATCTTTGTTCTCTAGCCCCAACTAAAGATACCGACTATTCCCTCTGGAAAGCAACAAAAGGGTTAAAACGACCAAAAACGCAGATCCCCCAATCAAAACAAACGATGGGAATTGGGCTAGAAGTGCAAAAGATAAAGCTGACCTGTTTGCTGAACATCTTGAAGAAACATTTCAACCTCTAGGTCAGCAGACCAGTTACGAAAACACTGCTAATACGCCCAGAACATCTGATTTCGAAGATATCAGGCCTGTAACATTGAAAGAACTAAAATCTGAAATTAAGAGCATAAAAGTAAAGAAAGCTCCTGGTTACGAGCTGATAACAGGGCAAATAATAAAGGAGCTGCCTGAAAAAGGGACCCGTAAATTACTGCACACAATCAATGCGATCCTAAGGAAAAAACATGTGCCAATGCAGTGGAAAGTAGCAGAAGTAATAATGATTCCGAAACCGGGCAAGCCACCGAATGATAGAAAATCTTATCGGCCAATTTCACTTCTATCAACACTAGCGAAATTGTTTGAGAGGCTGTTGCTCAAAAAATTAAAAAAACCATAGAACAACGAAACCTTATCCCAGAATATCAGTTTGGTTTCAGAGAGAAACACTCAACTATTGAGCAGGTTCACAGGCTTACAGATGTCATTGAGAATACATTAGAAAGGAAAATGGTTTGCTCTGGTATCTTCTTAGATGTGGCACAGGCCTTCGATAAGGTATGGCACAGAGGTTTACTCTTTAAACTACATAGAGATTTACCAAAACAATATTATATGATTTTAAAATCATACATAGAGAATCGCCACTTTCGGGTGAAATATGAAGATGAATATTCCGAGCTAAAAAAGATTTCGGCAGGAGTTCCGCAGGGTAGTGTTTTGGGACCTATTCTTTACCTATTCTACACCAGAGATTTACCTCAATTAAACGATGTTACTGTTGCAACATTTGCTGATGATACTGCAGTTCTCTCAGTAGGAGACACTATCGAGAAATCGACAAGGAAACTTCAATAAGCATGTGACAAAATAAAATGGACAAAAAAGTGGCGTATCGCGCTCAATGAATCGAAATCCACGCATGTGAATTTTACTAATCTAAAAGTCAGTTACAAACCTGTAATCATTAACGGTCAGCAGATTCCGTATGCAAATAAGGCTAAATATCTAGGAATGACCCTAGATACCAGGCTCAGATGGAAAGAGCACGTTAAAAAGAAAAAAGAAGAACTTAATATCAAATATCGAAAAATGTATTGGCTGCTCGGGAAAAACTCGGAATTGTCAACCGAAAATAAATTGCTATTATATCAACAGGTGCTAAAGCCTGTATGAACTTACGGAATACAGCTCTGGGGCTGTACAAAGAAAACCAACATCAAAATAATTCAAACTTTTCAAAACAAAGTGCTACGTGGTATAGTTAACGCTCCGTGGTACATTAAGAATGATGACCTTCATAGGGATCTAAATATCCCGATGGTAAGAAATAAAAAAACTTGCAGTAATACAAGGACAACGTATTTATCAACACGTAAATGAAGAGCTTCGTGGTATGTTGGACCCTTCACATGCAGTAAGACGATTGCAGAGAACGAAACCAATTGATTTAATGGATTAAGGACACCAAAGCAAAGACTACTTCAGTAAATAACATATAAATGGAGCCGGCCAATGGGCGTCTTCTCATTCACAAGTGATTAAATTAAGAAAGAAAAATTACTAGATGAATTGTATTCAGTTGTAATAATTTAAATAAAAAAAAAAAAAACAACAAACAGTTGGTGTACATTGCATAGGCACAGTTATACTACGTGATGATGCTCAAACAAGATCTGTTTTCAATAGACCTGGTAGCTTTCACAATTGGAACCGTCACCTTTTTTGTGCAGCAGATATATGAGCGCGGACTTTCAATTCTCGGCAGCTCTTCTTGATCACAAATAGGGATGATGAGATCGTATAGGCTTGATGTAATAGCAGTGCGTCCGAGTTCTGCAAGGATTCCATCGAGACCGGGGGTGCCTTTCCATTTTTCAATATACTAATTTACTATGACTATACGTTTACTTGATCCACTGTAGGATATTCGACTAAGACCTCTTCACCTGGTAGAGCAATTTCTCTAATTCACTTCGTCATTCCGATTTAGCAGATTTCGGAAGTAGGTTTGCCACACTGAAACAACATCAGCCACGTTTCACCTTAGCTCCCCATTCCCGTTTTTGATGCGGCTGTACTTTTTTGTGAAAACCTTTAGTGAAATTCGTGGTGTTAGCAAAACAGTCCGTTTAATTCCTCTGTTCTACTTGGAAGCTGATAGCTTTTACTTACAATTTTAAATAATTTTTATTGCAGTGGAAATAATTTCTCAAAGGAGTAATAACAGTGTTCCGATATACGATCGAGCAAATTTGAGTGTGGTATCGTGAAAATTCTTGAATTTTCTTAAATTTTGTTATTGTTTACAATTTTAAAATTTTACAATTAATTTTTATTTTTATTCAATCTAAAATTTGATTTATAAATTGATGAGTCAAGTGCCTGTATCCGGGTATATTTCCATGTTACTAATAAACCTGTCCTATCATCCTTATGTATTGTGTAAAGAGGGTGTATAGATGGGGCCGACATGATCATAATTTTAGGCTTGGCTATACATTCAAATCAATCAATAATTAACAACCACAGTAATGTCACCGTCACAATATTAAGCCAGTAAAAATTGTAATCACTAGGAAATAACAATATGTGTAACGGGTTGGGTACGTTTCACCAAATCCAAAACTCCAAAAACGAAATTCCAAAATCAAAATTCCAAAAAACAAAATTCCAGAAACAAAAATACCAATAAAAAGAATTTCTAAAAATAAAATTCCCAAAAAACAAAATTCCTATACAAAATGCCTAATTTAAAAATTCCAATATACAAAAAAATTCCATTTTTTGGCCATGAAAATATGGCGCGCGCCTTTCATATTTCCATGACAATTTAATGAAATTTTTGGGTTGGGTACGATTTGCCAAATCCAAAGTTCCAAAAATGAAATTCCAAAATCAAAATTCCAAAAACCAAATTCCAGAAACCAAAATTCCAATAAAAACTATTCCTATAAAAATAAAATTCCAAAAAAACAAAATTCCTATACAAAATGCCAATTTTCAAAATTCCAAAAAATTCCATTTTTTGCCATGGAAATATCATAACTGTACCATACACAAGTTTTTAATATATATGAGCGAGCATGTTTCAAGGGGGGATCGGTATTCCAAAAAAAACGCAACCCTATTTTCTAGAATCGCAACAATAAGCGTTAATCAATCTGGTAGACCACGGGAATCTTTTTTGGGTAAAATAAATATAAATAATAGATTTTCAGAACAATTAAATTAAATTAATTGAAATAAACCAATTATAATTTTTTGTGAAATGCTGCACATATTATTAAAATTTTAAAAGTAATGAAAAAATGGAATTTTGTATATGGAATTTTGTTTATAAAATAAATAAATTTTGGAATTTTTTCGATTGGTATTTTGAATTTAGATTTTTATGTTATGGTATTTTAGTTGGAATTTTCTTTTTTGGATAACCGACCCGTTCCCGAATTTTTTATATTGGAATTTTGAAATTTGGCATTTTGTATAGGAATTTTGCTTTTTCGGATTTTTTTTTGGAATTGTTTTTATTGGAATTTTAATTTGTGGAATTTGGTTTTTTGGAATTTTGATTTTGGAATTTTGAATTTGGTAAATCGTACCCAACCCTTTATTATTGACTGTACCACACACAAGTTTGTTAGTATATGCTATGTTTGTAGGTGAACGGTTCGGTATTCCATAAAAGACCCCTGTTTTCTGCAAATATTATTAAACTAATGAAATAATGGAATTTTGTATATGGATTTTTTTTCTAAAATATATAAATTTTAGAATTTTCTCAATTGGAAATATGAATTTTGATTTGTTATGGTATTTTATATTTTTATTAATTGAGATTTTGAAAATTTAGGTCAGTTGGAATTTTATTTTTGGATAACCGGCCCGTTTCCATGTGTGGCGTAATTCTAGAATCAACTTGTTATACATAAAAAACGATAAATAGATCAATACTCACAACAATTCCGGCAAAGATTAAATATGAAAGGCTGATTTATTTAGTCGTTTTTTATAGATAACCAAAACTCCAAAGTATACGGTAGCTTGTAAAAAAACTAAGCTATACTTGTACTATTAGTGAAAAATGAGTTTATTGACATCAATCGTATTCAAATTTACCTTTCTACAAATCAATAAATTTTTAAAGAGTTAAATTATTTCAGAACATGCAAAGTAACATACAACGCAAGTGAAAAAGTCTCTATACTAAATTCAACCTCAAACAACCCAACAAAAAAGTATAATTTCTCACACCATATACCGGGACCATGCCATGACTCAACCTATTTTTAAATCAGGAAACACTTTCCAAATTATATCAGCAACTAAAATAATAAAATAAAAACTTTTCCCACAAAAATGAAATAAAAAATGAAAAATACATTACATAATTTTTTGCTCACCAAAACTAATAATTTAAGTATATTCACAACTATACTACCTCACACTACAAGTATACAGTATAAAAAATAGTAAACTACACACATATAATAAAAAACCACATACAAAAAAATGGAGAAATATAAATAAATTATCGATTAACAAAATATCAGTAGAAAAGCACACATAAACTTATAGAGCTTTTATGTATTCTCAATATTTTCCTGCTTTTCATTCATTTCCACCAGTGTATCTTCCTTTTCCATTTTTTTTTGTGCAAGTGTATGTTTGTTCGCATATTCGTTAGTTTTCTACATAAAATGCTTTGCAGTAAAATTTTTTCTGCACACACACATACTTATTACGTATTAAACATAAATAGTTGTTGTTGAAAATAGAAAATGGCATTACAAAAAAAAAGAACTCCGCAATCGATCAAAAATTAGAAAAATTTGTGATATTACCTTTCTGTATAAACTTGATAACGTTTCGTAGAATATTTTAAAATCAATTTCCGTATTTATCGATCACACATCGAAATCTATTTTCCAAGACGATTTTAATTTAAACTTTTCGTTTCCTTCCGTTCGATATACCTTTTTTTTCGGGCTAGTTGCGGGCGAACCAAATGAAAAGGTATGTATTTACTTACGTTTCGTGTGATGTTGATTTGCTTATTTTGCAAATTTTTTCTAGTTCAATAACATTTTGATTTGATGGGGCATTTAGTATACGTGCGGTATAGTGTTTCCTTCTTAATATTATGATTTATTGATTTATTACCGTAATTTCCAATTTAAATAAAACCATGTCTGAATACATTTTAAGTTATCTGTCATGATATGTTTTTGCGCTTTTTCTTATTTGTATATGTATTTCAAGGGGAGGATGAGATCAAAAGTTATTTTATTAATTTAAATGGGTTTTAGTCCGTCCTTGATCTTTTCTATATACGAGTAGATATTTAAAAAAATTGAATATACCCTCTTAATGGAAAATCTGAACAACATATCTAAAACCATTTTAACAGCTTTGTGCCTTAATTTATCTAAAAAGGTTTTCATTGAAATCTGTATCAATTTCCTTTGTATCAAATATTTACCCAATTTGTGGATTGAGTTTCTATATGTTTGTATAGAATTAAATTAATTTCATACTCGGTTAAATATAATCATAGAATGTTGGACCAAACCTAACAAAACCGTTTGTTACTTACATACGTCATTTTCAGCCGTTTTCACATATGATTTTAATTCTGACAGTCTTAAGTTTAATATAACCCAACTCTTTAATGTCAAGCTGGAGTATACATTCGCGACATATCTTCAAATCAGTTAGTTCGTATTCCAAAATAATGTTATATTTAAATATGGCAACACTAATATATGGTAACAATTCTAGCTCAAATCTATCTAATCTATCTAATACTTTTAACGCTATTTGCCGTAGGCACTTGGCGAAACACACTTATACTTAATAAACACATTTTTATTAATCACTTGTTTTTTGTTCCGCAGAATATTTTGAATGTCTTTCAAAAAGTTTAAAAAATCACTCGATCGATTTCGACTTGTTAGGTCATCATCAGGAGTATCTACTGATTTGTATTAGTAAAAATTTTTGTTATATAATAGAAAAAAGCAAAATATAATAAAAGAAGGAGAGAAGAAAAAATAAGCAATAAAAATTAATCTACGGATCGCGCAGGTAGGCGATGAGTCATATGTAGGTTGAGTAACAAAATTCAAGGTATATTATTGCGTACGTGAGAATAGAAAAGGGCGGGGTCTGTAATTGGTGAGAACCGGATTTCTCTTTGTTCGTTTAGGATATTTTGGTTAAGAAATATTGATTTACGAATTTCGTAAGATTCTAAGGTATCTAAACGTCTGCCTTTGGGTTGTATATGTAATATGTCTAAATTGTTCAAGCTAGCTGTATGATTTTCTGAAGTTAAATGGTTATGGAAAGTTGATTGATTGCAACCAGATAAATGTTCTTTAGCTCTAACTCCAAAAGTGCGCCCAGTCTGACCAATATATTGTAGTTTCTCCTATATTGGTCAGACTGGGCGCACTTTTGGAGTTAGAGCTAAAGAACATTTATCTGGTTGCAATCAATCAACTTTCCATAACCATTTAACTTCAGAAAATCATACAGCTAGCTTGAACAATTTAGACATATTACATATACAACCCAAAGGCAGACGTTTAGATACCTTAGAATCTTACGAAATTCGTAAATCAATATTTCTTAACCAAAATATCCTTAACGAACAAAGAGAAATCCGGTTCTCACCAATTACAGACCCCGCCCTTTTCTATTCTCACGTACGCAATAATATACCTTGAATTTTGTTACTCAACCTACATATGACTCATCGCCTACCTGCGCGATCCGTAGATTAATTTTTATTGCTTATTTTTTCTTCTCTCCTTCTTTTATTATATTTTGCTTTTTTCTATTATATAACAAAAATTTTTACTAATACAAATCAGTAGATACTCCTGATGATGACCTAACAAGTCGAAATCGATCGAGTGATTTTTTAAACTTTTTGAAAGACATTCAAAATATTCTGCGGAACAAAAAACAAGTGATTAATAAAAATGTGTTTATTAAGTAATCTATCTAATCTATCTAATCTAACTAATCTATCTAATCTATCTAATCTATCTAATCTATCTAATCTATCTAATCTATCTAATCTATCTAATCTATCTAATCTATCTAATCTATCTAATCTATCTAATCTATCTAATCTATCTAATCTATCTAATCTATCTAATCTATCTAATCTATCTAATCTATCTAATCTATCTAATCTATCTAATCTATCTAATCTATCTAATCTATCTAATCTATCTAATCTATCTAATCTATCTAATCTATCTAATCTATCTAATCTATCTAATCTATCTAATCTATCTAATCTATCTAATCTATCTAATCTATCTAATCTATCTAATCTATCTAATCTATCTAATCTATCTAATCTATCTAATCTATCTAATCTATCTAATCTATCTAATCTATCTAATCTATCTAATCTATCTAATCTATCTAATCTATCTAATCTATCTAATCTATCTAATCTATCTAATCTATCTAATCTATCTAATCTATCTAATCTATCTAATCTATCTAATCTATCTAATCTATCTAATCTATCTAATCTATCTAATCTATCTAATCTATCTAATCTATCTAATCTATCTAATCTATCTAATCTATCTAATCTATCTAATCTATCTAATCTATCTAATCTATCTAATCTATCTAATCTATCTAATCTATCTAATCTATCTAATCTATCTAATCTATCTAATCTATCTAATCTATCTAATCTATCTAATCTATCTAATCTATCTAATCTATCTAGTCTATCTAATCTATCTAATCTATCTATCTAATCTAATCTATCAAATCTATCTGTCAAATTGGCAAAGTTGGGGAATTAAAGGCGGTTGATTTAGAAAACAAATAAGATAAATAAAAAAACTTAAATTAAGGAAAACAATTTATTTTAGTTTTATACGGTACGAATGTAATTAACTAATTCTCGATTATTCTCTTTTATTTTTTTATTTTCCGTCGTGCGCGACTGCTGTGTTATCGGTTTGTGACAGCTCGTCCGTTCGCGTTCGAACTGTGGGTTTGATTTGCTGAATATTGTGACACTCACAATATTTATCGAAAACATTAAATGTAAAAGACGTGCCTTAATCACTGATGATACGATTAGGCAGCCCAAAATAGGCTGTAAAGTCGTTCAAAAATTTAATTTTACTGGCGCTGTTTTTGTATTTCGGACGGCTCTCACAATTATAAACTAACTAAAAGCGTCAGACATCGCAATGATATGTGTGTTTTCATGTTTAGGCGGCCTTCGGGTTTTCCTCTTTTCGATTTCATATAACAACATTCGACGCATGCAGCAATGTAAGATTTCAAATATCAGCGCATTTTCGGAAACCACAATTTTTCTTTAATTCGTTCGATTGTCTTCTCGATACCAAAGTGCCCTATGTTATCTTGAAAATGTTGTACCACTGAAAATCGTACTGCTTTTGGCACAACAAATTTCAGTTCGTCACCCTCTTTAGATCAATTTCAATTTTCATTATGGAACCAGAAGTTTCATTTGGAGATCGAGTTAACACATCGACGTTAGCCATGCGATCCCCTTGTCGGTGAATTATTGTCTCAAAAGTTGTCGCATCTACGATCTTGCGATTCTTGGTACCATCTCTGTTTTCTCTTTTATTTGTGCGGTGGCAGAACAGTCGGTGACGACACGAAATCGTTTTCCAAGAAGATATACTCGGAATCGATCAAGACATTCTACAATGGCGAGAACGTCTAATTCGTAACTGTGGTACTTTTGCTCAGCCTCTGTGCAATGACGACTATAATATATAACCGGTTTTCTTATCTTTCCGTCCACCGATTGTAATAGGACTCCAGCGAGACCAATACTAGATGCGTCGGTGTCTAGTTCGTGTTGAGCGGCAAGATCGTAAAGTGTGAGACGCGGCTTGTCACAAAGAAGCTTGTCCCCAATTAAAAATTTTATCTTCGGACTTCCGTATCAAATTGGTGAACGGCTTTGAAATTAACGAATAATTCTTAATAAACTTTCGGAAAAACCTGGTGAGATCCAAAAATCATCGGATTTCGGTGACTGTCGACGGCTGCGAAAAATTCTGAACGGCACAAACTTTACGTACTTCGGGGAACATTTCTTTTTTACTGATTTGGTGCCCCAAAACGGTGATCTCGGTTGCAAGACATCTACACTTATCCAGACGAAGAGTCAATCCGGCAATCACTACAACTCGGAATCACTACATCATCGAGGTATACAATTTCTTCACCAGGGACAACATCATCGAAACGAGTTTAGTCACCAAGGCTCGAAATACGGCTGGTGTGTTGACTAAACCGAAAGGCATTCGTAAGGTCCTTCTGTCGTTACGAAAGCGGTATACTTCTTCGATTCTACGTCGACCTCGATCTGATGATAGCCCATTTTCATATCCAATGTACTGAAATATTTATATCCCGACAGACATGCCAACAGAATATCGACAATAGGAATCGAGTATCGAATAATACCGGTCTATAACAATTCTTCAACAATATTCTTGAAATCGGTCTTTGTGCGAAAGCGATCTGATACGGTTTGATTTAATTGGTGTATCGGTGGTTAGTTTAATTACCTTAATCTCAATTGTACAGCGGTCCCCTTCGATCACAAGTTGATTTCCTTCTTTACACAAAATGTCACGGCCCAACAATACATTTTCAGAAATAAATTCGTCCTCTACGACAAGAACGTCTGAATAGACGTATTGGTATCGACGTCAACTGCTGCGGCAATAAATTTTTGACGCACTTATTGACCACCAGCAAACCCCGTAAGAACGATGGAACAATCAAATTTCGGATCCATAGTTTCGGCGAATGACTTATGGATCAAGGTTCGATTGCTACCAGGGTCCACAAATGAACAAGTCTATTTGCCATTTATTTTGATTTCATTTGCATAATTTGACGCCACGGATGGATTCGACGATTGAGATTTCAATAGCCTAATGAATGATTTAGTATTCGGCGTAGGAATAATTGATTTCAGTGCGAATGTCGATGTTCTTTGGATTATGGGATTATAGTTGACGTATACTCTGATGACGTTCAGCAACTCGTTACAATTTGAGAATGATTTGGATATCTGCTTTTTCAAATCGTCGTGGTTAATCTCAGTGTTTCTGGAAATGTATGTATTGTTTCAATCATTTCAATATGAACATCAGCAACATTCGCCTCACACGGAAAATCCTGAAGAAATTTATTTTTAAATTGTTGCCACGTACCAGAAACTTCTAGAACGCCGTCCATCCAATATTTTCCAGATCCTCATATCAAAGCTTCGATTGAACCGCAAAAATCACAACTCGGTCGTCCCACCAATATGCATTCTTCAAACTCTCAATTTTCTGAATAAATTTGACCAAACTCATTGACAATGATGATGAATGGTTAAATTTCGGAAGGATTGACATAACGTCCTTCACAAGTTCGACACAAAATGTTTGGTACGTTCCCATACATCGGGCTAATCATATTTGGATTAAAATTGTTCGTTGGCATCGGTTGATATGCTAATCCGTACGGGAAGCTATGAATGGTTTGTGATCCAGGTTGGTAATATGGGATACCAACCCCAACCGGCACAATATTCGGTACAAATTGTTGTTCTAGCGCCACTTGAAAATGCGGAATACCGGGCGTATTCGTGATATAACGCGTCGATTCAACACTCGTTGTTGCCCTACAACCTAGATTTAATTGATTGACCATGTTGGCATTGACCGATGTTGCATTGTTATTTACAAAATGCTGACTTGGTAAGCTCAAATCGATTTGTTGCGTCAGAGTGTCATGACGTCACAAACTAAGCCAGATGTGTTAAAACTTGTTTGTGTGGTGGTGTAATGACGTCACAAACTAAGCCAGATGTGTTAAAACTTGTTTGTGTGGTGGTGGTTTAAATGAACTTAACTGAGAGTTTGGCATCGTGTTGAAACATGGCGATGACGCAATTGATGGCTGCAACTGCGACACATTTACGGGATTCCCCTTTTGTTTTATTGTTCTCAAAAGTGGAATTTCTCTTTCTAACTCGAATATTCGATCAGCCATTGGTTTGTTCAAGACACTTTCGAATTCCTCATCATTATAAAATTCTTCCAGTCGCTTGATTAACTCTTTTCTGTTACCGGTGTATGTAACAATCACTCATACATTTTTTTAATGTTTCAACTTTCAAGTGTTTGAAATTCGGAATTTGCTATTTTCAGAACAGAAATTTGAAAACTGTTATTAATTTTCGGCGCAATTACGATTTTTTGACTACCCCACATTTGACAAATTGGTTAAGTTGGGGAATTAAAGGCGGTTGATTTAGAAATCAATCAGTCTATCTAATCTATCTAATCTATCTAATCTATCTAATCTATCTAATCTATCTAATCTATCTAATCTATCTAATCTATCTAATCTATCTAATCTATCTAATCTATCTAATCTATCTAATCTATCTAATCTATCTAATCTATCTAATCTATCTAATCTATCTAATCTATCTAATCTATCTAATCTATCTAATCTATCTAATCTATCTAATCTATCTAATCTATCTAATCTATCTAATCTATCTAATCTATCTAATCTATCTAATCTATCTAATCTATCTAATCTATCTAATCTATCTAATCTATCTAATCTATCTAATCTATCTAATCTATCTAATCTATCTAATCTATCTAATCTATCTAATCTATCTAATCTATCTAATCTATCTAATCTATCTAATCTATCTAATCTATCTAATCTATCTAATCTATCTAATCTATCTAATCTATCTAATCTATCTAATCTATCTAATCTATCTAATCTATCTAATCTATCTAATCTATCTAATCTATCTAATCTAACTAATCTATCTAATCTATCTAATCTATCTAATCTATCTAATCTATCTAATCTATCTAATCTATCTAATCTATCTAATCTATCTAATCTATCTAATCTATCTAATCTATCTAATCTATCTAATCTATCTAATCTATCTAATCTATCTAATCTATCTAATCTATCTAATCTATCTAATCTATCTAATCTATCTAATCTATCTAATCTATCTAATATATCTAATATATCTAATATATCTAATATATCTAATATATCTAATTTATATAATCTATCTAATGTATTTAAATTGATTGCGATGGGTCTTGGTTTCAAGAAAATTTCTTTAAGGGTCCTCCGGTGGGGCCTGGGTTTTTTCGTATTTTTTATTCTCAGCTCAAAGTTTCCAACAAAGTGGAAACTGCTGTGTGAGGTTTTTTAAGTACCAGGAATCTTTTGCTTTTTATCTAATTTTACAGAAATTGGTTTAGGGTGTCATTCGCTGGGACCTGGGTTGGTTTTTTATTTATATTTGGTTTGCACGATTTTCTTAAAAATTGGTGAAGAATGGTTTTCATTTACCAGAACTCGATTGCGATTTGTACAGATTTCAGGAAATTTCGTTTGGGTCAAACGACCCCCAGGTCCCTTTTTTGTCGGCTCGTACGAATTTTATAAAAATTGGAGAGGGAAGTTTTTCGAGGTACCAGGAATCGGTTGCGATGAGGGCTAATTTCTAACGGGTGTTCAAATTTGAGGTATCTTTTTAAATATTCCACCATTTAAATTTTTTGTACTAGAGTATCATATCATATGTTATTTGACAGATGACAAGTACAAACATGCCGGTTAGTTAAAACAGGGAGATATACGATTGAACAACGTATTTTCATTATTAAAACTTATTTTAAATTTGTTGAAAGTTATTCAGAAGTTGGAAAAAAATTTCGTTCAAAATACTTTTTATTGATAAATTTAAAAAAACAGGTTCAGTTTAAGATCAGAGAAGCAGAATTTATCGTCATAGTGATCGTTCAAGTGAAATTATTGCAACTGTTAGCACAAGTGTTGTTGAAGAGATAAAGACATCAATTCATCGTAGTTCACAGCAATTAAACCTGAAACCAACAACTTTGTTCAATATTTTACACAAAGATCTTCATGTAAAGCCTTATAAAATACAGTTAACACAAGAATTAAAGCCAAATGACCACGCATTGCGTCGGCAATTTGTTAATTGGGCCATAGAAAAACAAGAAGTAAATGGGGATTTTTACAATCAAATTATCTTCACCGATGAAGCTCATTTTGAAATTGGCGGCTATGCCAACAAAAGAAACTGCCGCATTTGGGCTGAATAAAATCCTAAAGAATTGTTTGAAAAGACAATGAAACATAATAAGTTACATTGTATGGTGTGGATTTAGGTGTGGTGGCGTAATTGGTCCACATTTTTTCGAGAGATGATTAGAATTTTTTTGTGGAGTTAATTGGAAGATATTGATGTGCAGAATATGTGGTATAGGATGGTGCAACATGCACACAGTAACGAAATCAATCGATCTTTTGGACCAGTGGAGTTCTTCTTATGTTGTTTCTGAAGAATAATGTCTGCTCAACACCTTAAAGACAACATTATCGAACAAATACCACTAATTGAACCATCATTATGCGAAAAAAATATTCAAAATTTTGGTAAAAGATTGACAGCCTGCCGAGCTTGCAGAGAAGATCACTTGAACGGCATTCTTTTTCATCACTAACCGGAACCAATGTACTTTAATTTGCTTTATTTAAAATTTAAAATTTAAAATTTAAAAAGGTACCTCAAATTTGAACACCTTTTAGAAAATCCGTTCAGAGGGTCAACTGGTAGGGCCCGGCTCTTTTTCTTTATTTTTTTCCTTTTCGTACGAAAATTATAAAAATTTCTGAAGGGGCGTTTTTGACTACCAAATACCGATAGTGATGGGTCCTGATTTGGGGAAAATTCATTAAGCGGTTTTTTTTTCTTATTTTTTCTCACCTTAAACGACTCTGATGAAAATTACATCAGGGTTTTTTGAGTCCGCAGGAATCGATTGCTAAGGGTCCTGATTTTACAGGCATTTGTTTAGGGGTCAGTCGGTGAAGCCCGGATCCCGTTTTTTAAGTTTTTTTTGGTTCGCACGGTTTTATTAAAAATTGGCGAAGAGCCATTTCATTTACCAGGAATCGATTGCGATTGGGAAGGTCGAATGGTAAGCCCGGGTCCCCTTCTTTAATTTGTTTTCAGCTCGTACGATTTTTATAAAAATTGGTGAGGGAGGGTTTTCGAGTGCCAGGAATCGATTGCGATGGAAGTTAATATCTGGAAAAATTTTCTTTATTTTTTTCATCTTTCTCGATTTTTATAGAAATTACTGGGGGAGCGTTTTCGAGTACAAAATACAGATTGTGGGGTTTGAGGTAATTTCATTTGGCGAGCCTATCGTGGAGGTTGGATTCCATTATTTAGCCTTTTTTCGGTTTCCACGATCTTGAAAAAATTGGTGAAGGGGATATTCCAAATGACAGGATGGGTTATAATATCGGAAGAATTCGTTTAGGGGTGCTTCGGTGGGGCCCGGGGCCAATTTTTCTTTGGCCGCTCGATTTTTATAAATATTGGTGACGAGGGGTTCTCGAGTGTCAGGAGTCGATTGCGATGGGTGTTATTTTCGGGAAAATCATTGCACAGTCAACTTTTAAACAGACATACAGACGGTCCATAGTGAAGAAAAAACGAATTAAACTAAACCTAAGTTTACGACAACTTTTTTTGTGTGAGCATTTTTTGTTGTTGACGTTAAAATACCGATCATTGGAGCTGATTTTTATACACAATTTCGACCTATTGATTAATTTAAAAGGGGGTCGTTTGGTAGATAATATAATTAAATTGTCGACTACTTGTGACTCCCATCGTTTCCAAATAGCAGATTTGTTTTCGGAAATTCAGACGTCGTACATTGGGTAGAAACAACGAGACAACCAGGTCATTTGCGTCCCAAACATTCAAACGGTTAGTACATGAAGCATTAAGAGTCCTTATTTTCATTTTTCGACTTACCCGAAACACCTTCGATTAGTATTCGGGCGCCTTCGGAAATATAAACAAGCTATCAATGTGGCTAGGTGTGACATAGCCGCAGAAGGACTACCATTTTTGGGACATAACATTTTGAAAAATACTATTTTAACTAAACACCTTCTTGGCGATGGTAAATTATTATCGGAAATTTATACCGAATGCATGAGATGCTCAAATCACCCTTCATTCGATGATAAAAGGGAATGTTATAAACGATAAAACAATTTTGGCCTGGACCGATAAAGCAAACGTAGCATTCGAAAAATGCCAAAATCAACTTGCATCAGCCACAGTACTTGCTTTTCCGAGAAAGAACGCAGAGCTCGCATTACATATGCATCGAACTTTGCTGTGGGAGCAGCATTGCCTCAAAACGTCTATTATCATTTTGAACCGTTAGGACCGGTGTGAAGTTCTTGGTCAAAAATTTATGCGAGTGTTCTTTGTGAAGTTTTTGGACACAATTTTATTTGTTGGGCAAAATTTATGGTAGTGTGCAATTTTAACAGTGTATTTATTCGAAATAATTCAAAACAATAATTATAATAAATATTGATAAAATAAAAGAATTGTTTGACATTAAAAAATCTAATATGTCCATTATTCTACATTTTTAAGTAAATCAAATACCATACTGTATAAAATGATACACCAGATAGCAAAAATCTCAGAAGTTGGCTCGCATACTGACTACAAACATTCGAAATGGGGTATATTGAGCTATTTAATAAGTAAACCTTATCTCGATATGATGACCAAACCTCGTGAATCGAATTATTAAAGTTTTACCAATACAGTGAGTCTGCATATCCACGAATATTCTACTACTCTAAGCCAAATAGCAAAAATCTCAGAGATTGGTTCGCATACTAACTATATATACGTTCGAAAGGGGATACATTGAGTTATTTAAATCAGTAAGCCCTATCTCGATATGATGACCAAGGCTCGTGAATCGAATTTTTAAAATTTCTTACTGATTTGAATACACTTAAAATTGCACACTACCATAAATTTTTATTCAAAAGTTTTTGCCCAAGAACTTCACACCGGTACCGTTAGGTTATTTTTCGAAGAAGATACCCACCAAAAATACAGAACATATGACCGAGAACTTTTGGTAATGTATTTAAGTGTCAAACATTTTCGATAGATGTTGGAAGGAGGGGTAAGCCGAATATATACGGATAATGTTCAGAAGTTTTATTATTATTTTCAATAGTTAAATTAAAACGTCAACTTCGTTAACAATCATTCATTATATGCTCGTTGAATATATTCATGTTTGGTGGCTTAAAAAGGTAAACCATTTTACCAACGTTTTCGAGGAATTGTGCCAGCTGAAAAATTATACTAAATTCAACATGTTATTACACACAAATTAAAATCAAATATTTTTTTTCAAGCTATATTCACAGCACGATATTTTACGGGAATCTCCAGTTACGTTGTGCAAAGTGTTTTCACACGAAACACACTGTTTTGTAGTATAGACAGAGGCGAGTATATTATAGAAGAAAGGCGAAATCCCCTCCTGAAAGTTTTATTATCATAAAAAAATTTACAAATGTAACAGTTTAATGAACTAACACAAAAATTAGCACAGTGCAATTCATCTAACTTGCCATATTAAATTCCTATCGTTGGTATAACTAAAATTAGCTTTTTTTACTTTTAAAAACCAAACCTCAAATAAAATAATTTTTGTACGAGTACGTACTCGCCCATAAAAGTAAAGTAAAAGTTAAGAGTAACTTTAAGTTTTCCTACATATTTAAAGATAAAGAAAAGCAGATTAAAAAAAATAGAAATCTTAGTAAATAGAAAAATAAATAAAAGAAAATTAAGGCTACATTTCTTTCCATAGAAATTTTCTTGTTGTTATCGTAATTTTCCTAACTCCTTAGTGAATTAATTAAAAACAATTACTTTGTTATAATAATATGTACACTAGCAAATAAAAATTGTTTTAATGATTTTTCCATTTTCCACTGTGGATCTTTTATACTACACAGTTTATATTTTGTTGTTATTGCAACGTATTCAAAATTGGGGTAATTCTTGTGCCGATTTTTATTTTTAGTTGCTGTATATATATGTATATTGCTGTTATTGGTATACATCCTTATATACTTAGCTCGTCGACTGAAAGGAAACACAAATAAAATGTTTGTTGTTTTTCCAAAAGGAAAATAAAAAAAAAAAAAAATAAAAAACTAACCCGACTGACGCCACAAAGTCGAAATATAAAATTTCCCTGTGTTCTAGATAGATGTTTGTCCCCTCTGCCTGCGTTATAAATTTTGGTTTTAGTGTTTTGTGTGCTTTTAGTTCGATTTCTATGCGCTCGTATGTGTAATGTGCCCATAGAGTAGTTTGTGGAGCAAGTGAATGGAGGAATAATAATATAATAGCTAATATTAGTTTTAAAAATAGAAAGAACTCTGTATTAAATTTTATTTGTCCTTTATTTTCTAAATAGAAATATAATCAAATAAAAATGGAAATGGAATAATTTTAAGTATATGTTTGTTGTTCTTTATTTGGGTTTCCCATTTTTGCGATTTTATGTTAATTAAAGGAAAATTAACGCAAATAATATTGTAAAAATAAAATTTTCCATTTCTCTTTACAAAAAGGGGGATAACAAAATACTTTCGGTAGATTTTTACATGTATTCAAAGATAATTAAGGCACGTATATAATTAAGTATGAATACAATGTACATGAGATAAGGAATTACACAGCTTAATGACTTATTCATTGCAAAGGTGCTGATAATGAATGTGTTCAACCTAGAAGTTGTGTTGTTCAATTTTTTATCCGGTTTAACATTAGATTCATTTGAAATATATTATTTATAGAGAAAATTTGTTAAATTCAACTTTTATTATTTGCCTCATTTTCTTCTGGTGTCATGGTATGTATGCTGAGAAGGGCAAGTGTATATAATCTGTAACTTGGCTTGGGTCATTTCAGTGAAGGCTGTCTTAACTTTGTCCTAAGGTTATAAAAACAAAAACTATAGGACAAATTTAATTTAATTCGTGAAGTTTCTTTTAAATTCTAAAAATCTCTATGCCTTGGTTAGAATCAACTTAGCACTGAAAATCGAATGAAATTTTCTTGCTCATTAAATTATAAATCGTCTATTGAGTATAATATACTCTTTTCTACTTCTGTGACCAAAAGCTGCATTTTATTTGTTTAAAAATCGAAAGTGAAATTCATCATTATGTGCTTTAGGGACTAAAGTAGATAGAATACGAGATATCAATATATAAAAATGAATTCATATCGGTCTGTTTGTTCCGAATGTGCGTTTCAGGCATACTGTTAAAAGTTAGCCGACTCGCTCAGCCGAAAGATGCCGATAATGCAGATTTGGTTGTAACAACAAAAATTTGTCAGCCGAAAAATGTCCTCAATGCAAAGTCAAAACCAACATGGATTATCCGCCTGTAAAAGTAATACAGATTCTAGTAATGCAGATAAATGATCAACCGAAAAATGTCGATAAAGCAGATAAATAATTGTGTTAAACAGTAATTTAATTTTAAATCAAAAATGTTTATTTTGTGCCATCAACGTATATTATTCAAAATTATTCCAAAATTATTTCAAAATTCCTTAAAACTATAATACAAAACTATTTTATTACTGAGAAAACTCATTGTAATATATCAAGCAACAATTGAAAAATTCTAAAAATTAAACGTGACTTGGCTGGCAGGCAGTACAAACATAACGTGTTAATATTAGTTATCTCTGGAAAACCATTTAGATCACATTTTATGTGGAAAGCCTGGGGAAACTCGGTTGAATATATCGCACACATAAAATTTCAAAATTTCTAAAAATTGATCGTTCAAAGTGTTATGGCTGGGAAAAAATTAAAATGCAATGCCTTAGTTGATAGTTATCCTTCTAAGAAAGTTTCAGGGCGACTTTCATGTTGGTATATGTTAGCTATGGAAAATTCGGTTCAACAAAACTTACAAATTGGCAAAGAAATTCTCAAAACACCCAGCCAAAAAAATGTCGATAATGCAGATAAACATTTTATATCGGAAATAAATTTTATTATATTATAAAAAATGATATTGATATTTCGTAAGATCAACTTAAACTATTGAAATAATATTTTTCATACGAAACAATTAAAACTATTTTACCAAATCAAATTTTTTGAAGTGCTTTATTAGATGTTTGGGGAGGTCAAATGGGTAATGTATTTATAGTGACATGCTTGAAAAATATTTTTAATGATTATCGATTAAAAAACGACCGATCAATTTTCATTTGGCGAGTTCATAAAAATTTGTTTGAATATATCGCACACAAGAAATTTGAAAATGTCTAAAAATTGACTGTTTAAAGGGTCTTGACTAATAGTAGATCCAAATAAAAGGTCTTAGTGATGCTCGTATCTGGAAACGAGAAAAAGGTGAGGGTGCTTATGCCCCATAATGTACTGCAAAGTTAATAAACAAGGTTAACGTTAATTTCTTCACCATTTTTAAGGACGCTGTAATGTTAAGTGTCGCCGTTAAGGATGAACCAAGCAGCAACAGCGGCCAGCAAATATAAATATTAGCCTATATTCTCTTGTGTAATAATACAAAATTATAGTTTGTGTGTAAAGATAGGTATTTCAAATAAACAGATCAAATATTTTGTAATTTTAATAGAAAAATTTAAATTTAAAGAATTAATATTGAATGAATTCGCATTTACCGAGGCTTTAATAGGTTCCACAACCACCAGCATACATTTTAAGATACTGTCAATTTTTAGGAATTTCCAAATTTTGCGTATGCGATATATTCAATCGAGTTTTCCCGGACTCTTTAAAAAATTGATCTGAAAATTTTTTTAGGTGTCAGCATCATTAAGACCTTTTATTTGAATTTATTTCCAGCCATGACACTTGAAACCTTTAATTTTTAGAAATTTTCAAATTTCAATAGAATTTTCCCGGACTCCACAAAAAAATTGATCTGAAAATGTTACCAGGTGTGAGCATTATTAAAACCTTCGAATTTATTTCCAGCCATGACACTTGAAACCTTATATTTTTATAAATTTTGCGTGTGCGATATATTCAATCGAGCTTTCCCGGACTCCTCACATGAAAATTGACCTGACAATTTTTTCCTTGTGTGAGCATCATTGCGACCTTTCATTTGAATTTATTTCCAGACATGACACTTGAAACCGTCAATTTTTATAAATTTTCAAATTTTGCGTGTGCGATATATTCAATAGAATTTTCCCGGACTCCACAAAAAAATTGATCTTTAAATGTTTTCAGGTGTGAGCATTATTAAGACCTTTTATTTGAATTTATTTCCAGACATGACACTTGAAACCTTCAATTTTTATAAATTTTGCGTGTGCGGTATATTCAATCGAGTTTCCCGGACTCCCCAAGAAAATTGATCTGAAAATGTTTCCAGGTGTGAGCATTATTAAGACCTTTTATTTGAATTTATTTCCAGGCATGACACTTGAAACCTTCAATTTTTACAAATTTTCAAATTTTGCGTGTGCGATATATTCAATCGAGTTTTCCCAGATTCCTCAAGAAAATTGATCTGAAAATGTTTCCAGGTGTGAGCATCATTAAAACATTTGAATTTATTTGCAGCCATGACACTTGAAAGTGAAACCTTCAATTTTTATAAATTTTGCGTGTGCGATATATTCAATCGAGCTTTCCCGGACTCCTCACATGAAAATTGACCTGACATTTTTTCCTTGTGTGAGCATCATTGCGACCTTTCATTTGAATCTATTTCCAGACATGACACTATAAACGGTCAATTTTTAGAAATTTTCAAATTTTGCGTGTGCGATATATTCAATAGAATTTTCCCGGACTTCTCAAGAAAATTTATCTGAAAATGTTTTCAGGTGTGAGCATCATTAAGACCTTTTATTTGAATTTATTTCCAGCCATGACACTTGAAACCTTCAATTTTTTACAAATTTTCAAATTTTGCGTGTGCGATATATTCAATCGAGTTTTCCCGGACTCCACAAGAAAATTTATCTAAAAATGTTTCCAGGTGTGAGCATTATTAAGACCTTTAATTTGAATTTATTTCCAGGCATGACACTTGAAACCTTCAATTTTTACAAATTTTCAAATTTTGCGTGTGCGATATATTCAATCGAGTTTTCCCAGATTCCTCAAGAAAATTTATCTGAAAATGTTTCCAGGTGTGAGCATCATTAAAACATTTGAATTTATTTGCAGCCATGACACTTGAAAGTGAAACCTTCAATTTTTATAAATTTTGCGTGTGCGATATATTCAATCGAGCTTTCCCGGACTCCTCACATGAAAATTGACCTGACATTTTTTCCTTGTGTGAGCATCATTGCGACCTTTCATTTGAATCTATTTCCAGACATGACACTACAAACGGTCAATTTTTAGAAATTTTCAAATTTTGCGCGTGCGATATATTCAATAGAATTTTCCCGGACTCCTCAAGAAAATTTATCTGAAAATGTTTCCAGGTGTGCGCATCATTAAGACCTTTTATTTGAATTTATTTCCAGCCATGACACTTGAAATCTTCAATTTTTATAAATTTTGCGTGTGCGATATATTCAATCAAGCTTTCCCGGACTCTACAAGAAAATTTATCTGAAAATGTTTCCAGGTGCGAGCATCATTAAGACCTTTTATTTGAATTTATTTTCAGCCATGACACTTGAAACCTTCAATTTTTACAAGTTTTCAAATTTTGCGTGTGCGATATATTCAATCGAGCTTTCCCGGACTCCCCAAGAAAATTGATCTGAAAATGTTTCCAGGTGTGAGCATTATTAAGACCTTTAATTTGAATTTATTTCCAGACATGACACTTGAAACCGTCAATTTTTAGACATTTTCAAATTTTGCGTGTGCGATATATTCAATAGAATTTTCACGGACTCCACAAGAAAATTTATCTGAAAATTTTTTCAGGTGTGAGCATCATTAAGACCTTTTATTTGAATTTATTTCCAGCCATGGCACTTGAAACCTTTAATTTTTTACAAATTTTCAAATTTTTCGTGTTTGCGATATATTCAATCGAGTTTTCCCGGACTCCACAAGAAAATTGATCTGAAAATGTTTCCAGGTGTGAGCACCATTAAGACCTTTTATTTGAATTTATTTCCAGACATGACACTTGAAACCTTCAATTTTTATAAATTTTCAAATTTTGCGTGTGCGATATATTCAATAGAATTTTCCCGGACTCCACAAGAAAATTTATCTGAAAATTGTTCCAGGTGTGAGCATCATTAAAACATTTGAATTTATTTGCAGCCATGACACTTGAAAGTGAAACCTTCAATTTTTATAAATTTTGCGTGTGCGATATATTCAATCGAGCTTTCCCGGACTCCTCACATGAAAATTGACCTGACATTTTTTCCTTGTGTGAGTATCATTGCGGCGTTTCATTTAAATCTATTTCCAGACATGACACTTGAAACGGTCAATTTTTATAAATTTTCAAATTTTGCGTGTGCGATATATTCAATAGAATTTTCCCGGACTCCACAAGAAAATTTATCTGAAAATTTTTTCAGGTGTGAGCATCATTAAGACCTTTTATTTGAATTTATTTCCAGCCATGACACTTCAAACCTTCAATTTTTTACAAATTTTCAAATTTTGCGTGTGCGATATATTCAATCGAGTTTTCCCGGACTCCACAAGAAAATTGATCTGAAAATGTTTCCAGGTGTGAGCATTATTAAGACCTTTAATTTGAATTTACTTCCAGACATGACACTTGAAACCGTCAATTTTTATAAATTTTCAAATTTTGCGTGTGCGATATATTCAATAGAATTTTCCCGGACTCCAGAAGAAAATTTATCTGAAAATGTTTCCAGGTGTGAGCATCATTAAGACCTTTTATTTGAATTTATTTCCAGACATGACACTTGAAACCGTCAATTTTTATAAATTTTCAAATTTTGCGTGTGCGATATATTCAATAGAATTTTCCCGGACTCCAGAAGAAAATTTATCTGAAAATGTTTCCAGGTGTGAGCATCATTAAGAACTTTTTTTTTTTGTTTTCTTTTTTGTTTTTTTTTTTTTGTATTTATCCCTGCAATCTGTTCTGGGGCCTGTTCAAGACTCTCCCTGCTCTTTCGCGGTTTGCTTATTCCGTCCTTACTTTTACGCCAGTCAGCCAATCCGAGGACGTACGGCTATAGGACCGATTTAAGACCATCTGCACATTGCAAGCTCCATGCCAGCCTACACTGACATGGAAGATGGGTCGGCCCATGAGTTTTGCACTCCGACAGGGGGTCATAGATGTGTTATATTTCATCACAGATCGTAATCTGTGATGAAATTTCACTTTTGCATCCTGCCCCTATCGGGATTCGAACCCGGTACCTCCCGATCCAAATGCCAAAGCTTTAACCACTCTGCCATTTGCATTAAGACCTTTTATTTGAATTTATTTCCAGCCATGGCACTTAAAATTCAATTTTTATAAATTTTGATTGTGCGATATATTCAATCGAGCTTTCCCGGACTCCTCACATGAAAATTGACCTGAAATTTTTTCCTTGTGTGAGCATTATTAAGATTTTTTATTTAATTCTATTTCCAGATATGACACTTTAAAGGTGAATAGTTATAAATTTGCAAATTTTGCGTGTGTGATATATTAAATCACCGGTGGCAGAGTGGTCAGCATGCTTCCTCCAGCAACCGGTGGTCCCGGGTTCGTTTCCCGGTGGTGACAAGGAAAAATGTTCACGGCTAGTTTAGAATCAATGAATTAATCACTCATTATCCGAAATAAAAATATGATTATGAAACCTCATTTGAGGCGGCCAAATCTCTTTGATGGGATATAGTGCCAGAGAGAGAGAGAGAGAGAGAGAGAGAGAGAGAGAGAGAGAGAGAGAGAGAGAGAGAGAGAGAGAGAGAGAGAGAGAGAGAGAGAGAGAGAGAGAGAGAGAGAGAGATATTCAATCGAGTTTTCCGGACTCTCCACATGAAAATTGGCCTTATGTTTTTTAAATGATAATCATTAGAAGGCACTTTATTTAAAATATTTTTTTCAAACGTTTCCCGAAACAACCAATACAGCACTTAGAGAATTTTGGTTTGGTATATTAGTTTTACTTTTAATTGTCTCGAATGAAAAATTCCTATTTTAAATTTTTTGTTGGTTTTTAGGAAGAGCAAAATAAATTCCTAATATAAATAATCCGACATAAAAGTTTTATATGCATTATCGACATTTTTGGCTGGGTTTTCGATGGGCATGTTACCGACAAAAATCAGCTGTCATTTTTTTATTACTTTGAATCTGCATAATCGGCATTTTTTCGGCTGGAGTCTCCCAAATTTAATACGATGTTTCAGGCGCTCAACCGATAGTCATAAAATTTTTACCATATATAAGCTTCGAATCCAGAACCAATAATACGATATTTATGGAGAGGCTGGGCCCTGTGCCTAGCGGCCTCGGTAAATTTTTTTTCTAAAATTTCAATTTTATTCAAAAAAATTGCACGGGAATGAGTTTAGAAAAGAGATTATATGTTTAACCAAAACGAGCAACCTGTAATATTTTTGAAGGGGTCGGGCCTCTGGGTACTCCCATACATTCTTTCTCCAAAATTTCGATTTTTTTAAACTTTTTTTTGTTTAAATTAATCACAAAAAATTCCTTCAAGCCTATATCCATTTACTCGAATTTACACCCTAAGCATGAAGGTGGTTACTCAAATATTACATTGTCAGTTAATCAGAGCTACCTAGCAAGAAATTGTATGTAAGGATGTAATAGTCAGCGATTGGTAATGGAATCGCCTCTGTGCGAACAGAAGAGTATACTGTTGACTCTGAAATATCGATATTCGAAGAATGAGGCGAGTCCAAAAGTGTTTAATCGGTCATTTCATTAGCCTAACATAATTTGTATGTCAATCGATTTTATTTTGCGTTTCAATATCGTTCAATCAAAATCATGACAAAAGATTTTTTTAGTGCATGAGTCCCCCTTCCTAACGAGTTAAGTATGGTATACTGCGACAAATATCATGAGATATATGTCACTAAAGCCATCTAATGAAAAAACAATGGATTTCTTTTTCCTCAACCCATTATTTGTTCAGATAAACGAAAAGAGTCTATATTGAAAACGTAGAAGTCACATAGAAGCGGCCATTTCAAAAGAACCAATTTCTGCCAAAAATCACGGGGACCATCAATTTATGGGAAAAGCTTAAGTCCGCAATTTCAAACCGATCAGTCAATCCGTACGACAGACTCATAGAGAGCTTTTTCAAGAGCAAATTTTCGATCATCGCCGATGAAACTAACGGTACATCTGCAAAAATCTCAAGGTCAAAAATTCTTGTTAATTACCCGAAAAATTAAGGCTGATGGAAATTTTGATTAATCGCACTTTTGAATTTAGATGCACACGATCAGTTTACGAGGGTGTGAGATTTTTAGAGATAATTCATCTGGTGTTGTTTTTGATATCTTGCTACTCCGAATTTTGGAATCAATCGCAATAGTATTTTCAATTGCTTTACCACTAATAGTAGTTAGTAGTCATAAACGTTTTATATGATGCATATAGGGTGTATTTAGTTAAGACAGCGAAGATTTCATCAAGATCATTTATGACAATTATTTGTGAATTGCGTCTAACTGTTAAATCACAAACTAAATTTTATTCATCAACATAATTTCCTTCTAGAGCGATATAATCAGTCCAACGACGCTCTAATATTTCGATGCCTTTTTTGTAGAACGATTTATTTATTTGTGTCTTAAAATAAGCTTAAGTTACAAGGGCAAGTTGCTATCGAATTGTGACATGGTGCATTGTTTTGGTGAAAGAGCAATTTTTTCTTTTCCATTTGAGGTCGTTTTTCAGCGATTTCTTCCTTCTTTTTTCCTTTCTCAAGGTCACCGAATATTATTATATTATACCATATGTGGATTCAAAAATACAGGCACAATAATCTTTCAAGCCGACTGTTGTGCTTTTGGTCGCTACGGACGACGTTCAATCACCGGCCTCTCGCCATTCAGATGATTGCCGATTTGACTTCGGTATGTAGTGGTGGATCCACGTTTCACCCATTGTCGTATATCGCATAAAAAATTCTTTCTTTTGCGCTCAAACAGCTTCATACAGTAATCATCGACGCGTAATCGTTTTTGATCCATTTTGAGCAAACGCGGTACCCACTTCGAACACAGCTTTCTTGTGGACAACTGTTCGTGCAAAATATGACCAACACGTCATTATCTTTACAATTTTAGCTATCTCACGTAACTTCACTTTACGGTCATTTAAGAAATTTTCGTGGATTTTTTTATGTTTTCTGGAATCACAGTCTCATTTGGGCGTCCAGAGCGTGGCGCATCGCGTGAACGGACACCCGTGTGAAGTTTGTCCTAAATTTTGTTTTTTGAAATTTTAGGACAAAGCTAAGACAAACTTGACGGGTATTAGCCCAATGAGTGATACCATTTTAAAATCTGCATTAGAGTCGCAAATTTTTCTGATGGAGGGTCAAATTTCTTCAGTACATTCTTTTCCAGCTGGCGTTACTCAAACATGACCAAAAATTTTTGAAAAACAAAAAGACTTTGCAAAACTATTGTTTTTATTTGACAGAAGATAATGCAGCTTATAAAAATGATTTTATTGGAAAGGCACACTCTTCTAGATGCTACTGAAGTTAGCCGAAAACTTCAGCCGAAAAAATACCTGCATTATCGACATAATTTGTATCAGGTGGTAGTACAAAAATTCTGTTGATATTAGCTGAAAATTACATGTTATTGAAGTTATAGCAGTAAATTTTCACCGAAAAAGAATTTCATAGATCAATATCACACAATTCGAATGTTTAAAGGTAATATGAACTGGGTGAAATTAGACTAAATGGGTGAAATTAGCTGGATCCCGTATCTATAATTTGTCGTGTTAGCGGGCTATGATTTTGAGTTGTGCCACTAACAGTGAACACCTGTACCAAAAATCAGGCCATATTTTATGTAGCATCATAGTGAAATAAATTAAAATCTGGACGCATGTTTAGTGGTAATTTGAACTGGGTGAAGTTCGACTAATTCGAAAATAGCTGGATCCCGTATTTATAATTTGTCGTATTAGCGGGCTATGAATTTGAGTTGTGGCACTAACAGTAAACACCTGTGCCAAAAATCAGGCCATATTTTATGTAGCATCATAGTGAAATAAATTTTAATCTGGACGCATGTTTAGTGGTAATTTGAACTGGGTGAAGCTCGACTAATTCGAAAATAGCTGGATCCCGTATTTATAATTTGTCGTGTTAGCGGGCTATGAATTTGAGTTGTGGCACTAACAGTGAACACCTGTGACAAAAATCAGGCCATATTTTATGTAGCATCATAGTGAAATAAATTAAAATCTGGATGCATGTTCAGTTCCAAGTTCAGTGTACAATGTACAGTGCGTCCACCTTGCAACAAAGCGGCACCTATTTCAGATGAAGCCAATCAACTTTAATGCCAAAAGCAATGAAATTCAGAAAATTTTTCCAGTCCCTCCGGGAGCATTCACAAAGAAAATCCCACCAGTTCCATTTTTCACAGCTCCTATCAAAAGTCTTAAGCAGCCTTTTGTTGTTAATTCAATTGCGGAACATATGTATGAACTGCTTCGGCTAATGCTTTAGTGTCGTTTTGTTGTTCTCTTTGTAATTCGTGGCTGAATTATCGTGCATACAACGATTAGGTAATATCATGCTCAAATACGACAACACTTTATTCGCCAACACAGGTGTTCTATCATAATCAATGCCTCACTTTCATTTCTGCTTTCGTCCTTATATTTCACCTACAAATTGTTTGAATTCGAAGTGGAACATGTGGATATGATAATCGCGAAATATGTGCGGATTTGATGAGGTGATGAAGATATGACGGAATTTTTGAGCGTATTGTCCCAGTCTGAATCGTTATCGAGCAAATGTAAGAGTTAACATGGAAGATGGGTCGGTTGGACATGGAAGATGGGTCGACCCATGAGTTGAAACGACGTCAGACCACCAACATTCATCAACAACAGTCGAAGATAGCAACATAAATTGTTATTTAGATGCACAGTGTAGATGCGACCCATCTTGCTCCTCACAACTGTAGATCACCCATTGTCCGCTACTGATCGCCTACGATTCAATTGGTATCCGTCATTGCATGTGACATTGTCGACACTGTGGTTCCGCAACCAGGTCTCATGGATATCGCTTGAAACACTTGCCATCGATCATACAGAATGAGTCGTTGTTGAAAACTACGCAAGGTCCATGGATATATTCTTAGACTTCACTACACCCAATTTCTGATCAACAGCTTCATCCTGGATTTCGGTTGCAATCATAGAATCAATTTCAACCGATCTGATTTTTTAGACAAACAAAACGAAAATGTGCGAATGAAGCATACCAAATTTCTGCCATTCAACGTAGTACATTCAAAAATGATCTTGGCCAAAAAACGCTGCTTTATGATCAAATTCATCCAATAATTTTTAACTTCACTCAGTCCAAATTACCACTAAACATGCGTTCAGATTTTAATATATTTCACTATGATGCTACATAAAATATGGCCTGATTTTTGGCACAGGTGTTCACTGGTAGTGCCACAACTCAAATTCATAGCCCCCTAACACGACAAATTATAAATACGGGATCCAGCTATTTACGAATTAGTCTAACTTCATCCAGTCCAAATTACCACTAAACATGCGTCCAGATTTTAATTTATTTCACTATGATGCTACATAAAATATTGCCTGATTTTTGACACAGGTGTTCACAGTTAGTGCCACAACTCAAATTCATAGCCATCCATAGCCAAAAAAAGAGTGTTATACAAAAGAACTCTTGGTTTTTTTAAAATTAATTTTTTGGTGTACGCACGGCGCACCAAGCGATTCCACTAAAAAGAAAATAACTTTTGCAGCATCAACAATTCGAAAAAACTTCATTTGACCGTTTTATTCGAAATGAGCTCCCCTATCACCCTGACTCGTTTGATCTTCCAATTTTTTGACACCCTGTATAGTTAGTATAATAATAATTAAATTTCGAGTTATCGTATTTGTTCGTATTAATTGTATTGATATAAGTATTGACAGTACATAAAATTTCTTAATGTTAAAACCTGATGGAATAAGTTCGTGAATAAAATAAATAAATAAACGCACGCTAAAATTACAGTCAGGAAGATTACTACCTTATGTAATCGAATACTCTTAAAGTACTTCAAAAAATTATTTATTTTATATAAAAGCTCCACGATTTAATTTTTTCTTTATAAATTCTCATATAATTTCCAACAACATCAAAAGTTTCTTATAAAACAAAACATAAAAGTGATAAAATCACATAATCTCGTATTTCAAAAAATCTAAATGTTATCAAAGAACATTTCAAAGTGGAGCTTTACACAGGATTTATGTAGGAAGAAAATGTAATTATGCCATTTCGTTTGAGTATGTATATCATTCGTACGCACTTATCCGTGGAAACCCGTAATCTTATTTACAAAGTACAAAAACAAAACACTACGTAATAATATGTACATACATCTCTACAATCAGCAAAAGCTTCCTTCCAAATGACCTTGACAAAAGTTCTCTGCACCGCGCACCACGATAACTTTTCCATATCTTCTGCTTTTATTATCATCAAAATGCTTAAAAAAATTATTTCAATCATATTTTTGTTGCTGTATTTTTATGCATAACGTTTTATTTTTGTCGAAATAAAATTTTCCAATTTTCTCCCCAACAAAAAAAAAAAAAAAACAACAAAAAGTAACCAAAATAAAAATTGATTTTCTATGAAAATGTGTACAACTTTATTCAGCACAATATTTTTATAGTCAGCGATTTAATTTGTATTATGTTGGTTTTATTCTCTTTTAAACATATTTTTTTATACTTTTAATTCTCATTCTCTCTTTGTCATGTAAATGAAATAATAAAAAAACAATGTAACGAAAGAATACAAAAGAAAATAGTATTTTTATTTTTATGTTTTGGTTTCTTATTTTATTTTGGATATGTGTGTATTGTGCAAGAGAACGAAATATATAAAAGAGAATGAGTTTTATGTCGTTTATTTGGGCATTTTAGATTGTGATATTTTTGAGAAGTTTTATATTTTTATTTCGTTTTGAGAAATTTATAGAATTTATTCTTCAGTAGCTTGCGGGATATTGTAGCGTTTGGTAAAAAGTGTTTGTTCGGTAATTTAAATAACCGTGTCGTGTAATCATTATTTATAATAATTGGTTTTTAAATTCATTTTTTATTGTTTATAATAAATTAGCGCTTGTTTATAATTTTGTTGTCAAATTAAAAAAAAAAAATAATGTATTAATGTTATATTTATATTGATTTGTTTTATTGTTTGTTTCTTGCTTTCTTAAATAATATAATAAGCAAAATAAATAGGTGGAGTGGTTTATATGTAATAAAAAAATATTGTTGTTGTATATGAAGAGATATTAAGAAGTTTTTTTTTATTAGTTTATTAAAAAAAAAATATTGTCTTAAGACAAAAAAAAAATTTATAAAGTTTTTGTTATAAGAAAAATAAGTTAAATCGAACGAAAATGTTAAAAATTATTGATAAACTGAAAATAATGATATCAATACTAGTTTTGATTATTGGATATATATCAATAACACCTAATAATTGTGCTGAAGCAATAACCTTGGAGGAGAGAATAAGAAATGATTCGGATTTATCAGAGGTAAAGAATAATATTATATACAAAAATACCTGGCTAAATAACAAACAAAGATGATTGTGAATCATGTACACGAAAAGAGCATAAGAAACAAAAAAAAAATAACGTTTCGTAAGAAATGTTTGTAGAATACAAATTTTTTCTTGCTTACAGATCGATATTTAAGCTGGTTTGGTTATGTAAGCTTTTTCGCATACGATGCGGGAAAGCTCGGTTTTGCGGCTTACGCGTTTGCCAGTCGCTAAAAAGTGGCAATTTTCTTTCTTGTACTGTGCACGTCAGATTTTTTTTCTGATTGCGTAACAACTGCAGTTGCATTAAAACTATCGATTTGTGTTTTCTGTAAAACTAAACATTTTTTTTTATATATTTGTTTGTATGTGTATTTAAAAGTTTTACTGACCTATTATTTTATTACGTACAGTGAAAGTTTTGTTTGAAGCTTTTACCTGTAAGAGAAAGATTAAATTTTCTTTATCGATTTTTATCTATAATTAATAAATAGTTAGACCGGGACAGTCGGTGGTCTACACTATTTGAACCCTAAAATCAAATTATTATATTTTCAAGACTGGCGTGATTTAATGAATATCGATTTTGAATTAAATGAAAATACTGGGCACATATTACAAACAAACTATGTGTCGGAAAAAAGCTGCAGTAATTTTATGCTTATGTAACAACTTCAAGGAAAACATAATTTTTATTAAAGAAGTATATTTTCCAAATGAGAATTTTTTTATTAATGTTGTAATTAAGCTTGTTTGAAAAGGGCGCTGAAATTGATTTACGTCAAATTCAAAGCAAAGTGTTACGTAAGTTTTGATAGACAGTTATGTAACGATGAAAATACAAGATATACTTAGTTACTTTTATTTGGAAAATTTGTTATATAAACTGACATTTATTGAGCTGATTTTGTATTTTTTGGAAAAAACATGGTAACGAATTAACATTTTTCATGATTTATTTTACTACAAGTTCAATAAGCCTAATAAATTACATACTTATTTTATGGTATTTATCAAATTATTATGCTTCAACGGATTTTATGCAAAATTTTACGTGATAAGGGGGCTCCTGATAATTTTAATGAATAAACTTGTGATTAGAAAACTTTCGTAATTTATTAAAATTTGATCCGTTGTTCAATTTACTTAATCGATTTTAAAAATGTTAGAAAAAACTATGTCAGAGTGAACTGGTAAAAATGGTAGAATAAATTGCGGCTTATTATTAGGCGGGGTAGGGGGAATAATAATAAAATCTACTAAGTATGTTAAGCGAGTTTATTATTCTGGCTTTGTTCCAATATATGTACATTTACTTACATAGTTAAAAAATTCTTCGCTGCCAATAAATATAACTTTAATAATATTTTAACTTTGCTAAGTAAATCAATAAAGCTCAAATGACAATTTTACAAGTCGATTACCTAGGGTCTTCATTATGTAAATTTACTGATATTTTAGGTCATGGCAATAATTTTGTGAATGTGTTTTTGAGTAAGATATTCAAAGTTTTAACAGTTAAAGCAAACTTTAAGTTTAATACACTTATGTGCAAAAGTTTACATACAGGAACCTTTTTCTTATGAATGATGAAATTTTCAAGAAACAAAAATATTTTTAAATCCATTTTCAAACAATAATAAGAAACGTTAACATCATTAGTTCCGTGGCTTCAAAGCCTCGTACTGGAAGACATAGGAAGTTTGATAATGGAAGTTTGAATCTAGAAATATTGTGCGCAAAGTAAAGATTGATCCTAAAATTTCGGCGAATTAAAAATTAAAACAAGTAAATATTAACACTGGGAAAACTTGTCATCGTACTAAAATTACGAGAATGCTACACAGAGCTGGTTATAGAAGTCGTATTGCTAGAAGAAAGCCATTCATAAATAATATAAATGCAATGAAAAGACTAATATTTGCTAAAAATTACGTAAAGTATAGTGAAATTTTTTGGAACTCAGTGATAGTGTCTTGATAGTCGAATACGGGTTTGGAGGACACCAAATAGTGAGCTGATGTGGAGCTGCGTTTATTGAGACGACGATGAATAGATTTGGTTATCTCAACATTCTGAAAAACAATTTACGAAATAGTGCACAAAAATTGAGCCGGGTAGGGTCGTTTATCTTTCAACAAGACGACGACCCGACCTGGGTCATGGTGACAGGACTGAGCTCTCCATCCACCATTTCCCACCCCCATTCCAACGGAACTAAGGTCTCTTCTTGACCTTGTGAACCATACCAAGCCTGTACTTGGAAATAGACACGCTTAATATGCTCGGTTAACGCATTGGCAGTCGGGATTATGCAATTTCCGCCCAGAATGACCCCTGGATACCCCTGCAGAGCCGTCCCGCGAGCGCCCCGGGTAATTCCAATGCCAGAATTTAATTCTGGGATTCCGCCGGAAACCCCCGAGTAACGAGTTTGAAGCGATTTTCATTTCGCCCCCAATTCGCCCCGCGCGCACCCCCACAGAGCCACTCCCGTACACCTCCGGGTAATTCTAATGCCAGAATCGAGTTCAGCAGCGCCGAAAACCCCCGAGTAACGATTTCCGAGCGATTTTTCCGAGTTTCCAGTCGGTCCTGTAATGGTACAAGTAACGATGCAATTGGAAAATGAATTTTCCGGTCCAGAAGGCATTTTTCAAAAAATGGCTAAACCAGACGATATAGACAATTTTCCTGGGGCCTTCTTGAACACAATGCAGAAAAAAGCATCTCGATATCTGCTGTCCCTAAAAATTTCCGCTATTCCAATCGATTTTGATCTAAATGCCCTGGACTATAAATTTATGATATTTATGAAGCATCGTATTAGAGTAGAAGGGTTGGAGCCATGTCAGTTACATATGATTCTTAACCTATACAACGAGTCACAGAGATAAAACACCTAGGTCTAACAACCGATAGTAAATTGAAGTCGACACAGCATATTGATAGCATAAAGAAATCAATCACGCCTTATATTTTTGCAATCAAGAGATCGATAGAATTGGTTAACCGCTTAATCCTGCAATTCGCGCGCGCGATCTTATAAATGTACGGGAAATTCTGACGCTAACCCAGATGAAATAATTGTGGCAAAAGCTGAACTCGTAAAAGTGATAGGGATAAAATAAAAATAAAATTTGTATGAGGAGTTTGATAACAGCGGAGTTAAACTGATTGAACATTGGTTCTCAAAAAGTTATATTGGGGAAGACAATTGTTCATCCAAATATAGTCCACAATTCTGTTCTATTGCAGATGTCGATCTGAGTTCAAAAATCTTTCCACGCACCTAAAACAGTGTCGAAGCGTGGCACCGGTATCATAAAGTTGTAGTAGGGCAACGGTATGTTGGAGTAGATAAAATTATTGAAAATATAGCGAAAGAACTTATTGTGGCAAAGGTTCAAATTAATAAGATGAAACCCGGAGAAAGCCTTTCAAAGAAAAGAAAACAAAATCTAAAATAAAACGGAACATTAGTAGTTAGAAAGAATCAGTAAAACTGATTTTTTAAAAAGAATTGCCCATAATATTATTATTTTTTATATGCCTACATTTTATTTGGTTTTACTTTTTCAATTCTCACGAAGGTGGGATCTCCTGTATAGTGTAGAAATCCATTCCGAGAAAAGCCTGATAGTACATAAAATGCAGTACGCTAGAGAAAACAATAGCAAAAAGACAACTAAGGGGCTTTCGGTATTTCTTAGAATTAATCACGGTTGCACCCGGGATTCTGTGGTCTTTTTATTTAGTTTTTTAATTTATTTGTAACAACAACACCAATAAGTGTTTAGTGTCTTATAACATGTGTTAATTAATTAAATTAAAATTTCTATTACTTGCCACTAAAATTTTCTAACCTCCAATTTTATTTGTAATAATAACAAACACTTACAATTATTAACACATACTTATTAACACATACCATATTATTTTATTTATACTTATACTACTACTTTTATTTATAACGCGGTATGAAAAAAAACTTTAAAAACATAGAAAAATGGGTAATGGAAACAAAATTGAATTTACTTGTACGCTGTCTTGCTTGTATGCTGTCTTGACTCAAACATTCTTAACCAAAAGAGAAAATTGTTCCAATAATTTAATTCTGCAAATTGCCCGAACTAATTTTAAAAATGGAGGGGTGATTACGTTGTGGCCAACAACCGGCCTTCTTTGACCACACCACATCACACATGAGTACATCACATTTCGTTTCTAAAGCGAGAAACGAAACCTACCCGATTTTGATAAAAACTGTCTTATAAATCAGAAATCATTATTCCCGCAAAAATTTCTGAATGCCAACAAGATCAAGCCTGACTGTAAATTTAAAATCTTTAAATATTATTTGAATCTTTTAAATCTTTGTCGTTTTCTGTAAATGCTATAATTTTTAACATCAATGCAAAAATTTGAATAGCTCGTACGGCAGCTGCCAGTTTCAAGCTTTAGGATGAAATTTCATTTTAAATAATTAATCATCCTGGACTTTAGAGATGCCGAATTTTGGTTTTATAAAAAGTAAATTTTTACTTCATTTCCGGTAAAATTTAAAAGAATTTTGTATGAAATTTAATTTTTTATTTTTTTGATTTTATTCGTGTTTTTCGTAAATGTTAAATACTTGTCAAAATAAATGAAAAATTAGAAAAGCTTCTAAGAATACGCCACTTCCGGTGGATAATTTCGGCCAAACATCATTGACATCTCGAAATTTGTGGAAAAAGCATAAATGTGAAATTTTTTATTAATAAGTCTATCCGTCTGGAGGTGATTTTTTGTTGGAAAACTGTATTTTATCAAAAATCATTTTCCGCGTAAATTTTGAAAAAATGATCTGAACCATTATTGTTACAAATTTAATTTAGAATCGTTTATTTGAGATTTTTTCGGATTTTCGGACAAAATATCATTTTTAATGGCATCCACACAATGTTTACGACTTTTCTAGTCGTAGAAAGCCAAGACGTCATTTACTCACAATATTTCTGCAAAAAGTAGAAAAATGCACTCCCCCATTTTTAACCCCTTGGTCCTGGGGCCCAATTTTGGTCGAAAAACCGGGATAAAATTTATGAGTTTTACCTTTGTTTCACATACGTACTAGATGTAAATATTGAATATTGCTGCTGTTTGTATGAAACAATTATATGATTAAATGTTTTAGGTCTAGTAGGTAAGTGAAACAACTGTAATTCTCATGATTTTTATTCCCAATTTTTGACCAAAATTCGGCCCCTGGTGTAAAACTACACAAAGTCGTACAAATCTCAAATAAATGAATATCACGGACGATTTTAAATAACTTCTTATTTATATGTGTTGGCTTAGTACACATGCATAGTGAGAATTACCAGAATTTTCTGATTTGATGATATAATTCGCCAAATCGATCGACCAATCGATCGTGCCCTGCCATTAAAAATGAAATTTTGTCCGAAAAGCCAAAAAAAATTTAAAATCAATTAATATCACGGACGAAACAACTTCTTTAGAATCGTTTAGTTCATAATCATTTTTCTCATATATGATATACTTTTCAAAATATTTGCAAAAAACGTTAAAGCTCCTATGTAAGCTTCCACTTCTGGTTCAGTCAAGCATCACTAGGACCTCCCAATCCTGTCTGGGCTGTACAGAGCTTGAATTATCATTGAAATTTTTTTTGTTTTCCGCAAAAATTTTTTAAAAGCGACGTTGATCGATATTCTTGCAAATTAATTTAGAAGTTGGGCAAATATTTTTTATTAAAATCATAGGTGTAGAATTTACCCTTCAGCTTTATCGGCTAATATTTTAAAATGGCAGTTAGGGTTGTATATGATATATAATTTGAAAATCAGTTTAATTCTGCGTACAACGGTATGTGACTTTTAAAAATGTATGTCACAAATTGACAGATGGGGTGTTTGAGCTTTCTCGCAAAATTAAATATTTTGGTAAATATTTGAGGTGTTTCGTTTTCAATGGAACACTCTGTAAAAAGAAATAATACTATATGTACTTAAATATTAATTATAAATGTAAATATTTAACATTTTTAATTAAATGCAATTAACTTATGGTATAGCAAGAGTACCGAAAAGTACAGTCGTAATGACAATGTCATCAATTTTTGTTTGCAACATTAAGCGTTGGCAAATCCTATTTGGTATGCAATTTGTATAAACAATTTTTACTATTAGTGAATTTAGCTAAATTATTTCTCGACCTTAAAGTCTTTATTCAGTATTTTATATACAATTATATTCTACCTAGTCTTAAGGCTAATAGACAATTTTATAATCTTACCTGAATTACTATGATCGATGTTCCACATTTGCTTTTGTTGTGCGAACCGTATATGAATGATTATTTTGAATTAACCTCCACTAACTCTAATGGTTTTACTTTTTTATGTCTTCTAATTAGTAAGTTAATTAGTTTCTCCATTCTTTATTTTGAAGTCGTTGGGTAATTTCTATGTTACGCTTCTTGGTACGTCGACGTAACATACCCAAACAGGCTTAAACATTTATTTATAGCGCAGTGGTTTGTTATAGATATATGAAGTGGAAGTACCAATACATTTCTGTACTTTAATTTCAATACTTTACTTTTCCTTTTGACATGAGGGAATCTCATGCGAAGCGTAGTATTGCAGGATATTTGACATTATCAAATCTTCTTTCTCTAATCGAGCTTTACCGCTCATCCACTTCTACCACTCCACCATCAATTACTAAAAGCAGATTTTTTGTTATATCATTTGTAATATTGAGTGCAGCCAATGCATAATAATCCGTTTCCGAGGTGAGCAGCTAATTAAACCTTCCAACGGTTATCATAGCAAGATTTACCGCATCGCATTTACGAAATTAACCAATCGCAAAATATTTATAATTAACTTCGTGGTTTATTTCATATCATAACGTGGCAATTAAGCCAGCTTTTCAAACACCTTTATCCATAATATATTTGTTGCACTTAATGACTCTGAATTTGATTAGTGGTTAATTTATAACTTTCTTATTTAAATAATCAGTTTTTGCAAATTTAGCGTCATTCTACATAACAAATATAACAAACTGATGTTGTAAACCGAGATAAGAACCAGCCTAATCTTACTAAAATCTCAGCCCTCCCTATTTACAGTAAATAAGATTTTCTTAGTTTCTGCACCTGGAGCGTCAGAGAGAAAACATAGGTTGCACATGATCTTTTGGTAACTTTGAAGCTTTGATCGAAGTCCACAAACAGATTTCAAAAATAAACATATTAACCAATAGGTGGTAATATTATTAAAGAAATCAATTACTATAATTCTAGTTATTGGCTTTTAAATTAACAATTAAAACCTAGGTTATGATCCAAGATTTTGAATTGGCTCAAATGTTTGTGGCTTATGTATGGATTATGTGCTTTCCTCCTTGTGTCTATACAAGTCGTTGTGTCTTGTAAAAATCCCTATGGCCGTTCTTAACTGAAGTTAGGACTTTGGAGGGACTTCGTTCACTTTTAATTGGGCGGGGGTTCTCTCCGAATTCGTATCGAAGCTTAAAGAAGATATAGCATAATCAAGATTTACCTCCTTCTTCAGCGAATCGTTTATCGTCGAATGTTCTGTCCGGAAACATTTCCACTGACCTACTAGTGAGAGATGCGTAGTCGTATTTTCTCCTCACGGCCTACCGAAAACCACAACCGGAATGCGTTATTATTTTCATATATGTGTGTTAAGGGCTGATTTCCATACACCTCCATAGAGCCAATTCTTCTATGAAATTTTACTGTTTACTCATTAACTATTAAAGATACACTAATCAGTATCGAGAAATGCCATTAAGAAGTGTCCTTTTAACTTTGTGGGATTGTGTGTGTAAAGCGGTCTTAATCTTCATAGAACCCCCGTTGTAATATGTACGTAGCATCGACCCAGTTACTAGGCCTGACTCTAGCTCGAAAATATACATTCCGCGGGGAAATTCATTAGTTACCACTTTAAATTAGACCCCGTCTCCCTCCTTGTAAATGGGGCGGGGATAATATTTGTAATCATAAATAAGAACCTCTATTTTTAATTACACATGCGCACTATAGGTACAGTTAAAAGTTCAGGGGATTTGTCTGAAACATTTTTTCGATTCGTCGTAATCGACGAAATTTCTTTTTTTTTCAATTTCTCTTCTGGGAACCTATGCATACGAACCTGCAATAGGGTTTATGTAAATACTCGAAATTGCACAAACTATAATTTCGCGAATAGTTAGGAACTTTTACCTTTGAAAATGTAAATCGCTTATGAATAAACTATTTTTAGCGTGGCCCAGGAACAATGTCGCAGTAGTAGTTTTTTGTTTCCTTCAGGGTGATTAATGTGAGTGTCTTCGCATCTCACGTCTCAGGATGCATGATTCACATGAGTTGCCTCATCATTTTGGAATTAAATAAATTGCTCAAAATGATTGCTTTTAACTTATTAAGCCTCTTTTCAAATGACTGTACACAACTCAGAAGAGTGTCTACTAATCAGAAATGTTTATGCTCAATTTACACGTCTCAGTGGAGTTTTGAAAATTCAGTTTATTTTATGGGTCTATCTCAAACCCAATTTTGGGAATTAACACCATAAACATCTTGTTGTAAAGACGCATTATATCGATGTGATTTCGATGTGTGAATTTAGGGTAAAATTCTAGAACCGATTCTTCGGTTTTATTTTCCTCAAAAATCGGAAACCGGGTTTAAAGTCGGTTTTTTTAAAAGTAAAATATATTAACTTTGTATACTAAACTTTTACCAGAACTTAAGAAACAACAATTCAAACAAAATGTATTCAAGTTTTTCAAGTGTTAATTTAAAATGTACTAAAAATAATTCAATCAAAAAACAAAACAAAACGAAACAGAAATATTGTTTTAATAGTTTAAAAATAAAATCCGAATTATAAAAAAAAATTATTTATTTTTCTGTTCCAGAAAATTTGATCTCATTACACATGACATGATTATTGTGTCCATCAGCTAGACGTGACCGAATTTTTGTGCATATATTCCCTGACGGCGAAAACGCTCTTTCTACTTCCATGCTTATCGGTGAAATCGACAAAATAAAATTGTACAATCTCTCGAGTTCTGGGTCTCTGACCTCATCCGGTTTAAACTGGGTTAACTCCCGGCGAACCTTAGACTAGGAGCATTTTGGTTTTCTTTCTGGGGGTTGAACCGTTAATTGATTCTCAATAGCTTTTTGTAATAAATCCTTTATTACATCTGCTGTAGGTGGTTCATATATTTTTTTCATCCGTTGAGATATTTCATCTTTCATTTCGATAATATAGTCATCTCTTACCAAAATTTGTTCATTAATTGATTTGCTAGACATTCTTTCTAGGATTTTAATAAATTAGTTTAAGAATCGATGCTTTTGGAAGTTTCCGAAAAATATCAGCATAAAATCGGCTCGTCTCTCCTTAATCCGATAGCTCCATTTTAATATCACGTGCCAGCTGCTCACTGCTTTTCTCCAGATGTGAGAGTATAAAGTTGAAGGTTGCATCGGCAGACAGGAAGGCTTGTGTCTCGCCGGCAAAGTGACTCGACTCCCAATTTTACTTCTTTTTTCAGCTGGCATAATGCGAAATCAATCTCTATAATGCGAATCAATCCAAGGCTTCAAAACTGTTGTTTATCTTTCGCAGTCATGCGTGATATAACCGCTGCGATGAAGGACTCGTCACTTTTATTAAGAAAATATCCTGTAATTTTCTTTTTAGAAGAAGAAGAGATTTCGGTTGATTGTGTAGACAAATTTTTGAACGTTCAACCGCTTTGCAATACGAGAATGAAAAATCTTATTTCTTTTTATTTTAACATATTTGTATTTCAACACCCAACTTACACAAACACGTTTTTTTTATTTTAAAAAATATTCTTTCATCAAAAAAGAACAAAACTAAGACAAAATTTGACAGACATTTGGTGGATAAATCAGAAATAGAATAGAATCGTGGATTTACCTATTTATCCAGTCACACTCGTCAAAATAAGAAAAACGAAAAAAAAAAAAATAGAATAATCGGCTTACAAAATGATCAAAAAATTAATAGAAGATTTTGATTTAAAAAACTCATTAAACAATTTCAGAATAAAAATAATGTAGAGTTTTTGTTGAATTAATAAAACTTGGTTTTCGGTGATGTAAAATAGCAAAACAACTGGTACTACGATTACCGGAAAAACCGGTTTGCAATCACTAGATGGTACCAACCAACACACTGCAGTTTCATTATTTTCTTCAGTGACTGTTGCTCGACTGGTCTTCGGTTAAACACTTCCATCAGTAATAAATTGTTTCAGTGTACGTTAAAATGAAGCACGTGATCAATTTATATCCGGAAAACGCTGAACGTAGAGAATGGCAGCATTAGTAAGACGCGTGTCAGCTTCTTAGTAAGCCAAACACTAAAACCATTAAAATTTTCTCTTGTATAGTTAAATACTCCATTCTGTGGCCCTATTCTGGTTTTCCCCGGGAATAGGGAATTGGGAATTAGTGACGTATTTCTAGCAGTTGGGAATTATTTATTCCCCAAAGTGTATTCTGGCGCTTGGGAATTTTTTTTATTGGGAAAAAATAATTCCATTTTATAGCAGTTTTGACGTTAATTTTTCCCAATTATTTTTTTAGGGAATTGTAATTCGTACTTTTTCGAATTTCTAAACATTATTTATTGTAATAAATATATTTTGAAAAATAAATTAAACTTGTATTAAGGTCGCAACATGCGTTTTACTTTATAAAAAAGAAAATAAAAAATTTTTCCCCCAAAAATTATTCCCAGTCTACCAGAATATACATTTGGGAACAGGGAATAAATATTTGGGAATCATTGCAATTTGTAATTACAGCAAAATATTTCCCCAATTCCCTATTCCCTGGGAAAGCCAGAATAGGGCCACTGGTGTAGTGACTAGAAATCAAATTTTGGTTTAACATTTAAAAATTTAGAAAATAATTCTTCAGAGTTTTTTGAAGTTATCCTTTGTTAAATTAAAGTCAAGTAGGTCATCGATGATGTCGAATGATTTAGAAAACCTATTAATGGGGTTGTTTTCTTCATAGATTGTGTAATGGTATTCTAGTGCTAAACTAGCCATGGCTCAGGAATCTTGAAAATTTGAAGATATCCCTTTCTTCCGCTTCAGTCTTATGCAATCCTGATTGGAGTCGGCCATTCCTCATTCAGTGCGATGCATCCACGACTGGTGTGAGAGCTGTTCTCTTTCTAAGGTCAACCGGCGCGAAGAGTGCCCTGTTGTCTTTATTTCTCAGAAACTTAATGCA
This sequence comes from Nephrotoma flavescens, assembly GCA_932526605.1. Taxonomy (NCBI): domain Eukaryota; kingdom Metazoa; phylum Arthropoda; class Insecta; order Diptera; family Tipulidae; genus Nephrotoma; species Nephrotoma flavescens. The sequence continues at coordinate 68,962,202 of OW052220.1, read as the reverse complement.
GCGCAGCGTAACTACAGCATCACCGAGTTCGAATGTTACGCCGCTGTATTAAGTGTTGAGAAGTTTAAACAATACGTAGAAGGCTATTCTTTTACCATTCTGAAGTGGTTGATGGGACAGAGAGAACTTAATGGGCGTCTCGTTCGCTGGAGCTTTGAACTCCAAGGTTTCAATTTTTGATTGAATACCGAAAAGGCAAAATATCGTAGGCTTTTACACTGAATGAATGTAATGTTGATTTTACCTTACCTCTTGATAACTCCTTTCTTAAATCCTGATTTTCTGTTGCTAATTAACCGAATCCAGTCTAAGCCGCATATCAAATCCAATCCCCAAGTTCGGAATGGTAAATATTTATCTGCCTTAATCCGGTGTCTGACTTATCAAATGATATTCCGTCCTGGAAATTATATATTCCTAATTCACTAATTCCTATCTTGTTGGAAAAAGCTCATGCACCACCTAATGCTGCTCATTTAGGAGTTTGAAAAACCTTGGAGGTTCTGCGACGATATTATCATTGGCCAAAAATCTCGCATAAATTTATAACAAATTGCGATATATGTAAAACTACTAAAGCAACCAATGATTCTATCCGGCCACCAATGGGGAATTACACGGAAGTAGAAAGAAATTTTCAACGTCTATATTATGGGTTATTTTCCGTGATCCAAATTCGGAAATTGCTACCGTTTTGTCGTTCTAGATCATCTTAGTCGTTTTGTGCTACTAACCAATGCGCGATGTAACTAGTAACAATGTTGTCAAATTTCTGGAGAGACGAATGCTGAATATTTTTTCTGTTCCCGAACAAATTTTGAGTGACAATGTCAAACAGTTTACGTCTAAAGTCTTTCGCGAATTCTTACAAAAGCATAGCATTAGGCAAATACCAACCCTGAAGTATTCACCACAAGCAAATGCTTCGGAGCGAGTAACTCGAAGTATCCTCTCAGCTGTTTATTCGTATATTCGTGAACGCCATACAACTAGGATTTACATATCCATACTATTGCTTGCGCACTCAGAAATGTAATCCATGAAAGCACGGAACGAACGCCATACTTTTTAGTTTTCGGACAACACTATGAATCACACGGCTCTCACTATAGCTTGTTCCGAGAGTTAAATAATTTTAGAGGATAATTTAGAGGATAATGAAACACTTTCGAATCTACGCAAAGCGCATGCTAACATGCAAATATTTATAATCTTAGAAGCCGAAGTCGTATATTTACCGCTGGACAACAAGTTTTCGTGCGCGACTTTTGCCAAAGCAGTGCCCCACAAAAATTCTCAGCAAAACTCAGGAACCAGTTGGTAACGTCGCGTTTAAGCTCGTCGATGAAAACGGAACCCATTTCGGAACATACCATATGAAGGATATAAAGGCATAACTGTTTCAATTTACATGCATTTTTATTTTTACCTTTGTAATGAATTTAGCACTATATCATTATTTCAATTCAAACACCTCGTGCGTCGTCTTAAGTACTACAGGTATTTTATGCCTATTCTAATGCCCGGCATTGGGACATCTCATGGGATGTGGGTCGTCCCCACAAATTGTACTGACGTACAATGATATAACGCTAGTTTTCCTTGCCGTCACTTTTTTAAACCAACACAGCCAACGCGTTAAATGCAATGCTAATTCTTACACTCTCATTCATTGATGTTGTATTGTTTGTCGTATTGTAGTAGTATTATGTAGTAGTATAAGTACAAACGATATGTGTTTTTCGCTGGTATATGATAATGGATGAAGCTTGGATCCACCACTATACTCCGGAATCAAATCGGCAATCAACTGAGTCGGCTGCAGCCGGTGAAACATATCCGAAGCAACCAAACCAGCAATTGATGGCCGGTAATGTTTTGGGCTCCGTATTTTGGAATGCGCAAAGTATTTTATTCGTCGATGGTCTTGAGAAAGGAATGACCATCAACAGCGAATATTGCATGGCATTATTGGTGCATTTGAAGGAAGAGGTTGCGAAAAAAAAAATCCCAAAAGAAAAGGAAAAAGCGCTTTTTCACCAAGTCAATGGGTCACAGTCGTTGGCTACGATTTTAAAAATTGCATGAATTGAAGTTGCTTCCCCATTCACCGTATTTTTCAAATCTGGCTCCCAGCGACAACTGCCTGTTCAGGAAATAACATTTTGGCGAAATAAACGAATATTTTGTGGCCAAAAATATTCGTTTGTTAACCCAATTCTCCCGTCTTGATGAATAACGCCTTTATTTCATATTCCAATCCAATTCCCAATCACTGTCGAAGGAATACTTGTTGCGGTAACATCGGTACATTTTAAGAATAATAATTATGGACTCCAACCCGATTCGAGCTCGTGACTTTTGGAATGATAACACGTTGTGGTGTATACCTTAATAACTCTACCACCAAGTGTTACATCTGTGTAGAGTAGAATTCGTAACAATATGTTTACCAAATTTTGAATTGTGATGCTTAATTTTGATTGTTTATTTCTAATAATTTTTTTGAACCACTTGTTTGTTTCTTTTTTTTGTTTGTGTACCTACACTCATTGTTAAGTCGTCTATCTACACTTTTTTGCGTCACTTCTGTTAACAATTCGTAAATTAAATTTGTTGTTAAAGTGACGTAAACACGTAATATGTTAACTAATAATTACCAAAACCGCTAGTATTTCTAAGGGTTAGACTAATCTGTCAAATCACCAGTTATAACTAGAACGAATTGTCTCGTACACTGTGCACAAACTATTTATTTATATTACTTCACACCCACTATACAATTTCCACCAATTACTCATCATTTGCATTTATTTATTTATTTTAATTCACAGCTCTAAGAAACACTAAACACAGTTTAAGGCCAATGCTATTTATAATAATCATATATAAAGTCTGCAATAATTTTGATCAAATTATGTAATTGTCTCAACATTTATAATACGTATTTTGAATGAACGTAATGTAACACGATAAAATTAATAATTGCAAGGTTTAAGAAAATCTCAAATTTAATACACACGCGATATACGTGCGTCTATCATATCAAAGTCTTATTTAAATATTTCCGCTCAATTTCTAAGTTTTTACGCAATCTCTTTACTCTGTAAAACTGCGATTGATTAAATTTTGTCAATAATTACGTGATTATATTTCTCTAGTGTAAGTACTGCGGTAGTTTGCAATTATGGGCGAGACAACAAACTGCAATCGTGTCAAAATTTAAATATTTTTTTTTAATAACTATACTTTTTAATCAGTAATGCACGAACAATTTTGATTACGTCATTGCTGCAGTTGTAATTTTTTATGAAATATGTATGTACGTACATTGATATTGATTTGACAACCACCAACTTATTAAAACAAACGATATACATAATTTAATGCATGTAACATTTGTATATACATAATAATAGCAAACGACATTTCTTATGTTGTCGTGTTTCGATCGAAATGTTATGTTTTAATAAATTCTTGTAAATTAATAATGAATTTTACAGGGTGGCTAAATAATCGAGTTTGAATTTCTATTTTTGTTACTCCATTACGGCGAAACTCTACACTCATCAAAAAAATTAAAGGGACATATATGTTTTTGAAAATAAAGTTTTTTGAACACTTGCGACTAGATAATATTTTAATAGCTAGTTTGCTTTGGAACTATTAAATATGTTTTGTATCCTTGAATTTTCTCTGAGAGGTACATTTATAAATTTCAAATTCATTCACAAGATTTCTATTTCTAATTTTTAAATTAAAAGACTTTTGGAAAATAGAGGTTTTCATTATTGATTATCAAGCGTTAATTGTGGGCTCAAAATTACGTGAATGCTTCGGTCTCTAAAGCATACTCATTTGAACAAGGTTTTTCACTACTGACGCACGACCTCCTCAATTGGTTTGCGGTTAAGCAGCAATGAGGTTGGATTAGACTTAATTTTTCATTGTTTTTTTTGTATCTCGCCAAATGGCTTAGAGCGAAGTTTAACGTCCAACATATACAAATATTGAAAGTAGCAGATTTAAGGGATTAGAAACCCGGCTCCTGCCTTTTGATTATAGAAGATTATTTGGTTAAAACTCTTATAAGATGCACTTATTGCAGTGCTCAGTGATGCAATAGAAATGGTCACATGTTAATTTAATGAAGACTATCATAATTTATGTCATGATCGTGATCAAATTCTATCAATCAATTTTTGGTGGTTTATTTAAAATGTTCGAAATTCTACAGCCTGAAAAAGGTTGGCGGCCGTCAAAGTGACCGACTGGTTAAGGTATTACAGGAAACTGAAATAAAGTTGAGAGTGAAATTAAAAAAAAAAAATCAATTCGGCAGTTTACATTTTCAACTGAGTTAGAGTCTTATGCCACGTTATCTCGCGAACTAAAACATATCTCTGAAATTAGACTACACTTGCATATAGCTGATTTCAACTTGCCTCCTTTGAGCGGGTAAACACGACGTTAAATTTTAATTATAGACTCGAAAAGTAAAAACGGAAGGAACTTCAGGAACTTTTCTATTATAAGTTTTTTAAGGCGCTTTTTGACAACCATAATTACAAAAAAGTTTACTTACATTCATAGAACTAACGAAGAAGTACAGAATTAACTAGAGGCTGCAAATTCCCGACAAATTATAAATTCCGGAAATCGGGATTGCAATTTTTTCTATCCCGGGAATTCACGGGATCTCGGGAAAATAAATTTTCAAATATATTTCAATTAATTTCTCATATATGTATCTCTAAAAATAACTGAAACAACTTAATAAACATTTTAAAACACAATCACATTTGCAAAAGACAAACTAATTGATGCTTCCAATTCTTCAGGTAAATCATACGAAGTTTCCTCAGGTAAAGGTTGAACTTGAAATCGATTCAATCCACAATCTAAATCAACAAGGTCCGACTTCGATAAGCTGTCACCGCCAAAGTCATCATCTTTAAAAAGGTTAGCAGAGATTTTTCTTGCTATAGTTTATATGGTATACTATTACGTCTTGGTGATATTGGCAAATTTTGGTGTCGGAATGGTTCTAAATTTTTCGGACTTTGTGATAATAACATCAATGAGACTAGCTCTTTGTTCTGACGCTCAGTTATTCGTTTTTTAGGGAATTCGAAAACTTTTCTTATAATGCGTGGTTTTGTCTTTCCAAAGTTTTAAAATAAACCAAAAAAATGCTATTCGATGATATTCCACCTTGTTTTGCAGACCAATGACAAATTAAGTTCTTGCCCATGCTGAGTTTTGACGTAATTTTGTAATAAGTATTGAGTTTCGAGTCGGGGATGATTTAAAAAGTTTTACAATTTTCTGAATAGTTTCTAAGGCCGAATAGTTTCCTGTAAGGTTATTACAGTCAGAATGTATTCCATTCTACGATTATGTACCAATATTTATTAAACTTTTCGTTGTCTGACTCTGACTCTGATATTTCTGAATTAACTGTGCCACTATGATTACTTACATCATTTAAGCTATCAGCACCATCTTCACTTTTCAGGGTTTTCCAATAAGATTTTTCATTTTGAATACCCTGCTATTTGGGCAGCTGTCAATTTTCAAGCTGTCATCTTTTGACATTTGACAAGTATAAACTTCGGCAATTACTGAAAATGGTACGATACACGCTTCAACAGCGCATTGAAATTGTTAAAATGCACAACAAAAATGGTGAAAATTTTGCAGTCACAGTTCGCAAAACTAAAGGACTTTTGGGTCGGCCGGCTATAGTGAAACTGGTGAAAAAATTTTATTTGTTGGGACAAGTTAGTGATGTGAAGAATCGGACTTTCTATTAATTTGGAGATGTTGGTCCTTCTCGGTTTACTGGAAGTGTCAGCTTTCATAGGAGCTTTTTCGTCGAAAGTTTAAGCGGAAATGACGATTTTAAACAAAAACCGTTTTTCAACAAACATTCGGTCCCTGTATAGCCCAGGACTGATTGGACGGGATAAAACTTCAAAGTTTTGGCCGAAATCGGTCCACCGGAAGTGACAGCTTCAATTGAAGCTTTTTTTGTTTTTCGGATATATTTTGAAAAGAATACTTATCATTTACAAGAAAACCGGTTATGAACTAACAGATTTTAAATTAATTTTGCAACAATAACTATATTGTCTAAAAACTGTTTTTCATACGGATTGATTGATAGTTAAAGAATTAGTTCAGATCATATTTTAAATTTTACTGGAAATAACGAGTTTTGACAAAAAAAATTATTTCACCAAAATTCGGCATCTCTACAGACCAGGCGGAGATAAAATTTCATACTAAAGCTTATTCCATAAATTGGGAGAGCTATGCGAAATGTGGTGGACATCTGCACCAGATGTGGCAGCTTCGGTAGGAGCTTTTATAAAAATAAAATTATAAGTTTTAACAAGGGTTGACCTTGTTGGTTTTCTGAAATTTAAGGCAAGAATAATCATTTTTAATTATACAAGAAAACCATAAGTCCGGTAGGTTCAATTTCTCACTTTAGAAAGTAAGTGTGATGTATTCGAGATCTATGTACATTTGTCGTAAAAGAAAGTCAACAATTACACCCACCATTTATTTGTCATTTTATTTGCTTTTGGTGCTGAAAGTATTTTAGATGACCAACCAGCTTCATGGAGGTCATTTTTTGGCTTTTGAAATGAAATTTATCTTCGGATGTGATTTATTCCAGACTTTCCATAGATGTTATGTTTGTATAACAATTACACCGTTACACCAAACTCAATTAGGAAACAAATAATTCTTATTGGAAATTTTAGGACAATGTTATATGTCTCAGGTTTTTTAGAAAATGACTCAAATATCAATCAGATTTTCTAAAATTTAAATTTATTAAAAAACTCAACCATGTATTGTGTAGAAATAAGGAAATTTTTCTTTAAACAGATTAAACTTTGACGACCTGAAGTCCTGCTTTGCTTATACTGGTTTCAGCTAGGTGACGCGTAGTGTCCAGTTTACTAAGACTACGGTCCAATTCGTGACTTATTTTGTGGAGACTGACTTATTTGAAAGTCTACAATAAGTCTCCTGTCGAATAAACTTATTGGAAACTTGTTAGAATTTGTTTGATGAGTTACCAGTTTGGGCGCAAGCCTCGCATAAAAGTCAAACAAGTCTACAATAAGTCTAGCCAACTGAAGGTTTAATGTAGACTTTCAAATAAGTCAGTATCCACACAATAAGTCACGAATTGGACCACAGCCCAAGAAGATTAGTAATAAACCCGAAGTCGTGCGTTTTTAGCACTAGTTAGTTTTAGCTAAGGCAAATCAGTTACCAATTTCATGTACTAGCCACATCTCAATTATGATCCTCAGGATTGGCCGATAATGACTATCCAAATTTGTGCAAAAATGTTAATCAATACACCTGGAAGATCAAAATTCGCAGTAATAAACCTCAAACTCAGGTATAGGTGATTTTATGACCAAGTCATGTACTATCCAGATCGAATCACGAAATCAAGAGATGGCCATCCAAATTTGAGTAAAGATGTCATCAGTACACCTAGAAGATCAAAACTCGTAGAAGAAGACCTGAAATCGAGTCACCTAATTGAAACCACCTAGCTCTAAAGTGGTTTTAATTAGGTGACTCAATGATCAACTTCATGTACTGGTCAGACCTCAATCATGATCCCCAGGAATGGCCAATAATGGCCATCTGAATTTGATTAAAAATGGCTTTAGTTGCTACCCAAAATTCTGGCTACTCAATCAATTTTATCAAGAAAATTTTAATTTCAAATTATATTTTTTATAAATTTTTTTTTTCGCGATTGCACAGTAAATTTTGTGACTTCAAAAAATGTTTTACTGTGCAATTGCAAAAAAAAAAAAACAAAAATTTTATAGAAAAATATAATTTGTAATTCAAATTTTCTTGGTAAAATTGATTGAGTAGCCAGGATTTCGGCTAGCAAATTGCTTGCTTGTTAGCCGATCGAGTATCTACTCCATTTTGCTTGCTTGATCGGCTAGATCGAGTATCTACCCCCTAGAAGAGCATAACTCGTAGGAAAAAACCCGAAGTCTTAAGGTTTTGTCTTGGTGGTCTTTGTAAGAAAACTTATGGAAATTGCAGACCGCTGATTTTGTTAGCCCTTCTAATGACCTATTTCATACCAATTATGTATTTACCTGTATTGATGTCTATAAGTACTGATGGCAGTTAAACTCAAATTTGAGAGATCATCAGAGATGATTCAGATCTGACTAGTACATTAAGTTGGTTGTTTCTGGAAGATGAAGCTGGTACCACCACTTCGGGTTTTCTGCTACGAATTTTTATTATTTAGGTGTACTGATGTTCCTATAACTCCTCAAATTTGGATAGCCATTACTGGAGCTTATGATTTAGGTCTGGCTAGTATGTTTTTACTTACTAGAATTTGGATGGCCATTATCGGTTATTCTCGGAACTCATGATTGAGATCCGGCTAGTACATGCAATTGGTCATTGAGCCACTTATCTAAAACCAGCTAATGCTGACAATGCGTGACTTCAGGGTTTTTGGTGCCAATTTGTATCATCTTTCGGCTTTCTTTTTTTTATATTAAATTTTGATGGCCATTAACGACCATTTTCGGAGATCGTGATTCAAGTATCGTTAACCCAACACTCAAAAAGAAATTCTGTAAATATACAGCACACAAAATAATTTGTAAATTATAAAAATAAATTGTAAAAATAACAAATTTCTTTTAATAAATTCAATAAAATTTTCATAAAATTGAAAATATTTTAAAAAATACAATAAAATTTGTAAATTTAATAAAAATTTCGTCAAATATACAAAATATAAACAATAAAATTGAAAGGGACGTTGTTAAATTTACAAATTATTTTGTGTGCTGTATATTTACAAAAATTTTGTAAATTTTTTTTTTGAGTGAAGAAGTAGGTCATTAAGTCACCTGACTAAACCCATCTACTTCTAACAATGCTTGGCTTCAGGAATAATGCTACGAATTTCTATCTTCAAGTTTTTCCGATGTCTTAATACATATGAAACTCAAATATTTTAGTTGGGGACCCAGTTTGCAATTTTTCGACTCTGGAAAAAATAGTTTTAATTCCATACTAAATTCCGTACTACAAAATATTAAAGTACAAAAATATAAATTTTGGACAAAAATAATTTTGTTTCTCTTTCTGTTTCACGATTATGTTTTATTCTGTATCATGTGGTATCATCTTGTTGGAACCACATATATCCCTGATGGAAAGTCCATCTGAAACTGGTTAAAAAATAGTCGTCCAACATGGCACAATAGCGAACTCCATTGACCGTAACATGGTGATCATTTTCACCAACGAGAAAATATGGTCCAATCACACCTTCGGCATGAAATCCACACTACACCATTATTTTGGCCATTGAGCCAGAAATGTGCTTCATCACTGAAGTTGATTTTTCAGTGAAATTCAGGATTTTCTTCAAACTATAGCATAGCCAAGCCGGAGAAGTTTCGGCGCTTCAAATGAGCAAGAGACTTCAGCTCTTGAGTTAGTTTGATCTTGTAAGGGTGTAAGCTAAGATCTTTACGAAAAAATTCATGAACTGAAGCACTTACGGCTGCGATATTTTCGGTACTTCGACCGGTACTTTGTCTGACTGGCACAGGAGCATCCAGTAGTGAATATTTTGACTTGAATTTATCCACTATAGTATGCACAGGCTGTTTGTGGGATAATTATTACGACCTAAAATTGAAGCAAGTGCTCTTAAAGTTGCGACTAACGTCTCAAAATTGCGGTAGTTAGTTTTCATAATTTTCAAATGTTGCTCGTTTGTGAACTCCGGCATTATAAAAAGGTTAACATTGACTGAAGGTTTGACGTTGGCAGATCATGAAAAACGTATTAAAATACAAAATTGTTGTGTCCCTATTGGAGAACCCGTTATAATAATTGGATTAACGGGATCCCGATTAACAACATCGGAATAAACAGTTAATTCAACCTCACAGCATCGTCATGTACGTATTTACGATGACACAAACTTTTGATTCTTACAATTTTCTTTTGTTTCTAAAAGTACTTAAAAAGCTGCTCTTTTCAGATGCGGTAAAGTTTGTTAAATTATTATGGAATAACCCCGAGTTACCTACAAAATTCCACCATGTTTGGGACATACATTTTCTCTCTTTTTAGTCGGGATTCGCACCCACATCGGAATTTATCTGACATTTTTCTTTGGCTAGTAGTTTGTATTTCCGTACATTCTCCATGGTAATTCTGACAGAAAGAGTGTGGTTTTGTATGCGAATTTAAAAGGAATTTCATCGACGTTGCAAATTCTTATTAGAAATTAGTAGGGAATTCATAAATAGTTTAAGTTCAGTTTATTTGGTTTGCATCCCGACTGTTCTAGTACGAAATTTTGTTTAACAATTTAAGGTTATGTTACTATAATATTTTGACTTCGTGATTTATCAATCAAAATTTTAATTTTTTCTTTAGATTAAGATAATTTGAGATATGTCTGACAATTCGTGAAACTTATTTTGATATGTCTCTTGTTTCTGCTTAACTTTATTTCATTCCAATATTTTGACTTAAATTTATATGTAGAAATTTTATAATTAATTTAAAAATGTGTTGATGCTTTATAAACTGATTTTAATAATGTAAAATCAAACATAATATTAAATTCAAAATCATAACAGTGTACTCCATAAAAGTACATAGAAAATCTATAAAATTTCAATAGAGAGTAGCAGAATTCCAATTGGGTTTGTACACATACACCCATCCCGCGATTTACACAGTAGATTGGTTCCGCAAAAACCGTGTAAATCGAAAAAGACAATAAAATTCTTAAAGTATCGTTTGGCTTATAATAATCAATTTATTTTAACATAAAATATATAGAATAAATTAAACATAACAAATAAAAATTAAAAATATAATGTTTTTTCTGCTTTTTCAAATCGTGGTAAAGCGAAATCGTGTAAAAATGTACCGAGCAAATCGGGGGATGGGTGTAATGATTTTTAATCTATGACAAAATCTATGGAATAAATTGTGGGCCCAATTTATCGTCCTAATTTCATAAAGCCTTAATAAGTGTGCCTTAATATGTATGTATACGTAATTTGATGATGATGCAAGTGCATGCGTCACAATATAAATTAATTTATGAATTAATAAATTAAAGATTTTCAGAATTGATTTAAGTCCAATGACTTTTCAAATGGTATTCTCCGTACTCCGAATTAAATATTTTTATTATATAACAAAAATTATATTAGTTACAGTAAGTACTACAAAATACATTATTTATAATTTGTATATATACATTAGACGAGGGTCAATATTATACATCAATGAAACCACATTACTACAGTAGCATATAATACCGGCCACTGACCAAAATAATAAACGAACCATGTACATTAGCTATTAAAATTCAAGTTAATTGCATTCTATGAAACCGGAAGTGAATTAATAAAATATATATAAATATACCCACCAGACTCGTCTACACAAAATATAAAGGCTTCACTTATTCACCATTAATGTCGTAAACGAATATTGTTATGGTGATCAAAATGATTCAACAAAAAAAAAAACAAAATTCGATTGTGATGAGGGGGTATTCCATTTGAAAATGTTTGTTGTCAAAGGTTTGTTGAGATGTGCCGCGCTTGAATTATTAGAAAGCATGGGTCAATCGTATAACGAGTACAATCATAAAAATAGAACTTCAATTAGTTTTTCTATTCCAACAAATTTAGAAGAAAAAAAAATCAATTCCTGTAACATATACATTTTTTGTTGGTGTGCTGTTTACTTCCGGCTTCATAATAATGTATAAATCATATTTTTTTATAGTTTTGGCGAGTGTTTGGGCGAGATTTTTATTTCATTGTCGGCATATGCGAGGCGGGACGTGTGCGATTTTTTGCTCATTGTAGGGGTTGCCACGTCTCATGGAACGTGTTGTAAATCAAAATAATAAATGGATATTGCAAAATTAATTTCTACGATCATTTTCTCATGTCACGTTCAACTTGTAAGTAGTTTTATGGCCATAATTGAAAATTAAAATTTATATAAAATTGAATTAGAATAACACAAATTACGATTACATCATACGAGTACGAGTAAATTTACTTTAGACGCAAAATATAATATATGGATATGGCCAATTAGGTAAATTCTATATGAAGCAATTTTAAATGGCTAGATTAAAAACTGTTTTGAATAAAAATTTGGCTTAACAATTAATAGATCCGATCCAAGGCTGGATGTAATCTAAATTTTAACCTAGAAAGTTTCGACATAATATACATTTGATAATGCGTCATATTTTGAGGTAATTATGCCGGTTAAATTAAATACCAAAACTAAACTCTCTCTCTCGATAATCTATACTGTTTGGTCCCGTGGAGCGACTGTTACGTATTACTTGCAAGGTATATGTCCAACTGAAGCCACCTCATATTCAGCTAGAGATTGCTCGTCAGTTCGTTTCTGTTTCCTTCGATACTTCTTTCATTTCTTTCACAGTGTCCTGGTGCACATAAATTTTCCTATTTCCTAAATTTTTATTTTATTTAATGCAATCATAAACTGTAAACGGGTTAGGTGTAATCAATCTCGCTTTATCGTCTAATCATTCATGTCTCAATCGAGATAGCCGCTGTTACGCCCTCAAGCCTGTTGATGCCACTGTTCACTCGGGTTTCTCTCTCGTTGGAGGTTATGAGATATATTTTGTACGACAGTCTCTAATCAAGCAATAACTGATTTTGATGGTTATGATACCAAGCTTTACTATCTTAACCCGTGTTTTGCAACAATTACTTCTTACTGCATCACGTTTCAGAGCGTAATGCCTTATTGACTCTCCAGACACGACATATGTTTCGTTCTTTCTTGTTTAATTCGTCCCTCATATATTCATACGGCCGCTTCATGTCAACATTCAACAGAGCCCCACTCTTCGTTTTCTTGATAGCAGTAGGATTAGGATGCGGAATCCTGTTACGTTTTTTCTCGAGTTTTATTTTGACCAGTCAGAGCTCACGTTAATTTTAGGACTGCCTAAAACTTGGTTTTCATTTAAATTTTTAATTTCTAGATCTAGATATCTGTAAATTTTATCATTTTACCTCTTTTTACTGTTGGATGCCATTTTTGCTTGACTGCCCAACGGAATGGCATCTTTGCTTTTACTTTTCGATTTCGGGATGGTTGATAGTCTTGGTCTGACATTATATTGTTATATGCTTTCCAATGCTAGTAATTGTTTGCTGTTTAGATGAGGTATGACACTCCTGCGATATTTTAGCAATCCTTGAGAGTGTGTGGGAAACTGCAGCAGGGAAACAATCGAATTTCAAAATGAAACTTTGTATAACGATTAAGCCCAATTTGTGCTAATTAGTGCTCACGGGAAAAATCAGTGCTAGTCAAGGAACCAAAAAACCGGAAAAAGAAAATTTCAAATTTCGCCTGAAAGACGAAAAAAATAAAACCTAATTTCTAGAAAAAAACAGAAATAATTAAAGCCTAAATTTAAAGCTTTCCAAAAGCGGCTACACTGACAAAATTTATGCTTATCATAGAAATGTGATTTTCAAAAATTTTCATTCATAAATTGAGGAAAAACAAAATAGCCCCTAAAAGATACTATACTAATCAACAAAACACAGAGGTATACTGTTCAATAATATTTTTGTTGAACAACAAATTAAGCAAAAGAAGTGAAATGTTCAATCAAAGAATAAGCCATTCAGATAGTATATTCCTGTGGCATGTTCATTGCCATCCGAAAATATAGTAACTGAATTTGTGCTAATCCAGAATTGGCCCAATTCCGTTAAACAACAAAGACCATTGAATTAACGAATTTCTGACATAAAGTGTTGTAGAAACCAATGATGTTGGCACTTCTGATTTTATATTCCTATCAGCAGCTCGATTCTGGTTGTTCCTATAGGAAAAGGAATTAGGAAAAATATTTTCATAGTATTTTTGTCAAAAATATCAATTTCTGGCCTACTGAGAAATCATGTTTGATCTAAAATTTTATAATTTAGGAAATATTTTTTCCGTGTCGAAATAGGATAGGAAAAGTATTCCCAATTTAATTTTGTTTTTGAAAAAATTTACACTAACTGTTTACCATACATAGTATGCCAGAAAAAACATTTTTGTGACAAAAATACTATGAAAATATTTTTCCTAATTCCTTTTCCTATAGGAAAAACCAGAATCGAGCTGCAGGTATGTTCATTGCCATCCGAAAAATATAGTGGCTGAATTTGTGCTGATCCAAGAAGAAGTGCCAACTTCATTGGTTTCTAGAACACTTTATGGCAGAAAATTGTTCACTCAGGGATCTTTGTTGTTCAATGAAATTGGGCCAATTCTGGATGAGCACAAATTCAGCCACTATATTTTTCGGATCGCATTGATCTTACTTGGTACGAGCTCCTGATATGAACGTAATTAAAACAGCTTCCTTCACCGGAAATCGAATCATCTTCGTGTTGCTGTTGAATGGATTTTCTAATCCATTACTATATTCTTCCGTGGCTAAGCTGATCGCGACTGTATCATTTTATTTATTGGTATTTCCTTACGTTTTTTTTTACCGGAATTGGACCGTTACGTAAGATGGACCACAATGACAATTCTTTTCGCTTGATTATCAATTTCTTCACAATTGGATTATGCTTTGGTAACACAGTCGGATGCGCATGATCATGGGAAATTGTTGCGTTTTCGATCCGACCACCTACTCGTAGTAACCCAAAATCGTCGATAAATGGGTCCAGTGAACTTAATTTTCTATCGGTGAATTCGAACTCCGGATTTCAATTGTTGTATCTCCATATTAAAGTGTTTGGTTTGAATTGCTTTAAACACCTTGACGGTTGTTCCCATCAACTCTTCCCGATTTAGCCTATCCTTAACTTTAAGCCTTTTTTTAGCTACCATTACTTCCAAGTAATAAATAGTCCAGCCCATGCCACCACAATTGAAAATTCGCCAATTCGCTGAGATTCAGCTCTGACTGGATGTGACACTAGTGGCATCTACGGATCAGATTTAATATTTTGCAGGTAACCAGTCTATTACAATGCTTATGAGTACGTCCATGCTACCCTATTCTTCCTTGGTATTTCTAAAATCGAACCGACTTGTTTCATTAATCTTGTTAGTAACAAGACGCCACAAAGTTCAAGCTGATACCATTTTTGCTGTGACACTTTAGTTTTTGAGGTGACTGATTGTGGTGTTTTCACTTCGTCAATTTTTGTGCAAAGGTAAACTGCCGTAGTATACTACTTTTTGCTGGCGTCCAATAGAACCTAACCATCTCGAAATTTTGATTTTCTTAATATCCGGTATCTGCAGCCTTAGATTTAACCATTCTTGTTGTGTCCTGTGCGGTAAAGGCAGATCCCAATTTAATTTAAAACACCAAGGTACAATTAAACCCAATGGATCGAATATTTTGCTGAATTCAGCCAAAATCTTGCGTTTTGTAAAGGATGGCATTTCATCTAATTGAATTTGGTACGTAAGTGAATCATCCTCCGGTGACCATTGCAAACCTAAAACCCTGCCCATTTTAAATCAATTGGCGACTAATCATTGGCTTCAGCTTTGAGGAATTTTGATGAATTAGATCTCTACTAAATCGATCTCACGGCTCACTCTTATCGCATCCTCAATTGATTCTGCACAGCTCATTAAGTCATCCATATACATCTCGTATAGTGTGGGTTGTGCAGCCTCTGGATAATGGGATTGATTTTTAACTGCCGTGTTTTGCAATGTGTCGCCAAAAAAGAAGATGATGCCATCCCGTAATTAACCCATAGTACTGTTGTTACGACTCACTGGTTATAACATTTTCATTATCAAATTTTTAAGTTTTATTGATTATTTGATAACGCATTTTTCTTATGGCAGTGGCATCTGTGGGGAAGTAGCAATACTGAAGCTATTTGTTCTGTCGTGACATTTTGTATTGCATTTTCTTTTGCCCACCCCCTGCTGTTACTTAAACGTCGGATAGTGGAGAGAGAAAGAGAGAGCGAGACCAACGTGTACCTGGTGCGTGTGTACGAGCAGTTAAGATGTAGATGATTATTTTTTTTCTGTGTTTCTTGTTTTGTATTTTTGGCGCGCGTCACTTTCGCTCTCTTTTGTACCGCGTATCAATTGTACGTGCGACGGTGCGAGAACAAGAAACGGAGACAAGAGGAAAGTTCTTCGGCATTTTTATTATTTTGGTACGAGAATTTTTTTTATAAAGCTAGTCTCGTTTTGGTTTTTGTGACAAAATAAAGCCGGGTTGGAGTTTTTTTTTTTGTTAAAAGACAGTCAAGTTTTTTTTGTTCTGAGAAAAAAAGAAAAAATTATTTATCGTATACATATTTAGTTAGATTATATAAATAAATAAAAAATTTTATGCATGTAAAAAAAATAATAATCATAAGTTATTTGTGTATAAATAAATACATATTTCGGGTATGTTGTGGTTGGTGTACCCTGGAACACGGAGGAACATTCTCCGTGTTCCAGGGTACACCAACCACAACATACCCGAAATATGTATTTATTTATACACAAATAACTTATGATTATTATTTTTTTTACATGCATAAAATTTTTTATTTTTTTAAAGAAATTTATATGATGGGGAACTAATAATATCAAGTGTAAATTGTTTTATGTAGCAAGATTTATTACACGTGTATATGCTGAGTGATAGTTACATTGTCAAGTACAAATCGGAGTGTTGATCTAAAACGATGCCATTTTTCGACGTGGTATCATATTACTAACGTTAATCACCACATTTCATATGGTGCTTAGTTTTTCAACGTAAAAACTGTTTTACGGTTGATCCAACGCCCAACATCTTCGGCGGCCTAGCCAGGCAAAATTTATGAAAGGCGGAAGGACGCCCAACATTTTAGTGCCCAACCAGGCAAAATATTATACAATTACGAGGAGACGCCGTGACTCATTTTGGCGGGACCGTTCCGAAGGTCAAAAAGGTATCATTTTGTTTTCTTGTAATTTTAAGTTAATTTTTTCTTCATTTTCTATGAGTTTTTTTTTCAATTTTTTTTTACAAATTTTTATTTGACTTTATTTTCAAATTTCATTTTTAATTTTCTATCTCCAAATTTTCACATTTTATGTCTTTCATTTTTATTTTGGTAATTTTATTTCAATATTTTTGTAATCAAGCACCACATCACGGTGGTTGTGCGCGTTACCTTGGTGCACGTTGGTCTCGTTCCAAAAATTTTGAGGCGGTTATTTTTATTTGAAATATTAGCCAAGTTTTTGGATTATTAATTGGTTCCTTTCTCTTTTCCGCTTCTTCATTTGGTTATCTTATAAATTATAAAAAAAAGTACGGCAATTCCCGCCCTTCGGATTTGTTTATTTTCTTTTTGTTCTTATTATTTTTATAAAATGAATTACTAAATTTATTTTTCGGGTCGGTGTGATGAGAGGGGGCTTCTCATTCTGTGTCGGTTCCATATGTGCAGGATGGGCTTGCCACTCCCCTTTATCCCCTTGACATCCACAGGGTCGGAGTGGTGAGTCCAGAGGATGTGTCATCCATTCGGGGGCGACCTAAAATCCACGCGGTGTCTTCGTCGCACTCCGATAGTGTCAAACTGTCGAAGTGTGTAGTGTGGGAGAATCGCTGGAGCTATCTTCATGTGAAGAGAGGCCTGGTCTGTTGAAGAGACGTTCCTACCCTGATATGCTGCTTCGTTGCGGCTGGGCATCGGCCTTTCGGCGTTGATGGGTCATTCGGCGGTTCTCTTCCGAGTCTGAGTACTTGTCACTCAGGAGATCCGATCGCCACCGGATGGGCATACCCTGTTATTATTATTTTACTCCGTTCCTCAAGTTTTGCCCGAAAAATTTCGGCGGAACATCCGGGTTTTTATTTATTTTAATTTGCGATTATTTTATTTTAAGTTTTCTGTAAACACGGTGTAGGCCAGAGTCATGCAAGCCTGCAAATCCCCACAACCCAATACCCAGAGTATTAGCCGGAAAATTCACCGTGTGTGAGGCCTTTGCATGATTAGTTGATAACTGCGGGTTGGCTGAGTGCCGTTCATAACACTGTGTTGGATCATGTTAAATTCTTTCATTGTCCGCCGTCACTGTAGGATCCACTTCCCAGTCGTTATTTAATGCGATACTGGCCAATACTGGCTGACGCATCAAACACCGCCCTTAACCTTGGAGTAGTACTCTATTCTTTCAGGATGCCATGATGGGTAAGAAAAACGGCACACTTGTTTTTTGATGAATAGAAATTAAAGTCATGCGCTTTAAGTTGCGGGTCTCTTTTCAACCTTCATTACATCGCGAAAAGTCGGCTTTTAGCATTTCCTATATTCATCTCATACTCAAATATAAGGCAGCAGTAGCTTGGCTGGCGATAAATGTTCCGGCAAATATTCAACCCAATTTACTCCTCTGCGCTATAGCTTTTTTTGCTCACGCATTGTCCCTCAGATAATAGAGACCAGAATTAATCAATTCCGATCAAAACATCTATGCAAGAAATATTTTCTGAACTTGGACCAGCCTCCGTTTATTATTTTTAAGATTGACGGGTGGTTCACTGTTCAAGGAGATCTAGTATTGGTTAATTCATCAAAATATGAAAATAGGTTGCAAAATGCAGTTTTAATTTGAACCGCGTAATTCCTTTGGTTTGACCAATACTTTGGTGCCTTACTCTGCTAACCCGAGAAATCTCTGCCCCTGAATCCATTAATCCAATAATACTTTACATATGTATTTGCCATCCGCCCACACGATCTTGAACTTTAACGAGCGCTGTCTGGAGCTCCGACATGTTTACTTGTGGCGTGTCATTCAACTCACCGCTATCGGGCTGACGAGATTTGTAGAGGAGGTCGTATCCCAGTTAGTCTTTATTTTACTGGTTTCTGACACGCAATTGTGTCGCCGGTGAAAATACTGATATCTTCCACAGGACCTCGAGTTTTTGACCCTAACTTCACTCTGTATAGATTTACGTTAAAACCGAGTGAACAACCAAACCGAAACAAAATAATTGTAAATGAGTTTTGTACGTCAAGATTCGCTTGTCACAACAAACAATTTAATTCCAATTTCTAAAGGCGTGCATATATGATATGCACCCTTACATTTAGTGAATCTCGCATTAAATTTTTTACAACAATTTTGACGGAGAATTTAGAATAAAAAACGCTTTTTTGTGATAAATGAGTGCCTTTTATGGCCAGACGAGTGCGTTTTATGGCCAAAGAATACTAATTGTCGTACATAAATTATTGATTGTTGCAGATTAAAATGCCCCAAACAATAATAGCAAAAATGATACAAAAAATTAAATTTGTTTTGTCAATATTTGAATCATACGTCACGTTTGGTTTTCAGGCCATTTTTCAACTAACCATTTTTCGCAGATCCTCAGCTGGAGTAATGGGTAAAATAACTATATTTCGGGATTGCTTGATTTTATGCTAAACCCGAAATAAACTTCAAACCATACGTTAAATGGTTAAAGTATTTATTTTCATCAAAATCTTAAATTTTGATGCTCTCTATACTTTTACTTGAAATTCGAATTATAACAGTATTTTTTGACCCGTTTACATTATTATATTTAAGATGATAGTTAAAATATTTACGATTGATAACGTCTATGAAGGTTATTGGTCATGCAGTTAAAGATAATTTCTTAATTTTTAGAACATTTATGTCGGAGATAAGGTAAAATTGGTTTAAATTTGTTTAAATCAGAACATTACAGGTTTTAGTTAGTATTCCAGGTTACAATTTTAGAAAGTACCATAAATGTTCACCTTAGCTTCGATAAAACTTTCTTGTTACATTCGTACAGGTTTGGTTAGCGCAAAGTGCTGTCTCACGAACGATACATATTTATCCCATGCTTGGTCATTTTAAAGAGTTTTGATGCTTACCTGTAATTATGTGCATAAATATTTATGAAACGAAAACAATACGACACACAAGTACATAAAATAACCTTTCGCGACCTGGCAAAGATTTTCATTATACCTGTACGTTTTATACTTTAATAACCTTGGAAAAACATAATTATTACACGTTTATGTATATAACATGAACCTTTTATATTTAAAGGTTATAGGCAACTGTAATTATTCTAGTACAACAACCTTCGCTAAATCGTTAACGAAATAACGACAGCGACGTCGTTGTCTGTCTAAAATATGTCTTGTGCGAATGTCAATAACTGCAATTTATTTTTATTTCTAATTCCGTCATCGAGAAATGTTTTTGGCTGTAGTCTGATTGTTACGCTAAATATAATTATGTTGATGTACTTTATTGAATTTGTTTATAGTTTGCTCTAATTGCAATAAATTAATTATCGCACTGTTGCCAATCATGCTACATATACATAAAGTTGGTTTGTCTGTCTGTAATTGTGAAATAAATTACTGTTTTTGAGTTATTTGCAACTTTTGTGAGATAATTAATCTCATAATGAAGTGTTTTTAAAATTTATGTCGGTCCGTCGGCTTTCGCACCAAAATCGATACACGGATTTTAGTGTGCTTAAATGGATTTGAAGCACGAGAGCGCAATCTACAATTAATTTTACCTCGATATCCTAATCTGTTTTAAAGTTGTAAGATCTGTTTTAAAGACCTCTTTATGACAGTAATGGCCAACCAAAGTGTTTTCTCAGTTCATTTTTGCGTTTATAATTGTTTTTCATGGAAAAACAAAATAAGAAGTTCAAGCAAAGTTTACCGAGATCTGAGGTGGAATCATGAAATACAAACGGAAAATTTAAACTGATTAAAAAATATTTTCTAACATACGCTTAATTATAATTTCTCTAATACTTTAAGAGTACCGGTAGTGCATTTCCGTTCAAAATCACTCGATAGTGAAGTCGATAGTTGTCGAAATAATAAAATAAAATATTTAAGCCAACTTTGACTATTTTCACACTTTTTTCTCTTTGGTGATAGAAATATTTTGGAACAATTGATTTTTCCGGTCGGATTTCGTGTTCGCCTCCCTGTGTAAAATAATATAAATTCAATTGGAATTTTCATCGCCTGCTACGTGTATTTCGGAATTTTCTACATGTTGGTGTCGAAGACTGTATAGACAATTGTATGTAGACAATGCATCGAAAATGTAGAATATTGTTTTTTGTAGCTGTTCTCATTGTTTTTTACAGTACGAGGTAGGACTACTTAAGGGACAACCATACAAAAATTACAAAAATCAAACAGTTTTCGTTACTTTATTTGAAATCTTTTCATTTTCGAATTGTTTATTTTTAGATATCATGATTTTTAATTTTTTTTAAGTTTTTTTATGGTCGAAAGCACAGTAATTATCCAATGGATTTAATGTCCTTTTAAGATCAAATAATACTCCTCTTTTCATGCACGCATTTACCACTCATTCACCTATTCACACAATTACAGTATACCACCTGCACATTGCTCATAAATTAATTTCGGATAGACTTATTCAATCCTCCAAATGTATTGGTTATAAATAGTATGGCGCTGCTTCCACCAGTAATTTACTTACGGTATCGAGCATTAGCACGCGATTCTGTAAGCAATTTTCATAGGACCACTATCTACTAAAATTTATTTACATCCATTGATTGTGCATCTTAAACTAGCTAAAATGATAACCGTTGATGTGATTAGAATTATCGGGCGAATATTTGCACTGGATCAGGGTCGTTTAGAAAGCGGGATTTTAATAGTTTGTTTCATTACAGTACAACGTGGAAAATGCATAAAATAATTGATCGATCAGATTCAAGACGAATGAATTGGAATTCTAATATCAACGTTTGAAGAAATTTGGTCGACATAAACGAAACTAGGCCATTTCTTAACAAATTAAGGTCAAATTTTGTTTGTGAACCACTCAGCTAGAGGGAATGGAACTTATTCATTTCTCAACCGATAATTTTTAAATTTGAAAGAGTTTGTAGAGCTTTATTAATTATGAATTTCAGAGAAGTTTCTAGAAACTGGCCAAGTTAAATGAAACCAGGCAGTTTCTTCCGTTCTTTTTTTTATATTTTTTACATTTTTATATTGAAATCTATAAAATAAAGAGCCACCGGTTTTTAAATATTGTCCTATACACCCGATATTTTGTTGGTTAACTCGAAATTTTGATTCCAAATTCTTTTTTGTTTAACACTAATGTTTTATCGATTATAAATGTATACTTTTAATAAAAGGTCATGTTGAAAAGGTCGGTAATATTTTAATGTAATGTGAAATTTGATATTCAAATCATAAGTTTCAACAAATTCTGAATCTTCATTGAAAATTGCTATACAAATCAAATTTTACTACAATTAGTAAAGAAATCCGTTTCCTATAGTTCTATTCAGCAATGCCGAATTTTAAAACTTCATTCAAAATCTGCTTCTGAATACGAAATTTAATAATAAATTGGTCAAATTCAGAATAGAATAGTCGAATTCCAGAACTCCAACAAAAATTCTTCATACCAATTTTCTTAGTTACATTCAGCATGACTGAATTCCAGAACAGGTTGAGTAAGATTTGCCAACGCTAAACAAGTTTGTAAAGTATGTATAGGTATGTTTGTAGGGGAACAGTGCGGCATTCCAAAAAAATCAATCCTGTTTGTAGAATCACGACAAGAGGTATTCATTCTGGTAAAAAATTGCAATACTGTTGTTGCGTTATGATAACTTCTGAAATGAACCTTTATTTTGTTGCAAAGGGTGGTTTTTTAATTTTCGTTTTAAAAAAGTGGGATTTTTTTCGAATAGCGGACCGTATACCAAAACTTTATTCAAAATTCTAGTTACAATCCCAATCCAATACTGCATACCAAATTTGACAGTTATTGGTTATGGAATGACTAAGTTCCATTGAGGGAGGCCTAGTTCCAAAAGTTCTTAAAAAATTCATGATAAAATGCAATTCACATCCCATAATCCAAATTAGATAATGATGGGCCAAGAAACGCCTGAATCCCGCTTTTTATGTGGGATTTTTTAAGATTTCAGCAAAAAACGGCATTTTAAAAACATGTGGCTTTAAATAAAGAGATTTTGAAATGCGAGCTATTGAAAAAGTGCGATTTTCGAAAAATAAAAACATCGGCCTTCTTAGCAAGATTGGTTAGCAAGCAAGCAATTTGCTAGCCGAAATCCTGACTACTTACACAATCAATTTTATCAAGGAAATTTAAAATTATATTTTCGATAAGCTTTTTGTTTTTTTTGCGACTGCACATTAAAACAACACAAAAATTTGCTGTTTAATTTTTGAAGCCGTAAATTTAACTGTAACATCGCGAAAATAAACAAAAATTTTATGAAAAATATAGTTTAAAATTTAAATTTCCTTGGTAAAATTTATTGAGTAGTCAGGGGCCTTACTATTGAATTCGACGTTAATTTTCGACGGTTATCGTTTTTCTACAGCAAGCGTAGAAACAAAAGAGAAAACAATAGTAAAATTTCATAAATTTTTTCTTCTTTTATCTACTATAGGAAAACAATAGCCTTCAAAAATGAATGTCGAATTCAATAATTAGGATTTTGGGATTTGGATTTTGGCTAGCAAATTGCTTGCTTGCTAGCCCCATTAATATTTCTATTGATGAGTACGATGAGTGGAGCGAAAGAGAAGATGAAGATTCGCCACATGATATGGAAATCGAAAATGAGCCGAGAAAACTCCAGTTTTGTCTTTGCTGTGGACTGTCGTGCGTTTCTTCTTGGACGTTTCTGGGCAGGCGGTGCTTCCTTTTTTGATATACTAGCATCTAGCGGTGCTTCTGGGGATATTTCGATACATCCTCACTCGTATCTAGCCGATCAATACTCACACTGGTGGTAGCGACAATCAATGTTCCGGTGATGCATTTTCAAGACCATACATATTGCCTAATAGATCCATAAATGGAGCAACAGATGGTGCAGCTCCGGTACGATTATTATTATCAATGGACTGTTTGTAAACCATTTTTAAGGGTTTTAATTTATTTTTTATATCATCACTGGAGTAATGGGCTTCATGTAAGTTGTGTGATTAGAATAAACAAATCAGAAAAAACTTAATACACATACCGGTACTGTTAAATTATTAAATACGTGCTTCTTTTTGGTTTGATGATTAAATTCCTCTAATCTATTTGTAACACAACCAAGCAGCATTCTAGCTTCGGCTCCCGTCCATTTTCGTCGTGGAACTCTAGAAGTAAATAGGCAAATTATTCTTCTTATATCCATTTTTATAAATAGTTGCTTTTATATTTACTTACGGAACATTTTTTTATTGCTTGCTGCAATTTGGGAATTCATTTTCAGTTTTAAATTCAAAGATTTGTTGTTCAAACCGTCTTTGTCAAACGAAGAAATTTTTTTTATGACATTTAATTTTCAGTATTACCAACTATTTAAAGTTACTATTCTTGTCTCTTACTTTGGGGACAAAATTTTATTCCATTCATGAAGGATTGAAATTTACCAAAGTAAGACGACAAATGTAAAAATTGCATAATGGGTTGGCAGGGTTGTTATACAAGGTGGTGTAGAGGTTAAAGCTTCAGCACTTAGACCGGGAGGTACTGGGTTTGATTCTCATCAGAGGCTAGATGCAAATTGAATTTTCGCCATCGATTACGATCGGCGATGTGCAGAATTCAGTGCCGACCCACCGTCCAGGTTAATGTACAGGTTGACATGGAGCTCGCAATGTGCACTGCAGTTGTGTGAGTAGGTGAATAGGTGAATGGGTTAATGATGTGGCGTGAATGAGTGGTATCACAATGGGCCAAAATTGGCTTAAGTGTGCCATAGATAGCAACTACTGAAACCCAAATAATATACAAGGTTTTTTCAAACGTTTCTGAAAAGGTATTTTTTCTCTAAATAAAAGATCATATGTTGCCGTTTATGGTTGTTTTTTCATTTGGTTTGGAGCACCCCGTTTTAGATGCTCCCAGATGTTTTGTATCCTTTAAAACCACTGTAGAGCCGGACTTGGTACCGTGTTGCGTCATGTTGCACCGTATATGTTCTGGATACGACTCTGAAATATTCTTCTTTCGTCTGGATGGACCCATAGATTTGAAAGTGAAAATGGCAAACTAATATAAGATTTGGAACTATACGATATCGGTTGATGACTTGCCTTTCGAATTGTATCGTTTGTTATAACATAAAATTAAGAACCTAAACTATTACCATTAAGCCATTATTTAGACATTTAAATATCAATATCAAAAACAGATTTGTTATACCAATTCCTGATAGAATATTGGTGCCGATTCCGGGATTTAAATGTTAATGGTATGTTATGTTATTTTTGTGTTTTCAATAAAACTTCCAATAGCAAGCAGGACAAACAAAATAACACACCAGTAATTTTACGCCACAAGAATCGGCTTAATTATTACTTATAAATATTCCCCATTGATTCTGCATGCATTCACATAGCAAATGACTATCCGATTTTCATCTTCACTTCACGGAGCATTCAAAAAGGAAAAGCAACATCTTAACATCTTTTGACAAACGTTTCAAAAATGATTCATCGAAATTTTAAGAAATTTAAATCGTCTTAATAAATATTAAATAACTTTATGGCATGAATGTTAAAAAATTGTGTAGTTGCGGCATTCCCCCATCACTAAACAAAAATTATTTTTCGGTTATCATCACATTTTAGATAAAATGAAAAAATTTATTCGTTTTTTTTTTACATTTTTGTAAATGATTATCATATCTACCCAGCAGCATGCCGAACGATCCCTTTGTGTCAAATTTCTCTTACACTATAATGTAATATAGTTAAAATGATAGTTAAGAAAAGACGCCCTTTCGTAGCAATATCGTTTGTACCCAAAATTTTTTTTATTCATTTTAAATGAGGAGAATAAAAGATTTTTTTTTATATAAATTTGATCCGAGATGATTTACTTATTTAATAACTATGTACAACGTATCTACATACATATATGGTACGAACACTGTGACAATATATATAATTTTAATTTTTGTTAAATAAGAAAAATGTAATAAATTATGTTATTAAACAAATCAAAAAAAGAATGGAGACAGTAATAAAGAACTCGATATATTTAGAAAAAGGGCCGTTGACATACCCCGAGTTTTGCGTATATGCGCTGTGTAGTGTATGTACATCACATATAATAACTACAGCATGTATTATGATAACTTGATGACGATAATTTTTTTGAGACTATAACATGTAATTTTCACAACACACATTATTATTATTATTATTATTTGGTAGGAAAACAGGATATGTATTGTAAAATAAAATAACAAAAACAATTTTTGTTTTCATCCTATACGATAGACGTATGTGATTAGAGTTTGATTACACGAGTATATTCATACGTATAATTTTCCCCGATCATATTTAGAGACGAGGGGTTTAATATGTAATTCGTTATTTGATAATTTAACGCCTTATGTTTTTTAGCAGGAGTATGAAGAATTAGAGCTGCATAACATAATTGAATTATTTTCTGGATTTGGCAAATTTAAGTGGGTCTGTAGCAGTCATAATATTACAGAAGACATGTTTGTCAAACAATAACCGATGTGATTAAATTAACAAAATTTGTTATTTTAAAATTTACGCGAATGTGCATTAATATTTTTTTACCAGACAAGTGGTGCAATGGCTAAAGCTTCGGCACTTGAACCGGGAGGCACTGGGTTTTAATCCCACCAGATACAAAGCAAATTTTTGGTCATTAATTACGGTGATGTTAATAAACACAACTAAGTACCTCTGTTGGAATGTAATTGTGTAATTGTGTTACTGTAATTGTGTGAATAAGTGGTAAATGAAAAGGGGGGGGGGGGTATTAATTGACCTTCAAAGGACATTAAATCCTCTGGACAATTAAACTTTCTTAAAAAATAATAAAAAAAAAAATATTTGAACATGTGTAATTCAACAAAAAGTTGAACATAAATGATTGAAAATAGCATTAAAATAGTTAAAAGTAAAAACATTCAATTTTTTGTGTTGAAACCGTTTTGCAGTTTGTTATACTGGACCGATCCTAGAGATTTCCACACCGTTTCATTATATATATTAAATAGCCCTCAATCTTACCGTACAAGTGGCGCAGTGGTTAAAGCATCGGCACTTGGACCGGGAGGTACTGGGTTCGAATCCAACGAAAGGCGGGATGTAAAGCGAATTTTCTTCATCGATTACGGTCGGTGATGATAATAAACACAACTTAGACCCTCTGTTGTTGGAGTGCAGAATTCAGCGCCGACCCACCGTTCATGTCAGTGTGCAGGTTGACATGGAGCTTGCAATGTGCAGGTGGTATACTGTAATTGTGTGAGTATGGGTGGGTATGTGCGTGAATGAAAAGGAGAGTACGAATTGACTTTTATAGGACATTAAATCCGCTGGATGATTCAAAAAAAAAAAAAAAAAAAAATCTTACTATACTACACAAGTTTAGTTAGACATTAGTTAGACATTTATTTACTGTTTATCGGCCATTCAATGATCGGTCGTTGAAGTGTACAGAGGTGTTTTGTTTTGTTTTAAATTAATAAAAAAATACACAAAAAAAGAGAAAAAAAACCTAAAATAATATAAAATTTTGTTTTTGTATTGTGTTGTTTTTGGCAGCAAGGTTAATTTCGTATTAACATAATTGTGCTAATTCAAACTACAAACTATAAACCGTGATATTTCTAAGCACATAATCCTGATATCTAAATAGTAACTGTGATATATTTGCATACTCGTAGCTGCTGTTCTGAATGAACCGTTATTTTACAATATCATAATTTAATTTGTTCGTAATTGTGTTAGTTCAAACATTAATAACTTTAAACTGTGATATTTTTACGTAATTTGTGACAATTCAAACAATCGGTAATAAATTGCACATAGCTATTTATTTAATTTCATTTAATTACAATGTCTTGCAACTCGTGCAGGAAAAAATTTCGTTACATTTACGGACATCGTTTCCTGAAATCTCTGTGATTGCCAATTTTGTTACGATAGTAGTCGGCTTGGCCGTGCTGCGATTAACTCAATTAAAAATACACCAGCAGTTGCTTTTTCGGCAACTGCTGCATTTCCTTGATCACAAACAATAATTTGTCCAAGATTTTGAGGAAAATTGATGTGATAGTGGACAAAGCCGCTGACAATTTCGACTTAAGGAAAATTGAATCGGAGGTGGCGGAAAACCGTAAATTAATCAACGCATTGACAAATAAACATGCTGGTGATAATTCCAACCCGACAACATCTGCTAAAGTGGTCAAGTGTAGCTCCAATATCCGTGATGTATTGATGCCGCCGCAAGTAATTGTAGGGTCGGGGCCTCTCATCAACACAATCAAAACTGTCCCGGTGCCTGCCAAAAAAATATTTACCTATCAGTCAGATCGTTAACTATATGTCTGCGATACAATTGTTCGCCAGGGGACTTGAATTGTAGGCTATTATTACCCAAAGACCGCATTTTGGTCTGTGAGTTCGTTTCATTTAAAATTGGTTTGAAGGAGGCTGATTTTGACCTGCTTAACAATTTTGATGTTTGGCCTGCTGGTGCTATAATCCGCCTGTTTAATAATTATTCACGCATATCAAAAAACCGGACTGTGGCCACGTTTCAACAGCCAAAGTAACTTCTGCGTTAATCAACCAGTTTAATTTATCAACGCCTTCACTTCTATCTACTATCACAATGCCTCCAGTATCCGAGGTCAGACCAGGGATTTCAAGTTAGGCATACTTGACAATGATTTTGATGTTATAATAATCAGCGTAGCCTGGCTTACGATCAATATGTTATTCGAAGAGTACTTTCCATTTCACTATATCGAAAAAGGACAGGGCTGGGATGTTCTAACATCACCACGTTTCGATAATTTATCGAAGTTTATTTCTCGTTTCTGTAGAATAAAATTTATCTCTATTTCAATTTTTATATTATTTACCAGCCTGCTAGATTGCAACATTGTGATGTTTCTACTGTGTTTCTATCAACAAATAATTGTTTTTCGATTGTAGAACGAAAATAAGTGAAATAGATATTGTTCAAATATATTCTAGTAAGTTGTGGCAGCAATAGAGAAGAAATAATTGATAAACGAAACAGAAGTCAAATTAATTCTACATGAAAGAGACGTATACTTCGATAAAATATCGGAAAATGGTGATGTTAGAACATCCCAGCTCAGATATGATTTTGACACCAGTGGCACTATTCTGGCAACTCCCCGGGAATAGGGAATTGGGGAAAAATTTTATATGTAATTTCAGTTCAAATATTTTTTTTCTGGCCCACTGAGGTAAAAAGTTAGTGTTAATTTTTTTCAAAACAAAATTAAATTGGGAATAATTTTCCCTACCAATTTAGGCATGGAAAAATTATTCCCAATTTATAAATATTTACATGGAACTTTTTTCGTCAGTAGGCCGGAAAAAATATATTTGAACAGAAATTACATATAAAATCTTGCCCCAATTCCCTATTCCCGGGGAATTACCAGAATAGTGCCACAGTTGTAGAGGCGGTGGTTTTTTAATTGCTGTAAAGAAATCAGCCTCCAATGAGGTGATCGCCTGCCATCCCTGCTTTGACGCGATTGCTGTTCGCATCAGACTGGCTTACAATAAATACTTTGATTGTTGCCGTCGCCATTTACATTCCTTACGTTTATCAATCGACTCAAACAGTCGAGGGAAATTCCTCGACCCACTATTTGCCAACGATGTGTTACATACCGATGTTGCTCCGTGCTTGGACTTCACTGGAGTGAGAACATTTGTCACACACCAATTATGATAAATATTTTTTATACTTAATGTACGACTAATTATTTTTCTAATGATTTTCACTTTAATTTTAAAATGTCCGACTATGCATCCTTGAATGAGTTTCTCAGCCATCCGACATTTGCAATTTGTTTGCCAAATTCTTTGCATCGATCTACAAGCCGCTTCGGTCGACGATTTCAAATTTACCGAACAGGAGGTTCTGGATCAACTGATCCTTCTCGACGTTAGTAAGGGAGCGGGTCATGACAGTGTTCCACCGACCCTGTTCAAACGATGTCCTGTAAGTGAGGCCCCTGCAGTTACCTGCTTGTTTAACGAAAGCCTTCGTCGTGTTTTTTTCCGGATCCCTGGGAAACCTCATGTGTTCATCCAATTTTCAAGGCGTGTAATAGAAGTGAGATTAGTAATTAACGTGGGATCGCCATCCTCTCTGTCTTACCCAAACTGTTTGAGTCCATGGTTCACAGAATATTGCACTTCCATACCAAGAGACTTATTTCTCCATTTCAGCATGGATTTTTTGCCGGTAGGTCTACTGTGTCTAACTTGTCCTCTTTTTGTGGTCATTTATTTGACAGCCTAAAAACTCCAAGTACCAATTTGACGTCGTCTATACCGACTTTGCAAAGGCTTTCGATGTGATTGATCACTCTATTGTTATTAGCGAGTTGGAGAGTCTCGATTGTCATTCCATTCCCATCGACTGATTGCGTTCTTATTTCTCAGATCGGTGGCAATCCCCACTGCTATTTTTATTATTTATTAACGACGTTGTAAAATGTTTTTAGTTTGCCAACTGCTTCATCTTCGCAGATGGCATGAAGATTTTGTCCGGGTCTCTAGCTTGTTAGACTGCAAAATGTGTGATTTAAACCGCTTTTGCAGTTGGTCAATTAACAACATACTCCCTTCCGTATCAGCTCGCCTGTTTTTTTTATCAATATCAACTGTACAACGAAACCCTTGATCAGGTTGAGTTCATTTCGGATCTTGGCGTGATCTTTGAATCTGATGCTACATTTACCAGACATGTTAACGCCATTATTTCAAAGTCGTACATTATGCTTGGTTTCATTAAACGAAACTGCAAGAACTTTAGTGACCCGTTAACTTTGACATCATTATACGTCTGCTTTGTTCGGTCTATTTTGGAGTATGCATTTCCTGTTTACTCAACACCCACCCCCTGTCATTCTGAGAGGATTGAGAGTATTCAGAAACAGTTTATTTTGTTCGCGCAACGACGTTTACCATCCATGTGTACTGTGGATTACGTTCTTCCGCCTTATCAGAATCGATGCAATCTTTTGAAACTGCAACGTCTAGATAATCGCCGAGATGTAGGTTCCGCGCTGTTTGTGCGTGATATTTTTAATTCCCGTGCCGATTGTATCGAGTCACTAGCACGTATCAACTTGTATGCTCCCGAACGTCGTATGCGTCAACGCAATGGAGCTTTATTCATCGACCGAGCGGTAACGAACTATGGTCTTTCTTATTCAATTCCTAGGGTATCGCGGGTATTTAACAAGGTCTACGAAGCTTCTGATTATCACTTGTCGAGAGATTCATTTAAGATAACTTTATATAATCTTTTGTAGTCGAGCTTATGTGTTGTAATTTTTTACCAATTGTTTTGTTTTGCCGATTGCAGTCACTGCACCATTTATAAATAAATAAATTAATGAATAATGGAACCGCTAAAAATCTCTAGGACTGGCCCTGTATAACAAACTACACAACCGTTGCAACACAAAAAATTGGATGAGGAAAGTAATTTAATTTTTTCCCAACAGAGGAAATATAGCAACTTCAAACTTAAGCCGCATTGTTATTATATATTTTGACAGCTGATGTAGCAGGACTTATTTGTGGAGAAATTTGTGTTTTCTTTTTTTTTATGTTTTTTTTCTACGTACGGCTATAGGTTCAATTTACGGCTATAGGTTCAATTTACGTAGAACCATCTGCACATTGCATAGCTCCATGTCAGCCTATAGTACTGGCATGGAAGATGGGTCGGCCCATGAGTTGTGTACTCCAACAGGGGGTCATAGTTGTGTTCATTTCCATCACTGGTTGTAATCAGATGATGAAAAATCCCTTTTGCATCCTGCCGTTATCGGGATTTGAACCCGGTACCTCCCGATCCAAACGCCAAAGCTTTAACCACTGTGCCATTTGGTCTGTAAAAATTTGTTTGATTCTGCCTAATAGTTTGTTGCCATATTAAATAAGGAAAATCGAAAGCAGCCTTATCGGCATATTTTCCTTTTTTATTATCGGAAAGTTAAAAATGCTGTTCAAGCAAGAAAAAAGTTGTGTGATGTGTATGGAGAAGATGTATTAACAGAACGTTAAAACTGGTTTTCAAATTTTTTAAAGTTGAAGATGCTACACGTTTTGGAAGGCCAGTGGAAGTTGATGAAGGCAAAATAAAGGCATTGATTAATGCAAACCGCCGACTAACAACTCGTGAGTTCGCTGACAGATTAAATTTATCGAGTTCGACAGTTTATGGTCACGCCTTGGCTTTCAAAACTAGAGATATGGGTTCCACTTGTTCTTATAGAAAGAAATTTGCTCCGTCGCATTGACGTCTGTGATTGGCTACTCAAAAGTCAAGAAAATGATCCATGTAGCTGGGGACGAGAAATGGGTTAAAGGCAAGAGATCATGGTGTAAAAAGATGTATCGGTGCAAAGCACTTCGAAAGCCGCGATGGCAAAAGATATTGGATGAATCTTTAAATATTATACAAAATTTCGTCTTTAATTTTCACCAAAAAAAACGAAATTACTTTCCGAACAACTCAATATTTTAATGCGATTTTCAATCATTTCTGATCAACATTTTGTTGAATTACACTGTTAAAATATTGAATGCACAGAGCCAAATAAAATGCCTCTCAATAAACCATTAAATTACCATAAAGGTAATTTAATTTTTGACAGACATTTCTTTGGAAATAAAATGATACTTAAAAAAATTACATAACAATTCAAGGTAAAATTTTTAGGGAAATTGCAATTTATACTGTTAAGAGCATCCTCTTCAACTTTATATTAAAAGAATATCTTTGTGCAACACATTAACCGCCTGCATTCCATTTGATCTCTACCCTATTGTAGGATTGGTCGTTTACAGCTATACATCTTACTCTATTTTTTACCGGGTCGTCCGCTTCAGCTACTACTGTTCTTTTCCAGGTTGTTGCTGCTGCTGTTCCGATTTTCTCTTACCCTGCTTATTGTATGTCTGTCCTCTTCGCTTTCACCTCTTGCTGTAGTTGGCCGTGGGCAGGTAGTAGATAACCATTTTTTCTGAAAATCGACTTTTCTGTAGTATTATGAAAATGTTTAATTTAAATAGTTGACGTAAAGTATTTCCAAATAAATTTTCCTAAGATTATTTTTTGTAAAAATTCTCGTGTCTTGACAGATTGGTGAAAAATTTTCTATTCCTAGATAATTACCGATGTGTTAATGTAAATAATACAGCAACTGCATGTTAACAATATTATTGTAATTCAAATTCAAATTTCAGGTAGCTCTGTTCAAATTATTCATCAGAACATAAGAAGTTTAAGAAAGAATTTTAATAATTCCTTAGGTTATCTGTAGTCATTTAAAAACTTGTCGGATCTTATTTTCTTAAGTAAAATATGAATAAATGATAATGAAACTAGTTTTTATCAGTTAATGGATTTCCATATGTTTTGTTGTTGGAATAACAGTTATCAATCTGGAGGAGCATTGGGTTTTTATCGTAGGAATTTAAATTGTTTTGTTGAATCAATTAATTTTGTATCGGTTGTTGTTGTGAAGTGAACTTTTCATTAGCAATGAAACATATACATTTTCTTATGTCACCTTCGGCTCTTACTCACTGATTCTAGAACATATTCATTCATAATAATATTTTTGGCTCGTACATAAGCTCTGCATAAATCTACAACAGAACATATTGTTTATTTATGTATGTTGTATGCCCAGATAATCTTGTTGTTAATTCATAATAAAACGATGATCTGTATCTGCCCCCGCTTTTAAATTACTTCCACCATTTTATAGTCTGCATGTTATCATCAAATTATCATAAATAATCCGATATCGCATTTTGTGTATACGCCACATATATATTTTTTAGGTCCTTTTCTAACTCCAGGGCTTATATTTTTATTTATTTATTTATGAAATTAAATCAATTGACTATAAAATTTGATTAAAAATAAAATTCTAAAATTTGAACCTATAAAATTTATCTCCGTATACGAGTATTATTTTAGGTGACTCGTAAATCATTTAGATTCCCCAAAACTCAACAAACCAAAAAAATACTGTGCAGATAATTTTATTACATACCGTCACGATACGATTATATACGTTCGATCGGAATACGCATATATATTCCGATCGAACGTATATAATCGTATCGTGACGGTATGTAATAAAATTATCTGCACAGTATTTTTTTGGTTTGTTGAGTTTTGGGGAATCTAAATGATTTACGAGTAGAAAATTCTGTGTTGGTTTTGATCCAGTCAACTAAACACAAAATTAATATCCGTATAAATCACTGGGGTTTGTATGAATTCGCACCCCTGCATCGAAATTAAAATTTTGCGCGTTTTCGTTAATGGGAGAGGTATCACAGATTTTGTATTTCAAAAAATTTGTGATTTATCGCCAAATTTGGGGCTAAATTATGTTCTCCGATATTATCTGAATTGTTATTATTTAAGTGGTACTTGGTACGAGTTTCAAGTAGATTTGGTTTATTTTAATTACCTATACCTATATTAAATGATTTGAAATTGCCGGTGTTCATAATTATGATTTGAATCGTAATCACAAATTGGTTGATTTTTTCGAGTTTATCCGTGGCATTAAAATGCGAAATACAATTCTGTGATACGGAAGGGGGAGGGCAATGAGGGAACTGCGATGTGTGACTAACACATTTTTCTAATTTTCCACAAAACATAAAATATAACTTTCAGCCCAAGTCAAACTAGGTGTCCTCATGTTTCGACTCATGGATCGAGAATCTTTTATCTAATATCACCAATGGCCAATCTTTCCTATATTTGTTTAACAAATTCTTCCTGAATTTTGGTCCATTGTAATTTTGTACATTATTTTTTAACGAATAGAAGTGATCCAGACGTGTTAGACCAATAAGCGAAATATTTCATTTCTCTCAAAACTAACCAAGCAGCTCGGTCGCTATGTGGTTGATTAATTTTAAATTGTGTTAACTCTAGTGGAATCAACTGATTTAGCTTAGGTAGTATGAACACTGTGTCCGTACTTTCGGCGCGAGTCTTTCTCTTAGATTTGTATTATTTAGTTTGTCGAAATCACCATAAACGACAACATCATCGACTTGAACTAATATTACACTACATTTAGAAATCCTATCATAACTTTCTAGAAATTAATTACATCAGATGGGCAATTTGCTATTGGTATCGAGGAAGAGAGTCATTTGACCTTTTGGAAAGGGTTAACAAGAATCTGAAATCTACGAGGATCGATTTTGAACACAAGCTTTACTGTCATTTTCTTAACCCACTGCAACAATTGACGATCCTTAAGCCATTGCATAATTTCTACGTTAAAATTGAAGCGTTTGAGCGAAAAATGATATTTTTGAGTTTTAAAACATAGACAGAGTTTTCAGAACCTGATTGTGCATAGGTTTCTGCAGTTGGTGTAAACAATAAAAAAAAACATCGCGATATTCATCAATTTCATTCTAAAGTTTTGACAATTTTCGTTTAATATTTAAGAAATTTTTAAATGATACAGGGTGGGACACGATTGTTGTTACACAAACATATTATGCCAATAATTCTGTTATTTTTAATTTTTCTTGAAAAACTTAAATTTTCTTGCTTTATATTTTTCAACAAGAATTTTATTAAATTTTTGACATAGAAATTAGCTAAGTCAAATATTAAATTTCTAGTAAGCATAGGAAAGAGTAGATGATTTTCGGTTTTTTTAATCCCTGTCATCTGTTATGGGGCCCTGCTCTTTCGCGGTTCATTTTCCCGTCCTACTTTACGCAAAAGATGAGTTTTACACGCCGATAGGGGCGTCGTAGTTGAGTTCCTTTTAATCACAGATCGTAATCCGTTGATGAAAATTTCCTTTTGCATCCTGCCCCTATCGGGGCAGGTTCAAACTCGATACCTCCCGATTCAAACGCCAAAGCTTTAACCATTGTGCCATTTGGTCGGTATCGGCGGGGTTATTTTCTTTGGAATAGAAATAGACTCTAAAACTACAAATTAATGTATCTGAGATTTGCAATTTTTCGAGAAATCTTTAAAACTAAAACATTTTGGTTTCAGTGTGATTATTGACGATTTCAAAATTTTTGAGGAAGGAAGGTAGCTGTATAAAGTCTGTTGAACTTTAGTATTCATTATAAATCAGTATCACAGTTTGGTAATTTATATTGTTGGCACCTGTACGACTATACAACTATGACGCCATATCCTCTTTATAAATAGATTAAAACAAACAGTGCAAGCCTTCCTCAATTTACTTCTTCCTCTATATTCGTATATACCTACATATATATTATTATTTTTTTTTATAAATTTATAAGACATTAAAAATTAATTAAATTTTCAATTATGTTCTCTATTTTTCGAAAATGTCGTTTAACTTTTGTCTTATTTCGCAAGAGGAAAATTAAATACCAAAATATATCGTTTCGTATATACGAGCACAATAGAACATACTAAGCTTTACGACATATACAACTTAACGTATAACGACAAAGGGATTTGAAGTAAAACCAACCAACAGCACAACATAAAAGCACATTAAAAATCAATAAGAATTTCTTCTTAGACGAAATAATGTAAAAAAAAATAAAAATTAGAAAATTTATTCAAATTAAGATGAGTGTGTAAAACAATGATTAGAAAAATGGAAATTTTCTTAATTAAAATTCATCTTTAGACTTGCCTCCCGCATGTATAATTTAAATTTACTTTTTTTTCTGTTTCGAATTTATTTTGTTTAGTTGTTGGTTTGGTGTTTCAGATATACAACTTGGAGCTGTTTGTCGTTTTATTTTGCCCAAAAATGACAAAGTTATTAAATTCGCCGGAAAATGGTATAATGAGGTTGATGATGTGTAGCCCGGAATATAGTCGCATTACCATAACAAAATTAGCATCATTTTATAAAGCACTTGGCCGTTATACCCGAAAGTTTTTGTTTTTTTTTTGTAAAGTTTAATATTTTTGCTTTCCATTTGGGGGTTTAGTTGAAATACTGAAATTTTATTATAAATTCCCTTGTTAGGTTTCCCGGTTTTGCTTTACATATTAAAAGGAAGTAAATCAATCATTAAAAATTTTAAACTGGAGATCTACAGGTCAAATGGTCGTGAACATAAACAGGTCAAATGAACGTCGAGTCCGGATGTATTTTCCTGACTGCTTGTGACATTTTCTAAACCATCTGCTGGTACAAGAAAAATAAAACTTAATTTGTACTAAGATGATGCATACCATTTTCTTACCTATACATTTACAATGTATAATAAGGTTATATGCTAGTGTATTGGTACGCTCGTCAATATGGGACGTTTTCAACTGGAAAGTTACAAATTCTAGTTACCTTAATGTTTTTCTACGAGAAATAGTTCTTAGCCGTAAACAAATTTTCGAAGCAAATTTGTATTTTAATTTTTTTTTTTAGATTTTTTAGGTTTTACTAAATTTAAAAGCTGAATAATTTAAAATACATTACTTGTTAGACGCAATTGGAAGGGCAATTTCATAAGCTTTGCAAGAATATACGAGGGTCGACCAATAAGTACCCGTTTTAGGAATGAAGACGCAAGTTTTTAAATTTTTTGTCAACGTTCTGCCATTTCTTTAACCCCTCCAAAATATACTATTTCTCGCACTTTAAAATATGCTTCTGTCTTGGCGAGAATCGCCTCGTTTGAGCTGAATATTTCTCGTCCAAGCCATGTTTTCATGTTGGGGAACAGAAAAAAGTCGCTTGGAGCCAGGTCCGTCGAGTACAGTTCATTCAATTTAGCCATTACAATCCCGGATTAAACTCTCACACTTATCTTATCATTTTAAATATTAATTGCCGTTCCGTATGATAGGCGGCCTAGCCAGATCAAAAACAGATGTACGAGCACATTTAAATTAGTTGAACTAATATCTCACGATTGTCTTAGATGGTGAAGGGTCCCCATAAACAGCATCCAACTTCGCTTTTATTCTTTCGCATGTTTTTCCACCCAAAAATAAAAAGCGAATTACGGATCGATATTGCTCTTCCCATTTTTTTTGAGAAGCACAAAACACGAGTGACACAACTGGCTGCTAAATAAAAAGTTGTCTGTGAAATAGACTGGTCTTTATTATGGTTTGACAGATGATAGTACACACACGATGGTAATATAAACTTCCCTCAGCAACGCCATCTATTTTTAAACACATGAACTTATTGAACGCCCCCCATAATATTACAAAAATTCTAATTCTTGTAGATTTATATAACAGTTTCTTAATAATTTGACAGGGCGGTATCAATTTGCACCTTCCATTTGATCATGAAATTCAGCCAAATTAATAAACTAACAAAATCTAATTTAGAGTGTGAATTTATTGAGACTAACATTTTAATATATTTAAGTAGTTAGAAAACGACTTTGCTGCGGTTCGCCCTAGTTGTTTCTGTGACTAACATCCTTTCCTAAATAACTTATCTGTTTAGGATGCAGGCAGGGCCTGGGCCCGCATGATGCTGAAATATTATTCGCATTCAGATATAATTTGTTATTTGATTGTAGATATTTCAGGATTATGGTAACGTACCTAGGATCGCCGTTATGGTTGGCCTGTACGCCTCTATCATATCATATCATATCATATCATATCATATTTGCATTATTATGATTATGGTAATTTCTGTATATTTTGTGAGTCCTTATTAAAAATTAACTTTTTTCGTTTCAAAATATTTAAACTTATATTTTCTCTTGTGTTCCATAAATCCTTTGATTTTTCATACAATTTTCTGCTGAGAATTATTGCTTATTACTTTTTGTGGGAGTATTACCTAGCGGTGAATAGCAAATACACATTTTTTGTGCTAACAATTTTTTGCTATCCTGTATAGGATAGCAGGAAATTTCCTAGATAAAAAAATTAATTTGCTATTCACCACAAGAGGCAACACTTGCACAAAAAAGATTTTTTTCTGCTTAGAATTTTAGAAGAGAGAGAATGAGATAAATCAACTTCTCGGACGCAGGCTTACTATCGTCGGATTGATCAAATCCAATCGAGTTAGATGCTTGGGCCACGTGTCTAGGTCCCACAACAACGTATGATAATTAAAATGTTTCAGCAAGGGCCAGCCAACCACGGCTGCGCTGGCGTGACGTCATCAGACAAAACCTACGCATACTATTAATAACTGGAGGGTGAGGGCGATGGATCGAGACGAATAGAGGACCGCTGGCTAACGTTTTGATTGACTTTATACTTTCACGCTGTTCCTATACGATCATGCTGCTCCTTTTGACTCTTCCTCGGATTTAAAGGTATTCACAGAAAATATAGAATTGGTGCGAAAAATAAAGAGACCGCTCACTTGATGGTAGAAATTGAACCGGCAATGAAAACCATGTTGCTAAAGTCTGGAAGACTGCATGTGTGCGGAGACTTTGGTACTCCGACTAGTGCTTTAGGCGCCAGTGATACGGTGAAATTAAAAAGAATTGCAAGGCGTGCACAGAGACGTGTTCTCACTGTGCACAACATAGTCATGATTATGAGGGTTGACAAAATAAAGACAAACCTGCCAGTTGCGCAAGCTGCTAGGAAATGCTAAAATCACATGATCACCACGTATAGGTCGTGTTTCCTGTAACGCATACAAAAGTGATGTGCAACGTCTGGAATCAAACACTAAACATATGACTAGTCAAAATTTAGCAGGGCGTCGAAATAGTTGGAATCATACTCGGTCAATGGTCAAATCAGCTGCTCTGAGAATCTCAAGACTGCATTTAGTATTCATAATGTTAGCATGAATATGGTGAAGCTGGGACAGTTTTGTGATAGCCACTGCACATGTGTTGAAGTTTCATCGGAAGTTAGTTCTATACCAAACCGATCGAGTACCATCTATGCAAAATCGAAACAACGGTGTAGAACCACTTCTAGAAATTAATTCGATCGATGCAATTGATGCTCGTGTGGAGCTGATCTCAGACAGTTAGCGAGTGTCTGCAATAACTCTATTGCTATGGAAGAAAGGAGCTAAGAAACGAAATAGTAGGTGGAAATCTAATCTAAGGACACTTAGATGTTCTATGCATAAGCTTAGAAGAGCATACCAAATCGAAAGAAGCCAAGGAAGAACCGATGCAAAATATTTTCCAACATGGTAATAAAGATCCATTGGGTCTTTATGGAGGCGTTACAAATAACGTTTGGAGTTACTTAACTTACTCTACCGAACGAAACACTAGATGAAAATGGTTCACGTGTAGCTATGCGTGAGATCGCCATCAACAGTAATTGAACATACACTTTTGCTGAAGACCCCTCATTTACGTCGGTAGAAATCACCTGCGCTCTTAATTGCTTCAAACGAAACAAGTCACCAGGACTTTACAACTTTAACGCTGTAATAATTCAGCTTGCATGGCCTGTCATAAGGCCTAGCATAGTAAAATTATTAAACAGCTGCTTAAAATTTGGTTACTTTCCTAAGGTGTGGGCAAAAAGTGAAATGGTTGTAACCAGAAAACCTGGAGATAGAGATTCACTTTCTTCGAAACCTTACAGACCCATAATGTTACTAGCGGTTATGGAGAGACTCTTGGATCAAAAAAATTTTCTTACGCTTGCGCCGTGGTGGTCACTTTTTTCCGTCGTTCGATAATGACCGCTCGAAATTAATTGGAAGTATACTGATTCGAGCAATAGCTCGTTTAAAAATTCCCGATTGAGTTTTAACCGAAACAATTGTTACGATCTTATCTTTCCAAGGATGAGTCTCGATTATGCAACCCATAATCCATTTTATGGGAGGAACATTATCAGTACAAAATCTCAAAAGTTCATTACGATGAACTTCATGCTTAAATAATCGATGAAGATCACTCAATACAGCTTGTCACTAAATATATTGTATTACAACCCCTACGTCCAATAAACCGCCGGAATGACGCCAAGAGAGCGTTCGTATAAAGATCGGACATAACCTCTAAATGGGTTGCGTTGGTTGCACAACAAATATATAGAGCAACATATGATTTAGTTGTGACGTTTAATCTAACCACAAAAATCTATCCTGACATTAGAAAATGGTTGGGAGGCTTACACTCGCTGACTTGGCAATTGACCCATGACTTTCGATTGAAGCTGGCTTTGTTCTAAAACAACGAATACATTCAAATAACTACGCGTCGACACAAATTGCGACCTTTAATAAACCAGAACTTTTGACGAACGTATCTTAATAATGCATTGGGACCTAAAGATGAGTTAGCCAGCCGTCCTAGCTACTAAACAGCGGTCCATTCCACCAAAGTAAACTTGATTCAAGATCTGCAAGCATTAAACCACGCGAAACCAAATCCGCTGGATTTTCTTGAGTGGGTATGTGTGCCCACACTTCCAGAGCAACTAGATCTTGTACTTTAGATATTTTG
Source organism: Nephrotoma flavescens (assembly GCA_932526605.1). Classification (NCBI taxonomy): domain Eukaryota; kingdom Metazoa; phylum Arthropoda; class Insecta; order Diptera; family Tipulidae; genus Nephrotoma; species Nephrotoma flavescens. The sequence continues at coordinate 68,920,575 of OW052220.1, read as the reverse complement.
TTAGCTACAAACGTAGCGTATTTCGAGGGAGACGATTGAATACGATATAAAGTTATTCCGGAGTCTGACCACAATGCTACTCGATTGAATTTTAAATCTAACGACCTTTGAAATTTATTGATTGAACTATGAACTTTATTTATTTTTGATAAAAGTAATGCATGATTTACATGTTCCAATTTTTTTTCCCAACAAATTTTTTACAGAAAAATAGAGCTGCACGCAAATAACAAAAAAACTAGTTAAAAAGAGACAGTCATATGTAAACAACATTTCCCCAATTTAAAAAGAAAAAAACCAAATTTTATTTTACTGGAATTTGTTTCGTGCTCCTCTCGCAAACGAAAATCGTGATATACTTAACCCTTCATTTTTTACTGGAAAAAAAAATTGGAACATGTAAATCGTGCATAATGCTGCACATAATTCCAATCGTGGAATTTTATGTTTCTTGGAGGGTGTGGTGTGACTCTGAATTTTGTACAAAGGAAACGACAACGTAAATTTCCAGTATCCAACGCATATCTGATATACCCACAACAACCATAACCTCTTTCGGAAGCGGGAACTACGCATCTTGGTATTCGAATTATTGATAAAATGTTTAATTGATTAATAAAGGCTTACCATTTCGCTAAAAAAGGTTGATGCAATTCAGTGTCCCTATCTAACCCATTTGTCTTCCATGCTTCTTACATAATTAGTTTGCCTGTAAAAATGCCGGGGGCACACAAACCGATAGGGTCAAACATTTGCGTTATATTGGGCAATATGCACCTCTTGGTTGCCGAACATTGTTAATTGGAGACAGACAAAACACATCATCGACAAAATTCCACTTCATACCCTTTACAGTGGTAGATTAAAACTTCTGATTTTCGGCATTAGATCTCAGCTCTAGTACATTTGACGACAATTTCCTTAACTCGAAACCACCCTTTAACAATAATTTAATTAATTCCTTTTTTAAGATAGAAGCTTCGTGAATAATATCGGCACCAGAAATGAGATCATCGACGTAAAAATGACTCATTAATCTTATGGATGCGTCCGGATAATTCACACATTCATCAAGAGCTAATTGCTTCAATGTGTGAATAGCCATAAAAGGCGCGCTCGAGGTGCCATAAGTCACAGTATTCAATTGGTAAATGGATAACCTTTCACTGGGATCACGCCACCAAATGATTTGGTGTAAAGCTTGATCTGATTCAGGGATTAGTACCTGGCGATATCCGATACCAGCGCAATCTGAAATATACGGAAACAAATCAGCATTGTAAATATATCGTCTTGGATCGTCGGCCCAAATGATTAAAGAATCATTTAGTGATGTGCCTGAAGTGGTTTTGGCCGAAGCGTTAAATACAACTCGCACCTTGGTTGTGCAGCTTTGATCCCTAAACACCGCATGATGTGGAGAAAATATGAATTATCTACAAAAGGATTCTGACTAAGTTCCATATGGTTTAACGAAATATGTTATATTCATCCATAAAATCTACACATTTTTCTTTTAATTGAGGAGTTATTCTAACCTTCTTTCTAAACACAAAAATTGTTTAAGGGTAGATTGACATGAATCTCCGAGTTCTGAGATTTTATTTTTAGTTGGAAGAGTGACGATGTAACGTCCTTCTGAGTTTCGTTGAAAATGTTTCGAATAATGGGCCCGCAGGATTCTCCTCAATGGAATAATTAGTATTCGGACTTCAGCAAAATCCGTCCATTTTGTTAGTGTATTTGGGATCAACAATGCATCGAAATTGATCTTTCAGTACGAGGTTCGTTAGTTTTTCCGCAAATGAGATAACCCAAACATGTTAATGAAAGGAGGTAATTCCTGTACCAAAACCAATTTTTCACCACAAATAATTTGATTAAAAATATCAACCCCACTAGAAGATCAATATCCTGTGGTATATTAAATTGTGGGTCAGCCAAATTAATGCCTTTTGGTTTATCAGAGATACTAAAAATCATTTAACTAAATTTACATTCGGACTTGTCGTTGATATTTTTTGAACATGTACCTGATTATTGAAATTCGTACTTTGCTCGGCTGGTGCAACAATGTCATTATTATTGGCATTATTGACATATGCATTAGTAGGGGAATTTGATTTAGTAAAATGGAACAGCGTGTGATGCAATCATTTCGTTTGTCCCATGATGATATTTTAAATATTTTGCACTTTAAATACTATGTTCGCTTTTGCAATCAAAACAAACAAAACTTAGTGGCATTTGAAATTTAGCACTTTTTTCTTTATATTGTACTTGTAAACTGTAAATTTGTTGGTTGACATACCCGATGGTGAAGATGCCGCATAGCTTCTAACATTCGTATTCGAGCAGTTAAAATATTTAAAAGTTGTTTAACGGTAAAAATCTCATCGACAGGTTTCTTCTTTTCCAATTCTCTTCGTGACGCTTTATCTACCTTTTCCATAATGTGAAATACAAGATATAAGTCCCAATGCCCAATTGGAATATTAAGATTTTTGAGAGCAATTTAATGTTTGTTAAATTTGTTTATAAACATTTTTAACTCTCTTGGCCCTTTCCCATTGACGGGTTCTAAATAATAAATTTCACTCATATGAATGTTTTAACCCGAGGGTCGTCTTCATAATACGTGTTAAGTGATTCCCAAACCATTTGCTAATTAGCGCCGTTGATGGAATCCCATCAATAAAATGAAATGCATCACCATTATCGAACGCATTGCGCAGAAATTGAAATTTTAATACCGGTGATACACTCGCATTGACATGAACCAATACAACAAACAATTCCCGGAAGTTACACCACGATAAAAACTGCCCGATGAATTTTTTTATTTCTATATTTCGAGAAGAGAAATTGGAATTGTTACTGCATTAGCGGCGATTTTTTCTTTGCTTTCAGTTTCAACACGAACTTGATTTACTTAAAGTAAAACACTTTGAGCTTCTAAAGACTCCATTAATTAGAAAACACGTGTCTCCAAAGATCTAACCGAGCTAAAAAACTCATCCTGGGAAAGATTTTCTAATCGGCAAGTTGTAACCCCTCAAGATGATTATACGATTCCGAATATTTATCGTTCAACGTGCCTAAATGCTGAATAATCCCTTTTAATTCCGATAGGGAAATATATCCTTGTCGGAATCTAATTGATTCTTGAAAAAAGTGACGCGACCTTTTGACGCGGCGATTGAACGTTTAACCGGCGTCCATTGTACCGAGTATTTATGATAAAGCCAAAAAAATTTTAAATATAAAAATACAAAAATAATTGCCACTGTTGTAATTATTTATAAAAAAACAATTCGATAAAAGAATTACTCACATTTAAATGGGGAATCCCTCTAAAATATCAACACTGTGATGTGGAATTGCAGTACTTTATGTATGTATTGCGCCTTTTACAAGAATTCTAATGATGACGTTACAGCTGATGATGATTATGCACCAACGGAATACGGAGTTATTGCTTAATGAAAGTATTGCCTTCTTTCCATACAAATAGTATTAAAAATGGCGGCTTTTTCCACATTGACGACAATCAAATCCGATGAATCAAAACTTTGATGACACCAGGTACGTCGTCGTGTACACCACGCGAAAAATATGGCGATGGATTAAACACGCCAGTCAATACTATTCGAGAACACAAAACCATGGCCACAAAATATTACACCCAAAAATCCGGCTTTTTTTTGTTTCTCCTCGAATTTTTTGGTGTAAAACAAACAACATACGGACATAAAACTTTTGTTTTATATTACTTTATTTTATTTATTTTATTTTATTTTACAAAAACTGTTTTATACTTTTTACGTATTACTCGTGACCGTGTTCGTAACAAGACTGAACTGATTCGGAACAAGTATGTATCATCGCAAGTTTATCGGTCTATAATGTCCCTAGAAACAATATGAATGTTTTTAGAAGGTACGTCAGTAATCAGTTCGCAGTAATTAGAGCCATGCATGATTCTGTATCGAAGCAAATCACCAAAGGATGTCCTCATGGCTCTATTTTAGGTCCTCTAGTCTTCTTGGCAACCCCAGACTCGAACTTCAGCGTCAGCATGTGTAGCAAATAAAATGTCACACTAAAAACAGTGATGCTGCAGCTAAAACGCAAATTTGACTCTTGTCCTCCTTCAACAATATCTTTAAACGGTCGAAATATGTACGAAACATGAAAACGTTCAAAAAGCTACTCCCTGGCAAGAGTGTCCAGAGAAATATGGGGACTGAATCGCAAAACTTGTAATAATTTACAAAGGTGTGAGGGAGGCACGTACACCGCGGCTGGTTGGTATGATAGACTAAACTGTCACCACGTCAGATCATTAGAAAGTGATCAGAGGAATACCCCGCTTCGAATAACAAAGGCCGAACAGTGACTTAAGATGTTGTTGTGGGTTTGGCTGGCGTACCCCTGTAGATATTTTCTAATCAAACAGCGAGCGCATTTGTACCACCTAAGAAGGATTGCTGCAAACGGAATATTGACAATGGTGATTGACCTATGGCAAAAAAGGTGGAGTGAATCGGTCAATGATAGGCGCATACGGTCTTTAATCCATACTATGCTGTGCACATAAAAAGAATTGAAAGCATTCAAAAGAAGTTCCTGATTTTTTTGTTAAAGAAAAGTACGACCACAACTTACCATTCCATGAAAATGTGGCTCGCTTACCTCCCTATCCAACAAAATGCACGGAATACAAAATATGCACGCTTGAAAATAGACGGCTTCTCTTGGGCGCGGCTTTTATTGGTTACGTTTTGCTTGGTCACGTTGATTCAGCTTATATCTTGGAAAACATATCAATTCACGTGCCATGCAGAACATTTCGAAACCATGGATTTTTAGCACTTGAACACCATTCTACTAACTATGGAGAAAACAACTCCATTAATAGCATGTCTAAATCGTTCAACTTAATTGACGACCTATTTGACTTTAATTTGTCAAAGAATAATTTTAAAAATATCTTGAAGAACTATTTTTAAAATTTTTAATTGTCAAACTAAAATTTGGTTTATATTTTCATTTTTTAAGTTTTTTGTTTGAAATTACTGTTTTAACTATTGTAAAATCTGAAATCATACATGTAAATTACAAAATTGATTATTTTAAATAAATAAATAATACATTTGACTTCGTTCTAGGCATTAAAGTAAGATTCAAATTAAAAATACCATGCTAACGAGCTGGATGAGCCCAGTAACCTCTGGACATGGTAAGTTTAAAGCCTACCTACAGAGAATGAAAATAGAAGTAATAGACGTTAAACACCTCTTTTGGAATGTAACGGGTTGACCTTTGTGTCACTAAAACAAAATTGGCAGCGGGTAATACGAACACACACCACGAATTACCATTGCCATCATTACCAAGCGATGAAGTTCTTCCAAAGTTGCGGTTGTTTTGTGCTTAACTGATTTCAAGAGAAGCTGTTGTCGCAATATCTCTTTGTGACCCCCCCCCCCCTCCCCTTCCAATAATCTTTTTTTTTTTAAATAAGTGACTTTAAAAGGAAAGTGTACACCGCTGAGCTTTACAAATGTGCGGTATAATCATTAAAACGTCAGACACGATATTTCAATTAAATTTTCATTCGATTCAACGATAATAAATCACAAAGCCTTGATTTATATAACCACGTATATGAATTAATTTCACCCCATACATATAAATTACCGATCCACATAAACAAATTCACTAAAAGGATTAACGTTTATAATGTAAATCCCAAAACGCCTAACTAAATTATCCGTATATGTATATATATTCGCCATGAGACGCGTTCTGTTTTTATAAAAACGCTAAATCCTTGTATTTTGAATTATAAATCAAATAAATAACCGAAAGTCAATCTCTTATCTCTCAATTTAAACGTTAAACTTAATAAATTAAAAAGTTTTCACATCTAAAATGGTATCGGTTCGTACTATTTACGTACACAATACACATATATCATGAAAGGAAAGAGGTTTCGTTGTACAGCACAAAAAGGAAGATCTCAAGAAGAAAAAAAGTGGGTACTTAAGATGAGAATTTTGTTAATCGATTTTATCGTGTACAGTTTTGTTGGGTCTTTTATGTATAGAGAGGATATCTCGAAAATATTATTAGAAAAATGAAACCCAATGAATAAGGATTAATCCGATATTGATAAGATTAATAATTACAAAGAGTTTAGATTATCTTGCCGTATATTTATATATTTTGAAGTTGATTCCGATATAAATTTTGTGTGTAATGCAAACCAATAAAAATTTATGGGTTCCGTTTTAATATCCTTTTAAATTAAATAAATTTTCAAGATGTACTATAAAAAGAAAATTGCGTAAATTATATAAGGGGAGAGATGTGGTCGGCTTTTATTTTTATTTTTTGTATATATTTAAGTGGCGGGATCCGGATATGGGGTGAAGGGACATTTTATTCATATATAATGTGCTGAGTCATATAATTATGCGGCACTATTTTCTTGTTTATACAATTTTTTGTTGGTGTCATGTTAGCTAGCTGATGTTATACTTGTATACATAATTACAACTAACAAATATCTTTAATGTACGAAACGATCTATATTTATCTTATGTTGTTTGCAACCGAAATAAATCGGGTCTATAGTAAATTTTCAGAAGTGTGCCAATTTTATTGCAAGAAAAATTATAATTTTGTTTTCTTTTTTGTTTTCTTATTTCGTTGCAGGTATGCATTTTACGCAATATACTGAAAGGTGAAGGACACGAGAAATGTTTTTTTAGGTAATTAGACCATGTGTCATAAAAATTAATTTATGCGATGTTGCGGGAAAACTCATGCTTTCGAGACGGTGAGTAAAAACGTTTAGGTTGGTAATAATGTGTTTTAAATTTTTTACACTTATTCTGCTTTATTTAGGATCGTTTTGCCTTAACAATTAACAATATTTATAGTAGTCATAATCAAAAATACTGGAGGGCCAATTATTGTGGCCAATACCCAACATTCTTTTACGATAAATGTATATTAATATCGAATACACAACAGATTTGTCGTAAAAATTGTCTTGTGTGATCGAAAATCATTATTGCAGAAAATCAATAAAGTTTACCTTTATTAAAAATTGAATCTTCATTGCAAACAACGTAAAACCTGTTTTTGGTACGTAGATATCCACTACATTTCGCATAGCTCTCCCAATTTATGGGAACATTTTTTGTATGCAATTTTATTACGAATAGTCAATCCTCAAAACTCGTTATTATCGGTAAAGTACAATCTTTTTATTTTAATCATTTTTCGTAAATGCTATATACTTTTCAAAATATTTGTAATCCACGAAAAACTCCTATAGAAGCTGGCATGCCCAGTGGACCTAATTTAAGGAGAAAGCTTATGTATGAATCTTAAATTGCTTAAAACATTATCTTACATTTTGGAATACTGATCGGGACCAGTATTGTTGCAAAATTAATTTATAGCCTGCTAGTTCATAACCGTCTCTCTTGTAAATGATATACTTTTCGAAATACACGGAAACAATGAAAAAGCTCTTATTAACCTTTGTGTGTATACCCAAAAATTATACGTTAGTACACACCCGATCTACCCGGATATAGCCAAGTCGGGTTTTTCTTCCTTTAAAACAGATTTTTTCCGGTCCCCCTATGTTGCATTTATTTTATAAATTTTGTAGTTTGGTGTATAAAAATGGGGGAAAAAATATATATAAAGGGAATTCCCCAATAATGAAAGTGGAAAACGAGAAACGAAAAAACACAAAGGAGTAAAAAGTTATTAATATGCTGTTTGTTATACATCTATCCCTCGCTTAACGAAATTAATTCGTTCACGAATAGTTGTTCGTAAATCGAACGTTCGTAAAATGAAATTTCGGTTTACGTAAATTATATTTCATAAATCGAAATTCCGTTAAACAAAACTATAGCTGTTTTTCTTTGGCAAAGTCTGCTTAGCTTTAAAAAATAAAATATTAGCGGCCAATTTTGGTTTCAGCAATATTTCCTTGTGAATTTCCAGTAAAGGAAAATAATTGTTCATCATAGTTGGCTTTCATGTCAGTAGTAACTGTAAGCTGAATCGGTTTTATGAAAGTCTTATTTTTTTTGGTTTTATTGGATTTTTAACTATGATGAACCGTTATTTTCCGATACTGGAAATTCACCAGCAAATATTGCTGAAACAAAATTGGCCGCTAATATTTTATTTTTTAAAGCTAAGCGGACTTTGCCAAAGCAAAACAGCTTATGTTATCGAAATTTTGTTAGGCGGTTTTTGGTGAATCGTCAGTTGTCTATTACATATAAATATATACATATATGTAAGGCTTACAAAATTTAAAAGGAAAACCAAAACCTACTAGAACAAAATTATACGTAATAAAGAAAAGCCTAGTTCGTATTTCAAATCTGAAAATAGTTTTATTTTTTTTATTCATATGTATGTACATAATCTAGAAAACGAAATAAAACTTCTAAGTACGTAAACACTTCAAGGAACATATACATAAACTTAAAATCTTAAAATTCATTTAATTAAGGCGTTTAACTCTGGCGTCTAACTCTGAACTACTGGAAGTCAAACTTTCATTGTTGTCGCCAGTAACGCGCATTAAATATTTTAATGATGATATCGAAGCAACTGGTTGAAAAACAGAGGCTAACGTTTGTTTAACGCTTAGCCGCGTTTCGTTTTTCTCTGTAAAGCTGTTTGTGGCAATCGATAGCCTCGATGATGCCTCGAGAAACCTTTGAACTTCATTCGTCTATCGGATCTTTATCACGAACGATCTTGATTCCTTCTTCAAAATGTGACAGCGCATCAGACTAGTCCTTTTTAGTAAGTTGGCGAGTTATATTTTCGATATTTTTTTCATTCTGGTGCTCCTCGACCTTTGGGTAAACAAGTTTGTTCCAGGTGAAGCAAATCTTCATCGGAAAGACTACGCCATTAGTTTTTATTAAGTCTAAAACATCAGAAAATTAGAAATCGTCAACACCAAGTTGATTACCTAGACTCACAATGTTTTGAACAATTTCTGCTGGAACTTCAGCAGTTACATACAGCGTCTGCATTGACGTTTTCCGGCCAAATATTTTTCCAAACACTTTTCATTGTGGATTGCTTCATTTCAGCCCAAGCTTCTTCAATATTTTTCAAGACATTCTTTATATTGTATATTTTTCAAAACTCCCTAATAGATCCACGATCTGGCTCATCGGTAGCAGCTATTAATTGCTTAAATGTTATTCGTAAATAATATGCTGTGAACGTTGAAATCGCTCCTTGTCCATCGGCTGAATCAGAGCTGTAGTATTTTTGGGCGAATATTCGATTTTTACAACATCAGATGAGTCTGATAAGTTGATGGGATGCCCAGGAGCATTGTCTAGAAACAGTACCTAATGCTTTATTGCTAAGGGTTTTGCTTTCCTAATATGATTTTACCGATGGGCAAAAAACCTTTTAAACCACTCTTCAAATATTGATGAAGTCATCCACGCTTTTTTATTTGATCTCCAAATAACTGGCAAGCAGAATTTATCTGATCCTTTCAGTGTTCTCAGGTTTTCAGAGAGATAAAGTAGAAGAGGTTAATTTTGAAGTCCCCAGTAGCATTGCCTTCAAGAGGAAGAGTTAAACGCTCCTTCGACATTTTAAATCTGAGTACATGTCCCGTCAGGCATTCTTTTCCAGAACAGGCCGGCCTCGGCTACGTTGAAGCTACGTAGCAGCTACGATATCAGCTAACGGCTTCACCCTCTTCATCTCCACATTGCAAAGGTTCTGACTGTTTTTAAATTTTTCGAACCATCCATTCATTCATCTTGCAACTGGGCAGCATCACTATTTTTTAAATTTCTAAAAAGAGATTTGACCTTTTCTTGAATCGTCATTGTACACAAAGGGATATTATTATGATTGTTGTCTGCGATCCATAACGCCAGAAGCTTTTCCATTTTTTCAATGGTCGTACTTCTGTTGCATGGTAATTTGGTGGCACTTCGTGCGGGGCTGTTGATTCCGACTGTACTTTAATTTTTGATTTATTTTTCCGTATAGTCGCTACTGTAGATGGTGCCAGTTACAAACTACGTGCAATTTTTGTTAAATTTTCACCTGCTTCAAAACGATGCAATACATTTAACTTTTTTTCTAAGGTTATTGCTTTCTGACTTTTCTTAATAATACCTTTTACAGAAATTTTCCTTTTTGGTGGCATTTTCAAGGCTTGATTCTTATATTTTTATAAAAATAAAACTTTATAATTTTTCATTTATGTTTGTACTTTTTAATTAAAATAACAAGACATGAATCTAATCACTAGCTAATCTCTCTATTTTAACATTACAACAATTTAGAACCAAATGTTCAAACGTTATTATTAATTTAACTATTTACTCTTAAAACATTACAACAAAAATCACATGTAACGGTTTTTATATAAAATGTATATTTCTAGATACTGCTGAAAATGTAACACGTGTAAACTATCCTTTGTTTTAAGTTAAACACATTGGCTGTCGCGTGACCCACCCGTGGGTCAGACGTTAACAGCTTTTATTGAAAACTTCTAAGCATCAAAATTAATTTCATTACTGCGGCTTTTGTTTTGTGTGGAAAACCAGAAAGAGATAAAATTAAAAATCCGACAAAGACAGATTATTTTTATTTTATAGCGAGATGTTAAGGGGACACTAGATATTTGACAACCACGAAAATATAACCAATAAATTAGTTAAAAAATGAAAATTATTGTTAAACTAATTTTATTTCTATCTCTAAATTACTAAAAAGCCTAAATATTATTTGGGTCCAGGTCGAAATTGCATATTTTAAAATGACATTTTTTAAAACGACATTTCTCAAAACTGCATATTTCAAAACTACATAAGGTACAAAACGGCATAAGGTACAAAATTGCATTTTTTAAAACTGCATATTTCTAAAATGCATAAGGTACGAAAGGACATAGGTACAAAACGGCATTTTTCAAAACTGCATTTTTCAAAACGGTATTTTTCAAAATTGCATGTTTCAAAACGACATAGGTACAAAACGGCATTTTTCAAAACGGCATTTCTTAAAACAACATTTTTTAAAAAGACATTTTTCAAAACGGCATTTTTCAAAATTTCATTTTTCGAAACGACATAGGTAGAAAAATTTAGGTGAAGGAGAATATTATATGCATACTAAATCTTCAAATAATTTCTAATTTCCATGAAGGTCCTTTCTTATAACATACCAATACTAAACCTAAACATGTGAAATTAAATCTTACTCGATTAAGAAATAGTCGAGTTCCTTTTCATTTGACTTTATCCTAGAATTTAATCCAAGAATCGTTCACAAATGTTCAAAAATTTCATTCATCTCAAATTTCATCGTGTAATAAATAACCGTACCTGTTGGTTATATTCCAGAAATTAATGAAAAGATAATTCTAGATTCATAATCGATTAAAATCATGCATTCTGCACAAGACAGAATGAAATATTTTAATCGATTATGAATCTAGAATTATATTTTCATTAATTTCTGGAATTAAAAATGCAGTTTTGTACCTATGCCGTTTTGAAATATGCAGTTTTAAAAAATGCTATTTTGGAAAATGCCGTTTTGAAAAATGCCATTTTGTACCTATGCCGTTTTGAAAAATGCAGTTTTAAAATGGGATTTTTTAAAACTGCATTTTTCAAAACGGCATAGGTACTGAAAAATGTCGTTTTAAAATATGTCGTTTAGAAAAATGCCGTTTTGAAAAATGCAATTTTGTACCTTATGTCGTTTCGTACCTTATGCAGTTTTTAAATATGCAGTTTTGAGAAATGCAATTTTAAAATATGCAGTTACGAACGGATCCCATATTATTTGTAGACCTCATTTTATAGTGTTTTTTAATTATTTCCTTTAATTAATTAAAAAGTAAAAACCACTTTCCTATAAAAAAATATAGGGGAATATTTGACTGCGTTTGTAACATAACCTAAATAATATCACATGCATTAAAATTATGTAATATAGAGTAAATATTAAAAATTGTAAAATATTTTAATTTGAACATTAATATAAATTTATCATGAAAACGCGATTTATATCACATTCCACCAAACATATAAAATGTATGAGCCAAGTGCTCACCATAAAAAGCTTACTAAACTAAAATTTACTAAGAGTGGAGGGGGATATTTCATTTTGGTTGCCATAAAAAATACTTCGATTTGTATTTTTTATTTATATTTATGGCAACCAAATCGCAACGACAACAAACATTTTAAGTATACAAAATTTTACTGTTTCGCCGCTCACACACAGGGATTTTTGATTTTATCTTTTTCTGGTTTTCTGCACAAAAAGGCCGCAGTAATGGAATTCCGACTTGCCCTAATATTGCCTGTAATATGTTGATACTACTACGTACGTTCTAAAATCGCGGATGTGGGCACATACTAGCTTTGAGTATATGTATTTATGGTTTGGATTGTAATGTGAAGACTTCCATTTTTGCATTTTTGTCGTGCATGGACTATTCATACTACTTTGTTTATTCATTCAAACAATTTTTTCGACCTATCATATCATATTGTTTATATTGAAAGAATCGTTATGTTGGAGCAATATGATTGTTCGAAAAAATTGTTTAAATGAATGAACGAAGAAAATCATAGAGATGGCCTTTGGCCTTTTTCTACAATATTATTGATGTCGCATGTCTTGTAGCATTTAAAATATACATCGAAAATAATCCATCGATCGCCAATCAGACATCCAGATGCGGAGAATTTTTACAAGATCTAGCATTACAACTAGTACTTCCACACATTTCTGCTCGAGCATCTGTACCCACACATTAGTGTACCGTAATTGAATGTACACTTGGGAAACCACTTCCAGAAATTATGCATGGCCAGGCGCAGACAACCTCTGGTGTAGTGCATGATAATACTCTGGGCGCATTCCACAAACAGGAAAATGCTGGATGTGCCTTTCTTCTACTCCTAAGAGACGTAGGGCTTCACGAAAAACATGCAGTCTGTGTAGAAACCCAGTACGCCATTTCTGTCATAAAGTGCTCTGGGTGTAATTAGATGTTAGGTTTAGAAATGAATTTACCAAAAATGACTGATTTATTTTTATATATTTTTTTTTTAATTTATTTAATTTTTTATTGGTTTTGTTATTGATTGTTTGTTTTGTATAACTGAAGTATTAATATTTTATGATATATTACTGCGATGAAACGAATTAATTTTTTATTTTAACAATTTAAAATAAAACTAAGCCTTTTCCTTATTTTTTGTTCTGGCTGCGCGGGTAGCCGAGTGTGTGTTAGAAAGGTAAAGAAAATTATTCACACATAACTCTATCAAAAAATAATTTTTATCCAATTTTTATACAAAAATCTAAAAATAATAGACAATTCTTGGATGTCAAGAAGCTGGAGAATTCTAACTTCAAAATTGCAGTTCCCACAAATATTTAAAATTGAATTGGCTACTCGGGTGGCCGGGTGTGTTCACAAGGGTTAAAGCTGCCACGTCCAGTGGAAAAACGAGAAAGTTCCTATGAAAGCAGTCACTACCGATCGATTTTGGCTAAAATTCACTACGATGTCCCAGTTTATGGAAAAATCTTAATCATGAATGAAGTTTCATTCCGATCAATCGGTCTGCACTATACAGTGCCGGATTTTGGTTGAAAAACAGTTTTTGCATTTCCGGTTAAATTTTGGAAACTGATCTTCATAATCGTTTTTCTCGTATGGTAGCTGTCACTGCCTGTGGACGAATTTGGTGAAAAATTACAGGGATCTCTGAATTAATTGAAAAAATATACATAAGAAGTTCCAAGAAGAGACAGTTAGTCTGTTCGCTTTAATAAAAACTATTTTTTTGACTTCGGCGATCAGTGGCGCTATTCTGGTTTTCCCCGGGAATAGGGAATTGGTGACGTATTTCTAGCAGTTGGGAATTTTTTATTCCCCAAAGTGTATTCTGGCGTTTGGGAATTTTTTTTATTGGGAATAAATAATTTCATTTTATAGTAGTTTTGACGTGAATTTTTCCACATTATTTTTTGGGGAATTGTAACTCATAGATTTTCGAATTTTTAAACATTATTTTTCTAATAAATATATATTTAAAAATAAATTAAACTTGTAATAAAGTCGCAATATGTGTTTTAGTTTATAAAAACCAAAAAAAAAAAGATTTTCCCAGAAAAATTATTCCCAGTCTACCAGAATATACATTTGGGAACGGGAAATAAATATTTGGGAATTAGTGCAATATGTAGTTACAGCAAAATATTTTTCCAATTCCCAATTCCTTGGGAAAGCCAGAATAGGGCCACAGGTCAGCGAGGTCAAAATTATTCATGATTACCATACTTTATTTTATTTTGTTTTAATTCGTTGTGATCGGATCCATTAAATAAAATTATTTATTAAAAACTTAAATGGTTTTTAATTATTTTTTTATATTTCGCGTCTCATTTCGACGTATCATCAGAAAAACAAATGACACAATTATAAATTACATTAAAAAAAATGCTAAATACTTTATTTTTCTACGTCGAAGAAAGCAATACTTAATTAAATTTTTTGCAATAACTTGCATTTATGATGCGGTTGCGTCAAATTTTTATTTCCATAACTGTCCGATGTAAAATGTCATATCCATAAGGTTGGACATCTGTCGACAACATAACCTTAAATTACTAGCGATTTTGTATCAGCGTCATATACTTTTTTCCTTGTGAAAATTCGTGTTTTGAATCAAATAAGCGTCATTTGCGGGAACTTTTGATTTACTTCTTTAATTTGAAGAAATCTGCAGCTGGGTGCATCGATTGCTTGTAGAAGCATATAGCGATGAAACCTTTAGTGAGAGAAGTTGTCGAAATTGGTTTCAAAAGTTTAAGAACGGTGAATTTGATATCGAAGACAAGAAAACGTAGTGGAAGCTCCAAACTGTATGAAGGCGTGGAATTGGAAGCGTTATTGGATGAAGGTTCGTACCAAATGCAAGACTCATGAAAAACTCACGTGTCGTGTACTATGAGTTGCTAAGTCCGAACGAAACCATTACTGCGGCTCTACTGAATACAATTGATGAGATTGAGCCGAGCTCTTAAGGAGAAACACGCCAACTCCAAACACGACAAAATATTCTCCTTCATGATAATGTTCGTCGGCGTCCACATGCTGCGGTGTCGGTCGAAACCTATTTGGAAAACTCAGTTGGGAAATTTTACCGAGCCCACCGTATTCACCAGACATTGCGCCATCTGATTACCACTTATTTCGATCGATGACGCACGATGGCCTGTTCGAGCTGCACTTCACATCATATGAAGGTACTAAAAATTTGGTTGAGTCATGGATAGCCTCAAAAAATGAAGCATTCTTCCAACGTGGTATTTGTATGCTGCCAAGAGCATGGAAAAAAGTAGTGGCTAGCGATATATAATGCTTTGAATAAAACATAACTTACCGTTCTTTCACAATAAATACCAATTTTTTTATAAAAACGGCGAAGATTTATTTGTATACCCAAACCCGATATTTCGTTTTGGTTTAGGTGTGATTACTACCTTTAACATTTAATTTTACACCTGCTGAAGTTTATGGACATAAACAGTTTGAGTGTGACAATCTCAAAACCATATAGCCTTAATGTGATAAATTTATACTATTAACCTGCCAAATTTAAATGAAATTTGCGGTCAAATACGAGTTGAATGGATATATATGGCCCAGAGCCCAATTTTTGCCACGGAACGATTTTTCTTTATTTTTTCTAAAAGTAAGGCATGAGTGGGATTATCTCATAACCACACCTTAATCCGACAACTTTATATTTTTAATGTATTTTTACTTCAAATACGAGCTCTATAGATATTTTAAGATTTTTTTCTCGTATCATACTAATTTTACAAATAACTATTTATTTGGAATCAATTTAGACAAATTCTGGGCCGAGCTAACTTTACACCATAGTATTTTGTTTTTTTTTATTGATTAATGTTGCCTGATGAATTTTTGTTGTTGATTTTTTAGTGTTGCCTGAGGAAATGTGGCCTGTAATCCTTCATCAATTAGTGCATGCAACATGCTGAATGGATCGTAAATCTTTTGTACTTTTATTCTACTGATCCTTTTAAAACGTTGGCATGCTTCGGTTCTATGGTTTTGCTGACAGCATACGTAAATGTAAATTGGTCGTGTTGCAGCTACAAAAGCATGTTTTAGTGGTTGTGCTTTATACTTGGGTTATTGTGTCTCTCTTGAAATTCTCTCAGGTTTTCTAGAGTACTTTCATAAAAATTTCGTGATTCGATGTCTAATTTTTTAATAATGTGAGTTAATGAACGGACTCCATGCATGTCGATTCTAATGCCTGTATTCTTTATTGCATATAGACGGTCGGTTGCTGCATCGTGTAAGCTTTTGATGACAGCGGCAGATCACGTGTTGCTAGCTGACATAATAAAGTGTTCAGTAGATTAGATACGGGTAATCTTTTGTAATAGAACCAATAGGTTCCAAAGGGCGAAGTAATTCACTTTGCATTACTTTTCGTCTTCTAACAAGGTTGTTAGTGATAATAACGATTTTGTCGTGTATTCGTTGTTTCTGATATCCTAGTGTCGTTCTACGAAGTATTTTAAATTCACTTTCTGTTCTGTGGAGCTTGTCTGGATTTGTTGTTGCTTGCCATTATGTCCTTAGCGACATGGATTTCGCGATATAGACTGCGCATTTGGACGTCTAGTTTTCTTATCTAGAATTTTGACAATTGATTTTGCTGAAATTAATCGTTTAATTCGTCATTCTCATCCTCATTTTCTGTGTCGTTTTTGTTTGGCTCAGACTGAGCGAACTTAAATTAATTTTGAAATGGTATTTGATGCATCTGGAATTGGATGATAAGAGAACTTACAAAATGATAAGTGCCCTCAACGAATCAAACTACCCTGATGCAACTGTTAACGAACAATCAAAATATAAGATGATTGAACTTAAATTAGCTGTATGGAATGCCAATAGGCTAGCGCAGCATAAATTAGAAGTACAGCATTTTCTTAATGAACACATCATTGACATGGTCTCTGAGACAAATTTTACACAAATGAGCTCTGTAAAATTTAATGGTTATAAAATTCGCGATACCCAGCACCCTAATGGGAAACCTCGTGAGGAATCAGCAATTATTATTTGGGATAAAATAAGACACCAAAAACTGGAAAAATATTGCGAGGAACATATACAGGCAACTAGCATTTGAAGAATGGCCCAGTACATGCACCATATCCGTAGCATACTGTCCACCGAAACATTCAATTAAAAAGCAACAATTTGCAAATTATTTTAAAACCTTGGGAGATAAATTCCTTACAGGAGGATATTTTAACTCCAAACACATACAATGGGGCTCTCGATTAACGTCACCAAAAGGCAAGCAGCTGTGGAAATATGTGCAGGAAGGAATACTAGATCATGTTCCTGGCGGTTCACACATTAGCTCGGGAAATATTATGGCGGCCTAGATATCGGCACCTTAAAAGAAAAGACCCCTTAAGGTGGGTCCACATTTACAAAAATTTGTGCCGAACGCAAATATTTTCGCCGCAAATGTTTAAACCGACTAGTGCAGGATCGCGTGCGTTGAATGTGGCATACATTTTTGTGAGCTTTTGTGCGTTGCACATGTCCACACTTCATAATTTGCGGCGTAAATTTTTTCGCCTAAATTTTTGTAAATAGGCCCACCTTTAGATCTAGCTAAAATTTGAAAACAAGTTGTGAGTTTCCCAAGATCGGAAAGATTCAAGATTAAGACCAAAGGTAGTAAAAAAATAAAAAATTGGTACAGGTTGATGGTTTGCTTTAAGTTTATATGCCTGTTGTTATTGGCTTAAAGTTTTGATATAACTTGGCCTCTAACTATGATCTGGTAAATCTTATTGGCCTCCGGTTGTTGTGGTTGCTCGAAATACCAATGTTTTCTAAAATTATAATTTAACCTATACTTAACCCTAATCAACATAGATCATTTTACTTACATTAATGGATATACGATGAGTCTCTCAGACTCTAATTATTTTTCATTCAAATATTTTAGTTAAGCTATATAGTTAAGCTACTATTTTAGTGTGTAGCTATATATCCTTATTTGGTTTGATCGCATATACTGTATGGACGAAACCCTACATGGCAACAACTGCTCGTCGAAAATGAGATTTTGTGTTTAATTTAGTAATAAATTGGTATTTATTTTACCCCCAGTTTACCGAAAAGGGGCAAAATGTTCACGGATAAATACACCCTCGCGCAACGAGTTATTTTCAAAAATTTCAATGTGAAAAGTTCCGGCATTTGGCATTGTGACATTACGAATGATTACCCATATAACAAACATGTTTTACGTTTAGTCGCGCTTGGCTTCACAACCACGCTGTAACTAAATGTAATACAAGACATTTTATAATAAATTATATAATTACACATGAACTTCAACTTATAGACATAATTGAATCTTAAATAAATAAATTAAAATAAAATAAAAATTACAACAGACAAACGGTCAAGCATATATACATATGTATGTTATGTGCACGAGTACAATGGCTGGGACAAGATGAAAATAACATCCACCCGCTCATTTTCCTAATTAACTACTTAATTCAATTTAGATTTAAAAAATAGTGCGGTTTAAAACAATTAGTGTATGGTATATAAAAAGTATTATTCCTTATTATTATTATTATTAAATTAACGTTAATTATTTTAAATCTACTTTAATTCTTCTTAGAATAAATAATGAAAATTCGTATTTTCATTGCCATAAATTGCTATTATTTCTGTAAAACTATTGTTAGTCATCCAATACGACAAACATAATTTATAGGAATGCGCTAATTATTTAAATTAACTTCAATTGATGAGTATTTTGATCTACCATTAATAATATCTAAATGTCAGGTTTGGCTAGGTTAGCAATGCATAGTCATTAAAATGGAATATTATGTAATACGTCAAACTATATAAATACGGCTCATACATTTGCAAATACGAGTACGTGCATTGGAATTCTTTCTTAAATAACAACTGAATATTATTAATATTTATAGGCGCCACAAGGTCATCGACTGAAAATAATCAAACTGGTCTTACTATACCTGTATATATAGTGTTTGCTATTCTTGGAAGATGGTAATACGAGTTGGAATAGTTTCCATGACATGCACCCGAAGCTAAGATGAATTAATTGGACGTACGCTAAAATATGCAGAAATTCATATTCGTTCTCAAAGTGAATGAAGTAAAACACTTACGTAGATAAGGAAAAATTAAAAATAAAATCAGTTATTGATTTCGTTACATACCTTTTACGTACAAGTTTATGATACGACTATATAGAGAAAACTATATAGCCGACATATACATATTCAAATTGGTGTAGACTCGTACGAGCTCGTGTAGAAGTAGATCCTAGGATACTTTATTTATTATTTATCAATGTTTCGACAAATTGCTTGTTAAAATAAATTATGAGTAACGGGAAAAAATAACAACAAATTCAGAAACAAACCTCTCGGGCTTTTCCCTCTCCGCACACGGATCTGTTATGCTGATATGATATGATATGGTGAATTCTGCTACTGTACATAAAATATGCGTATACTCGAATATGTTTCTTGTGTAGTACATAAATAAAATAAAATATGAATGCTTTCACATATATGTATGTAGTAAGGTACGACGTACGAGTTTATCGTATCGAAGTTATGCTTTTGATTACCATATAAAACATACTCATATATCTAACATATATGTGTATTCAAGGTGGAATCAGAAAATAACGCACAATGCCTATCATTACTCGTCTCGTGTATACTACGCTCGTATACATATTTATTCCAGGGAGATACCTATCGCACCAACCTCACAACATGAAAGGGTTTTTCAGTTATACGTTTTTTTTTTTTTTTTGGTTGGCTTATGTATAATAAATTATTATTTTATGTTGTATTTTGGAAATTTCTAATTTTAGGTTTGTTTTACTTTTTTTTTCTTGTTTCGGGCAATAAATCAGGGCTGTGGATTGTGGAAATTACTCAAGCAAGAAAATTAAATTTAATTGGTGCGAATATATATTTCGGATTTATTGATTTTTGTACATATATCATGTGTAGCATCGCTCTAAATTTGTATATATAGAGACAGGGCTAATAAATTGATATAAATCTCAAATGTTGCTTTCTATCTAAAGTAACATTTATTATATTATCACGTGGGTTGAGCTGATATTGTAATGTACACCGTAAAATATTATTATCCATGAATTATAGTAAAATTACTAAAAAAGTTCAAGTTATAGCGTGAATATGTATTTTACACTTCTGGAAACGCACGTGGTGACACCATACATCGCTTTTTTTATGTGAAATTAACAAATTTTCTCATATTTGTTGCGGTATTTAAATGCACAAAGTGCTAAAAGCTTAAACTTTGCATTAATCAGAACTAATTATCGTCTGCGATTTTCCGCTTTTCCATAAGCGTTTACACGGTTGGTATATAAGGGAAATGTTTTTAAAATGTTTGTCCCCCAATTTACTTAAAGAAATTTCGGGAAAATCAGACCAGTTTAAATATTTTGTGATCGCCACGTGATCTATAGACCAAAACTGGCGTTTCTAGTTAAAACCACGATTAGCGATAGATGTTCACGTATGGATATATAAATTGTTTGTGATTTATATAATTTATTTATTTATACTATTTACAAATTATTTTCACTAATTATATAGATCAACAAACACAAAGGGTTAAATTTTTATTGTACATACATCTCTAGAATATCTAATATTTTGTATTTTTTGACGATTGCCGATTTTCAAACATTTTTTGTATACAAAAAAAACAATATACATAGGTTATTTAAATACCTAATATAATTAATTTAAACAATTTGTATAATAATATAATTTACTTATAAACTCCTATATTTAAATAGGGATGCGCAAATGTGTACTTTTTTTTTCTCTCTCTCTCCCTCTGTATTTTGTGGTGGCCCTCTTTGTCTTTAATTATTTATGTAGATCTCTATATATAAAAATGAGTTTCCGTCATGCCAGCCGGAGCCATATCAGACGGAACCTATAGTACAAGTAGCACGATGCATTGTGCATCATTGTGCACTATATGCTATTTCAGTCGGAACCTTATAATTCCAACCGGAACCTGATAAAGCTAACCAGAACCGTATTACAGCCAAACCAACTATAGCACTTGTAGCACGATGCATTGTGCCTCATTGTTCTCTAAATAATTTTTCAGCTGGAACCTTATAAATCCAGAAATATGCGATTGTTCGGAAAATAACCTCACAAATTCAGCCGGAACTATACCCTCTACAGCCAAATTAAGTCTGACACAAGTAGCACGATTTATTGTGCATCACTGCGCACTATATATTTTTCAGCCGGAACCTTATAAATTTAGCAATAGGTATATGATTTTTCGAAGAAAAACCTTACAATTTCAGCCAGAAAATACAGCAAAACTAACTATGGCACAAGTAGCCCGATGCATTGCATCATTTTGCACTATATGCTTTTTCAGCCGAAACCTTATAACTCCGACCAGAATCTTATAAAGCCAGACAGAACCATGTTACAGATTAATTATGGCACAAGTAGCATGATGCATTGTGCATCATTGTGCACTATTGGGGGTGTGAATCAATTCTTACACTCGAAATTTAAATGTAGCTACGTGAGATTGCGTATAGTTTGACAAGCAATCATAATTGCATTTTGTAGCTGTCACAATTGTCAATCAAATTCAGAGCAGAAAGTATTATTTTTCATATTACGTCATTTTTTTGTAATCGATTTAAAATGGATCGTGATAAGTTGTTTTTTCGAGGGGTTCTTCTTTTCTTTTTCGATTCCAAGAAAACTGCCACCGAAGCTCACTGATTGCTTTCTGATACTTTTGGTAATCAAGCTCCATCGAGAGCAAGCTGTTTCAATTGGTTTCATCGATTCCAAAGTGGTGATTTTGACTTGACAGACAAAGAACGGCCAGGTCAGCCAAAATAATTTAAAGATGCTGAATTACAAACATTATTGGATGAAAATGCATGTCAAACGCAAAACGAACTTGGAATGCAGTTAAACATTGATCGATCAACCATTTCTCATCGTTTGCACGCAATGGGAAATATTCGAAAGGTAGGAAGATGGGTCCCATATCAACTGTCGGAAAATCAATTGAGACCACGAATTGAAGCTTGCAAAAAAAAATTTTGCTGAGTACAAAAACATAGTTTTTTGCATCGAATTGTTATTGGCGATGAAAAGTGGGTCTATTACGACAACCCCAAACGTAAAGCAGCTTACGTCGATCCAGGCCAAGCATGAACCATCGCAGTCAAAACGAGATATTCATTGCGATAAGGTTATGCTGAGTATTTGGTGGGACCAGAAAGGTGTGGGGTAGTATGAGCGGTTAAATCCAAATGAAACGGTTACAGATGATCGCTACCGACGCCAACTACCGGCCAGCAATAGTGAACAAAAGCTCTAAAGTTTTGTTTCATGATGACAATGCCCCTGCTTATTCTCCAGACATTGCACCTTCCGACTACCATTTGTTTCGATCAATGCAAATTGGCCTACCTGACGTACGCTTCCAAAACGCCGGAGAAGTGCGAAATTGGCTCGATGGCTGGATAGCTGGCAAAGTTGAAGGCTTCTTCAAACGAGGAATCCACAAACGTCCCTGGAGATGGCAGGAAGTCATAGCTAACGATGGCGAATATATTGGATAAAATATACTGTATCGTTATCTTTTAATAAACATTTCTTTTTTATAAAAAAAGTCTAAAAATCAATTCACACACCCTATATGTATATAATTGTTCAGCTGGAACTTTATAATTCCGGCCAGAACCTAAAAAAGTCAGCCAGAATCATACTACAGCCAAACTAACTATAACGCAAGTAGCACGATGCATTGTGCACTATACATACAATTTTTCAGCCAGAACCGCATAAATCCAGTTATATACAATTTTTCGGGAAAAACCTTACAAATTCAGCCGGAACCATACCCTCTGCAGCCAAACTAACTATGGTATAAGTAGCATGATGCACTGTGCATCATTGAGCATTATATAATTTTTTCTTCCGGAACCTTATAAATCCAGGAATATACAATTATTCGGAAAACAACCTTACAATTTCAGCTGGAACCTACAGCCAAACTATCTATGGCACAAGTAGCACGATGCATTGTGTATCATTGTGCACTATACTGATAAAACCATACAGAACCGTATTACAGCCAAACAATTTTTCAGTCGGAACGTTATAAATCCAGCACTATAAAATTTTTCGGTAGAAACCTTATATACAGCCAATCTTACTATGGAAAAAGAAGCACAATGGATGGTGCAGCCAGATCCATACTACCGCCAAACCAACTACGGCATAAGAAGTACGATGTATTGTGCATCATTGTGCACTAATTATTTTCTCAGCTGGAACCTTATAAATCCATCCAGAATCTAATAAAGCCAGCCGGAACCATATCCTCTTCAGCCAAACTAACTATGGTACAAGTAAAACAATGGGTTGTGCACCATATGTTTTTCCAGCCGAACTATAATGTTATCCAGAAACATAAAAATCCAGTCGAAACAATGTGGTTCCGGCTGAATTTGTAAGGTTCTTTCCCGAAAAGTTGTTTATTACTGGATTTATAAGGTGCCGGCTGAATTTTTTTTATAATGCACAATGATGCACAATGCATCGTGTTCTATCATTTTTGGCCGAACACGGCCCATCGGGAGTGGCAGTTTCCGTGGGAGGTTTTTCGATTTTTGCAATTAAATTGAAAAGGTATCATTTACAAGTGAAACGGGGTTTCAAAATTTAAGCGGAAATGAGGATTTTTGACGATGATGAGGCCTATAATGCCGATATGTGTATCATTTTCGGGGTTTCCGAGGTAATGATTACGTTACTGAGTTTTGTCTTTCGCAAGTCGGGATGAAGGGACGGGTTGACCGTGTTGTTTTGGTACCTAACTACTACCTACGCCGATATGAGGCGTTATCGGCTTTTGTTTATCTGCATTTGAGATGGTATCTTTTTTAATGCTCACCTGATAGTATATCAACGCCAATATGCGTGCCAATATCAGATGTATTGATCACAGTACTCACGTTCGTTTGTCGCAAGGTGTGATGAATGGAGGCGGTATCAATTACGACACCTATACCTACGACCTATACCCTATACCTACTATACCTACACCTACTATACCTACGACACCCACCTTACGACACCTATACCTACTATCTACACAATTCTGACATGGGTACATTCTCGGGGTACAGATTACGTTACTGAGGTTTGTTTTGCAAGTTGAGATCGTGGATTTTGGTATTTAATTATACTGATTACGTTACTGACTTTCATTTTTTGCAAATCGAGATGGAGGCTTTTATTGCCTACCTGCTATCTACCTATAACGTCGATATGGGGTCATTTTTGGGGAACTGATTACTTTATTCACTTCTGTTTTCTGTCACGATGATGATTCGTACCATAGGTGTACGAATAGGTAGAAAGCCATTTGTGTCATTTTCGGGGTTCTGTTTCTAGGAAATTAAATTTTCTCAAGTGAAACCGTTTCCCCTTTTGTGTAACCAAGAATTTCAAACAGGTTTTCATTTCAAAAATTTTTCGATTTGACATTTTGGAGTTAGTTTTATTCTTATCAACATGTGCGCGAAACAAATCATACTTTTTATTACAGAAATATATTAGTGAAGTGGTTTAATTTAAAAAGAAATATAAGTAAATTTAAAACAAAAAAATTCGTATTAAAAAAACAATTATCTCTACATATTTATTATTTTAGTATAATTTTTACACCTAATTATTACACCTGGTATTTAAAATTAGGTTTATTAATATAAATCAAATTTGAATAAAAAAATTTTTTAGACTCTTTTAAATTCATCTCTGGACAAATTAAAATCGAACACGGTAGATACATTATTAAATACACGGCTAGAATTACAAACCGGGTCCGACATACCAAAATTAGACCCATGGAAGTGCAGATCAATCACTAAGCCTCGGTGTCTGAGTGATCTCACTGGGGCCCGTATTGAAAACAAGGACAGTAGATGAGAACAATCAATTCGGCTCCTTAAAACGTCGCGCACAAATATTGTGCAAGAAATTTGTCTTCGGACGAACAATGGTTCAATACTCAAACACACAAACAACGGCCTAGATACGACGGAAGCACATACTTAGGAGCGTTGACCTCTCGAGGAAGTCGCCTTAAGGCAAACAACATAAATCGCTTCTGGATTGATTCTATACGGTTAGAGGAATTGTTATAGTACGGACTCCAGACAATTGACGCATACTCCAAGTGCGATCAAACAAATGAAGCGAAGAGGACTTTTAGAGTATATGGATCATGAAAATCTTTGGAGAAACGGATTAAAAACCCTAACATTGAATTAACCTTTTTAATACATCTGTCAATATGGTCCTTAAACGATAAATCTCGTGAAAACAAAATCCCTAAATCTAGAAAAGACTGAACTCGCTCTATCATAACGCCATTTAAGAATAAACTCCAATGTGGCTACCTTGTGGGACGCCAGACAAAACATTTATGTCTCTAGATAAAATATTATTAAAAAAACTTTTGGAGTTTTGTTCGTCAAATATGAAAAAAACCATTTTCAAGGAAGGGCATCACACATGTTGAGCTGTCCCAGTTTCTTTACCAATAAAACATGAACAATTTTATCGAAAGCTTTGCTAAAATCAGAAAACACTACCTCAACACCGTCACCGCCTTCTAATGCTAACGTCAAAAAATTTGTGAACAAAGCACGATTTGTCACAGTTGACCGTCCGGAGTAAAACCCATGCTGATTCACTGAGATGGAATTTTTAGTTAAGAAAAAAATGCGGTCCTTGACCATCGATTCAAATAATTTAGGGATAGCTGATAAGATAGAAATACCGCGGTAATTTTCGATATCCGTTCTCCGTCCACTCTTGAAAATCGGTTTAATGAAACTGGATTTCCAAATTGAAGGAAAAACTCCACTCTTCAAACTCAAATTGAAGATGTCCGCCAGCGGCTGAGCCAAGACCGAAGCACACTTTTTCAACAAAAGCGGGTGAATTTTGTCCGGGCCACAACTCATATTCACATTTACATTCAACAGAGCGTGCAGAAAATCATCGGTAGTAAACTGAAATAGAATGTTTGGATTATTACTAAAAACAAGTTCGTCATTCCCTCTCGAAGACGGGACATACACATTTTCAAAAAATGCTGCAAACATGTCAGTGATACTTTGTGGATCACTAGCAGTCAAAGAATTGAAAGACATTTGCGAGGGTATACCTCTACAATTCCGTTTCGAATCAACATAACTCCAGAAACATTTAGGGTTGTTTCTAATATTTGATTCGATCTAGACAATATATAAATTATACAAGAAACGATTTAAAATTTTAAATTGAGATCCGAGAGCGCTAAATATGTCATAATTTACGACGGATGGGTTTAATTTATATTTTTATGAGCTTTAGATTTCCGATTTTTTAATCTTGATACACGTGAACGGGGAATAAATTGTTCAATTGCCAAGTCCATTATTTTATAAAATTGATCAATATAAGCGTCTAAACTACCCGTTATATATTGATCCCAATTAATATTGTCCAAAAACTCATTTAAAGCATTATAATTTCCCCTTTTAAAGTTGAAAGACTCACTAGAATTAAAATTTACATTAACATTAACACAATTTTCAAATATTAATTGGATATGTAATAGTATGTGAAAAATACTTGAAGAACCGGCGAGATCATAACAAGCAATGATTGTGCCGTGTACTTCTACTGGAATGATCACCAGATCGAGGATATTGCTGCTCTGGTTCTCCTTGTTATTAATCTGTCTTTTAATCTGTAAGCCCGAGTGAACAGATTGAGTCCATCACCAGATCTGAAGTTAGATCACCATTGAATGGCAGAAGTTCATCAGCAGTAAGCCATTTTATTTTCGGTAAGTTAAGATCACCCAAAATCATCACAGAATCATAATCAGGAGCTGCAACTGCTAGCTGGTTTGAGAAAAATAAAGACAGCTCACCATATATACAGGGTGGCTGAGACCAAGTGTTACCAAATGAAACCCTGAAATTTTTTTAATTTTGTTATTTTTTATTGAAATTTCGTAGAATATGTTGAAAACATATTACATTTTATGAAAAACATGTTACTGCTCGATATGACCTCCTTTGGCTCTGATTATTTGATTCAGTCTTCCATAGAAAGCATTGCATGCTGACCGAACGTGGGCTTGCGGAATTTTATTCCATTCTCGAACAAGAGCTGACTTCAATGCATCAACACTTTCGTATTTTTTAGTGGACACCAAGTGTAGTTCATTTTTCACTGTTATTTGAATGCTGTATCGTGAAACATGTAGACGTGCGGCTACATGTTTCACGATACGGCACTTTGACGAGGATTTCGTTGGATTCGTTTCTTCACTTTTCGTATCATTTCTTTTGATGTTGCTGTCTTTTTAGGACCGCCTCTGTTGCGTTTAGCGATGCTACCAGTTTCGTTGTATCGAGTTATGGTTCGATACACAAACATTTTATTCACATTTAAATGCTGGAGCTGACGAACTATTGCTGTTTGTGAATTTCCACCCAAATACAGTGAGTGCAATTACACTATTACGTTTGAATTCCATTACGATTTTTTTATGAAGATATTAATTTAGAACAATTATTTGTTGACCACATGTTAACAACTAACCAAACTTCAATCTGTCAAAAAATTGACACGCGAAAATGACAACTACACTAATGATAGCAGAGTGAAGTCAGTAACATTTGGTCTCAGCCACCCTGTATTAACGGAGGATCCGTATGGTATGTAAACAGCAACTATCAACACCAGCTTTCCATTGAAAGCAAGTTTAACAGCCAAAATCTCCAACTCGTTACTCCCAAGGTCAATAATATCCGCACGTATAACTTTCGAAACAGCTAGCAGAACTCCGCCACCTTTCGCTGTCGATCCAAGATCCGTACAACGATCGCGTCTGAAGACATAGTAGTCTGGAGGGAAGTATTCTGCAGAATTGTGCGAGCTTGTCAGCCTTGTTTCCGTGATGCAAATGACATTATATTCATTTTCCAACACCGATAGGTACATTTCACGCGATTTTGATCGAATTCCGCTAGCGTTGTGATAATAAATAGACAATGTGTTGGTCTCGTCAGAGAGTGGCAGTGTCAGTTGAGCGATAGGTGCAGACAGCAGCATCGTATTTGAAAAAGGTATAAAATCGGTTGAGGTTGCAGTAGATATTGTTATAACGTCGTTAGAGCTGTCGATTAATTTCTTTAATCAAGACTCCAGAAGGCCATGCCGATGAATCCAGTATTTGGTTAAAATTGCTTACAGGAATACCAATTTTAAAAGATATAAAATCGCGAACATCATTACGTCGAAAGTAATATAATACAGGTTTCTCGATTTCAAATTTGTTTTTGATATACATCATGAGATCATCATCAGTAACGTCCTTGCATAATCGAGAAATAAAAATCCATCGTAGCGGTTCAACGGTACGCAAAGTAGAATTCAAGTCACCACTATACCAATAAAAAATGTTTTAGACGAGTCCATATTATTGTCAAACGATTTAGCAGTTGAAGCCGTTTTTATGCCATTATTCACACTACTCTTTGATCTTGTAAGTATTGGTGTAGCAGATTCCATGTCAGTTTGTGTTATTGTTTTTTTTAATTTTACAGACGACGACTGTTGAGATGGGTTGGTTTTAACAAACTTACCACGTTATTATTAATATCGGCTGATGTTTTATTTAGCAATGACAAGGACGCTGATATAGCATTGAAAGAATTACGCATGTGATCATTCGTTTCCTTGAGATTTTTATAAACATCGATACATACACCACGCCATGAAAAATTAAGAATTATCGAAATGGCATCAAACACAGGTTTTTTAATCCCTGCACATCCAAAATGAATAAGTTTATTACATTCGCCAGCACAAGTAAAACAGGTTTCAGACACTTTGGCACTACATTCACAGCACAGACATTATTATTTAATTAAAAAAAAAAATAAAATATTTAATAAATCACAGTTATATTTTCCTTGTATCACGCAGATATTTTATATATGAATTTAATTGTAATTTATTTATTTTGCTATATTATTTACACTGAACGAACGATGTTAATAGTCAGAACGACGAATTGCGAATATAAAAAGTGAAATACAAATAAAATTGTTTACATGTCGTCATCCACGTATTTAAGTGTTACAATCAACAAAAATTCTAAATGGAGATATTGTCTCCAAAGTTTAAATGTTTATTGTTTATAAACCTATAGATAATCTCCAAAATTTTATTACGTTGTACGGAAGTGACCATCATACTGAATCTTACGTTACAAATTCTGCTTTAACTTATTTTTTAAAATGCATATTATGTATAACAACTTTTCATTTTTCTTCAAAATGGTATGTAACACTTTAACAAAACATTTCATTTGCTTATATATATATAACTTAAAAGCTCAATAATACGTTGCATTCAATATTTCTCGGAAAGCTTTATTTACCAAACCAAAAATGTGATTGTATTTTCACCTTTATTTGAACAAAAAATTATTGTAAATTAACTCTAAGTCAGAATAACAATCTTTCGCTCTCTCTCTATCTCTCTCTGTGTGGCACTATATCCCATCATGGGATTTGGCCACCTCAAATTAGGTTTCATAATCATATTTTCATTTCGGATAATGAGTGGTTAATTCATTGATCCTAAACCAGCTGTGAATTTTTTTTCCTTGTTACCACCGGGAATCAAACCCGGGACCTCCGGTCGCTGGAACAAGCATGCTGACCGCTTTGCCACCGGAAATGATCACTATGCGCGCGCATTTACATCATGCAAAATAAAAATAAATAAACATGTCCATTGTGCATATCCACACTACGGTAACTTGAATCCGGTAACTTCATCGTTTCTTTCCTCTTTGCCTATAAAACAAATAAATTTTATAGATAAAGGGGAAAGAAAATGGAGAAGTTACCTGATACAAGTTACTCTAGTGTGGATTTACACATTTGCTGTAATTTTGGATCATGCTCTGCCCCCACTCAACGTAAATTAGATCGACTAAATATATTTTTTATTGTGCACGAATTTGATTTTGATTACAAAAGTACTGGAAGAGGAACGAGGGATTTTACAAACAATTGACAGCCTTGCCTTACGAAAACAAAGCAAAATACAAAAAAAAAAAAAAAAAATCCACGAGCATAAGAAAAAGCATACTCTTATAGGGCCAAGCTACACACGGTTTCAGTTTCTGGCTTCAAACTAAGTCGTAATAGATATTTATTGTTAATTTAAGCCCTTATTTTATATAAAAACACCAATTTTTTTTGTATTGTTTTATTATGTTCTCTCGAAAATAAAATTTAAACAAAAATCTACATCTCAAAAATGGCCTTAATTTTTTAATTTTCATTTCCATTTTTTTATTTCGGCTTCAAGGACAAAACTTTTATTTCGCAGTAAGATTGATGGTGAAGCCGAAATGAAAAAATAGGAATTAAAATAATAAAATTTAAGGCCATTTTAGAGATGTAGATTTTTGTTGAAAATTTGATGTTTTAATATAAAATAAGGGTTTAAATTAACAATAAAAATTTATTACGACTTAGTTTGAAGCCAGAAGCTGAAACCGTGTGTAGCTTGACCCGATTCGATCAATTTTAGTTTTTATTTAATTCTCCGTGTTTGAGTAGATAAGACAATAATAAATTGGTTTCATCAATTTAGTTAGTCATTTTGAAAACAAGCTATTGAGCATATCTATGCAGATAATTTTTTGTATCACATCTACGTTTGTATTCCTCTCCTTTTTTAAATTATGTTTGGTTTACAAAAATATGTTTGGTTAAACATAATTTATGTATGATAATTTTATATATGTTTAATAAAATTATCATACATAAATTATGTTTGGTTTAATTAGGTTTACAAAATCCCGGTTTATCAAAATCCCGTTATTTTTTTTTTAATTTTTAGGATTTTTAGGAAATCCCGATTTGAATTTTTAAAATATGATATGTAGGAAAATGGGACTCTTAAATGATTTTTTGACAAAATTAAAAAATCAGTTTGCGATGAAGTTCTAGAAAATGGCCATTTCTTAACAGATTTTGTTGAAATTCGATACGAGCGATAGAAATGGATTTCTAAAATGATTTTTTGATAAAGTTCTGAAATACGGTCATCGTGAAAATATCGAATAGCTATTTCATCGACTTTTTAAATTGAAAAAAACCGGGATCGGGGTATTTGCAAGACAAAATCTTGTTTGCTTTTTGAACTCTTACCGTACAAAAAAATATAGATGAATAAAATTTTTTGGACAAAATCATGTTTTTTAAAGTTTTGTTTTCCGAAATAATTATTTTGATTATTTTATAATGAAATATTTAGTGAAATAGTTTTTCTGGGATCGATATAAAATATTGCATTTCAAAATGTTGCAATTACAAAATTTTGCATAACAAAATGGTACAATTATTATCCTTTTTAATTATATGTCATTAATAGATTTTATATAATACGCTCCTATGATACGCTCCTTCCGGCTTCTATGTCCCCCGAAGTTCAAATCTAAGGCCCCTCGGAGGGCTAAACGGAGGCGAGCGCAGCGACCTCCCGCGTGCCGGTGAGAGTTATTGAAGCCGTTAGCCTCTACAATTATTGGATTTCAAAATTTTACATTAATACCGACTCCGATAAAATAGCACCGACTCCACGAAACCGACTCCCGCCTCTGACTTCGCAGCCTTGGTTTTCTCTAGTAAATTTTTGGGCAAGAAATCTTATTTTTTTGTTAAAATATTATTAGTCCGGTCGGCCCGAATTAATAAAAAATTATTTTTTCAAAATAAAAACTTTACAACTAGAAGAAAAGAAAACCTGGATTTCGTAGTACACCCAAAGATAATATATAGCTTTATGTCGATTTTTGATGATTTGGAAGACTAATGCTTGGTCTCCACTCACAAAATGTTGTCATGACGATAGAATGTCTTGACAAAATTGTATTTTCACACTCACAACTATTGACACTAGATAGACATAACACAGTTTGCGAAGTCTCTAATAATGACTATAGAGAAGAGACACTAAAAATAATGTTTGGAAGATAAACACGATCCCAATGCATACAGGGTTTAAGCCACAAAGCTCACTGAAGCTATGGAAAGGAGTGGTATACCTACCAAGATAAACATAACAGAGAAATTAATCTTCATCTCTCTTCCAAGAAGCAAGAAATAATAGAACTTCATTCTGAATGAAAGAACTGCAAATTGCAGACGCAGTAAACATTCTTAAACGGGAGAAAATCGAAAAGAACCAAAGAACCAAGACCATTAAAAAATGATCGAAAGTATATTTTATATCAAAGCATTTCTCAAGATAAGAGTTAAAATAGAAAACTGAAAAAGAAACGATCAATGCGTTTACTGAGTTTATGTTTTGCTATGGGAGACCTGAGCGGTACATTCCGATAAAGGAACTGCCTTTACGGCAAACAAAATTTGAAGGTATATGTGAATCGTAACACATTATTCATGTTAAGGTTGCTTCTAGTACTCCAAGAGGAAATGGGCAAGTTGAGATATGTAGTAAATAAATAAACACTTTCAGTAGACAACCACTGCTGGTATAATTTTTCGTGATATTTCAAAAGGGCTGAATGAGAATCCTTTATCAGAGGAAATAAAACGGCTTGATGAGGAAATCTTTATATATAAAAATGAATTCCTGTTTGTTTGTTTGTTTGTTCCGAATGGGCGTCTCAGCCGCTCAACCGATCGCCATGAAAGTTTTACCATGTACAAGTTGCATATCCAGAACCAACCTTATGATATTTTGGAAGAGGCTGGACCCCGGGGTCTAGAGGCTGCGGTACAATTTTTATCGAAAATTTTAATTTTCTTTAAATTTTTCCACGAAAATGAATTTATGGGGCTGGTTATATGAAATTACTGACATGTTTGAATCCGAGGGGCCCAGCCCTGGATCAAAAATAAATTTTTACATGTATATAGATACAAATATTTGATTATTCCAAAATGACTTCTCAGTCGCTCAACCGATCGCCATGAAATGTTTACCATGTAAATGTTGCATGTTCAGGACCAATCTTACGATATTGTGAAAGGGGCTGGACCCCGGGGTCTAGGGGCCATGGTACAAATTTTTTCAAAAACTTAAATTTTTTTACGAGAATGAGTTTTGGAAAGGGGTTATATGAAATAAGAGACATGTTCGATTTCGGGGGGTTCGCCCCTGGATCAAAAATTAATTTTTACATGTAAAGATACAATTATTTGATTGTTCTGAAATAACGCCTTAACCGCTTTACCGATCGTCATGAAATTTTTACCATGTATATGTTGCATGTTCAGGACCAACCACGATACTTTTGAAGGGGCTGGACCCCGGGGTCAAGGGGCTGTGGTACAAATTTTTTCTCAAATTTCAATTTTTTTAAGATTTTTTGAAGGGAATGACTTTAGGAAAGGGGTTATATGAAATTAGTGACATGCTCCAATCCGGAAGTCTCCCCTGGATCAAGAATTCTTTTTTACATGTATGTGTAGATACAATTATTTAAATGTTCCGAAATAGAGCCTTAGTCGAAAAAATTTAGACACCAAAAAGGAAATCTAGCGTGCGATTGTTATACACAAATCATACCTCTACTATAATTGATTTAATTATTCAAATTAATTTTATTAATTTAAATTTAAGACAATCTTTAGGTCCCAAAAATGACGGCGTTAATAAATTAAATAATGAAATTCAATCGGAACTACCCGGGCCACTAATGAAATACAAATCTACCGACACGGTTACTGATGTGAATCCGTCAATTATCCAATAGTTTCTTAATTCTTTGGAGCCACCTGGTATTCCACCACACATACTATTTTTAAAAGAGAGTTCACCAATAATACTGCTCCCAAATTTAGATCCAAAGAAATTGTGCAACGGAACACGGCTTTGTGTGAAGAAATTGATGCCGAATGTGAATGAAGCAACGATTATTACCGGTAAAAGTAAAGGAGAAGATGTGCTAATTCCGCGCATTGCTATGATTCCCACCGATTTGCCGTTTGAATACAAGCGACTACAATTCCCATTACGCCTTGCTTTTGCAATGACAATCAACAAAGCCCAGGGGTAATCAATGAAAATATCTGGTGTTATTTTGGAAAATTCATGCTTTTAACATGGCCAACTGTATGTTGCTTGCTCCAGAGTGGGAATGCCAAAAAATTTATTTATTTACACACCAAATGGAAAAACCAAAAATATTGTTTATCAAAAGGCTTTATAATAAAAATTATTAATTAAAATATCTTTATATTTATTTTTCACTTTGATCTGGTTGAAGGTTTGTAAAAATGGAGTATAATTATTTGGCAACTGGTAACAAATACCAAACCAAAATTAATTAACTATCCCCACAAACAGAATGTCCAATAATATCATTACAAAAGTTCGCCTGGATGCATTAACGGAGGCACCCGTTACTGAATACAGCTACTTATAATTTTCTTTACATATGTCATTGCAACTACAGCGATGTAAAGAGAGAATTCTTGCATAACAATCAAGATATTTGAAATATATACCCCCCGTGCAACGCCGGGTAACCCAGCTAGTAGGGAATAAAACTGAAATAAATTTTCGAAGATATTAGAGAATTAACCAAGAAGATTAAAAGTAGGGGAATTGGTTATGGTCAGAACGAATCCAGTTTCAACGAGTGGTTGTTTTAAATTAGAACCAGTTTTCAATAGTCCATATAAAGTCAAAGAGGTATTACACAGTGGCAGATGTATTGTGACGGTTTTACATGGAGAACGACAAACTAGCAAACCGGTCGCATTGTGGAGTTAAGTGTTGATGGTATGCGCACACTTCATGTTAGTTGTATCTGAGCTGATTGCCAAATTGCGGAATATAGGTTGTAAAGAGACAAATGTCAAATGCAGTTTTTATTAAGGAAGCCGAAACGAATTAGAACTAGTTGTACGTTAGAGTACAGTTAAACAACAAAACAAAATTATTGTGTATTTTATTTCTAAAAAAAGTGAAAAAATGTCACATCATATACTTAACAAACGTCAGTTAAAATAACCACCACTAATCAACCTCTCTGGAGATAGTCGAAAATGGACTTCTACATTTCAGTCAAAAGGGACCAGTATATCTCCAAGATAAAAATTTGTAACAAAAAATGTCTTGGCTAAAATAACCATCTAGTTGTAACGGTGCTCGAATTTAGTTTTATATCTATGTATTCCGATATTTAAAGAATGTTGGCGCATTTTAATTTAATTTCGAGTCATTTTTTATAAAGAACTAAAACATATAAATTTGTACTAAAATTTGAAATAAAGCATACCCAAATGTGCTTAAATTATTTTTTAACTTTATGGCGAAAGCGCCTTCTGCTTAGTTCCCAAGCCGTTTCTTATAATTTTATCAAGCAGAAGTGTAAAAATGCATAAACTTATAGGGATTCCGTAGATTTCAATAATTGCAACATAATTTAAATTCTATATAAATCCCTATAACAATGTACATGCATAAACCCGGCTCATTAAAAATCCCCTCACGTTATTCATCATCGCCGCACTGCACATACACATCATAATCACGACATAAAAATGAAAATATATAATCCCCAAACTTCTAAATGTTCGGTTATGTAATAAAATCAATTTATTTAAATTAAAATAAGATGTATTAACATATAAAGAAGCCCCTCACCCAATATTTTATGTGTATACTATAAAACTATAGCAACAACATAATCCAGAGCGAGTGCATTTTATAAAACATTCCCATATTCAATTGAAAATTCAAGGGATCTTACGTCTTTTTTTTTTTTTTTGTTATAATAATACATCTTTTATTCACCATAAGAGCATATCCAAACAAAATAAGAAAATATTTACATAAAAATAAAATAAAATAAGTACGTAGACGATGTATGTACGTACATTGAATAAAAGCCACGCGCGATTTATTACATTTAACGCATGCAGCATACATCACTGTGTGTACATAACACTAAAGAGACGATGAGTAAGTAGTACAAGACGATTGAAAGTTTTCCAGTTTCCTTTCCCTCGATTCTGCCGACATATAATCATCGATGTGGAAAAGATGCATTCAATTTTAATAAAAATTTATCTCGAACATTTTGCCTTTATCATATTTATTTATCAGTTTGGTCCCTTCCATTGTATACGAGTCATATCGTAACCGTTTGTTTTTTTAAGGAAGGAATATTTATAAATTTTTGATCTCATCGAAATTCGATATCAATTTCCAATCAAATTAAATTGTTTTATAGATTTTTACAAGTGATAAAATTTTCCGGACCACAGTTAACAATACCAAGCGGCCTATAACATATACAGATCGATTTCATCCCTCGTCTTATTTAATTCGTATTTACGTACATTTCGATATGACGAAATACATTAATAAAATAAATCGACATCCCTTATTTTTCGGGATCCCATTTTTATTGCAATTTTATATATAATTTTATCATCTCATTTATAGTTTTTGTGTTCCGGACTTGACTTGCTCTCTCCGATAGTCCCATTTTAATTCCGAAAATGCAAAATATCGTTTTATACGTAAAGAAATTTGTTTTACTTATTTTTTTATAGCCTTTTTGGGGGTTGTTATTTGGGAAACCATATACATACATCTACGATATTAGAATTAGATATTTATATATGAATGATGTTTATATTGTTCCCAATGTGTAATAAAAATAATACTAATGTTATGTAATATGAAATAGAGTGAGGATATATCAGGAATCAAAAAAATTATGTATGTAATATATACTATCGGTTGGTTATCGACCACCGACCATTACTGTATCCAACATGTTATATAGTTTATATTGACTTTTGAAGAAATTGAATTATGAGGTGCCTCTATTTTAAACACTAGTTAAATTTGGGTCAAGAATATGTGGCAGAACATTTGTATAGAAAATATCATTAAAGCATTAGTTCGACAGTTTTAAAATCCAAAGTATATTGTTTTTACTTTGAATGGGTGGGCACGTTTGGAAACTAAAAATTTCTGTTCCCTTATATCTTCTTCAGAAATAATTCTAGTAGGCACGAATATACCCCAGATGCCCGTAAATATAAATTATACTTTTCCCGTGAAGATATGTCTAAAGTAGTATAATAGTAACTGTATTTATCGCTAGGTTTCACTGGCAACTCTGTCAAAAAGGTACTGGCATTGTAATATCACTCGGTTGAATAATATGCAATATATATTAAATTTATTGTTGAGCCTTCTACATTTTGTGCATGGTGAAACAAATCAATGTTCGCACCAAACAAAATGTTGTCCTCTATCGGTAATTTTCTGAACTTATTTTGATACATTTTTTTTTGAATTTATAATGGTAGGCGGTTTCAAAATAAAATTCTCGAAAATGAAAAAAATTTTAGAAGCCACATCTCGGAAATCAAATACCAGGAGTCAAAAATCCCGAATATTAAATTTCCGGTATTCTAGGGTCCAGAATTTTAAAATTTAGGACATTAAGAAAATCCCGGATTTTAAGATATGGTTTTAAGATAGTTCTATTTCTTAGCCGACCGGAATGAAACATATAGTTTTTACAACGAAAATGAGCTTTCAATATATGTCAGCTGCGGATCTTGCAGCTTCCCCGAGTGAACATCGGGCAACTAACTCACTACGATATTTGTGGTTTGTTAGGTTAAAACACGGGGCGAACTGGTACCGTGTGGATGAGTGGCCGAATAAAAAAGTTCAGTCTGCAACGGAGTATGCGGATACCTGCACAGAAGGGCATTTCTTTCTGCGCTACTCATGAGACAAAACATGGAAGAAACTAAAATACAAAAAAATAAAAGTCCGGTGCCCTTAAAAACACATAAACTAATGCTGATTGGGTTTTGGCCTTTAGGCCTGGTCCATAAGACGTATAAACCATCAGGCCTGGCTCTCGAGGCGTATCGAATAAATAAGACGCAAGCACGAACAAGGCCAGTTCCTCGAATACAATCTCATGGGACATGAGCACAACCAAGGATGGTCCCCTCGTATCAATTTACAAAACCATAAAAATAGCCTGGAACCAGACTGGGATATGGAAACACTTTCGTGGGTTAAAAAGATTATTGAAATGAACCAGGACGGTTCGTTTGAAGGCTCTCTACCCAAAAACGAGAGATCGGAGTAGGAATCACATTATTTTGTGATACAAAGAGGATATATTTTCAATGAGGTGCTAAAAGAGCACTTAGTTATAGCAGTCACTACTTTCCTAAAAATTATGAGAAGAAACCCTGGGCCTACTCTGGCTTACTGAAATGGAGAGCAGCATTGGAATCGTGTCAAATTGACATATTGTGCTGGCCAACGGTCATTGACCTTGTATAAAAAGCCTAGGTGGACTTTGGCCTATTGCTATACTAGAAGTTTTCGCTAGAGAGGATATTCCTCTACAGATCTAAAGAGAGAATTAGGATATTGTCATATTAAATTGATAGTCGCTAGGTGCGCTGGCAAGAACTAACGGTTTAATTAGTTATGGTTTCAGCACAGTCACACTCAAGATTTATAAGAAAGGTGAGGGTTGCATCTTGAGAGTGCCTATATCGATAGAGGTCCCGGTTGATAACCTGAACGTTATGAAAAAGAGTGAGGATTACTATTAGTAAAGGAGCAAACCTAACGTTGAGATTCCTTCAGATTAACCTCCATCACTCCAAGGCAGCTTTGGCTGCGCCAATGCTCGAACATGGAGCAGGAGAGATATACAATGTCCTAGTCTAAGAAACTTGATCATTTCGATCCTTGCAAAAGATTTTTACGTTATCAGTAAAAAATAAAAACTCACATTGCTTGAAGCACCGCTATACATCATTTATGAATGTAATACATAAGATAGGTCCAGGGCGGGTATCTTGTCGGACAACAGACAAAACATTTATATCTCTAGATAAAATGTTATTTAGAAAAAACTGTTAAAGTACAGTTCGTCAAATATGACAAAACGCACTCCATAGAACGGACATTACACTTGAGCTGTTACCGTTTCTTTACAAGTAAGACATGATCAATTCACCGGAGTAAAACCCGTGTTGGGTTAGAGATGGAATTTTTAATTAAGAAAAAGATACGGTTCTTGACTGTCGATTGAAATAATTTATGAATAGCCGATAAGACAGAAATACCGTGGTAATTTTTGGTATCCACTCTCACTCCACTCTTGAAAATAAGCTTAATGAAACTGGTTTTCCAAATTGATGGAAATACTCCATTTACCAAACTCAAATTGAAGAGATACGTTAACGGTTGAACCTTTTAACACAAGAATATGAATTTTGTCGGGGCCACAACTCACATTTACATTTACATTCAACAAGGCATGCAGAACGTTGAAATTGAGTGTTTGAATTTTCATTGAAATCAAAATCGTCATTCTCTCTCGAACATTTAATGATAGTTTGGTTCCCTTGCTGGATTTCTGTTCTTTCTTTTTCAACAATATTTACAGCATCTAGTATTTTAAGACCTTTATTTTGTAAGTCTTCCATTATTTCTTTGCTTGAGCAAGTGTGATGCAAACCTCTTGCCATGACTTTTATAGGTCGGGCCTGTTTGTTCTCATTACCTTTGAACCACTGATACTTTTCAGCATTCAATTTCATAGATAAGGTTCTGTAAGTATCTGAGTCCAGAGTATTAACTTTCCAAACGTCATTGTTTAGCGCTGTTACCTTATAATCTTTGTCAGTAGCCGATTTCATCAGTGACTGAATTTCTGGGTAACTGGTTACACCCACAATATTTATTGGTGGGGATGGCTTTTCTTCCGGTTGCACCGAATTTCGTGTAATGTTCTTAGTAGATTTACTACTTTTTGGTTGATTGGCTTTGGGTAGAATATCTTTTGAATCTGGACTAGATTGGCCTCTATCATTTAATTGCTCAGCCTCCGGTGACGCATCAGCTTTTCTTTTTTTGCTCTTCTTGGACTTTTTTCTTCTTTAGGATCCAGTCTGCCTCTCTTTGTAATTCATCTTCATTAGTGAAATAGATGAACTTGTCTGTGGTTCAATGATTCCTATATCGCAATCTTTTTTTGAATCCCGATTCATTTTTAGGTTTTCATTTTCTCGCTTTATACCGGGTGTTTCTTTGAAACTGAGACGATCAAATATCTCGAAAAATTGCCACTCTACGGAAAAAATGTCCATAATTAAAATTTAATCATACCGCGGGGGAAATACGTTAGTGCAAAAAAATAGTCCCCCATCCCCCGCTTTGTAGGTGGGGCGGGGGTAACTTTTAAACCCCCATAGGAAGCCATATTTTTTTATTGCAGATACGGATTCTACGACTAAAAGTACGTATGATTTGAATGAAATATTTTGTTCGGTTCATGATAGATGGCGTTGTAATCGACGAAATTCAATTTTTTCAATTTCTTCTTCTTAGAACACACGCATTCGATTCTGCAATACGTTTGAAATAAAAAACATCACGTTTTCATTGGAAATACTCGAAATTCGTCATCAAAACAATCTATTAATGTAAATGGCAGGTGAATAAAATAATTTTAGCTTAAAATAAGTGTTCAAAATGATGGCCTGCAACTTCAATGCACTTATTAATACGCATTTCCAATGATTGTACACAACTGAGAAGTGTGTTTGGTTGAATTTCAGCACACGCATTTCTGATTCGCTCAATCATGTTCTCACGTGTTGTTGGTTCTTGTTTGTAAACTTTGTCTTTGAGATAGCCCCACAAAAAGAAATCTGGCGAAATAAGATCTGGTGATCTGGCGGGCCAATTTATCGGACCAGCTCTACCGATCCAGCGACCATTGAAATCACGATCAAGTATTTTACGTGTCACCACCGAATAGTGTGCAGGACAACCATCATGTTGAAACCACATGTTTCGTCTCATTTCTAAGTTCAAATTTTCAAGTAATATTGGCAGTTCATTTTCCAAAAAGTTTCGGTACATTTGACCATTCAAGTTGCCTTCAATAATGTGGGGGCCTATGAGTTTGTTGCCAATTATTCCACACCACACGTTGACAGTTCAAAGACGCTGATGTTCAACTTGACGAAGCCAGTGCGGATTTGTAACACTCCAATAATGCATGTTGTGTCGATTAACCGCTCCATGGTTTGTAATAGACGATTCGTCAGAAAACATTACGCAACGAAAAAAATTGGGATTTTGTTGTATTTGTTCACGTGCCCATTGACAAAAAGTTACCCGATTTTGGAACTCAGCGCCATGAAGATCTTGGTGTAAAGACACATTATATGGATCATACTTGTGCCGTTTTAAAATTCTCCAAACACTGGTGAGGGACAATCCGAAATCGCGAACTATTTCTCGTGTTCTAACATGAGGATTATGAGCCACTGCTGCCAATACAGCAATTTCATTATTTTCTCCAGTGACTGTTGCTCTACGGTTCCTCTTTTCCGGTTGAACATTTCCATCAGTAATAAATTGTTTGATAGTACGGCCAAATGAAGCACGTGAAGGAATCCTATCCGGAAAACGTTGAGCGTAAATAGCAACAACATTTTCAAGATTTCTGCCAGCTTCTCCATCAACCAGAACCATTTCAATTTTCTCTGGCACAGTTAAACGGTCCATTCTAAAGTATTTTATCGTTTATTTTGCAATTACGAAAAACATGAAGATAAGAAATAACACAAACGTTCAATGTGATTTACAAAACTGAATAAATTGTTTTGATGACGAATTTCGAGTATTTCCAATGAAAAATTGATGTTTTTTATTTCAAATGTATTGCAGAATCGAATGCGTGTGTTCTAAGAAGAAGAAATTTAAAAAATTGAATTTCGTCGATTACAACGCCATCTATCATGAACCGAACAAAATATTTCATTCAAATCATACGTACTTTTAGTCGTAGAATCCGTATCTGCAATAAAAAATATGGCTTCCTACCTTAGTTTAAAAGTTATCCCCACCCCACCTACAAAGCGGGGGATGGGGGACTATTTTTTGCACTAATGTATTTCCCCCGCGGTATGATTAAATTTTGATTATGGACATTTTTTCCGTAGAGTGGCTATTTTTCGAGATATTTGATCGTCTCAGTTTAAAAGAAACACCCGGTATAATCAACTTCTTCACTTAGCTGAGCAAATAATTGTTCCATATGCTTTAGTCTCGCTAAGAGATTCATATTCTCCTTTTATAGGTCAATGTTTACTAGATTCTTTGCAAATTAAAATCTCCGGTGGCATCACTTATTTCGTTGATGTTTGTCCTGTAAATCATATAGTTATAACGTTAGAAAAAACATCGGCTTGGTCAGCTACCGAGTTGCTTCTATTTTTCTTTATCGGTGATCTTTGTAAATTTAATCTTCTCTGAAACGGATTTGATATTCTCTGATAATGCAACGAATGACCCTCCCCAGAATCCATAGGGTGACATTGGTGTATCAATTTTGATGTTGGTGTACCACCTGTGGTAATATTTCCTTTTGTTAGTACCATTGTAAAGGTTTTGATTGACTTATTAGCTATTCTGCTAGCCTACTACGAAGGAATTAGGTACCACAACCGTTCGTTCTACAAAACATTACCCAGGGTACGCCCATATTCATTTATGAATACTTGGTGGAGGCTGTCAATCTCGTACTCCTCTAAGAGAGTGTAATGTTCCTTCGTGTATCAATTGAGGGTTTTCAGGGCCGCAACAGCGGCTCTTCTGTTTGTTAACATCAAAGCCAGCCAAGTCGAATTGTGCTGTGTTGCATCTGTTCATAAATATAAAAAAATATGAATCTTCTTTGAGAGTTTTTAACAAACGTAGCGGAGACATTCCCAACACGTTATTGTGACGTTAGTTGCTCCATAATAAATAGTTATCGGCCAGTCTCTACGATTGTCAACGGCGAACTGACAGATGTCACATCCAAAAAAAAAATGGCGGCAAAAAAAAATCGACCTAAAACATAAAAAGCACCCGTTATTTGATGTAAGAAACTAACGTTATCCACTTTCTCAGAAATTTTTGAGATTTGAGAGAGAGAGAGAGGGAGAGAGAAAAATATCACTGAGTGTAATAAAAAATGCTTAAACATTTGAAATCATTTAACTCGGCCCCTTAGGATCATAATGGTTCTGAATTAGTAGTTGATGTAAAAAATAAACCATACCTAACCACTTGCTTGGAATTCTCAGAGAGTTTTGTTATTGGAATACACAATTTTTTAAACAACTGAAATTATTTTTTTGTATTACACTCAATGAAATTCTTTCTCTAATAACAAAAATCTCAGAGAACTCCGAGAAAGTAGTTAGGTAAGATTGGTTTCTTACTTCAAATACTAAGTCAGAACCACTTCAACCCTGTTTGCGATTTGTACTGTGTTTTGTTTTAAAAAATTTCATTTTATAAAATTCATTCAAAACTATTACCAAAAATTAAATGTTTTCTATTTAATAGTGTTGAACTATTTGTGTTTATTAAACATTTTCAAATATTATAAATTTCAATTTTTGAGTGTTTTTTTCAATTCTAAGTAAAAATGGGTCGCAGTGTCGTCGCGTGTGCCCAGGAAGCGTTGGTAATTATTATTCTGATACCAATTTAGTTCCTTGAGTTGT
Source organism: Nephrotoma flavescens (assembly GCA_932526605.1). Classification (NCBI taxonomy): domain Eukaryota; kingdom Metazoa; phylum Arthropoda; class Insecta; order Diptera; family Tipulidae; genus Nephrotoma; species Nephrotoma flavescens. Next base: position 68,876,626 of record OW052220.1, on the reverse strand, counting down.
TACTCATGGTCTTACCTGAAAAGAGATCTGCTGAACTGAGTGCAGAGTGGAATTTAATAAATCGAATTTATAATTTAATTCGCGCTACCCTTAGTTTTCTTAATGGTATATTATTGAAAAACGTGAACAGTGTCGGAATGGTATGTAAATGCAAATTTATTTTTGATGTAATACTGAAACATAAAATATTTCCATATTTTAATGGAACTTGTCACATAAATTTTTAAAATAAATATGATTTATGTAAATTATTGCGCACGCACAGTGTGTTCCGCATATGTCAATCCTGTAATGATATGGATTAGTAAATCAATATAATAATCCCTTTGACTTAATAATACGTTTAATTACAAGGCATAATAAAATAATTACAAAATGTACGACAACTATCTAATCGAAGGGGTGTGCATCCTCGTTACTAAATTATTACGAAATAGTTAAAAAAAAAACTTATGTACATACTCGTGTACCGTTTATAGGTGTGCACAACATACCGTACATTACCCGAGGGAACAATCTAGTTAACTTTTACAAAATATGTATATTGTATGTAGAAGAGGTCATAAGCCCTTGTAATAAAATATCGAACCTACCGAATTGTAACAATTTAATTTTTTTTTCCTACTTTTGTTGCAATTCGTCCTAACACGGCGACGACACCCCTAAAAAACAATCTGCCAACATCTATTATAATCGTCTGTATATTATAGCGAATAGAGAACCGTTTTAGATATAGGTTGGATCTGGTTTATAAACCTTTTAAAATCGGAATTTTATTTTTGTTATAGGGATAAGGGTAAGGGGATTTTGTAATTTATCTTTAATTTAAAATAAAATACCAAATTGTAAAAAAAAATATTTTGTCATGTTGACGTATTCTTCCATTGTTATCAGTTGAATGGGATCGCACATATTTTTTTCCATTCTTGTTCTACTCGTATGTTGTACACATATTATGTGTAAACATAAATTCACACACAGCACACTGACAGCATGTTACAATAATATTTTTATAGTTGTTGAAATAACCATGAAGTAGATCGAATTACTACTGGTAGTGATTTTATTTATGTTAACAAATTGGTTTTGAGGGGATTTTGTATGTTGGGGATGGCAAATTTAGGCATAATTTACTAAATATCTGTATGCCATTTAACATAAGTACCTAAATTTCCCGTAAATTTTATTTTACACAACCGGAGATAAATTTAATGAATTTATAAAGCATTCAGTGTGATTTACAAGTTTAATGAAAAATTTGAATTCCGACAGAAATCAATTTGCATAATAAAATTTATGTTGGTGGTGGTGATGCTGGTTTACCTCTATACCCAAAATAAACCAACAAATGGAAATTACTCTCACACCACATACGAATATGTATATGTTAAATACGAGCCAGCCATGTGAATCAAATTGAGTCTCCACACCAAACACAACAAAAAATTCATTACACGTTACAAATATTATCTCTTGTGATTATCTAATGGGGTTTTATTGTTAATTTTAATCTTTGGAATAATTTAAAAATCATCAAACAATAAAAACTTTTAAAATCCTTTTTTTTACATATATAATTTTTATATTTTTAGTTGGATTTGTGCGGTAGATTTAACGTATCGTGTTTGTTTGAAGGGGGACAAGAACTTGGTTTTTATTTTAAAGGATTATTTTTGTTTTTCAATCACTGAAGTTAAAATTAATTCTTGCCAGCGAACGATAATATGTTTGATAGGAATGATATATACTCGAGTATTAAATTTTCTTCTGGACACTCGATGGTATAAAATTACTCACAGGATTAGAATTGAACTATAAGAAAGATATAAAATGAAGGGATCTAAAATTCTCCACAAAATTGGTTGGAAAAACTTAATGAAATCTTTTCACCGACTCTTAACGCGTTGAAGAATTTAGACGAGAGTTTTAGTAAAGTATTCGACCTCACACATAATCATTTTATTTAAAACCATAGATTATCAGCTTCAATAGTTTTCATTCAGTTGGCAGTTATTTAGGGCCCAAAGTCTTCATTCTGATAAGTTACAAGGTCGAATCGTATAATAAATACAAGTAGAAGGTGTTGGGGTCCGTAGCCGTGTCTCATTATTTTCACTCATCATCGAATCATCATGAGCTCTCAACGAAGCCTAGGATCTCCTTGAAGCCATTTTACTGAGGTCCGTCAAGTAATTTAAGAGACGAGCTTCCAAGAATTTCAGTCTGCTAAGCGCTAGACGCAAGCAGGCGCAAAGCCAAATGGATAACAGTTTCTGCCTTCTCTTCATCTTCGCAACTATGACAGTAACCCTTTACTGAACCTATTGCTGAAGGGTTACCGGCTGCCTGGACCTTAACAGGTCTAGTTTTGGCCAGACCTGCATTGTTATTAGGCATGAGAACCTATTGAATCATATGTCGTCCGTTGTTCATTTTGCTTCTTCTTGGTGAACTGAGGCAGGTTAAGCCTTGTCGAGTGAGTTAATCCGCCTTTTCATTCCTCGTAATATGGAAGTGCACTGGTACTCACAACAGGTACGCGTTGAACTGGTCTGTCATCTCGTTAAATGATGAGTCTTAATTGAAGCCTGACTGTTCGCAAAAATGCGAATATCCCTTGCAGATATTACATTACACCTTGACCAGTCAATAGATTCCCTTATCGCGATTAGTTCACCTTGAGACGAAAAGAGTGTGTTACATTTAATTCTTCACAGATAACCCCATCCCAACATCAGTGAAGACAGAACACCTTCAGAATGCAGAAATGCTTTTCCCAACCAGTCCTATTTGGTGAGAATATCAGTTCTAAACTTTTGATAAAAAGATGGTACGGGATGGTATAGTCGAAAGTATTTGGGATGTTCCTACTGTTGCTTGGAATAGATGATCGCCTCTGGTCTAACGTTGTTGTAAGCCTCCTCTATATACGGAAAAGTTATCATGGATTATTCCTTATGCTTAGAGGATTTATCGATAGGAACTATAAGGGAGTGAAGAGCCAGTTTCCACAGATTTCCCCTTTCAATATGCATTTTGGGACTTTAATAGTTTATTTGGCTCAAGCGATAATTTGGGCTTCTATCCATCTTTCCCAAATTTTTAGTAAAGAGTTCTAACCTGCTCTTGAAAATAACTTCTTGCCATGCTAAGGTTAAGTTGTTGGACATTCGTCGTTATAATGCCTCGACCTGCCGACTTATAACACTTAAAGCTAATTATACCCCATAGCCCTGTATTTTACTACAGTAAAGCCTCCAGGCATTTCATTTAGCATTTCGGCTCAAAATCCCGAATCACAAAATCTCGAATTATCAACTTCCTGACAAAAAAATCCCGACTTTCAAAATCCCGAATTTTAAAATCCCGTCTCTCAAAATCCCGACTTTCAAGAAGAATCAAAATCCCGACTTCCAAAATCCCGATTTTCAAAATCCCGATTTTTAAAATCCGGCTTTGATGAAACCTTAAAAATTCCGAGTCGGGATTTTCTTTAATAAATAATTTTATAATAAATTTTGTTTTTGATAGTTAAAAATCAAAATTTATTATTTAATATTATTTATAACTACCTACTAGAGTAGGTGTCATTAATAGATTCTATATAATCCGCTCCTACGTGCGGCACGTAGTGCGACATGTTTTTACTGATCCCGGGTCCTACGTACCCCGAAGCTCAAATCTAAAGCTCCTCGGAGGGGGAGCGCAGCGACATCCCGCGTGCTGTTAGTCTCTACAATTATTGCATTTCAAATTGCTGGCCGAATTCATAAAAAAACTTAAATAATCGGGCTTTTGAAAATCGGGATTTTGAAAATCGGGATTTTGAAAGTCGGGATTTTGAAACTCGGGATTTGGAAAGTCAGGATTTTGAAAGTTGTGATTTTGAGTTCGGGGTTTTGATTTCGAGATTTTGAAATTTGGGGAAACGAGCCCAACTCTTAAAGAACTTCCTTGTAGCGGTCCCATCCATAGCGGCTTTAGATTCTTTGTCTCTTTCACCATATTAAAGGTGTCGAATAGCTGGGCCACTAGGACAATAAGGTCTTGTATTTAATCACGTGGGTATGGAACCTGTAGATTCCCTAGAACTTGAATAATTTTAAAAATATCCCAGGCGGTTTTTATCTTGTTTCTATAGCTAGGTTTTTTGATGGATGTCTGCAATTCAAATAAAAAATAAAAATGATTAGAAAAAATATGATCCTCCCACGCCTTTGAATTCACTAAACTATCCATAATGCTATTTGAGACAAGTGTAATGTCTAGCACTTCTAGTCTATTTCTAGCTCTAAACGTTGGTTTATAGCCAATGCAATATTGGCCAATGCAATACATAGGTTAGCATTAAGAATAAAATGAAGGAGTAACTCACCTTATATCTGATCACTATTGATCCAAGGTTCTTGGACAGAGGGAATGTCTATCTCGTCTGCTCTTAATTTGAGCATGAGCGCAGCCGGTGCTGCTTTGGAGTAATGGAGGCTAATCTGTAGGAACCTCAACATTAGGTTGGTTCCTTTATTCCATCCTCCACTACGCATCAGGGTCTTCCTCTGTCTGTGATACCTCCAGAGAGCAACAAAGTTCCCAGAAGTGAACATCTCCGTTTATCTAGAGATTGTTTCTACCTCCTCTGTCATTGCCATGATTGGCTAGTCGCTGGCCTTAATATGTTAATAGCCGGCCTAGAATCAGCCTTTGGTTCTTCAAACTTGGCCACCTTTCAGTCAGCGGCCGCGATTTCAGGATTGCTAATTTGTGGCATTTCCAGAATTTCTTTCGGGTTACTGGGTTCCGCTGGGAACCAAGTTCTTGCTCTAGGTCTGCAGGGTATATCCTTACTAGCGACTTCTTCTAGTCTAGTAACAGACCATACTTCAACTAGATTCTGTACAGCCTTTTTGTACAGGGTCAATGGCCGTTGGTAAGCAAAAGATATTAACTTGACACGATTCCAGTCCTACCCTCTGGATTTAAGGTTTTTCCTCACAATTTTTGAAAAGTGGAGGGACGAAATAGCAGCCGTAGTTGGCTCTGTCAATTAAAGCCACCACTAAGTGCTCCTTAACAACTCTTTGAAAAACCTAGTTACAGTTTCCTGCATTCTTTCCTCTTTACATTCTCTTTTGATTTCTTCCTTCTGACGAAATTTCCTGTTTCATTTCAATAATATTTTTAGCCCCATTTCCATATCTTCCGCGTTTCTTCCGCCATCGGAATCTATTGAGCTTTTCTAGTGCTTTCTGGGCTCATTTCCTGGTTATGTAAATTGATACGAGGGAGTCTACTTGCGTGTGCTCATGTCCTTTGAGATTGGATTCGATGAACCAGCCTTGTTCAGGCGTGTGTCTTTTTTTTCAGTACGTCTTGAGAGCCAGCCCTAATGGCCCAAGTTGTTCGCCTTTTCTTCGTACGTCTCGCGAGCCTGACAACCAGCCCTAATGGCTAAAGTCCCACGTTGGTTACCTATGCCTTGGACACAAGGCCAAAATCCCGCCAGCATTTTTCTGCGTTTCTAAGAGCATCGGACTCTCTTTGTTTGTACTATTAGCTTCATCCATAGTTTGTCCAACAAGCAGCGGAGATTGAAAGATCCATCTTTGTTGAGATCTTCAGTTCACAGATAAAGCAGTTTGATCCGGAAGATACCAAGTATCTAGATACTCTATGATATGCAGATGGTTCTACATAACTTGAGCCTAGAGCCTTAAGAATAGCGGAAGAATTGGTAGTGGTTTGGCCCCAGAATAGATTGCAAAGATTAAAATATTAAAGAAAAAAAAAATCAATAAATTCAGGCCCGTTTTAATTTTTTTGTCGTCATCATCATAGTGCCCCTAGACAAAGTGGTTTTTGTAACTAAAGTCAGTTTCTTGCGTGGTTGGTTGATTTGCGAACCAAAATACTGATAATAAAATTTTGCTTAGTCCAAAACTTTTCAAAATCAATATGCCACATGCCACAAATTTCTAATAATTTAAACAACTGTAAAAGCCTCCAGCGCGATATAGTTGGTTTTAAGTACTAAAGTTCTTCATTTTTCACATTCTTGCTACCAGCCCAAAACCATAAATTTGGGAACTAAAATGCTGATAACAGAATTTGAGCCAGCCATTGCATCCACAAACAAACTATTTGTTACCAGTATCAAAACGATGGGATCAACTAAAATATTTATAACAAAATTGTAATTTTGTATAAAACCTTTTTAACGATAGAACTGGCCTTGCGCCAGCGCAGTAGTTTGAATACTTGGGTGTTTAAGCTACCCTTTCGGCATTCTTCAAGACCTTTTCAATGATATACATATATGTTTAACAATAATCGAGTAATTTTACAACAACACTGGAACGGTACATTTACGAACTAATGTGGTGCTGTGATAATTGGTGTCCGATCCGAGATCTTTCAGATGACATACTACACGGTTATATACGACAATAAAAATGACTGTAGAGTCATGTCGTGGAGTTGGGTGAGGTTTTTCAGTGATTTCTTTCACAGTTTGGTCCTTTGGACCGAAATTAATTATGTGCGGTTACACCATCTCACGACGTGAAGGTGGCTACCTAGGTGTACATCTATGTACATTATCATCACATTTATACATTATAGTTAAACAAAAATCAAATAAATAGTTAATTATATTGAAACTTTTACACATCACCTTCACAATAGCCCATGACCATGTACATTTTGATTACAGGTTAGGGGTGGATATTATGAGGTTATAGGGATGAAATTATGATTTTTCCCATTTTTCATAAAAAAAAACCGTTCTTCATTAGAGATTTTGCGAGATGAGCACAAATCGGACTATGCCGAATCGATACCCCATGAACAGAGGTAGCTTTTGATATAGGTTATTGGTGAGTCTGATGGGGTTATAGGGGTGAAATTTTTATTTTTCTCTTCTTATGACGTTAAAATCTTCTGTCATTTGATATTTTGGCAAATGGACACCAATCTAACCTTTCCTATTCGATAGCCCATGACCATAGGTAGATTTTGATTATAGGTTACAGCTTATAGGTACAGCTTAGGGGGTGGGTCTGATGAGGTTATAGTCGTGAATTTTTATTTTAGCATAGTTATATATAGTCTTTAAATGGATAAATCTCAAATGACGGACGATTTTATCGTTGAAAAATGGGAGAAATTAAAACAACCACAACCCCATCAGACCCACCCCTAACCTGCACTCAGAATCTTATGGTCATGGGCTATCGAATTGGCATAGTCAAATTGGTGTTTATATGCCACAATCACAAATGACGAACGATTTTACCGATTAAAAATGGGGAAAATCAAAATTTCACCCCTACCCCATCAAACCCCATTAAAAATGGGGAAAATCAAAATTTCACCCCTATAACCCCATCAGACCCACCCCCAGATCGGAAAATTAATTTTAAATCGTAAAAAAATTGGACCCCATTCGAAGAAAACTTCGGAAACAATACCTGCAAATTTATGTATTTTCAATCAACTATTCAGAAATAATTTCTTATATTGAGCATATTTTTTCAGATTGAGAAACAAGTTTTTTTCGAACAATTATTTTTAATATAAGAGAAAACAACAGAGAAAATACCTACAAATTTATAAATTTTCAATTAGCTATTCAGAAATAATTTCTTATATTGAGCATATTTTCTCAGATTGCGAAACAAGTTTTCTTTGAACAAGAATTTTTAATATAAGACAAAACAGCAGAGAAAAAAACTACAAATATATGAATTTCCAATCAACTATTCAGAAATAATTTCTTATATTGAGCATATTTTCTCAGATTGAGAAACAAGTTTTTTTCGAACAATTATTATTAATATAAGAGAAAACAACAGAGAAAATACCTACAAATTTGTAAATTTTCAATTAGCTATTCAGAAATAATTTGTTATATTGAGCATGTTTTCTCATATTGAGAAACAAGTTTTCTTTGAACAAGAATTATTAATATAAGAGAAAACAACAGAGAAAATACCTATAAATTTATGAATTTCCAATCAAATATTCAGAAATAATTTCTTATATTGAGCATATTTTTTCAGATTAAGAAATAAGTTTTCTTTGAACAAGGATTATTGATATAAGAGAAAGCAACAGATAAAATACTTACAAATTTATGAATTTTCAATCAAATATTCAGAAAAACTTATATTGAGCATATTTTCTCAGATTGAGAAACAAGTTTCCTTTGAACAAGAATTATTGATTAGTAAGAGGAAACAACAGAGAAAATACCTACAAATATATGAATTTTCAATCAACTATTCAGAAATAATTTCTTATATTGAGCATATTGTCTTAGATTGAGAAACAAGTTTTCTTTGAACAAGAAATATTAATATAAGAAAAAACAATAGACAAAATACCTACCAATTTATAAATTTTCAATCAACTATTCAGAAATAATTTCTTATATTGAGCATATTTTCTCAGATTGCGAAACAAGTTTTCTTTGAATAAGAATTATTAATATAAGAGAGAACCCACAATTTTACGGCTTGCTAATAATCCTTTTAGTATTAATACTGAAAACCTAAAATATTAGGATTTTAAACTAGATTTGTTATTTGAAATTTTCCTGAAAATTCTGTTTGTAGGTTATGATACGCTATTAAGACAGATGAAATATTTTATGGAATTGATTAAAATACAAGTTTTAAATAAATTTATTTCTGATCAAATTAGTAGGTTTCTATAATTTTGTAAATATATTTTAAATATTTTCATATCATTAAAATCATAAATTCTCATTTTAAGAAATCTTTCTCATTTTAAGAAAACTGATATTTTGAAATGATTCCATGCTACTCTTATCTGATTAAAAAATTTAAATGGTTTAAAAAATGTATTTTCAACTAATCCTTGTCTAAGGTCACGAGAAACGTTCTATTTACTTCCAAAGTTTTAAAATACAAATACAGGAAATCCTCCAAAAACACGATTAATTCGTTTCGTGTTCTTTAAAACCGTGTTGTTCGAGACTACAAAAATAAAATTAAAAAATGCTACGTTTTATTTTTTATTTTTTGTTATGATACAAATAAAAGAGAATAATGAAAATCGTGTTCTTTGAAACCGTGTTCTTGGAGGGTTACCTGTATCTTATTTTTCATAACAACCATCCTCGGTTTCATACCCTTAAGTGCGTGCGTACTTCATAAATTAAATTCAACATGTCATTAGCAATTATATTCATAAAAAATTGTCCTTTCATTATACATGTTTCTGCTTTCTTATCAAATTACATCACAACCGTAAAATGAAAAGTTATGGTCCAGTAACACACAGGTACCAACTATATAGACGCGAGGAATGATAAACATGACTTGAATTTTTATTGTGCCCCTCAAAGCTCAAACATAATATTTTAATACATAATATGAACATAACAAAAAAGACATAAACATAAAAATCTAATACAATTATGCTTTAAATATTCAAAACAAAAATATCATCATCATCATCATCATCATCCTCTCACCGTCGTCATACCCATAATATACAACAGCAAGATATGCTTTTTGGTTAATGTTTTTCCAAAAACGAACTTGATTTTTGATGCGGTATTATAAATATCCTGAGGACTCACTGCTTCGTATATAACTCTTCTTAGACGTTTGCCTATTCATATGTCGTTTGTAATTTAATAATATTAGATTTTTTTTGTTGTAATATACGAGTACGTACACTCGTTTTCTATACTCTTTGACGTACAGAACATACGAAAAATTTAAATTTTCTTGTTTATCATAACACTTTATTACATCCTTATCATATGTGACCTTATATATAACATGTGTGTGTATACCTTAATTTGCCTGAATTAGGTAAATCGCGTGTCAGGAAATTGGATTATTCGCGCTTTTCATGAAAAGGTGTTGAGAGCAACGCAGGGTTAATTTCAATATGCCGAAATCAAACGTTTCATTTTCTGAACCGTATTCAGTGTCTTGAACTGGAAAATATGTAAAATAATTTCATACGAATTGTACGACAAAGTTGACAATCATGATATTGTGTTACGATCTGAAAATTTAAGGTAATTGTATTTGACATCATATACGTTTTTTTTATAAACTCAGTTCTCGCTAGGTTGATTCATATCCTAAATTACGAATGAGTAAGGTTTTTATTGTCAAAATTAATTTATAATTACGTATATGTACGAGCGCTATATGATTTTTGATATGGAATAAGTTTTTGTTTGCTTTAGACATATCACATATGTATACAGTAGAACAATATTAAAATATTTAGCGAGTTAGTCTGTTTCCTCAAGTAAGGTAATTCAAAAATTTTCATTTGAGTTTATTTTGACTAGTTGGCTCTTTTCGTCACTATCATGAAATATTGTCCGAAAGCTCCTCAAACTTCCGTACCCCATAGTCTCATTACATTCATGATTTCTTCCGCCTCAAATTGATTCGGGGCAGCCACAATCAAGTTTCTGAGGATATTTCAGCAGAAAATTCGAGTAAGCAAAAATTTAAAATGCCATCTATCGGCCTTTTGACGCAACTAACTATTATTTACGTCAGTAAGAGATTGCGCTAAATAAGAGATTGCGCTACTCGCCGCAAGTGGCAGCACTATCACTAAAGAGAAAAAAAATTGTTATGTAATTACCAGCGGAAATTTTTCATTCATTATGTATATATTTTTTCACGAAATAAAACATCTTAGCAGAATAGAATATTAAAAGTTTAAAAGCAGAATAGAATATTATAGAATATTAAAAGTAAAAAAATTTAAAAATTTTCACTTGAGTTTATTTTGACTGATTGGCATTAGATCTTTTCGTCACTATCATAAAATATTGTCCGAAAGCTCTTCAAACTTCCGTACCCCATAGTCTCATTACATTCATGATTCCTTCCGCCTCAAATTGATTCGTGGCAGCCAATATCAAGTTTCAGAGCATATTTCAGTAGAAAATTCGAGTAAGCAAAAATTTAAAATGCCATCTATCGGCCTTTTGACGCAACTAACTATTATTTACGTCAGTAAGAGATTGCGCTAAATAAGAGATTGCGCTACTCGCCGCAAGTGGCAGCACTATCACTAAAGAGAGAAAAAAAATTGTTATGTAATTACCAGCGGAAATTTTTCATTCATTATGTATATATTTTTTCACGAAATAAAACATCTTAGCAGAATAGAATATTAAAAGTAATCCTTAAAATGGCAAATTGGTTGATCCCCGCAGTAAAGGAACTCGGTATATGATATTTTGAAATTTAACAATATTCTGTCTTTCCGCCATTTCTTAACGAATTACGATGAAATTTGGATAGTAGTATTGACCAGGGATTTTACAGAAAATTTTGGACAAAATTCTACTATCTGCGTGCTGGATTAAACTGGCCATTTCATAAATAAATAAATTTTAAACTGGAGGGAACTCGGCTATTTCTTAATTAAATTTTGTAAAATTTGCATAGCATACAGCGGAAACGGTCGGAAAAAATTTATGGATTACAGCTTTCAATAGAATTTTCTGATTTTCTGCAGCCATATAAGTTATTTTCAGTTTTTGGCCAATATCTCAAAAACTTCCACTGGTAACCAATACTTTTGGTTATTTTGGGGAAAATTTATGGACTAGAATTTTTGGATTTCCTGCGGCCATATAAGTTATTTTCAGTTTTTGGCCAATATCTCAAAAACTTCTACTAGTAACCAATACTTTTAGTTGTTTTTATAATAGCTTAGGTCATGCTGAGACTACGTGGAAAATTTGGGGAACATTTATGAATTAGAATTATCACTATATAAATTTTTGATTTTCTGCTACCAATTAAGTTATTTTTAGTTTTTGGCCAATATCCCAAATTCTTCCACTAGTAACCAATACTTTCGGATGTTTTACTAATAGCTTAGGTGGTTTTTCTAAGAGTTATTCCATGTAGTCTCAGTATGACCTAATCTGTTATAAAAACAACCAAAAGTACCGAAAATAGATTATGGCCGCAGAAAATCAAAAAGTTATAGTGAAAATTGTAATCCATAAATTTTTTCCGAATTATTCTCGTATGCGATGCAAATTCTACAAAATTTAAGTGAGGAATAGCTGAGTTCCCTCCAGTTTAAAATTTATTTATATCGTGTAAAATGTACAGATTCCATTTTTCAGAACCAAGGACTGGTTACGAAATTTTCAGCTTAGTCCAGCACAAACAGATCCTAGAATTTTACCAGAACTTACTTTAAAATGTCTGGTTAATACTACTATCCAAATTTCATCGTAATTCGTTAAGAAATGGCGGAAAAACGGAATATTGTTAAATTACAAGATTTCATTTATTTAGTGAAGAAAATGTCATAATGAGTAAAAATTTCCGCTGGTAACTACATAAAAAAAATAATTTGCTTTAGTGATAATGCTGCCACTTTTCTGCTGTCTGATTTCCGATATCTTATACAGTATATGGAGCGGGAACATTTTAGCGTATCAACAAATATTTGATAGTTTTGAAATATTTTCTAATAGAGAGAAAACAAGACATAGAACATAGAAAGACTAGACAATTTTTGAATTGTGAAATAAATATACAAAATTTTGAACATTCCTTAACTCAAAATCCATTTTCAGTATAGTCATTTAAGAAATACCTGTCTTCAATTCAATTGGAGTTAAATTTGAATTTGGAACTCTTTAACCAATTCTCAAAACGAATAACTAAAAACGAACAACAAATCGGGTATCGTAATTAGTCCGAGCACGAATCTTATTTATAATCTACTCAAAAAAATGTGTTCATAATTTTTTAAGAAATGTCACTTATGCAAGGCTCTTTTACAGGACATCACGAAATGAAGAGCGGTTAAGCTTCACCTGAAATCGCAATTCATTAGTAACAAAAAAAATTGTAATTAATTGATCCCAATTCCGCATCATCACTTACAGTCCACCCCCATGAGATTAGTATACGAATTGTTTACACTTGATTACAAATTTAACAACTCTCAAACTAGAGCAGTCCATAATTTGTTTCTGCAGCTTACATCGACTGCTGTCGAATTTATTACAGTAACCAACAACGTTAAAAATTTGCAATAATAAATCGGTTTCAATAAAATACGATATCACCATTGCGGTGAAGTATGTCCCAAATAACAAAAATAAACATGTATTAATTAGCAAATACACTGTAAAAAATTCTTATAAGAATTTTTAGTGAAAACTAGAAAAAAAACTCAAGAAATTATTTTACATTCTTCATAATATCCCGGAAAATCATTTCCATTTTTCCTCATTTGTAACTAGTTTTACAGAAGATAATATTTCAATATATCTAAATGCCGGGTATACAAAATTTGTGTACAAAGCCACAATGTGGAAATTACACGATAAGAGGATATCGATACAGAGAAGGCAAGGACTAGTGAGGTAAAAGGATATTTCCAAACAACGGGATACTTCTGAAATTTGTTCTGGTAAATTAAGTCAATTCGTTAGATATGAGTAGTTTTATTCTAAATATATTACTAAAATCGTGGAGTTTGTCCGAAAATGGCTATAAGATAACACAATGAAATGAACCTTGGGCGGAATCATGAACGCCGCACGGAAATTTTAGACGGTAGAGAAATTTTATATGGAAAGCAGTAATAATTCTACCGGTTTTATTCTGTTGTTTCAAAAAAACCTTACAAATTCGTTCGATTGCTATAAAGCTGACGAATGAATTTTTTTTTTCTGGCTTGCTATTTGTGTTTTTTTTGCGAAACAATGGAACAAAACCATTACAATTATTGCTGTTTTCCATATAAAATTTCACTACCGTTTAAATTTTCCGTCCGGCGTTCATGATTCCACCCCTTGTTTGAAAATATCCTTTTTATTTCTGCTAAATTAAGTCGATTTTATTAGTTTGCGTAATTTGGAGAAATCCACTATGTAAAAATAATAGCCTTAGTTGACAAAATTAAACTAGTTAAGTGCCATTTAACAACAGAGAGTAGGGATATCATATCTAGTTGTGGAAAATGAAGACGATTTTATTGGATTGAATAAAATTTGTTTAGATAAATTCTGGATATCACAGAGTTGTCGGAAAATTTCACTTTTTCCTAATGTTATCTTTAGATTAGCACAATCAAAAAAATCAAGAGTCATTTCCATATCTAGGGGATTGGTATCATTTTTTGTTCTCGCAAATCTAATCGATGCAAATCTAAAATGATAGCTATCCCCTAGATATGGAAATGGCTCTGGGTTTATTTGATTGTGTCAACCTAAAGCTAACATTTGGGCAAAATGAACTTGTCCGACAAACTGTACGATATTCAGAATTTATCTAAATTAAAACTACTCAAAGCTATAAAATAGATTAGATTTGCAAGAACGAAACATGAACCTATCCCCTAGATATGGAGTGTGAACAGAAACGTATAAGGCAAATTCCACAGATTCCAATTTTGCGCTTCCAATCGATTGAAGTAAATCAATTGACGCCCTTACACAGCAAATATATGAAAAATATTTTAAGCTTATATTAAAAATATACACAATGCCTTAGCGAATTATTATAAATTCGCTAAAAAATGGTTAACTCCAAATTATATAGAAATTTTCTTTTGACGCCCTATTGCAGTAATTTTTGAGGCAAACTCCATCATAACTATTTTTAATGCATGCTTTGCATCATAATGTGATACACGATTGCATCGTATAAGTCTTTCTAAGTGTGTACAATGTTTCGAGGAAAAAACGGCACACGTATGTATATCGTAAGAAGCATATACCAGAACTTCTTCCAAAAATCATTTAAGAATTCCATTTTCATTAAACATACCCAATCCCATGGTTAAGAAACTACCGAGTTCCGCCTTCAGATAGCCATATTCAAAAATTTCTTCCAAAAATTTAAGAATCCCATTTCCATCCAACATACCCAATCCCATCATAAACGGTTAAGAAATGGCTGAGTTCTGTCCCAGGTGGCCATGTTCTAAAACTTCTTCGAAAAATCATTTATAAATCTCATTGCCGACCAACATATCGTATCCCATCATAATCGGTTTAGAAATTACCGAGTTCCGCCCGACATGGCCATTTTCAAGAACTTCTTCCAAAAATCATTTAAGAATCCAGTTTCCATACAATATACCCAATCCCATTATAGTCGGTTAAGAAATTACCGAGTTCCACTCCAGATGGCGATATTCCAGAACTTCTTCCAAATATCATTTAAGAATCCCATTTCCAACCAACATACCCAATACCATCATAATCGGTTAGGAAATGGCCGAGTTCCTTCCCATGTTACCATATTTCAGAACTTCTTCCAAAAATCATTTAAGAATCTCATTTCCGACCAATATAGTTTAGAAATTACCGAGTTCCACCCCAGAAACATACCAACCCCATCATAATCGGTTAAAAAATTACCAGGTTCCACCCCCAGATAGCCATATACCAGAACTTCTTCCAAAAATTATTTAAGAATCTTATTTCCATCCAACATACCCAATCCCATCATAATCGTTTAAGAAAATACAGAGTTCAATACAAACGGCGAAAATTAAAATGGCGGTGCTTCCCCCTCCACCACATGCGATGCTTCACAGTACTTTAACGCCGTTGTGGCGCTTATGACATCTGCAAATGGTGATATTCGGGATACAATAAGAATCCTTACGCAATCGTAATAGCGGCTCTTGTCTCGTATCATTCCATTCATGAAGACGATCAAATTTAACGGCAGATTTCACCAATATGGTTTGAAGGACCAGGCCATATTGTTCGCATTCGACATATTTGAAGTAAGGCAAAATCTACCAGCCAGGTTATGCTGACCGAGAATCCAATGTCTCAACACCTCAACATCTTTTGCAGTTACACCATGTCTCGTAAACGAATGTATGCAGTGCCACGTTGGCTTACAGCTGAAAACTCGACGTATAAGGATGTGACTATAATCATTTCCCTAGGCTTTTATCAAGTTGATTTTATTCGAGTTGTCTCCGCTAGTAAATTGCCGTAGGTAAATGGCGCTCCAAAATGTATTGCTTGTATGCCTGTCAGTGAGACATCGCGTATATTTCGTGATTCGTGGGATGAAGGCAGAGACGAGATCTTTGACACCGGATTTGTATAAGGCCGCCATTCTCCTTTCGACATTCAATGCGGTTCAAATGCATTGAATAAGAACATGATAGCAGCGTACGATCTGTATCTTCATGTTCAATTTGTGTCCGAAGCAAGTTGTGAATTCGCTCTCCAGTATGATGACAATTCGCTCTATTAAGAAAGCTGAATGTGGAGCATTTCCATTTGGTTTACTGGTATCACATGCGCAAGACGCTGCTCATTACCGATGGCCGATGCGAAGAGAATCTGAGCAGAATCACTATAGATGAGAACTTGATTGAACTCTATCCAGCAATAGTCAATCGACAATTATCGATGAAATTTTAGCAGTCCCACATATCCACATGGTGGTTTCCACAGAGGAGGAATTAATTTTATTGACGATGTGATCTAATGCCATTTTCCCGAGGAACTGGGCGATTCGCCCTATTTTTGGAAGGAGTTGAACTGGGACTTGTTGATGTCGAAGAAATTGACCGACGTGACGGGTGACTTTCCTTTGAATTTTTCAAGATGTATTTAGGTTCGAGACAGTATTTAACGCAAGTGTAGTGAATAATGTTTTTTTTGTATTATATTTCTATAAAAACACTCCCCTCGGCTTCTGTTTTTTTGTTATTTTATTATTTAATATTTCGGCTTCTTGGTCAATATAGTAAAAAATTGTAAACGTTGACGGTTGCGATGTAGTTCAATTTATGCATGTTTATGATGTTTAAACAAAAACATTCAATTAATGAAAGAATATGATCCCTCACAACGAAACGAACTAGCCGAAAAAAATATTGTACTCGTGACATTACCCGGTGAAAAACGAAGCCAGCAGAAGATCCGAATTCGAATTAGATTCGCCTAAGAAAATCAAAAATCAGTGCTACTCTCTCAAGTTATCTTAGCAACCAGACAAATACATACTCGGACACCTAAGACATTACAATGGTTATCCTAACTTTCGAAATCGTATAATCCTCTTTGTGCAATACATCATGAATGGATCAACATTTTTTCAAGTATACCAACTCCGTGTTTGTAACTGCAGCAGGGAAACTTTCAAATGGAATTTCAAAATTAAACTTTGCATGCCGATTAAGCCTAATTTGTGCTAATTAGTGCTCACGGGGGCAAAATAGTGAGCCCTAAAAATTGGAAAAGAGAATTTCAAATTTCGCCTGAAAGTCGAAACAAATGAAACCCAATTTCTAGAAAACAACAGAAATAATTTAACTCTGCGGCTACACTGACGAAATTTGTGCTTATCATAGAAATATGATTTTCATAAATTTTGATTCATAAATTAAGGAAAAATAAACTAGCCCCTAAATGATACTATATTAAAGAAACAAAATACAACATATTTTTGTTGAACAACAAATTAAAAAAAAACGATAACATATTATAAAATTCGAGAATAAGCAATGCAGAAAGCATATTTCTGTCGGGCATGTTCATTGCCATCCGAAAAATCTAGTGGCTGAATTTGTGCTAATCCAGAATCGACCCAAATCCATTGCACAACAACGATCGTTGAATTAACGATTTTTTAACAAAAAGTGTTCTAGAAACCAATGAAGTTTGTACTCCTGATTGCATCTTCCCATCAGGTATGTTCATTGCCATCAGGGATATGCAATCAGAAGTGCCAACTCCATTGGTTCCCAGAACGCTTTTTGTCGTTCAATAAAATTGGGCCGAATCTGGATTAGCACAAATTCAGCCACTATATTTTTCAGATGGCAATGAACATGCCTGACAGAAATATGCTTTCTGAATTTCATATTCTTAGATTTTATAATATGTTATCGTTTTTTTTAATTTGTTGTTCAACGAAAATATGTTGTATTTTTTTCTTTAATATAGTATCATTTAGGGGCTAGTTTATTTTTCCTTAATTTATGAATCAAAATTTATGAAAATCATATTTCTATGATAAGCACAAATTTCGTCAGTGTAGCCGCAGAGTTAAATTATTTCTGTTGTTTTCTAGAAATTGGGTTTCATTTGTTTCGACTTTCAGGCGAAATTTGAAATTTTCTTCTCCCGTTTTTTCGGATGCTGGACTAGCACAAATTTTTTCCCGTGAGCAATAATTAGCACAAATTGGGCTTAATCGGTATGCAAAGTTTCATTTTGAAATTTGAAAGTTTTCCTGCTGCATCAGTTACCCCCACACCAACTCCAGCTATTAACCCATCCTATTGTCATGTTAAAATAGAAAAGTCTTAACGAGAAATTTTATCCTTTTTCGCGCACAATAATGTTCCTCAATAATACGATATTAGCGTTAATTTCATATTTCGGGCGGTTTTATAAAGCAACAATGAAAATCGATGCGGTATCACAATATAAATATAAACGTGACATTCTACGTCACTCGAGACATTCTCCTTATATAATTTGAATAACATTTTGTATAATTGAATTAATTCTGGCATCAAGATGGAATAGGTATAATGGTTAATCCATTTTACAAATATAATCCAATCCGCATGCAAAGGTCAAAATTACCATGAAAACCATAAAACACAAAACATAAGTTAAAAAATGAAAACCTCAATATTTTGCAAAGTGAAAAACTTATATTTGAACGAGAAAAAACGAAAAGGTATCGCTTGAAAATCAAATATGTATAAATAAACAAAAGAAAATCTCGGAAAAATGAGTTTTATATTTTAAAGTTTATCGCTTCTGATATCCTTTATCCTAATATTGTTTGTTCCTTAATAATTTTCCGCTAAATATATTTCCATATTTATAGGAAATATTAAATGCGTGTGTATGAGTGTTTGTGCGTGTATGTATACGGAATAATTTTAATTTTTAATTAAGGTCGAACAAGGATATATTTTATCCTGAGCACGTCCTGAATTTTCATATAAAAAATGCATTAGACATGGCAGATTGAGTACAGTATGTACAGATCCTCGTATGTAAATTGTAAACCTCATTATTTCGACCAGGGAATATACGTTTTTGTATTTGTTTTATAACCTAAAAAATACTGGGTTGGGTGGGGAACGATAAAACGATACGTGATTTTAGTTGTATATAGTTTCTTTTTTATATAACGTCTGCATATTTTATGCGCGTGAATTGAGGCCATATATACTCGAATATTTCGTGTATTAATCAAAATTTGATATCTATGTCGAATTATATACGTGAAAGACGAGGGTCTCTATAATTTTTTGTTAATTTTCGAACTGATAACCATCTCTAACTATTAAATGCAGCTGCATTTACGCAGTCATTCACCCTAAAAGTTTAAAAACACAAAATGTGAAATTTGCGTGAAATTTTGAAATTTGAGCGGAAGCCTGGTTTAAATTTATCATAACAACATTTGATTAACATTTTCTTTTTTTTTTGTATATTTTCAGGTAAGCGGCTAATTTATCGGTGCGGTAAATATTATCTCAATAAAGATCCACGCGGTATGTACGTATATACAACTCTATATATATATATTTATAAAAAAGGTCGGGGTTCAATATTATGACTGGTGATTAGGTATCGTTATTCGATTATTACAGGAATCTCATATCAACAAATTATTTTACCAAAAAGCTAATCTTTAAGTATTTATCTTCTTGGAAATAAATTTGTGTATATATTTTTTATTATGCTTCGACAATAGCGTAGCACAACTCAACTGTCCATCTGGATCGATACAAAAATATATATATATATATGGATGATAATCAAACATGTCCACACTTTTTTTGAAATGTATTGAGTTAGATTGACGGAAATAAAAGGTAATTCAATTTTTCAATTCAATATTGAGTTGGAAATGAATTTCGGTCATACGAGAATACAGTATGTAACGTATAATTGATCAACCAGAAAGTCATTGAATTTTCTGTGGTACCGGAAAGGTGCTTGTTTCACAGTAGTATATGGTCAGTTATACATTTTTTTTTGAAATGTTGGTATTGTCGTTTGTAGTCTGTAAAATACGCGAAATACAATTAACCATTCAGTGTTATTAATTTAGAATGACAAAATGTTTTTTTTTACAAATCTATTGTCTATAAACGACAAGCAGATTTTTTCAACTGTGAAAAAGAAAATTCGTTTTAAATGGGAAAGTTATTTGTAAGAAAAAATAATAGCAATACGTATTTGAATCCAGCAAGACTGTTAGGCAGCAAAATGAGTTTATCGTATGACTTGTTTGAGTAAAATTAAAACTAATTACTAATCAAAATCATAAAACGGACTTACGAACTCGGACAGTAATGGTAGCCAATGGCAGGGAGACGAACTCGCCTACTGAAAAAATTTCAACTATTCAAAGCAGACCACTAGCTCGGGCAGAAGTGATGCATATTACTCATTCTGAAACTCTTATCGACTTTAGATACAACAAAATTTGTTACACAAATTTATATTACAAAAAACGTTTATCCAATTTAATCAAATTCTTCGATGAATGCCCAACTTTTTAGTTATTCCTTATTTATATCGTATTGCATAATATAAATATTCCGGGAATTTAGGGACCAAGTGGTTGGGTAATTATCAAATATAAATAATATTCATAATAACAAAATTGTCCCAACTGATGGTCCAATTCTTAAATTCTGATCAAATTACAAATGACAATTTTTTGTGACATTCTTCTATGTGAGTACTGACTTTTCCTAAATGTCATCAAAAATAAGCTGACAATTTAAAAAATATTGTCATTGTTTTTTATTATCGTGACTTATAAGTTTTCATACAAAATTTGTGTGAATGATGAATGATTTTAAAAACCTCATAATATATCTGATATAACTTAAAAATGCTGTAAACTGCTGTAAATGTCATAAAATCATTTTATCCGAATCGTAAATTTTCAATGACTTCAATTTGAAACAATAAGCAAATGTCACGACAAATTGTCATTTTCGAAGTCTACCCCCAGGTTTGGGTAGTTTGCCGTGATTTCAGGCACAAATTATAATCTGCGTAATGAATAACTGCGCGGAACAGATAAAACGGAACAGATTTTTTTTTCTGAAAAAATACCCAGGTTTGAACGCTTGTACCTTGGTTAAACAACACCTTTCAAAAAAATTATTTTGTTTCTAATTGAAGGAAATGTTGTCTTCTTTTATTTTATTTTATTTTTTATGACTTTTTTGAATAAAATAAAAATTGCCTAAATGAAAAAAATTATGTTTGAGACTGTAAACGAACTTGTTCGAGATTTCTTTCACAAATCCAAATTAGCTATTTCTGAGAGAATTGTGTGATGACTCCTTGTCGATTTATTGAAGTTTTAGCGAGAAACGTATCAAAATCGTATAAACGTTAACAAGTACATTTTCTTTTATCTTGCAAACTAAGCACTCTACGATAAAATTTTACGTTTCTTTAAAATTTATGTCACTTTATGGAAAACAATATTTAATCGAAAAAAATAGTTACTCGTTCGCGCTAGAAAACTGGCTTTAGTTGAAGCCGGTGTAATTTATCGTAAAATTGGACGAATCGGTGATATTAATGCTTTATAAGATAGCGGAAAATAAAAGATTACGCTACTCGCCGCAAGTGGCAGCATTATCACTAAAGAGAAACTATTTTGTTATGTAATTATTCCTAAATTTCGGTAAACGATTATAATCCATTCATATTCTTCCCTTCTCAAATCATAATATGTTAATGAGCTTGTCCATCGTCAGTACTTTTAACCTTTATAGTTAGCAATGATGGATAGCTGTAACATTGTTCCATGTTCCTTGGACATAAGAAACATTGTGTTGAAGTTTTCATTACCTAATAATGATCATTCTTTTAATTTTTGCCATTTAAACCCTGGTAGTCTAGTTGCCAACTTTGATGAGCTGAAATTGATTGTTAAAGATATTCCGTTCCATATACAATAATAGGTATTTCTGAAACCTGGTTTAAGTCTAAACATTATAATCAACATTTTCAATTGGACAATTATACATTATTTCGTAAAGATCGTGCACGTCGGCGTGGTGGTGGTGTTGCTACATACATTAATAATAAATTAAAATCTAAAATTATATATACTAATGCTCGTGATGCTTATTTTGATGTAATGTTTATTGAAATCACAAACCAATCCAATCAGAAGGTTGTCTTGGGTTTGTTTATAGCCCACCTAAAATGGATATCATCAATGAACTGGAAAATATTCTGAATGATATTATGGTTAAATATGATGAAGTTATTATTATGGGGGATTTTAATGTGGATTGTCTGCTTGCAACGCCTGCAACTAAGAGATTAGAATTTTTGATGTCATCTTTTGGCCTTTGTTTAATATCAAAGGAAGCCACTAATTTTGTGGGAAATTCATCTACTCTAATTGACTTGGCATTTACCAACTGCCCAGCCAATATTAAAAGATTCATTCAAATATCTGTGCCGGGCATTGCTACTAGTCATGACATGATCTATGGGTCTTATGCTTTTTCAGTTATTAGAAATGCAAGAAAACAATATCGGTTCATAAGGGATTTACGAAACATCGATAATGATCAGTTACTTAGGGCTGCTTACTCCTTAAATTGGTCTCGACTCTATTGTCTATGTGATGTTAATGATCAACTGTCCGTTCTTAATCATTTTATACTACACCTTCTTGATAGCTTTGCCCTTCTTAAAAGGGTTCTGGTAAGACGTGATGTGTCAAGCTTTCATTTCAGTTCGGTAATTCTGCGGTATCGTAATATACGTGATTACTTACATGAAAACTGGAAGCGTCATAAAACTGAATTTAATCGGCTAGAATATATCAGTTCAAGAAATAAAGTAAATGGAATGATCAAAACATCTAAAAAACAATTTTATAAAGAACGATTCAGCAACCGAGTTTCTAGTAAAGTATTTTGGAAAAATTATAATAAGTATATAAATCCCTCAATTGTTGAACCCGAATGTGAAATCAGTCCTAGTGAGTTTAACGAATATTTTGGTTCGGAATTTGTACGAAGTAGTGGACATTTCAATCAAAATACACCACATTATAGTTCAGACGAAAGTGCCTTCTATTTTCATAATGTTTTGGTAGATGAAGTATGCACTCAACTAGTTAATATTAAATCAAACGCTGTTGGAGCGGACGGAATAATCCGAAGTTTTATTAAGCTATTATTGCCAGTCTTGTTGCCCTACTTAACATACGTATTGAATTCATTCCTTACTAAATCTGTGTTCCCAGATGCATGGAAAATTGCTCTGATTACTCCAATTCCTAAAATACGCCATCCGGTTAATGTAAATGATTTTCGCCCGATTAGCATTTTACCAATATTGTCAAAAATATTTGAAAAGATAATTAAATCTCAAATTTCCACATTTGTATCTAAAGAAAATTTACTAAGCAAGTATCAGTCGGGATTTCGTGCGAACCATACTACAGCGCTTTTGAAGGTTGTTGATGACATTACTTCTGGTATCGAAGATGGTAACGTTGGTATATTGGTTTTGTTAGACTTCTGCAAAGCGTTTGACAAGGTAGATCATTCTTTGTTAGTGTCAAAGCTGTGTTACGAATATCTTTCAGAAAGTGCTTGTAATCTAATTTTTTCGTATTTAAACTTACGACAACAATCGGTAAAATATAATGGTAGTTTCAGCGGCTCAACACCTGTTTCATCTGGTGTACCTCAAGGCTCCATTTTGGGACCTCTTTTGTTTTCAATGTATATAAACCAAGTGTGTCATATTATTCAGCAAACTAAAGATACTGGCTATCACCTTTACGCTGATGATCTACAATTATATTTCTTTGGTAAGCTTGATGATCTGGATAGCGTGGTAAATAATTTAAATACGACTTTAAAGAATACTTCGGATTGGACGCTAGCGCATAAACTTCAAATCAATCCTGCAAAATCTCAAGCTATTATCTTATCTAATAGTACACGAGTCATTAGGCCTACTAAGTATCTTGTAGTTGATAATCATAAAATTGAATTTTATGATCACGTAAAAAGCTTAGGTCTGATTATTGACAGTAAGTTAAACTGGACAGCTCATGTAAATACTATATGTGGTAAAATTTATGGAATATTAGGTAGGTTGTGGAGTACAGCCAAACTAATTGAACAAAACGTTAAAATTCACATTATTCATACATTAGTAGGGCCAATAATTTCATACTGTGCATCAATATACTCAGAATGCTCCAAGAAATCATTTATCAAACTAAATGTTGCTTTTAACGCTTGTACTAGATACGTGTTCTCGAAAAGAATTGGTGACCCTATATCCTTACTTTCAAACTTGACATTTAACATGAGCTTGAGAAAATACCTTGAGTTCTTGACGTTAACTGTCATGTTTAATTTAATACTAAAGAAGAACCCACGCTATGTTTATGAAAATCTCAACTTTAGCAAGCCAAGACGCCGTTCTTTTTTTGTTAATGGAGTAAAACTGTGGAATAATGTTGACCCATCTAACAAAGCTGCGTCAAATTTGATTAATTTCAAGAAGATGTATCTGGATAGCCATAGTATATTGTGATTTGATGCTTTTTCCTTTTCTTTCCTATCCTATTTTCCGCATCCTTTTGTAGTTTAGTTATTATTATTATTATTACTATTATTATTATAATTAATTATTGTTATAATTTAGTTTTTAATTTGTAGTATAATTGATCACTGTTATTTATAAGTCTTATATTCTCATCCTTTTACATTATGTACTGCGTTACACAAAAGAAAATATTATGTTTATTATATGATATTGTAAAAAGGTCTTGGCCTTATTTGTGTAAATAATTCAGGGATCAGGGATTTTAAAGTAAGTTTTTGACAAAATTCTAGAATCTGTTCGTGCTGGACTAAACTGGCCATTTCATAACCAGTCCTTATGAAAAATGGTATACATATGTATACATTTTACACGATATAAATAAATTTTAAACTGGAGGAAACTCGGCTATTTTTTAATTAAATTTTGTAAAATTTGCATTATTGCATACATGGAAAATTTGGGGAAAATTTATGGACTAGAATTAGTATTATTTTCAAGATTTGAGATACTGGCCTAAAACTGAAAATAACTTATATGGCCGCAGAAAATTAAAAAATTATAGTGAAAATTCTAATCCATAAATGTTCTCCAAATTTTCCATGTATGCACTGCAAATTTTACAAACTTTAATTAAAAAGTAGCCTTGCGTTCCCTCCAGTTTAAAATTTATTTATATTTTGTAAAATGTACAGATACCATTTTTCATAAGGATTGGTTATGAAATGGCCAGTTTAGTTGAAACGGGTTGGGCTTTAGCTAATGCTAAAACCAACCCTGCTTGATAGAATTACCGTTACCCACTGGTACCCCATGCGGCTTTGATTCCCGCAGATCAGTCGGCAGAGGAAAACAGTGTGGGTTTGGGATACCGGCCTTAACTACCGCATATAAAGGAAAACCGCATATACAGGAGTAAGTGGCATGGAACACCGCCTAAACGGATATATGGAGTGCGTCAGCGGGCCCAAAATTGGTGCCTCAGAACATCACGAGAAAAGGGCTTATACCCGTGGTTGTTTATTTACACTTGAAAAACCTCAACAAAAAAAAAACAAAAACCCAAAACGAAATAATTAACTTTGTATGATGCCTCTCTCCTATTGATATGCAGATCGATCTAATTTTTACCCAAAATTCCCCGATCTCTGTTGTATCTAAATTTATTAGTTGCGAAGGTAGCCAGCATTTTCAGTTCGACCATTATATTATCTTTATCTGTTGCATTTGCTAACAAATTAGGAAATATATTGCGTAATGGAACTATGGAAGAAATATTTGATGAAATTAAACAATCGGGAATAATAAATCGATAACGATAAATCTGCATTTTATTAGTTGGGCAAGTTCTACATAAACTGTTTTTACATTTCTTGCATCCCTTTTATCACATGCTAAAAGTGATTGAACTGCATAACCCATGCTTGTTTTGGTCAATGGTACGTGATTTTTTTCATTATGAAAATCAATTTCATTTACATTGTTTATATTTTGGATACAATTGGAGTTTATGACATTACCGTTTATGACATTGCATTTTACTATCTGGGAAATATTTGTAGTCCTAAATTTATGAAGTGCTTATACTACGCTTTAGTCGATTCTCGCCGTCAGTACGGAATTGCATGTTGGGGTGGTATTTACTTATCAAATATTAAACCTTTGATCTCAATTCAGAAAGCAGTTTTGCGAATCATTAACTTCCTGCCATAAACTGCGCCATCATTTCCGTTGTTTCGTATGGTTAATTATTTGAGTAGCGTGACATTCAATCTACGCAACACAAATAGATTAAGAATTCCCTTTCCAAATAAGGAACATTTTAAAAGATTCTAGACATATACAGCCCCGAAATTTTATAGTCAATTACAACCCACAATTTTTGCAACTAATAATCTCCATGCATTTGGTAGATTATTAAAATATTGGTTACTTACAATTAGCAACATTGAAACTTTTTTCTGAAACCTTTTGCTTTCTTTTTTTTAACCACAATTATTTTTTTTCTATAAGTCCGAATTAATGATAGTCTGAATATTGCGATTTTTTTTTTGATTTTTTGATAACTCCATTCCCGTTAATTATAAAATCAGTCTAATTATAAATTTTTATACTTTAGTTTGTCGATATTATACAGTTAAATTCGTGATATAAATTTTCTATAAGTTGTTCATTTTTATTTTTATAAATACATAGTACAGAATTCTAGTTTTAATGAAAAGGTTTATTCGTATTAAGAATCGTACGGATGTGATGTTTTTCCTAAAAAAAATCTATTCCTAAAACCAACAACAACAATAAAAAATATCTGTATATATGTGTAAAACTCGTAAAATCGAATAAATTAAATATATTCGTATAAACGGGTAAAATAAATAGAAGCATGATCCAAAATAGCTAGTTAATTTGACTAGGACTAAAAAAAGATCATGTAATAAAAACAATTTCCAAAATGAATTAAAACTATTTGGCCACATAACCGGGGGTTATTAGATAAATTCGGATTTTCCGAGTTTTCCGATGTTACTAAAGGGCAAAACCACTAGCGGAAAACAGATTTTTGTTGGTCTAAGCCTGTGTGAACGGAAAATCATAAGCGTTTTCCAAAAAGTAGAGCCTCTGGTAGTTAGGATTAAGGATATTTGAACACATAACCGGGGTTATTAAATAAATTCGGATTTTCCGAGTTTTCCGATGTTACTAACGGGCGGGACCACTAGCGGAAAATAGATTTGAGTTGGTCTGGGCCTGTGTGAACGGAAAATCATAAGAATTTTCCAAAGAGTAGGGCCTCTGGTAGTTAGGATTAAGGATATTTAAACACATAACCGGGGTTATTAAATAAATGCGGATTTTCCGAGTTTTCCGATATTACTAAACGGCGGGACCACTAGCGGAAAACTAATCTGAGTTGGCCTAGGCCTGTGTGAACGGAAAACCATAAGCATTTTCCAAAAAAAAGGGCCTCTGGTAGTTAGGATTAAGGATATTTGAACACATAACCGGGGTTAATAAATAAATCCGGATTTTCCGAGTTTTCCGATATTACTAAACGGCGGGACCACTAGCGGAAAATAGATTTGAGTTGGTCTAGGTCTGTGTGAACGGAAAATCATAAGCATTTTCCAAAGAGTAGGGCCTCTGGTAGTTAGGATTAAGGATATTTGAACACATAATCGGGGTTATTAAATAAAATCGGATTTTCCGAGTTTTCCGATGTTACTAAACGGCAAGACCACTAGCGGAAAATAGATTTGGGTTGGTCTAGGCCTGTGTGAACGGAAAATCATAAGCATTTCTCAAAAAGTAGGGCCTCTAGTAGTTAGGATTAAGGATATTTGAACACATAACCGGGGTTATTACATAAATTCGAATTTTCCGAGTTTTCTGATGTTACTAAAGGGCAAGACCATTAGCGGAAAACAGATTTGAGTTGGTCTAGGCCTGTGTGAACGGAAAATCATAAGAATTTCCCAAAGAGTAGGGCCTCTGGTAGTTAGGATTAAGGATATTTGAACACATAACCGGGGTTATTACATAAATTCGGATTTTCCGAGTTTTCCGTTGTTACTAAATAGCAAGACCACTAGCGGAAAATAGATTTAAATTGGTCTAAGCCTGTGTGAACGGAAAATCATAAGCATTTCTCAAAAAGTAGGGCCTCTGGTAGTTAGGATTAAGGATATTTGAACACATAACCGGGGTTATTAAATAAATTCGGATTTTCCGAGTTTTCCGATGTTACTAAAGGGCAAGACCACTAGCGGAAAATTAATCTGAGTTGGTCTAGGCCTGTGTGAAAGGAAAATCATACGCATTTTCCAAAGAGTAGGGCCTCTGGTAGTTAGGATTAAGGATATTTGAACACATAACCGGGGTTATTATATAAATTCGGATTTTCCGAGTTTTCCGATGCTACTAAAGGGCAAGACCACTAACGAAGAATAGATTTAAGTTGGTCTAGGCCTGTGTGAACGGAAAACCATAAGCACTTTCCAAAAAGTAGGGTCTCTGGTAGTTAAGATTAAGGATATTTAAACACATAACCGGGCTTATTAAATAAATGCGGATTTTCCGAGTTTTCCGATATTACTGAACGGCGGGACCACTAGCGGAAAACTAATCTGAGTTGGCCTAGGCCTGTGTGAACGGAAAATCATAAGCATTTTCCAAAGAGTAGGGCCTCTGGTAGTTAGGATTAAGGATATTTGAACACATAACCGGGGTTATTATATAAATTCGGATTTTCCGAGTTTTCCGATGCTACTAAAGGGCAAGACCACTAACGAAGAATAGATTTAAGTTGGTCTAGGCCTGTGTGAACGGAAAACCATAAGCACTTTCCAAAAAGTAGGGTCTCTGGTAGTTAAGATTAAGGATATTTAAACACATAACCGGGCTTATTAAATAAATGCGGATTTTCCGAGTTTTCCGATATTACTGAACGGCGGGACCACTAGCGGAAAACTAATCTGAGTTGGCCTAGGCCTGTGTGAACGGAAAATCATAAGCATTTTCCAAAGAGTAGGGCCTCTGGTAGTTAGGATTAAGGATATTTGAACACATAACCGAGGTTAATAAATAAATCTGGATTTTCCGAGTTTTCCGATATTACTAAACGTGGGGCCACTAGCAGAAAATTAATCTGAGTTGGTCTATGCCTGTGTGAACGGAAAATCATAAGAATTTTCCAAAAAGTAGGGCCTTGGGTAGTTAGGATTAAGGATAATTGAACGATGTTACTAAATGGAGGGACCACTATCGGGAAATAGATTTGAGTTAACCTAGGCCTGTGTAAACGGAAAATCCTACGTATTTTCCAAAAAGTAGGGTCTCTGGTAGTTAGGATTAAGGATATTTGAACACATAACCGGGGTTAATAAATAAATCCGGATTTTCCGAGTTTTCCGATATTACTAAACGGCGGGACCACTAGGAGAAAATTAATCTGAGTTGGTCTATGCCTGTGTAAATTAACCATATTTAACTACGTAATAATGAATAAATAAAATATTACATAATTCAATTTCTATTTAATATGGAATTTATATATTATTAACACTAACACATTCATATGTTTATTTATTACTAGGAAATACTTCACGTTTCTTTACACACACGTGAAGTTTTTCCTAAAAATATTCCTAAACTTTTTTTTTTGTTTTAGGAAATAGTTCACGTACATAGAATCGTAGTTCCGATGCATTTATTACAAATTAGGAGTTTACTATACTAGTTTTATATCGAAAATTGTTAAATTATAAAGGCAATATTTTAAAATAAATAAGAGAAATAAAACTAGGTAAAAAAAAAATAAATAAAAAGATTCGTTTCCATACATAGTAAGAATACGAAGTTTTCCGATTGGAACTCTAAATCCATTCTGGTGATGATGATTCCTTCTAGCCATTTTTTGCACGCACTTATCCTCCAAAGTGCAATAAAGAAGTCGATGAAGTTAGCCCGAGCCCGAATTTTTTGGTGAATTTCTTGGATAAGTGTAGCCACCCCGAAAAAGTGTAAATACATTAAAAAATGTAGCACCATCCCGAATAACCATTTATACATGAGAAAAACAAAGAATATAGAAAAATAATATGAATGTGATTAATGTAAAAAAATTACTGGTAAACATTTTTTTAAAATTTATTTAACCCGAACCCCGAATAGCGGTAATTTGTGTAATTGCTATGGGTGCATATTAAATTGTATACCGCACTACCTGTGGCCCTATTTTGGTTTTCCCGGGGAAATGGGAATTGGGAATTTTTTTGCTGTAATTACAAATTGCTCTAATTCCCAAATAAATATTTCCCGTTCCCAAATGTGTATTCTGGCAGACAGGGAATAATATTTTAGGGAATATTTTTTTATGTAATTATTTATAAACTAAAACACCAATTGCGACCTTATTACAAGTTTAATTTATTTTTAAATATATATATTTATTAGCAAAAAAAAATGTTTCAAAATTCAAAAAAGTACGAATTACAATTCCCCAAAAAAATAATTGGGAAAAATTAACGTCAAAACTGCTATAAAATGGAATTATTTTTTCCCAAGAAAAAAAATTCCCAAACGCCAGAATACACTTTGGGGAATAAAAAATTCCCAACTGCTAGAAAAACGTCACTAATTCCCAATTCCCTATCCCCAGGGAAAACCTGAATAGGGCCACTGGAAATAAAGCCACCAAAGGGCATATATGGCCGCTACCCAAAATTCATATCAGGTGGAAATAACCTTTTTTAAATTTATCTATTTAACTCGAATAATCTGTGTATACTTGCTATGAGTCCACATTAAATTCTATACCGCAATACCTGAAAATAAAGCCACCAAGAAGCATGTATGGCCAGACAGGCCTTGAATTTAATGTGAACCCATAGTAACTATACACAAATTATCGCTATTCGGGTTAAATAAATTAAAAAAAAAATGTTTAGTAGTAATTTTTTTTTTCTTTAATATTATTTTTCTATATTCATTGTTTTTCTCATATACTATATAAACGGTTTTTCGGGATGGTGCTACATTTTTTAATGTATTTGCACTTTTTCGGGATGGCTACACTTATCCAAGAAATTCACCAAAAAATTCGGGGTCAGGCTAACTTTATCGACTTCAGATAAAGTTTAATTGCAATGCATCCCATTGCATCCCAGACAACGATTTACGACTATTTCTAGAGATGACCGCCATTTTGTTTCAAAAAGGCCCAGGATTTTGTGTGGTTTCAGTGTAAATTATTCATGAAATTTCAAGTCAATTCATTGCAACGTTTAGAACTTTAAATAAAAAATATTTCGTGTAGTTGTTTCACAGAAAATGGTAGCCTTTGGCCAAGCGTAACGTGCACATAACTGCAACAAATGATATATACAATTTATAAAAAAAGATCGGGAATTATTTTCTTAAATTTTGCGGCGTTCAACCGGTAAGCTGGCCAGACATCACTGAGGCGTTATTGTGTTCAGATTTCTAAACATCTTTTCAGATCAAAAACTCGAGCTAGCAATGCTAATGATTTCACTGCACTCACACCTGTGGTTTCATCGATGATTATGCTAAATTTTTGTCTTTTAAGTTCGTTGGCTACGTGTTGCCGCCCTTTTCATCCAAAACATCTTTTACTATATTATGTACCTTTGTTCGGCCATATTTTACATTCTGGGCTATTTTAGAATTAGGGTAACGTTTTTTCAATACATTTAGAAGAAAATCCACCAATGGAAAGGGCAAATTATGTATCAAGCAAAACATAACCGATATGATTTCGGTTTCCTTAATTTGCCGTTCAAAGGCAACTTTTGCGGGATTTGCGAACCGTTAGTTAATTGGCGTAATCTTGCTTACAGATATTTTTTGGTTATGAGTAAGGCTCGCGTCATGCCATAGAAGGTGTGAATCCACTGGGAACGAAACGCTCTAATTCATTTAGCCTTCTTAGCAACGATTTGTTTGTCGCTATCCGCACTTTACTCCACAGAATAATTAAAAAAAAATCGACCCCGAACTTATTTTAGAAGTACTTGATCTGTATTTACATACATAGAGAAGGACTTCGAAGAAGATGACGAGGAATAGTAGAAATAGTAGTACGAATATTTTTAAAATGTTCGTAACACAACCTAGACTAATAACCAAACTTACCACGGGTTTTTGACGCTACTTTACCATTTTGTTTTCCCAATCTAATTACAAACCTTAAATATTCCATAAAGCGTCACATGGAACGTAATTGGCAACCGACAAACATCGAAAAATGCAATACCATAATGGAAACATTGCATGGGCCAATTTTCAGAAGTGCTAAGTGAAAAATGGAAATCTACCTCATCGCAAAATATTGATAATCTCGCTAGTTAATGAAAATTTACAAATTTCAATATATTCATCAAACATAACCAACAAAATAAAAACCAAATTATCAGAATATTATTTTATCGAGTATCTTCTAAAAATTTAAATTTAGATCTGTTCCAATTTTAGATTGACTCACAAGGCAGGTATCCAGAATTAAGTAAACATATGTTAATTCTATTATGCATGCCAACAAGGAGCTGTGAGTTTCAGTAATTTGCAACATTTTCAATCACCTGAAAATGCTAGAGCATCTGATGAAACATTGACACTGCAAATGATGTAACATTTTGATGAAAAAGTTTCGAATTAAATTTGATTTTGTAATGTTATTCAATTCTACCGAAATATCGTTCAGTTCGTTCCCGAATGCAACTTTTTTTATTTACCGAAAAAATCATCTGGTGCGTACCTCACTATATAAATATTCGGGGAATTTAGCGAACAAGTGTTTCTCAAATAAACATGGTCGTTCCGTAAAAAATTATTTCGTAAATTACTCGATTAAAGATTAATTATGAAGTTTATATCGATCCATTCATTCATCTGGGTTGTACCGAAACCGAGTTGTTGAAAAATAGATGTTTTTTTTTTGTCAAAAATCGTCATTTCATCTTAAAATTTGGAAAACTGATCTCCACCGGTGTTACTTCCGGTGAACCGATTTCGACCGAAAATCACCGCGATCTCCGGATTTTTGGAAAAGGCTTAAGTATGAAGTTTTGGCGATTTAGCGAATGTAAATCTGCAAAAACCTCGAGGCACAAATTTTTCATAATTACTCTTCTTTATTACGTAAACGTTTTCATTCCGTTTTCAAATCAAAAAAATATTTGCAACTCTTTTAATGTCAGACACCATATCGCCACATATCATTTTACATAAAACTCAGTCCCTGGAATTGTAAGAACATTTCGATTAATCAAAATATTTGTACTAATTCACCTTGAAGTTAAAGCCCTTGATATCCATTCAACGAATTACAAAATAGATTACAAAGGAAAATTTAAAAACATTTAAGTAACATTTCGCAAAGGATAGACAATTTATTTGGAATAATTTGTTAGGATTTTCGAAATTTATGTTAAAACATATCACTGAAAAGTCAATCGAATTAGTCAACTGTAACTGAAATAGTGTAAAATGTTTAAGACTCGACTTGGGGCATCGGGTTACTGCTGACACAAGAAAAATATAAATTTCAACTAAAATAAACTTAATTTAGGCAATAAAAGCCGCAATCAAAACACTATATGATGTCATATCTGTTCTAAACGATCTATTTATGTTATAAACAAAATACCCTACCACATTTTCACCTGAACACCACCACCACCATCATTTTTCAATTTTGTGGTTTCCCTTTCGCATACATAACATACAATGTACTTTGAAAAATCAAATTCCTACCACTATTCTTTATACTCGTATACATATTATAAAGGGAAAGCTCTGTTGAAAAGGAAAACCATACAAAACGAGAAAATCAAATGTCTATTTTTAATTCGATTAACAGAATAAAATTTTCTTTCCACATATTGATTAGTTTTTCGTGTGTTGTATGTATCTCTACCAGTCGAGTGTAACATACACAGTTAGGTAAATAGATACGACTGTCATTAATATGTGTAGAGGGTATATATAGCGGGCGGAAGAAAAGGTACCAAAGAAATTCAATATTCATTTCATATATCCCCTTCCCACCACATTTTATGGGGCCGTCTAAGTCAACACAATCCGAACTGTAATTGATATGATTTGCTATATTTTGGACATAAAACATATTTGGATTGTGTGGATTGGTGAATCTTCAAATTTTTCACTTTGATTTTTTGTTATGCTACACACGACTGATATACGAGCACATATTACATAATTAAATTAAATTTCCTTGAATTGTGAATATAAAAAGCTTTTAACAGATTATATGTAGATTTATAAACAGAGTATAGCCACGTGGCCTAGCCATTCATTGCCTGTATCACCCCTAAACCATTTTTGTCTGGAATTGAGCGAAACACATTATTGAAATTGAATTGTTTCAATTTTGAGTGCTCCTCGTCACGACAATGCGTGGTGAGCAGAACCATTTCATTAAAAATTACCCGATTACAAACTATTTCTTCAGATTCCTCTAATACATTGAACTTAAAGTAAAAAACCGGCCTCGTAAAACAAAAAATGTTATGGCCAAGGAAAACAACAAAAAACTATCACCAATATAATATTTACCCTCGTATTTAATCCACCCGTGGCACAAAGGGTTTAAATTTACAGCGTTTCTCTTTATGTTTTCCTATGTTTAATTAAACAATTTGTTCAAAAGTTTAAAAAATCACTCAGTATCTACTGATTTGTAAAAGTAAAAATTTAGTTATATATAGTAGAGAAAAGGCAAAACAGAAATAAAAGAAGGAGACAAAAAATAGGCAATAAAAATTAATCTATTGATCGTCCCAACCATCTGTTGTTTATACGGAAAAATGTATAATAAAAAATGGAAAGGAGAGTAGCAGGTTAGCGATTAGTCATCGGCTGAATAAAATTCTCCTAAATTGTGAAGAAATTCTCATGAGAATACAGACGCGTAGTGTAATTTAGCAAAATTTTGCTAAATTGATATATTGAAAATGCACTGAGTGGGTCTGGCAATCCAGATAACATACTTTATCATTGAGGTCACTATGGCCATTAGATAGGCGGTATAATGTAAATATCTTTTCGGCTTAAAAATTATGGCTGATACCTTTCGGTTGACGGCGAAATATCAATTATAAGTAAGTCC
Source organism: Nephrotoma flavescens (assembly GCA_932526605.1). NCBI lineage: Eukaryota > Metazoa > Arthropoda > Insecta > Diptera > Tipulidae > Nephrotoma > Nephrotoma flavescens. The sequence goes on along the minus strand of OW052220.1, from coordinate 68,841,368 downwards.
TCACTTTCGCCCGAGTAAGCGATTCACGAGAGTCGTTCGTATTTTAATAACAGTGAAAAGTGAAATTGTTATTTGTTCTTTGGAAATTACCTCCACATATTTCGCTAGCTTTTATTTCGGTTCATCATATCCGATATTGAAATACGTATTAACCCGATTATCCGAAAGGCACATAAAATTTTACTTTCGTAAAATCGGACATTCGTTAAATCGGATATTTTTTAAAACGGGTTTTCGAATCTTAAATTGTTGGACATATCTAAAAAATATCTATCATTAATTTCGAATTTATTAAAATAAAACTAAAAATTTGAAAGTAGATAATTGAAAATTATATTACTAGGTGTATGACTTAATTCTTACAGATTTTTCAGCATATTTATTTTATATATATAAAAAAAACGAAACCAAACTTGGAAATATTGTCCATCGTTTTTATAACCTTGCGCGATCCCTGAGGTCACATACGAATGCCGAAACTTGCAGGTTTCGACGCGATAAAATCATGAACGAATTTAGGCATATGAACAGTTTATCCACTAAGACGTGCTGCATTGGCCGGAACACATGGTAGTCGGATGGAGCCAAATACCGCGTATGTACTAGCGTTGTTAGGCAGCAGTATGACTTGCCTGCTTCCTTGCCCAGTAAATAGGCTTTTCGGACCAAGTTCCTCGCTCAGTTTGTTCAATTGATCGCTGTAGCGTTCCACAATCACCATCTAACCAGTTTCCTGGATTTCGTAATAAAGCTCGCCCTTCATTTCCCACCAGATACGTAGGATAACCTTCTTTCAGGGGATGTTCTGTTTCGGCGTCGGTGTACTGGGTTTCTCGGGATCTACGACTTTTTACGTTTGGGGTTCTCGTAAAAAATATACTTTTCATCACCAGCTACAATTTTCCACAAGTCCTAGTAGTGAAAGGCATTTGTTCATATGCTGACCTAGGCTGTGCTCAGTCCACCCCCACCCATCTTCCAAGTTTTTGAATTTTTTCCATTCGGTGCAATCGCTTGGAAATGCTGTTTGGGTGAAAGTGAGCTAAGTGAGCTTGCAATTCTGCATCTTCAAACTTTCGTGCTTGTCCAGGGCGCGGCTGGTCTCTAAGATCGAAATAACCACTTCTACTTCTTCTCAGCCTCGAAAAATGTTTGTGTCGTGATAGTTTTAGCTGTCATGACAGTAAATATTTTCTGGGCTGAGAGTAAAAATGTGGAATTCTTCGGGGCTGATAGTCAAAAATGTCACGATATGTGGAGATTTTTTGGGTTGAGGGTAGAAAATGTCATGATAGCAATCATTAATGTTGCCATCGCATTTTTCGGGGATGGAATTTGGGCTATCTTCACATACATCTTCGGCTACCAGTTCGTTGATTTATAATTTCGCCACCATACGAATTACCGATTTGCCGCATTTTTGTCAGTTCCTTAAGGGAATATGCATATAATTTAAAAATGAAGCATACAGGTTGATTCGAAGTGATTGATATGTATCACCATTCATTACTAATACATTAGACAATATTTTTCAGTATATTCTTTAAAATGATGACCCTAATGCTGCACCAAGACTTGTAGTACAATCCAATGATAGTGGTACTGGATTTTTTTGCAAATTTGTTACACAGTTAGAAAAGTTTTTTACAGGTCCCGTTTGCTCCCTCCTAATTCGTGTGTGGGTTGGCGTTAGGCAAAGCTACACCACACTTTTCGTATTTTTTGTTAATATTTATTTTATCGTACTTGGGGTGGCACTGTACACATTAACTACAACATATTGGCATAGCTCAACCCTCCAAAAACTTCCAATAAGTTTTTACTAAATTAATTACAATATATTGGAATAGTTCGATTTCCAAAAACTGCTCTTAAAAGTGCAGGGCTTTAAAGCGATATTTCTTTGTGTAGGTATAATGCCCCTCAAATAAGTACCCATGAATTTATTACAACAGCCCACACCCACAAAAATCGATCATAATGAAACGTTCGAAGTTCGATGCATTTTGTTTGATTTTTGTGGGTGTGGGCTGCTTTAATAAATTCATGGGTACCTATTCGAAGGGCATTACCTATACAAAGAAATATTGTTTTAAAGCCCTGCACTTTTAAGTGCAGTTTTTGGGAATCGAACCATTCCAATATATTGTAATTAATTTAGTAAAAACTTATTGTATCAACCATTACGATACAATGATTTTAAACGGTTGCCCCCCTTTGGGGTAGTTTTCTATTATGCCATTTTATTGTAATTAATTTGTAAAAAAATCCAGTCTCACTCCAGCACTATACAACAAAAATTCACAGAAATGCAAAAGGCGTGGTTTGACGAAAAATAAGGGTTTGAAAAATTACCCCCCTAAGGAGAAAATTTTTGGGGGGTTGAGGCTATGTCAATATGTTGTAGTTAATGTGTACGATACAATAAATATTAACTGAAATGCCAAAAGCATGGTTTAACCAAAAATTTGATTTTTGAAAAATTGCACTCCTTCGGGGTAGTTTTTGGGGGTTGAACTGTGCCGTTATGTTGTAATTAATTTGTAAAAAAAAGTCCAGTACCACGCCTCCCCCCCACCCAGTACGATACAATAACTATTAACAAAAATACGAAACGTGTGTTGTAGCTTTGTCTAACGCCAGCCCACTCACGAATTGCAGGATAACGGGACCTGTAAAAAAATTTCTAACTATATAACAAATTTGTAATTAAATTTGTAAAAAATTCCAGTGCAATTTTAATTGGATTGTTCTACAAGTGGTGGCGCAGCATTAGTGTCATTATTGATTGCGTATCACTCATACTCTCATCAGATTTAAATCTTAAGCATTGTCTTATTAATCTTACCAATAACAGCATATCAACACGGTTGATGCAGCCAAAGTCAAAAGGACATTTGAAATTGAGAGAGCCAATTGAGGGGAAATTTTAGTTGTATACACTGCGAAGATTTTAGAATCGATTTTAATTTTTAAAAACTACTAGCACTAGCTATTGTCTATCTATATAAACTATTTTTACCACTCCTATTTTGATGTAGTAGAACAAATATTTGAGGTGAATGAAATTCATACAAAAATGGAATTACTAAATATCTATGGCCCCTGTACTCACATCGCATTTGGGTTGATGTGGAAGTGAATGGATATGTGAAAAATCTTAACACTTTCATATTGTCAAGCTCTCTTTTCAAAAACCATTATCGACGTATGTACTGACGTCTTTGTAAATTTGGCTTATTAAAAATGAATCAAATGTGCTATTAATTAAATTCAAAACTCGAATACCCTTATGAAAATTGAATTTGTCTACATCACACACCTTTCCAAAGACTAATTAAATTTATTATGTGCTAACTGCCAACAGAGTTCACCCGAAAAAAAATTCTTTCAACACATAATTTAATAATTAATTTATTTTATTTTCTATCTGAAAAGCTAAAATTAAAAAAAAAAACTTTTTCTAGGGAATTAAATCGAATTAAAACAAAAATCAAAGTAAATTAAGTGTTATAAATAGTTGGTTTTGTAGTACTGGTATAGTGGAAAATGTAGAGCAGAGCGACAGTCTAGATTTAGTTAATTATTCATAAAAAACTACTTAGAAAATGTAGAACGGAAAATAACAAACGTCCGTTTAGTTGTTATGGAGTTTAATACTTTGATATGTAGCCTGATCTATCCATAGCACGGATTACATTAATCCAATCCTCCTATCACGTCTCAAAATTCACACTCCATATAACGACGTTATAGTGTAATGTCATGCGATAGCCAAAACACTAAATACATATTTGCATAAAAATTTTAATGATTTGCGCATTAAAAATTTAACAAACCAGATTGTGTACACATTTCGTACTACTCGTATTATACTAAACAAACATTTTTCCAATATCCCCGCACGTACCAAATATAATGTTGACAAAATCTAGGGTAATATTATTTTACAAAATCACAAATTTCCATAATTAAATCAAGAACTTGGAAAATAATTTACTACAACAACATAAAAATGATTTTTAATGGTTACGGTGCGATCTCGCGCTTCACGGTTAGAAGAATCCGCAACACAGTAATTATTCCGAATCTGAAAATTTCTCATTTCCATTTTTAATGTAGCAATTTAGAGCTCTATCGTATATATAGATGTTTAGAAATGATATTAGAAAATCATTTAGAGCATAAAATGATTTCTTTACATTATTTGGTATACAGTACAGCAACAACAAAAAGTTATTTTGTCGTTCTAAAATCAGAACCCCGAACAAAACTTTCAACAACACTAAAAAGTAAAAGCTGTGTGCTGTATGCTTTACACAAACTTCTTGGAACATTTATTCACGAAATCTGTTTTAACCTATAGTCGATTTTTCACCTTACCACCAATTTAATGGTGGAAGCGATGGGTTGCGGCTTACGGCGGAATTAACAGAGTTACAAAAATATTTAATTGACTTTGGTTCGTTGTATCGTGAATGTGTACTTTATGTGGGCACTATGTGCACTCCTCAACTCTCCACCTGCGGTTTATGTGGAGTAAGGGCAAATGTTGCTAAAATTTCAATAACATATAACAAAAAATAATGCGAGTAATAAAAAAAAAATGTTTCCAAATAGGCCGGAAGCAATTTTTTATAATTTAAAATGTTTAAATATAAATTTACTTGTACGTAATACACGAGTACACGTATACAGTTACAGTTACGTATATAGTACAGTGGCAATCGTACTTATAATGTCGTTCATTATGTGCTAAGTAGTAAAAACCCATCATGTGTGTGTAGAATATATAATTTTTGTTTTGTATAGAGTAAGATCAAATGTGCAAAGTAATGTTAAATGTGGCGATCGCATTCACATGTTTTACGTATTATGTTATCAATAAACTGCATTAGGGAAGCACCATAAACATAAAATTGTCCTTACTGAATCCTTACAAATTCTGGGTTCCGGTATCGACCATAAAAGAGAACAAGAGAACGATTTTTTTCCTGGTATTGGAGGAATACTTAATCGGGCTGGTGGAGGTCTTGCAATCAGATCCGTAGCTGTGCCACATTATTTTTTCTCCTCATCTACTCATCGGACCATATTGAACTCTCAACGAAGCGTTTGATATCCTTGACGTCCATTTTACTGAGGTCCGTCATACTAAGCGCTAGACGGGGACAGGTGCAAAGCAAATGGAGAACAGTTTTTTTCTATGTCTCTATCTTCGTAACTACGACTGACATGCCGCCGCCGCAGCAATTCCAGCTGTCTGGATCATCTGTATAGTTTTCATCTGTCGTTCGTTGTTCCGCGTAATATTAAAATACCCTGGCACTCACCAGGTGGATGGTAGGTTAGGTTAGGTTTCAGTGGTTTACACTTAGGCCATTTTTTGGCCCATTGTGATACCACGCATTCATGCTACATCATTAACCCATTCACCTATTCACCTACTCACACAACTACATTATACCATCTGCACAGTGCAAGCTCCATGTCAACCTGTACATTGACATGGACAGTGGGTCGGCGCTGAATTCTGCACTCCATCAGAGGGTCTTAGTTGTGTTTATTAACATCACCGATTGTAATCGATGATGAAAATCCGATTTGCATCTAGCCTCTAGTGGGATTCGAACCCAGTACCTCCCGGTCCAGGCGCCGAAGCTTTAACCACTGCACTACTTGTCCGGTAGGTGGATGTTGAACTCCAAAAAATTGAAAATTCGAATATTCCTTACAAGTATTAATTATGCCTCAATTAGTCTATGGCGTACCTTATTGCCATTAGTTCAGCTTAAAAAACGCTACAGTAGTCAGGAAAACGAAAAGAGAGGTTCACATTTAATTCTTTGCATAAAACTTAGCTCCAACCTTCCCATCCATTTTTGAGTGAAAAAATTAATACATCAGTATTCAGAAATACTTCTCTCAACCAGTACTCTCTGGTGAGAATGTCAGTTGTAGATGTTGTTGAGGTCGCTGTCATTTGTTTGGTGGACCATAATTACTTCAACTATTTTTAGCCTTTTCCAAGTGAATTTTTAATAGTTGTCACAAAGCATTGCTTTATCTCTCGAATGATGAATTATGCTAGTGACAAGCAATTTTTTCGGTTTACACCTCGTGCACGAAGATGACATCTCGCGCGTCAGTGACAGGCGTCAATTAGGATTTTTTTTAGGACAAATTTCACTATACTGTACAAAATAGTGAAGTTTGTTCTAAATTCTAAAAACATTTAAATGTATTATGTAGTAAATATAATAAAATAAAATCGGATAAACTGATTAAACCATTGATTGATTCGTTTTTAAGTACTAATATAGATTGAACTTGCTACAAATTTAACAATACCTATTAATCTGAGAAACGAATAGAAAATGGCCACAAATGACCTATACAGTGAGATGCTATTAGGTCTTATCTAATAGAAAAACACGTCTGATTTGTTCAAATTGGGGGTTTAGTGTGTTTAGGACAGCAAAATTTGCCGTATGTATAAGAAGCTGGCCCGAAATGTCTATCCCGATAAGGTTTTTTTTCCATAAGGTGGGTGTCTGCTAAATCACATTAAAATAATTCCATCCCAAAAATTTATTGTTAAATTAAAGAAAAAAATAAACAGCCCGAGAAAATTATAAAATTATATTACTGTTTGCAGTAGGAAAGCTTCGCAATTTATTAATAAATTAAATCTACTTTATTGATCATCCCAAACACCACTTTTTATCCTTTCTTCAGTTAAAAATATATTCATTGCCAAATTTCCTAGTGTCGAACTCAGAGATGACTCCCTGCCTTGGCATGTTTAGTTACGTGTGCCAATGTGCATAGAGCTTACAATCAGGAGCCCGTTCGAAAATCACTAGGATTGATGGTAAATAATGATCATCCCGAAAACCACTTTCTATTCGTTCTTCAGTTGAAAATATGTTCATTGCCAAATTTCCTAGTGGCGAACTCAGAGATGACCGTCAGCACACCTAACTCTGCATACCAAGGGAAGGGGTTATCTCTGAGCTCGCCACTAGGAAATTTGGTAATGAACATATTTTCAACTGAAGAACGAATAGAAAGTGGTTTTCGGGATGATCATTATTTACCATCAATCCTAGTGATTTTCGAACGGGCTCCTGATTGTAAGCTCTATGCACATTGGCACACGTAACTAAACATGCCAAGGCAGGGAGTCATCTCTGAGTTCGACACTAGAAAATTTGGCAATGAATATATTTTTAACTGAAGAAAAGATAAAAAGTGGTGTTTGGGATGATCAATAAAGTAGATTTAATTTATTAATAAATTGCGAAGCTTTCCTACTGCAAACAGTAATATAATTTTATAATTTTCTCGGGCTGTTTATTTTTTTCTTTAATTTAACAATACAATTTTCGGGATGGAATTATTTTAATGTGATTTAGCAAAGATACACACTTTGTGAAAAAAAAACCTTATCGGGATGGACATTTCGGGCCAACTTCTTATACATATTTGTCGTGGAGTACTACAAATCGAACGTAAAATTTTCTGAATTTTTCTGGGAATCTCCTGTCAACAGCAAGCGAAGTGAGCTATAGTGAGGTGCTATTAGGTCCTATCTAATAGAAAAGATATTTGTTTTGATCAAATTGGGGGTTTAGGGCGTTTAGTACAGCTAAATTTGCCGTGTAATAAAATCGAACATAAAATTTTCTAATTTTTTCGAGGAATGTGCTGGTTAACAAGAGATTCCCGGAAAAAAATTACGTTTTTGGTAAAAAATATTTTTATATAACTATTTATTCTAAAATTCGTTTTTTGAGACATGATACAAACACATCTACACAAATTTTGTTGTTGTTGCATTTTAGGACAGATTTAGGACAAACTTCACCAACGTTCAAATTATGAGTGCTGCACGCCATCAAATTTAAGAATGAAACACCAGGAATGTGCTGTGCGAGTCTGACAAGCGAATCTGGCAAGTGAACTTGCCAGAAATTCGTTCACCACCCTAATTATTATCATCGTTCAACGCCAACATCCAAAAAGCAATGGGAAATTTATTACCGTGCACGTTCGCTGCTACCACTGCCTAACGCAGATCCCAAATTTCTTCAAATTTATTTCGTGGGTCCATATTAATGAACAAATCGATCAAAGTTCTATATTCAATATGAGCACTATACGAGAAATGGTTACTGCATTACAAACTTTATTCGATCGACACAACTAATGAATTCAATTGCACAGAACTGCCCTTAAAAGCCGATCATTGCACCAACAATTAATGAAGTGGCGATATTTACAGTTGGTGAAGAATTTAACTCGTTACTTAATTTTTTACGTTAATTTGGTGACAATTATTTCATCAATACATTGTCGAAAATCGAAACCGAATGACTCAATTTGCGAATATGTCAAAAAAGGAGTGATGTGGCCGGTGTGGATTGGGAAATGCAACGGCATCCGTCGATGAAATTGACCAATGACCAATTGACTAATCGACTGGGATGCTACATTAGCAGCAATGACCTAATATGGCGCATTTTATCATTTATATATAAAAATGGTGTAAAAAATGTATTTGCGCAGTTAAGAACGGCTGAACCGATTTGGCATAACGTAAACCGCCCAATTGGTAAGAGCATATCTGCTGCTCCATTAACAGCGGAAATCGCAAAAGTGCAATAGCACTCGGGTTTGATTCTGCTGGTAGCACTTTACCAATCAAAAAAAATTCTTACTAATAATATTTAGGGGCATGAGGCCAATATATTACTTTTTCTTTAACTGAAAATTTAAACCTTCAATATTGACCTCGGTTAATTCGATCCACATAATGGGTTGATGATGCCACCTCAACTTAGGGGTCCGGTTCCCCACTCAAGTTTCCTTGTTTTTCCTTTTTTTTAATCGCGGTTAACAAGGCCACTATCTAAGCACTCCAACGCCCACGCTATTCACTTTTAAAGACTGAGCTGCGGGAGCAATTGCCGTATGGGATGCATGATAGATATCTGGCAGTTCTATGAAACAGTAAGCTAAGCCTTCAACGTAAGCTAAGGTTTTTCCGTTTCAATGTTTTGATGATTTTGGACGCTGTAAAGCATGAAAAATCGACGCAAAGCTTTACAAATCTCAGAAAATCGTGAGGTAAATTGATAAAAGCAGAAAGTTAATGAGGTAAGTGAGAGATGGCGCTGAGGTGTGACCATTAATACCATAACCCAGTAGATGGCATTGTACGTTGACTCAGGCGTTGTGCAATTTAGCAGGTGTCGTTTTCGCATTGATCGCTTTCAGGGCACGCAACAGTTGGAAACATGTTGAGTAAAATCGAAGGATGTTGAGAGTCTGAATTACTTCTAGCTGTTAAGAAACTGATGAACAATTCAAGCGACGAGCATGAAGTGTAAATTCAAAGGATCAAAGGAAAAGATGTTCTAATTCCGAGAATTCCTCTGAACTGACATTCCGTTCGACTTCAAGCGCGTTAAGTTCCCCGTTCGTTTGGCAATCACTATATGACGATTAACAAATCGCAAGGTCAATCATTGGAAGTGTGCTGAATAAATCTGGAATTTCCGTGTTTTTCTCATGGTCAGTTGTACATTGCGTGTTCGAGACTTAGCAAACCATAATCGTTGTAAAACAAAAAATATTGTTTACGACAATGCATGGAATTGATTTGTGTTAAATGGAATACAGCATTTAATTTCACTCGAAAAAAATACATTGAATTCTTTGGAATTCCAACTGACTCCAATTCATGCTGCATTTCAAACTGAGAGAAAAAATCCAAAACCAACTTTTCGATAGATGCCTGAGCTTGAATTGACATTTTTATCACTTTTCAATACATTATACCGCCTTTATGATTGCGTTCGTTCTGACAATTTTTTCAACCAATCATATTGCTCAAAAATTACGATTTTTTTCTTCTGGATTTTCCTACAAGAGATGATTGGCCAAAAAACTGACCGAACGAACGAACAAACGCAACCATAAATCTGCCTTTAGTGTTGAATTCGATGAAAAAGTGAATGGAATGGCCTCTCAACTCAATCGTCTATTGAGAATAGAGTTGAGTTGTTTGAATTTTTCTCTCATCAAAATCAATTTTCGTGAAGGATAAAAGTATTTGCTCGGAACGAAGTAATTTCGGGCGGTACGAAGTTTGCTGGGTCAGCTAGTTTCTAATACATTGACGACACCGATCCGTTCATTTGGCAGTTCATCTTGAAAATGAACAGTGCGTGTACTTCACAACAGAAAATGCACGTGTAAGGACATTGTCACCACTACACACATTGTGCGGGGATGATATATTTGCAAAAGCGCTCCTTCTAAAATACAACCTACTACGCATGTATTGTATCAGCAAAATAGTTTCAACGTCATCAAAAATTTACAATCACTCGTTTTAAATATTTTCAAATACACAATGCGGTAAAGTTGTTTCCTCTTGATTTAAAATAATACAACTGACCTTTCGTCAGTTTGAAGATATTTCTTCAAAAGTACCCTTTGTTTCCTAGAGGTGGTTAACAATTTTGTTAAATTGAATGCATTTATATTTGATTCAACGAAATTTAGTAAAATTTTTTGAAACGTCAATTCTTCAACTCAATCATAATTTCTTCAAAATGAAGAAATTTAATCAAATGCATTATTAACTAAAAATTAATCAAATTTGAAGAAATCTCTCGTTAATTTGAATAAAATTTAATTACAATTTTTATTTTTTACCATCAACTGAATATTTCATAATCAAATCAGTAGTAATTACCATCAAATTGAATAAATCGTTTCTTCAAAGCTCAACGAAATCAATTATTCAATTTCACCTACGAGATTTTTTTGAGTGCAAGCACAACGTTGGTTTAATATAATCTAGATTCACCAGTTCTTCCCTTAGTAATCTAACTATCGTCGAGTGCCCCGCCTGAAGACACTTCCACTGTTCCCCAGTGAGAGAGTCTCGTAGCTACGTTGGCTGCCATCTGTTTACCAAAAAATTCGATTGGAATAAGGTGGAGCATAACCTTTAAAGCGCGTATAGCTGTTGTCCTAAGCGCCCGCTTATAAGCATACAGGCCGTTCTTTGCACCTTCTTCAACCTCCTTATGTAAGTTACCTTTTCCAGAGCTGGCCACCACACGCCCACCCCGTACATCAGCACAGGTCTTACCATTGCCGTATAGAGCCAGTGTACCAGCTCTGGTTTCACACCCCATCTCTTACCTATGGCATTTCTACACGAGTAAATGGCTACATTAACCTTATTCACCCTTTCTACAATGTTAGGCTTCCAACTTAGCTTACTGCCCAAAAATCTCGCTCTGTCAGCAAAAGCTAGTCTAATGCCGTTCACGGTAGGGGCGCTAACCACACTCAAAAAAAAATTTACAAAATTTTGGTAAATATACAGCACACAAAATAATTTGTAAATTTAACAACGTCCCTTTCAATTATTTATTGTTAAAATTTTGTATATTTGACGAAATTTTTATTAAATTTACAAATTTTATTGTATTTTTTTCAATATTTTCAATTTTATGAAAATTTTATTGAATTTATTAAAAAAATTTGTTATTTTTACAATTTATTTTTATAATTTATAAGGTCTCGAAAAATCTGTAAAGGTGCTAAATCACAAGATCTCGGTGATCAATTGTGATCACCTCTTGTGATCTGAAATAACATGGTCAGGAAACTTTTCTTGCAAAATTGCGATTGTTTCGTTTCTTGTGTGGCACCAGCGGAGTCTTGCTGAAAATAAACGTCGTCCACATCAATATCTTCCGACCATAAAAAATCAATTAATCATAGCTCGGTAGTGCAATCCATTCACCGTAACAGTTGCACCAGCCTCATTTTCGAATAAGTAAGGTGCAATCACACCGCCAGCCCAAAAACCGCACCAAACAGTGACACGTTGAGGATGGAGAGGCTTTACAACAATCATTCTTGGATTTTCTGAGCCCCTAATGCGACAAATTTGCTTATTAACGTAGCCTCCGAGGTGAAAATGGGCCTCATCACTAAAGATGATTTTTCGATGAAAATCCGGATTATGATGCATTTTAAGGACCCAATCAGCGAAGATATGACGTTTATGGTGATTGACCGGCTTGAATTCTTGTGTTAACTGAACTTTAAAAGCCTTAAGACCTAAGTCTTTATGAAAAATACGGTGTAATGTCGTTTGTGGAATGTCTAATTCCAAAGATCGACGAGGAATCGACAAACCTGGGTTGTCGTCAACACTACGGACTACAGCAGCAATATTCTCAGTTGTTCATGAGCGACGCACACGGTTTCGATTCTTCACCAGTTTCACTATTGCCGGCCGAGAAGGTGCTTCACGACGACCCAAAAGTGCTTTATTTTTGCGAAATCTGACTGCAAAATTTTCACCATTTTTGTTGTGAATTTTAACAATTTCAATGTGTTGTTGAAGCGTGTATCGTACCATTTTTAGTAATGGCTTAGTTTTTACTTGTCAAATGTCAAAATATGACAGCTGCCCAAATATCAGGCTATTCAAAATGAAACCTCTTATTGGAAAACAACTGTAGTTATGCTTCACCTTCAAGGACCAGGAACAGTTAAGTATGTTCTTCGCGATATTGTGGCATACGTTACTATCAAGTTCAGTTATCATCAAGTAGTTATCTATAATCACTAGCTTTATTGTGGATATGCAAAATGAGGGTGTTCCATGTCAGTTTGTTGCTGATTTGCCCCGAACCATATGAACTACACCACAATGAAGGGTAATGTTTGTAATTAGTGTGTTTTTAATCTGGTGAATAAGCAGCTTCAAAAGAGGTGGGTCGACTGTCCTTTGGGCAGAGCCATTAGTGACCGCAGTGATGGTTTCGGCAACCAATGAGGCCTGAAGCCTTCTACTCTTCAATATATTAATAGTTAATTTCTAATGTCAGCTCGTGTAGTGCTGTCACTGTTAATTTTTCATTCTGGTATAAGCATGTTGACCAAAGTGCAAGGGGTACCATTGGGGTGTATTGGGTCTGATGAGGTGACCCCATAAATGACGGGAGATTTCTTCCTCATTTTATTCATGAACATGTAAATTACTCGTACAACTTTATTCCTGCTATAGCCCTGTACAGCCAAACCGAACTACGTACAGGTTCTATTAATTATACATCGCACTCCCTTTCCACCTAAATATTTGGAAGGGTAGAAATAATTTATAGCCCAGTGGATTCCTCCCATTCAGTCGCTGTAATATTTTGATTGAATAAAAATTCTATGAGTCTTAACTCCTCGTCGACTTTAAGCACAGCGCGTGTATATACAGTGAGAGGAGCCCTGTCCAGTTGTTGGCCTTGTTAAACAGTTTCTCACCCCTTGAAATTGTGCACTAGATATTTAGCACTGTTATCATGATCTACGATTGTATTAATGTCGGTTTGAATACCGGTTAAGATATATTGGAGTCTGTCAGTATAAAATTTCCATTTTGTTAGTTTAGGTTTTCTTAATGAGGTTTCTTCTCTTTGAGAAATTATGATACTAAATGGAATGGACAAGTGGTGATACCTACGTCTGACCATGTAAGATACAGTAGCTTTCGCTTAACTCTCTCTCTCTCTCTCTAGCTTCACATCCCATGAAGGGATTTTGCCGCCCGCACTATGGTCCTCCAGCCGTCTCGGTCCATCGCTCTCGACCTCCAGTTTCGACATCCTAGTGCCTGTAGATCTTGTTCGACGTCGTCACGCCAGCGCAGTCGGGGTCTTCCTCTACGACGCACACCGGCTGGTTGTTGATGGAACACTTTATTGATCATCCGTTGTTGTGGGGACCTTGCAACGTGGCCAAGCCATCTCACTCGATTGGATTTGATGAATCCGATAATATCGCAATCTCCAAGTATTTGCTTTATCTCGTGGTTCATGCGAATCCGATATTCATTGTTCGCGACTTTAATTGGACCAAAGATGGAGCGAATGACCTTCCTTTCGAAAGTTGATAACAATCTACAATCATTAGTGGTCATGGTCCAGCTCTCGCTTCCGAAAGCCAGCACAGGTCTTATTAGTGCTTTGTAAAGTGCGAGCTTGCACGACTGCGATAAATGTCTAGATCGCAATAATTTTGATTGGGCGTAGAAAACTCGATGTGCGGCAGCTATTCGGGCTTTTATTTCTGCCTGCATGTCATTTGATGATGTTATAACTGACCCGAGGTATTTGAAATTTTCAACGCGATCAAAATTGTGGTCGCCGATTCCGAGATTTGCCATGGAGATGTTCCTGGGTGTTGATACAAATTTGGTTTTGCTACTGTTCACCTTCAAACCAAGTCTTGTTGCGCAGCGATCGAGCGGCACGAAACTGTCTTTGATATCGCTAGGTCTTCGGCCAAGAAGCACGATATCATCTGCATATCCAAGAATTTGGCCTGATTTATTAAATATACCGCGCGAAGTTTCGATGTTGCTTTTCCTCACTACGTACTCAAGCGCCAAATTGAACAGCACAGGCGCGAGTGCATCTCCCTGTCGAACACCAGATGTTATTTCAAAGGAGTCTGACACAGTTCCTTCGATTACAATTCTACATACAGACCCAGACGTTGTTAATTTGCACAGAGAAACGAGTTTCTCTGGAATTCCTAGGCATATGAGCGCGGCCCAAAGGTTATCGCGGTTTATACTGTCATATGCCTGACGGAAGTCTATATATAATTGATGTATGGTTATGTTGTACTCCCAACATTTTTCCAGGATCATCCTCATGGTGAAACTCTGGTCAGTGGTCGATCGGTTGGGACGGAAACCACACTGATAATCGCCAATGATGTTTTCGGCGAAAGGGATGAGTCTGGCAAGTACAACATTAGCCAACACTTTGTAAGCAGTGTTCAATAGAGCTATACCACGATAGTTTTCACATTTAAGACGGTCGCCTTTTTTATGCAACGGACATATGAGCGCGGTCTTCCAATTCTCCGGCAGCTCTTCTTGGTCCCAAATACAGACGATGAGATCGTGTAGACTTGTTGCAAGAGTAGCGCCTCCGAGTTTTATTAATTCTGCGGGGATTCCATCGAGACCGGGTGCCTTGCCGTTTTTCAATCGACTAATAGCTGCGTCTACTTCCTCCACTGTGGGATATTCGACGAAGACCTCATCACCTGGAGGAGCTATTGCTCTAATGGGGGTCACGTCGTCATTCCGATTTAGCAGATTTTGAAAGTAGGTTTGCCATACTGAGAGAACATCAGCCACGTTTGTTCTCAACTCTCCATTCCCGTCTTTGATGGCTGTACTTCTTGGGTGGAAGTCTTTAGTGAGATTCCTGGCATTAGCAAAACAGTCCCTTGAATTTCCTACTTCCGCTTGGAAGCTGATGTTTTCGATGCATAATCTCATATGATCGCGTTTCTTTTGACGAAGGTATTTAGTCGTGGCTTTCCTGGCGCGGAGATATTCTGCATGTGTGCTTCTAGTGTTGCGAGCCAACCATTTTTCACGAAGCTTTTGTTTATTTGCGACGATCAGGCGACATTGATCATCGAACCAATCATTGCGGGGTCTCGGAGGTCTTCTTCCGATAGTGTTTTGCGTCGCGGTGGTAATGGCTGACTGTATTGTGTGCCACTGCTCCTGGATGTTAGAAGGAGCTTCTTCGTTGTTGCTAGGCCGCTCTAGATAGTTAGTGACAGCTGATTGGTAACTCTGCAGTGACGCTTGGTCTTTTAGAGCATCGACATTCCATCGAACGGTTTTTTGTGCTTGCCTGTTGAACGTTGATGACAGTTTGCACTTATATTTAAATATGACAAGCATATGATCGCTATCCATATCTGCACCCCTGTAGGATCTAACGTCAGATATACTGGTCGAGTGTCTCTTAGACACCATGACGTGATCAATTTGGTTTTCCGTTCTTCCATCATTCGATCTCCACGTTACTTTGTGGATTCTCTTATGTGGGAAAAACGTACTTGATACAACTAAGTTGTACATTAATGCCAGGTCGGTGACGCGTTGGCCGTTGTTGTTACTAGTTAGATGCAGGCTGTTAGGACCGATGTGCGATGTATTTTCTGCACTCCTACCGATTTTTGCATTAAAGTCGCCCACGATGATTTTAATGTCGTGGTGCGGTATGTTATTGATGACTTCCTCCAGCTCGACAAAGAATAAATCTTTGATGTCATCCGATTTATCTTCGGTGGGTGCATGCACATTAACGATCGTGATGTTGAATTTCTTAGTGCGAAGTCTGACCGTGCACATCCGCATGTTGATAGGGCGGAAATCGATGATATGGTGCTTCACGCGCCGATGGATGAGGAAGCCAACTCCAAATTCTCCTCCGTTCTGATGGCCGCTGTAATGGAGAGTGTAACCATTGGTGGTGTCATGGATCCCACTCCCCGACCATCTAAGCTCTTGTAGTGCAAGTACGTCTAGTGTGTAACTCTTTGCTTGGTTCGAAAGGTTCTGGAGATCTCCAGGTCTTAAGAGGCTAAGCACGTTCCATGTTCCCATTTTTAAAGCGTTGTCCGTGTACAATTTCCGAGGTCGAGTTTGTAATGAATCCGATATGGTAATCCGAGGCCTTTGTTTAGGGTTCATAACTTAAATGGTTTTTATGAGGGAAGGTTGTTGGCCTGCCGCTCAACCCGCTTGTTACGTGTGTGGGTCACGTACTGGTGAGAATCTTAAGGCATCCAGTCCTACCTTGAACACATTTATATAGCGAGCCGCTTGATACAAGACAGACGCCCGCTTCAGCCGCTCCTAACATGGAGAACAGACGCTGGTTTGGTATTGGTTTTAGGGCGCCAATAACCCGCCCTGACATGTAGTGTCCATGACTATAAACAGGATTTAGTCTGCTCGTCTCCACTACACCGCCTGATTCATTTAGCGTTACCCAGGGAGCACCGGCGAGGAGGTATGAATCTCGGACTTCGCCCCCCGGCATTAACGGCATTTATGAAAGTCCTGGTGTTCTCTGTGTTATTTAACATTAAATAGATTCTTCGCTCCTTAAACGATGCTTTCCCAAGACTGTGTGATTTAAATTCACTTTGCTCTCTTATGATGAGCTTTACGATTGTTGCTGAAGTTCTGTACTTTTCTGGCAGGGAATCATCAGCGTCCACTGCGAAGTAGTCTTTAGCGAAATTTGTGAAGTTCTTGCCGTAATGTTGATGGTGTATCTCTTAAGAAATCGCGGTTAAATCCCTGAAAATTATTTGGTTTTTGGAGTAGATATTTTGATAAAGTGTCGATAAAGAATTATTTTCTTTGGCCTTTATCTTCCCTGATCCGTCCAGTCTGGGCTAGGACACTTGTAAACGTGATGTGTCCCAGTTCTTCGATAATAGATGGCAGAGGTTAGCAGTCACTGTCTTTTATCTATGCAGATTAATTTGAAAGCGCTTCAACATGCTTAATGGGTCATTTAGTGGTTTTACCAAGCCCAGTTCTGTTTGATGTGACGGAGAATGCTTAGGTTATGATTGAATGATCTATGCTTTTTAAAATATTTTTTAGCTTTTTATATGGCGTAAACTCGTTGACGGTTCTTCGTTGTCCGGTTTGCTCTTATCAATCTTGCCGAATTTTCCAGTTTATTTGGTGTGATTCTGCCCCTTTCCTGTTCTTTCTTTAATTAGGAGTAAACCAGCCAGAAAAGCAAATTTGTTATGTGGATGGACCTTTTAAGGTTCCCCGCTATTTTGGGTCGGGCAGGATAGATGGTTAATTGCTAATAAGCGTTCCGTTGTTCCTTGGTTTGGACCATCAGGTAGCGGTTAATTTTCTCATGCATTTTGTTCCTGCATTGTGGTGAGTAAATGGGGAAGCTTTGCGTGGGTCTAGTCGCTAAATCTTCAGCCGCGCAGTTTTCGCGGACCACTGGCTACTATGCTTCAACCTATGGAATCGCCATTTCTTTTCGAACTAGTCGCTTGCGGGAGCTAAACCTCTCGATGGCTTGATGTAGGTTAATTATTAAAAATGTGTACCAGCAGTTAATAAATGTGATATATTCGTTCCAGAAAGTTCTTCGTGCCACCCAATTTACTCACTTTCAAAATCACATCCGGGACTGAGGTTAATTTAAGTTGTTCCAAAAGTATGTCCAAAATTTATATTAAATGCCCAATTTCGTCATTAATCTGAGTTCCCTCCCCTTCGATTGAGATGACCCGAATCCTATTTGAAAACCGCCTAAATAAAATTTTGCGAATTTGTTACTCATCACAATCGATTTTTAAAACTCGAAAACCCATCTCATCTATATTTACAAAAATCGTTTCACCCGAAACCACACAAATGAATTTTCCCAAAATTATGACTCATCGCAATCCATTCCTGGCATTAGAAACCACTTATCACCGCAATTTTTATCTTAATCCGTCGAGCCGAAAAAAAAATTTGAAAAAGAGGTTTCGGGCCCCATCAATGGAGCCCCTAAACGAATTTTCCCGAAAGAGGCGCTGCACAATCCGCAACATTCCGTCATATTATCGACATAACACCAGATATCTGATTAACGAAAAATACAAGACCCAACACGAAGCAACAAGATGCCACCTAGTACAAAATCGCGCAACATGGTACAACATCACGCAACATGGCGCCAAAATGGTACAATATGGTGACGCAACATGGTGCAATAACTAGCAATATTCCACAACATTATGCAACGTCATGCAACAAGGTGCAATTTGATGAAGCATCCTGCAATATGTTGCAACAAACCGCAATATTGTACAATGTCACGCAGCATGCTGCAATATCATACAACTTGGTGCAACATCATGCAACACGGTGAAACATTACGCAACATGGTCCAACATTTCTAATTCTTTTTCAATGGCTCTCAATGGTTGCCTTCTTTCGAATCATTCCTCTCTAGATTAGAGTATGTTAAAAATTCTATAAGCGTATATCCTGTAATCACAACTATCAACAAATTCCCACTGAAAATTTATCACATTCTCGTCCAAATCCGTATAAAGATGAACAACAACACGAATCACGATACATCATCCGATTCGTCTAATGCTCTCTGTATTATGTGTACATCAAAATACATTTCTATCAATAAAACAGCTTCAATATTTTTATTTAACTATCTCTAGGGAATGTTAATATCAAGGAACGTGTTGTTGTAATTGTAATATAGATTTATCTATAGGATTTAACTATAGCTAGGTTAGATTCGAGATATAAGGACGTATATACGACGGCATAGACATGATGCTGTGTCGTCGTAATAAATATTTTCGCTGCTGTATTTTCGATTGTCACATTTGATTTATACGAATTTGAAAAACAAATTTTTTTTTTGTTGGTACTTGAGCTTTTTCTCGCAGCATTACGAGTATATACATAATGAAATTGAAGTTGGTATGTACGGTATAAAGTTGTATTATGGCATATTACTAGACGTATTTTATGTATGTTACATATGTATTATAATTTGTCTTAATAATTTCTCGGAAAATGAATCTCCCGCAAGGATTTTGCTTTTCGGTATGTTTTCTCTCTCTTGCTTTTAATAAAAATCAGAAAACCACGGGTGTATTATTATTATTAGGTCCAGGCGTCCAATTTTCACTTTTCATATACACAAACATAATATTTCTAAATTGGATTGACAAATCCTTATGATAATGTTTTCATGTAAGATAATAATTTGAACATTTTCATCTCTTTATGTGTGTGATAATAATCGGATAAAAAAAAACTTTCCATTAAAAGTAAGAAAAATGTATTTTATTTAATATAAAGAGCGAGACAGTCGAACTATGAAAAAATGACATCAATATTTTTTTGTAAGAATCATAAGTTGAGAGGGTGGGTGTATAGGCGAATTTCGTTTCAAGGAAGTAAACATGTACTTGTTGGTTAGATTATACGCTGGCTGTTAATGGCTCAAGGAGATTACATTATTGTGATGTTATGTTCGGTGTTTCTATACCTTAAATGGACATTCAATGAAATCCTCTTAGAACGATGATTCACAATAGAGATACCATTTCAATTATAATTCCTTTTATTTCTTAACGTTTATTGAATTAATGGTATAATCTTTAGAAGTGTGTAAATTAAGTAATTGGTTCTTGATCGTTACGCGATTCAATTCATACAACTCGTTTTATCCGATTTATAAACTGGTCTGTGTCGAATGGGTGCATCAGCCGCTAAACCGATCACAAACTGTGATTTGCATGCCGATGGCAAATCTAAGATATTTTGTTTAAAATTTCGTTTCTTTCGGGTACCTCCCGAATAATGGTTCGTTAAAGTTTTCGCTATGCCGGAAGTGTTGAAATACAGGAACAGTGAAGCGTTTTTTGATTTGACTCTGATCCTCGAATTTCCATAGTGTTTGGCAGAAATTTACGATAATAATTGAGGGTGGCCGAAAAACATTTGATTGCTTCGATTTTGTCTGTGTCCAAGGAATTGCCGACCGAATTCGCATTTGGCAATTTTTATTGCACACTTATATTGTTTTAATAGACCGAAAAATGGGTAGTCAGCAGACTTGATAATTTGACCGTTGGAAGGATTGTGCAGCGGTCCAAATGTCATAAATTTAACTCAAAAAGTACGACTGGAACTTGATGGTATGCCTTTTCCTAGTCGATCTTCCAAAAAAATTGTCTCTTCTGGCAACTTCCAAACGAAATCATTTACGTATACGGGATTGGATAGCGATCCGGAACTGTGATGTCATTTATAGAGCGATAACTTCTGCACGGGCACTATGTTCCATCGGGTGTTTTACCATGTAAAGCTCGCTTGTCCAACTACTACTTTGATGGACGACATATTCCGCCTTTCATATAGTCGAATTCTTTTCGTGCTGGAAATGTCGTAATATGTGTTTAGATTTAGGCTTTTTGCTACCTAAATTCGACGCAGACTATATTGACTGCATTTGTTACTGGATAGTGCGTGATTTCATTGACTTGCGACTGCTTAAATGGTCGAATTTTCGTTCTACCTCGGACAGCTTTGTAATATGCTTTTTTCGGACGATACTGCCAAATTACATTGCTGCGAGGTCGTTTGACGAATGTTATGATCTCCCATTGTTCGTAAACGAATTGATTCAACCAATGCTTCCTCTGCGAATTTTCAAATTTTTGATATAATTGACTCGGTTTGGCATCGCCTAGTTGAATTTCATTGGTCGCTTCCCGGATTTTTTTTTATTGTGAATCTGAGGGAAATTCTACTATAATTGCTTTAAAATATTAGTATTTTTCAGCTGTTGGGATTTAGCACGGCTTTGCATCGTGGCTATAATTTTAATATTTGGGTTCATTTTATCACGATAATTTTTAAGATAGATCTCAGGGTTTCTAACCGTGGAGAAGTTAAGGCTTGCGTACTCCTGGCCTACTCCGTGTAACAGAACATAATAAAAATAAAATCAAACTTAAAAAAAATGGAAATTAAATTGAAAGACACCATAATCCGTCGAACGAAACTTGAGGCAACGGAATAAATTTAATAATAACCGGGTGCGCCCACCCAGGAACGACCGGATCTCCCCGAGCGACAAGTACATTGCCGGCTGAAGAACCCCCCCCCCCCCCCCTTCCCGATGACCCATCGACCCCTAGAGGCCGATGCCCAGCCACAACGAAGCAGCATAAGAGGGTGGGGACGAAGGCCAGCCTGCAAATATGGAATCGAACCCGAAAAAATTTAGTACTTCAATTTATCATTCACAAAACTAGGACGAAATAATCACTGAACTTGCGGAAATTGGGTAGTAAAAAATAAATTTTAAACTAACAAAATACCAAAAGGGTCGATGACCTTGACGAAATTTGTGAAGCTTAAAGAAGAAAACGAATCGAATAAATGGGGTAACAAAAAATGTAAATCGAACAAAAATTTAGCCGCCGAACGTGAACAATTCTGAGAACGAAAGCAATGTGCGCCCCCCCCTGCCCGTGTCAAACAACCGTAATGGCGCTCGCTCGATTACAAAAATATTTAAAACCAAAATTGGAAAATGAAAATTAAAGTCAAAAAAAGTAAAAAAAAAAATGTAAAAAGCTCATAGAGAATTATTAATTTAACTTAAAATTACAAAAACAAAATGGTCTTCACCTTCAGAAGCGTTCCGCTAAAATGGGTTGCGGCGTCTCATCGCCATTAATCAAAAATAACATTTACAAATGGCCACGTGGTATGCCATCTGTGTAACTAGGTTGGGTGTCTTCACGCCTTTACAAAACGTTGGGCGTCTTCCCGTCTTTAATCGAAAATTCGGCCTTGATAATCCGTTGAAACGTTGAATCAACGATTAGGTCACGACTGACAGCCTTTAAAACTGGGTTGCGGTATCCCCGCCGATGTAAATGCACTCCGCATTACCACCAATTCTAATCCAAGGAAACTATTCCAGGTCTACATGCTTCGAAGATCACACAACTCACACCAACTCACAACCAAAAACCGTAAATTATACGACTTTACCGGAAAATAATTCTCAATTCAATGCAAATTTAGTATTATAATTTTTATTACAACACAATTTTTATTTTATACAAAATAAAATTGGCCATCAAATATTAAAGTTTTTTCAGAAAAACGAAAAATTTCAAAACTAGACTTTATTTTCAAACAAAATTTCAAACTGAACTCAAAAAAAATCTCGCACCAAAAATCTGGAAGTATTTTTTGTTTTTCGTGCGCGTCACTTGCACACTCTCTCTACCGCGCATCGTATCAATCGCACGTACCAAAACAAGAAACAAATCTCGTCGCACATACGCACATGATACACGTTGGTTTCGCTCTCAATTTATTATAAATGACACTGGATGTGAATAAAAAGGCTAATATCCATAAAATCAAACTTTAGTGTCTATACAACAACAGATGGCAATGCTATCAGAAAAAGGCTAAATTCATTTGATTGCAATGAAGTTTTTAGATATTAAAAATTCCAAACAAACAAAGTTGCAAACAGTTGTTAGGACCCCACAAGGAGCCGTAACAAAACTTTAGGTTCTCAAAATAGCTTCAATTTTCATTTTTCATCTACCGATAAATGTTTCAACGTCTCATTTGTTTTGAGCAACTCTTAATTATATGTACATATGCGATGTTAGCTGAAAGTCATCGCAGAAAAAATAAATTATTGCATCAGGCAACACAAAGTTATATGGTCGTACCATCCCAAGAAATATTAAAACCTCGTATTAAAACATAATAAAACATCCAGTAATGTAACCTAGTAACGACCACTTGTCATCATGTCCGGCAGTAACGGACATGCTGACAAGTATACTGTATAAGATGGCGGAATTTTGACAGCTGAAAATAAGAGATTACGCTACTCGCTGCAAGTGGCAGCACTATCACTAAAGAGAATAATTTTTTTATTCATTTATGAAAAAATATATTTTCACTAATTAAAACATCTCAGCGGAATAAAATATTAAACGTGATCCTTAAAACGGCAAATTGATTGATCTCCGAAGTAATTGAACTCGGTATATGAAATGTTGAAATTTAACAATTTTCCGTCTTTCCGGCATTTCTTCCACTAGTAACCAATACTTTCACTTTCTTTTCTAATAGCTTAGATCGTACTGAGACTATATGGAAAATTTAAGGAAAATTCATGGACTAGAATTTTCACTAGAATTTTTTGATTTTCTGCAGTCAAATAAGTTATTTTCAGTTTTTGGCCAATATTTCAAAAACTTCCACTAGTATCATATACATTCGGATATTTTTCTATTAGCTTGGGTCATAATGAGACTATGTGGAAAGTTGGGGGAAAATTCATGGACTAGAATTTTCACTAGAATTTTTTGATTTTCTGCGGCCAAATAACTTATTTTTAGTTTGGTATTCGAAACTATTGGTTACTAGTGGAAGTTTTTGAGATATTGGCCAAAAACTGAAAATAACTTATTTGGCCGCAGAAAATCAAAAAATTCTAGTGAAAATTCTAGTCCATGTATTTCCCCCAAATTTTCCATATAATCTTAGTATAGCCTAATCTGTTAGAAAAACAACCGAAAATATATACTAGTGGACGAAATGTCAGAAAGACGGAATATTGTTAAATTTCAACATTTCATATACCGAGTTCCTTTACTTCGGAGATCAATCAAATTGCCATTTTAAGGATCACTTTTAATATTTTATTCCGCTGAGATGTTTTATTTAGTGAAAAAATATATACATAATGAATAAAAACATTCCATAATAAAATTAATTCTCTTTAGTGATAGTGCTGCCACTTGTGGCGAGTAGCGTAATCTCTTATTTTCCGCTGTCAAAATTCCGCTATCTTATACAGCATCTGACAAGTGGTTAGTACCAGGTTTGGTTTCAGGAACTTGCGGTTTCTGGGAACCATGAAATAAAACTGTTCTTATATTGGGCCAAACACGTGTGAGAATGCTAGCACCAATCACAACGGTACGACTGATTTGAAATTTGTATGGTGCGTATGGCAATTCGTTACTATTAGATTTCGCTTCTGGAACTCTTTGTTTCCAGGATTTATTAAAGCAAATCTCTCTCAAACATACATAAAGGCCTATTCAAATATGAGTCTGTATCGCCAATTAATTGTACCCAAGCAAATTTTTAAAAACGTTTATGGGTGGGTTTGGTTTCCGAAAGTTGCGGTGTCTAGGAACCTTGAAGTAAAACATTTCATATATTGGGCCAGACACGTGTGAAGCTGTAGCGCCAATCAGTATGGTACGATTAACATGAACATTTTTTGTTCGTGGGCATAATGACGATTCGTTGCTATTAGGTTTGGTTCCAATCCAATCCTAATAGTAACGACTCATTATTTTGCTGCATGCACACCAACCAAACAATTTTTGGTTATATTTGAATAAATGAGAATTGACTACTGTTCTACTTCATGGAAACTGCTAGTTTCGGAAACCAAACTTTTTCAATATGTTTTCTAGAAGCCAACATATTTATGTAGTGGACCAGTCATGAGATTTTTTTTTAATTTTAAAATTTTTCTATAGTAAAAAAAGCGTAGTGGCAGTTCGATGGTCAATGACAAGGTATTGTAGAGATGCCTACGCTAAACGATATATGAAATAATGTTAATTTTAGAGTAGCCAAGACAGTTTCTAGTTGGCTTCCAGAAAACATTAAGAATGGTCTAAATAATATGATTTTAAATACCGTTAAGTGTAGACATCTCTATTATGCCTTGCCATTGACCATCGAACCGCCACTACTCTTTTTACTATAGCAAAATTTTAAAAGCAAAAAAAAATCTTTTACTGCCCCACCGCATAAATAAGTTGGCTTCTAGAAAATATTAAGAAAGGCCTAATAACATGATTTCATATACCGTTAATCGTAGGCATGCATACGATGCCTCTTCATTAATCCTCACTACTAATGATTAGAGTAGGTCAGGATACCTACCAGGATATTTATGTATATACACTTTTAAGCTTTTGTAAGGTTTTTTGTCATTTTTCGGAAACTTCACGCTACCCTCATCATCATGCCCGTCATTGACCAAAAATATTTCAGAAACCCGACTCCTAAGTTGGTTGCATTAAAATCTACTTGAACAGTACCAAATCGCCCGCCAGTTTGAATATATGTAGCTTAGCCGTTGCTATTTTTACGACATAACCTACAGTCATTTACAAGCTGCCGTTCCATTTGCATCAATATTAAGAGATGGATATTGATAAGCAACATTTCCGTCATTGCATTCTATTTGGTTTTCCAAATGAAAAAAATGCTGCCCAAGCTATAGAATTGATTAATTAGACTTTAAGTGAACACTTTGTGAGTCATTCAACAGTAAAAAGTGGATTGCAAGATTTCGTGATTCCAATTTTAGTCTTGAAGGCGATCCACGTCCAGGTGCAGTAAAACAATTTGAAGGCGAAGAATTTAAAGTTTTACTGGATGGAAATCCGTGTCAAACTCAAAAAGAGCCCGCAGAACAGTTAGGAGTTACTCACCAAGCAATATCACTTCGATTGCATGCAATGGGAAAAATACAGAAGGATAGATAGTAAAGAGGAATATTTCGGTAATTTATCTTTGCAACAATTATATTTTCAATAAAGTTGAATTTGACCAAAAAAAAACAGTTTATACTTGCACACCTAATACGTTATGGTTCAAGCCAACCCTGCCGTTGTGACTAGCGCTATATACACTCACATGTCTTTAATTTAATATAATTATTTGAAAATTTTTCAAAAATTGAAATTCTTCGGCTGGATTAATAACATATAATTTTAGTGTTGCCTCGTGCAATAATCTATATTTTCTGGGATGCCATTCTGTTTCTCCTAGCAATAATTGAATCACGTAACGTTATTTTTTATCACGTCTCGTGACTTAGTTTTCATTAAATTTTGCCATTAAATATTTTTGAATTTTCGAAATCGGTTATTTAAAAAAATCGTAAAAATTAAATTAAGACAACGTGTTGTTTGATGAAATGGTTGCTTGCTGTTACTATTCTTACTATTCGGAGTAAGTTTGAGAAGTATAAGAAAATTCCGTCTTTTGGGTAAACCTGAGCAGCAGATTAAATGTAGTATGTTTCTAAGAGCGCAAATGTTTGTTGGTGTAAGAACCAATAGCATCTAAATCCAAAGATAATCGAAAATAGCAAATTAATCCTTATCTAGCCTATCTATAACTGTGCCAATCAAACACAAACACCGGTGGAAATCATTTCATTTTATCGAAACGGTTAAAAGACGAAAATACAAAATTTAAACCCTCCCCTCAATAAATAACAATTACACAAAAATAATCGATTTCCTATTACTACCGGAATGGCCCACTATTTTCCCCACAAAAATGTGTACGCAAAACACCAAATTCCTTAACCCAAAATTACTGTCATTCTCGATAATCCAAATAGAAAATGTTGAAATATTGCCACAGTATTAAAATGGAACAAAACACTGATTGGAATCCATAAAAAATAACACAAAAAGTAAAATTATATTATTTTCCTAAATTTTTCCAACATAGGAAAAGCACAACAACAACAACAACAAAGAGCTGTTCATCAATTTCTTCTCAAATTAAACCATAATTGAATGAATTTTTTCATTCTCCAGCCCTGTTTCGTGTTTCTTTTATATAGTTTTTCTATTGATTTTTAACCCCCAACAATAAAAACAACAACAACAAAACGAAATATCTGCAAAAACAGAACAACCTTGTATGTTGTTCTTTCTTCATCCTTTTAAGCTTTAAGTAGTCGTATTGTGTTGATTACACAATCATATATACATACATACATACATAGAAACGGGAAGGATATCTCACGTTATCTTTCAACTCGTCTCATAAACTTTTGTTGTTCGGGTTCAATTTTTACTTACATTTAACATTAGATTTTCATTTTGTTTGTTGTCTTTGACTAAACAATGGAATCTAACGTTATATAACCTAACCTAAATATATAGAGGCTGAAATGTATCCATCAGTATACGAAATGGGGAGGATGTTGTGAGTTTTATACACATACGACGGGACACATTAACTGTGAAATTCTTCCATATAAATATGTAATGAGGAGCGATAGAATTTAATATTAATGATGCCATTACCTTTGTTTAATGTTTATCTTAAGACAAAAAAAAAGGAAAAAGAAAACTCCCAAAATGCTTCGATACGGTATATTTGTATTTATTTCGTCGTCGTCGTCATCATCATCATCGTTCAAAATGAAAATTTATTGTGTGTGATGTAAGGTTTTGATCTTAACATATCCATATATAAGTACAAGTGAAATGATTTTTCGTTATTGTGTTACATTTTAAATTGAACGAGATGAATGACATAAATTAATTGAGATTGTTAGCTGTAACATATATACAAGAGGGAAAAATTAACAGTGTATATAGTTAACATTATGCAAACATGGAAACGATTTATTCTATACTCACTCCTTACAGAATTCTCTTTCTCGTGGCGTTCGTTTACCCTGATAATTTAATATAGAAACCGTTGAAACCGGACCTATAAAGTTTCAAAGCCCTGACCTTTATTTTTAGTATCACTTTTTAGAATTACTAGGTTCTCTTTTGGCGGAATTTGTTCCACTTCCTTCCAATTCTCTCAGTTTGACTGGATAATTATAGGTGTGTTTTTGAATCCTATCGAATGCCCGAAATTCGTAACAATATACAGCTATTATATGGCTTTCTCTGGGAATAAGGAATTGGGAAAAATATTTTCTTTGCAAATTTGTTTGAATTGTATTTTTCTGGTGGCCTACTGGATGGAATCACTTTGGTGTAAATCTGTTAGATATATCTGTTAGATATTTGTGGTATATATTTCTGTTATGGCCAGAATTTCATTTCGAATGTTTTTTTAGTTCTGGTGTGGTAGCTGGTTTAATGAAGTACATTCTTTTCTTTAAATAAGCCCAAAGAAACCAGTCGGGAGTGGTTAAATTTGGCACTCAATTAAAATTGCTTCGTTTCAAAATTCAAAAATCAAGCCGTTCTTAATCCTTTGACTCGTTATTTATTTTAAACCAAGGAAAAAAGTAACCGACCAAATGGCACAGTGGTTAAAGCTTTGGCGGTTGGATCGGGAGGTACCGGGTTCGAATCCCGATAGAAATGAACACAACTATGACCCCTGTCGGAGTGCACAACTAATGGGCCCACCTATCTTCCGTGTCAGCCTATAGTACTGCAAATGTGCAGATGGTTCTACGTAAATCGAACTTCCTCGGTTTGAAAAACAATGCTTAAAGTAGGACGTCAAAAGTGAACCGTGAAAGCGTTGGGAGTGCTTGGGCCGCAGAACAGCTTGCATAGAATAAAAGCAAACTAAAACAAAAAAGGAAAAAACTAACTGATTTCCTATTAATTTTGGGTAGTAAAACTCAAAAATAAAAGTTTCAGAAAAATTTCGCAACCCGGGGGCCATGTGGGATAATGTACACAAATGTGTACATCCATAGTCAACTGTTGTAGAACACCGTATTAAAGCTTATAAGGGTAATTTCAAAATATTTAAATAGATTTCCCTTGCGCGAATTTGTTTTATTGATATTCTTGGTACAAATTCAAAATATAAAAGAAAAACAATATATATATCGTCGGTTTGGTGCAACAGTGTCCCATCTCAAAAAAGCATATTTTTAAGGAATTCGATTTGAATTTTTTTGGTAGTAATTCTTTTATTACTAAAAAATTGAAGCACTGAAAATATTTAGTTGACCTTAATAAAATTAGGGCCCCAAAAGCCCTATTTCGAGTTGTGAAATATTATGAAACTATGAGTAATTTTGAAGTGATACTATACCAGATAAAAGATTGTTAGATTTAACGGATTTTTGCTCGAATATCTCAAAATTTATAATTTTAGACTTGTGCCATTATTGCACGAAACCGGCGATATATATAAAAAAAATTAAATAAAAACTAAAAATAAATAAATAAAGCTTTCTGTTAAGTGTGTGAAGTTATCCCAGTTTTTCAACCCAGGAAAAATAAAAATGTTCAACAGGTAACACTAATTTCATCCCATCCCAGGATTTTTAAATCATACAATTAATTAGAAATTTTATACTTGTAAAAGGTCGCCACAATTTTAGTCTACCACTACGCAACATATATGAGCAGAAACTGCAGCATATGAAATTCAAAGAAAACTCAATAAAAAATTAATAATTGTCTCTAAAAAATGAAAAATTCTTCAGCCTTAGGATTTATAAGGTTCGCAAATTTTGTTGATTTGGAGAAGTTCTGCACACCCTTGGCTATGTACTGAGTACACTCAACGCCCCCGTATGTATTTCCTTTAAATTTCATATACTGCAGTTTATATGATCATATATGTAGCATAGTGGTAAGCTAAAATTGTCGCTACCATTTACAAGTATAACATTCTTAATTACTTGTATGATTTAAAAATCCTGGGATGGGATGAAATTAGTGTTACCTGATGAATATTTTTATTTTTCCTGGAATGAAAATCTGAGATAACTTTACACACTTCTTTCAGTTAATGACCGAACTTCGCCTTTTGAAAACGTTCGAGATGCTTAAGCAGTGGCCCCGATTTTTACGTCTTTCGATAGTCTACCTCATTTTCGCGTATTTCGGCCTATTTTAATGTCGCACAGCGTTCTCCCAAGATTTTGTTTGAATTCTAAGAGGCTCGATATGTCTTTATCCGCAATCCGTATCCAGCTGGCGCAAGCTGCAACCTCGATAAAGTGGAATATGACGCGGAGGGTCCACTTCTTGGATTTTATAAATATTCGATAGTATGATATAAGTTGGTCGAATAAATTGACACCACCCATTTCATAATTAGGCCTTGATTTACTTGTCAAATCGTTGAACAATTATTTCTTCCTCCCGACCAACAAAATTGGATGCGAGATGGACGGATCGATTATCTTGCCATTTATTTAAAACAATTTTACCATCGCGGCTTACTAGTTGGACGATACTTACTTGTCCTTTATTTTTAGTGGTGCATCACTCAGTAATTCAGAATTATTAAACCGATTTATTCGGATAGTTGCTACTGCGTTTATTTTCCGTTGATCAAGAATTTTGAAAAGCTGGTAGGTGCTGAAAAAATTTTCAGTATGCAACTGGTGACCTGGTAAAATGGGTCGCTTGGTTAAGTGTAATGCAGTAGCAGCACCATGTCTAAACCGGCTACTTTCATAAGTCGACAGTTATGTGTTTACCCCTTAGTATAAAAAAAAATCGCACTCAAAACCGCTTATGTCACAAAGAAATTATCTCTCCTGGATTCGATTTACCTTTTACATATTGTTTAATATTTAAGTTACCTCTAAACGGAAACGGTTGTGAGCTTTCCTAAACTTCCTAAAAAACAACTAAAAATTTCAGAGTATTGGTAAAACTGCGTACTAACGAATAAATTAAAACTACGGATTAAGAAATAATATATTTTTTTAATACAATTAAAATTTGTGAAGTGCAGTAGAATTATAAGTTATAAATTTATCACAAAAAACTATAAAATTACTGTAATCAGTTAATACTACACTTTCAGGGAATTGTCGTACATATATGGGAATTGTCGATTCTCTGAATTCTCCTGGTTTTCCTAAACACCGGCCATCCTAACGGAAACTGGTTTTCGGTTAGTCCAGAACTGGTCTAACAGAAAATAAGTGATTTTTAAAAAAATCTATGGTCCCAGGCACTTAGGATTGACGATTTTTGAATAAGTTAACGATTTTTGAATATCCTATAGAGAATTATCGTATATGGAGATTCCCTGAATTCTCCTGGTTTTCCTAAACACCGGCCATCCTAACGAAAACTGGTTTTCGGTTAGTCACGATCTACTCTTACAGAAAATAAGTGATTTTAAAAAAAATCTATGGTCCCAGGCACTTAGGATTTACGATTTTTGTATAAGTTAACGATTTAAGTTAACGATCTTATAGAATATTCAAAAATCGTTAACTTATTCAAAAATCGTCAATTCTAAGTACCTGGGACCATAGATTTTTTTTAATAATCACTTATTTTCTGTTAGAGGAGTTCTTGACTAGCCGAAAAATCGTTTCCGTTAGGATGGCCGGTGTTTAGGAAAAACAGGAGAATTTAATCAAAAATCGTCAATCCTTTGTATCTGAAAGTGTAGTTTTAGCTGATTACAGAGATTTTCTTGTTGTTTTGTGATTTATTTTTAACTTATAATTCTACAAATTTCAACTGTATTAAAAAAAATATAATTTCTTAATCCGTAGTTTACCGGACAAGTGGTGCAGTGGTTAAAGCTTCGGCACTTGGACCGGGAGGTACTGGGTACGAATCCCATCAGAGGCTAGATGCAAATCGAATTTTCATCATCGATTACAATCGGTTATGTTAATAAACACAACTAAGACCCTCTGATGGAGTGCAGAATTCAACGCCGACCCACCTTCCATGTCAATGTACAGGTTGACATGGAGCTTGCAATGTGCAGGTGGTATACTGTAATTGTGTGAGTAGGTGAATAGGTGAATGGGTTAATGATGTGGCGTGAATGCGTGGTATCACAATGGGCCAAAAATGGCCTAAGTGTCAACCACTGAAACCTAACCTAATCCGTAGTTTTGATTTATTCGTTAATTCGCACTTTTACCAATACACTGAAATTTTTAGTTGTTTTTGTTGCTTTTTAGGAATAACTCGGAGGTTTAGGAAAATCTTCACAACCGTCCAGACACGCGTGAAGTTTTTCCTAAAAATATTCCTAAAATATTTTTTATGATTTTAGGAAATTATCCACGTGTATTAAACGGATATATTTGTTCGTCGATGGAAATAAATTCTTAAACTGGTAAATAATTCCCTGCAGTAGCTTAAAATACTATTACTGAGTGGCTGTATTTGAAAAAAAAAATTGTCTGTGTTGGCGGCAAATCGGCTTTGTATTAAAGTTGACATTGTTGCTATTAACCTGTAGTAATAATCGAACCTGTAGAACTGATGCGAGGGTTTGCCTTTTATATTTCGGGATTAGAGAACAAAACCAAATACTTATTTATTTTTCAAAAAATGGCTTTATGGTACCTCGATTGAGGTACTTCCGAAACATGGATTTTGAATGCATCAACATCTTCAGATGTCGAAAAACGTTGACCTCGCAATTTATTTTTGATTTGATGGAATAAAAAGAAGTCATTAATTTAATTGCCAAACCACGACTACACGGCAGATTATCCATTAATTCGATGTTTTGATCGCCTTTAATATTCAGTTGTTTGTACCTTTGTGCGAGAGCTCACATCATCCTGGTAGAGAATGATCCGTCTTCGGCGGTTGGTTTACCATATAGTTTGCCGAAAACTTCTGGTAAGCAAATAGTTTTACACCATTCAGAATTGGCCATTCTACGTTGCACCAATGGTACGGTTGGGACACGTTCAGTTTTTCCGAAAAGACAGGCGACCATTTGCTTTGAAGTGCTTCGTGCGCGAACGCCTTTTGGTAGATTCTCGTATTAGAACACGCCGGTTTCGCCGTCATACGCATAGATTCAAGATTCCTTATATTCCTTATATTTTTGAGCATTTCTTTCGACCAATTGACACGAATCTTTTTTTAACCGTT
The DNA here is from genome assembly GCA_932526605.1 of Nephrotoma flavescens. NCBI lineage: Eukaryota > Metazoa > Arthropoda > Insecta > Diptera > Tipulidae > Nephrotoma > Nephrotoma flavescens. The sequence continues at coordinate 68,808,257 of OW052220.1, read as the reverse complement.
TGCCAAATTGTGTGGGATCCAAACTAATCATTTTGACGGCCAGTTGTTTTTGCATCATTTTATGTATGGTGGTCCTCCACGGAATTTGTCGTTGAGCGAACTGTGTTTACGATTGTATTCTGTTTCTTCGCCAAAATTCGAATTAAATTCATCAACACACTGTTGTTGAGTTTGAGTTAATCCACGTCGGAAGTTGTAAAAAATAATCACACGAAAATGTTCAGGCGGCGGTATAAAAAAACGTTCTGAGTAAATATACCTTCTAAAATGTCAAAATTTACGATAGGCACGTCAGTTACCAGATGGTAGCATTAGTAACCATTGTATTATTCTAAAAATTGTTTTTTGCATAGATGCCCATTGTGCCTTTTAATAGAAAAGCATCTCAGAGTTAAGCGATTTTCAATTTATTCGTTAATGACATTTGGAGTCAGAGTAGAATTTCGTTAGTCTTGATGGATTTTTTTTGTGTATATCACAACAGATTCATTTTGTTTTATTTTTGGGTTTACTTATTCTTGGGTTTACACCCGACGTATTCACGACGTGTTATGAAATTAGCAGCATTAAGCGATTGAATTATCTGCTTCTTGTATAAGGAAACAGGTGTAATTCGGAATGCATTGTTCTATATATAGTTGTTATTGGAATCCCCAGCTGTATGGATCGTTGCCTTCAAAATGTCTGATGACCTTCTTCCACACTTTTAAATAAAAAATTTATTAATTCAATATCAGTAACAACAACAAATAACACATTCAGGAAAATAAATTAAAAAATCATATGTAACCCCTTTTTAATCACGAAACACAATTTCTTTTTTAATAATGACAGGACACATTATTGAATTTTTCCGATTGCTAAAGAAGTTATCCACCTACGGCTTCAAACGTTGCAGTACCTCTAACTTTATTTCTTACCCTTTTTTTTATTTCATTCTTTATCAGAGACATCTGTTATATATTTCCTTAATTTATATTAGTAAAGACTCCACCAATATCACAATGAAAATGGTCCATGTTGTTTTAGTTATAAAATGTATAACAAAAAAGGCCTAAAACTACTTTAGTATTTTGTTGGAAACCCTGTCTGCTTAATAACTAGTTTTAAGCTTTTTGAAATAGATTCTACAAGTTTTCTGGTGTATCTGGGGGTTATTTTATCGCATTCCTCCAATAAGACCCTTTTTAATCCTTTCAAGGCAGCTTTTTAAATTTCACAATTTTTTTTCCTAGTATTAAAAATCTTCACATCATCGGCAAATATAAGCACGTTTCAGTTTTTTATTATCTCGGTTATTCGGTTTATGAAAAGAAAGGCGGCTTGGGTCTGAAACGCGAAATGCTCGAATAAAGTAAGTTTTAAATTGTGGTGTTACCACGTTACCAGTAAGCTTGAAAGGGTTAAATCATTTTTATTTGATATATTATGTTTCCTAATTTCACCTCTCCAATCTATGCTATAAATTTTCAATTATATTTAAATCAGGCGAATGTGGTGGCCCTGTTTCATGCCGCTCCGTTGGCAAAGTGGTTAGCATGCTTGCTCCAGCGACCGGAGGTCCCGGGTTCGATTCCCGGTGGTGACAAGGAAAAAATTTCACGGCTGGTTTAGGATCAATGAATTAATCACTCATTATCCGAAATGAAAATATGATTATGAAACCTCATTTGAGGCGGCCAAATCCCTTGATGGGATATAATGCCAGAGAGAGAGAGAATGTGGTGGTGTTTTGATTATTCTAGGGCAATACAATAGCCATTCTCGTACAATTCCAGCATTGCAATTAATTTTTAGATGTTGTTCCATCATATTTCGAAGTTTCGGTGCGCTCAGTCTTTGGTTATTTTTCGATTTGTTCGCAATCCTCTTCTCACTTGCCAATAATATTTTGAATTGTTGTGCGAATTTTCTTTGCTAACAATTTTTGCGATTTCCCTCTGACTTTTTTCATTTTTATAATGGTCAAAAATTAATTTTCGTAACTCAATTGACGTGCGAGGTCCCATTTGTGGCGCAACTCAATTGACGTGTGAAACTCCCCCCCTCCCCCTCAGACAACTAATGTATTTGCATTGAAGTGCAGCAGAGCATTAAAAACAAATAAGAAAACAAAACAAAATTTTGAAAAGAACTGTTATCTGAGAGTTTTATTTGGTGGAATATTTTCATTGTGAGATTAATTTGTCTCTTTTTGTTCATTTCTAGAAGAAATATAAGAAGCTTTTATACAAATATATTTTTTTTTGTGTAATGTTTGATTTTTTTAGAAACTATCAAGGGTGGTAGACCATTTTCACTATGACTCACTGTATTTTGAAAAGTATATCATTTACGAGAGGAACGGTTATGAACTAACAGATTCTAAATTAATTTTGTAACAATACCGATCCAGATCAGTATCCAAAATTTAAGCGGAAATGGCAATTTTTGCCAAAAACACTGTTTTTCAGTAAATTGGTCCCTGTACAGTACATAGGGATTGATTGATCGGTGAGACTTCATGCTTAAGCTTTTTCCATAAATATGGAAATCCCAATGATTTTAAGTCCAATCTCAGCTCTCACCTTAAGTGGCAGCTTAAATAGGAGCTTTTACGTCTATTACAACTATTTTGAAAAGTATAAAGTAAATTAAATTTCAAACAAAATTCAGATCAAATAATAAATTTTTACCGAAAATGTCGAGTTTTTATAAAAAAAAACACTGTAATTTTTTTCAACTGTTTAAATCTTCAGTCTACGGACCAGTGGCACTATTCTGGCAACTCCCCGGTAATAGGGAACTGGTGAAAGAATTTATATGTAATTTCTCTTCAAATATTTTTTTTCAGGCATACTTAAGTAAAAAGCTAGTGTTAATTTTTTTGAAAACAAAACTAAATTGGGAATAATTTTCCCTGCCAATTTAGATATGGAAAAATTGTTCTCAATTTATAAATATTTACATCAAACTTTTCTCCTCGGCGGATTGACTATTCGGAATAACACTTTCGAAACGCTTTTTCTAAAGTGACCAAATGTCACGCTTTATTTAACTTAGTGTTAGTGGTTAATTGTAACAATAAACTGATAAATTGTAACAAGCTGACGATACTAATTACTAAATTTATAACAAGCTTCCTTAGGAGCTTATCCAATTTTTGCAATGACGATTTGGGAAGTTGACTGTGTTGGTTTTGTGAAATTTAAGGAGGAGTAAGGATTTAATTGCACAAGACAATTTTTATCACAAATCCGGTAGGTTTAATTTTTCCCTTTAGAAACTGAGGGTAATGTATTCGATGTACATTTGTTGTAAATGTAAGTCGATTGTTGGCCACAACAATTACACCCCTATTGTTAAAATTAATCTCGGCAGCTATCAATTTTTTGAATCGATATCTTCCTTACGTTTGCAGTTTTTGCCTTGAAAAAGGCCATGTACGGATTTACATAGTGAAGACACTCACAATGGGTGAGTATTGTGTCGATTTGGGATGATCCCGTTAAGTCTAGGATAATGATAAAAAAGTGATTTACTACATTAGGTCTAACATTTCTATATAGGGTGTAAATTTGTGTAAATGAGAAACAGGTGCACATGGATTACTATTTATAAAAAGCTTTACAAAAAGTTTTCTAATCTAATCAACTTTTATTTTGTTTTAATCTCGTTTCAGGTAAATTAAGGCTGACACACACTCCACATAAGATACATTTAAGACGAAATTCATTCGAAAGGTTTTTATACACCCAAATACATTGTAATATTAGATTGCGCGCCCATAATCATTAATTAAAATCGATTATGATTATTTTTATTATTTTAGTTGAGCAAGCATCCAACGGAATGAGATGATTATTTTTATACTTAGATAGGAAGATCCCATATAAGCGGAAACCTATATATCTCCCTTGAAAAAATAATAAAAATAAAATTACCATTATTATTCAGCCAAATAAACCCGAAAAAAAAGTAAAAACTTTTTTTTTGTGCCCTAATCTTTTCTCCGCTTTAGCTCAATAAAAACGAACCCAAGAAAAAGTTTTGATTAAGTTCCCGCATTATAATTCGGCAAAAAATATATGTACGCTGCTATACGAGTACGTACAAGATATATACATAAGTAGTTCTTCGTTGTCGCTTCCACTTCTTCTTAGAGTATACGTTTTTATTTTTACATTATATGCGAGTTACATATAATTTCCATATTTAAACGTTTAGTGCGGAAGAGATATACGATGGTTCTGTTGCTGGGAAAAATATAACTGTATCTATATGTAAATAAGATGGGAACATGTCAAAAACAAACTCACGAATTTATACGCGTACCATTTTATAAGAATTTTTTTGAATTTCTTTAAATTATACACGCGCACACACACGCTGCTCTGTTTGCTTTACATTACAAGGCATCAGTGTACATCATAATTTTATACTCGTAATATCTTCATGTAGTCAACGGAATCGACCTGATATACATTTATAACTGACGATGGAAGAGTCAATTCATTTCAATTTAATTTAATTTCTTCTATTTAACTTCTTAAAGATGTTTGGATAAGATTTTTTTTTTGTTTTGTTTTGGCTTTTTGTGTGAATAACAAAATGTGTGCGTACAAAGTACATAAAAAAAAAATTCAAACCAAAGAAAAATATTAGGTTAGGTTATAATAAGACGTAAAAGCGAAAATGTACATCATTAGTAATATTGGACAACGTAATTAAATAATGAATTTATTATGCTATGTTATTTTTCTTGGAGGGGTCAAAGTGTATTTTGCAAAGTGCACATTGTATTAATGTTATAATGCTATAATAAAGAGGTGGGAAGAAAACCCATGACTATATTTCCTCTTAAATAAGAACAATGAAGAAAGGTTTTGAACATATACACCTTACTCGGAAAAACTAACCGAGATTTTCAAAAAAAAAAAAAAATTATCTTATTCTGTAATATGTAAACAAATACCATGACTTGGGGTTGGTGGAGCCACCATGGTTCAGCTAGTCGAAGCAATTCAGGCCCGTGCAGTCATCGACTAGATGAGTTCAAATCTGGGAGTTTCTTCCATTTTGTGCCATCATCCGCTACATTATTTTTGTTGGAATGTCACCTCCGTTCCTTTAATTTCGTGGTTTCCATTATTTCACCAACACGATGTGCGACGAACTGATGATATTTGCGATGGTCGGATTATAGCCAGCAGAGAACCGTTCGTGAATTGGACCAGAATATGAGCTCTTGAATGTGGATGGAGTGGGCATTGCCAATGCTGTTAGCTAGCCAGGCGCCGAGTACCGCCGCTTGTAACTCAAGTCGAAGAATTGATATTGGTGTAAGTGGTGCGACTTTCGTTCTAGCTGCAACCAAGACACAGTGGATATCGTTGCCACGTACGATGCGGAAGCAAGTAATCGCTGCAAAGCCGTGTTCACTTACATCGAAAATATATACAGTTGTATTATTTCAGTGCCTACTCGTATTCCATACCATCGAGGAATTCGTATCTGCGCTAATTTTTCGTCTCAGCCGATCGAATTTTAGCGTAAGCCAAGTAAAATCCCAAAAGGCCCAAAGTATCGAATACGGATATTAGAGTCCTTAAGAATTCACGCTTGATGGGTCGCTTCTCACTCGGCAAGAGTAACCGGATGTGTCGGTCTCAGTGCTCCACCGCATTCCTAGCACTTTTTCGCCTTCCGTTGCCGGGCTGATGTTCAGGTCTTTCTTTGGCTCTGACGTTGTACTGACAATATCCAATGCTGATAATATTTCCGGAACATTCGACCTACAATCTCTTGTTTCAAACCCTGTATGTAGTGTGTCCAATTTCTCGATTTTTTCATTTCTCGAGAAAAAATATTTTATACCCATTTTCTCGGGAATTCTCGAGAATTTGTGTAATGCTATCAAGGATTATAATATTGTTTGAATTAATACCAAAGTTATGTTGTAAAAATAAAATATCGAATTATATTTCGTAATTCATTATAATAAAAATTCAATTTATTTTTTGCATATTAATAAATGTTTTACAAACATAAAAATGCAATAAAAGTAATTAGGTAGGTGCTTTATCACAAAACAAAATTAATCAAAAAAACCAAAAGTAGTCAGATAATTGACTCATTTTGAATTATTTTTCTTCATAAAACTCTTCAAAAAACATATATGTTCTATAGAGCATTGATTGTAGAATCCACCAATCGATTTCTTTTTTTGTAACAAAATCATTAGCAATTGAGAAATTACGCTCGTTTTGTGTAGATGTAGGTTTTATGGTAGATAAAGCATCAAATAATTGCTGTACATTGTCACTTTTCTTGCCTGTATTTTCAAGAATCGCAAATTCTTTGTTCAATGCATAAAATTTATTTTCAACTACTTCAATATCATACGCTTTGACGGTTTCTGCGATGGATAGCTACAGTTGCTCCTGCAACGATAATTTTGCCGTATGTGGTTAAACTTCCAAATCAATTGGTTGTACATCAGAATCATCGTTATCGATTGAGTTGATAGGCCCAAACATTCGAGATGAAAGAGTTCTTGCAAGTTTAATCATTTCTGTTTTCGACACTATACTGAAAAATTGATTCTTTTCGATTTGTAGGGATCGTGGATTATTCAAGTATTTTAAAAACGAAACCAACGATTTATCTCGTCGTTTCAATATTTCTATCTTAATTGCGTCAAGAAGCTCACAAAGCAAGGAGTTTTGTTTCGAGGCTATTAAATAAAAATTTTAGGGCCCCTTCAGCAGTTAACATCGTCGAATCTTCTCGACTTAAATTCTCCACTGTGATGCGGATCGGCTTTAATGCCTTTTGAAGTTCTGCAGCAGGACTGCTGTATTCGTCTTTTCACATGTGATCCAAATTAAGATCAATGCCTTTTTAAAAGCAATGCCTTTTTAATAGGTGATTTAAGTTTTAAAAAGCGCTCTATCATACTTTCTAAGGTATTCCACCTGGTGGAAAATAGGCTCGACATATTTTTGCAAAATGCCGTTTTTAATGAGGGATCGTCTGAACACCTTCACAATCTCCATAATAGATTTTATAACCGTGTCGCATGATGGCCTTAGCTGCAAGTTTGTGATTTCTAAGTTCTCTTCAACGGATTCTAAGCTGGTATCAAGAGTTTCTTCTAGATCCACATCTGTGTCAGTATCATCATCCAACACCGGTTGATTGTCACTCTGCATACTCGAAGGACTTGTGGATTTTTTTGACTCATAAAGTGTTTTTAAAACAGCTAAATGTAATCTGTGATTATAACATAACTGCTGATGTGCCGGGGACAATTTTCCAAAACTCTGCATTACAGCTGCTCCATCGCTCATGACAGCCACAATATCTCGTTGCATGGATAAATTAAAAATATTAATTTTATCATTGACCAATTCTAAAGCTTGAAACATGCCACACAACTTTTCTCGTTTGAATATATCCATAAATTGTGAAGAGAAGCAAAATAGGAAAGAAAATTATAAATGTACCATGTTTGCATGTTATAACAAACGGGAAAATTTTAGTTTTCTGTTCTCGAGAAATTTAGATATATTTCGCGAGAAATGAGAAATATTAGCATTGTAATTTTCTCGAGAAATATTTCTCGAGAGGAAACACTACCTGTATGTTCGTGTGTTTCTATGACCTGTTTTGCTAGTTCGATGGCTTCCTCCGAGGTGTCGACACTGTCTAACCAGCCATCCACATAGTGGGTTTGCATTATTACGTCGGAAGCTCGTGGATACTTATCAACAAAACTTAGTGCGTTTATGTTTTTTACATACTGCGCCGAACTTTGGAACCATAGTCTTCATCTGCTGATCAGTATTGCAATCACACATATAGAAACTATAATGGTAATGCGGCGATGACATAGTAGAATCGGCTGCTTCGTTTTGGTCGTAAAAGCCGTGCACAGCCCACCCTAATCTTGTTGTGATCGACGTTGGGAATTACAATGTAAAGCGTAATTAGCTACGAGTTTGACGCCTTGTTTCATCTCTGGTAGTAACTCCGCTATTATGCAGTGGGGTGTGTAATGCTTTAGAAACCTGCGTGTCACATTGCTTGGCATATTTGCAACAAAAGTGGTTGTGCAGTACGAGACACTTTCGGCACATTCGGTTTTCTTTTACCATGTTTCAAGGTCCACTCCGATTAATCTTAATCTCCGATCCCAAACTTGGATAATGCGACTTTTGACGTGAGGCGGTAACCGATCTGTTTACTCCTTTAACAGTGATGGATTGTTCATATATGCCAGTAGTCTGGGCGGCCGTACAGCAATCTCAACGTTGTTATCACATCCGATACTGAGGATGGTAAAAGTAGAAGGCATCTCACTGATTCTGGCGCTTTACCTTCCAAACACCGTTGTACGCGTAGTAGATTTCGCGGCATCGTGAAACCCACATGTCTCTGTTAAACTTTCGCAGCTGCTTATGAACATAGGCCATTCCGATGGTTGCCCGCTGAAGTGAGAAAGTTCCTTGGAAACTACATGTCTTACGGCTAGCTGATCTGATCTTAACATGAGCACCGTTGCAGAATTTGATACAGGGAGTTGTAGCCCACTAATAAATGCTGCTGGTTGAGTATAAGGCGGCCGTTTCGTGTTGTTTCAATTCACCGGAATGGCCCTACTGTCATGTGGGACTGATGCCCGTATATTTGAAGAGGGTGACCTATTTGACGTCGCTCGGGATACCAATTGTTGTAGATATGGCAATTTACCGTTTTTCGATATCGATTCGTTCGCCATTTGGTTGGTAACGTAACGGGCATTTCAACAAATGTTTCCAATGCAGCCATATCCGCTGCTAGAGGTGGAATTTGTTTAATTGCTGGCTTCTCCGACTGGCTTTGGTGTTGCTCAACCCACTTACTGACATCCGCATGGTTCGACTTAGGCACATCGGTTTGATCAGATTCTGATTTATCTTCAATTTACTGCTCAATAATTTCGAACTTTTTGTTTATATATGTTTTTCTTTCCTTACGGCTGATCTCTTGTAGCTTGCGAATTTCCTCCAGCTTCTGAAGTTCCAACTTACGGATCTATTTGTGTTCTTCTTCTTGCTCGACGTCTTTGACATAGGGTTGGCAGCTATAGTGCTTTCGGCAATAGACAAGCTCGACCACATGCTATAGAAACCCAATCGACATTCTAGATTGCCCGCGTTACGCCAGCGCACACAAAATGAAACCACTTATCACAATTGTCCCACTGCACCATATCGTCGGTGTCAACACGTTCGCACATATTGCAGTTCGATTCTGTGTATTCAATTACCACGAATTGTGAAATTGTACACGCCATCCATTGTGTATGTCGATTTAAAATACGCTGAACTTCACGAGTGGTGAACAGGCCCATTTCCAGTAACCCAGCTCCATATCTGATGGTGGATGTTTTATGTACCTGACTACGAAGTTCTCCTTAAACCTCTCTCCAGGTCTTCTTCTGACGAACTGGACCGATTCTGTAACTGCCTCTAGCTTGCATTCGTCACTAAATATAACCTATAAATTAAAAAAAAACTATTTCGAATTTTTTTATTTAATTTTTGAAAATATATAATGGGTGCCTAAAAATTCGATTTAGCTTCTTCCAGTCGTCTATGGTTCAGTGCTTATGAAGTTTAGCCCAAATAAGTCTGGGTTTCTAACCTGGACCCTGCCATTTCAAATTATTTTCATATAGCCTTCGTCGCAAGGTCATCGCTGATATCTTTATCCATTCTTCACTAAGGTGCTTTTGTAGCTCGCTCGTCGTTGCTCTGCGTTTTTCTAAGGCCGATTGAATAATTTTTCAGTCTGTTATGAACGTTGTCTTCCTGATCCCCTCACAGTTTATTCTCTTGGTCTCATAAAATGTACCAAATTACTAAACTTTTTCCATTTTTGCGATCTCGCGGTATAAATGGTTTTTTATTTTTCAAAATGTTCCAATAGCATGCTTTTTTCACTGCTAAGGTCCTTTTTTCGACCTATTTTTGAAAATAAATGTTTCAGCCTAGACTTTCCAAACACACTTACACACTTTTTCTTAAACACAAGTTTTTTAACTACATGATAAAAATCACTTAAAAAATAAATAAAATAAAAAATAAAATCGATATAAACAGAAACTAATATTAAATTTTATTTATTTGATATAATAATGACTAAGAGCACCACTACATTACTCCCCTCCCAGTAGAATTCCTATAAAACTAAATTCCACGAGACAATAATGTTATAAAATAAATGTTTGTAAATTGAATATGAACATTTTTTTAAAAACAACACAACATTGTTACATAAATGTGTATATGTATGTAACACCAAATCTAGTAGGAATGGCTTCAGCCCATCGAGTATATATTCTGTCGATCATTGTTACTACATATTGCTGCCCTTGTGAAATTGGTAGTGGTCCTACAATACTCAAATGCACTTATGCTCGCTTGTTCGTTTATGTATTTCTGAAAATCTTTCCTCAGTATTACGATAAGTACAAATTTCCCACTTGGTATGTTTAAAATTTTTTGCTTTTTGGCAGTTAATACAACTCTGTGTCATTAATTTCACATCTTTTTTAATCGACGGCCAAACTACATGATTTGTTAGCATTTTTACCGAGGCCAATTGGTACCAGAATGTGATAAATTATGAAAACCTTTGACAACAATTTTTCTCCAATTACTTGGAATAAAAGGTCTAAATTTGCCCAATTTATTACAGTATATTTTCACATCGTACCCAAATGCAACTGGGACTTGTTCAAATTTTAATTTGGAAAGTGGCACATTAATTAATTTAGCTAATTCACTATCTGAATTTTGTGCCAATGCTATCTCTTCCTTATTGGATATTTTCCGTGCCTGCGATAGTCTGATGTCTGGTAAATTGAGCAATGAAATTTAATTGTCTCCCTTGTCTAAGAGATGCTTTATCTGAATTCTGGGGGCCTATTATGAAATTGGTCGGAAAATACGACACCGTGGAAAAATACGTTGTCGTAAAATCCGATCTGCGGCGGATATTCGTATTATGAAACATGTATATTTTTACTGTGAAACTCGAAGTTTTCAGTAGACACCTTGCCACATTTAAATTTGATTAAAATAATTTAACAGAGATTTGAACTGACATTTAAAATTTTTTTAAATTTTTAAATAATTAAATAACACATAAAAAGTATGAACTACGATCTATTTTCCGTGCGTATACTACAATATTAGTCACCTAACTAGCTGACGGATTTGACGGACAAATGAATTTTGTCGTAAAATCCGCTAAATCGGATTTTTATTTCGGATCGAATTTTTTTAGTTTCATAATATGAATATCCGACACGAGACGGATTTTACGACGTCGGACAAATTTCATAATAAGGGCCCTGTTGTAAAGTAAACGTTAATGGTTTATGATCAGTTAAAATTATAAAATTTCGACCTTCTACAAAAATCCTAAAATGTTTGATTCCCAGATACGTAGCTAATAAATTTCTGTCGTACGTGCTGTACTTTGTTTGAGCCTCAGTAAAACGAACTGAAAAAAACCAAGAGGTTGCCAAAAATTATTTTACTTCAATGCCAAAAATTATTTTACTTCAATGCTCTAGAGGCTCCGTACGGTCGCTAGTCTCCATTTTTTGGGGCACTATATGAAGTAGACTAGCTCAAGGACTATTAAATGCCTTGTCTCGCCATTTGATCGAACTGTTCTTTGGCTATTTCAACCTATCTGGAGCTAAACGTCCTGCCCTACATGAGACAGGTGGTCCCTATGTTTCTATAAAATGAGTCACATTGTGTTTTAATGGACTCATAGTTCCCGTATTATGTGTAATATCCGAAAATTGTAATATCAATTTCTGAAAATCTTGTTCGAGCATCGTCTTGATAGTGTGGGAATATTTGCCTGCGTGATTTGACCTATGGCTGTTACTGTAGTTATGGCTGTTACTGTAGGTCGATAATTTTTCCTTTTTTGTTGTCGACTATCAAACCTGTTGCGTTTAAAAAATCGGCTCCTAAAATGGACATGGTAATATTCGCAATTATGAACGTCCATGTGTACTCCCTACGAATACCTATATTTAGAATCATTTGTTGATTACCGTAAGCTGCGTTATTGTGGTACCGTTTGCTGCGTATAATTTAAAAGACCCATTTAATGTATTTTGATTACCATATCTTTTTGGTAAAACTGATACATCTACTTCCGTATCTACTAAGAAATTTATATTTAGATTTTTCTCTAAAATTAGTAGACGGTTGGATGTACTAATCTCATTACGACACACCGTTGAATGCTGATGAGTTTGTAGTTTAAATTTGAATTGCAATTTATTTTTCCTAAAAACGTGCGTCTTCCATCCAGTTACACAGTTTTGTGCTTTATCTCTCTCTCTCTTCCTCCCTCTCTCTCTCTCTCTCTCTCTCAGGCACTATATCCCATCAAGGGATTTGGCCGCCTCAAATGAGGTTTTATAATCATATTTTCATTTCGGATAATGAGTGATTAATCCATTGATCCTAAACCAGCCATGAAATTTTTTCACCACCGGAAATCGAACCCGGGACCTCCGGTCACTGCAGCAAGCATGCTGACCTTTTTGCCATCGGTGCCTCCAGGACACCTGCCCTCAGTATCCTTCCATATATTTTTGAAGTCATTTTAATTTGAAATTTTTTCAGATTTTTAACACAAGTGTTAGAAGAACCCCCTGTAACTACCCTAGATGCATGTTTTTATGGTAGCTGACTGAGACCAGGCTACCATAAAAATATACACCCAGGGTAGTTACAGAGGGTTTTTCTAACACTTTTGTTGAAAAACTGAAAACATTTCACAAACGTGTTTGCATAATGATGATTATGGTGATTTTTGTATATTTTGAGAGTCCTAACACTAAACATAGGCAAATCGTTTTTTAAAGAAAATTAACTTTCATCGGTTTAAAGCGTTTAAACATTTACTCCTGTGGGCAAAAAATAGTAAGACTTTGTCATAATTTTAAAATTATTTATTTATTTCTCCAAATCTATTTCGTCTCCCTCAAAGTAATCCTCCCGGCCTCAATACACTTGTGCTAACGTTTTTCCCAATCCCGTTGTTAAAGTCAATTTCCGGAATAGCCTCCAATGCGCGTATAGTGATTCACATTTAATGTCTTCAATTTACTCAAAACGGTTTCCCCGGAGCGGTCGTTTGAGTTTGCTGAACAACCAGAATTCACACGGAGCTAAATCAGGCAAATACGGTGGTTGCGGAACGATATGGGTGGATTTTTTGGCCAAAAAAATCACGTAAAACCAATGCAGTATGAGAAGGTGCATTATCGTGGTGCAAAAACCAAGAGTTGTCGACCCCGGCCTCTTTTTTTACGAATAGTTTCGCGCAAACGACGCATAACACTCAAATAGTATTCCTTGTTGACAGTTTGGCCGGTCGGAAGGAATTCAGAGTGCACCGCACCTCGATAATCGAAGAAAACAGTCAACATCCTCTTGATTTTTGACTTGCTTTGACGTGGTTTTTTCGGTTTCGGCTCACCTTTGGCACGATATCGCCGATTGATCGTCTGTTTGTCTGAACGTTTTGGCATCACAAAATTGATTCCGCACCCAAAATTTAATGGAATTTCTTTGTTGAATAATTTCACTCATTGTAAAAATCGCCGAATGCACTTTTTGTACTTCAGAAAGACAAGCGTATACTAAACACTAATGATTATTTTGATGTGACATTTAGCACAGATGTCACTGACAGTCATACCAACATAGAAAAATAAAATATTTCGACGAATGGTTTTCCGCGCGAAATTTAAATTAAAAAGTCTTACTACGTTTTGTCCACAGCAGTATTTTCTCTTCTTTTTCATAAATTCTTCGATTTTTCATAAAAGTTTCTGCTGAAAATTATTAATTTGCCTAATAATTAAAAAAAAATTCTACTGGAGCCTATTATCTTATGGGAAACCCTGACAAACGCCTTGCTGAAATCCGTGGTAATAACATCAACTTCCTTTCCAACTTCCATAACGTTCAAAGTATCAGATGAAAAATCGGTTAGATTGGTTGTAGTAGATCGTTCTCTAAGGAAGCCATGCTGATTCATTGAAAACAACATTTTACATACACAAAGTAAAGGAAATCGTACATAATACTCTCAAATAACTTGGGGATACAGGACAGTTTCTCAATTGGCCTATAGTTAGAGACGTTTGATTTACATCCCTTTTTATGGGTTGGAATTATAAAGATTATGAATAGTCTTTCCATATTGATGGAAATATTCCGTAGGAGATCGACTTTTGGAACAGCATTGTAAGTGGTTGCACTAAATTACCAACACAGTTGTTTAAAACGATAGAAGGCAATCCATCGGGGCCAGCGGAAAAATCATCTTTAAACTTGTTGATATCATTATTGGAGTAGGCGCTATTAAAAGAATTTGCGAAAAAGCCAGCAATGGTTTTGGGGTCACCAGAACAATGATCGCCGAACTTCATCATAGAAGGGTATCCATCTGATTTCTTCTTGTAGTTAATGAATTTCCAAAAGCGCTTTGGGTCAACAATTATTTCTGACTGCATACTACTGACGTAATCATTATAGAGTTCATGAGACATAGTCGAAAATGCATTGTAAACGTTCACCTAATTTGAGTAATCCAAGTCCAATCTCGTCTTAAAGAATTTTTTCCAGTTTTTGTTTCTTTGATTATGCAGTGATCGCAATTCACTGTTGTACCAGGGTGGAACTACCAGTTTGTGTCTTCGTACAGTATAAAGAATGAACTGTTGAAGGCATTCAAAATTGAGAGTTTGGGCTTCCAGGTTGTGATTATTATTGAGATTGAAGTTAAAATTGACGTTAGCTAATAATTCATTAAGCTTCTTAAAATTGGCCTTGCGGCAATTAAAACTGGTTCAAGCTTCTCAAATGTTGTTAACTCTACATAGTTCACTGGACAATGAAATTAAAAGAGGCGGATGATACAAGTCAATTGGACTGAGAACGTTACTGATATGCATCAAACCGGAATTAGAAAAATTATCAGTAATCAAAATCTCAATTGCAGACCGTGAACTCTTAGTAACGTAATGGGTATTGTCATCGGATTGTGTCCATATAAGGTCCGGGAGTCTAAAATCTCCAACGGCAAAAAGGTCGGAATACGAATTCCGTTGATTTTGTAACATTTAGCGCACATTTGGTCAAGTTCCTGCGTAAATATGCCAATCAATTTTTTGCTAATTAAAACACGTTCAAATTTGACCAAAATCATTAAATATTCATAAAAATCCAAATTTATTTTTCCACGAAAATACTTGATCCATCTCATTTTAAAGTGACTCCTGTTTAATAATTATAAAGCCTTATTTTAACATGCTTACACACACTAAAACATCGAAAAATGATATCGTGCGGTATTTCCAAAAAAAGACCTTCCAAATTCCACATCCCTTGGCCAGCTATAAATAGCAAAATATTTTTAAGGAAAATACCTGCGCTATACGAGTATGAGAGGCAGTTGACACCCGCAATATTTAAAAGCATACCGAAAAAAAAAAAAATATTTGTTGTTGGCACATTGTGTAGGAGTAAATTATATGTACTTCCTTTAAGAAAAGTAAACGAATGCTTTTCCCTAGTCGTTGTGCTATGGTACCGTTTGTTGTTGTTAATTTATAATTTAAATTTTAATTGAAGTAATTTAATGATTTTCATTTTTTTTTTTCGTATTCCGTATAAAAATCAATTTATATTTAATTAGACTTCCTTGTGCCACCATTACCGTTCATGCTGTTGTTGTGCCGATATTTTTTCCCCATCTGTCTGTTGCGATGTAATTAGGTGATTTTCTTTCTTTATAGAAAAAAAAAATATCAATTAGCATTGAAATGCTTTTCGTTGTATATAGTTTTTTTTTAGATAAGCAGATGAAACTGATTAAGAATAAATTATACAAGGCACAACACATAATATCCAATGGTGTTTAGAAAATGTATTATACATGTGGACCTATATAAAATATTTATATGATAATCGAAAAGGTAAATTGAATGCTAGGATAATAATATATAATGTAACAAAACCATCACGTATAATTAACCCCATCAAAAAGAAATATCAATAATAAAAGCTCCGTATATACAAACCAGGGTTGGGTGGTCTAGAAATTTTGGTTTTTATTACTAAGTAGATAAAAATTCCAATAAGCACTTTTGTACACACATATTCGAAAACAATACTGAAATATCTATGTGTAGACTCGTATCGGTCTTAATGGTTCGATAGATAAGTGATTTAGAATAATATTGCATATAACTATCATCGTATACCACTACTGGTATAGATTAGGTGTTTAGATATGAAACTGTATCCGTACGTAGCAGAATGTTATTATTTACGACACTCCCATATCCTGAATATATCTAAAAATGTATATGATGGATCGAAAGGTAAATCACTTGATAGTTTTTTTTTAAAAACGTCACCCATCATCGTACATTTGATGTTTACAACAACTCCTATAACCTACATAATTTAGTGAACACATAAAATGCTCGTCTGTTATGTAATTATTTAGAACATGATGACTAATTAAGATAAACTCGTATACGATATTTTGTTGTCGTTTTTTAATTATTTAAAAATAATATATAGTTAAAACAAAAAACTGCTGTACATAACATATTTAATTACAAACTATGTAAAATCGTCAATATATGTTGTGATAGACTCATATACGTTTAATCACCATCATTTGGCTGTAACGGCAAATTTTAATGTAACATCCAATATGTGGAATAGTTGTTGTGAGTATATTTTCGTAATTATTTATGGTGTAAATATGTTGTTTTGCGGATTATTGTGCGAGGAATCCAATATAATAAAATGACATAGGCTTACTCTGCTGACTTGATAGTGTGTTACGGACGGCTCAGCAGCCGACCAGCGGATTTCAACTAATCATGTAGCGGCCTCAGGCATGGTGAGTTTGCCGGCTAATACTCAGGGTATTGGCTCGTGGGGGATTTGGGGAAATTTGAGGAACTGAATAAAATAATGATAACCGGGTGTGTCCATCCGGTGACGACCGGATTTCCCCGAGTGATAAGTACCCAGTCTGTTGAAGAGACCCCCCCCTCCCGGAGTGACCCATCGACCCCGAAAGTCCGATGCTCAGCTGTAACGTAGCAGCATTAGAGGGTAGGTACGTCTCCCCAACAGACCAAGTCTCTCTTCACCCTTAGAGACCTCAAACGAATCTCCCACAATTCACACTTCGACAGCATGGAACCGCTGAAGTGCGACGAGGAGACAGCTGGATTTTATGGTCGCCCCCGAATAGACGTCGCATCTGCTGGGCTCGCCACTCCGACCCTGTGGATGTCATGCCAGGAGGATGAATAGGAATGATAAGCCCAGCCTGTAAATATGGCACCGGCCCAGAATGAGAATCCCCCCCATCATACCGAACCGAAAATCTTTAGTAATTCATTTCCTTAGAACCCATTGGACCTAAAGAAGAACAAAAGAAAAGGGACAAAAATAAATAACTCTTAATGCCGGGAATTGCCGGTCGGTTTTTGTATTTAAAATAAAACAGAGGAAAAAACAAATTCATTGGGGCCGAAGAAAAAGAAAGAGAAGAAGAAAAGAGGGCAAAGAAAAATATCTGAACGGCCCAAAAAAAAACTACAAGTGAGAAACCAAAACGAATAAGATGAGCGAGACCATTGTCCCCGGTCGCGCTCACGAACACCGTTACCTTGGGGCTCGATTACAATATAAACGAAAAAAAAAATTAAGTGTGCTTTTAGACCACACTACTGAAGTAAAACTTCTAATATATATTTAATATTTATAATATAATATAGAAA
Organism: Nephrotoma flavescens; assembly: GCA_932526605.1. Taxonomy (NCBI): domain Eukaryota; kingdom Metazoa; phylum Arthropoda; class Insecta; order Diptera; family Tipulidae; genus Nephrotoma; species Nephrotoma flavescens. Next base: position 68,790,373 of record OW052220.1, on the reverse strand, counting down.
AATTATAATATTGAAAAAAAAAAAAAAATGGTCACCCTGTGCGTTCTCGAGTGTCACCTAGCCGTTTATGTCTGATGCCACAAGAGGAACCTTGTAACTTGGTAACATTTTCAAGGCCAACTAGTCGTAATAGATAATGTTTATGTAAATGTTTATGTTTATGTAATAGATAATGTTTAGGTGTATGTGTAACAAAATGGACAAAAAAATCATTTTTGAAATCTTCGCATAGTAAAAATGGCCTTGAAATATTTTTTATTTCATTTATGTTTGTGTAATGTAGTTTCATCGAAAATTTGTTTAAGTCGCATTAAATCCTGTATCATAGGCAAACGGGGAAAGAAACGAAGAAAGAATCGGTTTCTGTGATACCTCGTGTGGAATGGAGCAATAATATAGAAAAAATACATATATAAAGTATATCACACGGACGATTTTTTTTGGTCATCCTGTGCGTTCTGGAGTGAGTAAGTGAGTGAGTGATATAGATGTTATAATATAGAAAGAAAAAGAAATTTGGCCACCCTATGCGTTCTCGAGTGAGTCAGTCAGTGACATAGAAGTCTATATTATAACTTTTAAATTTTCCAGTTTTTCAATTTTCCAATTTTCAAATTTTCCAATTTTCCGATTTACCAACTTTCCAAATTTCCTATTTTCATATTTTTTTATTTTAAAATTTTCCAATTTTTCAATTTTCCAATTTTTCAATTTTCCAATTTACCAGTTTTCCAATTTACCAATTTTCCATATTTCCAATTTTCATATTTTCCTATTTTCCAATTTTCCATTTACCTATTTTCTAATTTTCCAATTTTATAATTTTCCAATTTACAAATTTTCCAATTTTGCAAATTTCTAAATTTCCAATTTTCCAATTTTTTCAATTTTCTAATTTTCCATTTACCAATTTTCCAATTTTCCTATTTTCTTATTTTCCAATTTTTTTAACCAATTATTAAAATAAAATGGTATCAACTAATGTTCCCACCTAGGGATTTATGAATTGTCATGGCACATCCTGATACTAAAGGAAAATAATTTCGTTTTGCGTTTGTTTCGTTCGCCTCGTTCGATTACATTTTTCGTAACGCATTTGCCAGCTTAGTCCCCAAGTCAAGCGTGCCTAAAGAAGTTTTACTTCAAAAATTGGTCACGCTATGCGTTCTCGAGTGTCACCTAGCCGTTTATGTCTGATGCCACAAGAGGTAACCTTGTAACTTGGTAACTTTTTCAAGGCCAACTAGTCGTAATAGATAATGTTTATGTATGTGTAGCAAAATGGACAAAAAAAAATCATTTTTGAAATCTCTTCGCATAGTAAAAATGGCATTGAAATATTTTGTATTTCATTTATGTTTGTGTAGTGTGGTTTCATCGAAAATTTGTTTAAGTCGCATTAAATCCTGTATCATAGACAAACGGGAAAAGAAACAAAGAAAAAATCGGTTTCTCTGCTACCTCGTGTGGAATGGAGCTATAATATAGAAAAAAATACATATATAAAATATATCACACGGACGAATTTTTGTTGGTCTCCCTGTGCGTTCTGGAGTGAGTCAGTCAGTGACATAGATGTCTATATTATGACTTTCCAATTTTCCAGTTTTTCAATTTTCAAAATTTCCAATTTTCCAACTTTCCAAATTTCCTATTTTCATATTTTTTTATTTTCCTATTTTTCAATTTTCCAATTTTTCAATTTTCCAATTTACCAGTTTTCCAATTTATCAATTTTCCAATTTTCCAAATTTCCAATTTCCATATTTTCCAATTTTTTTAACCAATTATTAAAATAAAATGGTATCAACTAATGTTCCACCTAGGGATTTATGAATTGTCATGTCACATCCTGATACTAAAGGAAAATGATTTCGTTTTTCGTTTATTGTGTCGTTCGCCTCGTTCGATTACACTTTTCGTAACGCATTTGCCAGCTTAGTCCCCAAGTCAAGCGTGCCTAAAGAAGTTTTACTTCAAAAAATTTGTTAATTTACGAAAAAACAATAAAAAAATTTAAATTAAAACCAAAAAAATCAAACCTTGTAACGGTCACCCGGTTGAGTTGCGTCCCTGTCGAGTTGCGGCCTTATGGGGAGCCGTTATGCCACAGGCGCCACGGCGGGACCGTTGGGCGTCTTCTCGCCGTGATATGTATAACCACGCTGCTGCTGTGCCCGCCCGACACAAGTGCTTAAAATGGTGTTAAGTTTATTGCCCCGTTAGGCCACCTAAAATCAATTCACGAATAACCTCAGTTGGCCACCCGTTACCGTAAGTAATTAAGCGGCACCCGTAAATAATGTGGCACCCGTTGATAATACAGTAGCCGTTTATAGAAAATAGAAAATTCAAAATGTCCACTCACAAATTAAATAATTTTTTATTATCCATATATTGTTCATAAACTTGTTATTTTTACATCAACAAAATTTTTTTTTAGTTGTATATTTTAATTTCATCAAAAAAATAAATGCCACAGTCCAATAGAAAAAAAAACTGATCGGTTGACAAAAAAAACTCGACTCAAAAATTCTTAAAAACCCATCCTCCACGAGACTCTTTTATATAAAATCCCAATCAAGACTCAAAAAAACAAAACACTCGCACCCAAAAAGATATTGCGATGCCAAAAAAATATTCTTTCTTATGTGCCTCTCGTTCTTGCAAATATAGTTAATCAGCGGCGCAAAACAAAGATCGAGCATGACGCGCCAAGACACAAAACAAGGAATACAGAAAAAAATTCCAATCTATCTCGTACCCGCTCGTACACACGCACATATGGGCACACATTGGTCTCACTCCATCATTTATTCGTCAAACCACTAAATTAAAGGGATGTACAAAAAAAAAAAGAAAATATAAAGATGTATCACAACAATGTCACGACAGCACAAGTGATTTTAGACATTAATCAACAAGTGATTTTAGACATACAATAATCAACCGATTACAATGAAATTAACATTTGAAATAAAGTGTGAGAATCATTTACCATGTTTCCATGAATCAGGTTGGAGTTAGGTTGAGTTGAAATTGGGTTTTCGTTAATTCCAAAATGGCGTTGATCATTTCCATGGAGTAGATTTAGGTTGAGTTGAAATTTTGATAACCGCTTGATAAAGTTAATTTAATTTCTGCCTAATTGTGCCCTGAAAATTATATTATTTTAAAATACTTTTTTGTTTTAAATATACATATTTGTGGTTCAATTTTTTTTTATATAAATTTCCTTGACATTCAAAATGAACATTTTTCATTGCCGCCATTTTGAATTTCAACTCTACGCAATCCCATTAGTTTCGTCAAGGTCAAAATAATTGATCGAAAACTCAACTCTACTCTGTTTCCATGGACGCTAACTCCAACTCAAGCTACTTTCAACTCTGCATGGAAACAAGATAATTGTTATGACCGTGAAGTCGTAACAACTGTAGTTATGCAAATTTGAAAAACACTAACTCTGTCCATTACACAGCAAATTATCTGGTCGGAAACAAAAGGGAAATCCCAGCATCAGGGATCAATGAATAATTTGTCAATTTTTTCAGGTACGCCTGTAGTAATAACTGACATTAAAATGCAAACGATACAAGCAGTAATAACCCTTGTAGAAGTTACTAAAATAACTAGACATTAAGCTGACAAAGTAACCAAATCACTGACATAAAATTTAAAATCTGTACTTTTAAAAACTTCATCAAAGAAGTGTTTTAGACGTTTTCGTGAAACATTCTCTTTCATCCTCTATACGACATAAAGGTGTTCTGGTGCAAGAGTTCTAATGTTACAAAATACCGAAGCCTTACATGATTATCCGAAATACTTGCAAAAAACATCTTCGTTAATAAAAAAAATGTCATACGTGACATTAATCGGACTACCATAATAGATGAGGCAAAATGATAATTCACGGATACCTGGAACGATTGTCAACTCTATATCAGTTATCCTCAAAAATCTTTAATAATACACCACTGGGTCCTTGGTGGCCTGATGATCCTAGTGTGGTATTAACGAACATACGACTGATTAATCCGAATAAGTGGGTCAAACTCGCCATCAAACTCGTATTGTCATACACAGAAAATATTTGGAACTGATTCCATAAACTCACTACAGTTCATGTTGAATTAAGTTCTCTTTATACGATCATGTCTGGTCATACGATCGTGTCTGGTCCATCGTTTCCTAGTATCCTTTGTCCATGCTCAATATAAACTATACCAACTTTGATGAGATAGCACACTAAATCTGATTTTGACGGTGTGTAAGACGAAGTTATTCAAATCTAGAGCTTGTTTTTCTGACTCATTGAAACTCATGAAGTTTGCAGTGTTCCCTAATTTCCGGTGAACTTTTCGGGATTGTCAATTTTCAGGCCGAAATTCTAATTAAATCGTGAGTTTTCAGACCCTAGCACTTTTTTAGATTATGAGTCGTACCTTATTTGTAGTACAGTTTCTAGAATTAATTACCCCGTAGCGGATTAGTATCCCCATGTATATCCTTGAACTTTATGATATCCTATACATTTCACTCGAGTGGAAAGTAGTTAACCTACAGTAAATCATTGCGAAACTTAACAGTATCTTAAATTTCAACTTGTAGGAATGTCACTGGTGTTTTTTCTTTGACATGCTGTATAAGATAGCAGAAGAAATGTGTTTTGCTATTCACCGCTAGAGGCACCACGATCACAAAAATGAATTTTTTTCTGCTGATATTTTTTGAAAGCAGCAGAAAATTTTTGAATTTTTGATGCAAGTTAATTTTCTAACGACTCTCAAAATATACTGAAATTACCTAATGATCATTATGCAAATACAGAGCACATCAAAAAAATCGCCAGTGAAATGTTTTCAGTTCAGAATATGATCTCAGCTACCGTAAAAACATACACCCAGGGAGGCATATCATTAGAGGCGAAGACAGATCTTGTATTCATCACACGAGCAAATACTGGCTGTCGATTAAAAGGAATGAACTCTCAATGGCACATTGAGGAAGTAGTCGAGAAGTACGTCGTACCTTTTGCCGGGTTTATTGGTGAAAATTTTCTGTTTATGCAGGATAATACGAGACCACATACGGCTGGTGTAGTATATACCAGTACCTTCAAGAGGTGGATGTGCCTGTTATGGAGTGGCCAGCTTGAAGTCCGTACCCCAATCCCATCGAACATTTATGAGACGAGTTGAAAAGAAGGGTTCGGGCCAGAGATGTTGCTCCACCGAGTCTCAAGGAGCTGCAAAAGGCGATCGTAGAGGAATGGGAGGCGATACCTCAAGAATATGTGAAAACTTTGGTCAAACAATGCAGCATCGAATGGAAGCTGTTATTCGGGGCAGGGGAGGGAATACTTTTTATTAATAAAACTGTTTTTTTTTGTTTATTTCCATGTTTTAATTCGATTTTTACTCCTAATTTTCATGCTGACAAATTCACAAAAACGTGTACCTCAGATGTTTACCCCCAAAAATCAGTTAGATGGCACGTATAAATACACAAAGGTACCACTGGATAGGTATTGAAATAGACTTTGAATCTGTATTAAAAAAAATTAAACAAATATTGGATTTTTTGTTGATATTTTTAATTTTTGTGGAAAATTGAGCAATGTGCGATTTTTTTGCACCCAAGGTATATGTATGTTAAATATTTTTTTCACGTTCTATCTGAACAATGATGTACCTATCAAGCACAATAATACGTATTGTAATAATACGTATTGAGGTTTTTGAGTATCAGAAATCAGTCGCGATGAAACTTAGGTTTCAGGAAAATTCGTTTAGGAAGTTCTCCAGTGGGACCCAGTTTCCATTTTTCTTATTTTTTCTTAGCTCAAACGACACATGAAAATTTTTGAGGGAGGTTTTTCGAGTATCGGGAATCGATGGCGATGGGTCTTCATTTCGGAAAAGTTCGTTTAGAAAGTCATCAGGTTAAATAAGTGAAGGGAAGAGGAGATCAAATACGAGGAATTCTGGCGATCGGTCCTGATTTCGGCGCCAAATCAATCCAGTGCACCACGGATTTCTTTCATTATTTTATTTTCGGCTCGCACGATTTTGGAGATGGATCCAGATTTCGGGGAAAATTCATTTAGGGGGTCATTCGATGGGGCCCAGTTGTAATATTTTTCGGCTTGAGCGTTGGTTGATAAAAATACGGTGATAGGTTTTTAAATGAGCGGAATGGATTACAATGAGTCTTAATTTCGTGAAAATCCGTTTATGAGGTCCCCGTTGGGTCCTGAATCTCATTTTTTGAAAATAAATTTAGCTCGAATAATTCCGATACAGATTGTTGAGAGGGGGTTTTCCAGTCCCAAAAATTGATTACCGTGGATCCTTATACAAGGAGGTTTTTGGTTGGGTTTGGAGGCTTATGTTAACATTTGGTTTGGATGAATGATTTTGATAAAATTTGACAAACAGGGTTTTAGATTGCAAGGAAATGGTTACAAGGAGTTCTGATTTCCAGAAAATTCATTTAGGGGTCCTCCGAAAAAGACGTCACGTTGCACCATGTTGCGTCATGTGGCAGCAGGTTGCATAATATTACGCATGTTGCGTATCATGTTGCGTGATGTTGTTTAGGAATGTTGTGTGATGTTCCACTATGGCGTCATATTGCACAATATTGTAGAATGTTGCGTACTGTTGCACTATGTTGCGTCAAGTTTCTTCTCGTTGCATTAATTAAGTGTCTGGCGTTGTTTTTCATCATATAGAGGAATGTTGCGCCATGTTGGGCTGGTTACGTTACATTAACATGTTGTACGTTTTCGTTAATCGCGTCTTTTGAAAACGTTCGTTGTTATGAGTTGCAATATTGAGCTTGCTCTCTTTTCACATATTCTTCCGCTTCATGTTAGTTTAATGTCGTCTGGTGGGCTCGCACAGTTTTTATTAAATTGCTGAGAAGATATTTTCGAGTACCATACACCAAAGGCGATTGATTTTGATCTCATTTAGAGGTTATTTCGAGACCAATTTTTTAAATTTTTTTCGACTCGAACGATTCTCATAACAATTGCGATGATAAGGGTTTTCTAATTTGAGATTGCCATGAATGGATTACGATGTGTCTAGATTTTCGGAAAATTTATTTAAGGTTTTTCGAGTCAAACAATTTATAAAAATGAATGAGGGGCTCTCGAGTGCTACGAATCGATTATCATGTTTTAAATTTGGAAACATTCGTTCAGGTGGTACTCATTTAAAAATTGGCTCAAATGATAAAAAACATGTAGATAAAGGATTTACGAGTGTCAGGAATCGACTGCAATGGTTCATGATACCGGAAATTTTGAATAGAGGTGCTCCGCTTTATCCGTTATGGCACGTCTTATTTTACAATAGCTGAGGATTGAGTGGCCGTTTTTACGCAATTTATTTCTTCAGCTTATCCCATTTAAAAAAACATATTAAGATAACCCCCTAACTGTTCCAGAAAACGTTCCCGGCCGAAGGAACAACCTTTTTTGAAGCCGATTCCCCATTGGCAGTCTACTGTTTTGACTGTATTTTTGAAAACTCTGATTTATTGCGCCTAAACTGCACCAACAGAGCGTTGGAAATGTTCTTTCGAACACGTTTTTGGTCCAAGGTGAGCAAACGCGGTATTGAACGCGAAGGACAGCTTTCTCATGCCTAGTTCTTGATTCATTGTGTGGCAAACTCGTTCTTTGGGCATATTCATAGCCTCTTCTATATCTGTAATTTTGATTCGACGGTTGAATAGGACCATATTGTGAGAATGAGTGATGTTATCGTCGGTAGTTCCAGTTTTTGGACGTCCTGAACGCTCATTATCACCCAAGCTAGTAAAGCCACGTTTAAAATGAGCTGCCAGAAATTTCACGAGCGGTAATCATGGTGCGGATTCTCTGTACCTATAGTATACAGCTCGTCTTTGATTGGCGTAGGCGTATTGCCTTTCAAAAATAAATATTTTTGATAGCAGATTTTCTACTATTTTCACATAAACACTCACATCGACTCACTCAAACGATTGTAAAACAACAACTGCGCTGATATAAAAAATTAAATTCGAAATAAGTTTAATAAATTTGAACTTTAATTTTTCTTTCCCTGCCAGCTGCTAAATTGGTTTTAGACTATATTTCGGGTCGTCTTCAGGCAGTGTTTTTTGACAATTATTTTTCTGAATTCCAACCTGTATCTTCTGGCGTTCCGCAAGCGCCAGTTCTTTTATTATTCTGACGATGTACTGAACTCTAATATTTCTCTTATTAATGATGGTTTGGTAAGAATTTATAGTTGTTTATTATCTAACCGGCTCACTCTCAATGCCAGTAAACTATTCTTAATATTTTATATAGAATCTGTCCTCTTTTCCTGGATTTTTTCTCGGTGATTCGTTAATTCTCAATAAAACCCCCTTAAAGTAAACAAAACAGTATTTGGAATGCTGAGTTGTTTGTATAAAGTTGTAGGGTTCACTGATAAATTTTTTAAAAAGCATGTGTACCTCTCACACCTTCTTCCGCATATGGTGATGTTGTTTTGTTTGAAATGCTTCAGGAGAATATGAATGTTCTCCAAAGATGTTTCAATTCTTGAACTCGTTTCATTTTTAGTATTGTATTAGACATAAGGCCCGCCTTTTCCTCTAAAACAATTGTTATGTCGATCAATAAATAAAAGATATTTCGGTGAACACCTTTAAATGCACGCGCAAATACATGCCCCCCCCCCCACTTGTTGACGAGTGCTGCCAGAGCCGACTAGATAAATAGAGCCTCCCTATTCGAGCTTTTTTTCACTAAACTTAAAATATGGGATATAATAAATGTTAGTTTCCTATAGCAACGTATGAAAAACGACTAATTTTCTTTTTCTTTTTAAGTATACTTAAACCATAAGCTTTTATAATATTTTTGTACGGGTAAATGCAGAAAAGTTCAAACTTTAATCAGTTCAAAAATAAATTCAAGAAAACCCTTTAAACTGTGTGAAAATTGACTTGGAAAATAAATAAATAATGAGCTTTTATTAATGTTGTTGTTGTATGGCGTCATCATTTCAAATCATAATATGGTCTCTTTCCATTCTCTTTCTATAAACACGATTGCCATGGAAACAAAAACACTGATTTTTGTACAGGATTTTTTTATTTTTATTATATAACGGCATTCAGTCAGTCACCACTACAATGTGGTTGTGAAAGCATGCGAGTGAGAATGTTTTTGAATCACAGATATGTATAAATACGTGATTAAAAAATTAAAAAAACATTGTTCTATAGATATTCATGTTCTTTTCATTTACAGTATGTAAATACTTGATTTTGTAACTTCGTTCGAACACCATAGCGGCCACCGAAAAGACATAATACATGTATGCAATTTAAAAATACATATTTTATTCTTAAGAAAAATTATAGAGTAAAGATTTTCTTATTGATTTACCAAAATAATTTTTTCTTTGCGTTGATTATTTGCGGTGATATTTTCAGCAGTGATAAATGATGAAAAACTCAGATAGTGGCCGTTTCGATAGCAGCTCTTCGATAAGTTATGGATTATGTACTACCAAACGTGTTGATTTGGTATCTCATTCAGTTGAGGAATTATAACTTGTTTAAAGTATAGCAACAATGTTTTCAAAAGTATACAAGCAATGAACGTTAAATGCTTGCGTATTTGTCCCACGTATGTGTGATAAGCCAAGACGTCTCTTAATGTTGTAAGCCATTCTTTCACCAAAAGTGCCAAACATTGATTTTCTTCGGTTCACGTGTGTTATGTACGCGTCGAATACAAAAGCTCGAAGCAATCGCTTCCCATTGGACACTCCGTTATTTTCGAATCACTGTAGATGGTTATTTATCATTCCTCCTCGAGCATCATTCATTGCAATGTATTTTTAAATGATTTCAATTGAGTTTTCTATTTATCTGTGTACTGCCATTCAACAAATTTCGTAACTACTCGGCGTTATATACGCCACGTTGCGTATCCGATTCCAACATTCAATTAGTGTGAACGAATATGTAAGCAATATACATGCATAAGCAATGAACCATATAGTGATAATGTGGTAATAATCAGTATTAACGTTTTTTGTACATTAAACTAATTCTGACCTCCAAAATATAACCGTGATCTGGTAAGCTAGTCGTCTTTGCCACCTAATTCCTGCCAGATTTAACAATTTGTACCAATAGTTTTGAACAACATTTTGGTGGTACAGTGGTACAGTACAGCTCGTATATTCTCATTGGGCATCGGATGACATCAAAGATTTATTCTTTGTCGAGCTGAATGAAGTCATCAATAACATACCGCACCACGACATTAAAATCATCGTGTTCGACTTTAATGCAAAAATCGGTAGGAGTGCAGAAAATACATCGCACATCGGTCCTAACAGCCTGCACCTAACTATAGTAATAACAACGGCCAACGCATCATCGACGTGGCGATAACGTACAACTTAGTTGTATCAAGTACGTTTTTCCCACATAAGAGAATTCACAAAGAAACGTGGAGACCACATGATGAAAGAACGGAAAAAAATCGATCACGTCATGGTGTCAAAGAGACACTCCACCAGCATATCTGACGTTAGATCTGCTAAAAATCTGCTAAATCGGAATGACGACGTGACCCCCATTACAGCAATAGCTCCTCCAGGTGATGAGGTCTTCGTCGAATATCCCACAGCAGAGGAAGTAGACGCAGCTATTAGTCGATTGAAAAACGGAAAGGCACCCGGTCTCGATGGAATCCCCGCAGAATTTATTAAACTTGGAGGCGCTACACTTGCAACAATTCTATACGATCTCGTCGTTTGTATTTGGGGCCAAGAAGAGTTTCCGGAGAATTGGAAGACCGCGCTCATATGTCCGTTGCATAAAAAAGGCGACCGTCTTAAATGTGAAAACTATCGTGGTATAGCTCAATTGAACACTGCTTACAAAGTGTTGGCTAATGTTGTGCTTGCCAGACTCATCCCTTTCGCCGAAAACATCATTGGCGACTATCAGTGTGGTTTTCGTTCCAATCGATCGACCACTGACCAGTGTTTCACAATGAGGATGATCTTGGAAAAATGTTGAGAGTACAACATAACCATACATCAAATATATATATAGACTTCCGTCAGGCATATGACAGTATAAACCGCGATAACTTTTAGGCCGCGCTCATATGCCTAGGAATTCCAGAGAAACTCGTTTCTCGGTGCAAACTAACAACGTCTGGGTCTGTATGTAGAATTGTAATCGAAGGAACCGTGTCAGACTCCTTTGAAATAACATCTGGTGTTCGACAGGGAGATGCACTCGCGCCTGTGCTGTTCAATTTGGCGCTTGAGTACGTAGTGAGGAAAAGCAACATCGAAACTTCGCGCTGCATATTTAATAAGTCAGGCCAAATTCTTGGAAATGCAGATGATATCGTGCTTCTTGGCCGAAGACATAGCGATATCAAAGACAGTTTCGTGCCGCTCGATCGCTGCGCACGAAGACTTGGTTTGAAGGAGAACAGTAGCAAAACCAAATTTGTATCAACACCCAGGAACATCTCCATGATAAATCTCGGAATTGGGGACCATAACTTTGATCGCGTTGAAAACTTCAAATAACTCGGGTCAGTTTTAACATCCTTGAATGACATGCAGGCAGATATAAAAGCCCGAATCACTGCCGCGCATCGAGTTTTCTACGCCCAATCAAAATTATTGCGATCTAAACATCTATCGCAGTCGTGCAAGCTCGCACTTTATAAAGCACTCATAAGACGTGTGCTGGCTTTCGGAAGCGAGAGCTGGACCTTGACCCCTAACGATTGTGGATTGTTATCAACTTTCGAAAGGAAGGTCATTCGTTCAATCTTTGGTCCAATTAAAGTTGCGAACAATGAATATCGGATTCGCATGAACCACGAGATAAAGCAAATTCTTGGAGGTTGCGATATTATCGGATTCATAAAATCCAATCGAGTTAGATGGCTCGGCCACGTTACAAGGTCCCCACAACAACGTATATAAAGTATATAAAGTGTTCCATCAACAACCAGCCGGTGTGCGTCGCAGAGGAACACCCCGACTGCGCTGGCGTGACGACGTCGAAAAAGATCTACATGCACTAGGATGTCGAAACTGGAGGACGAGAGCAATGAACCGAGACGGATGGAGGACCATAGTGCGGGCGGCAAAATCCCCTCATGGGATGTGAAGCTAGAGATAGAGATACAAATCCAAAATTATGAAAGCAAATTGTTACAACAGACACCAAAACCGGGAGCAAAATTCAATGCGTTTTGTAATCTGGGAGATATTGATACATGCATGATCATATTGAAACAAAAGAACAAAACTACTCAGAACCGAAAATCGAACATACATACTTTTTCAACAACCGTTCTACATAGACAAAAGTATAATATGTAACAAATATTTTTTTAATACTTTAATTGTTTCTAGTAGGATACGGAAGCCTAATTGAAAATTTAAGGATGGTTTCATAAAATTTAATAAACCACTTAAACGTTATAAAAACGTTAATCAATCCATAAAGAATAAGATTACGATTCAAATATTTACGATTTTTATTCATTTCTGAAATCGGGACAAAAACGACGTGCATCCATAATGAATTACATACGGCTACTATTTTATATTAAAGTAAACAAATAGCAAATAGGTAACTATTTTATTTTCGGATTTTTATTTCGGATATTATACGGTTAACTTTATCTTCACCATTGAACTACGATGTTTGCACTCTTCATTGTTTTTGATTTCATAGTTCATATTGTCGTTTCTATTTGATTTCCCTTTTTTAAAACACATTGTTGTCTTTCTTATTTGCTTATAAATTTTAATTTACTATTTCTCTCTAACAATTAGTTTTAAATGACGATATTATGACGTCATCAATTTCAAATATTTTTAATTGTTGTTGTTGTACAGCGAAAATCCCTTATATTTTCTTTATTAATTTGAAGAAAACGAGAAGCCTACTGATTGCATCAATCGAATGAGTGGAAGTCTATTATATATGTCATCGATTTATGTGAAAAGAAATCAATTTTACTTTAATTTTAATTCATGTTTTACTTATCAAACGTAATGCTATCTCCCATACAAAACCTATGAAAAGTTAGTTTTTTTATTATGTTTTATATCCCATATTTGAAAGTGCTATTTAATAGGCAGGCTTGATTTATTAAGATTGCTTTGGTGCTGCCATCTTCTTGTTGAGGTTGGAAACTTTTGAAACCCTCGTATAAGCATTTCTATAATTTGTTTTCATTTTAGTAGTTCGTGGAACATTAAATTAATAAATTTTTATTTTGTTTAGGAACCCGAAAAGTATTAATTTAGAATTAAATTTCAGGAAATTTTCACATGCATGTCAAATTACACCTTTATTCTTCCTCTTGTAGATAAGAATTGTGTAGTCTTTCGGGTTGTAGGAATAGGACCGGCGTTATCCGGAACACTTTACCAGTACTTAGTCCTTTAATACAATCAAAACTGTCACCTAGTATAGGCAGAATGTGAAAAATGTTGCACTAAACTTTATCTTGACTTAGTCCTTCACTTTATTTAGTAAGCACAATTTTATAAATTTACTAGCTGAGTTACCCGGCGTTGCACGGGAAGTATATATTTCAAATGTCTTGATTGTTATGCAAAAATTCTCTCTTTACATCGCTGTAGTTGCAATCACATATGAAAAGAAAATTATAAGTAGCTGTATTCAGTAACGGGTGCCTCCGTTAATGCATCCAGGCGAACTTTTGTAATGATATTATTGGACATCCTATTTGTGAGGATAATTAATTAGTTTTGGTTCGGTATTTGTTACCAATTGCCAAATAATTATACTCCATTTTTACAAACCTTCAACCAGATCAAAGTGAAAAATAAATATAAAGATATTTTAGTTAATAATTTTTATTATAAAGCCTTTTGATAAACAATATTTTTGGTTTTTCCATTCGGTGTGTATATAAATAAATTTTTTGGCATTCTCACTCTGGAGCAAGCAACATACAGTTGGCCATGTTAAAAGCATGAATTTCCCAAAATAACACCAGCTATTTTCAATGATTGCCCCTGGGCTTTGTTGATTGTCATTGCAGAAGCAAGGCGTAATGGGAATTGAATTCGCTTGAATTCAAACGGAAAATCGGTGGGAATCTTAGGAATGCGCGGAATTGGCACATCCTCTCCTTTACTTTAACCGGTAATAATCGTTGCTTCAATCACATTCGGCATCAATTTCTTCACACAAAGCCGTGTCCCGTTGCACAATTTCTTTGGAACTAAATTCGGGAGCAATATTATTGGTGAACTCTCTTTTAAAAATAGTATGTGTGGTTGAATACCAGGTGGCTCCAAAGAATTAAGAAACTATTGGATAATTGACGGATTGATTCACATCAGTAACCGTGTCGGTAGATTTGTATTTCATTAGTGGCCCGGGTAGTTCCGATTGAATTTCATTATTTAATTTATTAACGCCGTCATTTTTGGGACCTAAAGATTGTCTTAAATTTAAATTAATAAAATTAATTTGAATAATTAAATCAATTATAGTAGAGGTATGATTTGTGTATAACAATCGCACGCTAGATTTCCTTTTTGGTGTCTAAATTTTTTCGACTAAGGCGCTATTTCGGAACATTTAAATAATTGTATCTACACATACATGTAAAAATGAATTCTTGATCCAGGGGAGACTTCCGGATTGGAGCATGTCACTAATTTCATATAAACCCTTTCCTAAAGTCATTCCCTTCAAAAAATCGTAAAAAAATTGAAATTTGAGAAAAAATTTGTACCACAGCCCCTTGACCCCGGGGTCCAGCCCCTTCAAAAGTATCGTGGTCTTGGTCCTGAACATGCAACATATACATGGTAAAAATTTCATGACGATCGGTAAAGCGGATAAGCCGTTGTTTCAGAACAATCAAATAATTGTATCTTTACACGTATAAATGAATTTTTGATCCAGGGGCGCACCCCCCGAATTCGACCATGTCTCTTATTTCATATAACCCCTTTCCAAAACTCATTCTCGTAAAAAAATTTAATTTTTTGAAAAAATTTGTACCATGGCTCCTAGACCCCGGGGTCCAGCTCCTTTCACAATATCGTAAGATTGGTCCTGAACATGCAACATTTGCATGGTAAACATTTCATGGCGATTGGTTGAGCGACTGAGAAGTCATTTAGGAATAATCAAATATTTGTATCTATACATGTAAAAATTAATTTTTGATCCAGTGCTGGGCCCCTCGGATTCGAACATGTCAGTAATTTCATATAACCAGCCCCATAAACTCATTTTCGTGGAAAATTTTAAAGAAAATTAAAATTTTTGAAAAAATTTGTACCACAGCGCCTAGACCTCGGGGTCCAGCCCCTTCCAAAATATCATAAGGTTGGTTCTGGATATGCAAAATTTTCATGGTAAAAATTTCATGTCGATCGGTTGAGCGACTGAGAAGTCATTTTGGAATAATCAAATATTTGTATCTATAAATGTAAAAATTAATTTTTGATCCAGGGCTGGGCCCCTCAGATTCGAACATGTCAGTAATTTCATATAACCAGCCCCATAAACTCATTTTCGTGGAAAAATTTAAAGAAAATTAAAATATTATAAAAAATTTGTACCGCAGCCCCTAGATCCCGGGGTCCAGCCTCTTCCAAAATATCATAAGGTTGGTTCTGGATATGCAACATTTCCATGGTAAACATTTCATGTCGATCGGTTGAGCGACTGAGAAGTCATTTTTGAATAATCAAATATTTGTATCTATACATGTAAAAATTAATTTTTGATCCAGGGCTGGGCCCCTCGGATTCGAACATGTCAGTAATTTCATATAACCAGCCCCATAAACTCATTTTCGTGGAAAAATTTAAAGAAAATTAAAAATTTTGAAAAAATTTGTACCACAGCCCCTAAACCCCGGGGTCCAGCCCCTTCCAAAATATCATAAGGTTGGTTCTGGATATGCAACATTTCCATGGTAAACATTTCATGGCGATCGGTGGAGCGACTGAGAAATCATTTTGGAATAATCAAATATGTATTTGTATCTATACATGTAAAAATTAATTTTTGATGCAGGGCTGGGCCCCTCGGATTCGAACATGTCAGTAATTTCATATAACCAGCCCCGTAAACTCATTTTCGTGGAAAAATTTAAAGAAAATTAAAAATTTTGAAAAAATTTGTACCACAGCCCCTAAACCCCGGGGTCCAGCCCCTTCCAAAATATCATAAGGTTGGTCCTAGATATGCAACTTGAACATGGTAAAAATGAGACGCCCATTCGGAACAAACAAACAGGAATTCATTTTTATATAGATTTGTCGCGATATTTTCGGATTAACCTGTAGCGGTCTAGTGGGTATAACGCCGAATCAATCAAAATGGAAATTCCGAACACAACAGTATGAACAAATTCGGTTTTGAGTTTGCATATAAGATAAGTTATTAGTTGTTTATACATTTTCAGTTCTGTGAATATAAAAGTAATTTCTAACAATTGGCGAATAGTGCCTAAAGTGATTTTTGCGCTGTATGCGGAAATTATTGTTAGTGTAAAACTACAATAAAAAAATATCACCAGCTCCTGCAAAAAAATCATATTACGGAAAATTTTAAAAGTCAAAATTAAAAACCAAAAATTGGCTGGAATACTAGCCAGTGGCACTATTCTTGCAATTCCTCGGGAATAGGCAATTGGGGAAAGAATTTATATGTAAGTTCTGTTCGAATATTTTTTTCCGGCCTACTGAGGAGAAAAGTTTGATGTAAATATTTATAAATTGGGAATAATTTTTTCATTTCTAAATTGGCAGGGAAATTTATTCTCAATTTAATTTTGTTTTCAAAAAAATTAACACTAGCCTAGTATGCCAGAAAAAAAATGTTTTGATATAAATTACATGTAAATTCTTTCCCCAGTTCCCTATTCCCGGGGAAGTCAATTAAATGAAAATACTGTCAATTTAGTGAATGCTAACTTCGTTACTGCTACTAAATCTAATTTTGTAATAGCGCAACCATGGGTCTATTTCTAAATTAATAATTTGACTCGTTTTATAATTAAAACGATTTATAAATAAAAACAGCAGATTAGCAATTTATTAATTTCTATACTAAATTCGATTTGAGTACATACAGTTTTTACTAATGAAAGCCGATACCACATTTGATAGCAAATAAATGCGACCTCGTGATATTCTAAAATAATTATGTAATCTATATATTACCAACATTATTGTTCGCTCCTATTTTCGACTGACATTTCGTTTTAATTAAAGTGCTAATTTGATATGCCCCAAATAGCATTAGCGACAATGACGGATAATTCTGAATTATTGGCAAATCCGCTTGAAACATAATACTCCCAATAACATAAACAGATTCATACATGAACTCGGTATTATATAATCTACACGATGTGTCAAATGTGCGACATCAACACTACGCTCTGTATGTACATAATCATATACCAAACTAAAACATTAACTAATGTTATGTCAATGTCAACATAATAACCGTATACGAGCGTAGATATGAGATACGAGCATGTATATGTTGTATATAGGTATATAAAAATGTGTTAATATTTTATAAGGAGCTAAATGCTTAATTTTTATTACACAAAAAATATGAGAAAATTTCACTAAGAATTTAATTAGGAAATTTCATTTCATCTTATTAAACATTAATTTATTCAACAAAATTTCTAATTATGTATAAATAAAAAATTATGCAAATTTGTTTTATCACATAATAATATTTATAATAAAATGATTGTATTTAAAAATTTCATATTTAAATATTCATGATAATTTCCCAATTTTTGACATTTTTTTTGCTACTACGATTCAGAATATAACACGACATTCAAGATACGTGTTTCTAATCTAACCGGGATAATCGTTATTCGTGTTATTATTAAATAACGACCATTTTCAGAATTCCATTTGTATAGAAATCAATTTTTTTTTGTTAGGTTATATGTTTTTAACAGGATTATGCAAAGTACTTTTTATACAAATTTAGTCTAAATTCCATAAAATCTTCGTTACGCAACCCTACTTTATTACGCTTCGCGCACTAAGTGTACGTTTCGATACAAAATTTCGTTCTTATTTTTACAAAGGGAAATTTTTTTGTGCAGTGGTATTAGTAAATCATTCAGCTGTGTATTTGTACTTTTGACATTAATAAAAATCAACAAAAACGTCAGTGGTTTATTTTGTGTGTCAAAATTGTTTGGTTTTTAAAAGTGTTTTTGTACATCAAAAGTGTTTAATAAATAGTTCACTAAAGCAATTAAAAGAAATGGATGATAAGTATACAGAAGACGAAGATGTCTGTATTGCTGCTCTTGCAATCGTCATAAGTAGCATGGCCACAAGAAAACTTCATAAGAAGAAAAGGAGAAGCCTAAAATGGTGGGTTCAGCCGATATTCACACAAGAATCCAGAGCAAACTTTGGTGATCATAATTTGCTAGCCGAGTGATCACGAATCTTTTTTTAATTATACACGTATGCCACCAGCTTCCTTCGACAAGCTCCTCAAACTAGTTGGTCCATTGATTTCCAAAAAGGATACAAATTTTCGGACATCCATAAATCCGAGTACGAGATTAGCGCTTACACTAAGGTTCAAATTATAGTCATTTCTGTTTCTTTGTAATACGCTAATCTATATATCTATTTAAATGCTTTTAGATATTTGGCCAGTTGTAGCAGCCAAAAATCAATTTCATTTGTATTTCGAGTGGGCAAAAGCACAACATGCAACTTAATCAGTGAAACACTAACAGCGATCCACCTCATTCTTGTTCTGAATATTATAATTATATTTTTTCAATTATATTGTTGGCGGTTTGTGACTATCGCTACCGATTCGTATTCATGGATGTCGGATCACAAGGTAGTCAAAGCGACGGAGGAGTCTTTAAAGATTCTGAAATTGGCAGAAGATTAGAAAACAAGACATTGAACGTGCCTCACGATGGCGAAATTTTTGTTGGCAGCCCGATTTTGCCATACTATTTATTGGGGGATGAAGCATTCGGATTAAAAACATATTTGCTAACCCCATTTTCAGGAAAATCGTCTGGAAACCTGAGCTATGAGAAAAGTATCTTCAATTACAGATAATCGAGAGCTCGAAATTTCAATTACTTACTACGGAGGATATTGCGAACTAGCATAGAAACATCCACAAAAACTGTGGACAAAATTGTGAAAACAACAGTGTGCTTACACAATTTTTGTATGGCGGAGGAAGAAAATGTACTACACCATCAAAAAAAAATATTGCCCAAGCTGTCTAGTCGACCAAGATAATCTGGAAAGTGAAGAATTTCGGCCTGGTGATTGGAGGAGAGCTGGAGAATTGCCTTCAATATCAAAACAAGGTAGTTACCATGCGTCTTTTGCTGCAACAAATGTTCGCAATGAGCTCACCGAGCATTTTATGACCGATGGGTCAGTACCATGGCAATGGGGTTTTGTCTGAACCTATTTTTACATTAATAATAAATAGAGGAGGTTTTTACATTAATAATAAATAAAAAATCACAGAAATTAGTTTTACTTCGTTTTATTTTTTACAACTTCATTCATGTATGTCATGATCTACAGTTGTGATTCATATTTTTGCTGTTCATTCAGCCCTCTTAAAAATATGGCAACTTGTTCACCAAAATGATGTTCCATAACTTGACCACGCCTACAGGTCTATTGCCCACTTTATCCACAAGTTTGTTTAATGGGGCCAAAAAATCAGGTGATGAGGATGTGGAAGTCGAACTGGTGGTTCTAACCCTTTTAATTGGCGGCAACTCCATGCTGTTTTCTTCAGATATTGAAGCTTCAGGACTGTCTCCGAGTTGCGATGGTATGGCTGTGACGTCCATTTTTACTCCATCAAAGTTGCTTTTATGGCTGTAAAACAAAAAAATTGTTTTAATTAGGTGTTAAAAGTTCACTTACATATTGCATACGCCCGTTTAATAAGAACTGCATCCAAATGCCGTAGTTTAGTAAGATGTCTCGGTTCTGGGATATTTTTATACTCAGATCCGCTCGTTTGTACTTTTTGAGTTGTACTTTTATATCTGGTATAGTTATTTCGCAGATTTTTATACATATCCTTTACCATATCCATTTTTACATCGATTCCTTCAAATTTTGTCTTTCGCACACTTCCTGCCATAAATGATTAAGAATCGCAGGCGTGCGACTTTTGGGGACGCTCGAATACGGCATCTAAAAGCAAGCTTTCGAATTCGTATTTGTTGCTTTTAAGGACATTTGCAATATTTCTTTGTTTTCAGGTGTTTATTTTTTTTGGAGTTGGCGCATCTATAATATTTTCTGAATTTTGTGTTTCTTCATCTTCAACCTCAAGATATTCAATCTCGTAGTCAGCCGGGTCATAATCAAACATACTAAAATGAACATATCATGAATAGAAGCGTACATATGCGATTATTATTATGCAGATTTTAATAATAAAGTTTTTTGAGGAAACTAGTACTTACATTTCAGTTTTATCAAATCACAATATTTTTAATTTAATTTTTATTTTTGTAGAAATATTAAATTCAATTTATTTTACTTTTATTTGTTCAAATTGTGGTTTTTTGTTATTTCCAAACGAGAACTGTCACAACAATGGTGAAAGGGTTGAACAAATCTAATTTGTTAGAGGAAATTTTATATTTTAAAACTAATGTAAAAAAAACATCTCGGCATTAGTACTTTTTGGTTGCTATTTTCTTTGTTTTTTTAATATGTGTGTATAAAAAAATTTGTGTTTGAACACAATTTTTTTGTATGTATAATGTCCGTGTGAGCTGCTTTGTTAAAATAGCAACGAATCCTTTGATCGAAACTTACACTAAGAGTTTATGTAAGTAAATCATTTTCGGTTGAATTACTTGACATTTTGGCCTAATTTCCCTAATATGTATTTGGAAAGACGAACTGTATTATATTAGGACTCCATTATTTTTCTCTAGAAGTGAACTACCACTTCTACTTTTGTATAACATAAACGTATGTTCCAAAAACACCTTACTGTTTATGGGCCTAATTTCCTAAATCTTTATAACTTTCAGTAGAAACTAAACTAAATTTTTGTCTATTCTTTCATCGCTTTATGAACAATTTAAAATAATATTCTGATTGCTCTGAAATAATAATTATCCACTGTCGAGTAGAAGAAATTTTTCTGACTATTGAGTACAGAATTTCTTTACAGGGTAGAAACTCAGCGTAAATTGTATCGTTTAAAAAATTAATAAAATATCTATAAAATCTCAAATAAAAATATAGCAGGCCTTTGATTTTACTGGGTGATCAAAAAACAAAACTAACTAAATAATTTTTCTTGATAGATATGATACTCAATTCCCTTAGACGTATCACTTCATGTGACGTAACTATGGATCTTCCTGGTTACTAGATTTTAAAAACAAAATTTACTAAATAATTTTGTGCAACGCTCTCAATGAAAATTTATTAAATTTTAATTTTTTTTTAGTTGGCTGCATTAGTTTGAATTTTTTTTTATTTACAGTATGTGCAACAAAAGCGTGTACGGCAAAAACCTAAGTAAAAATAAAACTACTATTTTTTTTGTTTTTATTATGAAAGTTTGTTGTATTTTCTAGGGCGCTATCAACTAAAACATAGTAAAGTCACCATTACTGTTAATAATTGCCTGGTTCCTTTTGTCCATACTATCAATCAAATTTTCTGCATACTGTGTTGATAAATTTTTCCATACCTTCCGGACCACTCGCGCTAGAGCGCTCAAATTTTTAATGTGGTACATTTTCAGCTTAGTCTTCATGAGTGCCCATAAATTTTGATCGGATTGGAACTAGGTGCCTGAGATGGCGTATTCAATGTTGTGATGCTCTTTTAAATTCCGAACAGAGTAGGCTATGATGTTTTGGATCGTTGTCTTCTTGCAAGATCCAATCAGAGTTCCCCTCTCCAAACCATTTAAGGACAGATGATAACAAACCTCGTGAATAAATTTTATTCATGAAAAATGCGTTTAGGTTTCGCGTGGAAACGATTAATTTACCAAAATCTTGCTTGATGAAGCATCCCCATACATGGAGTTGGGGCGGGTGTTCCACAGTTCGGACAATCCAATGAATGAAAAGAGAAAATAAATTAAACCGAAGGTTTAAATTAAATAAATTAAACCAAAATATAATTGGCCGTTCAATTTTAATTCAAAAATCCAAAAACAAAAAAAGTTGTCCAACAGAGAAAAATAAAATCATAAGTGAGCGAAGGGATAAAACAAAAATAAATCAATCTATCTAAAACTGGTTGAGGGGAAAAATAAAGCGAACCAAAATATGGTCGACGATGGGTGAAACCAACGTGCACGTCGGTCACGCGCACTCAACCGTTAGTTGGTGCTCGATTGCACTACAATATTTAAATAAAAATTGAAATTTAAATAAACGAGAAAAAATAAAAAACAAAATTGTACCTTTTTTTACCTTCAGCCAAGGTCCCACCGAAATGGCTTGCGAGGTCTCCTCGCTGTTAATCCTAAACAAAACAAATAACCACGCGGTTCGCCACTCGTAGCCGTAACCGGCGTTTTCCTGCTCTTGGTAAAAATCACGTTTGGCGTCCTCCCGTCTTTGGTAAAAATATGAATGGCCTCAACTGGTCACCCGTAAAAATAAATTGACGTACCGTTGATAAATTTGCGGCACCGGTAATAAACTTAATATATAAATGGCGTCACCCGTGGATTAGTTGCGGGGCTCGATAAAATGCGACACCCGTTGAAACGTGGTAGCTCGTTCGTAAATTGTTGTACCCGTTAGGCAACCTGTTGGAATTGCAGCGTTCATTCGCCGATAACGCACCGAAATCCGGTTCTTGTTGAATGCTTTTATCCCACCCGCACAATATTTCGTTTCCAACCTCACCCCATTTCTTTACACTTTGTTGTTATAGTAAGTGTTGGCCTTTAGCAAAATGCTTGGTACTCTCACAATTCACATACTCTATGAACTATTTAATATTTCCCGATCTTTGCCAGTATTTCTAAAACACCTTTTCCCTCAAACATAAATTTATTTACTAATTAATTAAAATTTTATATTATTTAATATTTTTACATATTTATCCAATTTGAAAATAAAATATTTTCGTGTAGCCTTAATGAAAATCCAAACTGAACTCGTAAAACTTTTCGCACCCAAAAACAATACAGCAGAATATTTTTTTGTGTTAGTGTTTTTTTGTTTTGCTTTACGTCCCTTAAGCTAGCAGAACCCATGCAGCAGAACATTACAAGATAGCGTGGATAATTATAGGCTAATTATGGGCTAATTAAATGCTCCATTAAAAATTTTTGGGCTCCATCCCTACCAACTAAAGCGTGGGTTCTGCTAGCTTTAGAAAAAGTTAGCAGAACCCATATCAAAAAATGATTTAAAAACAATTGAGAAAATAATGGTTAATTTTAGGCTAATTAAATGCCCTATTTAAATTTTTTTATTCGGGTTGATCTAGAAAATGCAAAAGGCTTTATCATTTCAAAGCTAGCAGAACCCAAATCGAAAATCGGACCAAAACCGAAATTAGAACTCAAAACAAGATCTATTGACAATCAAATAATTTTAAGGTCGGTATGGGCTAGTCAAATGCCCTATTAAAAAATTTTGGGCTCCATCCGTTTTTGACCTAACTTCAGGTCATTTAATCTAAAGCTAGCAGAACTCAAATCTAAAATCGGACCAAAACCGAAATTAGAACTCAAAACAAGATCTATTGACAATCAAATAATTTTAGGCTCGGTATGGGCTAATCAAATGTCCTATTAGCTTATAATGAGCCTACAATTATTTGTTTGTCATTAGGTCTTGTTTTGAGTTCTAATTTCGGTTTTGATCCTATTTCCGATTTGGGTTCTGCTAGCTTTAATCTAAAAATGACCTGAAGT
Source organism: Nephrotoma flavescens (assembly GCA_932526605.1). Lineage (NCBI taxonomy): Eukaryota > Metazoa > Arthropoda > Insecta > Diptera > Tipulidae > Nephrotoma > Nephrotoma flavescens. The sequence continues at coordinate 68,766,349 of OW052220.1, read as the reverse complement.
TTGGTCAAAAACGGATGGAGCCCAAAACTTTTTAATGGGGCATTTGATTACCTCATACCGAGCCTAAAATTATTCGATTGTCAATAGATCTTGTTTTGAGTTCGAATTTCGGTTTTGGTCCGATTTTCGATTTGGGCTCCGCTAGCTTTAGATTAAATGACCTGAAGCTAGGTCAAAAACGGATAGAGCCCAAAATTTTTTAATAGGGCATTTGATTATCAATTGCACACACCAAAAAAAAAACACAACAAAAAATAATACCCCACTACGTCTTTGTCGTTCGCACACGCACACCATGCACATTGGTCTCATTCTCAAAATCATTCGACGTTTACGCAACACAGCAGACGTGGGTAAAATGTGGACATAATTATAAAGGTCAATGAGCGATGGCACACGAGAAAAAAAATACCCGATTTTTCCTCGTTCCTTCCCCCGTTTACCTATGATACAAGTTTTAATTGCGACTAAACAAATTTTCAGTTCAACCACTCAAACATAAATAAAATAAAAAATACTTCAAGGACATTTTTGACTCATTTTAGTTAAAATTTTATTTAAGAGAGAGCAGAACAAAACATAGATTTATTATGTTTTGTTCTGCTCTCTCTTAAATAAAATTTCAGTTTGGTTTGAAAAAAATGCCAAAATACAAAAAACCCTCGTGTGGAATGGGAGAATTTACACTTCACAAAAAACTTTAAGTTTAATTAACACCATTAACATTTTAGATGCGGCGTGCGATTCAAATGGGGACTTATATTATATTTCTAACTACTCAAAAACTGCAAGGCCGAGTAAGATGTGCACAGCTCAACATTGTGAAACTGAAACTGATATCGATATTAAATCAACCCATAACAAATCAATCTTCTCATCATTTAAAACTAAGCCTAATTTCTTCTTCCTGAACCTCAGCCACTATGGGAGCCAATTTTTTTTTTATAAAAAATTGCATATAAGTAGAGATAATATGCCGATTCTGGCGCAAGCTCAATAATGTAAATGGCCGCCGTCGAAAGCTCTTTTTTTACATAGATACCAGCGCGATCTGGTGGTGAGTAGCGATAAGACTAATTGATAGAGCTTTTAAATTCTAACACAGACAATGATACGATAGCGAACGTCTCTCTTTTGACATAGATACCAGCGCGATCTGGTGGTGAGTAGCGATAAGACTAATTGATAGAGATTTTGAATTCTAACACAGACAATGATACGATTGCGAACGTCTCTCTTTTGACATAGATACCAGCGCGATCTGGTGGTGAGTAGCGATAATTAAAATAATTTCTGAAAATAATAATATTGTTACGAATTTGCCTTGTCAAATACTGTTCGTACCTTTGGATTGTGAATATCGTTATAGAATTTGACGGTTACAACAACAATTCACGTAATTCACACACTTCCGGAATATTCGCGTAAATATCGGAAATTATAATTTGCGACAATAATTTTCTCACTTTTATTTTACCAACACTAAAGCACAACAACAAATAATTTCCAGAATTATTTATAACGCCATTTACAATTTTTATTTACACCACTTATTATTTTCCCCCAATTCACTTTGTTTTTAATCTTTCGCGTACCGAATCTCCCAAGTGACGCACCAAGACTGACAGAATGTTGCACTCGTATACATCGATCGAATATTCCAGAATCGCCTAGATGTTCTGTTCCAGACCTTTATAATCTGCTACACAATAAATTGGTATAAAATTCTTTAGTAGTACTACCGCAGATGTCACCAATCTAGCATAAAAGATTTTTGCTAAGTTCGAAACCTTAATTCAGCAATTTTTGTAGAATAAACGTCTCGCCAACCCGAATAGACGAGATCATAACATTACCTCCTGAACGGAGCCTGTCCGTCCCGAAGAGGTTGAAACTACCGCCTCTGTAGATAAGATCGTAAACCAAATCAAATTCACATTCGTCCTCGTCTCCCGACGACATTTAATAATGTCGTTGCTCTCCATGTTCCACTGTATCTCAACCACATCCTTCAAGATAATCCATTCCATCATTGTTTGTATGTGACATTTTTGTACTACCTTCGTCACCACTATCTAACGCCATTTCTTCATCCATACTGTCATCCTTGTAAACAGCCGCCTCCTTACCATCGCCTTTTTTGACCCGCATTTCTTAAGCAATATTTTCCAAGTTTGTCTGTCCCTCTCGGCACCACTGTCACTGTTCCATATTTTTAGTCGATTGTGTATCTGTTCCAAAAACCATCTTTCATACTGCTCGTCCTCCTTATGGCTTTTGTTCGCTCCTACTTCCCTCCATTTCCTTCACTCACTTTGGGAGATGTGTTCCATACAGAGGTACTACTGGTGAACAATCTCCAATTTTCACTGGCTTTGAAGGGTATCTCTTCCAGATACATTTCAATGTTCTATCTAACGAACTCCGTTTCAACCCGGAGCTTATCAGGTCACAAATTTAATTTTGTTCCGCCCGGTTCCCATTCATTCTACGTAGTTGCTACCATTGATGCCTCATTGGCATCATCCGAGAGCATTGCTTTATCCGAGAGTTTGCCATCATTCTCTGTTACATATAAATCATTCCCGGTTGCATTGTTCATCATTTTCGAGCTTGCTCTCCTCATTATCTGCTCTCTCCTAGCCAACACCCGAGTTCCACCCGAAAGGCACCTACTCCATGATCCTCATCATCTGATTGCACCTTATAACCAACAGCTGTTTCCAATATCTGCTCACTATCGTATTCTAAATGCTCGAGTTCCCGCACCTCATCACCTAAATCATTATTTTTTTCAAATATTTGATCCAGCTTCTTCTCGATTTCTTTAAATCCTTGCTTTATTTCTTTGTTCAAAATTACGTAATTGTTGATCAAACCTTTGGTTCATTCATTTGTTTGCCGCATTTTAATTTGCTGATCGAATTGTTGATCCATTTGTTGTGTCAAATCTTTCCTTTGTTGTGTTATACCCGCCAATAATTGTGCCATACCGAATGTGCCAGGTTGCTCTGGAACTGTCTCCATCATCTCACTTATATCATTTAGTTTCTCCTCTACGAACTCATAATTATCCGGGTCTACACCTACTTGCTTCTCCATAGCCTCACATAATCGCAATATTAACATGTCACCAATTATTACGAATTTGCCCTGTAAAATCCGGTTCGTATCCGTGGATTGTGAATGACAACAACAATTCATGTAATTCATACACTTGCGACATATTCGCGTAAATACCGGAAATTATAATTTACATAATATTTACGCCACTACTGGAATATTCCCAAAATATTCCAACAATAATTTTAACACTTTTATTTTACCAACACTAAATCACAACAACAAATAATTTCCACAAATATTTATTATTAATTCGCTTAATACACCATTTACAACTTTTAATTACATCAATTTCAGGTACCGAATCTCCCAAATGACATGACTTTTATAATCTGCTGAACTGATATAAAATTCTTTAGTACTACTACTAAACCCCAGATATCACCAATCTCACATAAAAGATCATACTAATGATGTGTGCCTTATAGATCGATTTTTCCGGCTAAATTATGAACTAAACTTTTTGAGGTGACCTTACGCTATTCGAAGCCAGGTTACAAACGAAAAGTTTCCTCGCGAGGTAACTTTTCAATTTAGCTATCAAATGTCATTATTTTGTATTTAATGCAAACATGACACTTTTTTTATTTTTAAACATTTCGTAGTTTATAATAAACATTTGCAAATAATGCAACTTCCATATCATCTTCCACTTTTTTAATTTAATTTAATATTTCGTTTATCCACGAAAAGTCGACAATTTAGTATTTCGAATAGTCAGGCACAGCTTGTTTTTTGATGTTACTGCCACATTTAGCAATTTAGTTTAGTTCATATTTTCATCGAAAAAATCGACCTGAGGCACATATCATAAGTTCTACAACTTAATTCAACAATTTTTATAGAATACACATGAGTGTAAGTTTTTTACCAATTAACAAAAATACGCATGTATTTTAAATTACACTGTTAAAATATTTCTTATATAAATTTTGCGTGAAAACTTAAATTTAAAAATTGAATAATATTTAATAAATTAATTATTCTAATACTATGGCGCGAATGTTAGAAATGATTTTTTTTTGAAAACTTTGATATATAAGTGTTTTTGTCGGTCGGACTTATGAAATGGCGGGGAATCATATCACAATGGACTTGCAAAATATTTTTTTAAAGTAAAACAGTCATCAGGTTTTTGTATTTTTGAGGGAACCTTATTGCCAATAACAAGGCATCATGGAAATTGCACCACAATTTTGACTTAAGGGAATAACTCGTACGGGTTAGCCAATCAAACAAAATATGTTTCGTTCCAATGTAGATTTGCACAGTTCGAGTTTTTTTTTAACAAAACTAGACATCCCTGGTATTGGACCAAAATACAAACACATACATAGAAATAATCTCTTAGCGCCCTATCTATCAAACGATGTGTGAATCATTTCAATATAGATTTGCTCAGCAGGTTATTTTAGTCATTTGTTTTTTTTTATTTTGGAGGGAATCTCATTATGGCCAATAACAAAACACCATACAGAATGTGCCAAAATTCCATTATACAGGAATAGCTTCCACGGGTTTTACCTATCAAACAGCTATTGTACAGTTTCATTATAGAGTTACTCAGTTAGATTTATACTTAACAGTGTAAATACTAACACCTACTTAGCTTTCAGAATTCTTATTGGATTCGTATACGTATATTGTTGTTATTTTTTTGTTAAAAACTTCACACTCAATCAATAAACGGTGTCGTCAACCCAATAGGCGAGATCGGGCTCCCTGAATTAAAAAAAGGTGAAATTAAAAAGGTGGACTTAAAAATGGTGTTTTTACATGAAAAAATGGGACCTTTTTTAAGTCATACTTTTAACAAATTTTCTGACTTAAGAAAGGTGTTTTACAAAAACAAATTTAATTTTAAAATGACACAAGAAAGGCATATTTTATTTCACATTATATACATAAAATTTACATTTGTTTTTAATACACATAGAAATGCTTGCGTAATTTCACGTTTTTAAAATGGTTTCTTGTTTTTCTTGTTACAGTTTTTTGTTGTATTGTAGAGAAAGATAAAAAAAATGCATTTCATAAATTTCATTTGTGAATTATTATTTGTGTATTAATTTTGAATTAAAATATGAGTTTTTTAATTTATTTTGAAATTTGCAATTGCTTTTTTGCATATTTTCATTAATGAATGCATCATTTGAACATTTTTAATTGCTTTAATTTTCATATTACAGTAAAAGTGCGATTATCCGGCATCCAATTAACCGGAACACTCAGTCAACCGGAAATTTAATTTTTAGGATTTTTTTTGCTTTTTTTCCCTTTCATAAGCATTTAAGCATTTTGTAAAAATGCAAATGTGTTTTGCACATTTTCATTAATGAAAGCATTAGTTGAAAATTTTGAATGGCTTTAATTTTCTTACTACAGTAAAAGCCCGATTATCCGGCATCCAATTAACCCGAACACCCAGTCAACCGGAACACTCAGTCTCTTGAAAAAAACTAAAAAACCTAAAAATTAACAGGTTAACTGAGTGTTCCGGTTAATTTGATGCCTGATAATCTGGCTTTTACTGTAATATGAAAATTAAAGCTATTCTAAATTTTCAACTAATGCTTTCATTAATGAAAATATGCAAAACACAAATGCAAACTTCAAAATTAATTAAAAAATGCATATAAAAGAGAAAAAGTAGAGAAAAATGTAAAAAAAATCCTAAAAATTGAAATTCCAGTTAACTGAGGGTTCCGGTTAAATCAATCCGGTTAAAAAAATTTCTTAAAATTAAAATTCCGGTTAACTGAGTGTTCCGGTTAACTGAATGCCGAATAATCGGGCTTTTACTGTTATACATTTTACGTTTTATTTCGATCTTAAATACACACATTTTATTTCATTTTCAAAATGACTTAAAAATACACATTTTATGTCACTTATAAACACACTTCTTAAATCCTTTTTAAAATGACTTATGATATGCATTAATAAAGTCAGCTTTTTTATTTCATTTTCATTACAGATTTTAAGTCAATTTAAAAATGAAATAAAAACGCTAGTTTTAAGTCCGAAGAAACACAATTTTTAAGTCAGCTTTTTTAAATTCAGGGAGCCGCGAGATCGTAACAATACGAAATACAAAAATTTCATCTTTTTTACAAACAAAATTTGTTTTCGTATTTAAACTTTTTAGAAATTTGCAGATGTGCAAATATCTGTTTTAATTCTACATTTTGTCTAAGAAATTAGTTTACATTTCTGTCCAAATTATATAAGGTTGGAGAAAAAGAAATACATTATTTTTACGTTTATTTTGGTGCTTTATTTAACGTCATTCAATTTGGCTCAAATGTGTGCCGTTTTTTTCGTTAGCTAGTTACCACTTAGAAGGCAATTTCGATATGCCGCTTTTCCAAAACACCTTGTTACTACGCCTTGTGTTTGCCATGATGATTCCCCTCCAAACCCAACAAACACATTAAAACCGTCCTGACCGTCAATCCTGGTTTGGCCATCGTTTGGGCTGCTTCGTTGGCCCTCGACCATGATCGTTTCCACTTGGCATTGCCGTATGTGACCCATTTCCCGTCGTCAGTCACCATCCGCTTCAGAAATGCCTCGATTTCGATCCGTTTGGCCAAGGATTCGCAGATGAAAACACGGCACCCAAACATGCCACGAGAGCTCGCATGCCGGTCTTTTTCGATAATTTCCAGGATAGGGAATAAAAACCACAACAGCTGAAATTTATATCTAATGAAGAAAGGAATCTAGAATTTGCTTTATTAACTTTCTTGTGTCAGGTGACATTGACCTCGTTCTTAGCATAGTACTGATCATATTTTTCTTGCTTATACAAATAGTTTGTCTCCCCCTCACAAATATGTTATCTTATTAAACAGCAAACTTAATTATTGTCACCCATTTAATTTAAATTAAATTAAAGTTATGCGCTTCCTACAACTGTACGTAATACCAGTACAAAGGGTAAATACGACAACTGTCCGCAAAAACTATGTCCTATAAATATTTTAATTAAAATTCTCTCAGTCGTCTCGCATAAAATCGTAATTAGATTTCGTTTAAGATAAAAATAAAATGCATTGTGATTGATAAGAAAATTGTGCGAGGGGTGATGATGTAATTTGCAATTCATTTATTACGAATGAGTAATGACGGTCTTGTAACATGTACCAGATGTAATTTACATTATACACAATGTGGAATAGTTAAACTTCACATATAGTCATAAATTAGCGCGAAGAAGATTAATTCGTTGCTACCGCCTTCATCATATATTTGTGATTAGCCGCGCGCTACATTTGTTGTTTTTTGATTTTCATTCATAAATTTTTAATTCTATTGTATATAGATGGTCGTCGTTATCTTCCGCCTCAAAGTGTTTTTAATCAAAGCCAATTTAACGTTCTTAATTAATTTTAATTAAACGAAACTATGAAGCGCTGTACTTACATAAATACGCATATAAAATGAAAATCTACTGTCCGTAAATGCAATATATATGAAACCATATAACAGTATAGCTGTATACCAGCAAATGGAAATGCATTTCCATAACAGTTCACCATAAAGTCGTCATCCAATTTGATGGATTAGTCGAAAAAAAAAATACATTTTTTATTTGCTTTGCATAGTTTAAATTTAATTAAATTTTATGTTTTTACTCGTACACAAAATAAAGCACAAGATCCTGCACAGTTGTTATACACAAACTCCTAACTCGCACTTATCATCGTAATGGAAATTAACAAACCGTAATTACTAATTATAATATAATATTAGATATATTCAAGAAAGGAACGTTACAATAACAACAAAATTCTAAATTGGTTTGTTTATGGAGCTATTGGGGATTATTCGTATCCTATGATGAACATTAACCACTGAAATTGGGTTTTTATGTATGTCGACGTACTATAGTAGATTCATATATCGTGATAGAGTTGAATATTTTCGGTTTTTCCATATATTCATTTTGGTACTACCAATTCTCCATATCGATATCCATTTAAAGTTTCTTTTAAATTATTTTTCTGGAACCAACAACGTTTAACCTCAAAATTCGCGCGGTGTTTAGTTACAAAATGTAACATTGTAAGTAATTTGAACCGTTTATCAGCAACAACCGTTAAACTCGTATTTAAGTATAAGAAATATTGTTCACTAGTATAGGGTTGTAATTGTTGTGGCCAACACCTGACTTTATTTTATGACGAATGTACATAGATCTCGAATACGCCACAATTAATTTCTAAAGGCTAGTATGCAGCTGACGTAAAATGAAATTTTCGCTGGTCTTCAAAAATAGGCAGATAAATATTCCATAAAAAATTAGTTTGTAGAATTTCGTAAAATTTTAACGCACATTCCAAATATTCAAAATTAACAAAATTTGCATTCGTCATATATAAAAACACTTGGTACACAGCGCAACAACAAATACAAATAATTGTGAAATGTCAAAAATTTAGCTTACTTTTATCGTACCTGCAGATAAAACTCAGTGACAAATGAGTTAAACAGAGTGCCATCTATATTTTAATACGAAACATACCAATTTCACTAGCTAAACTGCGTACCACAAATTAAAATTTAGAAGCGGAATTTTCATTTTCGTTTTCGCTTGTGTCATTTTAGTATGAAAACTTTCATTTCAAGTCTATTGCGTACTAGAAATAAAGCGAAAAATTGAACCTAACAAAGTCAACCGATGTTAAAAAATTTAATCTTCGTTGCAAAAATTTAAAAAGCTCAAATGGAAGTTGCCACTTCTAGTATATATGTAGATATCCACCACATTCCGCATAGATATCTCAATTTAAGCTTTAGTTTGCTCAATTTAAGCTTTAGTAGCTTTAAAACTATATTTACAAAACACAACGAAGCTCCTATGGAAGCTGTCTCTTCCGGTTTGCCGATTTCGGCCAAAATTCTCTGGTATTTCCCAATTTATGAAAAAAGCTTAAGTTTGAAGTTTCATTCCGATCAATCAATCCATCTGGGCAGTCCAGTGCCGAATTTTTGTTATAAAACAATTTTTATCTAAAAATTGCCATTTGCAAAACATTTTTTAGTCAAAAATCGCCATTTCATATTAAATTCTTGAAAATTGATCTGAACCGATATTGTTGCAAATTTAATTCAGAATCTTTCAGTTTATAATCATTATTCTCGTAAATGCTATACTTTTCCAAATATTTGAGAGAAAACGAAAAAGCTCGTATGGAAACTGCCATTTCCGTTGGATCGAAAAAAATCTTCTGTTTGAAATTCCGATTTGTGAAATCATATGGCCTGTAAAGATGTCCTGACATTTGGTCTGCACGTATTTTTAAAAACTGCATTTTATGACTTCGACTTAAAAGCCCTGCTCCTCGGCTGCAGCGACACGGTTTCAAGAGAAGCACGGGAAACTTCGAAAAGTTCGAGCGAGGTCCAGCGAGTCTCTTGTGCCGGATAGATGACGCTAGCTAAAGGCTTTCCGAGAGCCAGTCAAATGAATACGATAGAAAGCTTCGTTTTTAAAGCAAACGTCTATTGTAAAACCGTCGGTTAAAATCGTTGGTCGTATTTATGACACCTTACCTTAATGAAATTCCCAGCCCAGGGTTCATTTTCGGGAACTTGCCACGGAACGTTTTTTTACTTACATTGCCGGTAATTTTCCATTACTTTATGCAACTAAAAATTTTACAATTTTTTTATACGTTACATTTTAAATTTTTTTATGATATGAAAAACAAATCGAATTTAATAAATTCGATAATTTTCTGTTTTTTCATTAAAATTGATAAAAATTCTGAGCTGGGCTAACTTCACAAATATAGTATATTTGAATGAAATTTTTGAATTTGTTTAATCATTTTATCAAAAATGATACATACATTTCAGAATATTTACAACAAATCGTAAAAGTTCCTTTGGAAGTTTCTAATTCCAGCGAAACGATTTCGGCCAAAATTCACTGGCATCTCCCAAATTCTGGGAAAAGCTTAAGCATGGAGTTCCGATCAACCAATCCGCCTGGACTGTGCCGGCATTTTTGTTCAAACACTTTCCTATGGAAGTTGCCCCTTTCGGTGAACCGATTTCGTCCAAAAATCACTTGCATCTCCGAATTAATGAATTAAAACAATTGGTTTGAACCGATATGGGTGGAAATTTATTTAAGAATTTTTCAGTTCATAGTTGATTTTCTCATAATTGAGCTCCTGTGGAAGCTTTCACTTCCGGTGGACCTATTTAGTCCAAAAGTCGCTGGGATCTGCCAATTTATGAAAAAAGCTTAAGTATGAAGTTTCACCCCAATTTTTTATCTACGAAATCCCCATTTCCAAAACAGTTTTTTCGTCAAAAATTGTCGTTTACGGCTAAATTTTTGGAACTTTATCTGGGCCGAAATTTGGGTTGCAAATTTAAATCGGAATCTATTAAATTTTTAAACGTTTTTCTTGTAAATGCTGTTCTTTTCAAAATATTTGCAAAAAGCGAAAAAGCTACTATGGAAGCTGCCACTTCGACTGGACCGAAAAAAAATCTTAAGTATGAAGTTTCATCTCGATCAGTCAAATCGTCGGGGCTGTAAAGAGAATGCAGACATTTAGTCTGCACGACACCACGCTCAGACACAGACACACAGAGATGTTATAAAAACTGCATTTTATGACTTCGACTTAAACGCCCTGCTCTTCGGCTGCAGCGTTATGGGCTCAAGGAAAGCAAGAGAAGCTTCAAAAAGTTCCTTATACCGCGTAAACTTCACATTATTCGCACTTAAAACTCGCAAGACTATTGGACTTGTCAATTGCGAGGTACAGCGAAATCTCTTGTGGCTAAATTGTACTTTAGAAAGCTGAGTTTTATGGACGAGTTAGTCGAATCATATTTAAAGCCAACGTCTATTGTAAAATCATATGTTGAAATCGTTGGCCGCATTTAGGACTACTAAACTAAGTTATTTGTTGTTTGGAGGTTCTCGGGACGAACAAAGAATCGAGAGTTTATTGGTAGCCCAACCTGAGATAGCAGCGTCAAAACATTTGACGGGACTACCAGAGCTCTGGGAAACCTCTGCTATCTCACTCGGCAACATAGACGGATAAGACCAATTACATCTTACGGCCCTCTTCAGCCCAAGATATATACGGGACAGTTAAACAAATACTAATTGTTCGCTACTCCATTGCCGAGGAGCGTAAATTGGAAACAATACTCAGCAAAATTGAAATCGGTGGTCAAAAATCTTCGGGCATGTTATACCGATTTAAATCGTTAGCCGGTAAGAATTTCAAGGTCAACGTCGTTACAAAACTATGGATCAGGCAGCTCCTTGAGTTCATATAAACAGCGTCGATACAACAACATAACAAACCCGATGAGGTTTCCGCTGATATTGCACGATATAGTTGGTACTCGGACATAGAACTTGAGTTCGATTAATCACAGCAAATATCTGTGCACGGCAGCTTCACCGAACTACAACTCCCCTTTAAGGTACCTTGTAGTACACCACATCGTGACTAGCGACCATTTACCATTTTCAAGACAAGGTATAGATAGACTTGATCAAATTCGCCACAAAACAGCTTTCCTAGAATTCCAACACATGGTGGAGCCTATACCTTCTTCTTCAGCAATATCATGTCCTTTACACATGGTGGAGAAGAAGGATAATTGCTGAAAAACATGTGGTCACTATTGAAGTCACAATTTTTCACCGTTACCTTATCTCAAAATCGGTCTAGAGAGAGTATATCATCTCATTCCAGTCACACCGGACGCTATTCATAAAACCTGAATTACCACACCATTTGGCTTATTAGAATTCATCCGAATGTCATTTGGTCTCAGAAATGCTGTACCAACATTCCAGTGTTTCATCAACGAAATCGTGAGAGATATACATTTCAATTTTGTAAACATTGACGAACTCTTCGTAGCATCAAGAAGCATCACTTACTCTGTTTGGAACAAATCTTCCAAAAATTAATTTATGGCGTCAATATCAGCACATCAAAATGTGTGTTTGGCATTCTGACGCCCGAAGGACGAATTAAGCATGAGAGAATTCCTAGCATCGCAAAATGTCAAACCAATTCAGAAATTGGTCAGTATGGTAAATTATTACCATCGACTCATTCCAAAACTCACAGAGATACTTGCCCCAGTTCACACGCAATTCGCAAGTCTTCTCAAGAAACCCAAAATGCCTCAAAATTGTTCGTGGCCTGAACAATGCCCAAGTGCATTCCTTCAGCTCAAAAACAAATTAGAAAATAGTGTTATTTTAGCGCATCCGCTGAATGAGAATTGCTTGCAATATTCCAAGCTAATAAATACTTTTGTTATTTTGTCGAAGGTCGGAAATGCACTATCTTCATCGACCACAAACCGATTAAGAGCAATTTCTTCTAAATCCGTAATCAACCCAAGGCAAGCACGTCACTTATATTTAGTTTCTCAATTCACGACAAACATTCAACATACACAAGGCAAACATAATGTGGTTGTCCGACCACGAGCTTCTGAAATGACGCCCTTCCAAGTAGAAATTAAAAAAAATTCCATTTGCCGATTTGTCAATTTACTGTGAAATATCGGTACATGACTATCCTCGTCATTTTGCACAATATCCAAATGTACCAAATGTGTAACTCGAAAACGTGTCACTCAAGCTATTTTTGGCCCAGTATGAACCAAAGATGTAACCCCGCGCCCGAAATCTTGTTCATCCTGACGAAAGTTGTCAAAAGTGCAAAGTGTAGATATTGTGGGACCACTCCCACCATCTAATGGATTTACATATCTGTTAACTTGCGTTGACCGTTTTACGCCTTGGCTAGAAGCGGTATTTAACGGTTTCAGTTTAATTTTTTGTTTATTGTAGAAAGCAACAAAACACATTTTTTAGTATAAAAAATACTTTTGGCCGAGATATGTCGGCCAAAAAATGTCGTCTCATAACTTTTCGGTTGTCGCATATTAATATTTATGCCATAACATACTAAATTTTCGCCCGAGACACCAAAGACACTATCTCCTAGACACCAAAGACACTATCTCCTAGTAGGCTGGCAAGAAAATCGGCCCTATCTCAAATTGGCTAGCAAAGCGTAAAAGTAGGACGTGAAAAGCGAACCGCGAAAGAGTTGGGACTGCTTCGGCCCTAGAACAGATTGCGTAGATACAAAAAAATTTCAGCTAACTTTAACAGCATTCTATGGAGGCCATGCTCATAACTCCATTTATACCTACCTCCATATTAACGCAAGAATCAAAATTTTTTTACTTTCCCTTTTTTGGGAGAATTTAGCTCCTGGAAAAAAAGTGTAGACCGCATCTTACAAATCTACGAACACTTAAAGGGAACACCTAGGTATTACAGAATACTTAGTGTTATACCGAATAAAATAACAGGTAATGCGGATATAGGGAATGGGTACAAAGGGCCGGATGTCGAAGGGCCGAATGTCGAACGGCCAAATGTGTCGATGGGTCGAAGGGCCGAATGCCGAAGGGCCGAATGTGTCGAAGGACCGAATTTATCAAAGTGCCGAATGTCGAAATGCCGAATGGGTCATTTCATCTTTGGATATTCATGAAATTCCACGTATCCAGTCAACGATACATTTTGGTGAAGGAAAATTTTGTCATGCGCCATCAGAGACGTTCGGCTCTGTGTGTGTCTTCTGATAATAGGTATATGTATGTATGTATGTACAAAAAATAAAAAAAAAATTAATTAAATGAAAAAAATATATTTCTAAAAGCAAAAAAAAAAAAAATCGGCCCTTCGATCCATTCGGCCCTTTGACACATTCAGCCCATCGACACATTCGGCCCTTTGACATTCGGCCCTTCGACATTCGGCCCTCCGACATATTGGTCCCTTTGAAATTCGGCCCTTCGAAATTCGGCTCTGCGACATTCGGCCCTTTGATATCATACCGGATATAGCACTCGAGTCGTACAATACGCCGCTCAATTGGTAAAGAATTTTATCAATAGTTTTATCATCTTTCACATATCTTAAACAAACTGGTGTCCATGAACATGAGCCAAGAAGCCATGAACGTAAACCCAGTCTTACAGAGATAAGGCGGTAGACAGGTTTGTCACGCTTCACTTACTTTCCTTATGCCTAAATTTAAAAAAATGAACAATACCGTGTTCAGCACAGTCACGGAGGTATACACATCCAAAAAACTTAACTTTCTCAACCTCCACCACTCCCCCTCAGGAGGACACTCTACCATCACAACATTTCCACACAAGGGCTCGAAACTTCTACCCTTCATTATTACATAATCTTCAATCATCCCAAGGTATTCCTAAACAGTTTCAAAATAATAATCAATATCTTTCGACGTCAAGACATGGCAATCCGCAATCATATAATCAAAATCCACCGCATGGATACCCGCTAGGAATCAGTTTTTATAAACCACAGCTAATGGAGGTAGACCCATCTACAAAATCCCGTCTGGTTAACTACCAAAACAGGCCACAATAAAAGGCCCCATTCGAATCAAGTCCACCAACCTTCATAATTTCAAAGGATACACTATGTCAAGCCCAATGGTTACAATCCCAGCCTAAAATCTTATCAAGCACAAACGACTGAATATAATGACCAGTTGAATCAAACACTCGTAGAGTACAAACAATCCCAAGAAAAACCAGATCAGAAGAACCAGTAGTAACTGAACAATTAGACGATACACAATTTTTTAGATTAAGGAGCTCTTCGCTCCCTTACGTAGAACATAAGAGAAAGAGCGACAAAGTCGCACCACGCCTTAATAGATATCTTCGGCTCCGAAAGGAAGCTAAAATTCTTCACCTTACCCAACTTAAAGTCGTTCGACGGAATCATCGGTAACGATAGTCGAAGAGAACTTCAAGCTACAATTTATGTGAATTAGGGATTCATCCAAATACGAAAATACCTCTCAACCAACACGTGTCGAACCACGTGAACACCATAACCCTCAAGACATCTCATCTTAATTCGGACCAAAAATTCATACTACAAAAACTAGTTGCCAATACGTCTAAAGGAGAAAGTCGAGAAGCAAATTTAAAAGCTACTCGAGGACGACATCAACCGACCGTCGAAGTCTCCTTATAATTTCCCTATTTGGGTTGTCCCAAAAAAAGAAAACGCCTCTGGGGAAAAGAAGTATAGATTAGTAATTGATTATCGTAAACTAAACTGTGTTACAATAGCCGATAGGTACCCGATTCTTGAGAGATCCTCATGAATATGGGAAAGAACAAATTTGTCACTATCATCGATCTAAAGAGTATGTTCCACCAGATCCCATTAAAAGAGTCGGGAAATATGAGTTTACATTACTCCCGTTCGGACTCAGAAACGCCCCTTCTATATTTCAGCGTACCCTTGATGACATATTAACGAAGAAAAACACTTTGAGAATATGAAGCCAATATGAAAATAATAATAATAATAATAATAATAATTCCCAACGACCTATTACCCCTCCCAACCGCGCGCGGGGAGTCTCCATCTGTATTATTATTTTTTTTTTGAGTATAATTCCAGTGATTATGAACATGGATATCGAACTGCTTAACCTGTGAAATTAAAGAAAATTAGCGAGCGGGAAAATTTGTATTAGTATAAAAATCAAATCTGATTATAAGAGGCAAACTAGGTGAACAGCTAAGCAAAACGATACCCGTCGCGGACGGAAGGAGAACAGAGGTTGAGTCTGCTTAGTACAAGCAGATTAAAATTGAAAAATATAGCAATCAACTGATAAAATTTCATAAAATTTGATAAATAAAAGAAAATAAAATGTAACAAAACAAAATGTTATAAAAGTTATAAAATATTAAAGGCCAAACCAGTCAAGTTAAATAAAAAAGTTGTTTTAAAGTGCGTTTCGTCATATTAAAATCAACGAAGTGGGAGTATTGATTAGCCTCGTGAAGCATCCTAGATACAGGTTCATTTTTACCATAGTCAGTCCTATGATGGTCGATTCGAAACATAGGTACCGATCTCAAGGCTCGTAAATTAAAATTTAGATTGATTTTTCCTAAGAGGAAAGGAGAGTCGGTACTGCCGATTAGCAATTGATGAATAAAAACCACGTTTGCAACAACCCTGCGCCTACAAAGTGGTTGTAAATCAATTAGCTTGAGGCGATCTAGGTATGGAGGCAGGTGAAACATGTCCGCGTAAAGCAAAGCGAAGAAATCTACGCTGAACTGCTTCAATCCTTTTTATGTGAACCACATGATAAGGCGACCACACCTGGCAAGCATACTCGAGCAGGGGACGAACGAATGTTAAATAGAGAGCCTTCGTAACATAAGAATCGTCGAATTCTTTCGACCAACGCTTAATGAAACCGAGCACAGCGTTACCTTGATTGACAATGCGATCGACGTGATTTCTGAAGTTCAATTCGCTGTCACAAACGACCCCCAGATCACGAACAGAACTAGCTCTGGTAACGGCATCGTTGTTAATATAATAGTCACGAGAAGTGGACTGTGCACGCTTCCGAGAGTAGGTGACTGTCTGGCATTTACACACCATACGGAAAATGTATTGAGGTCGGATTGTAATAGGATCCTATCGGTGGTGTTTGAAATCCGTTTGTAAATCTTCATGTCATCGGCGTATATAGATATAGCTGAATTTTTCATTAAACATGCAACGTCGTTAATAGACAGAATGAAAAAAATCGGCCCCAGCCTTGGGGCATTCCAGATGTTGTTGAGAAATGAACTGATACTAATGTCCTAAACAGAACTTGATAAATACGGTCTTTAAGATAAGAGCCCACCCAACGGAGAAATTGTGGGGGAAAGCCAAGAGCCCTGAGCTTAAACAAAATAACTTTATGGGAAATCCTGTCAAACGCCTTGCTGAAATCGGTCAAGATAACATCGACCTCATTCCCTGCTTCAATCATGTTTAATGTTTGTGAAGTGAATTCCACAAGGTTTGTGGTCGTGGAGCGAGCTTTGAGAAAACCATGCTGATTGTCGGAAAACAACGGTTTACAATAAAAGTACAATGAATCATATATAATAGTTTCAAACAGCTTGGGAATACAAGATAACTTTGCAGGCGGATTCATTGTTGTAGCTCGTTGTGTTCGTTCCGTTCGTTATGTTTTTTTTAAACCAATAGGATTTGTTGAAAATGACATTTTTTTCTTCGGTATTTTTTTCATCAAGTTGATCTATCTCCAACTTTTTTACCGAAGGAACATGGCAAGAAAGAGACAACATGATATATAATAGCAAATACAGACACTTCATTCTTTTTATTCTGTTATCAAGTACGTTGTTCATTTTGTGTGTTTATGTTTTGTTTACGAATTTTTCAGTATTTTTGTTTTATTGTCCACACGCTATAAAATAAAAAATACATTTTATTGTGGCGTCATACGATGGAAATTTTTGAACGAATTCACATCGGTCAGTCTCATTTCCGCTACTAAATTATTGTAGCTTGTCTAGGCCTTTCTCTGAGAATTTCTCTCACACACAGCGTCTTTTTATGCGGGAATTCTTTGATAAAATATGTAGCAATATGACACTGGTTGCAATCATCATGTCTGATGACAACAGATTTCTATGGTCA
The DNA here is from genome assembly GCA_932526605.1 of Nephrotoma flavescens. NCBI lineage: Eukaryota > Metazoa > Arthropoda > Insecta > Diptera > Tipulidae > Nephrotoma > Nephrotoma flavescens. Next base: position 68,748,624 of record OW052220.1, on the reverse strand, counting down.
ATATCCATAATAAAATATCACACTGACAAAAAAATGTTATTGATTATTCTGTAGTAATCTATTGTTTAAAATCAAAATTATAATTCTTAATAAAAATTGTTGCGTATCTAAAAAATCGAGAAAAAAAAATTTTATGAACAAACTTCAAAACTACAAAACGCAAAACTTCGATTTTTCGTCGATAGGTGGAAGCAAAATCGTTCTGTAATTTTTTCATCAACAATGAACTCATTAAAATAAAACTCCAGTAAAAATACCGAACACAACGAACGGAACGAACTACAACAATGAATCCGCCTTGCAATCGGCCTGTAATTAGAAATGTCTGATTTGGAGCCGTTCTTATGGATCGGAACTATAAAGGAACTTTTCCAAATAGATGGGAAAATTCCAAGTGAAAGCGACTTTTGGAAAAGTGCCGTCAGCGGCTGAGCAAGAATATCACTGCAGTTTTTTAGGACGATGGATGGTAGACCGTCAGGACCAGGTGAAAAATCATCTTTAAGTTTGGAAATCTTTTGTACCACGGATTCGTAATCGATTTGAATGGAAGTTAGTGTTGTTTGAACACAGTTATTCATGTGTATAAAGTAATCTACATCGGGTTCAAAATCACTGTTTGCAAAAGCAAGACTGAAAAAGTTAGCAAAATGATTTGTTATGATTTTAGGATCATTAGAGGAATGATCTTTATACTTCAGGGTGGGAGGGTATCCGTCGGATTTTTTCTTCAAATTAACAAACCGCCAGAAACTCCTAGGATCAGCGATAATATTGGATTGCATGAGACTGATGTAATTCCCATAAAGTTCGTCTGATAAACTACTGAAATCATTATAACTAATCAAATAGTTAGAGTGATCAGAGTCCGATTTAGTTCTTAGAAATCTTTGCCAAAGTTTGTTTCTACGGTTGCGTAATGCTCGTAATTCGCTATTATACCAAGGAGGTGATGGCGATATAGTTTTTTTGTGAGTATACGGAATGGATTGTTCAAAACAATCAAAAACTACAGAATAAAAATTTACAGTTTGTGTTTCTATGTCATTATTATCATTCAAAATGGTGTCAAAGTTGATATTTGACAATAAATCATTAAGTTCCACAAAGTCGGCCTTACGAAAATTAAAACATGGCGGAGTTTCGACATTAAAACTGCCTTGCTCCAGACAAAATGTAATTAAAATGGAAGGATGGTATACATCTATGGCACAAAGGATGAGATTGGTTTCCGATTCGATGCAATTGTTGGTACCAGATGAAAATACCAAATCGCGCTGTCTGTTCAAAGTGTTCTTAACGTTGCTGATCTGAAATAATCCTGAGTTCAACATATTATCAGTAAATAAAGCTTCTTTGGTGGTTAGTACATTCGACGCAACATAATGACTGTTATCGTCTGAATAGTCCCATTTCAGACCGGGGAGATTAAAATCACCCACGACAAAGATGTCATCTTGAGTATCCATAAGGTCAAAGATGAAGTCAACAGCGTTAGTAAGAAGCTGATAGCTTACGATCTGGCTAAGTGGGCGAATATAGCAACATAAAATACAAACATTACTTTTATTATTCTTTATTTTGACGCATATTAACTCGATATTAGCAGTGTTGGGAATGGTAACAATTGTACTATCAAAATTGATGTGCACTGCAATAAGAACCCCTCTGCCTGTTAAATTTGTGTCAGGGCAGTAAAAACCATCTTTGCGGAAGACGTTGAAATCCGAGGAAAAAAACTCGTTACTGTTGAAATCACTGTTCAAGTTAGTCTCTGTGAGTGCAAAAATATCAAATGGAAGTCTTTGAACTGCTGAAAAAACGGCGTGAGATTTGGTTCTAAGTCCCCTTACATTCTGGTAGTAGAGGGACAAGCGTTTAAGTTTTTTGGCTCTGCTATGTTATTATTATTATTTCGGAGGTCGACAAATTCTTTAAGATAAGTTGTTTCGGGCCATGATTCAGGGGAGACCAACGTATCAAATACAGCTTCAGGCATCATTAATTTAAACGAAGCAACTTGTCCATTGAACCGGGATATATTTTTACATTTGATACTTTGTCCCTGGATGTTATGCCGATTCAATATAGAATTAACATGTGATATAACATCGGCGTTAGTTGTGGTGTTACACAATCTGGATACAAATATAAATTTCGGTTTAGAGACTGCTCTAAGGATACGTGGCGGATTAGCATTACTGCAAGAACTGTGTTGAGAGTTGCTGGAGTTGGTATTAATATTAGCAGGAACTATATGGGGTAAAGGGGTTGGGCTGTTATTTAAATGGCTGACAGCTGTGGCAGGAAAAAGTTCCTGTTGAAGACTCAGAATATTAGCGCGATCTGTAATTACAGCAGGTTTGTGAATTAAAAGTGAATTCGTTAGATCATGGCAAGCATCACTGGTAGTTCTCAGTTCCTTCTCAAGTCGCATGAATAGCGATTCATCAATGGATTTACTCGAGCTGGTATCTGCAGAAGTACATGCTGATATACGAGTATTAAATCCGTTGGATAGCCTGATAATTAAATCAGTATTCGAAGCAAGATGTTTATTGATGAGCATATTGTTATTAATGTTGTCAGTTGTGAGTTGATTTGTGTGTTGGATTTTGGTCAAATTGTTCTTGATACCAGAAACAATTGATTCAACCTTATTACTGATCGCTTCATTAATGATCAAATCGATATTGTCAATAAACTGACTAATTTTCGCGAAATACTTTTCGTTGCCGAAATTAGAAAGTGCGATAGAGTTGGTATTAGCAGCGATGCAGTCTTCGGTGCGATCTAAGGAGGAAGAGATTTCATCAAAATTGTTGCACAACGAATTTAATTTCTTCTCCAAATTAAAGATTCGGTTACAATTTTCATTAACCCCGGTTTTAAATTCATCGAAACTTCTGCAATCTAAACAGATAAAATCAATTTTTTTTATAAAATTGGAATCTACACGTAATAACGGAACACGTTCGGAGGTGTGATTGGACGACGTATTACAGAAACAACATTTGATTACGGAGTTCATTGTCATTAAATTAGAAACACGTGACAGTGAAACAAATTCAAAAAGAAATGTTAATCAACACAGGTTTCAGTTCGGTTTAGCTGAAATAACATCACAAAACACTTCACAAAGTTCCAAATAATAGCCAATGTGTACGTACTATTGTATATTTATTACGACACAAGAATTCACAGATAAATATTGTTAAGAGTTATAAAAACTGATCGTATAAAATTTAACCAAAACACTACAACTGGAGAAACGCGAATTTATGCAACATCAAATTGAATTTCTATAGGTTTTATAATTTTTGAGGAAGGCCAATCAAAAAAAAAGGTAGAAGCAGTAACCAATTTCCCTATACCTAACACCGTAAGAGAACTCAGATCATTCCTTGGAACGGCTGGATTCTATAGGCGATTCATTAAAGATTATGCCAAATTGGCAAAGCCCTTAACTTTGCTTTTAAAAGGGCAAGATGGACACGTGTCCAAAAATCTCTCAAATGGCCATCTTCAAAGAGGTTGAAATAACGGCTTTTAACAAAATAAAATACTCGCTGGTCTCTAATGAAGTCCTCCTGACATTTCCCGATTTTCAGAAACAATTTTCCATACAATGGTTCTGCAATTTAACCGATCGGTTTTTGTTGGGTTCATATTGCAACATAAAACCAACACCCAAGGCACGTTGTAATACCAAACGTGAGAACTACCGCCGTGCTAAATAAATTTCTGTTACCATAAATTCATATTCTAGATTATGTTAGTTGTAATTTATATATAAAACAAATAAGTTAAATAAAAATTCTTTTTTTTTTTTTAAATATAAAATAAATAATAATTTTTAACTTATATAACACTTTTGACATTTATTAGCTTATCATAAAAACTTTAATCAAGTAATTAAAATAACTCAGGCGGCTGTGTCTTCTTCACTACGTCTTGGTTACGCCCCCCTTCCACATTATTTTACATGTCGATTTATGTTTGCAGCAAATTTAGTTGATTTTTCGTTGAAAGAGCTTCCTATTTTACACAATATCCGATGTTGCCCGGGAGCACAAAAATTGTTTCAAAGTTACAATCGCAACTTTTAAAGATAAAATCTTCTTGATGTTTAACATCATCTGGATAATTTTCCATAATAATCGACAAAATTTTTTTTTTTCTTATACTAACGAAGACGTTTATACCTTTTACATTCGCTTCTGTTTATTTATATTCCACACCATCATCAATCGCGAAAAAAAAAATCTTATTCCCATTATCAGTTAAATTAAAGCACCAATTCCGTGATACGAATAAAATATTTAACCGCAAATTATAAATTTTTTGTTTTTCCATAAACACCTTACACCCCACCCCCCACGCAAAATATTTTTCCTAGACCTATACAGTAAAATTTACAACTAGGAACAAATAAAATGTTAGCGGGAGCGCACCACGTCCTATCCGTGATCAAAATAATTCCATTTTCGAAATCTAAAAGTTTTCCGTTGAATATTTTATTTCACTTTACACTCCATTTATTTTTTATGTATGTATATGTGTGTACATGAAAATGAGTAAACATTTTCTTTTTAATTAATCAATAAGCAGTTTTTTGTCTCTGTTGCTCCCCACCCTCCCCCCTTGTAAATGTGGAGTACGTACGAAAAGAAAATGCCAACAACAATGAAAGTATACAAAAATTTATTGTTATTGTAGGAAATTCCGTAATCGTTTTTGTATCTGGTTGACAGAAGAATGAACGTAAAACTACTTCCCCACACACACACATACACACACAGATATAATATATAAAGGTATACATCACACTATCTTTTTGACTTTGGTTATGTTTTCTTACTTGACATTTTTTATTTTTTTATGTTGGTTTTGGGAACGAAAACAAAAAATAACACGACGAGTACCATCCGATCTTCAGACAAGTAACAGGGATATAGAGTATCGAGAAAATGAAATATTTTAATTTTGCTTTCGTATGGATTGCCTGGTATGACACCGGGGAGACGTGTTCGTGGAACAAATATATTTTTTTTCGGGAGGAAAATGTAAAAATAACTAAACTGAAAACTAAAAATTAAGTTGGTGTGAAAATTTTGTTAAGCGCGATATGATATGAGATTAAATTTTGTTACCAGGCTCCCGTGACGATATCATTAAGATGTGTTGCTGGAAATATTCGCGACTATAATATAAAACGGGTTACATGTTTAGTGGAGGTATTGAGTAGAATAGATTTTCCGTCATTATATTTACAACGACTTGGTAAGGCTATATATAAAAAAAATGTTTTGGTTTAGATTTTTTGTGCTGTTCTCGCTCATTTTCCTTTTTGTGCTTTCTGTTCGTTTTGATTAAAGGCTGGTTTTGGATCGATGATGAGAAGGTCAGCATGAATCCGCATTGCTGCAGAAAAATGTTTGTACTCGTATTGTCGGAGGAGGGAGGTAGGTATATATGGAAAGAAAATTATGTTTTCGGTTTAGTTTTGATAATAAATTTTTTGGATATAGTTCTTGACAAGGACGAACATATACAATAAAAAATTGATCGGTTTATTATTACTAATCGATTCGATAAAAAATTAATTTAGAAAATGTTTTGTGTTTTCGGGGAATTTTCGCGATTTATAAATGTAAATCTATTATGGTATTTTTTTATTACATCTTCGATTTAAATGGGCTTTTCTTGGAAATTTTATTTTTCTGCTTTAGAAGCGGTGCGGGATAACAAATCGTTTAGACCTAATTTTGCGGAAGTTGATTAGATTAATGTTGGGTTGACATATTAAAAAAATTGTGAAGGAAACGAAATTAAAAGATTTAATCGCGTGTACCGCAAGGTAATGGCTTATACAAATTGTGTCAAGGTTTTTATGTGATTCGGAGAAATATGATTCCAATAGAAATTTCAAATGTGACTCTGAAACTAACACGCTGCAGTATTATTGGATTTTCAGAATTATCGGTTGCTAACTCATCCTAAGCCGATGGTATTCTAGCGTTTATTAGAAATTGGTGTATTAGAAATTGGTGGTACAGCTAAAATTATTTCGAATGTTGCCGCAAGGAAAATTTGTAAGTGGAAATTTTATAAACAAACCAACAGACAAACATTTTTCTTGAAATGAGATTAGATTACAAAATTTAGAAGGATTGTAGAATGAGTTTTATCAGTAAAAAGATACAAATTGCTCTGGTACTCGCAACTAGCGCGAGACCAGCCAGCGCTTCTGCTAATAATAGAATGTCGTTTGATACATTGGTGAATCAACAGCGCGTATTTCTAGCCTTCTATGCATAACGTAGAAACAATTTTAAAGGGGTCACTTATAGGCCCTTCACTTGACACCATTAAATAAAAATCGATAACATATGCAAATTATTTTAAAGCGTGGGAAAAGTTAGTGTTACGGTTACAATAAAAAACAGCCAATTATGAATGTCTCCAACCACCTATAAATTCTTGAAGTTTTTAAACAATCGGTGTTATTCGGCGGAAACGTGGAAAGTCGTTCGTTGGAAAGTAGTACAAATGAAAGGTCTTCAGGAGAAAATTTCGGGTTACTTTTCATCTAGAAGATTTATCTTCAGTTTCATATCTCATGCATACAAAATTTAACGTTTCAAGTGCGCCATAGTTGGAAAGTAATACAAATGATAAATCGAAATAATAAGATTTGTGGACAACTTAACTGATTAACAGAGGCTACGTTCGGTTGTTACAGCTGAATATGCATTATTACAGTCGAATCTACATTACCGCCATATCCCACCTAGTTATGAAAATGGATCTACTTTATCTTCTACATTTTCTTATGCCTAATGATAATTAAATCTACATTACCGACATTTTTCGACTGACTAACTTTTTGACTAGACTTTCAACAACAGAATTAAATATTAATGTTATAGTGTTTTTAACAATGACTTATTTGTACTTACTAAACTTTAGTGCTTACTAATTAAAATAAGTCATGTCACAAATAACTTACCTCCAAACTTATGTCTTGACTACATGTTGACATTTATGGTTCACCACATTTGATTGTTACAGCCGAATCTCTGTTACCGGAATTGGCTTACTATTGGAATGTAACTTTTTTATCGACATTTTGTGCTGATATATGAGTAATCTTAAATTGAATTAGTATTATCTAGAGTTTTCGGTTGCCTACATCCGTTGTGACAATCATATCTGCATTACCGCAATTTTCGCATGTCTATTACAATGGATACTTTTATCAACATTTAGGGGTATTTCTATACATTACTACAATTTGAATCTGTATAGCTAAACATAATCTGCATTACCATCGTTTTTATCCTGGCTGTAGGTATTGATTTTCCACATCTTCTTATTTGTAAAATGTTAGTTTGAATGGTCGTTTCAGTAAAAGTAAAGCCATAAAATTTCGTTTGTCCTTGAAATAGAGTCATTATTAACATTTCCCAAAGCTCACACAAGACACATATTTCAATGTCTACAATTGTGTCTGATTAAATGTTGACATTAGTCTTTTTAGGTTGACTACATTCAGTAGTTATAGCCGAATCTGCATTACTAGTATTTATCAGTTAGCCATTAAATGGATCTTCATCGACATTTACCGTTTTCAACGTTTCCGGTTACCATTCAAAATATTCTCTTTTTTCGATATATCTCATCGGTTTATAATTTTTAATGATAATGTTACCTGCATTATCGACATTTTTAGTTTACTACATGCGGGTATTACAACCAAATCTGCTTTCGGTTGTCTATTGAAATATATTTCCTATATTGACATTGATTCCCACTGATTAGGTATAGTTATCAGTTAAATCTGTATTATCGACATTTTCAAGTCAGCTACATATCATCATACGTAGACTAAATTACTAGTAAGATAATCGGATCTCCAAAGCTTTTCTCTTTGCACCGATCCGTTGTCGGATTATATTTGAGTGGGAAGACCAGACCTGAATACAAAACGCTTTAGGTGGGCCAAGATTTTTGGCACCGATTATAAAATAATTTAGTCGGATGATTATGAGTAATGTAACACCTTTGTAAGTGTTAGAGAGTCGGGAATAGCTGGATGTTTGGTGTTAGTACCCTTAGGCCTTAGCACATCTTGATAGTCGTAAGTTGAAACCTTTGGTGATTCGATTGATGTCTTCGTCACGGCTCTCACTTTGGGACCACCTCACAGCAAATGTAGTAGCCCGTTTAATTTGAGAAACTGTAAGAAAATTGTTTAGGTTCAAATTTATCAAAAAGGAGATAACATTGGGCGTAAATTTGTAACCTCAGTGAAATCGAACGGTACAAAATTGGTCTCAGTAGTAGTGTAGACAAATAATGTTTTTGGTTTCTAGATCATCAACAGCTACATTGGATCGTGAGCTAAATTCGGCTAATGATCAGACGACTCGCGCGGAAAGTCTGGACCTTCCTATCACAGCGCGTTTCCAACTAATTGATCGACAAATACTTTTCGCGACGATAAATCGGCTGGATTGTTTTTGGAAGGAACATGATAACAATTCTGTCGCAGATGACTTATTCAAGATGAATGTAGTGCGGTTTGTGATGAAGGTTTTCGAAACAAGAACGATCCTAGAATTGGTTCAGCCAAATGTTTGCTGATTCGGGATGTCCGAAGAATGGCACAAGGTAGACAACAATTTTACTAACAAGAAGGCGGCATAGACATTTTTCGAGGAGTCAGAGCGCCCATATAACTCTAGTTTGACGAGTGATGGTGGAATGTTCAGAAAACTTATTTCAAATGGAACTTATTTCATTCCAACCTTTTTGAAACGTGAAACAATCCAAATGAGCCATCTAAACTAGACTTCGCTATTTCACGCCTAAGGGAATAGTTTAAATCCGCCTATGTTAAATCCCTCGAATATTCTAGATTGAAAATTTTCAGCATCGCTAACGTTAGCACAACCCAAAACCCAATCGTCTACGTAGAAATCTGATTTTATGATATGCTTTACGTCGGGCAAATCTGTATTCAAATCGTCCGCAATTTGATACAGTGTTCGAGCGGATATGTAGGGTAAGCTATACGGTAGGTGACGCTGTTCTAGCGATAATGCAAGATAGGAAAGTTAACATGTTCATGCCAACCTATTCGTTGGTAATCACAAACAGCTGGCGTCGGTACAAAATCCCGAATTACCAAACACCGAATTATCAACATCCCGACAAAAATAATCCCGACTTTAAAAATCCCGACTTTTAAAATCCCGACTTTCAAAATCCCGACTTTTATAATATCCACTTTTAAAATCCCGATTTTCAAAATTCCCATTTTCGAAATCCCGATTTGGCTGAAACCTTAAAAATATTAAATTTTGTTTTATTTATCTTCATTTTGATTAAGGAATCGGTCGTTTTTTGGCCGATCTTGGTTAAATTTGGGTTATCGGATATAATTTGCATTTTAACGTGAATTATTCTAGAATTTTTGGAATTGGGCCTGCTCAATTTAATTTGGCCATTCCTCAACCAATAATTGTAAAGTTTATTTACACTTTTATTTACGATTTTGAAACCGGGATTTTGAAAACCGCAATTTCGTAGTACACCCTAAAATTTCCAAAAAAATCCAATTTAAACCCATGGAAATTTTTTGGAATTTTGTATATTGCAATTTTAAAATTTGGCATTTTGTATAGGAATTTTGTTTTTTTTGGAATTTTATTTTTTGGAAATGTTTTTATGGGAATTGGGGCTTATAGAATTTTGTTTTTTGAAATTTTGGGTTTGGAATTTTGTTTTAGGAATTTTGAATTTGAAGGGACACCATCGTATTCCCGAATATTTTATTACCAAAATGATGTTTTTGACTTGATCAAAAACTCACTAGTAGGCAGTTTCTCAAATTCTAAATTGCCAAAAATAAATATCCTGAAAAATATCCCAAATCACCTTTTGTAAATTTAATCTCAAAAAAAAAAAATCCAAAATTTGCATTTAATTTTATATTTATTTAAGAATATTAAATGAAAATATGAAATTGAACTATAAGTCTACATAATAGTAAAATATGTTTCATATTTTAAAAAAATGTCTTAAGAAAAATTATCTAACGATTTAATTTTTACGGGTTGGTATCGAAAGGCCAAAAATTTTATTAGCGAAAAAAAATATCTCAAAATGCCATCCCGAAAATAATAATCCAAACAACAAAAATCTCAAAACTCATAATACTAAAAATATATTTATCAAGAAAAAAATTGCTCGAAAACAAAATCTCAAAAAAATAAAAATATCGAATTAAAAATCCCAAAATTTACTGAAAATAAAACCAAATGAGTCGAAATCTGCGCGCACATGGGTATTTTTTGCCTAAATAATCAAAAATTTACAAAAGGCGATTTGAGATATTTTTCAGGATATTTGTTTTTGGCAATTTGGAATTTGAGAAACTGCCTACTAGTAAGTTTTTGATCTAGTCAAAAAAACCATTTTGGTAATAAAATTTTCGGGAATACGATGGTATCCCAATTTTTACAAATCTTCCGAAAATAGAACCAAATGAGTCGGAATCTGTGCGCGCGATTTTATTTTCGGCAAATTTTGGGATTTTTAATTCGATATTTTTATTTTTTTGACGCCTTTCATATTTCCATGGAAAAAATGGAATTTTTTGGAATTTTGTATAGTGGAATTTTGAAAATTGGCATTTTGTATATAAATTTTGTTTTTTTGAAATTTCATTTTTAAGAATTGTTTTTATTGGAATTTTTGTTTCTGAAATTTTGATTTTTGGAATTTCGCTTTTGAAAATGGGGCTTTTAAAAATCGGGATTTTGAAAACCGGGATTTCGTAGTATTCCTTAAAATTTCCAAAAAAAAATCCAATTTATACCCATGGAAATTTTTTGGAATTTTGTATATTGGAATTTTAAAATTTGGCATTTTGTATATGAATTTTGTTTTTTTCGAATTTTATTTTTTGGAAATGTTTTATGGGATTTGGGGTTTCTAGAATTTTGTTTTTTGAAATTTTGGTTTTGGATTTTCGTTGTAGGAATTTTGAATTTTACGAATCGTACCCAACCCCGTTACTACATTGCACTCATTACAAAAAGCTTTTGATGAATTCCGAAATGCCCGAATTAAAAAAATAATTATTAAAAGCTCGGGCTTTTGAAAATCGGGCTTTGAAAATCGGGATTTTGAAAGTCGGGATTTTGAAAGTGATTTTTAAAGTCGGGTTTTTTATTTTGAGATTTTGAAAGTGAGGCAAACGATCCCAACCCGATCAGCCTTGTGCACCTGCCGAAACATTTTTTACGTCAGCTACGAAGGCAATTTTGTGTTTTCGAAATTTAACTGGAATCGCGAATAGCTGTTGCAGTATTGATAGGCCAGTATTTAATTTATAGTTTAGCGACACAACTGTTGAAGATTGGGCCGACCCGTCGAAAATTACGCGCAACTTTGTCGTTGAACTCGACTCCATCATAGCATGATGTGGTAAATAAAATGTTTTCGTTGTAAAAGCCATTATCTCATATGGCGAGGAATAAGAGACATGTTGTCCAACTCTAGGTACTCTCGAATCGTTGCTCCATGGCGAGCAGTCTCCGAGTTGCCATAGGAAACGAAGCTCCGAAATCGGTAATATTTGTTTTCAATCCTTAAATGTATTTTCTCTAAAGTGAAACCGCACTATTACGTTGAATCTTCTGTGTTTCAATATCCTCTACGTCTCAAAACTCAAAACTTTTGAATCGTAGCATGTAGATCTACAAGCGTAACTGTGCCATATGATTGAAGGGACTTCTGGCTAATGTTGAAGGATAATTTGCTACAGATGACGTAACATGTGTTTTTCGCAAAAAGATCGTCAACAATTTGGACAGTTGGCATTTTTCAAGACGTAGTAATTTTATAAAAATACCCGCTCTAAGATTATATCCACGGGGCTCGACTGATTGAAGTGTTGATCGCAAGCTGTAGTTGCGCGGCAATTTTAGGGATTCCACACATCTTTCAGTATTTAAAATGGTTTATGTATTTGAGTCGAATAACGTATCCACGTACGTGGACCATGATTAAGGCGGTAAAGATGCAAATGAGTTCGTTACGTTGAGAAGAGCATCAGACAGCGAGGTTTTTAGGAATTTGGAAAGTGTTAACCGAAACTAAATAGGTTGAGCCGTTGTCCTTGTTGTTTATTTACGAAACTGGAATGATGACTTGTCAATCGGTCGTTCTTGGTGTATTATTAACAGTTTTTGGAATTGTTATTTTTTGGTATTTGAGAATTAACCACCATTAAATGAAGAGTATTGAACTTAGCTACTGTTGTGTCTTGCGATAAATTTTCATAAAACAGTGAACTGTGCCTTTGACCACAAAATCGACAGGAGAAGTTGATGACTTTGTTACAACAGAGCCACTTGTTTTTCTTAGGATGCTAACGGCGTGCAAATTAACCCTAATGTGAGTGACGTGCGTATACCCGGGTATCTTTTGCCCTTTTAGACGTCTATTTTTGTATGTTTTACTCCCAATAAAAACTTTAAATTTTATGAGAACTTCTACTTCAATTGGTATAGATTACGATCATACTTAAAAATGAGAAATGTTACAACTAGGACGAACGTGGAAAAAATAAGTTAATCACTCAAATTAAGATATTTTTTCTTCACTCACATGAGGGTTAAGTCTGGTACGTAGATGAACATTTATTAGGTGGAATCTTGGGAGGTGAACAAGAAACGTCTCACATCTTTTGACAAGGAACCTTAAAAATTTTTAATTCATGTCTGTTTAAACTGAATAGCAAGCTTATTCAAGATTAAATAAACCAACCATCATCAACTAAAAATTTGAGAGTCTAAACACTTTGACTCACGAATATCGCCCCCAAAACTATCCACGATTTTACGGAAGCCTCATAAATTTATTAAATTTATTAATAAATGAATGAATGACAACCGCTTTCTTCTTATTATTTCTAGCCTGCAACATCTATTCCAACCCTGTTCCTAATTAAGATCGATGAATGGAATATAACAAACAGATTAGGTCAGAAGCTCCACCTCTAAGAAAATCCTTCAATAGTTCAAAAATCCTTCAATTTAACATCCTGGTTGGTTTGAGTTAAAGCATTTTCCCCGACACTCCCAAAGAAACGAAGCTGCTGAGCACATAAATTGCCAATGATTTTGTTTAGTAAGTCAATATTGGCAGGGCGAGGAGCTTCTACTGTTTCAAGTCGATGAATTTACCCAACAAAAATATTTTGCATCAAATTCGCTCGAGAAGCAGACGTAATTTATTTGCAATTGTACTGAATTTCCTTGATTTTCGATGAGCGAACTTCGATATCCTCAAACTGCAAGGTTGAATCACAATGTATCCGTTTCGTTTGTGAACGACGGAAAAAATACCTTGAATGACGGAAAATAAAATATAAAAGTTTCTTTTAAGAATTTTTTCGGCTTTTCGGACAAAATATTATTTTAATGGACACCCATACAATGTTTACGACTATTTTAGTCGCAGAAAACAAAGAGGCCATTTATTAACAATATTTCTACCACAAAAGTAGAAAAAATGCACTCCCCTCCCCCAAACCTTTAACCCCAGGGCGTACTTGTGTACATTAAATTCACGGACGATTATAAAATTCTTCTTAATTATATGTGTTGGCTTGTTACACATACATAATGAGAATTTCCTGTGGTTTCTGATTTAGTGATATATAATTCGCTAGATCGATATGTTCTTGTTTTGTATTATCGGTACAAAGCAAGAGTTGGATTTTTGCAGTTTGGTCGTTGCAACCTGATGAGTAGACCAACTTTTTATCAGTACGAAACCAAGCTGCCAAGAAGCTACCTAAGGGAGTTCCCATTTTTGCAAGGGTTTGTGTTCTTTGTGTACACAAGTACGCCCTGGGGTTAAAGGTTTGGGGGAGGGGAGTGCATTTTTCTAATTTTGTGGTAGAAATATTGTTAATAAATGGCCTCTTTGTTTTCTGCGACTAAAATAGTCGTAAACATTGTATGGGTGTCCATTAAAATAATATTTTGTCCGAAAAGCCGAAAAAAATTCTTAAACAAATTAAATTCACGGACGATTATAAAATTCTTCTTATAAAAGTTTCATTCGCACAAAATGTGAGAAGAGTTGTCCACCCAATTTTTGGGGAATTTATCAGTTTAATTTAAAATTCTGGCACATGAATCTATCTATATATCATATTACACTTCTGCTTGATTACAACAACTAAAACCGACTATACAAATCGGCGATGGCTAACCACTTTTCTGTAATAAAACAATGTACTGCGTGTATACAAAACCGAAGAAAGTAAATTAATAGAAGAATTTGTCACGTTTAAGAAGATTAAATTCAAGTAGGAAAAAAAAAGGTTTCTACTTATGACAAATAATGCTAGCATATATCATTTTTAATTAAAAAACAAAAGCAAATCGAAACGAATCCTGTGCGCAGACATAAAGATAAAGGAAATTTATATTAATTTAATTAGGATCTTATGTTTACGTGGAATAAGAAAATTGCTCAAGCGTGCGGCATACAATTTTTTGGACTGTACGCGTAAAATTTATGTGTTTAGCATTGCAAAATTTACAAAATTTATAAAATTTACAAAATATTTTACGGCATTATCATTAATTCTCTTTGTATTTCTTTTTATTTTCTTTAACAGTTTTATTCGCTAATTGAACGAGATGAAGTAGCCACGACCGCTTTAAAGCACAGATCATTAACTGTGTTTGCCCCAACAAATCGGGCATTCCAGCATCATAAATTAAGTCGTACATTTGTTTTGTATCATATGGGTAAGTAAACATAAGTAAAAAATTTCCGAATCTCATATATTATTTCATTATTATATTTTTACCCCGCTATTTGTGTACAGTCGCGAGGATAATTAATTTTCCGCCGCTGCACGGTACTTATCTGTTTTACCATACATTAGGATAATGTAGAAGTGTGAGATTTTTTTTTTTTTGTGTGAGAGGGAAAATTAATTTCCATTTGTTTAAAATTAATGTTAACATTTTTCCATAAGGTAGTTGCGGGTTTGCGGTTTTTTGATATATAGAAAGAACGGATACCGAAAAAAAACAATTCACAATTGCTTTTTTATCGAAAATGATGCGGGTCTGAAGGTGTGTTGAGTTTTTGTGTGACAAAGAGTTTTTCCGTAAATGACAGATTTTATTTTGTGTTTGTTGTGCTGATTAAACACTTTTCATGTTTGATTTCGAATCGATAAATAAAATAACGTCGGTGTTAATAACAGTTATTGAGCTATTGTGGGTGGTATAATTCGAGTAAACATATTTCGATACGAAGAAATTACAATTACGATATGTCATTGCCGCACATAAACTTTGACTGAGTTTATTCGCTTAACTTTATAAAAATTGTGGTTTGGTTAAATTTTGCTAAATTTTAGTGTTGACGTCACATTAAATGGCGTAGCCAAATGAACCAAAAAATGGTCAACCCAATCCAATCAATATTGGAGAAATACTAAATCCGGCAATATTATTGACTATGTAGAATAACACGGCACACCGTAATTACTAAGCGATGAAATGGTATTTAGTTCGTCCCGAACAGATTCCTACGAACTGCTTATATTCTATTTTATTAATCGGTTGACTTAAACGACTTTCGTCTGACTTCTAGAACCTCGTTGAATCCGAAAATGAACGCATTCTAGTTCGGTTACATCCAGATTTTAAATTTTGGAGCAGTCACATTGCAATAAGTATGTAATCAGGAACTAAATGAGCTCGGTATCAATCGGATCTATAGCC
Source organism: Nephrotoma flavescens (assembly GCA_932526605.1). Taxonomy (NCBI): domain Eukaryota; kingdom Metazoa; phylum Arthropoda; class Insecta; order Diptera; family Tipulidae; genus Nephrotoma; species Nephrotoma flavescens. The sequence continues at coordinate 68,732,791 of OW052220.1, read as the reverse complement.
GTACATCCTCGATTTGTCTGGCAACGGTGTAAAAATAAGGACGTAAAAAGCGAACCGCGAAAGAGTTGGGAGAGCCTCGGCTCCAGAACAGATTGCAAAGATAATAAAAATCAAAAAAAATCGTCACGTACACTACCGGCCAAAAGTATTTGGGCGATTTGGTTTTTATAACTAAAACAATTTTTTATACAGTTTTAACAAATATAATAATTTGTTTCAATTAATTTAATGAATTGCCAGTTCATAAAGCTAACTTATTACAAAAAACAAAGAAAACAGATGGCGAAATACCTAAATTGCGCGCTCATCGATGTGGCCTCCCTTTGCTTTAACTAGTGCGCGACATAGACTTGGCATTACATCCAATAGTTTATATAATTTTCAGGATGAAATCTTGTTCCAGGCATCTTATAATTTTTGTAACAAATCTCTCGCCGATGTTGGGCATGTTTTCCGAAGCTCCCGATCTAACTGATCCCATAAGAGCTCTATCTGATTAAGATCGAGCGATTGTTGTTGCGCGAAATTGTTGCTGTAAATACTCCTTACACATATTAGATGTGTACTTGGGATCGTTGTTGTGTTGGTACGTAAATCCTCGTCATTTTAGTTTTAGTCCTGATGGTATAGCATGTTTCTCTAAGATCGAAAGATAGCCGGAGCGATCCATCCGACTCGTAATTTCGACCAAATCTCCAACTTGGTTGTTACCAAAGCAATCCCATATCATCACAGAACCACCCCGAGTTTTATTGTAGGAGGAATTTTTCACGACGCCGAACGTAAACTCTCCGTTTCGATTGAAAAATTTCGAATTTCGATTCGTCTGACCATAGGACTTTTCTCCATTGTCACATTTACCAATTCTGGTGATACTTTGCTCAATTAAGTCTTTTTTATGGTTTGTAATCGAAGAAGTGGATTTTTAATAGCAATTCTGCCATTTAAGCCTTGATCTGTTAGGCGCCTTTTTATCGTAGTCAACGACAATTTATTTTCCCGAGCGTTGTTCACTTCCGCTAATATTTGAGGAGCCGTCGAATCACTATCAGTATGTTGGTGATTTCTCGAATATTAAAAGTTGAAACATAACAAAATATGCGTATATAGATGCATTTAGACAGGGTGTGTAAAAATTGTATTCATCGAAAATAGCATTGCAAGTCGTTTTTTTTAATTGAAAAAAACTCATCGACCAAATACTTTTGGCTTGTCGTGTATATGAAGCTGAAATATAGGTGTGAAAAATTTACAAAACAAATGCTGCAACGATTTGGAACCTTTTTCTAAAACGATACTAACTTAAAAATATTATTTGCAGTGGTGAGCAAAATTTTCCGGACAAAGCTTAATTTAGGAAACTAATGTAATTTAACAATGACTCCGGCCATTCCTTTTATTTTTTTTACTGCGTAAGCTTCTTTGACACTCTACTTTCTTGCTATATCATGCATTTTTAGGCAATATATTTAACATCGACACGAAACAAAAACGAGTGTGGAGAAAACCGAACCAAGAATTGCAAACAAAAAATATTAATTCCACTATTAAACACAGGGGGGGAAATATGACAGTGTGGGGTACAATGGGTTACTATGGCGTGGGAAATCTTCAATTTATTGAAACAACAATGGATAGTACAGTCAGTTTTGAATATTTTAAAAATAAATTTAATACCATCTGCTGAAAAAACCGCTGTGAAACCGATTTTTGTTTATACCAAGATAATGATCCCAAGCATAAAGCTTACAATGTTATATGCTTATATAATTGCCCACATGTATTGAAACTCCTCCACAAAGCCCGTATCTAAGCTCGATAGGGCATTTATGGAATGAGTTAGACAAACAAATCAGAGATCGAATTCGAATGGGAAAACGTCGACACCAGATTGATTCAGAATTTAATCGAATCAATGCCACGCAGACTATAAGCGCCAATAGCAAGCAAGGGATTGCATTCGAAATATTAATAGTCTTAACCTCCACACATATTGAAAAACTAAACTGTAAACGAATTTTTACTTATAATAAAAAATTTGAATTACAATTTTGCCCGAAAAATATTACTCATTGATTTTGGTATATATTTTGTTTTCTTATCCATATGCGCCAGGATCAAGGGTAATTTAGCCCAAAAATATAGTATATAACGAGTTTAGTAGTGTTCAGAGACGCTTTCGCAAAAAAAAAAAAATAATTGAAAAATGGCCGGAGTCATCGTTAAATTACATTAGTTTCCTAAATTAAGTTTTGTCCGGAAAATTTTGCTCACCACTGTATGTGTTAGTATATGTATAATTATTTTTGAAGTATACATTTAGGCAAAGCACGATTCTTTTTCAAAATATATAAATATATTAATCTTGGAATTCAAATGGAAATTCAAAATTCATCTAATCGAAATAAAGAGGAAATGTAATGCTTGCATATTATATAAGAAAATCGGAAGTTCTGATTAATACTAAACAACTCTGGGCCAACCGTTAGGCCTATGTCATTTGCATTTTCCCGACTCTTCGATTCGCAGACGGTTTCATGTCATTTTTGGTGATATCGTGGCTAAGAAGAGTGAGAGAAACTGTACGGAGTTCGTATTTGAAAGGTTTTTAGTCAATTCATACTCCGATAATCGGTTGATGCAATTAGATGCGTGTGGTGTTCTGTTTCATTTTTACTCAATGCCAAAATATAAACGTAGATATAGACGTAGACGAAATTCATACCGATCGTAATCTCGTTCATTAGGCATGGAAATGAGTAAATTCGAAAAGTCCGAAAGGTGTGCCGATTACTGTTTTTTATATATGTCTTCTGCGGCTTTATAAGATTTCGGCTGCCTACTTGGAATTTTAAGGTTCATTATGTTTCTTGTGCCATAGTTTGTTTGGCTGTAGAGGGTATGGTTCCGGCTGGCTTTGTAAGGTTCCGGCTGTAAAATATTCTACCGCGTATCAGTGGGAAAACAACGTGGTGGAAACCGCCGGGCTTAAATTACAACAGACCATCGCACATTTATGGAACAATGTATCGAAGAAAACCCAAAAATAATATTGAAGGGAATGAAAGAAAAATGTTTCCACTGAATGCAAATACAGAAGCTAACATACTGAAAGGACGAGAATATGCTTAAAAAGTATTGGTGGGATATCGGCAAAATTCCCAGGCATATTCACATTGTTTACATGGACGAAATAAATTTTAATTAATTTATATCGCGAACTAAAGGGAGTTCTAAGAGAGGAAGCCGTCACTCGTACATTTCTGCGGGTAGCAGAGGAGCTAACTAAATTATCATGAAATTAGGCGTGGTGTATTTAAAAAAACCAGAAACTAATGTCGAAATGTGCAAAATATTACCAGCAGCAGTTACAGTGGTTGATAATGGTGACTGTTATTCTTCTATTGAAGATGTTTTCCAAGAAGATGAATTTGTTGGTCATCGCTTATTCTTAGCCCATATAGCCTAATGTTTATGGCTATTGAACTTGACTGGTCAAGTTTAAATGTTCATGTTAAAAGTGATTTCGCTATTCAAATGCCTAATATTTTAGCTGGGAAAGGCAGAGCAAACATGACTCAAACCGAATATCGTCAATGTTTGGGGAGTGGGTCTAAGTCTAATGGGTCTAAGTGAGAATTCCATCGGTACTAATTTTTTCTAAACTTTCACTTTTCTTCTTTGTTTAGAAAAGTGGTTATATGAAATTATTGACATGCTAGAATCTGAAGGGCCCACCACTGGATAAAAGGGTCCCTTCTCATTCTTATAAGTTTCTACACTATTTATCCAAACGGAATTGAATTTTGCCCCTTGGGCAATTTTTCGGTCTCTTAGATATAGGTGCTTCTATACAATTTGTTCCCAAAGTTGTTTGTTCCGAAAGGGTTTCATTCTGATCTGCATGAAATTATTATCATGTATAACCAACCTTACGATATTTTTGAAGGGATCTCAGGATCTCGGGTTCCGACACAAATTTTTTCTGAAAATAATTTTTTTAAATGTTTTGACGGGAATCAATTTTATTAAAAACTTTTATTAAATTAGTGGTATGATCGAATCCGAGGTGTCAGTCCCCTTGATAAAGAGGACCCTTCTTATAAGTTTTGCACACCATTTATGTAATCGGACTTAAAATTTTCCAAAGGGATTTTATACCAAAATGAGATGTTGTATAAGATAGCAGATATTTCCAGCAGAAAAAGTGTTTTTGCTATTCACCGCTAGAGGCATCACTATCACAAAAATGAAGTTTTTTCTGCTGATATTTTTTGAAATTTTTAAGCAAATTAATAATTCTCAGCAGAAAGTTTTATGGAAAATGAAATATGAAAAGAAGAGAAAATTATGGTTAAACGTTTTGAAACGAAGTAAGCTGATTTTCTTTAAAAAACATAATTTGCGTATGTATAGTATAAGGACTTTCAAAATATACTAAAATTACCATAATAACTACCCTGGGTGTATGTTTTAATGGTAGATGAGATCATTACCGATATACATGAGCAACATAACATTCATAAATGGCGTCTGTAGCATTCCATAAATTTTTGAAGTCATTTTAATGTGAAATGTTTTCACTTTTTTAACAAAAGTTTTAGAAAAACCCCCTGTATCTACCTTTGATATTCGTCTATGGAGTGCTAGTGAGTCCAATTATGAATCTTATGTTGCTCATTTACATAGGATATGATCTCAGCTACTATAAAAGATATACCCAGAGTAGTTACGGGGGGTTTTTCTAACACTTTTGCTAAAAAACTGAAAACGTTTCTCATTAAAATGACTTCAAAAATTTATGGAAGACGATATACTGACGCCATTTATAAATCTTATGTCGCTCATGTATATCGATTATGATCTAACACCCCGATTACGCTAGTCGAGTCGATTGTCGTTTCAAGTGACTATAAAAACTTGTTATTTGTAGCCTGTTACTATGACAATAAGTGACTTGAGACGAAAAAAACAATTAAAAACTGTCATTTCGAGTCGTGTGAAATTTTGAAGTGACTAGAAAAAACATAAAATACGCCGATTGTCGTTAGAAGTGACTACGATAATAAACATATTAGATATTTTGACAAGGCAGGCACTACGGTTTAAACACACACCCAGGGTAGTTACAGGGGGTTTTTCTAACACTTTTGTTAAAAAACTGAAAACATTAATGGAGTGCCATCAATGTAGGCGATTTTTTTTTTGCGTTGCACTGTATTTGCACTATGATGATTATGGTAATGCTAGTATATTTTTAGAGTCCTTATACATACGCAAATAGTTCTAAAAAAATAACTTTCTTCGTTTCAAAACGTTTACACATAATTTTCTCTTCTTTTCATAAGTTATTTGATTTTCCATAAAATTTTCTGCTGAAAATTATTAATTTCTTAAAAATTTCAAAAATTTTCTGCTGGTTTTAAAACATATCAGCAGAAAAAAAATCATTTTTGTGATTGTGATGTCTCTAGCGGTGAATAGCAAAAACACATTTGTCTGCTGGAATTTTCTGCTATCTTATACATAGCATCAAAATCAGCAGGTTTCTGTAATAGTTTGGATAGGATCAGCCCAATTGGAATAGGTGATCCCACACAACTTTCCCCCAAAATCGTCGGCAATTAGGAATCAAATCACCATCAGTGTACATAAGAGAATACTGTTGGCTCTGAAATATTGTTAGGAATGAACTGCGTTATCAGTCAATTGAATCGATCCGTCGTCTTCTAGAACAACAGCAACAAGTAAACATTGCGACGCTCGGCTGGAAAACGATCGTTTACGATAGTCGGTCAATATAAAAATTCAGAGGTTCTTGATAAAAGCAAAATATAAAATATCATATGTAACTCGGCTCATATTTTACTCCCTTCATACACAATCTACTATTATTTTAGTTTGTAAAGGAAAGTATAGGACGTCTCTATAATATCATTTCAATACCTATGGTGGGATAGTGCTATCCCGAATTTTTATTTATATTTCACAAACAGCTCAATCATCAATCTAATCTCATAAATCAACTGATTAAAATCTAATTTATCACCTAGCACGAAACAAATTTCCATTCCCCTTATTTGATTCTGTCGGTATATAGCTGTATATTCTAAAATGGTATAATGAATATAAAGGGTGATTTTTTAAGAGCTTGAGAACTTTTTTTTAAAAAAAAACGCATAAAATTTGCAAAATCTCATCGGTTCTTTATTTGAAACGTTAGATTGGTCCATGACATTTACTTTTTGAAGATAATTTCATTTAAATGTTGACCGCGGCTGCGTCTTAGGTGGTCCATTCGGAAAGTCCAATTTTGGACAACTTTTTCGAGCATTTCGGCCGGAATAGCCCGAATTTCTTCGGAAATGTTGTCTTCCAAAACTGGAATAGTTGCTGGCTTATTTCTGTAGACTTTAGACTTGACGTAGCCCCACAAAAAATAGTCTAAAGGCGTCAAATCGCATGATCTTGGTGGCCAACTTACCGGGCCATTTCTTGAGATGAATTGTTCTCCGAAGTTTTCCCTCAAAATGGCCATAGAATCGCGAGCTGTGTGGCATGTAGCGCCATCTTGTTGAAACCACATGTCAACTAAGTTCAGTTCTTCCATTTTTGGCAACAAAAAGTTTGTTAGCATCGAACGATAGCGATCGCCATTCACCGTAACGTTGCGTCCAACAGCATCTTTGAAAAAATACGGTCCAATGATTCCACCAGCGTACAAACCACACCAAACAGTGCATTTTTCGGGGTGCATGGGCAGTTCTTGAACGGCTTCTGGTTGCTCTTCACTCCAAATGCGGCAATTTTGCTTATTTACGTAGCCATTCAACCAGAAATGAGCCTCATCGCTGAACAAAATTTGTCGATAAAAAAGCGGATTTTCTGCCAACTTTTCTAGGGCCCATTCACTAAGTTAGTAAGTTAGTAAGTCTATTCATTATGAAATGTCAAAGCATACTGAGCATCTTTCTCTTTGACACCTTGTCTGAAATCCCGCGTGATCTGTCAAATACTAATGCATGAAAATCCTAACCACAAAAAAATCACCCGTTAATTTGAGACTGTTTTTGTCTAACAGAATAATAAATAGTTATATATGACATAACAATTAGAAAGATAAAAACAAAAACAACATCTAATATCTTCGAACTTTATCTTTAAGTGAATTAACGTTTGTGTTTTGCTTCAAATTTTTTTGTAATTTATCACCAATCAACCTAAGCACCTAACCTTATGGCTTATGTTATGCGTGTGTGTGTGTGTGAGTAAAACATAATGAGACAGCAACACACCGAAAACAAATTAGAAAATAATTTATAATTAATTTACAAACAATTAAGCCCTAAACCTAGTAGATATTAGAATTTTTAATAGTTGTAGAATGTCATTACTGCATTACAGTGAGTTATAGTTTTATGGATTTAGAATTAATGTTGGGGCGACAAGAAAATTGATTCAGCTAATTATAGAAAAGTGATATGTACCAATTGCATGGAAGTGACAATGCCATTAGTAAATTAAAAAACAATTAATGAAAATATTTATTTGGTTTGAGCAATAATTCAAATATAGAATATTGAAGGGTTCCCGCAATCCCTATCTTTATTAAGAATGCGAGAATAGTTTTTATTTTAACGTGTTCGGTGGTTGCATTCATCGTTAGATAAACACAAAAATCCAGGTGTAAATAATCAAATATGTAGAAATGATAATAGAACATTAAACGACTTTATTATTAACAAATGTTTTATGACTAGCTGTTCTTGGGGGAATCATCGGTGTACCAACTTTGGGAAATAATGTGGGTTTACGCTTGTTTCGGTACTAGAAAATAGGTTTTAGCATAGAAAATGTCGACAAGCCGTAAGCATGAGTGTAAAATATGTTAAAAAAAAAAATTTGTTGCATGCAACAAATGTTGCACATAAGTCTTTAAAATATAAAGTTTGGTTTGAAACAATCAAAGTCAACATGTAAAAGACCGGTTTATTCCCACAAAATTCAATTAAGAAATCTGTTCAACGGGACAAGGGATGCTAACGATTCCTAGAGTTGGCGATATAAATTATATTACTTATAGTCTGAGAATCTGCTTTGTCCCATTGAGATACCATTCCAGAAAACCTACTCGCATCTTAATCTTTTGTAATTTGTTGAACCGAAATATTATTGTTACGAATTTCGGGTGTTCAAATGAAACTCTAAGCGTTTTAAGTTACAAACTTTATTTCCTAACTCCTTCAGCTATTCACTAATTTCACTATTTATCATTTGTTCACTAATTCTCTTTTACTTTTCGTACTGTCTACTTTTTACTTCTAAACTTGCACTGTTCACTGATTAAATTACAATCGCTGTTCGGGATTATTCCTTTTATTGCATCATCAATTCTCTTGTTTTGATGATTAACGCCGTTGTTAATTCCAATATTTTCCGCGGTGATTATAACGCCCCTGTTTATCATCATTACTTATGTTATTTCCTTATCCCCCTCCAAATAGAATGGCATTCCAAAATCTAATTCCTAATCATTATTGGACTAAAACTTTTTTTTTTTTGTATTATCCCTGCAATCTGTTCTGTGGCCTGTTCAAGACTCTCCAAGCTCTTTCGCGGTTTGCTTATTCCGTCCTTACTTTTACACCAGTCAGCCAATCCGAGGACGTACGGCTATAGAACCGATTTTAAGACCATCTGCACATTGCGAGCTCCATGCCAGGCTATACTGACATGGAAGATGGGTCGGCTCATGAGTTTTGCACTCCACAGATCGTAATCTGTGATGAAATTTCACTTTTTGCATCCTGTCTCTGTCGGGATTCGAATCCGGTACATCCCGATCCAAATGCCAAAGCTTTAACCACTGTGCCATTTAGTCGGTGGAGGAAAACTTGATCCGACAAGTAGAATTCGTAACATTACCCCCACCTTAAATTTGTTTGCCGAAAAAACTCGTCCATTTTCCTCATGTGGTATATTCGTCAATGGGGGCCACTTTCATCTTAGTTCCAGGCCTAGCTGAATCCTATATACAACATCGTTAATCCGTTTGACGAGTTTATAATTCCCTTCCCAATTTTGTTTTAGTTTCGGTGATATCCCTCTTTTTCCCTTGGGTTTTAGAGCCAAACCAAAACTCACTCTGCGAATCCTTCGCTATCTTTATAGTGCATTCTTACTTCATTACGAATCCTGTTCATTTTCCGTCCTGTGCGACTGTTTTGGTTTCTTGTAATCAAAACATCATATCATCAAATGGCAGCTGAATTTCCTGTCTTATCATGCACTGGACTGCGATATCCCAACATGGACAGGGATATACATCGACTTGTTTCCGCAGACCTTCCTCCGGTGTCCCGTCTCCTCTCTACCATTCCTTCTGACTATGGATGTACAGTCAGAAACGTAAATGATCATAACATTGAGTTTTGAATTTTTTGTACAAATTATAAGGATTATAGAATTTATTTTGTAGTTTTTTATTAAATTAAATAATTTTACAAATTAACAAATCCAAAAATTCAAAATTAAAATCACGAATTTTTTTACAACAAAATGATCATGATCTCCGATTTTTGTAAATCTTTTTCATAATTTATGTTTCATAATTATTTTAATATCGAGTTGGTCCTCCAACTTGTTGGTAACTTCCGGTGAAGTTTTATCCTATTCTTTCATTATTGTTTCATGCAACGTTTTTTTGCTGGCAATCCTGTATTTTTTAATCTGGCGTTCCAGGTGATCCCACAAATGTTCATTTGGGTTTAGGTCAGGAGCGGCAAATGTAACTAGTTTGGGACGTTATTTAGAATCCATTCTTTCATAGTGTGTACCGTATGCTTAAGATCGTTGTTTTGCTGCGGAAAATCCATTATGGCACGAGTCCCAATTGTTCCACGGATGGTTTCAAATTGTCCTTAGAATACCTAGGTATTTCCAGCGATCCAATTTTACTTTTATAAAAACAAGTTTACCGATATTGAACCTCATTCCATAACCGAACCACCATCATGTTTAATAGTTGGGATGATGTGTTTTGGCTCCAGCGCTCCCCCATCAGCTCCGAAAATGTTTAATTTACGTTCAGAAGTTGAAGTCTTTTTTTTAATTTTTCTGCAAATTCAATTTTTTTTTTGAAATTAACATTCGAAATTAATGGCTTCTTGTGTGGCACACGGCCAATGATATCCATGTTTCCACAAAATAAATTTTAAAATCCTTATATTTGTAAATTATTCTTAAAAATCAGTGTGTAGCATACACGGTATCGTTACTGACTGTAATGTTAAGAATTTTGCACGGTTCTTGAAACCCCCCCCCTTGCTGAAGTAGTTCAATATACATTAGTAGGTTTCGATTACCAACATTACTTTCTGGCGATTATTAGTGGCGCATTGAGATGCCATTTTATGCCAATACGGTTGTCCACCTTCTCCTAATTCTCTTCATGTACCGACCCAATTGACTGATCAGCCTCCTGGTCTTCTGTCAAATGCTATTTTCTTATCCATGGTTAGATTAAAACTGGATTCGTGCAATAACTGTGGAACAGTTCTTTACTTCCTGTTTTGCACATTGCTTACATTGAACTGCGCAGGTCTCTCTGGATAATTCAGGTGTGTAACATACCCCATTGGTGTTCAGTCTTGAAAGTGTAGGCTTGTAGTCGTTCGATCCATCTACTTCTACCTCGGGTTCCTTAAACTGCATCAACCATTTGAGTCCTGCATGATCTTCTCTTGCCCATAGAGATTTTTGTAGAAATGTTTAACACTGCCCACCACTGCCAACAGTTCTCCGCGTATTACACAATAGTTTTTATCAGCTTTAGAGAGGGATCGACTAATTTAGGCCTCTTACAACTTCCTCCATTAATCTCTCAAATGTATAGCAGGCGCATTACAAAATCCAAACAGCATTCAGGAATAATCAGGTTGGATTGCTACATACCAATATCTGATCTGGGAGGCGGATATTGCAATTGCATTCGCGAAGATTCGCGTTTACCGTTTCCGATTCCCGTTCCTTCGTTATCTGCATATTTCCCTCTACTTAGAATGCCATTCTATGGAATATTACTTTTTGTGGTAAGATCGATCGAATCAATCAATCGAATAATGATCGCTTAATAAAATGGTAGTCTGCAACTGGGTTTGAGCTCGCGTCCTTTGGGTTGATAATAGTTGGTAGTGTATAACTTCACAACCAAGTGATATACGGGTGTTTAGTTGAATTCGTAACACATCGCTTAAATTTATGAACCTGCACTACCCTTCATCCACCTCCAAAGCGTTCTTGGACCATTTTGCACATCTTAAGTACTGCTTTCTGAAATTCAGCCACACTAAGTCACTTCGTCGAAAATCGGCAAATCTTCCACTCTGGTCGTATTGCGCTTCCGATTTATTTCGGGCGTTTGTCCTGTTGCTCTCTACTATTTTTGCGGACTCTTTCCGCCATGGACTCGTCATGTTCCTGGTCCTTTATCTGCCTTGTCATATTCCAGAACACCTTCCACCTCCAACGTGTGCCACACCGCTGTCTATTTAGATATCAACTCCACTGCCGAACTCACCCTCATCAATCGTACTTGAAATTTCCACTGGTGCTCTCCCAAGGGTCGTTGCTTCATTTGGTAAACCAATTTCTCCCTCCTTTTCTCTGGCCATAAACACTGTTTAAGCCAACTTCCACTATCTAAGCTAGAATCGAGCGTTTGCCTCTGGCCTTGATTGTTTCTTGAACCCTCATTTTGCTTATCTGGGGAATCTGGTTGCCTCGCAAAACGTTCAGTCCATGGTTGCGCGCATTCTCGTATGTAGTGAGGTATAACTTCCCGGATTAAGCACATTCTTTGACTTTTGATGTCACTTGCGACTCTCCATTTGACTGTTGTATTTGTCTATGACTCCAATAGCTAAGTGTTAGTTACTTCAACTCCTCTCTTATTAACGCCTTTATCCGCGTTATATCCCCCGAATGGTTAAAATTGATCTGGCAGCCTTATATTCTAACACCAATATTTCGTGTATGGTTTTACTTCTAGTATTCGTTCAGATGATCGTCCTTGACAGCACTGATAACGCGTACTCTGTTAGTCGGTTTATTACTTCTGCAGATTTATTGCCATATGCTTGTCGCACGAATTTCGATACTTCTCTCTCTAGGTTTTGCGGCCTTTCTTAGTTCCAACTCAGTCATGACTCAGACAGAGACAGTTTGCAAGACATCTGCTGCTTTCCCACGAAGAGCCAAAATGAGTGCGTTAAGCTACTCTCCTGCGCCCCAACAGTTTTGCTGCACTGCCGATTGAAATTACACTTAATAATTCTCGGGTTTCGTCGTCGAATATTGAGGGCTTTAAAATTCTCCTTGAGGTTCCTGTAATTGGTTGTGTTGGGAACGTTTAATCTAACTAGACGGGTCTCCACTTGCTTAATTTTATTTCCAAACACCTTCCCGATTGGTCGTTCAAATTCCTTGAGCTTAGCTTAGATTATGCGGCTTGCTCATCTAATTTGGCGCCCGCTCGTAATTCAATAAAGTGGCCTAATTTCCCTTGAGCTGAAACAAAAGTGCCTGAATAATGAGTCCCATGTCAAAGGATGGCTTCCGCTGTTCGGGAGACTTCTTCTTCGCAAGAAGTGGAATCTCTGAAGGTCCTGGTATCTGTGATGATTGTCGCGATCTTCGTCATCCTGTTTCAACATATTCCTCCATAGGACTCTGCATTCTCGAGAGCCTTCGGTTGAAAGCTCGAGGCTCTGCAGCTTTTTCTTCAACTGTTGTGTATAGGTGCTTAGGTTTTTAACTATTGCTAGTATTTGCAAAACCCAACTTCTGTCAGAAAATGTTACGAATTTCGGTCGAAAAAACTCAGCAACGTTTATTCAACGTCCCTTAAGCTAGAAGAATGCTATTTTAAAATTTTTTGTTCATTTTCATTTCAGTTATGTATACCTTAACCGCTCGAGCAACAAGTGATATGATTGTGTAGAGTAGAATTTGTAACAATATATAATGCGTGTTTGACAGTAGTGAAGGAACTGGTGTTAATGACAATCTGTCATATATAAGGAGTGTGTTCAATACTAGTAAAGCTAGTTTACACTTTAACATTTTTTCCAAGGTACCAAGTACCCAGATCGGTACTTCCTAAAAATTATATGAATTTTTCATAAGATGCACGATCTATGAGTGAGCCTCGGGAGTTATTCAGTGACGCGTCTTTGAACCGAAACCATTCATCCAACCAATTTTGCACTTCTTCGCAACTGGCCAAGTGTAGCCCTGTCAAGCCATGTGCCATCGGCCAGAACATGTGATAATCCGAGAGGGCCGTCTCAGCGTTTTGATGGTGTCCTGGACGATGGGAGTGCGATGCTATGGATCGTTGTGGTGCTGCAATATCACTCGTTCGTGTCTCGTATCTTTAGTTGATGTCGGTACTGTTGCCCATTGACAGCTTCGTCCTGTTTCAGCAGCTCATAGTACACGATTCTTTTCTGGTCTCACCAAACGCAGAGCATTGTCTTCTTTCTGAACGGAATAAGCCGTGCCGTCGATGTTGAAGGTTCGCCAGATGAAACCCATGACATTTTGCGTTTAGGTTTTAAAAATGATCCACTTCTTATCTCCCGTAACAATTCGATACAGGAAGCTCATTTTTTCTTGCCGTGAAAACAAAATTTCGCCAATAGCTCTTTGATTTCCCAACTGTCTCTCAGTTCAACCAATATTAAGCCGGCTGGAACCAGAGTTTTATTAGCCGGAATCATTAAGAGTGTGTACATCGAGTACAATCCTCTTAAATGGTTGTGAAACATTTAAGGTTGCAATCTTATTATTCCACACGGAACCTTATAACTCTAACCAGAACCTTATAAATCCAGCAAGAACCTTATAAATACAGCCGGAACCCTGTCAGTCAGAACCAAACTACAGTCAAACCAATTATGGCATAAAAAGCACAATATATTGTGCATCGTCATGCACTAGTTGTTGTCCAGCCGGAATCTTATAATTACAGCCGGAACCTTATAAAGCCAGCGCAATAAATTATGCTCCTTGTGTCATAGTTAGTTTGGCTGTTGAGGGTATGGTTCCGGTTGGGTTTATAAGGCTTCGACTGGAATTATAACGTTCCGGCCGAAACGTCATAGGGTGCCCAATGATGAACAATACATTGATCTTCTTGTGCCATAGTTATAATTTGGCTGTAGTATGGTTCTGGCTGGCTTTGCTAGGTTTCGGTTGGAGTTATACGGTTCTGGCCGAAAAAGCATATTGCACAATGATGCATAATCCGGCTGACTTCATTAGGTTTCAGCTGAAGTTGTAAGGTTCCGGCTGAACATTCGTATAGTTTATAACAATAATTCACAATGCATCGTGATTCTTGTGCCATAGTTGGTTTGGCTAATATGATTCCGGCGGGCGTGACGGACACGAATTTTGCGCATTTGTTGGAATCGATAAATAAGCGTACATCATTACCTCCCTTAACTTTGATCCCAAGCGTTTAACACGATCCTGTAATATTTCTAATTACGTTATTTGTATAAAATCGATGCCACACAGCTGCCGATGTAATCCATTTTGAGTAATTAGTCAAGGAATCTGGAAAATAGGAGAATATTCGTAGAATTTTTGCATCCGGCGGTAAAATAAAAAAATTAAATTATAGTCGAAATTGAGTTCATCAAAATAATTATATTATCGAGATCAAATAAAATGTCGTTACACATACGATTCATCTCTAATCATAACGCCGTACGACGCTCAGTTCTCGTTCTTACTATGTACATGTTCGAAACGAGTACTGTATGGACCTTCATTACCTAAGTTTTAAGCAAAAAGGTTTTGTCCAGATATGGCGGCCACGTGAAAAATTTTCTGTCTGTTGGGTTTACATGCTTCATATAAATATTGAGATGTTTTGGTGATTTTACCGGAGTAAAATTACCACTGTGTGATAGCTATTAGCAAAGAGTACATAAGTACATATGTACATTTGTAAAGAGTAACGAAACAGATGAAAAATTTTCATCAAAATATTCGTGGGTTATGCAATTTAAATGGGTTATACAATACACTTACACAACAATTTTGATTTTATTTGGATCGAATATTGTCATACTCGTGACTAATGATAGAAAACGATAAAAATTACGGTAAATAAAAACGTGTAAGTGTATTGTATAACCCATTTAAATTACATAACCCACAAATATTTTTAGAAAATTTTTTCCTCTGTTTCGTTACTCTTTATAAATTTAGATAGTCTTTGCTATTAGAATATATTCTCTGCCTTGTCGACGCCAAAATTTTAATTATCTACATATATTCTCTACACTTGTAGAATATTTATTATCTACGCGGTGTAGACAATACAGCACAACATATGTGTTGTGATGGTTGCACTATTTCATTGTATCAAAATTTGTGTTTTGCCAGTTTTCATACAATATATGAGTCATAAATTGCACGTTACATTAGTTGCCCGACCCGAAACGTCGTTAATGTGTTCCTTGTATCCGTTTACATTGGTCTGGATATAAGTTTTGCGGTTGTGGTGTGTGTGCGTTTTCTCGTTTCGATCATTTTTTCAGTGTTTGATGATGGCGAATGCTCGTTGAAAGACGATCGCGTAATTGTCGATTGAGATTTCGAGTCGTTTTGTGCAGATTTTTTTCGAATGACATCGTGCCATCCGTAAAATGAAATCCCCTCCCCCCATTGATGCGACACTGCGCTGCAAAAACATGACAAATCTTTTCATCGATGATGTTTGAGATGCGATGATTTTTTTTATAATTTGAGTACTTCATCGGAGCTCTGCGGTATTTGATGTCGGGGTTCTGAATCGAGATTTTGCGATCTTAACGCTTGCCCAATTGTAACAATGAGTGCGATGCTGGTCTAGTTTATCAATTCCACAAATTGTTGAAATTGATTTTGATGGCGAAAATAAATCAAGATGCTCTGTAATATGGTGGATTGAATTTAATTTAATTATTACAATTTGACAGTACAGAGAAAACTTATTTTAACGACAATCTGTCATATTTGAAGAGTGTGTAACTGGTTCGTTATAAATTTATTTTCATTTTTTCTTTTTTACTTTCATTTTTCAATTTATTTTGAAGACAACTGTCTTTTTTGAGTTGTGCCCCTCCTCTGTGATCGATGAGGATAAGGTGAGATGATGGATTGTGAAAAATATGTATATCTGGTCTAGAACAGGTCCACACTCCTTTGACTCACACCCGAAGTTCCTTAGCATTAGTCGCGGCAAAAGCATAGCCGAGGGGGTTACTGTGCGGACATTTCTGGCACGTATGCTAATTTGGCATGCGTTACAAGTGTGCTCAATACTAGTAAAGCTAGTTCACACTATAATATTTTTTCCTAGTTACCAAGTACCCAGGTTTCGTACTGCCAAAAAATCATATGAATTTTTCATTAGATGCACCATCTATGAGTCAGCCTCGGGACTTATTCAGTGACGAAAAAAATTATTTTTTTTTGATGAAAAACTTCTTTATTTTGTCACGTATAGCATTTTTCCGGGCAAATTTATAATGGTATTATATATTTAACATACCTCCATGTATGAATATCTGTTGCACGCTACTTTTAAATTTTTTTTGTTTTCATGTCAATCTGAAAATATTTTCAAGTTTTTAATCTCACGCGAATTTCTATTAATGAATGAAAATTGCGTGTCACAATTTCATCATCGTTATTTCAAAATACTAGATTTACTATACAAAATGATGTATAGCAATTAGTCAACTGTCGCAATTGGTTCATAAAAAATATTGTTTAGACGGTTTGATCTCAAAATATGTGCGTGTGGTTTTTTTTTTGGTATATACGCAATATTTTAAAAATCTTGCCGTATTGCAGCGATAAAATAAATTGGGAGTGCCTAGTTTAACATGAGCTTTACGTAAAAATATCCTAATAATTATTTACTGTTATTTTTATTTGCAGTTACATCGGCATTTACACTGGAAAATCTACCGCAATCCGTTCTCTCCGATTTAGATGGTAACCCGCCATTGTATATAAACACCCAGGCTGGCGATATTTTTGTAAATAATGCGAAAATTGTTAAATCGAAATCAAACGAACAATTTACTACCGCAAAAGGAAGTAAACAGGTGGGTGTAAACAATCATATATCCTTGAATAAAATATTTTATCTCAACCAACTATAATTTATATTTTTTGTATTTCCAGATCCTTCACATAATCGAAGAAATCCTGGTCCCGCTAGTACCATCGCCCACATCTAGCCTAGATAATAATAATTTAGATGCGTTTCAATTTATCACGTATTCGGAAAGTTTAGATATCGAAGCACATCGTGTGCGAACATTTAGGCATCGTGTTATTATAAATAAGAAAGAGAAAATGTATCAGGATACTAAATTGTTTACATTCTTTTTGCCGGTGGAAGAAGGATTTAAGGTATGAGTTTAACTATTTATTCCCCAACCGTTAATGTAACACATTATTTTTTTATTTTTTACGTTTTTATTCGTGCAGCAACAATTACGTACCGATTTAATTGATAGCAAAGTTATCGATGGCCATATTATACCGGGAAATGTATTATTCACATCGTCCGTTAAAATCGATGAACCATATCCAACGCTTACATTTGAGGATAATTTACGTGTCACCATCTCATTTTTCCAAGACCATGAAAGTGGAAAAGAGGTTAAAAGTGAGTATAAAAAAGTTAAATTTTATTTTATTAATGGTAGCCGAAAGTTTTTAGCCGAATGTAACAAATGTTGGCATGACTCTTTAATCGAACAGGCAACTTAAAAAAAAAATCCGATTTAAAGTCAAATACGTGAGTCTAAGATAAATGGAAGCCAATTCCACGTACATGGATATAATTTAAAATAAGACAATGAATGGTTTTCTTTTGAACTCACCAACACTGGAAATGAAACCTCTTTATTTTAGCACTCGTTTCATTCAGAAATCTAGGCAGATCCTTTTGAATCGCCAAACTGAAAATTAATATTCATGTGCGGAAACAAAATTAAAGTTAAACCTGAACTTAATGGCGCATACTCTACCCCGTACAGCTGGCAATCGAATCAGTCGAAGCTAATTTTGACTATGACACAATCATACTGGCACAAAAAGTAGACCTAGAACTTCAGAATTTACTTTCTGGTTCCAAATTTCGCGGTAATTCGTATTACTAACTAGAGTTTTTTAAAATGTCTGGCATTCAAATCTGCTGCAAAACATCAACTGGCACGAATCGCCCATACCTCGTCGAGCGGTTACGACGAAAATCTTCGATGCTTTGCACAACTTTTTACATCCTGTAATCCGCGCAATTGAATGTTGAACAAAACGCCATAATAAGTCACCTATTGGTCGATTCGAAATTTCACCTGGTAGATTCGAACATATCCATTTGAATATAGTCGGCCTACTAGCACCGTCCAAGGGAGATACTTGTCTCTTCAATTGTGGAGGCCGAACCATTGCGTCAACAAGGAACGCAGTTTGTGTGCAAGCTCTTCATCGAGTTAATGAAACTTCTTGGCTCACATCGGATATGCACGCCATCATATCATACAAAAGCGAATGGCATAGACCAACGATTTATGGTTCTCCTAGGAATTCGAGCAAAGTTTATTGAACATCTTAAGTGCTCACCAGCGGAATTGGTTTATGCACAAACCATCAAGCTACCCGGTGAATTCTTTATTGAAAATCCTTTTTCTCAATCCTTCAAATCCTTCAAAACCTTATCCCAATGAAGACACGACAATCCCAACAAGCTTGTTCTGGGGAGAGAATACCTGCATAGAACACGTAAGTCCGTATGAATCAATGCCTTAATAATCCACTTCTGTCTTTAATTGTTTTTTAAACTTGGAGGAGGAACCAATAGTAGTCCAATTATTTAAATAAAAATTTGAACTGCATTCCGAACGATTTATTAAAATAGAATTGAACGCCGTATGACAGTTAAAACATAACACCCAAGACACAACTGTGGCACTATTCTGGCGTTCCTTGGAATAGATAATTGGGAAAAATATTTTCATAGCATTTTTGCCCAAATTGTACTTTTCTTCTTTTGTTCCATGCAATTTTTTTAGGGAAAATATTTTCCCATTTAGCCGATTCCCTCAGTAGGCCAGAAAATATAATTTAGATAGAAATACTATGAAATTATTTTTCTCAATTCTCTATTCTTAGCGAGAGTCAGATTAGTGCCACGGGACACATAAAATATTCTTTGTTCAACCGCGCAACATCTCATTTTGAAAATATTAAATAATACGTTCGAACAATTTTACTTAAGGCCACTATTTGTGTACTAAAAGCGATCGAATCGGTTTAAGCGATGGATAGTGAAAACGAAGAAAATGCAAATTCACTTTTCTCTTGTTTTATTCAATACAAGCGTGCTCGACGTGATGTGGTGGTGTTTATAAGCTTTGGATGAATATGTTCGACCATGTCATTCGCTTGTATATGATATGATGTAGTGCATATCCTATGTGAGCCAAAAATTTTGAGAATAGTAAGAATAGCTGAAGAAGAGCGAAAACTCTCGAAACTAGTACGAGATAAAAAATGAAAAAATAAAAATAAAATAGAAAATTGTGTCCGTCACGCCAGCTTGAACCATATCAGCCGGAAACAAACAACTATGGCACAAGAAGCACGATGCATACTATATAATTTTTAAGTCGGAACATTATAAATCCGGCAATATATGACTTTTAGGTGGAACCTTATAATTCCAGCCTGAAATGGTTATATACAGCCAAACTAACTATGGTACAAGTAGCACAATAGATTGTGTATCATTATGCACTAGATGGTTTTTCAGTCGAAACCTTATAATTCCGGACCGAACCTTATAAAACCAGCCAAAATCATACTACAGCCAAACCAACTATAGCACAAGTAGCACGAAACATTGTGCATCATTGTGCACAATATAATTTTTCAGTCGGAACCTTATAAATTCAGTAGTATACAATTTTTCGGGGAAAAACCTTACAAATTTAGCCGGAGCCATACCCTCTTCAGCCAAACTAACTATGGTACAAGCAGCACGATGCATTTCATTGTGCACTATATAATTTTTCAGCCGGAACCTTATTAATTCAGTAATATACAATTGTTCAGAAAAAAAACTTTACAAATTCAGCCGGAACCATACCCTCTACAGCCAAACTAACTATGGCACAAGTAACACGATGCATTGCGCATTATTGTGCACCATATAATTTTTCAGCCGTAACCTTATAACTCCGGCCAGAACTTGACAAATCCAGCCAGAAACATATAACTGCCAAACCAACTATTGCACCAGTAGCACGGTGCATTGTGCATTATTGAGCACTACATAGTTTTTCATCCGGAACCTTATACATCCAGAAATATACGATTATTCGGGGAAAACCTTACAATTTCAGCCGGAACCTACGGCCAAACTAACTATGGCACAAGTAGCACGAGTCATTCTACATCATTGTGCACAATGTGCTGTTTCAGCCGGAGCCTTATAATTGTGTGGCCAGAACTGATAAAGCCAGCCAGAACCGTACTACAGGCAAACAAGTTATAGCACCAGTAGCACGATACATTGTGCATCACTGAACTCTATACATTTTTTCAACCGGAACCTTATAAATCTAGAAATATACGCTTTTTCGGGAAAACCTATCAATTTCAGCCGAAACCTACAGTCAAAACTATTGGAAACTGTCATTGTGAACTATATAATTTTTTCAACCGGAACCTTATAATTCCGGGTAGAACCTGATAAATCTAGACATAACCATATTACAGCCAAACAAACTATGGCACAAGTAGCGCGGTGCATTGTGCATTATTTTGCACTATATAATTTTTGTGCCGAAACCTTATAAGTCTAGAAATATACGATTTTTGGAAAAGAACCTTACAAATTCATGCGGAATCGTTTCCTCTACAACCAAACTTGCTATGGCACAAGTAGCACAATGCGTTGTGTACTATTTAATTTTTCAGTCGGAACCTTATAAATCCATCCGGAATCTTATAAAGCTGGCCGGACTCATATCCTCTTCAGCTAAACTAAGTAGGACAATGGGTTGTGCAGTGACCTCTATATTTTGCAACCGAACTATAATGCCCTCCAGAACCATAAAAATCCAGTCGAAACAAAATGTTTACATAAATAATTTTGGCGTTTACACAATGGTCGCACTGCAGTTTGGATGATAGTGCAAAATATGAGGTTTTCGGGACGATCACGTTACAAGACGTTACAAGTCCACAATCACGGACCAAGTGAAGTGTTTAGACATTTTGGTTTTCTTTAGCAGAGCGGCAATGTGTTTCTGGATTGGGGGGGCATAGTAATTTACTATGCCGATTAACTGATGAATTCGTTTAATTGTGGTTGGATCTGGGAATTCCGTAATTACATTAATTCGTTCAGGTGAAGGCGGTGATCATTCAAAATGATTCTATGGCTGATTAAATCGGGAAAGTTCGAACCAAAAATGCATTTTGGATTCTTAATATTTATGCTAAACTCAACGATTCGTTGAAACAGTTGATCCAAGGGGAGTTTGGATTGTTCCTTATTTTTGGATGCCACGACTTTTTTATACGACAATAGTTGTCCGATATTTTTAAGGCCAAATGGATTACGTGTAAATACGAAAAGTCCAAATCGCAGAACCCCGATTGCCGTTTTGTGTACTCTGACCGAATTAAATCCCCGATAATATCCACACGGTCTCCGAGATCTTTTCGTTTACTATAAAAAGCAGGCAAGAGACAGGAGATGCCTATGGAATGCAAATCCCTAATTCCAGCATATGCTGAAATTCGGTCTACGCAGCTTTGGGTGAATCGAATCTAGTATTCATAGTCGAGGTACAGGTAATTGACCTATTGCCACAATATTATGAACCGCGGAATGCTTGATTGGTGAATAGTAATTTGGTTCGGCTGTTGAGGAATTAAATTCCTTTAGTAGCCGACCATAGCCATTTTCGATGGTGAATTGAAGAGCGGTGGGTATATTCACCGAAATCGCCGTGGCATATATTGACGTATATTGTGTTGTTCTTTGATGACGTGACCGTGCGACTTAGTCGTTTTTTTTAATTGGTTGAGAGAACGCTGCTGCGCACAATGTAAGCGACATATTTGTGGGTTTGTAATTTTTGCGTGATACCAGCATACGCTGCATACACTGCGTGAACGTGATCGTGATCACGATCGCAAATATAGGTGGCCTCAAAAATTATTTTGCCCATCGATATTAATTCTCTTGTGGCTCCTATCCTGGTTCGAACCCAGTACCTCCCGATCCAAATGCCAAAGCTTCAACCACTATGCCATTTGGCTACTCGTTCCGACTCCTACTCGTTCCGACATGGTTATATTGTTCCTTGCCGGCAGTTTTTTGACTTTGTCCCTTTAACGGTGAACGATATTAATGCTCGATGGCTTTTACGATTCGTTTTTTCTATTTGGTTGATTTCGTCATGTTAGGCATAGCTGCGAGCGCGTTTAACGGACCGGTATCAGGCTGTACTTCTCTTCCAAATTACGTCCAGCATCTTGCGCAGCATAAGTGAACGCAATATTTTGATGCTGAAATTCGTGCCGGCAAGGTTTCTGATTTTTTAAGCGTTTGGTTTATAATTTAAAAATAAAACGCTGTAAAATTGCAAGAATGTATGCAATTTTTCGACCATTTCGACTGGTATCTTGCTAATGAGACTTTTAATGTTGCCTTCTAATTCTGCAATTGTTGTTGATTTTTTGGCATGTATGAGAGATGTCACGAAGCCCCATTGAAATTAGTTCAGAGGCGTCAAATCACACGATTCAATAAGTCACAATTTCTCAATAAGTCCATGGTTTTGCGTGCTGTGTGGCATATTGCACCATCTTGCTGAAACCACATATTGACCAGATTCGATTCATGCAGTTTGGACGAAAAAAAATCCGAAATCATCGAACGATAGCGAGCGCCATTAACTGTAATATTTTGGCCATCGTCATCTTTAAAAAAAAAACGAAGCGACGATTCCACCGGCCCATAGTCCGCACCAAACAGTGTTTTTTTCTTGGTGCATTGGTATTTCTTGCTTGCTTGTGGCTTCTCATCACACCAAATGCATTACTTTGCTTATTAACGTACCCATTACCCAAACATGAGCTACGTCGCGAACACAATTTTCTTCAAGATGTTCTAAGGCCCACTCACCAAAACTTCGACGCTGTGGCAATCCATCAACATAGTCAAATAACATAATCGGAATTGCTGTGGCCTGCGACGAATATACATTTTGTCGTCTTCATCAACAGTAGCTGCTACAGCAGCAATATTTTGCCCTGTACGCACTCGACGCATACGATTTAGTAGATTGATGTCCAATAACGTGAAATTTGTGTAAAATTTTGTCACAATGGCCTGAATTGATTGCTCAGAAGTCGATTATGTCAACCATAAAATGGACAAAGTGTGTGAAACACATTTTTCATTAAACACGAATTTTGATAATAAATTTCAGTAATTTGTAAACGTTATTCGGGTGTAAGTCTTTCTATAATTAAATTGCAATGCTAACTGAGAACAATTGACTTTGACAGTTGTCGCGAGTCACGCGTGATGTGTCAAAAACCTATACACTAAAACCCAAAAAGTAAATAAGTCACCCGTTATAACGCAAAGCTCTCATAATGATCATCGTCAGGTGGTTTCGTGAGTATGTCCGAAATAGTAGTTTAGGACAGCTGAAATAACTTTCAAATATTTTTCTTTCGACGTTTAAATTTTAAGAACGTCAACCTAAATTTCGGCGAGTCCGAACCATCGTCGTATGTCGTCGGCCATATTGGTTGTAAAAATTTCGATGACCCGATTTCTTTCGGTGCATCCATTTTGCGATCGTTTATCAGCCGCAGGTATCGTCCAGCAGAAGGTATCGTTTATATTAACTTTGTCGTTTGCATTCTTAGACCGTAATCGGCTCCTTAAAAACTTATTTAGAGGACAACCTTATGGCATTCTTAGTAAATTGTTCACGTTGCCATAGTTCCTCGAATTCTCTATTCCACATACTTTTAGGTAAATGGTACGAATTGAACATTTTTTTTAGTTGTTGCGTGATTGCTTGTGATCGGTGTTTTGCGTATAATCATAGCTTTATTTTATTTCAAAAGGTATTTTAGGTATTGCTTTCTCTACATTCCCAAACTGCAATATCGACATTTTTCGGCTTACAACTTTCGGTAAAATAAAATTTTATAAAATAATAAAAATAATATTTTTTGCCCATTAATTTAGCTTTTGTACGTTCCGATACAATCGTTGGAGATGGTGTGCACACAAATGGCGGCGTAATTGCTGAGATCGTGAAGGCGAACATCCCCGTTCGAAATGGTGTCATACATTTGATTTCAAAACCGTTGATGGTTGTAGATAACGCAGTTAATCAATTTTTAGAGGTAAATACAAATTTTTCTTAATGCTTTGAACTTATTTTACTTCACGTATGATTTTCATTCACTTTATATCATCCGAAATCATTTTATATTATATACAAGAAAAAAAAATAATTCTCGTCTTTATAATTTTTGGTTTTTTATTTCGTTTTAATTACAATTTTGATTTATCGAAATACCGCGATATAGGATACAATAAATTAGTGTAATATAATATCAAATAGGTTTTACTACTCTGACCAATTAAATATTTACAAACGAAATATTTTGCGCGCGAAACTTTATTATCGAGTGGATTGGTATAAATTATATGTGCAAAACGGTGCACGCGTGGTCGATTATATATAGATAAAATCAGCCCTATAAGCAAACAAAGGTAAACATAAAAAATCAATAAGCGAGCGTTCATCGAATCCAAAAATTCCCAGAAATATTTTTTTACGATGCACGAAATCCATTTAATTTAATATTTTTTTTTTATATATCTGTAGGATTTCTTTCGGATTATATTTCCGATTAAGAATGGAAATTTATGTTTATGAGTGAGATTTCGTTTTATTTCCGGTTGAATAAATACCGTGCACCCTCCCGTGCGTGTACATATCACAATTTGTTTTTATATTTTATTAACGATTCGTGATAAAGTCGAATGATTCTTTCGACATAAATACAAACTGACAATCAAACCGGGTTATGGGTGCAATCTGATCAAATAAATAGGTTTGGGTGGGAAATCTAGGACATCTCGAGGTGATTGTAATTAGTAAACCATAAAATATATAAAATTTTTATGAGTGCTATGTGTTCGACGAGGTTAATGTTTTAATTATAAAACAATAGCGCGATTCTTATCACGTCAAATAATTATATTGATCTATAATTTTAATGGTAGTATTCATTTTTAAATGCGGTTACATGTCCATGTTGCTGTCATTAATTTATTCTGCATCGACTAGTTAAAAGACTTTGGTCGTTGGCCAAATGTTTCACATAGTTTTGATATATGTGCAAAACCTGCCACGGGCATTCACTAGATTCAATGAGTTGCAACAGGGCGGTTATTTCAACATAAAAAATATGGCTAAAAGCTTTTTTTAACCCTTTACCGAGAAACCAATTATTTAACCAGGCCCGAATTTTTAATCAGGTTAGAAAATGAATATACGATACGCTCTTGAAATTCAGACCTTAATACTTCCGGTTAAATAGTCCGATCAAACATGTTGGGTTCATACTTAACCAAATTGTTCTTGCTTCTTTCGATTGTTATATAACAGTTCGCATTTGAATGTGATTCGCCATTGTTCCTTTTTTACGAAGCTTTCACTAAAACTTCTGTTAAATATTATTAAAAATCCGTTCAGTGGTACAATTTCAGGTTACCCTAAAAAAATGGTAGATTTAGATTCTATATCATTCGCAAAAAATACTGATCTTCTTAACCAAATTTTATCTAATTTAGATTATTCTGAAAAGTTCTGGAATGTTGGTAATAAAATTAAAGGCCGTAACAAATTTCGACAATTTGGTCGCTTTGGAATCAGAATTTTCTTAATTTTTATCGCGAATTGGAAAAATTCAGTTTGTGTTAATAAATTTTGGGGACCATTTTGGAAAGGAGGAGCTTAAAAGCTTGTTAAAGTTAGCCGAAAGTGAAAAAATCGATAATGCAGATAGTGTCTTGATCAGCCGAAAACATAATTATAAATCTTCTTCTTCGACTACTTTATGCTGTATGAAGCAGATATGCCATTTAATCCCTATAACTCTATCAAACCTACCCCTTACCTATACCTATGATCATGGGCTATCGAATCAACACAGTCAGATTGGCGTCTATCTGCCAAAATCACGAATGACGAGCGATTTTATCGATGAAAAATTGGGAAAATCACAATTTTACCCCTATAAGCCCATCAGATCCCCTGATGGGCTTATAATCAAGCATTGATAGCTTTCAAACTTCTTTATCGACCACTTTCGGCTATATGAAGCAGATAGGCTATTTCATCCCTATAACCCCATCAGACCCACCCCAAACCTACACTCAGCATCTACCTGTAGTCATTGGATATCGAATCGGTATAGTCAGATTGGTGTCCATCTGGAAGAATCTCGAATCATAGACGATTTTATCGTCAGAAGAAGAGGAAAATAAAAATTTCACCCCTACAACCCCACCAGACTCACCCCTAACCTATAATCAAAATCTACCTCTGTTCATGGATTAACGAGTCGGCATAGAGAGATTGGTGTCCATTTGGTAAAATCTCGAATGACCAACGGTTTTGTCGATGAAAAATGGAGAAAATCAAAAATTCATCCGTATAACCTCATCAGACCCACCCCTCACCTATAACCATAGTCTACCTATGATCATTGGCTATTGAATAGGGATAGTCAGATCGAAGACTGACTGGCATAATCTTGAGCTACAAACAATTTTAATGATAATTAGAAACCATTTATTGCTTGATGATTTTTAATCTTTTTTATCGACTAGTTTCGGCTGTATGAAGCAAATATGGCATTTCATCCCTATAACCTCATCAGACCAACTCCTAACCTATAGACCCACCTATGATAATGGGCTATCAAATCGGTAGTCAGATTCGTGTCCATCTGGCAAAATCTCAAATGATGGACAATTTTACCGTCCCAACAACGGAAAATGGAACATTTCACACCTATAACCTAATAAAACCCACTCCAAACATATAATAAATTTCTACTTAGGGTCATGATTCATCAAATTGGTTCCTCTGACATAATCTTGATATACAAACCATTTATCAGCTAACCGTGACTGCGTCTCATGGCTATTGTACAGATGTCTGTTATTGACATTTCATGTTAGAAAATTGATGATTTATTTGTAACTTTTAAATCTGTATTGCCGGCATTTTTCGGCTTGAATATTGAAGTTAATCTTCTTTATCGCTACAATTTGCATCATCGACGTTTTAAAATTCTTTCGGCTGGTATAGCAAAATTACTATCTGCATTACCATATTTCGGCTGGGATAGCAAATAAACTAACTGCATTATCATCTTTCGGCTGGAAACTTTCGGCTAACGTTAACAGTATGAATTTAATTTCTGATGCTTAACGGAAACTCATTTGTTAAAATCGATAACTCAATAATTCAACATCAATAATTTTTTTCGAAACCCAGTTCAGTACCAATTTGTGGTGCCTACGATTAATTTCTGGCGAAATAAAATAATAGCTTCATATAGGCTCTTTAAAACGGTGGGTTCTGCCACCCGATATCAAATGCCGTATCCAAAATTTTAAACTCTTCGTTTTCGACAAAATATTGGATTGATACAGTTAAGCTAAACCAAGTTTTTCGATTTAGGCCTTTTTTTAGCCAATATAAGCCTTTTTATATTCACATGACAGTAGATAGAGTTTTGCTTACTAAATTGGGTTTTGATCTGTTCCTTCTAGCAGGAACCCAGATAAAAGATTCGTTATGTTGTATCCAATTTTCCTTAATATTGCATTATGGACATTTCACCCAACGTTCGTCAGAAAAACTACTTTGTCGACATATTGAGGTGCAATCCATAATAACATTAAGCCTGCATTACTGACATTTCAGCCAGCATTTCATCAGAAACCTTACTTTATCGACATATTGCGAGGGGAACAATATACTACTGCAGTTAAAAAAAATTGGGCAGAAAAAATCTGGATTTAAGCCAAAAATTTCATCAGAAAAACTACTTTATCGACTTTTCGGGCTAAATTTAAAAGTATATAAAAGAGAAGTTTACAAAAGAGAATTAAATTGTAAATTAATATGTATATAGACAACTGCACTCCCGACAAAATTATAGAGGGAAACGAAAACAAGAAGATGTTTTTTAATAAATAAACTAAATATTAATAAATTTTAAAATCATATTCAAATCGGTTCTGCGACATATTGTGTACATTGGATAAAGCTATCTAATTAATTAACAGTTTCTACTTATCATGATAATTATAAATTTTGCATAATTATAATTTATTTATGTGCAAGGACATCCCACTTTACCGACTCATTATGAGGGGAAACGACTTTGTTGAAGTTGAATATAGAACCACAGAAATATAAAAACTTCATTATATTCTAACAGTAAAATTTCCCCTTACTGAAGTTAGCAGTAAATTAAGCCGAAATCTGCGTTATCGACCAATTTTAAGGGGAAAATAAAATACTTACTTAACTAAATGTTTAAAAGTAAATATGCAACTCGAATCGATAAAATTATAAAAATTTATTTTAATGTGGATATAAATTAAAATGTAGTATTAAATTCTTAAAGTAATGGTGTATATGAAAATTCGCAAAATTAACGTAATTCATAGTAGGCAATAATCATCCATGTAAAATTTCAGTTCAAAGTTTATGTGAGATCATAGTTAAATTTCCGAAAATCCTTAGCCATGTCTGAAATCTCGTTTACTCATGAAATGATCCACATTCAAAAGATTGTGTAGCCTGCACTATTCATTTGTCGTGTAAGCTGGATATATTATTAGGCTAGGGTCTACAAAGCAAAAAAAACAAAATTTTTTTGAAAAACATATTTTGAAAATCAAATTTTCTTGGTAAAATTGATTG
Organism: Nephrotoma flavescens; assembly: GCA_932526605.1. Lineage (NCBI taxonomy): Eukaryota > Metazoa > Arthropoda > Insecta > Diptera > Tipulidae > Nephrotoma > Nephrotoma flavescens. Next base: position 68,703,656 of record OW052220.1, on the reverse strand, counting down.
AGTAGCCAGGATTTTAGCTAGCAAATTGATAGCCAATCGAGTATCTACCCCAATATGTCGCAGAACCGATTTGAATATGATTTTAAAATATGTTAAAATATTTAGTTTATTTATTTAAAAAAATCTTCTAGTTTTAGAGGGAACTATAATTTTGTCGGTAATGAAGTTGCCTAACGAAATTTCGTTTGCAATGTCGATAATTCAGTTTTGTATTATTATTAATTCCCTAGCAATGTGCCCATATAGTAGTTTTTATCGTAATTCCGACTGAAATATCGACAATGCAGTTTTCTTATTATTATGAATTCTCTCAGTATGTTGGCAAAGTAGTTTTCGTGATAAAATTGCGGTTGGAATGTCGATCATGCAGTGTATGCCCAATTTATTAAAAAATCGTTTTAATATACAGTGTGGTTCAATAGATTAACGCCGCTCAATCAAAAAAAGCAAAAGTAAATTTCCAGCCGATGTGTGTGAGATAGAAAAAATTGTGAAATAGGGAAAAAAGAGAATTTAGTACGGAATACAAGAGCAAAAAGCAAATATCGCAAACATCAAGATAACTATGTTTTTTCTTTTGTTTTGAAATTTGAGTCACTTTGTTTCTATTCATTTGATTACCGCCACTTGAAAAATTACATGAAATAATAGCATTATGTGTGTTTCTCATTTTCTTTTTTTTATTTAATACAATATTAAAATATAATTCTGGCCCAGGCCTCTTTAGTTTCTAGAATAAGCTCTTCCCTAGTATCATACTGTTTCTTTTTTTCAAGTATACGACGTGTGAGCCAGCCCCAAACATTTTCTATTATGTTTAAATCCGGCAAATATGGTGGCCAAATCGATGAGAATGGTGTAAAAAGGTCTTGTATTTTAGGGAAAACAGATTCAAGTAACGTTCATCATTTATTGGTGGGTTTTTTCATTAACTTACCCGCTAAACAGCTGCTTCAGATGTTTTGCATTTAAAATAGCACGGTGAATATTCGATCTACTAGCATTAACACCAGCTTGGAGGGCGTGAAAAAAGCCGAATTGAATTTTTCGATTATTCTGAGTTGTAAATGCCGTTGAAGAAACCCTTCCTTTATAATTACCTCCATAAGATTTGTTATCCTTCAGATAATTCAGTATCGCCTCATGACCTCGTCCGATCCTACGATCTATATAGCATGGCCTGAAATCCTTTCCTGATGATACACATCTATTTTGAACTTTTCTGATAAAGTTAAACACTTTTTCTTACACATTGATTGAAAACTGAATAACAAAAAAACAAATTTTTTACTTCACTTTCAATTTTTAAAAAAATAAACTATTCACATTCATGAGCAACGACAATATAAACATATCGCCAAACGGAGGCGATAATCAAATGAACCGAAACAACGTCATGAATTTCTGACTCATTTTTCAAAACAAAACAAAAACACCGTTATCTCGATGTCTGGGGTTTCTGCTTTTTGCTATGGTATTCAGTACTAAATACTATTTCTTTCTCTATTTCGCAATTTTTTCTATCTCACCCAACCGGCCGGAATTTTTTTCTTTTATTTATTTACAATGCAACTGTTTTGGGCCTCAATACTCATCCTGATCTTCCGTGGTTATACTTTTTACGTCCTTAATATACGCCTACTCAGCCAACTCGAGGACGTATGTCTATAGGACCAATTTAAGACCATCTGTACATTGAGAGTTGCATGTCAGCCTATCTGGCGTCGATGATGGGTTGGCCAATAGGTATTGCACACCGACTAGAAATTGGCTTATTTTGATTGAGTTTCGGTAATCTATTGAACCGCACTGTATTTAACTTTTAATAATTAATCGATAAAATTCCAAAGATACTAGTAAATTCTTGATTTATAGTACATTCCTGCAAAGTTAAAATTGCTTTATCGACAATTCCAACAAAAATGTGTGTTCAAACCCTTACATCACTAGCACATTGTGCGGGAACCGTAATTTTGCAACAGCTGTTTTCCGATCACGTGATTTTGCCATATAATCTGTATTATCGACAAAGAGACTACTTATCGTATAAGTAGGCTATATGTTTAGGTTCAAGCCTCTCTATAGAACGTCCATGCAAAGTTTAAAAAAATCAGTACAAACAAAATCTGCATTATCGTCAATTCCAACTGAAATGCGACTGAATGGACTGAAAACCGTTCGTTGTCAACTCATAGTGAGGGGAAGCATAGTAATGCAACTCCTGTATTATCTATATTTTGATCGAAATTTTGCCATGAAAACTATATTATCGACAAAACTCTAAAGACAAATACGCATCTACGTTTTGTATCGTCGTGATCCTGGCATTACTATTTTGATTATATTTTTCGGTTCAGGCCTCTATACGAGTATGAAGCATCCTTGCAACAGAAAACTCGATATGGCAAAAATCTCAATGACATTCTTACCCGAAATTTGGACGAGAACTTTATCATACACTGGACTATCGACTTTAATCTACATTATCGCTAAAACTCTAAAAGAAAACGTAAAACGGTTTTTTTTAAACAATAAACTAAATGTTTATTCAATGTTAAAATCATTATTAAATCGATTCAGCATGTAAATTAAATCAAAGAAAATTATTTATGCTGAGGTCGATCGTAGTAGTGTATACCATTTTTTCCTAACGATAACCAAGTCAGCCTGCATTTTCATACAGAGAATGCCGTCGTTTGGCACGTTCTAGAAATCCGGCCTATCTGCTGCAGAACTATTTTTCTTCCCTCATCCGAGAAATGGTTATCTTTTTGTGTCATGTGAAAAACTTCTAAATTTTTATTGTTTGGAGCAGGGGTCTCCTGCAGTTTGGATTTCAGCCATAAGGTTTTAGTAGGCGTTCTGGCGATTTTCCGGCTATTTGTAGCATACACAGAGGCATGCATGCTGATTAATAGACCACTTCATCTTTTATCATCTTTTCTAATTAAGATCAACCTAGTAATGGTTACAGTAAAACACTTCCTTAAGGTGGTGGCTCTACATATTCATGAGTGCTTTTAGGTGAGATCGGGAGATCTCGCTAAGCATCTTCCATTGTATCTCCGGGTGGTCCTGGTGCTTTTTTGATATGACATCCGGTTGATCGCACGGTTGTGGTCGTTTTGATGGACTCTGATCTTGTATTGCAAGCATCGGGGTTCCTTAGAATGTTTAGATCGAATCATTTCGATCGTTAGCGCATTTTTCGCGAATTTACGAAACCAAGTTCCTATTTCTACCGCATACTTCTACCGTTTTGTTCCTTTTCTTCAATATTCATGTTTTATACCGTAATTCAGCTGGTGCCACCGATTTAAGAATATATAATTTCGTTCAAATGGCTCACTCTGCTGGCCTTACAGTAAGCCATCCTCTGTGTCCAGTTTTTAATAACTTTTTCGATAATTCCAGCGCCTATTTCGCGAATAACAGTCGCTATGTTAGGTTTTAACGAATCTTAACTCCGCGAAGGCCAAGTGGCATCTCCATTCGGTTGTCAAATTTGGTGCGCAAGATACATTGTTGGTCGATTTGGTGCCATCTTGTTAAAAGCAAAAATTGTTCACGTTCATAGCCTCGACTAGAGGCCATGAAAAGTTGGTTAGCATGGCCCTGTAATGGTCGCCATGCTAACCGCGTTTTCAGCAGAGTGTTCGTAGAAAAATGGGCCAATTATGCCACCACTCCGAAATCCACACCAAACAGTCACTCTTGGTGGATGCATTGACTTCTCTACTTTTTTCTGCTTGTTAAATAGCCCCTGGGATGAAAATGCGCATGGTCTGAAAAGATGGTTTGCGATCAAAATCGACGTCATTATGATGGTCTATGGCCCACGCAGACAACTGATATCGAAGTGGATGGTCATTTACTTTCAACTCCTGAGTTGTCTGGACCTTGTAGTCGAATAAGGCGAGGTCTTTGTGTAGTATTTTTCTCATGCTGGTGCGACTAATGGCCAGTTGCTGCAATCGGCATCGAGTTGAGATCGATCGATTCTGTCCTCCACTAATGGACGACAGCCGCAATGTTTTCCGGCGTGCGCACTATCCGAGCTCGGGGACAATTCTATCAACCAATAGCGAGCCTTTCAGGCAAACTTTCTCCACCAATTTCACTACAGCGATTCCACTTGGCGCTGTTTCACAACCCGAAGAAGAAATATTCTCAAAATTTGAAAAAATCTACTTTCGAAAATTTGACTTTGAAAATAAATTTTCAATATTTCGAAACGCTTCTCAAGCGAAAACAAGGTTGTTTCGACCTGTCAACATTTCAAAAAACTCAATCAAAAATGTGTTGCCATAGCTATGATTTAAAAACAAACCAATAAAATGGATGGTCCACCCTATATCTGGGATTTTGTCAGCGTAGCCCCGTCATCTAGACGTTAAACACACCGATCTCGTTCAACACTTTAGTCTTCATGGATCGACCGTTTCCTGTATTTGGTGTTCTAATTCTAGTTGATCAATTTTCGAACGTTAGTCGTGATCGACTCGTTTGGACTAAAGTGCCGCACACGTGCGTAATACTATGGGTTTTTTTTATCCCACACAGAGATTTAGACATGATTGAGAATTTCCAGAATTCTAACCATGGTTCCACAAAACTTTTGAACTGAAATTGAACAAGAATGTTCTATGTGGGAGCACCATTTTATTAAAATTTAAATATTTTTCACAGAAAACATGTGCCACTTAAATATGGTCGATAATGCAGATTTTAATATTTCTGTTGAATTAAAAAATTTTCGCTGAAAAACAATTTGCTTTATCAATATAAATTCATGTCTCATCAACTTGTAAATTGCTGGATCCCAAGTTTAAAATTTGTCGTATCAGAAAATAAAAAACTTTTGTTTCGGCACTAAAATTGAACAACTGTTCTAAAAATCAAAGCACATTTTGTGTAGCATCATAGTCAAATAAATAAAAAGCTAGACACATGTTTAGTGGTAATTTGGACTTGGTGAAGTCAGACCATATCGTCAATTACATAAAATTTTCCCTGTTCGTGGGTACAAGTGTTTTCTGATTGCTAGTGCCACAACTCAAATTACTTGCACCCTGATATGGCAAATTATAAACTTGGGATTTAGCATTTTTATTGATAATTCAAATTTCATTCGGCGACTATTTTCTACTATCTCAATAACGGACAGTTTTCGGTTAACATAATCAGAATTTTGTCCACCTGATATTAAATATGTCGATAATGCAGATTTCATTATGCTACAATTTTCGGCTATGTTCATTAGCATATATTTGCACCTTACTGAAATTAGCAGAAGATTCAGTCGAAATTTGCATTATCAAGAAATTTTTAAAAATAAATAAGTAACTCGTACAATTTAAAAGTTCAAGCCATAGTAGGCAATATGACCTTCCAATGTAAAATTTCAGTTCAAAGTTTATGTGGGATCAAAGATGGATTTCCGAAAATCTTCAACCATGTCTGAAATCTCTTTTTCTCATGAAATGATCCATATTTAAAAATTTGTGTAGCACGCGCTATTCATTTGTCGTGTAAGCGGGATATATAATTAGGCTCGAGCCTACAATCAAAATAAATTTGCGAATTTTGAATGTAGATCATTTCACGAGAGAAGCAGATTTCAGACATGGTTGAGGATTTTCGGAAATTTAACAATGATCCCACATAAACTTTGCCCTCAAACTTTGCATAGATATTCTGTTTGTAGGCCCCAGCCTAGAATTTGAACTCGTTTACATGACAAATGAATTATGTGAGCTTTGCAGATTCTCGTAGACACGTTATAAATTATAATTATACAAAATAATTATATCATAATACTTAGAAGCTGTTAACTAATTAGTAGGTCTATCCAATGTATATAATATGTCGCAGAACCGATTTGAATATGATTTTAAAATTATAATAGTTTTGTCGATTGGAATGTCGATAATGTAGTTTTGCGTTCTTGATTCGCCGCTATATGTCGAAATATGAAAGTAGTTTTCTGCCGAGGTCCCGATCGGGATGTCGAGAAAGCAGTTGTAGTATTATGAATTTCTCTCTTAATATGTCGATAAAAAAGTTTTTCTGGTGAAATTTCGACTGAAATGTCGACAATGCAGTTTTTCTACCCGATGTTCTGCCAACTTCAGTAGTATTAAATTTGCTCCTATTTTTTGTAAGGTTGTTTTCGGGTAACCTTTTAATCGATAACAGAGAGGATTTCTTGATTTTCTCAGCCGTAAATGTCGGTAATGCAGGTCACTTATCATTTTTTGAAGGTTGTTGAATTCAATTTTTTTAAATATTTAGTAAAAATTCAATGCAAGACAAATATCCATTACTACTTTATAACAGAAAATGGAGTTGCATTGCAAGCGGACGGTATCCCCTGAAATAAATTTCGGAGAAAGCTTTTATGGAAGATTTGAGCAACATGAACTTTCGATCAAGACCCAGACATTAACCACTTTATAGACATCACACAAACGACGATTTTTTTCGACTCGAATTGCTCCTTTGTATAAAATATTTGTTTGGTAAATTATCATTCATATCTCTCAAAATTATTGACATGGATAATAACGTCTTCGAATCGATTTTGATTTATGTTCTTTTGTCAACATTTATTGTGGCTTTTTATCTATAACACACACGGATGGACGTTTGCACATAAAATGTAATATACCAATCCACTGTAGCACGAGTATGTGAAAAGGAACGAGATAAATAAATAAATCACAAGAAAGGCTTTATTTAATGTTTTTTTTTTAATTATAACTTAAAGTTATATGCAGAGAAGGAATACAAATATCTAATCTGTATATAAATATAGCTTTGTAGCTTATCTAATATTATACGTCATCAAAAATACATACATACTTATTTACATTATAGTAATTTAATTAGAGAGAGCAATACGTATGGTAAAATATATATATCAAGAAAAAAAGGATCAACTACTTTTTCTAATTTTCAAACAAATTTTATTTATTTAGGTATTTTTTTTTTTTTTGGAAAATCCAATTAAAATAATAAGAATTTTGAGTTTTTAAATTTTGAAAATATTTATTCGACAAATAATGGCTTAAGGAAATATTAAAATTGTGTAGATTGATTAGAGTCTCTCTCTATATAAATATATACATATATAGAGTAGATCAAGATTATGATAAAATTCTTCATTGCTAAGATGAAGGCAAAAAAAATAAAAATAATATCTTTAACATCTTAGATGATGAAGAAGAAGCGTAAAGGAGATGAAGGATATTTTTTTATGTTTTTTTAATATACAGCCACATAAATTTGCATATAAAATATTTATGTGCGAGTTTTTATTTATGATTATTATTATTAATATTACTACTTGGTACTTATATCATATGATAGCTAAAAGCAATGAGACAAGAAAATAAGCAAACTTAATGGAATTAAATAAAAATGATTGAATTTTCTTAGATACGAATGTATATGATCTAATCAAAGAAACGTACTTAAATTTATAGAGAAAGAGCTGACTACAAAAATTTTTGTGAACTTATTATTGGGATCCGTGCTCAATATCTCCTGATTCGAACCCAATGAGGTGTGTCATGCCTCAGCTCCAATATTTTAAAAAGACATTCCAAAATTACCTTTTACGATTTTAAAGAATTCCATCTGGGCTTTGACGCAATACTGCATTTCTATTGATTATCGTTATACGTCAAAATTACTGGTTCTATCCAAATACTTAAACGCTAGTAAAAGTTCTTTTGCAGATTATGCAGTATCAATTTTCATTAGATGTATATCAGGCGGAAAATGTCGGTAAAAATTAATCGGTAAAGAAATTGTAGTCGTAATAACTGAAAGTAGTCGATAATACAGATATCCTCGTAATGATAACAAATTTGCTTCGCTTTCTAAATTTTATCAGTTGTTGATAAAATAGCAGATAAGCAGAGATTTGAGGGGTGTAATTCTGAATTTCCTAATTTTTTAGAATGTTTACCTATCTGATGAAGCGATAAACTTTATGCAATTCCATGCGACTGCATTATCGATTTGTTATTTTCGGCTTAACTAGACACTATCTGCATCATCTTTTTTAACCTTTGACTGTAAATTTTCAGTTAACTCTTATAAGGTCGTGTTGGCTCCGTCGTGACAATTATTTAGTGTTGCCACTATCCGTTTTATTTTATTTTCTCAGGTTTCTGTATGGATTGATTGTCTGACTGGCCCCCGCAGTACAACAGAGCGTGATATTGTAAAAGCAAACCTGATTGTCAAGTAGGAAAAGTAATTTCAGTTATTTGCTGCTTCGTGTATTTCAGATAAGTTGATGTTTTAACCAGATTTTTATGACCAGTGCCCATTCAAAAAAGAGTCAAGTGACAAGTTTCTAGCTTCTCAGTTAAGTCAATAGAACTATAACTATCCCGCGCCTTTTATTAGGAAGGATAATCCATTTGATAGTTTTTAGTATAGAATTTTGATTTTCCAGTCCCTTCAGAATCTCTATGGTTCAAGAATATTACCTGGAACATAAATTATACTCTTGATAGACCTTAGTCGATCACTGAATTGGAGACATCCCTTTCCATCTCACGGATAAAGTCACAGTGGGCTACCGCCGAACAAATGGTTTAATTTTCTATTAAATTTGTTTTTCTATATTAAAAATGTTTGGGTTAAGTCGCGGGCCAACAATAGTTTCCACCTATATATACGAAACTCGTCATGTACGGCTGTTTTACCACATATTTTCAACAAAAGAATAAATATCTCGCAACGATAGTTTACATTCTAGATTAGACATCGGAAATTGTTTTACTGGTTTACTCTCGTAGCTCCATTTTATTTCGAAAAGCATGAACACATATAGAGTATGGTGATCGGTTCCAAAAATCATTTAAGAATCCCATTTCCATCCAGCATACTAAACCCAACCATAATCGGTTAAGAATTGAACGAGTTCCGTCCCACCCGGCCATATTCCGAAACTTCATCCAAAAATCATTTAAGAATCCCATTTCCATCCAACATACCCAATCCCATCATAAACGGTTAGTAAATTACCGAGTTCCGTCCTCGGTGGCCATATTCTAGAACTTCTTCCAAAAATCATTTAAGAATCCCATTTCCATCCAACATACCCAATCCCGTCATAAACGGTTAGTAAATTACCGAGGTCCGTCCTAGGTGACCATATTCTAGAACTTCTTCCAAAAATCATTTAAGAATCCCATTTCCATCCAACATACCCAATCCCATCCCGATTTACAACATGATTTACATTTTACATTTTACATTTTACATTTTACATTTTACATTTTACATTTTACATTTTACATTTTACATTTTACATTTTACATTTTACATTTTACATTTTACATTTTACATTTTACATTTTACATTTTACATTTTACATTTTACATTTTACATTTTACATTTTACATTTTACATTTTACATTTTACATTTTACATTTTACATTTTACATTTTACATTTTACATTTTACATTTTACATTTTACATTTTACATTTTACATTTTACATTTTACATTTTACATTTTACATTTTACATTTTACATTTTACATTTTACATTTTACATTTTACATTTTACATTTTACATTTTACATTTTACATTTTACATTTTACATTTTACATTTTACATTTTACATTTTACATTTTACATTTTACATTTTACATTTTACATTTTACATTTTACATTTTACATTTTACATTTTACATTTTACATTTTACATTTTACATTTTACATTTTACATTTTACATTTTACATTTTACATTTTACATTTTACATTTTACATTTTACATTTTACATTTTACATTTTACATTTTACATTTTACATTTTACATTTTACATTTTACATTTTACATTTTACATTTTACATTTTACATTTTACATTTTACATTTTACATTTTACATTTTACATTTTACATTTTACATTTTACATTTTACATTTTACATTTTACATTTTACATTTTACATTTTACATTTTACATTTTACATTTTACATTTTACATTTTACATTTTACATTTTACATTTTACATTTTACATTTTACATTTTACATTTTACATTTTACATTTTACATTTTACATTTTACATTTTACATTTTACATTTTACATTTTACATTTTACATTTTACATTTTACATTTTACATTTTACATTTTACATTTTACATTTTACATTTTACATTTTACATTTTACATTTTACATTTTACATTTTACATTTTACATTTTACATTTTACATTTTACATTTTACATTTTACATTTTACATTTTACATTTTACATTTTACATTTTACATTTTACATTTTACATTTTACATTTTACATTTTACATTTTACATTTTACATTTTACATTTTACATTTTACATTTTACATTTTACATTTTACATTTTACATTTTACATTTTACATTTTACATTTTACATTTTACATTTTACATTTTACATTTTACATTTTACATTTTACATTTTACATTTTACATTTTACATTTTACATTTTACATTTTACATTTTACATTTTACATTTTACATTTTAAAGTGTAACTCTAAAGTCAGCTCCTGCATTTAGCTTCTGGTGGAATTCGAAGCTTTAGACCAATCTGTCGAAGGCCAGAGGATACTAAGGCATATCTTACGCTTATACATACTTTGAATTACATTTTGCACTTCCGTTTAAAATGAACACTTATACACGTTACACTTTTACAGTTTACTAACACTTTACCCTCACACTTTACAATAAAACTTTATGATAACATCTCATTTTGATACTTTACTTCAGTTCTTTACAGGAATACTACTAATACATTACCGGCTTAAACTAGCACCTCCTCCTAGTACACATTGTTATTGTAAAGTGTTTAAAGTGAAAAGTGTATTATAAATTGTTAGTGTATATCATTAGCCTAAAGGCGTTAGTGTAAACATTTTAGTCAAATAATTTTACATTACCTCTTTATCTATAACTCTAACACTTTACACTAACACTTTTCACAAAAACTTTGCTAAAACTTTAGATTTGTATAATTTTTCAAACATTTCGTTATCCGTCAGCTCTTACTCTATATATCGACGTGCTTCAAGCATCATGTACATTCAGTACAAATATATTATGATATCATTTTCAAAATATGATTTAATTAAAACGGAAATATAAATAAATTAAATAATTTGCTGATCTATGTATTCGACGAAAATTTTCGAATAAATATTACCCCATAAAAGAAACAACGTTAACATTTTTATTTAATTTCCATAGACTTCGATACGCCACTGTTTGCCTAAAACAAATCAAAAATAAAATAAATTGAACATCGATAAAGTGCCGAAAGCTATTTATTTATTAACTAACTATTATTATTATTTTTTAATTTAATTTATTTATTTAATTTTATTTTTGCTGAATGTCGTCCTGTATAGGTATATAAATATAATATAGATATAAATGTTTGTCGTATCTGTGATAAACTGTCTGATATGAATCAATAAATATGATAATATATTTAGTAGTAAATATCTCGCGGCACCCAAAATAGTGTTTTCCAATAAAAATGCTAAAATTAAATAAATAAAATTAATAAATTTTTAAATAAACTAAATAGTAGCAAGTATTTCGCACCAACAATTAGTTTTGTATCTCGTCTATATATTCGTTTACTAGCGATTTTTTTTTTTTTATTAATTTCAATTTAGAACGAATAGGTGATATGAATATGAAAGCTTCCACGAAAAGCTCTGTTTATTATTATTTTTATAATTTCCTTATGTAACTTCTTTTTAACGTATATTACATTAATTAATTGATATACAATGAAACCTCGCAAATAAAATCTGCATGAATTAGATATACATAAACAAATAATAATATTATGGATTTTAAAATAAAATAAATTTAAATTATTTAGAAGTTGTTGTTGTTGTTGGTGGTACAGTACAATAATAAATGTTTCCAGTTTCCAATGGCTTTAGGGAATTTTAATTATTTATTTAGCCTACTTAAGCTAACATATTTTTTTCATTTTTTATTTTTTTTTGGAAATTCCAGAGAGAAATCACTTATTTGATTTTAATGATTCCAAGAAAATTGGAATTTACTCGTATTCTTCAACACAAAACCTGATTTTGATATTTGTGTTTTTTTTTGCATTTTCTTGTTAATCGAGGTAATTGGAAAATTAAGATGTGTAATTTTGTTTAGTATTTAGAAGTTAGAAGATTGTTGAAATAACACCCACAAATTATTTTAAGCTACACGTGCGGAAATTATCTGAAATCCAGCAAATTGCTATGACGCGTAATGGTATGAATTGATAATCAACAACAAAAAATTTTGTATATAAATTTGGGCACAGCTTGGGAAGTTGTTTGTCGCAGTTAATTGCTCATTTTCCACGACCACATCCGGAACTCATTTTAAATTCATATTTTCTACATGAAACAGATTCTCAATTGGCACTTTTGCAGGAGTTTTTCCAGAGATTACGTTAGAAAAGACATATAAAGATTACGGAGTTAACTTTGATCCATAACAGTTCGCTTCCTTTTCTGCCTTCTGTTACTTCTTGCGTTTTATTTGAAATTGATGATTTAATATACTCGTTCTATTCCTTATTTATCAGATTTGACAGTTCTGCACCATTCAGGTGCAACAACACACAACGTCGTGCAACATCGTGCAACGTTATGCAACATGGTGCAACATTATTTGAAAATAACAAAAATCAAATGAATCTGAGAAATGAGGTGCTACATATAACTCGCGACACCCTTAGTTTAAAAGCATAGCCTCACCAGAGGATTCCCTAAACAAAATTTCGGGTAGAAACCAAGCGCAAATTTTATCGATTAAAAAAATCAATAAACTGCCCATAATATTCTAAATAAGATTGACTATGAACTTCTACAATTCTGCCCAAAGACTATTGGCATGGGAATAAGTTTCGATCTTGTATTAACACGACATCTTCAGTTTTCAAATTTTTCTCTTGGCTTTTCTATCTGTCGCTGCTGCAGATGATAAAAATATTCAAAGCTGATATCTTTTCGAAAAACTGGGTACTTCAAGTAATTCTTCATCGGGAATACAGTATGGAGTTGCACCAATCAAAAAATGGCCTGGTGTAAGAGCATCGATACTGGATTCATCTTCAGCTATTTTATATAGGGACCTTGAATTTAGTATTGCCTCTATTTGGCACAATAGAGTGGCCATCTGTTAGAAAGTAGGGTGTGCATTTCTTGTGCCGTTTCTTGTGGCGGAATGTTATGCTATTGTATACATTTTCGTCATCTCATCAAGTTTTCTTCTGGCTCCCAAAAAATTAGTCCCATTATCGCTAAATATATGAGCAGGAACTCCTCTTCTTTCTGCAATAAATGCTACTGCGGTTAAGTCGCTTACAAGTTCCAGATGCCCCGCCTTCGTCACCATACACACGAAGACGGCCTTAAGTGGTTTCGCTCGAAATCACTTGATGCATTTCATTGTATGCAACATTCGCCTTTTTTAGTCGTCCATCAACTCTCAGAACACAAGCATGCATTTGTCGTTTCTCTCAGTTCTTGAACTGAAAGAACACCTGATTTTTTACAGACTGATTTGTCTTCGCGTCGTGGATAAACCGGAACTAATACGCCAGGACTCTCCGCAATTTCGGGAAAGACGACATCTTAGAAATTCTTAGAAATCTTAGACCTCTCGTTTATTTGAAATTGGCCATTTCTCTTTCGATTATCGTAGCCATATTGACCCTTCCCACCATAATTTAGAGTTTACAAGAGCTGTGGATTGTAATCCTGCAAAATTGGTCACAAAGGTTTTCCATCTTGACGGATAGTCAGATAGCCATGCAAGCACGATCTGTGAGTCAGGCATACATTATCAAAAAAGCCGCACAAAGTTCAAACCTTGGGAGTGTGATCCACTTTAACGGTGTTACTTTAGTTTTCGCAGCTACGATGTTAGTATGCACTTGCTTATTTTCATCAGTTGACCTTAGTTCTACTTTGGTATCATATTCATAGCTCGTTCAATTCACTTCTCACTTCAGCCCATCGTTTCGCTGTTTCATCTGGTAAGAGATCATCCTAATCAAGCTTTTCCAACCACAATCGTTGGAATATTATTTTTAATGTAATCTTGACTGGCGATAAAAGTCCAAGGGGATCGCAAATTTTCGAAGACTCTGACAGCATTTTCCTCTTTGTAGGTACCGACTCAGCGAACAAATTCACTTTAAATGAGAACGCATCCACTAAAGGATTCCATTAAAGTCCCAGAATTTTAATCGTGCTTGAATCACCCATGAATATTGTCTTATCAGCTGCAGATTCTGATATTTTTGGTAGATTTGACTTCCATTTTCGGAGATGAAATCCTCCCTCTTAAAATTTGTATTTCCCAAGAATGGTGCTTACGCTGTATCGGAAGTAACCGTACTCAGTTTGTATATCACCACTTCTTGAATTGGGCTTGATCGCCATAAAATTCGATGGTGTCTTTCTGCCATATTGACCTGCCAAAACATCTTCTCGATGTCTGCAGTCATCACAAATTGATAAGTTCGGAATCTCGTTAGTATATCCCACAACGTCACTTGTATGGTTGGTCCCACTCGCAATTTTTTCATTTAATGAAACCCCACTCGAGGATTTGGCAGATCCATCAAAAACCACTCTTATTTCTGTAGTTGAAACAAAGTCTTTCTCGCATGCTGTTTCATCAGGAGTTTAATGCTGTTTCTTTCTTGATTGGTCAAGTTCCTAAAACCGTCGAAGAGTTTCATCAATATTTGTCTCTAAATTGACTTTAAATGTAGTCGCATTCGTTGAAGAACCTCCTGAAATTACCCAGCCGAACATGGTGTCCTGTGCCAATAGATTACCAACTCCGCTGATATTTTGAATTTGTCATTCTCTTAAAATTAGAAAGAATGCATCGGCTCCAATGAGAATATCTATATCACTTGTTTGGTTGTATCCCAGATCAGCAAGTTGGAATGTAGAAGTAACTTCTTCTTCAAATTAAAATGCGGCACTGGGTAACTTTGGCAGTTTGTTTAATATGAATGCTTCTATTTTCAAATCTTCTTGAGGGTGAACTCACGATTAAAGCTTTACTTCAATTGTGCCTTTTGTTTGGAGTCCAGAATTGGAAATTCGCCTAACCAGAATGTTCGCGTTTCTTCTTCTCAGTTATAGTCGCTGGGCACATGACTTGGTGATGAACGACGCCTGCGAGCCCGAGTCTATCAATATACGGCAGGCAGTTAGTTCTTTAAACTCTGGACATTCGTGAACGCTATGTTCCTTGTCGCATTTAAGACATACCTTGGTATTCGCCATTGTTGAATGCATGGCCTTCACTTGAAGCCTTCCTTTATTGTTAATGGATAATCCTTTATTACTGCGGATGTCGCACAAGTTTCCCAAGCCTGGCTACGCTTCTATAGAAACGTCATTAGTGGATCGAATTTCGGAAAGTCTTTTTTATTAAAATATGCCCACGCTAGTTTTGTTTTTTCACCCAGTTTCTCTAACAATAAGTGAATCATCCACGGATCACGAGTTTCGGCATCCTGGCCAAGGACCTTTTATCCTCGGATCACATCATCGCAGGTATCACATAATTGATTTGATTGCTTGGGTGATCCCTCTTTAACTCATGGCTGGTGAATGAATTGATTAAGTAGCTGCTTCACGACCTGGGCTCCTATTTCTGAATACGAATACGAACAAAAAAATTTTGAATTCGTGTGGTTTGTAATTTTGAATACGAAGTTGTACCTACTTGATACGGTTATAAATTTCCATTGGTGGCATTTGCTCGTTTCGATTATCATTGATATCTCGCCTTTACAAGGCCTGTGATTTTACTGAGTGATCAAAAAAACAAAACTAATTAATCTTAAGAAAAATTTATAACTTAACAAATATGCTTGCTTTCTCCAATTTCTTCACTTAATCCGCCCAAAATGAAGAGCATTTGGTTCTATGAAATTCAACTATAATTTTCGACTACTAACGTTCGTCTAAAGGCAAATGAATAACAAAAAAGATTAATTGATAAAACCCTTATGAACTGCACAGTAACGCCCAGGAATCACAATCGCAATTGATTTCGAAAACTCAAGAAACCCTGACCACAAGTTTTATCAAATTTAATCGAGCCGAAACAAATTGCAAAAAGGACTTTGACGACACGAAAAGATACCCTAAACTTCTGGCACTCAAAAATTCCGCCACCAAATTTCCTCAAAATCGTTCGAGCTGAAAATTTTTTCAGTTGAGAAAATTAAATTAAACCGAGTGCAGGCCTCAAAATTTTACGAGCCATTTTCCAAAAGTACTGATTTTGCTTTTGTATAAATTCTCTCAATATGATGATTCATCGCAATCAATTCCTGGCACTCGAAAACATAATATCCGTAGCCCTTGAAAAAATATGTATTTTATGGCATAGTAAAGCAATCAACGCAACATAGCATAGCATCTCAAATCTCTCTATCTCTCTCTCTGGCACTATATCTCATCAAGGGATTTCCGCCGCCTCAAATGAGGTTTTATAATCATATTTTCATTTCGGATAATGAATGATTAATTCATTGATCCTAAACCAGCCGTGAATTTTTTTCCTTGTCACCACCGGGAATCGAACCCGGGCCCTCCGGTTGATGAAAGACGAAACCAAACCTCATCACTGCACCAAAATGAATTTCTCCGAAATCAAAACTTATCGCAATCAATTTCTGAGACTTGGAAACCCCGAATTCAACAGATTTTATGAAAATTGAGTATCGCCCTGCCAAAGGTGGATGTATTGTAAATTGTCTGTGGCATTGAGTACAAACATTTTTTTTTATAATTGGCATGTTATTTTCTAAGGGTAAAAATTGAGACAAGAATTGAAACGCAACAAATTACTCAATTCGACGCAACATGTTGCAACATGATGGATCAATTCAGCAGCAAGGAGTGACATCCTGCAATATCTTGCAACATCATGCAACATGGTGCAATATCCCAAAAATGGCGACTCTGCCAAGCGACACCAAAATTAATCTTCGTAAATTCAAAATTCCTTGCCATAGCTGCCTGGCACCAGAAAATATTGTCTCACCATTTTTTATTAAAATCTTTAAACTTTCCTTGATTAAGAAATGGATCAAAGAAGAGCCAAGGATCTTTAACCAAATTTTTCAGAAATCAGAGCTCATTAAAATAAAAGCGAGCAAGATATGGCCCAAACCACTCCGAACGGCTTCCTAAATGAATTATATCGAATTTGAAACTCATCGTAATCGATACGTGGCACTGGAAATCATGGCCGACTAGGAAGCTCGATGAGCTCTTTACAGACACGTTAGGACCCCTTATTGGAACGTTAGGACCTCTTTAGCAAGAATGCAGGATCGAATTTAACCTACCGTCATCGAGTATAGCAGTTTATATTTAGGAGTCCTCAGTCTTAGTTCCCGGTCATCAGTGAACAAAGGTTCCAGTTTGAACATTCTAGTTTGAACATGGGTACAGCTGAAGCTGCTTTGGAGGTTTGCTCCTTTCCTTCAACCCCACCAACCACCGTTGAATCAGTATCCCGGTTGCAAGTTGGGGCCTCTACCAATATCGGCGCACTCATCTTTCTTCTAATTCTTGAGTGTGACTGCGCTGAAACCGAAACCGGTTCTTCCAACTTGGTCATACTCCAGTCGCCGGGACGGCAGTTCAGTATTGCGATTTGTAGCATTTCCAGTATCTCTTTCGAGTTGCCACGTTCCGCTGGGATCCAAGCTCCCGTTCTATGTCAGCATGGGTTATCCTACCAAGCGACTACTTGTAGTCTAGCACCAGGCCATACTTCACCCATGCTCTCTACAGCTTTTATGTACAGAGTCAGGTACCGTTGGTCGGTACAAGATGTCAACACTATTCCAGTGGCACTATTTCAGGTCCTGGGTTTTCCTTCATAACTTTTTGAAAAGTGGCGGCTAAGGCCTTCTTCACCTTTTTTTAATTGCTTGACAATATACGAGGGTTTATTGACTTTCCAATTTCATTAAATCTTCTTTAAAATATGAATTGCCAATCTCTTCAAAATATTTCATCATTTGACCTAAATTACTTTCCAACGAGCCGTTTCTTCATGTTAAGAGATAGGAAAAAGTTACATTTTTGTTGTATTTTCCATTTCCGGTGTTGTGACCGTTTTTTTCTTAATTTTTTCATTCAAAGCGCTTAATAACGATGCATAATAGTCACCTGTGATGATTTTAGCCTTATCAAGATAGTCGGTTAATATTTTGCCTTGTGCATCCCAAAAGATTGTGTCCATAACTTACTAGCTGATGAAATAAATTTTATTTTATTTGGAACACTTGAACGAGCTGTACCGACTGTTTTTAATTCTGGCGTGTCCATTCAGTTGGATTAAGCAGAAACATGACCCTATTAAAGTTAGCCGACTCTACCGCAAATTGACGATAATTCAGGTTCAAACCAATCAAACGAAAAATGTCGATAATGTAGATTGTCGGTCACATCTCAGCCGAAAATGTCGATAATGCAGATACAAATTTTATACCGGAAAGTAATTATTTATATTAGAAATTTTTAATTTGTTCTACCTAAAAACCAATTAAAACATTTAAAATAAGAAATTTTCATTCGAAACACATTAAAACTAATATACAACACCCAATTTCTCAAGTGCTGTATTAGATGTTTGAAGAGGTAAGACGTGCAAATGGATCAATAGTTACATGTTTCATCAACCAATTACATTATCATTTAAAAACGTAAGTTCAATTTTCAAGTAGAGGGTACGGGAAAACTCAATTGACTATATCGCACATACAGAATTTGAAAATTTCCAAAAATTGACCGTTTAAAGTGTCATGGCTGGAAATAAATTCAAACGAAAGGCCCTAATGATGCTCAAACCTGAATACAATTTCAGGCCAATTTTCATGTGGAGAGTCCGCAAAAACTCAGTGGTTAAAATGCACAGAAATACCCAGCCGAAAATACCGACAATGCAGCTTAAATTACAGCCGAATAATGTCGATAATGCAGAAACAAATTTTACGTCGGAAAATAATTTTTCTACACCTTTCATTTGAATCTATTTCCAGCCATGACACTTTTAACGGTCAATTTTTAGAAGTTTTCAAATTTTGTGGGTGCCTTCTATTTTACAAATTTTCGGACTCTTTACATAAAAATTGACCTGAAATTTTTGAAGTTTTCTTGATATATGCCTTTGAGATTTCTCAGTATTAAAATAGTTTATTTATTATAGTTTTAATGCATTTAATAAAAAAGATTAATTTTGAAAAATGTACGTTGATGAACCGAAATAAACATTATTGATTTAAAAAGAAATTACTGTTTAACACCAAAATTATTTATCTGCTTTATCAACATTTTTCGGCTGGCTATTTATACGAATCTGCCTTACCCGTTTTACAGACGAATAATATAGTTTTTGATATTATCGACATTAATGCCGAATCTACATTATCGACATTGCTCGGCTGGTACCTTTAGTTGTCACAAGAGTACCTACATTGTCGGCGTATCTCGGCTAATACTTTTAGTTGTCACAACCGAATCTGCATTATCGACATTTTCCGGGTGGTCCGAATCGGCTAACTTTAACAGTATAGAAACATGTTCAAATATTGGAAACGGGGCACCCATCTTGCTGGCAGCTTCACCATATGCAGTTCGTCGTGTAATATTAGGAAACCCGCGCAACTTTATACGGCGTTCATTGATAATAATTTCATAGACATTTTTGACTGTTTCTGGTGTTGTTACCACTTTTTTGGCATTCCTGAAATTTTCGCATCACTTGTGGGCCTTGTAGGTGGGCCAAGTTTAAATTAATTTAGCCAATTATATAAACGGTTACATTTGAAGGTGCATGTTCATCTAACAGTGGTTCGTCTCATCGATGATTTTTCTTGGTTTTAAACTGTTAAAATGAAAGTAATCAATCACTGCACGACATTCATTTTTTCATATTTTGAAAAATCAAAAGTGACTTTACAAAAACAACTCTAAGAAACTATTTTCACAAATTTTACACCTTTCATCTAAAACAACATACTTCACGATAAACAAAGAAGTTGGTACTAGTGACGCATAGATGGCGTTATCCTAAACATTTATCAAAGCACCTTCGTACGTCCGTCTTCGTGGGCGCACCCCATTGAAAAAACTAGTTACAGTAAGACCGATCTCAGCGTTCTGGGTAGAGAACTTTTACACGAACCCTCTTGCTTCATTGCAATAATCTCTCCACCAACGAAATTTCATTGAATCTTATAGCTCTTTTCCTGGTTTTTAAAGTTGGTATGAGGGGACTATTTTTGCTCGTTGCTTATTCAGGCCTAAAGACCAAAGTCCCACCCCGCATTATTCACCGAGTTTTTCAAAGCCCCGAACTATTCTTTTTTTGTATTATTAGTTTCATCCATGTTTTTATAGCGGAGAAAAAAAAATGCCGGTCTGTGTAGTGGTTTGTATATAGATAAGGCAACTTGGTCCGCGGAGGGTGCCAGGTATCCGGATACACCGTTAGAGACAGCATGTTATATACTGGAAACGTTTTTCAGTCAAAGTTCGGGCCTCCGGAATGCTTACAATTAATTCAACTTTTGAGTGGTTTTAGAAATTTAATACTTCTGAGACGCAGTGTATGTTCTGTTATTATTATATAACCCAGTGGGAAACTGTTTGCTTGAGCGCCTAGCAATAGAAGCCCTTGACTGTACCTCAGATAACTTAGCGCCTACGATTTATATATTTTTACAACAAAACAACAACTTATATTTACAAATATTAAATTAAATAATTTAAATTTATTTATTAGTAATTTTAAAATTACGTTAGGTAAAATTTCAATAAAAATAAATCTATATCTTCGACACGCTATTTATTAATGTTAGATGAGTAAAAACTTAAATATTTATTAAATAAACCAACTTTATATTTTTTAGCAGAATTCCTTAATCTATAATTAATTATGAATAAATAAAAAAAAATTCCGTAATTAAGTTATAAAAAATTATTATTATTAAATTTATTCTTTAAAATAATAATAATAATAATAGAAAATTTAAAAATAAATACAAAGTAGTAAAACTATTTGAGCACCGCATTAAATAAACTTTATAATTATAATTTTAAAAATATTATAAAATTTTTAATTAAATAACATAATAATCCTTTATATCAATATTATTGCACAATGCTTCACTACTGTTGTTGTTGGATCTATATAGTGTATACTTAAATGATATAATATTATCCATTATATATATATTATAAAATATATGAATAAAACTATTTATTAGTTTATCCTTATATATATAATTTAACATGTGTCTATATAATTTTTTTTTATTCAATATATCAAAAACCTATATAATAACCATGCTTATATACTCGTAAAATATTAATGTGTGTTGGTTTATGGAAAATTTAATTTTTTTTTGTGTTGGTAACGTTAGAAAAATTTTGGGTAGCTTTAATGCGTCGCGGCGGAGGGAATTGTGTTTGACGCAAAATGGAACGGTAATTGCTTGATATATTTACTAACATTAAGCTTTTGTTGTCTATAAAACGCTAACAATAAAATATTAACATATTTACAAATTAAATTATGAAATTTTTAAATTTTGGTTAACTTAATTTAGAATATTAAAGGGAATTCGTAGACCTAACCCTAAATTTTACTTGACATATATAAAGTCTTTGAAAGAAAAAAAAGATTCCAGTTGCAAAACGTTCCAACCCCATGTTCATCAAACAACGCCATTCAAACGCCTAACTGCTTCCAGCGCTACATCGATAATTTTAAGAACTAAGATGCTACATCAAAAATTTTGGCATTCTTCAAGACCTTTCCAATGATATGCGACACGTGTGTATTCTATAAGGTAATACATCGACACCAGCGCCAAAACGGTGAATTTCGGAATTAAATTAATCATAATAAAATGTTTGCTTTGTTCACAACCTTTTAAATGATATGCCACATGATTATATCGGAATCATAAAAATGTATCTACCACCAGCGCTACAACGGTAGTTTTGAGTACTAGTCTGATTCTAATTAAGTCTGGCATTTTTCAAAACATTTTCAAAGACATACGACCAGAAGACATTATACGAATTAAGAATATTATAATATTGACAACAACCTCACAATAGGAAAAAGTGTAGCTGTGAGGATCATTTCAGTTTACCTATTAATTGCAAAAGATGTGATGGCATATTCAGAAAGATGAAGCAATCCCTACGTTGCCCTGTTAATATCCTCCAAAATCCTCCTCTACAAATTTTAGTGTAGTCATATTTTGTAAAATTACCTGCTGTTAATGTTATCCGAAACATCACAGTCGAGAAATATCGATAATGTAGATTTTACAAACCTCTTGAACTAATGGTATCGATAATGCAGGCTACAATCGATATCGGTAGAATAAAAGATACACGATGTTGGGTAACAAGATTGTTTCATATTATGTCGATATTGCAGCATAAAAGTTAGCATCGGTGAAATATATGATGTTAAATCCTGGAGATTCCCAAACTAATCAGCTTGGATATTTCAGCTCAATATATAATTTTTAAAGTTTGTGCTGCAATAGTCACTATCTGCAATATCGACTTTACAAATTTGTCTTATTTCGCAAATATTCGTATCGTTAGAGCATTTTACAGGTGCTAAAAGTGAAATCAAATACAGTATGAATTGAAATATGTCGGTAATGCAGAATATTTTCTGCTGATATTTTCGACTAACTTTAGTAGCAGTCGCTCTACCCTATCAAAATTTTTCGTTTTAACCTGCATTACATTTGGCATACTTTTAACTGGATATAAATTGCCAAAAAGTTTCTGACCTTTCGCAATCTCAAATTGTATTATTTTTGGCACATACATAGGATTTTTGTAGTTTGCCTACTTCAATCTGATGAGGCGCAACATTAAAGACTTATTTTCGTAAGTTTGGAAATCTCATCTCAAATTTTGTCCTCAAATTTTTTTACATTTGTATAAATTTCTGTTCAAAAATGTAAAACAAATAAACTTTACTTCGGTAAAATATCGGTACTCTACTTTAAAATCACATTTTCAATTTGTGATTGACCTGGTATCGGACAGTTTAATCCGTTAATATCTTGTCTGATAGAAATCTCTGTGACATGCCTAATCATTGATGATTTAATGGAACGCCTAAAGACGTAAAAGCTTAATTTAGAAGTTTGATCGGACTGAATAGGTTTTCAAAATCCCAACACTTGTTCTGTAAAAGTACAAGATTCATTCTAAAATAATCCTCATAGGTATACATAGAGACTTTAGTTACGAAACACCAAAAGGTTCATTAATTTGTATTACTGAATCTTGAAGGATATGAATACATTTACAGACACCCTTTGAAGATAACTTCCAGCCAGAGAAGCGAGACCTTTGATCTCTTCTGAATTTCTGCTGGTACAATCCCATCCGGGCTGACTAAAAGGGCTTTAACCCTTTAATAACCCATTTTATCTGCCGTGTATTCAGAAGATCCTCGGTACGTAACAGTTGGATCCCGCAATCATTCCTAGCCCCGCATCATCCAAAGGCCCCGCAGTTGACACTTCTTCACTTCCAAAGTAGTGCGTTTCCATCAAAAGATCAAGAGTCTCTCCACTAGACACCGTCCATCCGCCATCCAATTTTATCAGATAGCCTGGAACAACTGGACTATTGAAAAGAATCTTTCTTAAGCGCGAGGTTTCCGAGACCCCTTCCATTCTATCACAGAATCGTATCCACGACTTCCTTTGCGCCTTCCTTGTTTCCCTTTTGTAAACTCTGAGGCATTCTTTATATAGGTCCCAGTCTTGAATATCTCTAGATCTTCTCACTTTAATGAAAGCAGACCTGCAAGCTTTTCAGCACTCCCGAAGTGCAGAGGTCCACAAAACAGGTTTTCGTTTTCCCCTCAGCTTTGTTAATGGGCAAGCTTCCCACATATAGAGTATTCACCATTGAGTCCAGCTCACTACCCGTGTCGGGGGGGGGGGGGTGGTCAACTCTAGATGTGATGTTGCCCTCCAATAACTCAGTATATACACGCCATACTGCCCTCCTTCGATTTCTGAATACGTATTAATTTGTAGCGTTAAGTAACCATGGTCGGAGAACGAATGCTCCTTCGCCACCTTCCATTCCCTGATCATCGGTGAAATAAATTCAGAGACCAGAGTAACCTCCGGTCTATTGTTATTAATAAAGGTGGGTTTCTGACTTATATTGCTAATAGTGAGATTAGTTCTTAAAAAAACGAAAAGTAACTCACTCCTATCATTGATGTCCGAGCTGCCTCAGATGGTATGGTATACGTTCACTTCACACCCCAGGACAGCTCCCACCTTCCTCCTTTCCGCGTCACTGACGAATATCCCCAGTATATCTGGCGGCACTGGCTTCTCCCGGTTCGCTGAAGCAGCCTTGGTATGATGTAAGTTTATCTGCACAAACCTGATCATTGTTAACAGAATTCACTAACCTTACTACGACAGCCGTGCTACGTTGATTAATTGGACCCGACGGAGACGACGGTATCATCCGTCTCACTCACCCCGCAGAGAGGGGTTTACATCTCCTTCAGAGTCCGATGTGTCCCCTCCTCCCTACCAACGAACAGTCGGTCGCGGAGTTCGCTAGTTAACTCCTCACTTGGGTTCGCCACTAGCTGTGTGTCCTCTGGAGAAATAACACTGGTCGCGCTTTTTCTTTTAGGCTGGACCTCTTCGTCCCTCATTTCGGGCTGCGCAGTGCTCGTTTTTACTCTGACCTCGTCCTTTCTCAACACCTTGATCGTAATGAAGCCAAAGCCGAAGTTTATAACCTATTTCGTTTTTGAGAGGGGAGCCAGGGATTCCTTGTTAATCACCATAATGGATGGTCTGAAACTGCCCTTAGGTTCCTCCTGCTTCGCAATCTTCCAGTTCTCTGCCGAAAGATCCGAAATTCAAACCTGGATAATCCTCAGGGATTCATCCAAGTTTACCGGCTCCGCGGGAATCCAGAAAATTGCCCTAGATTCTACTCGGTATTTCCTCCTTGGGAACTGCCCTGAGCTTGGCCCCTGGCCATACCTCACCTACCTCATCAATTGACTTTCTGTACACGAAAGCCGATCACTGATCTGAGTACGCGGTCAGCTTCAGCCGTCGCTGATACCATCCCGCGTCCCTTCAAATTGGCGGTGGTCCCGGATATTGTCCAAGGACTCTAAGGAAAACTACGTTAAGTGCCTTAAACATCAACCTCCATTTTTCCCCGGTGATGCTCCCATCTTCTTATCTCTCGTCCACGACGGCTAGCGCCACCTCCTCCCCCTTCACAACGTCGTTGAAGAGCTTAATCCCCTTTTGCGACTATCCTACCTTAAACTAGGCCCGTTCCCTCTCGGCAATGAAATCTCCATGCTCCTCCGCGCTGGACCTCTTTCTTTTGGACCCAAGATCCTCTTTTTGTCCTTTGTTCACATCGACAAAGCGATTCTTCGCCCACTTAACCGATTGCCTCTGTTCCTCCGTTCATTGCTCCTTCGGGACTGTAGCCATTCTGTCCAAGACAGAGAAGCCCTGTATCTCCGAACCGAAGGAGCAACAACCTTCTTCTTTTTACCGCTACCGCTACTTTCTGGCTTGCAAGCCTCGGAACCAGTATTATCCAAACCAACGGCTGGAGTCCTAGACCCCCACCCCGTCTCCCCCAGCATTTGGGAAGTGCTGGTCACTTCTTTGTTTTTTTTTATTTTCAAATTCCATATTTGGTATTTGGTTCCCACAAGTATCGGAGAAATGATGGTCCTGTATAAACTAACACTTTTCCTCCTGCGGTTGATTGGCCTCTTTTAAAAAGGCTTATTACGTACGACGTTCTGCATTGGAGTTTGTTCTCCTTTGCATCGCTGAATTACAGCGTGGCTGTCACGCAAAATTAAGCACCATGTGCTTTTTCTCTTCCAAGCTGGCGTGGCCTCTGGTTTTTACGAGCTTATAGGGAAAAAGTCGATAGAACTGGCAGGTGGGATTACACCGACCCTAAGATTTTTCGCCCAATGCGTCTGTCGATAGCTTGCTCGGCTACTTATCGATTGAAATTCAGCGGTGTGTGTAAAATGTATTACAGGCACTCACAGGGCTCCGGCAGATTATTGACCGACTTCAATATCTCTAAATCATTCTTGGTAGTCTTTCCTTCGAGAGATTTGTGGATGTCTCAAGAATTAGCCGGCTGACCAAAGGCTAAGCGCTAAGTTTTGAGGATGTCAGTGCTTAATGCTTTGAGTAATGTCTTCATTAATTCTAAGGTCATCACCGAGTGTAAATATCCCACAAATCTTCTTTGCAGTCAGTTTGCCGTCAGTGCAATAAAGATACAGTCATGAGATTTGAAATTCTTTGGCAAAAGCCGGTTCTCGCTATTTTATAGGGCCTTTACTTCTCATTTAAAGAATATTATATAAATTACAGTGTTCCGTGCTTCACTTGGTTGATTTTGGCAACTACACTTTTCATTAAACGGGACTATCGTTAGTCCTCTCACTAGATAAATTTACCTAAAATTTTGCTGATTAGTTGCCAATAAGTGGAAAAACTTTGGCCCTTAGATGCAGATGGTGATTTAAGAAAAAATAACAATTTTGAACGGTATTCCGAGCATAATATTGTGGTATATCGCAACACAAGTTTGCATCAAAAATTAAATAATAGGCAGAAAACCCCTATAAACTAAGAACTCAAAAATATCTTTAAAAAATTAATTTTATTTAAAAAGAGTGGTCTATCAAACTTGATTGGTATCATTTGATTGTGAATACAACTATTAATTTGGCAATGCCAATCCTTAATATGCTGGCATATAGATGTCACTATATTCTTTAGCGCAATTGACCAATCTGGGTCATATTTTCCCAATAGGCGAACCAAATTTAAAACTTACTTAAAACATAACTGTTTCATTTAAATTTGCTTTAATATCGTACATTAAAACTTCACCCCCCCCTCCCCCCCATTATATACCTGAACACATTTTTAAATGTCTTATTATGTCTAATAAATGTTAAATTATGATTTTTTAGGCACTTTAGTGTTTCTGAGATCATAAAAAATATTTATTTAAAAATGGCGAAACAACCAAAATCTAAACCCTAAAAAATCTAGAATGCTCATTAAACAAGTGAAATAAATGTATATTCTAGTATTTCCAGAATCTCTGATTACACATTATACTACTTCTGTGTCAACAAAGTATTTTCACCCCATACAGCTTTCCAATGAACTTCGTCAAAAACGAAGTAGCACAGCAATTTTATTGTGTACCATAAATCGTTTTAATTTCCTTAAAACAAAAGAAATTAAAACGAAAAAACATTTTGTGTCCATCATCATTCTCTCTATCTCGCTTCCTCATCTTCGGCAAACTCAAGAATAATAATAATAATAATTAGAAAATTTAATTAAACTTTTTCTATTAAAAATAATAATTACGTCGGAACAAGAATCAAAAAAAAAAATAAAAATAAAAATTTTCCATAAAACAACAACGCAACAACAACAAAAAAGAAAAAACTAAAAATTCAGAACTCTCAACATCTTCTCATCATATTCATAATCATTAAAAAGAAATAAATATATAAATAAAAATATAAAAAAACAATTTTTATATAAATAAAAAATAAATATACAACAAAACATAAAAATTACATTAATATTATTCCTATAGCAGCAATAATATTATTTATTATTATTACATTTACTATTATTTTCGTTCCTATCATACACAAATCATTATTATTAATATTATTATTTACTAATATTTTTCTTTTCTTTTCTTTTTTATAACATTTCTTCCAACCCACACCCACTAAACAAAATATAATATCCTGTAAAACCTGTATATCCACCGAACACCAACCAACAAACAAAAAAAATTATTTATAATTTTGTTTTATGATGAAAATTAATGCAAAAAAAAAAAAAAAAAATATGTCCACAACATCTAACACAAAAAATCAAATTATTTACATTGCTTTCTATGTCCGGAATCGGATTTGACAGATGTTTAAGGTAAAATTTAATTTTTTTATTTAATTTTGTTTATGTTTTCTGGTTTTGTTTGTTTACTATCTCTTTCTCTATATTATCTAACTTTTATCTATCATACATAATAAATATAAAAAAAATTCGTATATGATTTGTGTGTTGTCTCTGGTTTTTAATACAAAATAAAAAACGAGAGACCCGAAATAAAACGAAAAAATTAATTAATTTTTTTTCTCTTTCTATTTATTTGTTTGTTTTTATTTTTTTTTTCAATTGGTTTTTTATTTTAGTTTTGTTTGATGTTTTGAATTTTGTTTTTTATTTAATATTACATGAATATATTTACTATATTTTATAGTCACAAACGAAACATAACCAAGAAAAAAACAAATTATAATATTTTATTTAATCAGTAAAACATTTTTACAGTTATATATATATACATAAATGAAATATGAAATTTTACATTTACATTTACATAATATATACACAGAGACATAATAATTTTTAAAAAATGGATGCCGCGCGCTGTTGTCGTTAAATGCTTTATATATATATATATATATATATATATATATATATATATATATATATATATATATATATATATATATATATATATATATTATATACAAAAAAATTGTTTTAAAAGCTTGATATTATTCGTGAGTGGATGCTGTTATATATTGTTACACGTAACATATCATTATAGTCTTATTATATTTATAAATGTGCAATTAGATATATTTTTTTGTCATAATGGAGTTTTAAAAGCTTTTTTATACACTAAATATTATATACATTTGCAGAATGTGAAGGTAATGTGAAATTGTACACAACAAAAAAATTATTTAATAGCGGCAGTTAAGCACGTCCATAAATTGTAGTTTTTCCTCGTCTTTTATGCCGTCTCGTATATCTTTTTGTAGTTTTAAATTTTTTTATTTTCACAGAATCAAATTAAGATAAATACCACCAGAGCACCAGCTATCTTAATATATGTGATAAAAAATATGGGAATGAACTGTATTGATGTACAGAGGCATTTCTGAAATAGAAGTCATGCAGGCGAATAATGATTATTAAAAAAAATTGTTACGAATTTTCCCTGTCAAATTCGGTTCGTATCAATGCATATGAAGTTTATCCAAACTAATCCGAAAAATACAACAACAACACAACTATTGTATTAGGATTGGTCAATGTAAGCATTCAGGCGAAATTTCTACTATTCGAAAATAACTATTACGAAATTTCGACGATTATGAAATATTTAATTTTTTCAATAAATTTTAATGTTCTCTGGAATTGGGGTCTTAGATACATTACAAATAAAATCACAATTTTTAATCTCATGAAACACCCTGTTAGAAATATTAGTAAATCAAACAACTTACTAGGGACATGCTTTTGGGTCTGATGACTTTACTAATATCACTGATGTGCATGCTAAATTTTTGGAAAATACTTAAAAAAACTTACTAGAGACACTCGTTTGTGTCTAAGCAATCCACCAATATCACCGAAGTTCATTATAAATGCTTAGAAAATAAGTAGAATGACTCTGGAATACATCTAAGACCTCAATTTCAGGAAACATTGTAATTGTTGGAAAATTTAAATATTTCACATTCGTTGAAATTGTGTTTCATGAATTCGCCTGAATGCTTACTTTTACCACACTAATACAATAATTTTGTTGTGTTGTATTTTTTTTTTATTAGATTGTTAAACGGGCATCGCATCACTAGATTGTGAATATAGTTATGGAATTTGACGGTTGCAACAACATTTTCGTAATTCACTTCGCTTCACGAAAATACCGTAATCGGAGATTAGAATAATTCCCAAATATTTACGAAATACTTATACGCCATTTACAATTTTTAATTACACCGCACTTAACACCACTCCCTTTCGCTTACTGAATCTCCCAAATGATTCACTCATGCTGTTCGTTGCACTCGTATTTATATAACGATCGAACATTCTAGACTCGCACACATTCTCGGTTCCGTTCTAGACAACTATAATCTGCTATACATCAGAACTGCTAAAAACTATCTATATAATGTTACTACTTAAACCTAGATGTCGCTAATATCACAAAAATGTTATAATAATTTTCTAAACCTTAAATGCTGAATTGTTTGCCTATCAAACCAATATGCAAGGCCATAACAATATTTTCAGTTGGTGATTGGCAACATGGACTCCTGGTCATGTAGATTTTTTGCTCTGAGATAGTCGTACAAAATCACATTTTTCAATCAATTTTCAGTTCAGTTTAAATTTTTTTAGGATAATAAATTGTTAAATATTTTTAAATTGTTGCAAAAATATTTAAATTTTAGGATACTGAACACGATTAGAAGTTGTATGTAATAAATTGCAAAAAATTCAAGTTAGGAGCAAGGACGATGTTCCGAAATAAAATCTCGATATTCTAACTAACGGGTGATTTTTTTGTGGTTAGGATTTTCATGCATTAGTATTTGACAGATCACGCGGGATTTCAGACAAGGTGTCAAAGAGAAAGATGCTCAGTATGCTTTGACATTTCATAATGAATAGACTTACTAACTTACTAACTTAGTGAATGGGCCCTAGAAAAGTTGGCAGAAAATCCGCTTTTTTATCGACAAATTTTGTTCAGCGATGAGGCTCATTTCTGGTTGAATGGCTACGTAAATAAGCAAAATTGCCGCATTTGGAGTGAAGAGCAACCAGAAGCCGTTCAAGAACTGCCCATGCACCCCGAAAAATGCACTGTTTGGTGTGGTTTGTACGCTGGTGGAATCATTGGACCGTATTTTTTCAAAGATGCTGTTGGACGCAACGTTACGGTGAATGGCGATCGCTATCGTTCGATGCTAACAAACTTTTTGTTGCCAAAAATGGAAGAACTGAACTTAGTTGACATGTGGTTTCAACAAGATGGCGCTACATGCCACACAGCTCGCGATTCTATGGCCATTTTGAGGGAAAACTTCGGAGAACAATTCATCTCAAGAAATGGCCCGGTAAGTTGGCCACCAAGATCATGCGATTTGACGCCTTTAGACTATTTTTTGTGGGGCTACGTCAAGTCTAAAGTCTACAGAAATAAGCCAGCAACTATTCCAGTTTTGGAAGACAACATTTCCGAAGAAATTCGGGCTATTCCGGCCGAAATGCTCGAAAAAGTTGTCCAAAATTGGACTTTCCGAATGGACCACCTAAGACGCAGCCGCGGTCAACATTTAAATGAAATTATCTTCAAAAAGTAAATGTCATGGACCAATCTAACGTTTCAAATAAAGAACCGATGAGATTTTGCAAATTTTATGCGTTTTTTTTTAAAAAAAAGTTCTCAAGCTCTTAAAAAATCACCCTTTATTAGGTTGGGTTAGGTGAGGTTGAGTGGCTGCCATCAACAACTTAGGCCAATAGTAGCTCATCGTGATACCACAGGATCCTATCTCCCTTTTACCCCCGCTGAAACCATCAAGAGCTAGTTCCGAAAGGCTGTCCATACCATACACACCTTAGTACTTATGTCTTCTGCATGATAGTGCTGGACACGAGCATTGGAAGTGATCTAAAGTCTCTTCCTCCTCTACGTCCAAACAAATTCTACAAAAGTCATTCGTCTGTAGACCTAGCCTTCTCACATGTTCGCCAAAAAGGCAGTGTCCTGTCAGTATCTCTACGAACAATCCCACCTCTTATTTTCCTAGGGATACTAGTGCCTTGGAGAACCGCAGTTCCAGTTTTGGCCAAACCTATTTTCCTACCCTTCAAGTGAGGGTGTTGGTCTACCTCTCGTTTGTCAAGGCGATTGTCTTCTTTCTGAGCGCTAATTTGAGCGCTGCTAAGGTCTCCCCAGACCTGCCCTTTCCGGCTGCATCTGGAAAGTCGTGCCGTACCTAGCTAGTTCGTCTGCCTTGCAGTTTCCCGTGACCCAGATTATCTGGATGCTGAAATACTCGCTTATCTCAGTAAGAGATGATCATAATCCAGCGTCACTCGTGACTTCAGACAAACCGTCTCTAGTGACCTGACGGGCGCCTGACCTGTCCGCGTGATTACGATATTCCTCATGGATACCACGTTATGCTTCAACCATGTCACGACTTCACCTATCGCCACCACTTCAGCCTGGTACACGCTGCAGTAGTCAGGGAGACGAACGGAAATATTAACTTTAAGCTTCTCATAGAAGGGTCCGGCTCCTACATTGCCGTGAAAAATTGCAGTACCTCGTTTTCCAGTATTGATCCGTTCCTAGCGATCTAACTTTCGTCGAGTGTCCCGCCTGAAGACACTTCCACTGTCCCCCAGTGAGAGAGTCTCATGGCCACATTGGATGCCATCTGCTTATAAGTATACAGGCCAATCTTTGCACCTTCTCCATCATCCTTATATATGATACTTTCTCTAGAGCTGGCTACCAAACGTCCACCCCGTACCGTACATAAGCACAGGTCCTACCACTGCCATATAGAGCCAGTGTACCAGCTGTGGTTTCAGATCCCATCTCTTACCTTTGGCGTTCCTACACGAGTAAATGGCTACATTAGCCTTATTCACCATTTCCACAATGTTAGGCTTCCAGCTGAGCTTACTGTCCAAGATGGCCAGAAATCTCGCTCTGTCAGCAAAAGCCAGTCTAATGCCGTTCACGGTAGGAGGGCTAACTACCAGAATTTTATATTTCTTAGTAAATAGTACCAGTTCTGTCTTGGAAGGGTTGATCCCTAATCCACATTTGCTGGCCCATTTCGTAACGATTAGGAGTGCATTCTGTATAATATCCCTAATCGTGTCCAGATGTTTGCCTGAGACAGCTATCGCTACGTCATCTGCATACGCTACCACCGCTGTCCTCTCTCTCTCTCTCTTTCTCCCCACTTCCAACAGAAATCCAGACATCACAATACTCCAAATGAAGGGAATACCTCTAACCACTCGTCTTCTAGAGGTAGCCTGCCCCAGTTCCGAAGGTAATAATCCATACTTACCAGCATCTAATTTATCAACCTACTTATGGGGTAGTCCACCTTCAAAAATAACAATCCTTCCATGATCGCGGAAAATGGGTCTCGATTAGAAGCCCCAGTGATTCCGCACTTGAAGCTGTCCAACACCCGTCTGGTCTAATTAAATAACTAGGTCTGGTTGGGTTAGTAGCTAGAATTTGTCTAAGGCGAGTAGTCTTACAGACCTCTTTCATCCTACAACAGAGGAGTCTCCAATATCCCCTTTGTGCCTTCCTCAACTCTTTTTCGTACTTTCTTAGGTCCTTCTTATAGGAGTCCCAATCCCGAACCTCCCATGTGTTCTTAGCTTTATTAAAAGCTGTTCTACACGCCCTCCGATATTTTTCAAACTCTGTGGTCCACCATGTCGGTTTCTGTCTGCCCCTAGGCTTTATCTGGTGGCACGCAGCATTAAATGAAAGATTGCATGCTTTTGTGACAATATCAACCATGCAGCCCAATTCTTATACTGTCGCCGGAGGTCCAGGGACCTCCAGTGGCAATAATTTCTCCAACTCCTCCCCATGGTTTGAGGATCTCTTCTGGCTTATCCGGCTCGGTTGGTAACCATATGCAGGCCATCGATCTTTTCGGGATTTCCTTCCTGCAGGCTGCCTCAAGCCTCGCGCTCTATCACACCTCGCCTACTTCGGCCACTGCCCTTTTATAAAGGTCGACCGATCTCTGGTCCGAGCACGCAGTTAACTTCATGCGCCCCTGGTACCATCCTGCATCTATGCAGGAACGGGAGGATCCCGGATTTTCTCCCAGGAATTGTACACCACCCTCCACTTCTCCGACGTGGTGCTCCCATCTTCCTGACTTCTGTCAATGACGGCTAGCACCAACACGTGCTTCTTTAGGATCTCACTGAACAGTTTCAATTTTCGATCCCTTGGAGCACCCGACATCTTGTCTGCTTGCACCTTGGCTCGCTTGCTGTCGCCCGCTTCCAGTTCATCCTGGAACCTCTGTCTTTTAGACACAAGGGTCTTTTCCGAGCTATCGCAGCCGACATTTTTTTAGTCCATGCCACAGATGCTCTTTGGGCTACTGTAAGCTGCCCCTCAGGGGTCGCAGCCAGTTTCTCTAAGATTTTGAACGCCGACCGTCTCTCCCTGTATCGACGCTTTTTCGGAGGGATCACTCTCAATCCCCCACTATTTTGTTTGGCGGTTCCGCTTCCACCTGGCTTCGATGCCATGGTGTCGCTTACACTTGTCCCTGTTGAGGGAGCCCCGCATTTACGGTTAGAGCTAATCCCTTCTTTTATATCTTCCAGTTTTTGAAGAGTGCCGGCCCTTTATTTTTGTTTTGTTTTTCCATGTTTCTCCTATGAGTATCGGAAAAAAACAGGTCCACTTGCGCAGAGATCCGTATACGTAGGTAAGGCTAAATACAACTGGAGGTAGCCTGGTATCCAGAGGGCTCCGTTGGCGACTGGGCTATTTCAAATGGGCCCCAGCCTAGTCGATCCTCAGCACGGGTCTCATAACACCTTAACCCAGCCCATTGGCTCACCGAGCACCACGGCCTCCAAGTGCCCCCCCCCCTCCAATAGTGACCCGCCCATTCAGCCATTCATTTGGGTAAACCAATGGGACCCATTCCATTCAAGGGATGGCCCGTTTATAGGGTTCCCCACTCACTCCTTGGGGACTCGGGAGTGCAGGAACACGCAACGCCCAGTTCGCCGTGGTTATTAGTCGATGGTTTTATAGTGCTATCAATTCGCCCTTCCATGCTGCGTATCATAGGCACTCAGAATTTAGCGAACTGAGGTTAACCACTCCCCAGTTCCGTGAGACTCTCCTCCCAGCACAGCTGTGGTTGGGGGCGGCTTATTTATTACGCCGCTAACCTACCTATCGATAGGCCTTCCACTATTCACCACCTGTAAATCAATTTTGATTTTTTTGCGATTCTAATCAAGTTTAGTTAATAGTCATATTTCGCCTGAATGACTTTTATTCAATTTAGAGATGCAGCTGTATTTTAACTTGTTTTCATCATTGTTATTAAAGAAAGGTTCCCAGAAACTGCCTGCACATAAATATACATAAATATTTAAATGCAAGCGTAATCCGTGTTTAGTTTAGAATAAATAGCTCATAATTGTGATGGCAACCGCCAGTTTTACTGCATAAAACACGAAATTTGTGTTACAGTACACAAAACATTTAGGCGGAATTTGAAATGAAAGAAACTTCGCAGCAGAATTAAATTGAAATTTTGTTTGATAATTTTTGCTGTTTGACGATCGCCCTTAAATGAAAATTGTTGTTCTAATAGGCAGTCTGTGATCTTACAATAGTACGCTGAAAATACTAAATGCTCATTCGGTGAGGTCAGCCATAATCTTCATATTTGAGAGAGCAGATTTTGGAAGGATCTCACACCTGTTTTTATTCTAAAATTCTAATCGTCATATTTCATGTTTAAAATATTTAGACAGTTTCTTCATAAATAATTTTTTTCCGTGCGGTAGGTTCTGTATGGTAATCCGTATCCAGTTCAGAGCGAATTCCTTATAATTGGGATGAGAAGGAATCAGTTTTATTAGAAATAAGAAAAAATGTTTGTAAGTATACAAAATAGTGATCATTTAGGCGGAATTAGCAGAGGTCCCACAATTATCTCCCAAAATACGTTATGCACAAACTTTACCATTAGACGCACAAAATAAGAAACAGTGAGTTTTCTTTACAAAATGAGATTTCAGGCGTGATCGGCATAATTTAACGATAGACCAATGAAATGTCAGGACTTCATCTTCAACATATCGATAAACTCTGAAATAAAGTAAAACATAACCGGGCCTGAAACCACCCAGCCACAAATATTATTCATACGCATTGAAAGGACACTAGCTAGACGAATTGACACTTTAGCAGCACTTCGCAGAATACTTCACAGGCAAACAAACCTCTCCGCTCTTGTTGATTTAAGCCAGTATTCGTCAAAATTACATTAGATGGAATTTTTAAATTCTTGGTGTCAACGGGTTGAGGCTGAGGTTTATAATAACCGGGGTCGATTCGAATTCCCGAATTACAAAAGACCGAATTATCAAAATCCCGACAAAAAAATCCCGACTTTCAAAATCCCGATTTTCAAAACCCTGATTTTCGAAATCCCGATTTTGCTGAAATCTTATAAATTTCATCGGGATTTGTAAAAAAATATTAAATATTAATTTCTGTTTTTTATAGATAAAAAAATAAAATTTAATATTTGATATTTTTGTGATTATTGCGTTTCAAAATGCCGGCCCGCGGGCGCCCGAATTCATAAACATCGATACTTTTGAAAATCGAGATTTTGAAAATCGGGACTATGAAAGTCGGGATTTCGAAAGTCGGGATTTCAAAAGTCGGGATTTTGATAATTCGGTCTTTTGTGATTCGGGATTTTGAGCCAATCCCGTATTTAATAAATGATAAAAGTGAATTAATTATGCAATTTCCAATGTCAGTAACCATCATTTCATATTTTTGTCAACACTAGTGACATCTATGCATTATTGGTGTGAACTAAATTCAAATTAGGTTGCCAATAATATTGTTATGAATTTTCCCTTGGTGAATATCGTTATAGGGTTTGACGGTTACAACAACAATTTACGTAATTTACACACATCTAGAATATTCGCGAAAATAACGGAAATATTTTCTATATAATTTCCAAATATTTATCTAATTATACGCCACTACTGGAATATTCCAAAAATAATTTTCTCACTCTTATTTACCAACATTAAATCACAACAACAAATACTTTCCACAATTATTTATTAATTCACTATTTACACCATTTACAATTTTTAATAACACTTTAATTTTCACTTAACACCATTTATTATTTTCCCGCTCCTCTCTTTCGCTTTTAATCTATCGCGTACCGAATCTCCCAAATGTCATACCAAGACTGAGTCATTTTGTTTGTTGCACTCTCGTATTTATACATCGATCGAATATTCTAGATTCGCCTAGATGTTTTGTTCCCGACTTTTTTTATCTGCTACACAATAAACTGATATAAAATTATTTAGTACTATTACTAAACGTCAGATGTCACCAACCTCACATAAAAGATAATCGGTTAAGTCGTAAAGCTTAATTCAGCAAGTTTTGTAGAATAAACGTCTCGTCAACCCAATAGGCGAGATCGTAACGATATTGGCGTTTTGCATCGAATGTAGATATCGTTGCGGTTTCTACGACTACAAAGAGGCGAGAATTGTTATGACAGTTTTAATCCCCCTTATGAAGCAAACTATAATTTACATTTGGTTCACTAGATGTCAGCTACATCGTTGACAATCGCGAATAGTAAAATAAACATGACATCTGTGAATGATGGTGCGAACTATCTTCAAATTAGCTAAGTTAATAATT
Organism: Nephrotoma flavescens; assembly: GCA_932526605.1. Lineage (NCBI taxonomy): Eukaryota > Metazoa > Arthropoda > Insecta > Diptera > Tipulidae > Nephrotoma > Nephrotoma flavescens. The sequence goes on along the minus strand of OW052220.1, from coordinate 68,666,119 downwards.
TAATAAAAACGATCAGAATCCGGATTAAAAAATTTTATAACGAAAAATGGGGATCATTACCAGCTTATTCACTACATTTTTCATAATTCATATTTTACACACAGTTTCTATTTAAAATATAATTTTCAATTCTTTGACCATTAAAAATTTGCCCTGAGTGTCAAATCCGGTTAGATTTAGAAATCCTATAGAATTTTTTATTTTTCTCAAAGAAGACAACTATACTTTTCGTATATTTTTCGTTAAATAGTAAAATATAAACCGAATTTGAAAATCTGTAAAAAAGGTAATTTGGTTGAATTTACCTAATTTTTTTTAACCAAATTATTCACTTAACAAAATGTGTGCATAAGTTTTTGAAATTTACCCATAAATATCAAGCGTTTTGTGTTTTATGATATTAGTGACATCTATGAATGACGGGTGCCAACTTACATATGATATAGAGAGAAATAGTGTAAGATAACCAATACCCGCAACATTAAAAATGTAAATTAATCTCCGTAATTAGATATTTTGCCATCTAGGGAACAATAGCGAAAACTATGTAGTGCGATAAAATTTGCTTTCGGTACTCAAATCCTACAGTGATTAATTATTATTGTTAAGGAGATTTAAAATAAAAGCAACGTACACAATATTAGATTACAGTGCTCTGAACTGAACCATAAAATAAATTTAGTTAATCTTTATAAAGGCTTTCGAAACACGTCGTACGTTACAATTATTGCCGCATTTAATTTTGTGTTATATTTATGTTTGTTCGTGTTACCGTATTTTCCATGGGAAAATCGACATTTGGAAATAGCAAAAATATTTCCCTCGCCCCCCAAAGCACATAATTTATATATTTCAAGCATAAAAAATTCTCCCCAAAGAAATATTTTGTTTTCTTTTTTGTTTTTTTTTTGAAAACTGAAAAATCTAATAATTTATTGATTTGATTGCTGAAACGTTATTCAGGTTAATCGATATTTTATTACACCTGGTTGTTTTTGGATAAACGACAAACGATATTTCATCATAATATAACGTAACATATATAAAGCTTTACTCACTATATAAATTGTGTATATCAAAAAAAAAGCTCGACTTGTCTGCTAACATAACGATATTGCATTTAACGACAGCCGTCGCGTACTTACGGTATAACAGAGTGTTGTATAAACATTTAAAGCACACTTCAAACACTTGATTAATTCGGTCTTGATTTTCATTGTTTGAACTAAAATACTATAAATATATACTTACGTATAATTAGACCCATACACTGGAAAAGTTTTCAAAATACTACCAATTAAATTTAATTAGTATGCTCTTGACACAAAAAAATCTTTAACACAAAACAAACTTTGAGAACTTTTTCATGTGTGAACTTTTTTAATAATATAAATAAGAAAAAATTTTATTGCTTGCAAAAAATTATTTAAGCTTTTAAGTTTTATTATCAAAAATTTTGTTTTTTGTTGGCTTCTTGTTTTTGTGCTATTTTTGCTCTCCGTGTATATTTGATAATAATATAGTGATTTCAAACTGCTGCTGGTGCTTGTGCAGTAAGCCCGTTTTGTACGCGCGTAATTTATGGTGGTAGTTGGTGGTGGATGCGGTATTTTGCTATAAATATAAATAAATTAATCAGGCACAACTTAAATTATATATTTTTCTACGATTGAGTGTAGTAAACTAGTGAACGGTTATTTTACACACGACGTGTGTAAAATATATACATATTATCATTGTTATTTGTTTACAGCGGTTACCATGGATTCAAAGAAAATATATATTACGTAAGTTAAAATACGCTACACGCGCACTCACTTTATAAATCGGTAGCGGATCGAGTAATAACATACTTTTGTCTCCAAATATACATAAATTTATATTGTTTAACTTCCTTAAGGCGCTACCTTTCATCATATTCTCAATTTCATCATATTCTCCAAATAGAAATATTTAAATATCGAACTTGGTATAACATATACACATTCAAGCACAAAGATAAAAATAAAATTGGTATCCTCTTATTCCTTTCATGAATATAATAATAAAAATAATAAAGTTTCCCTTTGATACGCTTTCGTTTCCTTAAAGCACAGCATCATTAAAATTAAAGACGATAAAAACATGGTTTTCTGTACCAGAACAAAATGGAGGCACACAACCAAATTCTATGTACAAGCCGTAATAGGGTCATTTCGCCTCTATGTAAAGCATTTCATCAAAAAGCTTTCTTTTAATATAAATATTAACGGAAAGCTTTTTTTTTGTACAACGTTTTGGCATCTTGTAAAAATAAAATTCTCAATTTACATAAATATAAAAGGAAGCGAACAAAATAAGATTCTTAAAAGGTTTATGCAAAGAAAATAGCAGCGCAACAACAAAATTGTGTATGTGTATTGCCTGAAATGTCTTAAGTGCGCACAAAAGTGATAGTGATAGTAAAGAAAGCGTAACACCCTTGTTAATGTCGAGGTTCATTTCGACCCTATATTTTTAATTATTCAAATTTTATAGCATTTGTCAAGTAAAACGTAAAATGAAAATTTATAATTCATTTTCGAATTAATTTTACAATTTCTAATTTGTCCTTGCCTTAATAATTCAACCCAATTGAAGTTTATCCTAAATTTCATATGTTCAAATTTTCACCGATTGTCAAACTTGTCTCAATAGTATTTTCGTAGGTCCATAGTATACTCAAAGAGTACTTCTACCAACCCGAATAAAATTCTAATGGAACTCGCAAATATTAAACGACATTCTTGTGAAGGACGGCATTACTTAGAAATTTTGATTTTAGGAAAAGTCGTAGTACACCCTACGAAATCCCGGTTTTCAAACTCTCGGTTTTCAAAATCCAGGTTTTCAAAATCTCGATTTTCAAAACCCAAAAATATACTAGAAAAAACCAAGGCTGCGAAGTCAGAGGTTTTTTATGCAAGATGCACTATTTTGTTCTGCAAGATTTTGTAATTGCAACATGGGGTTAAACCATGTCCATCGCACGTGACGAATTTCAACATAATCGATTAAGAAATGGCCTAGTTCCATCCCTAATGACAACATTCTAGAACTTTATCAAACATCATTTTAAAATCCTGTTTAAATCCCACATGTCGATTCTCGACATAATCGGTTAGGAAATGGCCAGGTTTCATCTCTATCCGCTTTATTCCAGAACTTTATCAAAAACGCATTTTTGAATCCCATTTAGGGCCACATGTCGAATTTCAACTAAATCTGTTAAAAAATGGCCCAGTTCCACAGTGATGGCCATACTTCAAAACTTTATCAACAAATCATCTAAGAATCCCATTTCCATAGCACGTATCGAATTTCAACAAAATCTGTTAAGAAATGGCCTAATTCCATCCCTATTTTCCGAAAATTCAAAATTTTTACCGATTGGCAAACTTGTCACCATAATATTTTCGTAGACCTATAAGTGTACTCTACGAGTACTTGTGCCGACCCGATTAAAATTCTAATGGTGCTCGCAAATATTAAACGACATTCTTGTGCAGGACGACATTTCTTAGAAATTTCAAAATCTCGGTTTTATTTTCTTCTGGTTCTAAAGTCTTGATTTTGAAAAAAATATTTTTAATTAATTCGGGCCGGCCGGACTAATAATATTTTAACATAAACATAAGATATTTTGCCCGAAAGTTTACTAGAAAAAACCAAGGCCGCGAAGTAACAGGCTTAAAACATGTCGCACTGCGTCGATTAAGAGATGGGTAGGTTATACCCCTATCCGCCTTATTCCAGAACTTTATCAAAAACGCGTTTTTGAATCCCATTTAGGCGCCACATGTCGAATTTCAACTAAATCGGTTAAAAAATGGCCTAGTTCCATAGTGATGGCCATACTTAAGAATTTTATCAAAAAATCATTTTAGAAATCCATTCCCATCGCACGTGAAAAATTTCAACAAAATCGATATAGAAATGGCCTAGTTCCATCTTTATTATCTAAAAATCATTTTAAAATCCCATTTCCTTCGCACGTATCGAATTTCAACAAAGTATGTTAAGAAATGGCGAAATTCCATCCCTATTAGCCATTTTCTAGAACTTTATCGCAAACTCATTTTGAGTTTTGTCAAAAAATCATTTAAGAATCCCATTTTCCCACAAGTCAAGTTTTAAAAATTCAAACCGGTTTTCCTAAAAATTGGGGTTTTTTTTTATAAAAAAGCAGGATTTTGATTACCGGAATTTCGTTACACAACCAGAAACTTGTCACAATAATATTTTCGTAGGCCAACTTATGCCAACCCGATTAAAATTCTAATGTATCTCGCATATCTCGCAATTACAGTAAGTGGTAATGTTGTCATAAAAAGTATGAATCTCAATAAATTTTATGGCAACATTTTTAGCACACCTTCAAAAAATAGTATGCGATGAGAAATATTTTTCACACATTACGACAATTTTATGGTTGAAAAAATATTATAGTGAAACGTCCAGAAAAAATGGAACGCGGAACGATTTTTTGTGCCGCTACATACAACTCGTTCATTGTAGGGTAAAATAAAATTTTAAAAATCTTATGTGTCGTTGTTAAAATGGTTTATTTTCAAATTTATTTAAGTTATGTTGCCCTCAATCTGTCACTATGTTGATTATAAATATTGATATAAAAAACAAAAGTTGGTGTCTTTGCCACTCTAACGTAATTTAAATATACTCTTCTCTTTCCGGTTTCCCAGTATCTTTTACTGGAAAAATTTTGTTTCGCTGTGGAATCCCCCACAATGAAACAATTTTTTCAGTAAGAAATACTGAGAAACCGCAAAGAGGAGAGTATACATATTAAAATTAAGTTAGAGTGACAAAGACAACAAATGTTGCCATAAAAAGTATTGAGTTTCATACTTTTTATGGCAACATTTTCCCCAGTAAATTTTACTGAAATTTTTTTTTGTTTCTTTCTAACAAGTAAAATATTTATATTTTTATCTCGTATAAATTTTACTAAAAACCTGTTTCACCGTGGAATTCACGCATTAAGGCTTTATTCCACAATAAAACATATTTTTAGAAATGTTGCAATAAAAAGTATTTTCATACTTTTTATGGCAACATTTTCCCCAATAAATTTTACTGAAATTTATTTTTGTTTCTTTCTAACAAGTAAAATATTTATATTTTTATCTCGTATTAATTTTACTGAAAAAACTGTTTCACTGTGGAATTCACGCATTAAGGGTTTATTCCACATATTTTTTCAGTAAAAAAAGTTCGAGATAAAAATAGAATTTCGCCACATACCAAAACCAAAAAAAAAATATCAGTAAAATTTTACTGACAAAATCGTTTTATATGTAGTAGTGCGTTGCCATAATAAAATGAAAAACATACTAACCAGATTATTTTTTATAGCAACATTCTAAATATTTACATAAAAAAGGTATATAATGAGAAATATTTCACACTTATGTATATCGTTTTATAGTTAGAAAAATATTATGGTGAACCAACATTTTTATTATTTTTATAATATGTGATTTCTTCGCGAGTAGAAATTTATAAACTTAAACTCCTATAAAAAAAATGAAATTGTCGAAGTAAATTTATTTTACGAAGATTTCTTGGTTATGTTATCTTCAAGATGTGAAAATTTAAAATATTTTTTTTTTAAAATACTATAAAATGTTCCGATAATTTTTTTTTTGTTCTTTCACTCTAATATAAATTATTGATTAGCTTTCTTGTTTTGTTTCTCCAGAATATGTTCCTGAACAAATAATTTTTCATTGTGGAATAAAGGCTTTATGCGTGGATTTCACAGTGAAACAATTTTTTTCAGTAAAAAATACTAAGAAACCGAAAAGAGGATAGTGTACATATTAAAATTACGTTAGAGTGATAAAGACAAACAAACGTTGCCATAAAAAGTATTGAGTACACTTTTTATGGCAACATTTTCCCCGCTTTCTGCCAGTAAATTTTACTGAAAAACGTTTTGTTTCTATCTAACAAGTAAAGGATTTATATTTTCATCTCGTGTTATTTTACTGAATAAATTGATTCACTGTGGAATCCAAGCATTATTCCACAGTGAAACAATTTTTTCGGTAAAATTAATACGAGATAAAAATATAAATCTTTTACTTGTTAGAAAGAACCAAAAAAAAATCATTAAATTTACTGGTGAAAATGTTGCCATAAAAGTATGAAACTCAATACTTTTTATGGCAACATTTGTTTGTCTTTGTCACCCTAACGTAATTTTAATATGTATACTCTCCTCTTTTCGGTTTCTCAGTATGTTTTACTGAAAAAAATTTGTTTCACACATTATAGAACAATAAAACAAAAAAGAAATTCGGTTGACGGTCGGGACTAAAAATCATATGAGTTTTCCATTAGATGTGCCATCTATGTGTGAGCCTCGAAATTTATTGACCGACAGACTAGTTCCTTTATTAACCAAAAAATAAAATTATACACACCCATAAAAACAATTAATTTTTTTCTATATTTCTACATCGATAAGTAGAAGTCATTTTATTTGACAGTAATTATTGAGACAGATATACCGTATTTTATAAAAATGTGTGGCTATGACGTCACTAACAAAATTTGTATTCTAAATAAATTAGCTTTTAGGTGTCTTAGAGACTCGGTGTTAGTGTTCCTGAAAAAATTTAGATATGGAGACTCGAAAGGTAAAATTTAATTCACCTTTTTTATTTAAAACTCACCACTGTTATTTATTATGATTTAAGATGAAAATAAATTTTCTAAAATTGCCTTAAAGTCGTCGCGCAATATTTTAATTTTAATTGCTGTATAATCGTATACCGTATAGACAATTATGTATACCGCGCATCACGACTATTACGTCACTTATATTTTTTTATTTAAATAAATTAACTTTTAGGTTCCTTAGAGTCTCGGTATTAGTATCCATGGAAAGATCTGGTGTTGAAGAATCAATAAGATCAAATTTAATTCACCACTTTTATTTAAAGTTCATCGCTGTTATTTATTATGAAAAACTTAAAATTTTAAGCTAAAATCGCGTTCGTGTTAATTAGTGCTAATTTAATTAAATGTCCACAAGTTAATAAATTTTGTTCACCCATTATTTAGTTTTGACTACCTCCCTTCAGCAATGTATGGAATGTTGAACCATAAAATTTGGATTAAGTGGTACTTCTGCTTAATATTTATAAATGAGTTATTTTTTTTTATTGACCAATAATTTTCCAATTTTGCCCACCTAATATTTAATTGTCCACACTTTCTAAAGCTGTGCAATAAACTAAGCTGACTTTTATAGGCGATTTAAGAATAGTTTATTTAGAGGTGTTAAACCCCAGTGTTTTACAACAAATTAATTGAAAGGTGGTTAAAACCTAATAATAGGTGGCCAATAATTTTTCAAATAGTTTACAATCTAAATATAAAATTAATTTTATAAAATGGACTTAATATATATTGAGTAAATTTCAGTGTGTAATTTCAATGCTTTTGTGAGTCGCAACCAAAATCGCGGCTCAAATATAGTGAGCCTCTAAATTGTTATTTAAAAAAGTTTTTTGGTATGGTATGTATAAACAGGTAACAATCATCTAGGAAGTGGTCGAAAATTGTTATCGTTAATTTTAAATTATTAAAATTAGTGAACTAACTCCAAATACATATTTTAATTAATCAGTTTTGCCCACCAATTAATAAGTTTTGTCCATTTTTTATGACTGCGCTTTAATTAATTGTTGTTTTTGAACACTTAACTTGTCTGTGAAAATTAGCAAATGTTAATATTTCTTGTAGTACACGAATTTTTCAATTTTGTCCACCTAATAATTAGTTTTTCCACACTAACTAAAGCTATGCAATAAAAATTCAGCATGACATTTAGGGGCGGTTTGGGAACCGTTTATTTAACTTAATCTCAATGTTTTATAGTAGTTATTACGAACTTTTTTTTTTATTTATTCTTAAAATATACTGAATAAATTTCAATATGTAATAGAAAGCTTCTGCAGGTTGCAACTAAATGGTGGCCGTCCCGGCCTATACAGTAACCCTATAAATTGCAAATTCCAAAAAAGTTTTTAATTAAAAAAAAATTAATTAGTGTCATGTTTCCATTTTGTAAAAATTGTATTCGTCAATTCCAATAAATCAGTTATGTAATCTGATTTGTGATAAGTTAATCGATTTTGGCCATCCATTATTAATTTTACTTTTTTGATAGTTTGAATTAAATTCAAATTTAATTTAATTAGATTTGCCGTATGATTGGCCACAAGTTCATAAACATTGTCCACCCATTAATTAGTTTTGCTCACCAAATTTTTTGAGCTCAATTATACAAATGTTCTTAAAACAACTTCTTGCCAGTTTAATTATGTGGGTTTTACCTTTTTATTGCCTATATATTAACTAATTTTGCCACCCATATTTTAGTTTTGTCCACCTCTATTTAGACTTTGACTCTACATTCGAAATCAAGCTTTTTGGAAATATTTTTGAGTTAGCTCATTTAATTAAATTAATTTGTCTACCAGTTAATTAATTTTGCCCACCAATAAGTTAGTTAAGCCCACATTAAATTTATTATGTCCACAAATTTATCAATTTTGCGCACTAAATAATTAGTTTTGCTCACACTATTTGGCGTTTTCGATATTTTTTATAGAAAGTGCTATCGTTTGGTTAACTGACTTTGATGTTTCAAAAACCTATTTAATTTCTAAATAGAAATTGTTGAATAATAAAACACATACGACTAGCATATTACATAAATATTGAGAACAAAAACAAAATCCTCGTATATTACGATTTATATCCCGTACATATCACATACCTGTCTAGTCTGTCTGGATACCATTAAAATTCAACCGAGACAACAAAAACGTTTGATAAAGGGAATACCATAATTACCAAAGTTGATGGAAACTCGCTGAAACAAAACTACAAGCAGAAAATTTCATATAAAGCACACATACAAACAAATAAACTTCAAAGTTTGTTTTTTTACAATATTTTGTAATAATATTAAAATTTTATGGTGCAAACCCCTTTCCCTCATTTTGTGTGCGCCGCAAAAAACAACTTTATGTATAGAAAACGAACGACATACATTTTTTATGATTATAATAAAGCACCAACATATTATACGAATATGAAAGCTTTCAAACAACATACAAAAAAATTATTATGTTTTATGTTGTTTGTTGACACTTTTTTCAATTCTATAAAGCAACATAAAAGAATTTTCCGGCAAAATTTATTGATTTACCACATTTCAGATAAAGGTACCTATATATACCGTATTTGAAGGGTTTTTATAGTCGTCGGCGGCGGTAATAATTGTGTCTGGCTAAGATTTATATTTGTAAACGTTTTGGAGCCGCACGATGACCCAAAAAAAAATAAAAATGGTTAACACGCTGCGCCGCCTACAACTAATCAATCACTCCAGGATTGGATAAAATGCCAAAATAAAATTTAATTAGTCCTCGTCTCCCTCGTTATACATTATGATAGTTTTATAGTTTAAATATAGTTTAGGAAAATTTCCGACTCCCCCTTACCACCCACCCGATATTTTATATTTTTTGCGTATGGCTGTGCTCCCTATATGATAACAACAAAATATGGGAAATATTATAAATTCGACAGTTTAACCAAAATATAAGTAAAAGTTTAATGTTTTTATAATACTCGTCCCCGACCCTAAAAACAATAAAAATAATTTTTTTTAAATAATAATTTATTGCCATAGTTTTAATATATTTAAGCCATAAAAATAAAAGTCTGAATAACAGAGACCATTAAAAATTATTTCCTTCCAATTCCAATGTACTAATGGTAATGTTGTTGCAAGATTTCAACATTATGTTGCACGATTTAGTGAGGTTATAATATAAACCACCCCACCACACTCAAATTCAATTATTCCAAATTAATACATAAATCTTTTATGTATTTGTATGCCGCAGTTATGTGGTAATGTATAGATAATTAACTATTATGTGTAAATTTTAATTTCCCAAATATCTAAATAAAACTTAACCTCAAAATATATGTATAGATGTCGCCACGAATCAAAATTTTTAGATAATCACGGTATCACTTCAAACTTAGTTTGTCGTGTACCGCACAATCTAATTATAATTCCATAATTTTCACCGTAACGTATTAAGGTATTAAGATTAAATTAAACAAGGATTGTGAAAAGAAAAATTTTCCACGCATCTTAATAATAATGACACTAATCTTTCACAAATCCCACACATACACACACACACACATAAGAAAGACACTAAGAAGAATTTTTTTATCTCCCAAATGCTTATTAAATATTTTAATCCCGTCGTTTTAAGGAAAAGTGACAGCGTAGCAACGAATAACTGAAAATTAATAATTTTATGGGTTTTTCTTCTAAGCATAAACATGTTTTAATGCTTTTTATGATCTTTATGTGTACATAAACGTATTTAATTATTAATTAATTTATAATTAACACAGCTGAATATTACATTTTGCATAAGGCGCTTGCAAATACGTGTAATACGTAATTTTATTTTAACCTCTCGAAATTATTTTAAATCATATCAAAAATGTTCAAGGTCGTCTAAAAATTTTAGCACCTCAAGTAAAAAATTAAAAATGGGCCACAAGTTTTTATTTCCATTTCCAATGTACACCAATAATTATACGAATGGTCAATTATACGAATAAAATGCCACAAAACTATTTGTTGCACAGTTCATCATGCAACAAATCATGTTGCAAGCGGGAATAGCAAAACTATTTTTAAGTTATTCGGTGTAGCATTCCCCCCGCTTAATCAATTTTTTTAACGCGAAACTTGGGAATTTTAGTAGGAGGCCTAAGTGTGGCATTAATTCTTCTATCGTTTTAGGTCAGGCACACTGAATAATTGGTCAGTTTTAAAAATACAGTTTTTCGGTTTGAACGGGATAACTTAATAATTAACCCCAAAATTAATAATTTAATTTTATTTTCGTTCCCACTTAAATTTTCCTTGTAGCACCATGACCACCACCAAGTCAGTAATTCACAATATGCATTTATTTTATAAAATGGAAGGTTTAACGTAAAAAAAAATTGAATCGCGAGAATAATTCACCGGATAATTTAAAAAATAAATTTGCTAGATACGCTTGTTGCTGCATGTTTTGCTGCATAGCAAGCTCTATGACAAATATAGTTATATCGTATATAATTCTTTTTTAACAGTGTAAATACGTCAAAATTTTTATTCATTGCAAAAATTAAATTAAGTATAAAAAACCAAAAAAAACACCCAAGTTTAACAGTAAAATGAAATTGAAGTCATTTAAGGGAAATGAGGAACAATGTTTTATTCGGTCTTTTCGTATTTCGGGAGTTTTTGCAATCGCTCCATCTCTACCAACGCTTTTATGTTGCATACCTGCATTCTTACGTGATTCAATGTAACGTATACCTGACCTTGAGCGAAGACTTTCAAGCCTTAGATGTTGTGTGGATGGTCCACTGTTGATCTCTGCATCTTGGACACAGTCAGTCCAGCAAAGGATTAAGGAAAGCATACGACGTTTTGCAGTTCCAGCTAGGAATTTTGCTGAAAATCCAATTGCCCTCAGTTCGATGATGTGTTCCTCGATCTCAATAAAAATTTGGCAAATCTTCATCATACAATTGAGCTCGACGAAAGAGTGGCCAAATGACCGACAATCTCACCCATCCATTTGTACTACCGACAAACAGCGTCAAATTTTTGGTAATCTTCCAGTTTTGTTGATGACTTCTGAGATGAGCTTCTCGGTATCAATTGTGCTGAGGTCCTTGGTAGCGTCAAAGTTTGTTGAATCAATGCGGGGTAGTTTTCCAACCGCGAACTCGCCGTGGTTGTTTTTGTCGACTATGTTAAGAAAAATCTCGACGTGATCGACCTTTACAGTTCACCAACTTACAAGTCATTCAGGTGGTTGATGAAAGTCGTGTTTCCTTGTTGTCGCATATTTCAAACGAGTTTGCAAAACGACCAACTTCATCACAAGAGTGAGTTCGTTTGGTTGGAACGGCGCTGTTTCGATTTGACAGGAGTTGCTTTAAGTCGTAAGATTTGACAGTCTCAGCAGCTTTCCATCGCGTTTAGGAACACCGGCAATTTGAACATTGAGTGTAGAGTGCGACCAAAAATCAGTGTAATAGCGACACCTGTAAGCGCACCAATCATCATCGAATCCTTTTCTTAATTGTACCAGCGCCGAATTTACAGTTCCAGAATTGTCAGTGCCGAACATAATTAAGCGCTCTGATGTTCAAGTCAGCTGAAGTCCGATGCTTTGCTCATTACAGAGGTCCAATACACTATCGAGCCTCACAAGCGTGAGTACGTTCTCTTGACGTAGAGATGAACGTCTTCCACCATTTCGTTATAATGCTTCATCTTCTTGCCGCAGACGTTGATGTTACCCGTGATACAAGAGGTAATCGGTGCACTAGAATCTCCAACCATTGATGCCATGCGGAAAGAGATGATACCACGCAAACTTGCAGGCTGATCATCGTTCACGATGTTTTTGAACGTCTTTTTCGAGATTTGCAGCAAATCACATTGTCCACCAAAGTTTGAAAGACCAGCCAACTCCGATCCTTCCTGAAGCTGATTCGTTCCATTCGGAGCCATAACCGAAGTTAATACTAGGATTGAGTCGACTGAAATAGCTTGCCTTTTCTGACGAATTTAAAAAAAAAGTGATGCGTGACTGCAATCGGATCTTCGCTTGAGTAAGAGCTGCAATTTCGTGAGGAATTATGCCTGGATCGAGATTGTTCGAATAGACCTTTGACGGATGCATTGTCTTCTTCGACACTAGATGTGTCGGATAACACAGAAGCAGTTGAACTTTGTTGAAAGTAATGAAGCGATCATGCCTCGACGCGGCACTTGCAGAGTTTGATCGAAAATGTCTAAAATGATAATTTGACTTGTCAGTCAAATGCCAAAACTTCTAAATTTTATGTCGATTACTAGATCTATAAAATTTCTGCAAGCCCTCGATGGCTTCACGTAGGTATATTATTAAATCAGTTTTGCTAATTCGAACCAACTGTTTTGTTCCAATCAAATTGAATATCTTCATGGTATCAACCGAGTTGAATACTGTTCGTTTAAGAAAAGGTATCGATACATGAAATTGACTCATTTTACAAAATCACATCCGAAATTCATTTTGCAATCCTATCTTTAACATAAACGAATTGTATCTTAATCGGTTAAGAAATAGCTTAGGTAATCAAGTAGTCTGAGTTTCATCTCCCTTCGATTGAGTACTGATTTTGTTCTTGTGTATAATAAAACACGAAATCATGATCCATTGCAATCGCTTCTTGATACTCAAAAATTTCTCTCTAAAATCAAAATTGTTCGATTCGATTTTTTTTTTTAATTTGGACCCGGGCCTCATCTGAGAACCCCCTAAACAAATTACACCGAATTTAGAATTGATCGCAATCAATTTCTGGCGATCGATTCCGATTTGATCAAAATAAATACCTCGCTTTTACGCAACTAAAGCAACGTAGCAAAATATTATGCACCATGATGCAACATAACGCTAGATACCTAGTTAAAAAAAAACACATGATAAAACGCGACGCAACAAGTAACATTGTGAAACGTCATGTTACATTGTGCCAATTCACGCAACGTTGTGCAACATAATTGCCCCATAAGAGAACCATAGCCAATTTTTTCACCGAAGGAGATCCTAAACGAATTTTCCCGAAATAGTGATTAATCGAAATCGATTTTTGTTACTTTGAAATCACCTTTCAGCAAGTTCGTTTGAGGTAAGAAAATAAAAATGAAAAAACAGAACAACCAATCGAATATTTCTAAAATCGGGACCCATCGCAATCCATTCCTGATATAGTAGAAAGCCACATTTCAGCAATTTTAATTCAGGACGTTTATGCTAGAAAAAATAAAAATAGGAACGCAGGCCACACCGGAAAAGCCCTAAATGAATTCTCCCGAAATTGGGCCTAATCGCAATTGATTCCTGGTACTCGAGGCGGTTTCCTTGATTGATGATTTCCATAAGCCACCGAAATGAAGAAAACGAGTAGTAGTAGTGCACCACGTTCAGCACAATAACGAATTGATTTTTCAGAAACTTTTGAGATGAAACTAGGTTTCTTAGGTTCGCTTTCTCAGAATTTTTTCTAACATTCCACGACATACAACACACCTGCAAATTCATGTATCTAGTGATTGATTCAGTGGACAAGTTCACCACTAACTCTATATGTCGAATGTCGTAAATTCTCGAGAAGATTTAGTAACTCAATCTGACGGTATCTGACTCGTCTCTACCACCAATGACCATAATACACATCCGAGTGTCCGTTCTAGCAAATCATCAAAATCGTGCATTTATATTTAGTATCAGACAAAATCTCGTTACTTAGGCTTTTCTCAGGGTCAACAGCTCAGACTTGGGATGATCGTCAACATGCCGTTCATCAACAATCAAGACGTTCTAATGAACTGGTTGAAGCGGTCAGAGAGGGCGTGACCTAGAACCGAAAAGTGTTGTCTCGTCGCCGCGCTTAGTATTTTGGAGTCAATGGAACCACTTTGCAGCGCATTTTGAAGGACGTTTTGCATTTGTTTCCGTATAAAGTACAATCAAGAAAAGAAATATTGCCGACAGACCGTTCTCGTCGAACCTAATTTTTAGAATCAAATTTTGATGACCGACGAGGCCCATTTCACATACTCTGGCGGGGTTAATATACGCAAAATGGCCACAATTGGGGAACGGAGAATCCACACGAAATCCATGACACGCCATTTCATGATCAAAAAGTGAATGATTGGGCCGGCGTTTGCGGCCAAAACCATCATTTGGCCATATTTTTCACAAAAAAAACGAAACAGTCAATGGAAATCGACCACTGGATGTTGCTTCATTATGTCTCCCCGTAAATGCGTGGTAAAGGTTTGGACGGTTACTGGTTTCAACAAGGAGGTGCAATATGCCACACTGCAAATCAAACAATTCAGTTTCTGTGACGAAAATTCCCTGGACATCTATGATGTCAAAAAGAGGCGATATTGACAGGCCACCCAGATCCCCAGATTTGACCCCTCCGGACTTCTGTTTGTGCGGTTATTTGAAAACAAAGGCTCAAGACAAACATTCGTGCCGAAATCATTGCTAAACCGCCCGAAATGTTCGAAAAGGTAAAGGAAAACGCAGCAAAAAAGGCACATTTTGCTTTGGCCAATAAAGGCGGCCCAGTTAAATGATGTTGTATTCAAAAACTAGTCCAAATAAATTGCAATGGACAAAATTGAATAAAAATACCTCATATACAGGACGTCCCAGAATTGGACGATCAAATTAAGCAGGGTGATAGGAGAGCTCATTTCCAACAAAAACGGCCAAATAAAGTTTTTTAGAATTGTTGAATCCACTAAAAAATTATTTAAAAAAAGCCAAGAGTTCTTTTGTTTAACTTTCTTTTTAATACGATCTAGAAGAGTATGCCTCACTCTTCCACTCAATCCATTTTTATAAGCTGCTTTATCTTCTGTCAAATAAAAACAATTTTTTTGTAGTCTTTTGTTGCCCAAAAATTTTTTGTTAATGTTCACGTTACGACAGCGGGAAAACAATGTACTACCGAAAGTTAATCCACTATCAGAGAAATATGCGACACTAATGCAGATTTTAAAATGGTATCACACACCTGGCCATTCACAACAGAATGTTTTTTATCAATATTTTTCACAAAGTAAGTCGTGTTTATTAAAAAATGCTCTTAACAAAATTTCGAGTTGCTTTGTCAGAAATAAAACAAATTGAATAAAATAATTTTTTGTTATTAATTTTAAATATTATTATTCGGTTTTCAGTCAGATTTCCCGGGTTTTTACTTTATTCCCCTGGATTTGGATTTCCCCCGAACTTCCAATGGATTTCCACCGAGTTTCCCCCGGAATCCAGAAAATCCGGAGAAACCGGGAAATCTTGAAAAACCGGAACAATCCGATGGAAATCTTGGAAATCTGTGGGAAATCTCGGCCTACAGTTCTGAAAATACCATGTCGCTTCAAAAAAGTTATATTAGAAGGAATTAAGTGTAAGTATAGTTCCTTGAAAAACTATATAAAATCTCTAAAAAGTTCTCAAAAATTACATTAAATCTTCCTTCTTGACCAGGCAAAATCCGATAGTTCGATCATAAAATATATCACGTAAACTTTCTAAAAAAAAATATTCGGGTGAAAAATAATTAATAACATTTATTTGTCCCAGCCCCGAAAATTTTTCTGCTTTCATATTATCATGAAAATGCAACATTTTTACTCTCAGCCCCGAAAAATGTTTGTGTCGTGATAGTTTTAGCTGTCATGATAGTAAATATTTTCCGGGCTGAGAGTAAAAATGTGGCATTTTTCGGGGATGATAGTCAAAAATGTCATGATATGTGGAGATTTTTTGGGCTGAGAGTATAAAATGTCATGATAGCAATAATTAGTGTTGCCATCGCATTTTTCGGGGATAGAATTTGCGCTATCTTCACATACATTTAAGAAAATGTCGATGCTTTGTCGGAAATAAAATGAATGTGGGAATGCGATTACAACCATCAACAATTCAATAAAACTTTACTTGGCTGTTATTGTTGGAAATGAGCTCCCCTATCACCCTGCTTAGTTTGATCGTCGAATTCTGGAATACCCTGTATAGAAATCGGTTTTTTTCAAAGTTATTCAAATGAATAACAATTTTTGGAAAACTAATTTGAGATGCGCGTGATGATGTTACTCGAAAGTTTTAGACGCTGTCAGAATATCATCTAATATGATGAATGCGAAATTAAGTCCCAACAATACGGAATGCATGAATCTCTGAAAAGTTTGCGCTGCATTCCTGAGACCAAGAGTCATTTTTGTTAATTCAAATAAGCCAAAGGGGACGCAATAGCGGTTTTTGGAATATTAGACGGTTCAATATGGATCTGATGATAAGGTTCTACAAGGTCAAGAGTAGAAAAGACAGTACAATCTTCAAGTTGGTACGAAAAATCTTGAAGATGTGGAATGGGATAACGATCCGGAATATATAGTGAAAATGGAATTTATCCATTTTTTCAGAAGATCCGGAATAGTAACACGATTCGGACTTCGGTATTCTCCATATGGTCTCCAATCTCCATTTTTCTTCAAGATAAGATGCAAAAGACTATAGACTATGCACTATTACTCAGACGACAAATTCCAAGTGCCATCAGCTTCTCAAATTCCTGTTTTGCAATCGTTAGTTTATCTGGTGCCAAACTTTGCTGGATGTGATTATTAACCTGAGATTTGTCTAGTTAAGATAGTGTGGCTTGGCTGTGAGAGCGATAGAACCAATCGTAATCAAAGATGTCGTTGGATCCAAAAGACAATATTTGCCAAGATCAACTATCAATGCAGTACTTTTAAGAAAGTCACCTCCGATAATGTGCAGCGAGACATCTGCCACTATAAATTCTCATTTGAAAGTACGCCGTAATCCAAAATCTAGAATTTTTGTCCCATATGCTTTAATTGGCGTTCCATTCGCAGCGGATAATTTAGAAGTAGTTAAGGCCTACGGAATGTGACAAATTTTAAATGGAACAACTGAAACGTGAGCACCAGTGTCTGTTAAAAATTCAACTCTAGAATTGGAATCATGTATTAATAGGCGACTGATAGCAGGTTCATCAGTGATGGTCGGTACGTCCTGAAGAACATTTAAAAAACGGCCGTCACGTCCTGAATTTTGGATTAACCCGATCTCTTGAACGAGAATTTGTACGATTTTGATTATTTGAACGGGATCGAGATCTACGGTTAACCATATTTTTAATTTCAGCCAAAATGTTAATCCTAAAGTCTTCTAATTTACCCGTTAGAGTACCTATTAGACGTGGCAGACGATGATGGGCCGAAAGGATGGCATGATTTTACGGCATTTAATCCTAACTGAGGCATCACCTCCATCATAGTATCTGCTCGTGCTGCCAAAACATCTGCGAAGGTAACATCTTCGTCCAAAGTTGTAAAAGTAACTTGTCATTAAAATTACTGCCAGCATTCAATCTTATCTGACTAAGTAATCAAGACAGTTTCTTATCGCCCAATGTCAGGTTTGTTTGGACATTGTTTAAACGTTACATCTCCGACTCGCCCAACACGCGAATCACTTTTTTTTTAAAAATCGAATAAGGAAGTGCATCCTTATCGCGGAGAATCAAATCCGTGAAACTATCATGTAATCTTGCGTCCAACGCTCCCACTGCGTGAGAGAACCTGGTCGTTTACGACCTGATGTTCGCGACTGCAAACTGCTATTCCAAAATTGAAAACCAAACCGACGGATTTTGACCGTACAACGGTTGAGATTGATTATTCTTCCGAAATTACTTTTAATTTTGAAATAAACTTTTTTTTTGTGAATTTAAAGCAATGAACTCAACAATAAATATGAAAAAAAACTAATCACCTCGGTCTACTCACCTTTACAATTATGGTGAAATCTTTCTATTGTTTCCTGGTGTTCTGCAATCCTTGATTTTTCTATACTGCCGTTGAAGCGTTTTGGTGCTTAATGAGTAATCGCTGCTCAAGACTACTGACAATGTTAAATGTTGTTGAATACAGGATGATCTCGATGACCCGGCCCAAACAGTTCCACAATTCAAGAATGATGAATCCGTTTATAAATAGCGGAATTGCAAAAATACCAATGGGGTCACCAATTTGTGGATGTTTATATTTTTGCTCACTATTTATTCACGTGATTTGTGTTGATTTAATCTACGTTTACACTTTATTTGCAAACACTTATTTATTTAACTGAATTATTTTGGTATATTTTGCAGAATGTAAATTAAATTTATGATTAAAATACTTTTTTTGACATTCTCAAAAATACTGATCTTAATTGTTCGAGTTTTAATTAACAATGATGACAAATAATAGAAAATATTATAATGGGGCCGACCCATCTTCCATGTCAGTATCGGCTGGCATGGAGCTTGCAATGTGCAGATGGTCTTAAAATCGCTCCTATAGCCGTACGTGCTCGAATTTGTTAGTACTGGCGTAAAAGTAAGGACGGGATAAGCAAACCGCGAAAGAGCAGAGAGAGCCTTGAATACGTCCCAGAACAGATTGCAGGGATAATAAAAAAAAACTAAAAATAGTTTTCAAACAATATTACTAATAAAAAATAAAGTTCAATATACATCAACACCAATCATGGATATGCAGCAATAGAAAATTACTTTGATTATAAATTGTTTACCAACATTCGAAACATGTGACAAACCAAATGAAACTTAAACAAAAAAAATAATTGAAAGTTAAACTAACCCACCTAACGCTTGCGTACTTTGAAAGATCTTTGATCTTTTTAATTTTCGAGCGAACGTTGGGTAATTTATAAAAAGGCCCACAGATGTCAATCCCGTTAAATTGAAATGGTCTAGAAGAAGTAACACGGTCAGTTGGTAGTTGACCCATGGCTAGACTAACTATTTGAGGCTTAGCACGAAAACATCGCATACATTTTCGAACAATATTATGGCAAATATTTCTGCCCTCAATGATCGAGTATTGAAGCCGTAGATTATATAATAGTGCTTGCGGCCCCGCATGAAGAAGTTTTTTATGTTCACCAGTTACTAGTAATTTAGTAAAATTATCTGTTCCTGGGATTATAATTTGATGTTTGCTATTTTACAATATATCAGCATTGTTTTTTGACCAACCCGAATAATTTGGTTATCGTCCAGAAATGAACTTAGTGGTTTTAATTTACTATTTAACGGCCTTACGAAGATTTTGTAACTCGTTGGAATATTCCTGACGCTGCACATGTTTAATAAGTAAAGACTACAGCTAAATCAATTTCTGAGCATTGCAATGAGTTATAATTTCGATTTTCATTCGTCAACAAATTTATCAAATAAATCCGAATCAGTTTTGATACACAACAAAGTTGTTCCAGACTTCCGAAGTTCTTATAAATCGGGATTAACGTATGAATTAGGGGGTAATGGTCAATTTTCTTCGGAATGATATAAACAATTCCACTGGACCATTCCACCAAAGCGAGCTTTCTTTTAATTCGTTTGGTAAAAGACCCCGTGATACTAGATCGCCTGGATTCATTGCTGATGGTACATAACGCCAAGAATTAATTGAAGTGAATTCTTGAATTTGCGATACTCGGTTAGCAACAAACGTAGTAAACTTTAACAGTGGTGATTTTATTCGAATGAGAGTGATTTCCGAATCGGGCCACATAAGGACCACACTATAATTAATACTGATTATTTCAACGATTTTGTGATACAGTTGCGCAACCAATAATGTTGCATATTATTTTATTTAACCTATCGTACATATAGATTGCATATCCATAACCCTTTTCCTATGCGTCCCCAATTGCATGAAGTTCTATTATTTTGGCTAATGATGATATTACACACCTTGAAACATTTATTGTTTCGAGTTGAATAACTTGCATTTTAAAATTATTCCAAATCTCTGCCATATTTGACGGAAGCTCATCCCATGACAGATTTGTAGCTGCCCATAAAGACTGCATAAACCGCTTTGCAACGAAAACCATTGGAACACATAATCCAAAAGGGTCATATACATTTGCGCTATTTCTGAGAGTACCGAATGTTTGGTACATTCAGTATCGTTTTTATATTTCACGAACGACATGTGGAACATATCACTATTTGTTTTCCATTGCAAAACGAGCACCGAAACGAGTAAGTGGTTCTGTTCATTATTAGATGTTAATTGATCGTTATTTGAAGCGAATTTTCTTAATTCGAATCCTCCTCGTTCAAGTAAACTAATCAGTTCCGATTTCAATATAGCGGCATCTTCGACTGTTTAGGCATGATGCATAAATACATAAAAATCGAAGTAATATGGGAATGGCTTTAGGTAAGGTAGCAGATTCATCAATGGCTAACTTTTAAGAGTGCGAATGGCCAAAAATGGAGCACTCGCCGTCCCGTAAGTAACTGTACGTAGTTGGAAACATTTTATTTCAGTTACTGACGGTTTGCGCCACCAAATCCGAAATAAATCTTGTTGATAGTATAGGGCCAACCATTCATTGTTTGTTGAATGTTTGGTCCTATACCATTAAACAATGATTCATTGAGAGGTTCGTCGAAATTTTTGAGGAGGCATTAAATACCACTCTCAGTTTAGTAGTCGTACTAGTTTCCTTTAGCACCGAATAGTGCCGTAAATAGTACGATTTGTTATGCGGATTATTCACTTGATCTACATTTTCAACTTCTTGCAAATTTCAGATATTCAGACATAAACTCAGAATATTCTTTATATTTTGTTCGATGGTCTTGTATTACCTCAGAGCTCGATACTTCGACTCTCCTAGCTGGCTGATATTTGTTTTCAAGGGAAAAGCTACACTGTACCTCCCTGAACTATCTCGAGTTACATGTTCCATATAATGACTCTCACACAATTGGAGTTTAATTCTTCGACGTTACATAAATACGAATGGCTAACGTTACTCGGAATTTCATTCATTTTGTCAACCTCTCTTTTAATATTCTTCACTCGACCTTGTACGGTATAACCGAATTAATTCGATATGAATGGTGGAAAATTCGTTATTATTTCAATGCAGCATAAGGTTTGGTATCTAGCCTTTCAATATTTGTCTGAACATCATCAAACTTGGAGTACGTAATTCGAAATCGATGAAGCATAGATTGTAAATCACCGATAGACAAATCTGTATTTTTATCGAACTGATTTTTAAAATAAGTCACCCGACCCTCATGACCGTTTCTTTGATTTTTTAATAACCTCAAATCCATTTTAACAAACAAGAATCAAAAGAAAAATGTTACATATATCGTCACGAGTTTTCCACTAAAAAATCATGTAAATCTACCACTAACTCATATTTACAATAATTAGTAGTGCTGTGTATATTGACAATATCCGATATTAATATATTATTAACGCAACGTACTCAATATGCACAAAATACAAATACTCAACACTAACCTGACGTTAAATTTAATCAAAAAATAAATTTAAAATCTTCTATGGTTAGTTGATCCAACGTTGTACCCGCGTGTCGATGGTATTCCAGCGTTTAAGCGTCCGATGATAAGTCCTGCCGCTTGATTTTACCGCCCTCGTATTACGATGAAATGAAATGCCCCGAATCCGATCGTATATAATTAGATAAAATGTTTAAAAACCAACGATCGTATGTATTGTGTTTCTTATTTAATCAAACAACATACGTTCACCCTTCTTGACATTCACTTTATTTCTATCTTTTCTACACACTCCTACAATTACTATTCTATTTATAAAGCATTCTTACACGACATGCTTTTTATTGACTATAATACATTATAGAGATATTCATACACAACATCTCCCCCTTTAAGTTTAAAATTACAATAAAATTATACATATTAAAAATATCTAAAATTAACTACATAACATCTATTTCATCCTCACTTACTTCGATCAATTTTCTATCGCAAACTTCCTCGCGATAATCACCCGCATCACAACCGTGATCAGAACCAACTTGTTCATTCTGGTTACTAAAATCCTCCTCCATAGAAGTCAAAGGAATACAACCACCCGAACAATCGTAATAATTTTTTTGAATCATTTATCTTAACTGATTTACATGTGCATTTTTAACCTTATTATTAACTAAAATAGCGATATGTTCTTTTTAAGATTACTACTAAATTTTACGCCCTTATTAGTTTTACTACTATATCTTGAATCAATTATTATCCTCGCACGCTTTTGAATATTGACTTTTATCAATCAAGTCTTCTCGTGTCTTAATTGCAACTACCTTTTCTTTTTTCACTCTTAACATATCCAAATTTGTTTTAGGTTTATAACTAAACATCCGATGAGCAGGAATAAAATTTTCTTCCGTACATGGGAGATTGTTATAATTTCTTAAAAATTCTCTTATTGCATAATTCAAATCAATACTTTGACCAAATCATTTCCGATCCACTACAAATTTCCTTAATGTATTCTTTGTGGTTTGAACAGCTCTTTCGATCTGTCCATTGCTACTGGGGTGATACGGTGGTGTATTTGTCAACTAGATGTTTCTTCCCTTACAAAATTCATAAAAAGCTGCACTGCAAAACGGTGGACCATTATCCGAAACCAATTCAGTGGGATAACCAAATGTTCTAAAAATTCCTTCTAACTCATGTATGACTTTATTCGCACTTGTTCCCCGCATACAAATAACTTCTAACCATCTACTATACACATCTATAAATATAATAAATTCTGTTGGCCTCCGGCCAATTTATATACACCTTGTTTCGCTTATCGTTTTGCGTAACTTGACAAGAATGACAATGCTTCACAAATTGTTCAATATCGTGATCAATACCTTCAATATCCTTTTTCAACTGTCAAAAATTCGTTTTTAAAAAATAATTTTTATATTCCTTAGGGATATTTGACTCATCCCAACCTTTCGAAATGTAATCAACTGATTTCCCTACCAACACAATATCGATGGGAACAAAATTATTAATTTCCACGTGATGGATTTGAAACAAACTCTCCTCATAAATATCATCCAATGAACTGATATCTTCAATCGGCAATCTACTCAAACAGTCGGCATTCCCGTTTTATTTCACAATCGAAAACCGATAAGCGATTAATATACCTATGTTTTCTCGTAGTAACTACACTTGACTGGCCTTTAATCTTTGACAAAATACTCTCTAAAGGTTTATGATCACTATAGACTATCACATGATGTCCAAAAATATATTTGTAAAACTTTTCTAATGAAAATACTACAGCTGGCGCTTCACGATGCAAAATAGGATAATTTTTTTCTGCTTTTGATATTGTTCGCGAAATAAAAAAACTGGTTTTTCCATACCATCTACGATATGACAGAGTACCACTTATACCCTTATCACTCGCATCGCTTACTATAACTATTGGCTTCTTCGGATCGAAATGTTCTAAAATTCTGCTGTTAACTAATGCTTGTTTGCAATCATCGAACATCTTTTGACAATCCCTGTCCCAATTCCATTGACGACCTTTTATAAAGAATACTACAATTTTCATTCAATCTAGGCAGAAATTTAGAATAATAATTTAACATTCCAATAAACGATTTTAACTCAGACACATTGCTAGGAACTGATGCTTCTACAATTGCTTTTAACTTATTCTTACATTGACCGATACCTTTTGACAAAATCTCATGCCCTAGATACCTTAAAGTTTCCACAAAGAAATTACATTTGTCCCAATTGGCCTTAACGTTATTTACTTCTTAACTGGATATTCAGGATGTCATCAATGTAACAGCAAGTGCCCGGTATTCCTAATAGGATCTGATCCATTACAGATTAAAACATTGATGCCGCTTGTTTAAGACCAAATGGAAGTCTTTTATATTTAAATAAACCACGATGCGTATTTATAGTCACTAAACTTTGTGAACTTTCGGACAATTTCAACGGAGTATATGCACCCTTCAAATCAATCGACACAAAATAATTATTGTACGCTAAACTTGCCAATACTTCGTCTATTACAGGTAGTGGATAATGCTGTGAACGTACATATTTATTTACTGTGACCGAAAAATCTACACAAATGCGTAATTCATTGCCTGGCTTAGGTGCCACTACTATTGGTGAAGCCCATTCTGCAGTTGTAACTGGGGTTATAATATCCTTTTGAATCATGCTATCCAAATCCCTTTCAACTTTTTCTCGTACACTAAACGGTAATGTATATGCTTTATGAAATATTGGAATCGCCTCATCTACTAATTGAACATTCATCTCAAAACCTTTAATACACCCACTTAAATCTCCATCAAACACCGATTGAAATTCTCGTTTTATTTGCGGCAACACTTTCCTGCGAAAATCATCACATACGCTTATTTGATTCATTTGAAATGAATTTCTCCACCCTGGTGGAAGAACATCCAACCAATTTCGACCACATAAAGGATAAATGTCTTTTTTTGTTTTAATAACAACTAGATCTAAATAGTACATTTTTTTTCTGGTTTTACTCTTATTTTGATTTGACCTAACAATTTAATTTCATTACCCGTTAACACGGACAACGGCAAATCAATGCTTCTCAAAGGCAGATGAGAGAAATATTTCTCATAAACTCCAACACTACACAAGGAGACACATGCACCCGTATCAATTTCCCACTTGACTTTTTGGTCTTCGATCCACAAATACAAAAATTTCACACTTGAAATTCTGAAACTACTACTGTGTTCTATCTTATTCACGTATTGATTTGTATTTTTTGAATCGGAAAAGGAATTTTTAACTTTATGCCTTTCAAATTTGTCACTAATTTCTTGGACTTTCCCACTAATTGATATATTATTTATTTCTAAATCATGGTTATCTTTTAATGATAGGTTGCCAAAATTAAAATTTGAATCAACATGATTACTCGAAAAGTGTTCGCCTTTATTACGTAATGATTCGTTATTATACGACCGATAATTTTTTGATGACCTATCATTTAGATTTTTATTGTACTTAACTCTAAAATGTCCCGAAGAGCCTGTTTTTTGTGATGGGCATTGTTTCGCCATATGTCCTAAACCCTCACAGTTGAAACACTTGATTTTTCTTCCTCTTGACAGACTTCTATGTCTACTGAAGTTTCTGTTCCTTGACCTTGATCGACCTCTGTAATTATTCGTTGTCCATATTAACGTTGACATTTTGATTTCCATTATCTAAAACCTCTAAATCATGTTCGATGAGTTCTAAAGCTACTGCCTTCTGTACTAGTTGTCTGAAAAGAGTTTTGCCATCCATCGCCATTAGATCCGCTTTGATTCTGCGATTATTTAGACCCGATATGAGTTGCGTACGTAAGGCTCTATCCTTATAAATTCCAAACTCACATCCTTCTGCCATTGAAATTAATTCTACTGCAAAATCGTTTACTGTTTCTCCTTTCTTTTGTATTCTTTTCCCAAACACTACCGGGTTTGTGCACGTCTTTGTTAACGGTGCAAACAAATCTTTAAATTTCTGTACCACATCTGCATAACTGTATTCTTTTGGCTTTTTGCGTTTGCAAGCTTTTATAAGCTTTACGCTTGCATCGGGGCCAATCAAATTGTTTAAAAGCAATATTTTAAACTTGTCTTCTTCAACGTCGTTCAACTCGAAATAATTCTCCATCCTATCCAAATAATTCTCAAAGTTTTCTCCTTGAATAAATGGCTCTAATACACCTATGAAATTTTTTATGTTGGTTCTATGATTTATCGGCTCGTCTATTTGATTTTGACCCGCATCTAGATCCTGATTTTTATTCGCTCCTTCGTCATTACTTTTTGATGTTGTCGGCGCCATTTTTCACGTGTCTTTTTTTTTTTTTATTATTTTATATTTTAAGATTTTTTTTTTTTCCAAAATTTCTATACTTTATACCTCACAACCCGAATTATTTCCTTAAAATCAATTTCAAATATTTTTAAAATGAATTCACAGGCCGATGATGCCGGATTTTCTTTTTATTTTTATCCCTCTCGTCGCCACTATTGTGTTTATTATTTAATCAAACAACATACGTTCGCGCTTTTCTTGACATTCACTTTATTTCTATCTTTTCTACACACTCTTACAATTACTTTTCTATTTATAAAGCATTCTTACACGACATGCTCTTTATTGACTATACATTATAGATATATTCATATACAACAGTATGAAATTTTATGTTCCGATGATGTTGTAGGTTATGTTATTAGGTTATGTACTTTTCAATGAAAATCACGTGTTTAATATTCCGTAATCCAATATCCCGAAATGCTCAATCGACAATTTAATAAGTTAACAAATAACGATGATAATTATTATAATTGAGATTTAATACTCAAATTCGAAGAAATTATGAATGAAACCGTGGTGTAATGCCATCCGGCTCAAAGGACCAAATGTTTCAACAATAATGCAATATATATTAATATTGTCAATTAAGTTTGTGGGCTGTATTTTGTTAATATGTAATTTAATATATTCTTTTATTAATAATATGACAAGATATGAATATGTTTCGAGCATAAAGAAAAAAACAGAACTGGAAAAACAAATTTCAAAATAATACAACAAACAAAAAAAAGTGTTTCCACAATTAAACAATCAAAAAACACGCCAACTTAGTTCGAAAAATATTGTACAGCAAACCGAAATCAAGTTGCAGGGACTAAATAAAAGTCTCGAGAAAACAGTTGCACTGCAAAAGCAATTAGTTCTTTGACAAAACTGTACTCCTAAAAATTTCTCTTTTCTAACAATTAACAAATAAAGATAAAATAAGAATAAGGTTTCTTTACTCAAACTCTACACCCAGGTGGTATCACTCTTGTATAATTATGCACAATTAAACAAAAATCTTTTGTAGTCGTGTGTGTGGGGTGGGATCCATGCGCACATCATTACCATAATACAGTTTAAATTTTCTAAAAGTTTTTCATTCTACTTTTCTAATTTAATTTTTCCTCAAGTCCTTTGTACAATACATGATAATGTTATCACAAATTTATTATAACTTTTGTGTGTGTGTAGCTATTTGTTACATTTTTCTTATATAGTCTCTATGTACATATATTGTGTTCGTTGTATATGAATAAATTAGTTTTTGGGAAATTTGACCAAGGCTAGTTTTTCCGAAATAAAAATTGATTTTTTTTCTTAATTTAGTTTTCCATTGTAAAAATATTATTTGGTCCTGCTGTATACTTTTGACTTAAACAAGTTGTGGCTAATTGCCAGTGCCAGTCTATTTATAGAAAATCGAATGAGAGCCAGATTTTTTAACGTTGCCCAGAAAATGGCACAAAACATTTTCCAATCAATATTTAGAATTATACCCATATGACCTTTTCTGATATATACGGGTACATAAATATATTCATATTCATGTAACGTGTTATTCCTGTTATGTCAGTTTTCCATTTAAAACTTTGCACAGTGTGTATATACGACAATGATGAAATCGAATGAAAAGTTCAAAATATCATTGGAAACAATAATACTGAAAACTTCTAAGTGAATGAATGTAGTAGGGGAAAAAAGGAAATTTTTGTATTCAAATCAATAATCCCATTACAACACAATACACATTACACGTCATGTATGTATATTTTTATGTAAGATAAATTATTTTCTATTTTCACCCGTCTACTTTCAATCAATTTTACGTATATAGCTATACATTCAAAATAAAAATGTGTAAACTTTTTTTATTGACACAAGTTTTTTCATTAAGTGACAATAAATTTACTCCGAACAATAATCAAATCACTCAAATTGTGATAATAAAAGGAAAAGTTTGGCGTCAAAAAATAATTTCGAAATCATAAAGCTTATTTTAAATATGACAAACTTTTGAGCACACCAAAAAAAAAATTCTTGCGGCAAATCTACACTTAAATCCCAGTGTAGTATACCAATATGGATGTTACTCTTTCACCGGAAAAGTTTAATTCGTCAGAAGAAAAAAGAAAAACAAATAATATTTTTTTTTTCTCTTCTCTAAGAGCCCGGAAGGTATATTTGAATAGGAAAAATAATAAAGCTTTAAAGCTTAATGGTCACATTATGTATGTGTTTAGTCTCTAGATATCTTATGTCTGTATGTTTTTAAGGCAAAATTTATATAAAAAATTTTGATTGTTTCGGCTAACCTAATATTGCAAAAAAAGTTTTTGTTGAATTTTATTCCAAACAGATCACTGCTCATATATGTTTCAAGGGTGTTCATGTGCTAAAACATTTCACGGATTAATTTTTTTATATTTTACACATCCATTTGACAGGTAACATTAAAGCCGCTACATTGAATGAAAGTTTTAACTTTAAAGTGTATAGCTGCACAAATTACCAAAAAGTGTATATGTTAAAATGTATATTAGACGATGGTACACTTTTTTGACACCTACACTTTAACTAACTTGTGGCCAATACTTTGTGTCTAAGTTCAAAGTATTTTCTATATTTTTTGTAGTTTGGTCACTGCAGTCTAATGTGGCGACCGAGTTTTTTGATTTACAGAATTCAATGTTTCACTAAGTCGAAAATACGCTACTCTTGGTAGCCTTACCTCGGTGATTACTAAATGCTTTGGAAATGTATTTGTATTTAGGTTCATGAAATTAAAAATAATTGTAGTTTTGAAGATATAACGTGCCCATCACACCAACCACACCAACTATGGCTTAAGTAACACAATGCATTGTGCATCACTACTAAATTTTTCAGCAGGAACCTTATAATTCCAACCGAAACCTTATAAAGCCAGTCAGAATCATACCCTCTACATCCAAACTAACTATAACACTAGATGCACAATGGTTTGTGCATCATTGTGTATTATAAGAATTTTTTGGCGAAACCTTACAATTCCAGCCGAAATCTTATAAAGCCAGCCGGAACCATACTAGAGAAAAACTAACTATGACTTAAGAATCACAATGTATTGTGCATCATTATAAGCACTATATGATTTTCAGCCGGAATACATCGTGCTTCTTGTACCATAGTTATTTTGGCTGAAGTATCGTTCCGGCTGGCTTTATAAGTTATCGCCTGGAATTGTAAAGTTCTCGCGGATAAATTGTATAGTGCACAATGATGCACAATACATTGTGTTTCTTGAGCCATAGTTGGTTTGGCTGTGAGGGTATGGTTCCGGATTGGAATTATAAGGTTCCGGCTGAAAAGTCATATAGTGTTCAATGATGTACAATACATTGTGTTTCTTGCGCCATAATTGGTTTGTTTTAATGTAGTATAGCTGCTTGTATTATGGTTCCGGCTGGTTTTATAAGATTTCGGCTGAAGTTGTAACGTTCCGGCTGAAAAATCGTATAGTGCACAATGATTCACAATCCATTGTGCGTCTTGTATCATAGTTAGTTTGGCTGGATTGGGTATGGTTCTGGCTGGATTTATAAGCTTTATAAAATTAAAGTAGGAATTATAGGGTTCCGGCTGAACAAAATTAGTACACAATGATTCATAATACATTGGTTTTGCTTTAGTATGGTTCTGTCTGGCTGGTTTTATAAGGTTTAGACTGCAATTATAAGGTTCTGGCTGAAAAATTATATAGTACAGAATAATGCACAATCCATTGTGCTTCTTAAGCCATAGTTAGTTTGATTGTAGATGATATGGTTCTGGCTGGCTTTATAAGGTGCCCGCTGGATTGTTAAGGTTCCGGCTGAAAAAATGCACAATGATGCTTCTTATTCCATTGTTGGTTTGGCTGTGGTATGATTCTTGCTGACTTTATTAGGTTTCGGCTGAAAAATCATATAGTGCACAATGATATACAATGGTTCTGGCTGGCGTGACGGACACGATTTAACTACATAAATGTAAAAGTTCAATTCCACTACAACAGCGTTTTATTTTGCATAAAGTTAGAACGATATAAAAATATAGATTCTCTGAATGCGTGCCATCTTACATCAGAAAACAAAAAACTCTTAAATTTCTTGTTGTTGTTGAGTCGGTTGACAACCAAACTGAAAAAAATTTATCCGCTATCATAAAATTTTTATTTTTTTGATATTTTTACCATAACGTAACATAAATTTGTTGTGTTTGGTGCGACTTGATGAACTTAAGAATTTTTAGTGTGTTGGAGAAATAATATTGGAAATATTGAAAATTGTGAGCGACGACGTGTAAAATTTTCAGCTCTGAAAATTGCTTTTAGCTTCCCAAACATTCGTTACACTCGGCAAAAAGTTTTGACTTTCGAATAATCCAAACAGCGCATTAGTACATCATTGAGCTTTCGATCAGTGGTAGCGCCAGAAATTGAGAGCAATTAATCAACTTAAGAGTTTTAATTTAACCAAGGCCTCTAAAATTTTTCACCGGCTACTTTAATCGTTTTTCCAAATTTGTTTGCAAGTTTTCTATTATTTATTTCCCTACTAAGCAAATAATTCCGTATCGATTTACCCAGTCGAAATTTTTCCGTTAGTAAGGGGAAAAAATTATGTTTCTTATTTTAAAAAACGAAGAGGAATTTAAAAAAATTATTAAAGTAGCCGGCGAAAAATTCTAATAATATAAAGGATTTTATAGCAAATTGTATTCCGATTGGAGAAATTTCCACAGATTTCAAGAATAGGGGACCAGGGCTCTCCATTTTCAAGAATCAAATAACATTCTATTTCGATTTTTTATTTTTTCGATTTCCACCTTTTGATATAATTGTGAACTTTCTCTCTTTTCGAAAAAAATATTTGGTGATAATGCCTCTATTACACCAAGAAAAATGTACTGTCAGTAAAAAATACTGAAAAACCAAAAAAAGAAAAATTATATAAAATTGCATTGGAGTGAAGAAGACAAATATTTCGTTTTTTTTTGTTGTAATACCAAGATTTTATAGCTAAATTTTGGCAACTATAAAAAACATAACCAAACAAATTTATTTTTGGTGCGGCTCGTTGTGTGTGTTGACAATTATTAAGTTTAAAGTGGTTTTTGAAACAAATTACAATGAAAAATAATGTAATCAAAATTAAGAGAAAAGTCCGTTACCATAATTAACTATAAAAAATTTGATGGTACATGTGTGAGAAAAATATTTTCTATCGCTACACAATATTTCTTCATATGTATTGAAATGTTGCCATAAAAAGTACTCTTGATACATATTTTTTAAATTTATTATAGCAACATCACAAACACATACACAAATATTTTGTCAGTAAATTTTACTGATTTTATTTTTTGTTTCATTCTACTATAAAGAATATCTATATTTTTATCTCGTTTCGTTTTTACTGACAGTAAACTTTTCTTGGTGTAATAGAGGCATAAACAGAGTCAAAAGAGACAGAGTGATGTTTTACTCCAGGGGCTCGATTCTGTGTCGGTGATAATGATAAATGATAAAATTGTCATCGATAAAATATAAATTGCGATTCCGAGTTGGTGATATTATGTCAAATTTAGTGAAAAAACTAAATATTTTATCATACACATTTTGTCGATGAAAAATATTTATCACGGTATTAAAAATAATTTTTTTGTGTTCTTATACGTCAATTTTTTGAAATTTGTGTATTAAACTGATTTTAAGTATTCTATAGATTATAGAACAAATTTAAATGGACAATTTAAAGCATAGTAGGGCAACGTGTCCGAATAATGACCAGAAATTGAATTTTTTTTATTTTGACGTTTCTCAAAATAAATCGAAAGCAAACACTGAACTGAAAATAACAAACAATTAATTAATTTTTTTCATTTTGGACAAGGAATTGCTGAATAAATGATAATTTGAACTGATAAACATAAAATGAAAATTTAAATGAAATCTTTTTGTTCATTATCATTATCACCGACACAGAATCGAGCCCCAGCAAGCTAAGAACACACCAGAAAAATCATAATTTTGGAAGTGAAATAGACTCCCATTTTACTCGTAAAAAAACTAAGTCGAAAGTCGAAAATAGTGATGATACAGCATCCCAGCCCAGGATACAATGTCTTGCTTGTCTCGAAATATGTTCAGTTTTCTAGTTTTATAATGACTTACTCTAACTATAGAGGCTTCCTGTCGAATTTCCGACCTTTAAGAATATATCTAATGTGTATCACTGATTGATAAATTAGGGGAAATTCACGGCCAAATGCCAATTTTTTTCGTTCGGCATTCGAATGCTTTTTCGGTGTTGCCACAAATCACAAATATATTCTCCTGTCGGAGTGCAGAACTCAAGAGTTGTCTCATCATCCATGTCAGTACTATATTTTCTGGCATGGTATCTTGTAAGGTAGCACATCAAAAGCAAACCGTGCAGCAAATTGTAAAGATCATATAGTACAAGTTTTGATTCGTAAAATTCCGTCTTGGTACTTTTCGGGTAAAGAGAAGTTTGCAAGCGTTCTGAGGTTATTTAGCAGAGCGGCCAAGTGTTACGAGAATGAGTTCCAGAATAAACCACGTGTTAAATCATTATGTCAATAAACTGCAGGATTTATTTGTACGTGTTAAATTTATGGGTTTTGAGAAAAATGATTCCACGAACGATTAAATGGAAAAGTTGTGGCAAGTGTAGTTTTTATTTTCCTTCATTTTCAATATAACCAAAATGTTATCAAAGTTTGAGAAATATAGTCAAGGTAACAAACGACTTCGTTAATGCGTTGAAACCGTAGGGCGGTACCTCAGAGATCGAACATAATAATTCGAGTGGATAATGTTAGTCCTTTAAGCCGCAGTAGAGTTTGTTCTTTGGAATCGCCAGGCTGTGTTTGTGCTGTCTAACATTTTACGCTTCTGCTCGTAAAATCCGTTATAATTTAAAAATTAAGTTCACGATAGATGGAATTGGAAAAAACGGGCCAACAACTTAAATTATATTGCGAGTTCGGGATGTTCCGAAATTGATTTTGACGGTGAATGACGATTATTCGATCTACGAAATTCTTCATTTTAAAATCTTATTTTAAAGGGGGCACTGTTTTGGCTCTCCCTGGGAATAGGGAATTGGGAAAAATATTTTCATAGTATTTTTGTCAAAATTATATTTTTCTGGCCTACTGAAGGAATAAGCTTAGTGGAAAAATTTTCAAAACACGGTTAATTCGGAAACTTTTGTTCCACAAAATTTGTATAGGGATAATATTTTCCCATTTAACTTTGTTTCGATAATATTTATACCAAACTTATTCCCTCAGTAGAACAGAAAAGTAAAATTTAGACAAAAAATGCTATGAAAATATTTTTTCCAATTCCGTAATACCAGGGAAAGCCAAAATCGTGCCACGTTGGAAGTTTGGTTCCGTACTAATGAAACAGAATTCTTTAAATTTAAAAGGTCGTCTCAACAGTGATCAAACTACAACAATATTAAAAACTTGCAATTGTTAACCCCTTCGTAACCTCGAATTTATTGAATTTGGCACATACAATGTCATTTTTTTTAGCTAATAGGCTAATTAAATCTTAAAACAGGCAAATTTCTCTTCCTTTGTTTTTATTACTTTTGACACATGTGGTGAATGTGCCGCTCCGTGCAGTACCGCAACACGATGCGTTTCTCTTCGTCTCTCACCTTCTTCGCCTATATAAACAATATTTTTTAAAAAGAGTTCACAATATTTAAGTGGGGGTTTATTGCAGCCCATTGGCAACAATAATTTTATATGTGTCAATACCTACTAGATTTTTAAAATTTCGTTTTTCCTAATCGTTTCGCTCAAATATCCAACGTACAATGAAAATTATTTTACTAATATATTTAGACACGTGCTGTATTTGAGTTTTGCCTGGAGATGCAAGTGCTGCTTGGGTTTGGTTTGAGTACTGCAGTGTAGAAGCTGGCCAAATGGCAGAGGAAGAGAATGGAAGCCAATTTGGTTGCAAACACAAGATTTTCTGATGTGGTAAACACAACACTACATGTGAACAAAAAAGCCGGGCCTCGGTTTTAATTGAAAAAAAAACAGGTTTTGAAATATTTTCCTATATTTATAAGAGATGACTCTGTATGAACCTTCGGCCTGTTTTTTCGATCTTCGCCCAGTTTTTATTTCGATATTCGCACAAATTATACATTTTTGTTGGTTTGTTCGATATTTCTACATTTCTGTTCATTCTATCATGTGATTTTTGAATCAAAATAATTTAATCGTATTATAAATAGTTTAAAAATACTGAATATAAAATATGGAAAATAAAATTTTTAAAGAATATTGACGACTGTTAAATAAAGTTGGGAATGTGACATCTAGTGCATTAAAAATAAGATCATTGAGTGTTTTTTTTCCATGAAATTTTAACACAGTGTACTTTATGAAAATAAAAACTAACATACAAAAATCTACCGAACAAGTTTAATTTTTTTGCCGTCAGATCCACTCATTGTTGTCTATAGAACCATAAATGTGGAAAACAAATTAAATTTTGCGGTTGATCTACTAGTGCGCTTTATTCCCATTCACGAGCGATCCACAATATAAATGGGCGCTACTACATCTACATCAAATTCCTCTGATTCATCCATCAAAATTACAGAATTCATCCATCAAAATTACAGAATTCTTTGGTAAAAATAAACAAGATTTTTCTTTATCTGCCAGTTTATTTCGGCTAATTGCAAGAGATGGTTATCCATTTTCTGTGTTTTGCACCTAAAATGATCTCAGGGTATTGCTTATGGCCAAAGGATTCACGTGCAATCAAATTCCAAAATCACCCAACACCATAAAAAATAATTGTAATGGATTATGCTGCAAAAATTCAACAGAAAACAAGATCCGAATTGTTTAACAAGAAAATGAGTAAAATTAGATTTAATTTAATTTTTGATGAGTGGACTTCTATAAGAAACCGTCAATTCTTAAATATAAATGTACATTCCAATGAAAAAATATGGAATTTAGGCTTGGTCCGTATTCACGGTAGTACCCTCGCCGAAAAGTGTATTGATCTAATTAAAAATAAATTAAACGATTTCTTTTTATAACCATCGATGGAGTATCAGTAATGAAGACACTTGGGAGGCTGAATGAGCCTAAACATATATGAATAGCTTTATATGAATAAAAACACTGAATTGGGTGTCATTGGCGTTCACGAATTATCCGAAACTGCTGATGCTTTTGACGAAGTAAATTGTCCAAAAACTGTAGATTCCGAAAACGAATGCGAGGATGAGGTTAATCCCAGTGCAGATAACTTCACATAAAAAATAATTTAGATTCAGAATTGCCCGGCCAATTTGAACATAATCCTATTATACATCCCCTGATAACAAAAATTTTTAAAGTAATAAACATCTCAACAAGAAATACCACGTTGCAAACATATGTAAGACTGCACCGTGGAAAAGAATTGGGATTAACCTCTGATTTTAAAACGCGATGAAGTAGCCTGTTGATAATGCTCGAATGGGTTTACAAAGTAAAGTCTAGTCTAGAGATGGCGATCGTAGAACTAAACCTCACAGAATATTCATTTTTTTTGTAAATGATTGGATTTTATTGGTGGAGATTATTAATGCGGTTGAGCCAATAAAGCTAACGGTAGAGGTTTTGTGCCGAAGGGATTGTCCTTCCATCTAGTTAAAATCATGTCATTGTTTTCATCTACATAGTTTCGAAGTATCCACGATCCTTTTTCTTCATTTGCCATCATTTGAATATTTTTTAATCGATTTTCCCGTAGCGTACCGGTTCCAGCACAGTTAATAGGTTTCAGTGCGTGTATAATGTTTGGTCCAGAAACAAAAATTATCAAAAAAAAATAAAAGGAAAGATCATGAAAATGATCTCTAATTTTTTTTGCAAAATTGAAAATCACAGATTCTTCTGGTTGCGTCTTTGGTAAACATCAAATAAATAACAATATCCTGAATGGCTAGTGGCTACCCTGGCTTTTTAGCTGAACCGCACTGGTTTGCTCCTTATAAACTGTTTACACGGGTGCCTGCTATAGTATGGGATCATGGCTTCGTCTATAGAATTATTCATCCCAATTGGTGCATATTTTACAAACCCGTCATTTAATTGCTTGATTAATGGTCGAACTTTTGCAAACCGATCACTGGTATTTTTGTCTATTGAAATAAGTCAAGTTCATTGCGAACGTCATCAGCTTTTGACCAATAAAGGCGTCTTCGTGGAATAGTAGCATATCCGGATAAAATCATCACTCCATAAAATGCATAGAAATCGTCGTTATCGATGTTTATAGATTTAATTTTTTTAGTTGCTGCATAATTTACTGGTTCACTTTCCGAACTTAGACAAAAGAAGATAATCTTAGATCATCTTCATCGCCCTTACTCTATTTTCGTGTAATTCGCTTTTGTGGCTCACTTCGACGTATATAGCGTCTTCAACGACTTCATCATTTTGATCAAAATGTAAAATGTACTTCTGCACCGGCCAGCAACTGATTTTTACTATAAAAATTGGAATCGGTTTGTTCTTCGTCCCCTGAATCTTCATCCTTATCGGAATGAAATTCCGGCGGTTCTAAGTAAATATCGCTCGGGAAAGGAACATCATCAGGGAGATTTTAATGCCAAATGGTGCGTTTTCGCACCACCCGTTTCAAAACGAGGTAGCCGATAATTTTTTTTCTTATTGGTCAAGTGCAAGTGCTGCTTGGGGTTGGTTTGAAAACTGCAGTGTGTGAACCGGCCAAATAACAGAAGAAGAACATGGAACACAATTTGGTTGCAAACACAAGATTTTTTGAGTAGATTAAAATAACGAATTTGGGATGAGTCCCTTTGAAAACAGTTGAATTTTAAATATTTGAAATGCCACAGGTTTTAAATGAAATCCAACCTTCCTGAATCAAAATGGCAAACAGATTCTAAGAAAAACCTATAGAGTTCACTAACAACACTAATTTGCCATATTTATACCGGGTGTTTCTTTTAAACTGAGACGATCAAATATCTCGAAAATAGCCACTCTACGGAAAAAATGTCCACAATCAAAATTTAATCATACCGCGGGGGAAATACATTAGTGCAAAAAAATAGTCCCCCACCGCCCGCTTTGTAGGTAGGGCGGGGGTAACTTTTAAACTAAGATAGGAAGCCATATTTTTTATTGCAGATACGGATTCTACGACTAAAACTACGTATGATTTGAATGAAATATTTTGTTTGGTTCATGATAGGTGGCGTTGTAATCAACGAAATTCAATTTTTTCAATTTCTTCTTCTTAGAACACACGCATTCGATTCTGCAATACGTTTGAAATAAAAAACATCACGTTTTCATTGGAAATACTTTAAATTCGTCATCAAAACAATCAATTAATTTAAATGGCAGGTGAATAAAATAATTTTAGCTTAAAATAAGTGTTCAAAATGATGCCATGCGACTTCAATGCACTTATTAATACGCATTTCCAATGATTGTACACAACTTAGAAGTGTGTTTGGTTGAATTTCAGCACACGCATTTCTGATTCGCTCAATCATGTTCTCATGTGTTGTTGGTTCTTGTTTGTAAACTTTGTCTTTGAGATAGCCCCACAAAAAGAAATCTGGCGAAGTAAGATCTGGTGATCTGGCGGGTCAATTTATCGGACCAGCTCTACCGATCCAGCGACCATTGAAATCACGATCAAGTATTTCACGTGACACCACCGAATAGTGTGCAGGACAACTATCATGTTGAAACCACATGTTCCGTCTCACTTCTAAGTTCAAATTTTCAAGTAATATTGGCAGTTCATTTTCCAAAAAGTTTCGGTACATTTGACCATTCAAGTTGCCTTCAATAATGTGGGGCCTATGAGTTTGTTGCCAATTATTCCACACCACACGTTGACAGTCCAAAGACGCAGATGTTCAACTTGACGAAGCCTGTGCGGATTTGTAACACTCCAATAATGCATGTTGCGTCGATTAACCATTCCATGGTTTGTAAAAGACGATTCGTCAGAGAACATTACGCAACGAAAAAAATTGGGGTTTTGTTGTATTTGTTCACGTACCCATTGACAAAAAGTTACCCGATTTTGGAAATCAGTGCCATGAAGATCTTGGTGTAAAGACACATGATATGAATGATATTTGTGCAGTTTTAAAATTCTCCAAACACTGGTGAGGGACAATCCGGAATCGCGAACTATTTCTCGTGTACTAACATGAGGATTATGAGCCACTGCTGCCAATACAGCAATTTCATTATTTTCTCCAGTGACTGTTGCTCTACGGGTCCTCTTTTTCGGTTGAACATTTCCATCAGTAATAAATTGTTTGATAGTACGGCCAAATGAAGCACGTGAACGAATCCTATCCGGAAAACGTTGAGCGTAAATAGCAACAGCATTTTCAAGATTTCTGCCAGCTTTTCCATAAACCAGAACCATTTCAATTTTCTTTGACACAGTTAAACGATCCATTCTAAAGTATTTTATTGTTTATTTTGCAATTACGAAAAACATGAAGATAAGAAATAACACAAACGTTAAATGTGATTTACAAAACTGAATAAATTGTTTTGATGACGAATTTCGAATATTTCCAATGAAAACGTGATGTTTTTTATTTCAAAAGTATTGCAGAATCGAATGCGTGTGTTCTAAGAAGAAGAAATTGAAAAAATTGAATTTCGTCGATTACAACGCCATCTATCATGAACCGAACAAAATATTTCATTCAAATCATGCGTACTTTTAGTCGTAGAATCCGTATCTGCAATAAAAAATATGGCTTCCTATCGTAGTTTAAAAGTTACCCCCACCCTACCTACAAAGCGGGGGGTGGGGGACTATTTTTTTGCACTAATGTATTTCCCCCGCGTGGAGAAACACCCGGTATATAACCAGTAAAAATTTCGGGCTAACATAGAGATAAAAATTGCTATCATAACATAATTTCCGAATTCAATTTATGTGTATGCGAAAATTTATAACGCGACGGTTCACAAAGCACTGAAAATTATATTAAACCCACACACGCGTCATAATGAACGATAGACATATGTATGTGCACCAGTATGTTGTACAATTTAATTTATCCTAAAACAAAACGGAAAAAAAATTAATTTAA
Source organism: Nephrotoma flavescens (assembly GCA_932526605.1). Taxonomy (NCBI): domain Eukaryota; kingdom Metazoa; phylum Arthropoda; class Insecta; order Diptera; family Tipulidae; genus Nephrotoma; species Nephrotoma flavescens. The sequence goes on along the minus strand of OW052220.1, from coordinate 68,626,424 downwards.
TTATTATCATTATCATTATTGCTGTATATATTATATACAAAAAAATGTTTGGTTCTTTTTTTTTTTGTGTGTCGACGAGGACCAAAATATGTCGTAAAATAGTCCTTTAAAATAATGTATGTTCATTTTAAATTATTATGTTAAACATTTTAATTACTTGAAATTATTTTTATCCCTGTTTGAAAACTCCCCCGTACATATTGTGTTTGTGACATCGGCAGAATGAGCAAAAAAAAAAAAAATACGTTCGGATTCAAGGGGTTCTTGCGTCCTGAAACATTGGTACATATTAACTACAATGAGTGGGCGGATAATTGTTCCATTATATCTGTGGTCTAGAATTAAAAGGGCGTAAGTCGACTTATGTCCTAATCAACCTTTTCATACTTTCTGTTTTATTTAAAATAAATTATTTATTTATAAATATTATTAATACAAATTTATTACAATCCATTGCTTTTGCAAGTACGTTAAAATTTGTATTAATAATAAATAAGATGGAAAGTATGAAAAAGTTGATTAGGGCATAAGTCGACTTACGCCCTTTTAATTCTAGAACACAGATATAAAGCTATATATGCAAGATAGGTGTATCGTATATTTTAAACGATAAATATTATTCACCATCGAGGATATGTGACGCCAATGTTTGTATATTGTGATTGCATAATAAATAAAATAAAATGAAAAAATATCGATCATAAAAGTTTTTCGAAAATATTTTTTGCTTCGTATTATAGTTGATTGTTATGTGTATGGATGAATGAGTGAGTGACATCGCCGGGCGAAGAGCTTTATTTGTATGGGGGAAATGAATCTCTTTTGGTTCATGGGATATAAATCAATTAAATTTGATTTTATCGTATTTTGTTAACATTTATGTACTTAAGTATCTATATGTATTATGTCCTTCACAAGCTGTCACGATGATTAGGTAAATAGGAAGTGAATGTATACGTATGTATAGTTATGGTTGAGAAACTGTCAGATTTGTATCTGTCTCTATAACGTAAATTTCAAAAAGATATAAGATTAAGTCAATAACATATTAGTTTTCAGGTGAGTGAATAATAGGATAAATAATCGAAGTATATAGGTATACTTACTCGTATATACAATATTTTAGTAATTTTTAGTAATCAGGAAGCGAGCAAGTGTGTTTGTCCCTTGATCTTTAATATTGAGATAGGTAGATAATAGATAGCGCCAGTAGTTTTCAAAAAATTTAAATCTATTATAAAATCTTTGATTAAACAAAATTTAACTTTGGCTGCATCAACCGTATTTATGTTATTGGTAAAATTAAGACATTGCTATAAATTTAAATCTGATGACACTATGAATGATACGCAATCAATATTTAATAACAACTTCGAATCAACCAGTATGCTTCATTTTTAAATTATATGCAAATTATAAAGGAAAGTGACAAAACTACAACAATTGTTCCAGCACAGTGACAATAATTTATTACAAGGGAATTAAATATTCTAATATTGATATATTTCTAGTTATGTATCCGGAAGCGATCCGAAATAGTTTTAGATCTAGGATGTGGCACCTCCATTCTCTCAATGTTCTCGTCACAGGCTGGCGTTGAAAATTCTGATATTATTAATCTGGTCTTGGGTATTATACGACGAAATAATTTTAAGAATATTAAGTTGATGAAGGGTTGGATTCAGGATTGTGATCTTCCTATATAAATAAACTTGATATAATTGTGTCGGAGTGGGTGAGAGAGTTTTTACTGTTCGAACGGACACTCGACAGCGCAATTTCTGTACGAAAACGGCATTTAAAATACGCTGGAACGCAGCTGCAGAATAGATGTAACATTAGTATGGTGGAATACGGTGATATACTTCGATAAGAAATACAAACTTCCCTAATTTCATATATGATTTTAAATTAACCCTTTAAGGATGCAGTTTCAAATTTCTAGATCTTTTAAAAAAAAAATTGTGAATCTTAATAAAAATAGGCAAAATAATATGTATTTTAAATGCATTTTTTGTCAGATAATTGGTTTATAGGGTGGTTTTATTTTAGTACCACTAGGAACAGAAAGGTATAAAACAAAATGAAAAAATTATTTCAATATGGCTTTCAATTAAAATTAATAATAACATAAAACCATGAGAGACAATAAAATTAAATAATTTAGTATCCAAATAAATTAATAAAACTATAAATCAATTCAAAATATTTTCATTTTGTGTGAAATATTGCAAAACAGTTATGTTCTGCACTTAGGCACAAACCAACATTGCAGGTATTGCACATCCTTCCAAGAAGTGCACTGATGGCAACGTCTGGAAGTTGAATGATTTTGGGTTTGCAATGCTTTATCAAAGCGTATCTCCAATGGTACATTGCTTTGGAATTGATCGTTTACTATAAATGCGTAGGCCCAATAAATCCCGTTTTAGAGTTACGGAATTAAAATAATTGTCGAAGTATAGTTGGTGGTTCTTTCCAACAAGCGACTGTTGGAATCGATTGATTGATACACGCCAAGTTTAGAAGTTTCTATGAATGTTTTTACCAAAACGTCCAATAATGGTCGGATTTAGTAACGCTTGTCGTAGTCCTTCGTACCTGTTTTAGGCATTACCGAGTTATCGTTTAAATGGACATTGGATAGCATCCAAGTAAATCGATCTCGATTAGCGTCGAAATATACGAATCTCGCAGGAAAGGGAGGGATGACCAAAAATCCCTAAACTCAAATATTTCCACGTGTGAGTAATTTTTTTTATGCTCAAAAACAATGTATTTTACGCATGCGCAAAATGGTTTGAATTTAGTACAAGTAGTTCGTAAGTGAAAAATGATTTTGTATCTGGTTTCATTCTGATACCGTGTGTACGCAAAGGGTTAATTGTTACAAAGGGTGGGAAAATTAACCGCAATCGTTAGATGATACATTTTTGAGTTACCGAATCTGCTGGAATCCATTGGAAACAAATCGTATTCTATATGAAGGAAGTTATTGCGGTGAAAGAAGGGGATTCCATCACTGAAATATAGTTTAAAATAAAAATTTATTTATTTGTTGCATTGAAATCACTTCTTTTTATCGTATAAAATAAATAGAAATGTTCGAAGATGTTTTTGGGGTCAAAATTTCATAGCCGAAAATCAATTTTTCGACTCAAACTTTTATATTCTTTATTTTTAGGTCTAGTTAAATACAAGTACTCTAGCCCAAAGCAAATCAGAAGGCTTAAGATTTTTTATTTAGGCATTAAGCAAAACTTCAAGTCACATCTTCGATGTTTAAATTTTTAGCCTCAAATTTGGGATTTTTTAATAGTCATAAAGTTTACAATTCTAAAATTGTAAATATTTCTAGAATTGGAGCCTATGGGAATCCAAGATTTGGTAGAATTCGTTGTGATGTGGGATGAGGTGATGGTAGGATAGGTGGCGTATTATGGATATTATTGTTCCCCGCTAGATTTGGATACATTTTTTATATTTGGTATGGAACGTCTTGATATTATCGGCTTTATAATAGAAATGTAGTCGATGCAGTTATAGTATTTAGTAGAATGTATCGAATGCGATTTGGTTTCTCTTTTGCCGATTTTTATTTCTTATCGCCCGATTCTTATTCTAGCGAAGACGCGATTGTTGAATGCTTTATTTTTTGCCCGAATGAAATTTCTCGTTATGCAAATCTTAACTGTATTGCCACATAAATTTAAATTTACACAAACAGCATGGTGTATTATGCTTCAGTTTATTGTTACATTGGCGTTTAAAGTGACGATTTAGAGACCATTCCGTTGGAAACTTCCGCCCACAATCAATATTAAAAAAATTATTTTGTTATTCAATATGTTCAATTTCTAAAGGAAAATTTAACTGATATTGATACGATCTATCAAATATATCATCACACTCAGAACATTGGTGTTGTATGTCCGGCCCAATATTTACTGGATTAGCTGTTCGCTCACTGTTTGTGACAAATGATAACACAAACAATTCGACAGATAGTCAAAGAGAGAGAATTATTTTTATACTTCTGAAAAGTTATTGTTTACACAACAAGATTTTTTTTTTCAAATTTAGAGCCATCTATTGGCAAACGTGGGAACTGTTTTAGGAGTATTGTAAAAAAATGGTCCCTAACAGTCGTTTCTGAATATACAGAAGCGACATACTTCCGTCGTTGTATACATTTCTTCCGACTCGAATATTTGTTCTTCTACATAAAAGCAGGGGTGGTAAAAATAGTTTAGATAGGTAGATAATAGATAGCGCCAGTAGTTTTCAAAAAATTTAAATCGATTATAAAATCTACGCATTGTACAAATAAAATTTCCTCTCAATTGGCTCAATCTGATTTCAAATGTCGCTTTGACTGGCTGCATCAACCGTATTGCTGTTATTGGTAAAATCTAAACTAACTAAAGCTCTAAACTATTAAGTGTGTAAAAAATTAGTCTAAAATGGCAAAATTCGATTTAACGGCAAAAACTTCCCAATATAAACTTCCCAATAGAATGTATGTATGTTGACAACATAACCTACAAATTATGCATTGAACTACTTCTTTTTAGATAGCCGTCAAAAAAGAATTACACGAGAAAATTTCCGAAACCGTGAATAAAACGGGTATTGTGGATTATACGGCGGATATTCGCCAAAGCTTAAATTTGAGTGAAGCTATGCCGGAAAAGCTTTCAAATCGCAAATCGGTTGACTACTTTAAAAGAATTATAAACTGAAGAACGCCATCAATGAAAGCTATGGAACTATTGAAGAATACGGTTAGTGTGAAAGATCCAAAACCGTTAATATCAGGAACTCGATTTCAAAATTGAAATTATCGATAGCGTTTACAAACTGGTCAAATATTTGTATGAGAGTGGTAACAATCAGGATTCAATTCCTTATTTATATTTTTGCCTTTTGGTCATGCAACCATATGACGAAATTTAAATGTATATGAGGATATTTGACATCAGCAACAGGCCTAATTATACTGAGAGTGTACTCGTGTTCTTCAATCACACTAAGGGACAAGACGATTATCGAATTGGTTTTGTATAAACCACTTTATTTTAATGCCATTCAGACAATGTGTCCCCGTATGTTACTTACGGTATTTGGCCACAGTGATTATCATTAATCGGATAGATGAATTTGTTGCAAACGTCCGTTTAATGATTTTTGAAACTTTTTGCAGAATCCATCCATGCGTTACCATAAGTATGTTGGATGATAAATTAAACATGAAATCGGAGGAAGTTGAATGCTGGATTGTGACTTTATTTCGTAATGCTCGACTCATTACTAAAATTGACTAGAAATTGGGACATGTTGTAATGGGAACGCAACCTTAGAAGTAACTGTAGAAAGAAAACAAAACTAAAATATAAAAAAGTGGTGAAAATAGTTAAAAGTGACTACAAGTCGTGGAACCCATAAAAATTCTTTCTTTTTATAGTCACCCGAGTTAAAAATCCAGAATAAGCCGAATTCATAAAAATCCAATTTTTAATAAGAATCCGGAAATTTCCATTAATCAACAGTTGTTTTATTTTTAAAAAAATCAAAAAAACACAATAACTGATGTACTGCCAATTTTGGTCTACGCACAATAAGTAGGGATTACCGAAGATTACAAGTAATGCTTAAGTCGTGAAATCCCCACATTGATTCGCTGCGTTTTGTTGGTCTTAATCGCCAATTGTTTCGTTGAGCGTACGGTTGAAATAAGCATAATCTGTCTTTCTTGTCTCTAGAATTCTTTGACTGACCCAACTTTCGGAGCTCCCATGTTATACTCCTCGAACGCAATACTGTAGCCTACAAGGGGTAATTATGCCAATATCTAATAAATTGAATCCATTCTGATATAGCTTGATGACGAATTCAAATAATTAGGTTGCCTCGGCTGAATTGAACCATGGTGGAATGTCGGTCTGGTAGATTCTGATCACAGAATATAATATATTCTGTCCCCGCGCTAAATTTTTAGCCTCAATCGAATCATTTTCATTACTAAAAATACTCACTGTTTGATAAATGATCACGAACAATTTGACAAATATGTAGTCGAAGAGAGAGAATTTATTTTTACACTTCTAAAAACTTTTAATGTTTACATTTTTACAAATTTAGAGCCATCTATTGGCGTACGTAGCAAAATATTTTAGGAGTATTGTCGAAACAAAATGGGTTCTCACTGTCGTCTCTGTACATAGTATATTATGTGCCCAAATCTCATCCGATAAACAGAATTTTTCTATAATTTGTTATACAAATCAATCAGTTGAATTTGATCATTTAGGCGTAGCTGGCGTGAAATGAAATTTTTGTTGTTGATCTACAAAATTAAGCAGATAAATTTTTTCATGAAAAATTAGTTTGTAGAATTTCGTAAAATTATAATGCACATTCTAAATATTCGAAATTAATAAAATTTTCATTGGCCATATTTAAAAACACTTGATACACAAACAACAAATAAAAATAATTGATGAAATGTCAAAAATAGCTTACTTCTATCGGCAGATAAAAACTCACTGAAAAATGTGTAGAGTTTAACAGAGACATCTAAATTTTAACATACCAATTTCACTAGTTAAATTGAGTACCGCAAAATAAAATTTAGCAGCGAAATATTCATTTTCGTTTGTGTCATTTTTATATGTAAAATTTCGTTGCACGTCAGCTGCGTACTAGGCATTAGTTAGGAAATGATTGAAAACACTTTCAGCGGACTTATTCTTAGAATTTTGTAAAATATTCATATGGATTGGCATTCAGATACCTTGTCAGATGCTTTCTGAACGATGTTCACAAAAAGTTGGAGTGACAATTATATCAACAGCTCTCTAGATCTCATACAATGCGCCATGCTTCCTCGTGATTGGTATTGGTGATGGCGGTGTTGTTGTTCGAATGAAGGTTGGAGTAACAAAGCTTTGCTTGACAGAATGTCAGCTTTATTCGATGCTGGATTAGTTTATGGGTTCCCGACTTTACATCGATTTGGTGTTGTTATGATGTCCACCGATAGAAGTCGATTGACACGGGGATATTTGGTGTTGTTTCTAACTGTTCGTTATAAATAATTGCAAAATTGGTCCGATGAAATTCTCTCCAGGTATTTGAAGAAAACTTTTACTGTTATTATGCATTGAAAATTAAAATGTTGTGGGTGGCATCCATTTCGAGAATTTCCGCCATAATTTTTGGTTTATATGCGGAAGATGGCGTGTTTTATTGCATTCCTTAACGAATGATGAATTAGTGCTAGCGGCTAGTAGATGAAGCAAATTGCGATTGTTTCAGCTGCTTTGAGCTGAACTACTTACCTAGACCCAATTATTGTGAAAATTTTTAGTAAGATGCTTTAAAAGTAAGGTCAATTTGTTTGTGTGAACACCAGACACAAATATTAGAGGTGAAAGGTTTTACTCCGATTTAAATTTTGATTTAGATTTAGAGAAATCGTACCTGTATCTCTTTTAACGGCAGCGATCTACCCTTTCTTGTTTTCATAAACTGAATGTGTACTTTAATTAGTCCATGCATTCCTGCCATATAATCTAGATCTATAATATATCTTGAAAATCCCGAATATCAAAAGTCTCGGAAATCATAATCTCGTAAATTTAAATCCCGGATTCCAAAATCCGCGATCCTTAAAGAGTTTGATTCTGTGAATTAGAAGTAAGCTATTTCTCAGCTCAATGAACCTATTTTTAAGAAACTCTGTTTGTACGATAAAATGAGATCGCTTCTTATATAAGGGAGTGAAATGGATGATACCCGCGGTTTCTTGGAGACGGGTTAATATTAGTTAATGCTTCAACGGCAAATGTAGCTAAATATATTTCTAATCCTAGGAATACATTTCTGGCTGAGAATTGTTTGCTTCAATTCCATGAAAAGCTGTAAGGGTCTTTCGAAATAACATCTTGAATGCCAAGCGTAGTGCTGCTGCTTGTATTATAACATTGTCCCTCTTAAAGAAGTTTTGCAATATTAAGGAAGAACAAATATTCCGGATACGCCTGAATCTCGTGATCTGAACATAATTAGTAAATAAAATACCATAAAAAAGCCTTGGAGTCGGCGCCAATGAAAACGGAAGTTCGCGGCAGGCTCCTTATTCGTTGGATGAACGAAAAAATGCAAAATGTAGCTACCCCTACAGTTGGATTCAATCCCATCGCATTCCATACGGCATAACCATTTTCTAGAAATTCACCGAAATTAATGTTAGATTTCGAAAAGCGTCTTACGACGGAGCAAATTTGAATCAGTTAAACATGACCGGAATCTTATCCAAAATCCTTGTAAGAATCGATCAACATCGATTAAGCAAATGTTCTAATCGACATAGGTTAACTAATAGGGGAACGACCAATTTTTGTCAAATTTCAGAAATTATGTCAAAATTCATGTTAGAAGTATCGGATTTTTCAATAAGGGCATAATAATTTTGTATTTAAATAAAAACACAGAATAATTGAGATATTGGGTTGAAATTTATTCCAGCTGCAATACACATGTTACATTTTATTATTGAATCCGTTCATATGACCACCGCGAACACGTTTGAAGCGATCGATTTTTTGAGGGGCAATTTTCCACCATGACTTAACGTTGCCCTATAAAAAGAAATTCAACGGAATTGCACGGTTACCGAACTATATGTCGCATGTGACACCATCTTGTTTGAACCGATATGTGGGCGTCAAGTCCATTAAATTTTGGTTTTGAAGCACACGTGGGTTTGTTGCTATCCATTAAGCCCAAAAATGAGCTTAATCGCTGCAGATGATTTTTCGATGAAATTCAGGATTTTCTTCAAACTAGCAGAGCCCAATTGGAGGAGTTTCGGCACTTCAAATGATCAAGAGGCTTCAATTCTTGGGTTAATTTGATCGTGTAAGATTCGCCACAATGTGGTTTGAGAAATTTGCAATTCCTGTGCACGGCGTGGAATCGACTGATTTGGCTGATTTTGAACTGACGCACTTAGAGTTGCGATGTGTTCGGTGCTTCGACCGATGCATGCTCTCACTGGCACAGGAACATCCAATAGTGAATATTTTGATTCAAATTTATTATCTATAGCCCGCACCGCTTGTTTGCTGGGACGATTATTACGACCAAAAATTGCAGTAAAGCAGCTCTTAAAGTTGCGACCACCGACACAGAATTGCGGTAGTAATTTTTAATAATTTTGCAACGCTGCTTGTTCGTGAACTTCAGCTTGATAAAAATATTAACCTTGACTGACGTTTTGACGTTGTCAAATTATGAAAAACAACGTTCACGAGTGCGTTCCTATTAAAATACAACATCAGTATAGAACTTCGTGCAAAATTTATATGAACTAATTATTGCCACTTTTATAACTTCATTGAATCAGCATAGTTTTATGTATTTCAGAAATTAAAATAAAGCTCAAAAACAAAGCAGTGGTGTAAATTGAACCTGCGTTGTTTTTTAGCATGATGGATAAATTTGCAAACATTACCAAATAATTCAAAAAAATTACCTAATTTTCATGTTACATTTGGCGAACTCGTATAATCCAGCATTCTAAGTGACGTATATATATCCCAACTAAATAAAATATCACGATGATTTTGACCAGGCTTGCGGTATTTAGGATAGCAAAATTGTTTTTTTTCGCGTGCGATGAAACTTAGGAAAATCGTACCAGTGATTTATGGAGAGTCGATCCAAATATCGCTGTCCTAAATACCATAAGGCCCCAATTTTCTCAAAATTGACGTATTTTTAGATTTGATGTAGCGTAATAGAGCTTCAACATAAAAGGGGCGGCAACCTGACTGTTAGCGTAATTCTTTCCTCATTTTAGAAAAATAATAATGGCCCTATGATGCCTTAGGACCATATTCCACACCAAACAGTCACTCGTTTTGGGTGTATTGGCTTCTAAGTCATTTTAACTTTGGGTTCCTACATTTTCCAAGAAAACTTAGGAAAACCGTAAAAATGATTCGAGAGGGTCGATGCCAATTTCGCTGCCCTCAACATCAATTTGGTAAAAAAAATTGAAATTTAGGAAAACCGAAAAATTATTTGGAGAGTCATAACACCCTAAACCGCAAATTTAGCTAAAATTGCGGTGTTTTTCGATTTGATGGGACCCAGTCGAATCTCAACATTCAGTATTTTTGACGTTGGGTTCTACAGCTTTTCAGCCATACTTTGGAAAGCTCTTTAAGCGATTTATTAGTGGTAGAAAACAAACTCGCTGTCTTAAATACCCTAACCTCTAATTTCGTTAAAAGATAGGTGTTTTTCGGTTTAATGTTGCCTAGTAAAATCTTAACATAAAAGCATCTTTGATGTTGATTTCTTCGGATGTTCCGAGAAAACTTATGGAAACCGTTCAAGTGATTTGTATAGAGTTGATGCAAATTTCGCTGTCCTTAACATATTAATACTCAAATTTTGCAAGGAAATGAATTTTTTAATAGAATAGGGTCAAGTTGCATCTAAACATTTTCCCACTTAGGTTTTGGTATCCTAAGGTTGTGCCTGGAACATCGTATTTTTTTTTACAAAATATCCCGATATAACGATTTATTTAAAAAAAAATCGTGAAATTTCGACTTTCTACGAACACATTTACACGATTTTTGTTTTTGTTGTTATTTAGGGCAAGTTTACTACAATTTTTAATTACGACTTATACACCAGTTTCAATATAAGGATTGCCAAGTTTAGTAGACATAATTCGGATTAGCCTCTGATCATTTTTAAAATCTTATACGATAAGATAAAATAAGTATTGCCTGATGAACATTTTTATTTTTTCTGGGAGAAAATACCGGGATAGAGTTTTTCACCAACCAATTACATCTTCCAAAATTAACAAAAACTAAACGTCACTAACACATCATATATGAAATTTCATTTCAATATTTTTGTATTATCCGCAATGTCGCTACTAGTAAAATATAATAAAATTCTTGCTAACTTCATTCAATTTATATTGATATTTTGACATTTTAATCATTGTTTTGATTGAGTCTATGAAAGGAATATGTATAAATTGATCTACTTTTGTGGAGAGTAATCGACTGCTTTCTATGCTTTAAATTCTATTTCATTCTTGTCCTTTGTTCTAGTTTCATTCTTGCCCTTTGTCGAATTTAGATAGCGTTGAGTTTTATACCTCTTCTTGTTTTTTATTTTGGATTGCTTAATGTGTTCTAATTAATTCAGGGGTCCAGTCAATACAGAGTTAAAATATATTAGTAAGGAGGTCCAGAAAATTGTTTTAACTTTAAAGTATAACAGCTACCCTTCAAAAAATTAATTCGAATTTGTTTAATAAAAATCAAATCACTAAATTATAAATTTACCCCAACACAACCCACCACTTAAAAATTAGGTGAAAATTCTAAATTTCTAGAAACCGCACTTGAGTAACAAAGGAAAAATAATTTATCGCTTTGCTCGTAATGACTCATACATTATGTTTCGACCCTTTATTTATACGCCTAGACTATTTCCGGTATCATCGCACAATAAAACAACATATTTTATTAAAAATTAAACACTAATTTTTTACGGGAGTAGTACACCATGTCACTCCGTAAATTGTACAAGTAAATATACTGTAAATACAATAATTGTAATACAGTAAACACCAATATAATCCCTTTAATAAAATTTTTGTTCAAAAATTATTTTAACCGCCAACATATTAAATAACAAAACAAACCACCAAACCACCAGAATGAGAGAGTCTCACCCTTCTTAGTACATATATACAAAACACTGCAGTCTCGTGCCAATGTTTTCGAATGCTGCTGCTGCTGCTTTATTTATAAACGCGATATATTTGTATACACGGAAAATATTTGCATGTCATGGTTTTTTATTTTAAACATTTTTTTTTTTAATTTTAATTTTTCACTTGTTTGTGAAATGCACAAAAAATATTATTTCGCTGCCATTCTATATACTCGTATATAACTTCACACCGACCATATATTATACCATCCATCACCCTACGGAAAAAATTTAAACACTTCAAAATTGAAAAACAATAAATTAACAGGAAAAATAACACACAAAATACACTACACACATTGGCTATTAAGGTGTTTAGTGAAATTAATTTAATACTGCATTAATTAGTATATAAAAAATAATTTAGATACCACCTTAACGGCCTACACACACTGTACACTCTTACTCTATAAATAAATTTCTTAATTTAATATTTTTAATTAAAACAAATCTTTGAATGCCACAAATGTGTTTCTTTCTTTATTAATTATTTATAACTGTTTTGTTTATTTATTTACCTTGAAAAATACAAATATAAAGTACAATGTACAAACCCGTAATTACTTAAATTAATAAATTTATAATTTATTTTCGTTTGTTTTCAATTAATTTTTGGATTAAAATTAAATAATATTTAAAAAAACAATTAAATGTGATTTGGGCAACATAAAAAAAAATACAAATTTTTTTTTTTTTTTTAATTAAACCAATTTTTTTATTTGGTTGTTTATGTCTATTTTATAATTTAATTAATTTGTTTACGAAAAAAAGATAAAATATTCGGCGCATAATAAGCAAAATGGCTAATTTAATTAATCGCTTCATTAATTTATAAATATATATTAAATTGTGTAATGACTTTTGTTTAATAAATTTCATATTAGAAATTTTTCTATTTTTTTTTTGAAATTTTCATTTATTTTTGTTGGGGCATAGAATTTTTGTGTTTTGTTGAGGCTAGATCGATATAATATTTACAATGGCAAAATGGATGGAGTGTGGATGTATAACGTTGAAACAGGAAATGGTATAAAATTCCTAAAAAAGAAACAAATTGTTTTCGTTTTGTATAAAATTACTTGGAAATATAAAAATAAAGTTTTTTAATTAAGATTCAATGCCAGTACCATCATGACCTTCGTTGCAAGTATAAAATGTTAATAATCTGTGCAGTAAACGGGCATCCTTTTGTATTCTTACTTCTATATTGTTCTAGCAAAGGATTACAAAATTTTACACCAATATTGAAGTTGTGTTAGGTTGTGTTGGTTTTTGTTAATTATGAAGGTTTTTTTTTTTATTCCTGCAATCTGCTATGGGGCTAAGGCTCTTCCAACTCTTTCGCGGTTTGCTTTTTTCGTCCTTATTTTACGCCGTTGCCAGCCAATTTGAGGACGTATTGCTATAATTCCGATTTTTTGGGCGCCAGTCTACCTGCACGTTTCGTTTTCTTAGCTGAGCCCTATGGTTGGTAAAGAATTTTATAGATCACAAAAAACGTGACTATGGATACTCTTTTTGTGAAAGCACTTATCGCTCTTCTGAAGCGTTTTTAGCCCTGTTCTGAGCGTTTATTTATTACTTGTGGCAGAGATGGGCGTTTTGTTTTTAGTAAATAAAGAAAGTATTAATCCAATGGATTGAATGTCCTTTTAAGGTTAATTAATACTCCCCTTTTTATTCACGCACACACACAATTGGCAGTCTATTCTTGTGGAATGAAACCTATTGGTTCATTCTAGCTCTATCAAACATTTCATTTCAACAAGTCAGGGAACTACTAATTCTGCTAAAAGGCTTAAAAGTTTTGTTCTGTTTAGGCGTTTTGGCCCTTGCGGGTAATATCATTCATATACTCACTACAGCTTTGTCTACAGGCCTGCATCCGATCATCAAAATTTTAGATGACTTTTTCTAAGGTATACGCCTTACGTTTCAAATAATCCCACAAAAAATAATCAAGTGGTGTTGAATTCGGGGTTCTTGGTGGCCAAGGAACTTTACAGTTTCTTGAAATTATCAGCAAATTTTGTGGGCAATAAATGGATTGTTGCACGATTTGCGTGGCATGTTGCTCCGTTTTCTTGAAACCAACGGTCGTTGACACGCAATTTATTCAATTTGGGCCACAAAAAATCAGTTAAGATGTTACGATAACGTTATCCATTCACTAAGGGTATTTTCCTGTTCGTTTTCAAAGAAAAAAGGCTCAATGATGCCACTAGCCCAAAAACCACATTAAACAGTGACTCTTGGAGGATGAACTTCTGCTTCGTGAATAACATGAGAATGCTCCGCTCCCCATTCGACAATTTTGCTTTTTTAAATAGTCTGGTGGCAAATGAGGATCAACATGCAAAATGCGTCGTAATGTGGTTCGTGAAATGTTTAGTTATTGTGATCGATGCTTGGTTGATGTGCTTGGTTCACTGCATCAGGAGTACAAACTGGATGAAATTTTGATACGGTCTACGACCTTCCACTGAACCAAAACTCTTACTCTGGACAATCAAATTGCGATGTTGTCTTGTTAGCGACTCCATGATGATAAGTATGGCATATATTTTTGACTTTTCAAATGCCAAAGAATATTTGAGAACAAATAACATTAAGTACTAAAATTCATCGATTGAAAAAAGGACCAACAGATAGCCCACCCTGTATAACAACAGTTCTGGGGTTCTTCCAAAAAACCTAATATGTGTTTTCCACCTGAGCTTAGTGTGTAGCGCCATGCTGATTTTCTTTAAGCCATTGCACGCTATGGTACGTTCATGATGAAATCCGAGTATATTTTGGATAGCTCGTCGAATAGAGCTGATTCGAATTGTACACCTATATCGGTCATGATGCTTGATTGTATACCGAAACGACTTATCCAGATTTTTACTAATGCTTCAGCGATAATTCGTTTGCTGGTCGCTTTGTACTGCCGGTTTTACTTTCAACCTGTTTTGTAACTTTGCAGTTTGTGCCTTTGACTACGCAGTTATTGGTCTAAAAACGTATTTCCTTCTTATTTGTTTTGCTGTCGAGCTAATGTCGGATGCGAAATTTTATGATAGATTTGCCTACGGAATGATTTGAAATGAATAGGCACTGAGTACCAGCTGGAAATTTTTCGGTTTGGTATCTGCTACGATGTTGCAGTCTCCTGATATGTGGCGAAAATCTGATGTGTATTGCGGTATAAAATGTTGGTGTTGTATTGGTGTCTGTTGTATTGGTGTCCAAATTTTGGCGTAACGAATATGTCTATGGTCTTGGGTCGGAAAATAAAATAAATTCTCTACCGTCAATACTGAATGGAATTGACTTCCGTCAATTTTTAAAATGCTTAACAGCCGAATAAGCCGCTAATAATTCTCGGTCGTAAGTACTGGAATGGGTTTTGGCCTCGTTTAATTTTCGCTAATGGAAAAACAGTGGTTGCCAACCCTTTTTCGTAGAACACTGCCCCTATGTGTGTTCGATGGACATAAATTGCGAATTTAGCGTTTGTTCGGGGATAAGCTTACTCTTAAATAACATTTTATTCATATATTCTTTCGACAATTAGGAAATCTGGTTATCCTAACCTTCCTATTTTCCTCAAATCATTTATACAATTTTTGTCTTTCGGGTCAATATGGCCCAAACTTTTATTAAAATAAGCTTACGCTAAAATAACGTTTTCGTGATATATTCTTTCGAAAATTAGGAATCTGGTCACCTTAACCTTCCTATTTCCCTCAAATCGTTTATACATTTTTTGCCTTTCGGGTCAATATGACCCGAACTTTTATTAAAATAAACCTTCGCTAAAATAACGTTTTCTTGATATATTCTTTCGAAAATTGGGAATCTGGTTACCTTAACCTTCCTGTTTTCCTCAAATCGTTTATACATTTTTTGTCTTCTGGTCAATATGACCGGAACTTTTATTAAAATAAGCTTATGCTTAAATAACAATTTATTGATATATTCTTTCGAAAATTGGGAATCTGGTCACCTTGACCTTCCTATTTTCCTCAAATCGTTTATAGAATTTTTGTCTTTCGGGTCAATATGACCCGAACTATTATTAAAATAAACTTACGCTAAAATAACGTTTTCTTGATATATTCTTTCGAAAATTGGGAATCTGGTCACCTTAACCTTCCTGTTTTCCTCAAATCGTTTATACATTTTTTGTCTTCTGGTCAATATGACCGGAACTTTTATTAAAATAAGCTTATGCTTAAATAACAATTTATTGATATATTCTTTCGAAAATTGGCAATCTGGTCACCTTGACCTTCCTATTTTCCTCAAATCATTTATACAATTTTTGTCTTTCAGGTCAATATGACCCGAACTTTTATTAAAATAAACCTTCGCTAAAATAACGTTTTCATGATACATTCTTTCGAAAATTGGGAATCTGGTTACCTTAACCTTCCTATTTTCCTCAAATCGTTTATACAATTTTTGTCTTTCCGGTCAATATGACTCGAACTTTTATTAAAATAAGCTTATGCTTAAATAACATTTTCTTGATATATTCTTTCGAAAATTGGGAATTTGGTCACCTTAACCTTCCTATTTTCCTCAAATCGTTTATACAATTTTTGCCTTTCCGGTCAATATGAACCAAACTTTTGTTAAAATAAGCTTACGCTTAAATAACATTTTTTTGATATATTCTTTCGAAAATTGGGAATCTGGGGTTACCTTAACCTTCCTATTTTCTTCAAACCGTTTATACATTTTTTGTCGTTCGAGTCAATATGATCCGAACTTCTATTAAAATAAACCTTCGCTAAAATAACATTTTCTTGATATATTCTTTCGAAAATTGGGAATCTGGTCACCTAAACCTTCCTATTTTCCTCAAACCGTTTATAGAATTTTGTCGTTCGAGTCAATATGATCCGAACTTTTATTAAAATAAACCTTCGCTAAAATAACGCTTTCTTGATATATTCTTTCGAAAACTGGGAATCTAGTTACCTTAACCTTCCTATTTTCCTCAAATCGTTTATAGAATTTTGTCGTTCGAGTCAATATGACCCAAACTTTTATTAAAATAAGCTTATGCTTAAATAACATTTTCTTGATATATTCTTTCGAAAATTGGAAATATGGCCACCTTAGCCTTCCTATTTTCCTCAAAACGTTTATACATGTTTTGTCTTTCCGGTCAATATGATCCGAACTTCTATTAAAATAAACCTTCGCTAAAATAACATTTTCTTGATATATTCTTTCGAAAATTGGGAATCTGGTCACCTAAATCTTCCTATTTTCCTCAAATCCTTTATACAGTTTTTGCTTCTGGTCAATATGACCCAAACTTTTATTAAAATAAGCTTACGTTAAAATAACATTTTCTTGATATATTCTTTCGAAAATTGAGAATCTGGTCACCTTAACCTTCCTATTTTCCTCAAATCGTTTATACAATTTTTGTCTTTCTGGTCAATATGACCCGAGTTTTTATTAAAATAAACCTTCGCTAAAATAACGTTTTCTTGATATATTCTTTCGAAAACTGGGAATCTGGTTACCTTAACCTTCCTATTTTCCTCAAATCGTTTATACAATTTTTGTCTTTCGGGTCAATATGAGCCGAGCTTCTATTAAAATAAACCTTCGCTAAAATAACATTTTCTTGATATATTCTTTCGAAAATTGGGAATCTGGTCACCTTAACCCTCCTATTTTCCTCAAATCGCTTATAAAATTTTGTCGTTCGAGTCAATATGACCCGAACTTTTATTAAAATGAACCTTCGCTAAAATAACGTTTTCTTGATATATTCTTTCGAAAATTGGGAATCTGGTTACCTTAACCTTCCTATTTTCCTCAAATCGTTTATACAATTTTTGTCTTTTGTTCAATATGACCAAAACTTTTATTAAAATAAGCTTACGCTTAAATAATATTTTTTTGATATATTCTTTCGAAAATTGGGAATCTGGTCACCTTAACCTTCCTATTTTCCTCAAATCGTTTATAGAATTTTGTCGTTCGAGTCAATATGACCCAAACTTTTATTAAAATAAGCTTATGCTTAAATAACATTTTCTTGATATATTCTTTCGAAAATTGGAAATATGGCCACCATCGTTTATACAATTTTTGTCTTTCGGGCAAATACTCCTAATACATATAAAAATTTACTCTGTATTTTCGGGGTAAAGTAAGTTAGGGTAAAGTAAGTTTAATCCTCTATTTTTTTCTGTTAAAGCTCCCGAATGAACTTTTCGACTTTTTCCTTAATTTCGGGAAACCAATAATGCATTTTAAACTGGTCAACGCACTTTGCCACTCCCAAATGACCAATTTTTTTATGAATCAGATCGAATGACGTTGTCTTCCATCTCCTTGGACACCTATAGCAATAATCTACCGGAAACACCTTGTCGATAAACTAATCCGTCAATCATTCAAACAATTTGGATGATTTATGTTCCAGGCGGTCACGGATACAAACAATATCCGTATCTCGATTCTGCGTTGCTTGCAATTGCATGTCGATATCATCAGCACCAATGGCAGCCAACTAAATAGCAATGACTTAGCGCATCGGCGTGGCTCATTCGCGTTCGCCACTACGATGTTAGATTGTATAATTATAATTCTCAAGCTCGAGGGTCCAACGAGCAATGCGAGCATTAACATTCCTCTTACTTACCGTCATTGTAAGCGAGTTGCAATCAGTAACAATTCGAAAAGGGATTTCTTCTAAATACACCTGGAAACGATGCAAGGTTTTCAGTTTGAAACTGTGGTATTGA
The DNA here is from genome assembly GCA_932526605.1 of Nephrotoma flavescens. Taxonomy (NCBI): domain Eukaryota; kingdom Metazoa; phylum Arthropoda; class Insecta; order Diptera; family Tipulidae; genus Nephrotoma; species Nephrotoma flavescens. Next base: position 68,607,849 of record OW052220.1, on the reverse strand, counting down.
GATTCAGGGACTATCGTACGCTTTGAAAAATATGCCACTGGATGTAATTTCCCGTCTTCCTATTTTTGCAACAACACACTATCGTATCCCAAAGCACTTGCATCGCAGTGCAACTCAATCGCGCGTACTGGACTATATAGAGCAAGCAACGGAGCAGAAGACAACTGATCTTGTAATATGGAATGAAGCGTCGGAAGTATGAGAAAAGCCCCAAACAAGATTGAACCTGCTTAGCATTCGTAGGCACTGGGTAATAACGTACTCCGATATGGCCATACTCAATCTCAGTAGAACAGAATTTGCATTTTGATAGTTTCAATTCCATACGATATTCACAAATTCTCCGCAAAACTTTTTGTAACAAATCAAAATGTTCCGGAATCGTCTTAGTTGCTATCTGAATATCATCAATATAAACAATGATGGGTCCGGATTTAATAAACTCTCTTAAAATACCGGAAATAAATCGTTGAAAGCTACTCCGACCATTTTCAAGTCCAAACGGCATGTCAAGATATTTAAACTGAACCTGAACTCCCGGAAGTGGGTAATTGTCGCGAATAGTTAATTTATTTAATGCCCGATAGTCGACACACATCCGTGTCTCACCACTTTTTCTTTTAACGAGCATGATAGGTGATGCGTATGGCGAGTCACTTGGACGTATAGTGTTTCTTTTCAATAGATCATTAATGATTTGGTTAACTTAATTTTTCTCGTGAAATGACAATCGTCTTGGCGAGCAATGAATTGGCACATCAGAGGTCAATCTAATTTTCATTTTGTAGTCGTGACAGATAGACATAATTTTCATCAATTATCCTAAGAAAACTGTCTTGGTGTAAAGGTCTCAATCTGGTATTAATATCAATAGCGGAAACATTCGATCGTAATGCATCTACCTCAGGCTCAACTGTCAACTCCGTCAAACTAGCAGAAGCGATCGGAACTTCGGTCAAAGAACGTGACGAGCAACTTTCAGTGGAATAAGACTCATTTACAACAGTAGCGCCAGAAACACAGAATTAAGTTCTATTCAAAATAACGGTTTATTCAAATTTTTGTTTAATTCAATATTTGATGAAACATTGTCCGGTTTTAATGACAAAAAAATGCCAAATGCATCCATAAGACAATAAATCATCTGAAATAATCAAAAGAGACATCGTTTTTCAAATTCACGGCAAAAATCAAATTATACGGCAGCTAAAGCAGAATTCATCTCTTGTTGTTCTGGATCACTATTGTCAGCATTAAATTCAGCAATAGCAGCAACTTTATTTGTTTTGGTTGGGCAATCCTTAACGATATGCCCGTTTAATCCATACGTGAAACAAGCTCCTGGTTCGCATTTTACTTTGTTGCAGTCTTTAGTCACGTGTCCATATACAGAACAATTATTGTATCGCACCGATCTAGAAGATGAGGTTTTAATTGTTGGAAGATGAGGTTTTAATTGTTCTATTGCAGTGACAGTATACAACACAGAAACAGCACCACTATTATCTCGAAGTCCCCTGATAACAAAATCGATCAAGTCAGTGTCATCCATTTGCGCTGGACCAGCAATCTCCTGTTTTCAATTTACGGACGCCTAGCAACTGATGAATTTCTTGACGATTCTGAGCACGATCGAATTCTTTCCTTTCAACAATTTATCTTTCAAATCAATCCAACTTTCACAGTTTGTAATAAAATGTTTGCATTCCATCCAATAACCGGCGTGTCGTAAGAAATCGAAATTTCTCGTCGCAATTCAATGGTGCCACAACGCACTCGAAATCATTAATCTACTGTTTGAAAATTCATACTGTTTCGTTTGAATTTCTAACCCCTCACGCAACTCTCGTTGTAACATCATTATTTTATGCCGCTTCTCCACTCGCGCTATCTCTCTATCCAGTCCCAGTGCGTCCTCATCAACTGCCAAAGGCATTTGTCCAGGTGAAATTGGCCAACGCCCACTGTTTTGCTTACAATGAACAGAAATTTCATCCTCACTCTTCTCACCACCTTTTCCATCAACGCGATGATCACCGGCTGAATTTTCGGTTGGCACCATGTGCTCAGCCAACAAATTTCGCAATTGCGACACAGTAGCCATCGATGAAAAAACAATACTACGCTTACTCAAGGCGGCCGCATGAAAAAATTCTGCCATGACGTGACAATAGCTACACACTACAAAACAAAACACAATGAGCAAAAAAAAAGTTGGTTTTAATTGTCATGAACGAGATAAAATATATAAGCTTATTATCAATCAATTGTTGTCGCGTAATTTTTTTTTTAAATCACCCATTTTATTTCTCCAATAATCAAAGAAATATTAGAACCACGAATGCAACTTTAATTGGATTATCTAAAACGGCGTGCCGAACAAATTGTTCAGTACAACACTGCACACTAAAATTTATTGGTTATTACCCTACATCTGAAGTTAAATACACTTTTTAATAATTTTATTTATTACCTTTTACTTTTACACATATAATTCCTTTATTCTTTTTTACGTTCCTTTCAGCTTCGCTGCTATTTTTCTAATAATGGTTCTTCACACATTTTTCTTTCTCTTTTTCATTATTCTTACAATACCCACCAACGACAAAGTGGTGGCAGCATAAATCAAGAGTGAAGATAGAAATGATTATATTTGAATTTAAAATGAACGTTAACTATTACAAAAAAAAAAACATTTTATAAACTACTGAAATGCACCTCATATGGTCATATGGTCATATAGATCCGAAAGGCAATAGGAAGGTTAAACAATCCACTTGCATATCGCCGCAATTTATATAAATCCACCATCCAACTATGCCATAATTTTAATATCAATTAGCCAAAGACAAAATAACGCTTGCTTATAAAAACAAATTTGTTAATTTATTCCAATAAATCATAATATTAAAGCACACATTTGTGGCTGACAAGAAGAGTTTTCCAAATAACACCAAAAACAACTGAAAAGCTTGCAAAAGCTTTTCCAACCAAATTTTTAATTTTTTTTTTTGATTTTATTAAATATGATTTCCACATTTTTTTCTATTTTGTTTATTTTACAATTTTTCTGTTTGTTCATTAATTTTTTTATTTCAACAAAATTTTCACTGTTTTCTCTTTTTAAGTAAAATAAATAAAAAATTAATTAATTAATTAAAATAATTTTCATTTTATATACATTTTAATTATAAAAAAAAATTGAAATAATTTTGTTTTTATATTATTAAAAATATATACAACTGTTTTGGAATTTATTTGGGGGATTCACATCTACCATAATCGACTAATTACTTTATATATACATAATATATCAAAATATATATATATTAAAAACAAATATTTAATTAATTATTAATAAATAAATATTTAATTTTATCTTTATTTAATATATATTTCCATTTAATTTTTTGGATGGAAACCCGTTAAACAAAAAATATTAAAATATTTAATTCTTTTTTATGTAATCAAACACTGAAACTCCGAACAAACAAAAAAATAATGGTCGTTATAATAAAAAAATAAAAAAAAATAAATAATAAAAATTAATTAAAATAAAATATAAAACTTATAGCCATTCAAAGTAAGTATTTTTTTTCTTAATTTTTATTTCATTATTTTTTTACTTTAATTTTTTTTTTTCCATAATACCAATTAATTATTCATTATGTTATCCAAAAAAATTTTATTTTTTTTTTTTTGGAAAATTAATTATTTACTACATTGTACAAAGTAAAAAGGCAACTCCCAATTTAACTACTACTATATACAAAAACACTAAATAATTAATTAACGAATATTTTGATTATATGATTTTGAATAATTTATAAAATTTATTCTTCAAAATTGCCCAAATCAGTCATCATTCTTATATAATAAGCCCGTTCGTCGTGTGCGCGTGTGTGTGTATGTGTATTTTTATGTAAGAAATGATAACACAACGAAATAAAAAAAAAATACTTTTTACTTTTCCCATAGCAAGTTTCTATTTATTTTCTTAATTTATTTCATTGACTTGATTTGATTGTTTTATTCTATTTTTTGAATTTTGATTTTTATATTAAACATTTTTGCATGTTCAAAATACTTAATCTAAAATCGTAAGATGTTTGAATATGTACAGTAAATTCATGATTTATTAAATGTGGGTGGAAAATGTTTTATTTATATTTTTAATATTTTTATATTCTATTCCTGTTGTTGTTTGTAGTTTTGATATTTAAAAGCACCAATTAATTATTAAATATTATTATTATTAATGATATTATTGTGATAAAAAGTGATTTGTTGATATCAAGTATGCGTACGTACAAAAATGTTTTACCTAGGCGCGAATAAAGGTAGGAAATTACAAAATTAGTCCACGTTTACAAAAAAATTAAATTGTTTTAAGTTTTATTTTTTTGCAGGACAATTTTAAAAATTACTTCTCGTATTGTTCTTTGGCAAGCCTCTAAATTTACTATACTTTTTGATTATGAGAAGTTGTGGCTCTTTCGCGTCGATCAGCTTTGTATTTTATTTTGGAGCTGTAGATATGAGGAAGAAAAGATATTTTTTATATTTTTAGTACTTTTTTTATAATGAAACGCAACCAAAACTGATGATTATGAAAAAACAATATTGGGGATACTGAATTTTAAATTACAACAAAAAGTTAAAAAAAAAACCAAAACAATTTAATTAAGGTTTTGGCAAAGGCTTGGCGACTCCTCACCCAATGCGATCTGTAGGTCACTTTTGTTAGATGGTATCGGATTTCTGATTCGGACACTCCGGTTTAGTTCGTCCCATAAATGCTCAATTGGATTTATGCCTGGACTGAGGGCTGGCCACTTCGTCGTCTCGAGTCAAACCTCATTTATGAACCTCCGAGTGGTTCGAGCTGTATGACACCGGGTATTGTCATACATCATATGAAATCTTCCTCTATATATCCTGCGTAGGACACTACTCTGGACACTCTTGAGACAACAGATTGGCTTACGTTTAGTTGACGAGCGACTTCTTATTGATTGACAACTTGTGCGGTTTTTTCTAGTAGAGATTTGTTCAGGTCAACGTTTGATAACTCCAACTGTTTTCATCGAAACATCGCATTTTGCTACGAATAAAGATAAAATGCTAAGCTATCACAAAACAATTGTTTTTTTACAAAAATCGATTAAGCCATTTTCAAAAATACGTCTTTTTGTACACGCGGAGGTTTGAGACGATTTAGTTACTCCCGAGAGCAAAAAAGTAGTTCTGTTAAAAAAGTAACGTGAATTGGTCAATAGAACATAAAATACTTATTCGCCTTCAAAGTAGGGCCCTTCCGAAATAACAAATATTTTCCGGAATCGATTCCAGTTTTCGCCGCGAACTCCTATTTATCTCTGCTATCGACTGGAATTAATGAAAAAAACGTTGTTGTAGTTTTGTGTATTTCACTTGAATCAAATTTTATTCCCCAAAAATCAAATATCAAAATTAAATGCCTGTTATTACAATGGAATGAATTATTAGGACAGTGAATTTTTAACATCCTCACTTTAAAATTCTCACAAAAAACCAAATTACTTCCTGGACCATCGATGCCATATATTCGGCCTCTGTTGTACTTTATAAGGCAACCGTTGATTGTCGTTTGCTACTCCACGTTATTCCCGCATTGCCTAGCTTAAAAACAAAGCATGTGCACGATCGCCGTTTAACGATATCGGATCCTCAGTCCTCATCTGAATAACCAACCAATTCACCATCACTTTCGTTTGTGAATGTTAACTTGTAATCGATAGTGCTCTTTAAATACCGCACGTTTTTTTTTGACTGCCTTCCAATGAACTAAACTCTGATTCGTATTAAATCGACTGACGTCATTTTTATTTTATCCTCCTCCGCAGGCGTCGAAATCGGTTTGCATTCTTGTATGCCAAAAGGTTTCAATATTTCCTCAGCATACGCAGATTGATCCAATTGAATGATTTCTCAAGACCAAATGATTTGAGTGCTGCTTCGAATTTCATGTTCCATTCTCTACCTGCCTATTTTAGTCCATATATTGCCCGATTTAGCCTGCACACTCGCTTGGTTCCATCATTATACATTTCAGGTTGTTGCATATAAATTTTTTCATAAAGATCACCCTGTAGAAAAGCAGCAATCTGTTTTCGTTTTATGTATCCATTTTGATTTTATGGCCTCTCTATACCTAACGGTAAATCGACCAATGACCACGTTTCATTTTCCATTATTAAATTTATCTCATCTCACATTGCATTTTTCCAATCGACTGCATCATTTCTCGATATTGCTTGATTAATCTAAAGTGGATCATTTGCTTGATTGTTGATCATTGTGTTGCATGTTAATTCAGCAACACATTTCTCATTTGGTTTAAGATACTCTTGATGAAGGGTGAACCCCACCGGGTGGTGTTTCTGACTCGTCCGGATCGTAATCTGGATCATAGGGGTCAATAACAGTCGTATAGCATGTTCATCTGACATTGGCGTATCTTTTTCCTCTTCCAATAATCACTCGTTTTGCTCATCTGTGTCATTAACATCGCTTACGTTATCCCTCACTGAATCCAATTCACCTTACGCCTTTCTTTTCATTATCGTATCCAACAAATATCATTTTCGTTGACTCCACGTCCCTCCAACGCTTTTCTTTAGGTTTGTGGACCATAATAGGAAAGCTAAATGTTTTCAGATCACTTAAATAAACTTTAGAGTCACTCCATACTTGTTTCCAAGTTTTTTCAACCAGCAATGATGCTACTGACCTGTTTATTATATAAACAGCCATGTTGACCGCTTCAGCCCAGTATGTGACATTTAAATTCGCATTCTATTCATTCTTTCGGCTGTACCATTTTGCTGTGGCGTGTAAACATTCGTTAATTGATGTTCAATACTTTTTGCTTGTAGAAATTGATCAATTTACATGAACAATATTCGGTGCCATTATCAGAACGTAAAATTTTGATTTTTCTTTCGTTTTAGACTTCAGAAAATAAACAAAACATTTTCTGCTAAAATCGTCAATGAAAGTCAGAAAATACCAGGCAGCACCGATTGATATGTTTTCCATCGGACCACATAAATCTGAGTGAATACGGCTTTTGCTTGATTTAAATGGTAATCGTGCTTGTTTACCATTTTCACCGGTTTCACAAGCTTGAATCATCGACGTGTCGTCCGCAAATTTTATTCCGGAAACCATACCATTTTGCATTTTACATAAAACTTTGTGATTTTTATGCCCAAGCCGCTTATGTCAAACGATAGAATTTTCGTGTTTCGCCGTCAACATACATTTTTCGACACCAAGATCAAAGGACACATTTGATCATCATAGAGAGTGCAGCCCTCGCTGTTGAAAGTGATTGTATTTCCTTTCTCAATGGAATTTAACTTCACACGACGATATGATTATCGATGATACGGAACCACATTTTATTTGGTCTCGTTAAAATATATCTTGATGAACTCGATTCCGACTAGAATTGCAGTTCATAATTTTTGGATGCAAGAAAATGTTTTGAACATGTTCCGATTTTCCGGGTTCCCTTGACTAACTACTCGAAGTTGATTACATCGACAACTGTGTTGTATCTATATTAAATCAGGGGTTAAATCCCTTGGATTAAAGTTAAGCAAAGTGCCGGTGTATGTTTATTTACCTATAAACCAACAAATTTTCAATTTACGAAAGCAGACTGTAATCGATATATGTTTGTATTGGTCCACCAATCCGGAAAATTGTCATAAAAATAAAAACGAAAATTTCCACCAAAAAGTTTTTCACAAAATGACTCAAGAAACGTTTCCTGAGTGTTCATTGGGTTTGTAAAAACTTGTCACCAGCGCCAAAGCAGTAGATTTGTAAGCTAGTGTAGGTAATAAATTTGTTATTTTTCCAAAACATTTCAACCATGATTGCTTGGAACGAACTAAATGTAACCGTTTCCAGCGCCGCAACGGTAATTTTGAGTACAAGCGTGCTTCAATTTATTATGAGAAATCCTTCAAAACAATTTGCTACGGGCGCCAAAACTCTAAATTTTAGATATAAATTGCTGATAGAAAAATTTGTCTTCGTCCAAAATCTAAAAAAGATTTGCCACATGATCCGATCAGAACGAATTAACCATTATTTGAATCAGCGCCACCACAATGGTATTTTGGAGTATTAATATTCTTCAGTTGATTTGTGGCATTCTTCAAGACCTTCTCATTGACATGCCATACATATATTTTCTATAATAAATCAATTATTCGCTCCCAGCGCCAACACGGGAGATATATCAACTAAATGGTTAATACAACAATTGTATTTTTTTACTAAGGCTTTTCATATGATATGCTACATAGTTATGGAATGAAATAAATTGTAACTGCTTCCAGCGCCACAACGGTAGTTTTTAGTAATAAACGAAAAAATTAGCTACCACCTCCAAAACGGTGAATTTGGGAACCAAAGTTTTATCGAAATTGTTGTCTATTCCAAGATTTTCGAAACGAAATACTACACAAGTGTATAGGAAAAATGTAAAGCAATGTTATGATATTGCTGGTGATTTCCTATGGCAGGTACCCGACACCCTTGAGGCAGAGATCCGAAAACTTTTCAATGCACCGAATTAAAAATAAAAAAAATTCGAATCGTAAAAGCCGTTCTTGAAATATCATTGGTACAGACATCCTTTCATCCAGCCATCCAGATAAAGGACAGAATTTTTTTCAAGGCCCTTCGAACGTCGAGAAAATTGGTTTTGGGCCAGGGTCATTTTTTATCATTTTGATCAGGATTTAAGTAACTCGACCTTGACAAACCGAAGTTAAAACAATTAAAAAACTAATAAACTACATTGTCTACAAATATTCTACACAATTGTCTACGCTATTTTCGACACCAACATTTCGACAATTCCGGATTCCGCGTAGACACTGGTTGTAATATTATGAATGTACGGTCGGAATTGACGTTTTATGAATGTAGGGTCGGAATTGACTCATTCTAGCATGTCTTTAGCGACCATTATGCAATTAAGTTTTTGAAGAAAATTCGGCAATGCATTTCATGCCCAAACAATCATGTACAATGGTACGAATTGATTCGGGAGACACAGAAAGTATAGTCGCTAACTCACTCAAGCCTTAATGACGATTTTCCATCACCATCTTCTTAAATTTATTGATGTTAACTTGATCGAGGCAAATCTTTCACCACTCATAGGATAGGTTTTTGATAAAGTCTTCAAAAATTGAGAAAAATTCTTTGTTCGATATTTATATGCATTATAAAAAACGCAAAACACACTTGAGATGAACTGACAAAATAGACCACAGTAAACAAATTAAATGACAGATGGCGCTCAAACTTTTTGTCAAGATAGAAGACTGTTGTAACTTAGCGATAATTTTTTTTTTAAATGACTATTTACCGTCACTCGTTGTTTTCCAGGTCATGGCTGGTCTTCGTGTTTTCCCCTTCCTTTACTAATTCCATTCCAATGACATTCTTGTTATATCATTGGTTTCTTTCATTAGCTCCAATCCATCTTCACTTTCGTTTCTTATTTTCCCGAGAGCTCATTCGGATTCCACGAAAATGGTCATTGCAGCCTTTCCCGCCAATTTATCGGCCATTTCCATGGCATTCATGGAAACAAAGAGTCCGATGAATTGGCTGGAAAGGTTTCGTTCGCCCAACTGGCCCCAAAATACCTAGTCTCCGAAGAGAAATGGATGACAAGATCTCGTATTTCTAGAAGATTTAAATTTTCTTTCTCCAAAGTCGTACGCCTCGTCAAAACTATACTATGTCAGTTCTCTTACTATTCTCTGATAACTCATTTCCACATAAAATATTCATATATTTACCAACAAGTATTATAATGATGTCATCGGTATATCACTGATAGTAAAATTGAGAATTGATGATAAGGCACCACAGAAGAGGAAGCAAAACTCCTCACATCCCTTGCAATAGTGGGTTTCATGTCGTCTCTTACAGTATTTAATTTCTTAAATAGATTATAAAATGCCTCCACAATGTCCATAAATGCTCCCAGCAAAAAATTTTGAGAGAGTCATTTCTTAAATAACGGCGACATTCTTAGACCCCAGAAACTTTAGTTCATATCTCCGCTTTCCATCCTTAGAAATTAAAACCACCTTAACTTTTTTCAGCGATTGCGAAACGCATCCAAAATCAAACAGGGTATGAATATTTGTCCCCTCCTACAGAAGGGTAGGAAAATAGCATCTGTTCCTAGTGTTTTGAACCTGGACAACGAAAGTCGGTTGGTCTGGATAGATTTTCTTCGATTGTTCTCGGACCCCTACTTTCTGGATAATGGCTATCCTATAAAAGATCTGAAGTTTCATATTTGGTTCTCGTAAAAAATCCATTTATATTCTCAAAAGTTTACCAGTTGCTGAAAGTCTTTATTTTTAGAGAGTCTAAATAAATTTCAAAACTCTATTTTTCCAAGGTACTTCATAAAATGACTGCTAATTTTTAAAGCACATTAGCTGTCTTCTCCACTACATACCACTTTTGACCTTCATTGCTGGTCAAGGTGACAGGTTTGGAAGATTGGTACTATAAGGCATACAGCTTGTACACGAGTTTTTTCTAAATTCCTTAATTTTGGATTTGTCGGAATTTAATGAGCTGGCAATATAGTATAACGGTGTTAGAGAGAGTACTCTCATATAGGACGTTCCAACGGTGGAATTTACACCACATCCCACAATGACTGCGGCCGGATGTAGGACCACGAACATGGAACAAAAGCGAACGAAGATAGAAGCATTCGTCTTGTCGTGGATGAACGATGTACATACGGCCAAGCGCATCAGTCAAATACACATCGATGTATCCTGTAACCTTTCTTTCGTCGGTGAAACTTCTTCGTCGACTGGTTCCAAGTATAATAGCGTGGCATTTCCCGGTAAAGCAATGTTCGTGCGAACGGATCGCTTTAGCAAATTTGGAATAATTTTGTGAGTGTTGTAGCTGGTGGTCGTTCTGCCCGCTGTGCTGCATTAGCTTCCGTGAAATAGACACGCTGTCCATTCTCGAAGTGTACCGACAAATGTTTAACAGTGGAATGACACTCGTCCTGAGTTTTTATTTAAACACGTGCGGTGATATGGCGATCGCTGGAATTTTATCCTGGCAGTAATTTCAGGCCATTTCTGATTGCATGTGAACGTGATGATTAAATCTGGCCGTTCGTAAATCCACACATGCGTCATAACATTCTGCGCATATTCATGCATATGCTGTAAACTTCCAACATATGTCGCTGGGAGAATGGTCAACTGACCGACGTTGGTTGCATCTCCTCCCGAAACGATGGCATCGCGAAGATGAATGTTCTGCTCGGAACGTGTTTTGATTGATTGAAGCGGATGAAATTTAAACATTCTGTTTCGATCTTGACATACACATCGACGCGATACTGTTGAAACAATCGACGATATCTCAAAAGATGATTGTCCACGCTTTGTCGCATCATCAACCGATAAGTAAAAAATACATGGAACTAACTTATTCGTTTCTTCACCTACAAAATTAATATTTTATTTGTGTAGCAATGCAGTACAATCTATAGCTCAATAACTAACGAGCCAGCGGATTGACCATCTTTATCTGGAAGTGGTAGCAGTCCTCTCCATGACAAAACATCGATGGGTTTCGTACACGCGCGATCCGTCGAAAACGACAATGGGTGATTTCAGAACCCCTGTCATGATTATCATCGCCAATTTGACTTGAAAATTTCATAGTCAACATCATTCTTCGATTTTCCGAGTTATCCGACTTTTCCGGTTGATTTTTCCAACATTTTATTTCGTAAGAACCATCTTCTAGCAATTACGAACAAAACAAAAAAATTGAGCCAAATCGGTTCAGCGTAACTGAATACCATTTTTCGTTTTTCCAAATTATTTTACTTTTCCGGTGGATTTTCCCAAAAATTTCTCTCTTGTCCACAAAAAAAAATGATTGAGCCAAATCGGTTCAGCCGTTCTCAACTGAAAAATATCATTTTTCGATTTTCCGAATTTTCCGACTTTTCCGGTAGATTTTCCCAAGTTTTCTTTTCATAAGAACCATCTTCTGGCAGTTGCGAGCACAACAAAAATTATTGAGATTGATACAAATCGGTTCAGCGTTCTGAACTACTATTTTTCAATTTTTAAAATTATCCCACTTATCCGGTAGATTTTACCAAAAAAATTTTTCGTAAGAACCATCTCCTGGCAATTGCGAACACAACAAAAATAGATTGAGCAAAATTATTTCAGCGTTCTCAACTGAAAACACCTTTTTTCGATTTTCCGACTTTTCTGGAGAATTTTCATAAAATTTTCTTTCGTAAGAACCATCTCCTGGCAATTGCGAATACAACAAAAAAAGATTGAGCAAAATCGGTTTAGCGTTCTCTACTGAAAAAATATCATTTTTCGATTTCCCGATTTTTCCGGTGGATTTTCCCACAATCTTCTTTCGTAAGAATCATCTCCAGGTCATTGCGAAACCAAAAATATTGAGCCAAATCGGTTCAGTCGTTCTCAACCGATACAATAGAAAAAAAATTCAATTTTATTCGGGTTTTTCCGGAAGTTTCCGAGTTTTCCACTCGGGTTTTTCAAATTTTCTCTTCTAAAAGACCATCTGGATCAGATACGTACGAAATCCCGTACAAAAACATTTTTTTCGATTTTCCAAATTATCCGACTTTTCTGGTAGAATTTTCCATCATTTTCTTTCGTAAGAACCATCTCGTGGCGATTGCAAACACAACAAAACAGATTGAGCCAAATCGGTTCAGCCGTGCTCAAATGAAAAATATCAATTTTTGATTTTCCGAATTTTCCGACTTTTTCGGTAGATTTTCCCAGCATTTTCTTTCGTAAGAACCATCTCCTAGCAATTGCAAACACAATAAAAAAAATATTGAGCCAAATCGGTTCAGCCGTTCTCAACTGAAAAACACCATTTTTCGATTTTCCGAATTATCCGACTCTTCCGGTAGATTTTCCCAAAATTTTCTTTCGTAAGAATCATCTCCTAGCAATTGCGAACACAACAAAAAAAGATTGAGATTGAACCAAATCGGTTCAGCGTTCTCAACTGAAGAATACCATTTATTGATTTTCCAAATTATTTTACTTTTTCGGTGGATTTTCCCAAAATTTCCTCTCTTGTCAATTGCGAACACAACAAAAAATGATTGAGCAAAATCGGTTCAGCCGTGCTCAAATGAAAAATATCAATTTACGATTTTCCTAATTTTGCGACTTTTTCGGTAGATATTGTCAAAAAAAAATCGTAAGAACCACCTCCTAGAAATTGCGAATACAATAAATAAATATTGAGCAAAATTGGTTCAACGTTCCCAACTGAAAAACATAACTTTTCGATTTTCCGACTTTTCCGGTGGATTTTCCCACAATCTTTCGTAAAAAAATAGTCATTGCGAACTCAAAAATATTGAGCCAAATCAGTTCAGCCGTTCTCAACCGATACACTAGAAAAAAATTCAATTTTATTCGGGGTTTTCCGGAAGTTTCCGAGTTTTCCGCTCAGATTTTACAAATTGTCTCTTCTAAAAGACCACCTGGATCAGATACGTACGAAATCTCGTACAAAAACATTTTTTTCCGATTTTCCGAATTATCCGACTTTTATGGTAGATTTTCCCATCTCCTGGCAATTGCAAATACAACAAAACAGATTGAGTCAAATCGGTTCAGCCGTGCTCAAATGAAAAATATCAATTTACGATTTTCCGAATTTCCCGACTTTTTCGGTAAACTTTCCCAACATTTTCTTTCGTAAGAACCATCTCCTAGCAATTGCGAACACAATAAAAAAATATTGAGCAAAATCGGTTCAGCGTACTGAATACCATTTCTCGTTTTATCAAATTATTTTACTTTTCCGGTGGATTTTCCCAAAATTTTCTCTCCTGTCAATTGCGAACACAACAAAAAATGAATGAGCCAAATCGGTTCAGCCGTTCTCAACTGAAAAATATCATTTTTCGATTTGCCAAATTTTCCGACTTTTCCGGTGGATTTTGCCAAAAAAAAATCGTAAAAACCATCTCCTAGAAATTGTGAACACAAAAAATATATATTGAGCAAAATTGGTTCAGCGTTCTCAACTGAAAAACATAATTTTTCAATTTTCCGACTTTTCCGGCAGATTTTCCCAAAATCTTCTTTCCTATGAACCATCTCCAGGAAATTTCGAACATAACAAAAAAATATTGAAACAACTCGGTTCAGTCGTTCTCAACCGATGCGCTAGAAAAAAAAATCAATTTTATTCGGATTTTCCCTGAAGTTTCCAAGTTTTCCACTCAGATTTTTCAAATTTTGTCTTCTAAAAGACCATCTGGAACGGATACGTGGGAAATCTCGTACAAAAACATATTTTGATTTTCCGAGTTTTCCGACTTTCCCGGTAGATTTTCCCAATTTTTTTTTTCGTAAGAACCATCTCCTGGCAATTGCGAACACAAGAAAAAAAGAGTAAGCCAGATCAGTTCAGTCCTTCTCAACTGATGCACGTTTACACATTTTCTACACCATTTTTATATAATAGATTTACGAAGAATCTATCTCATTTTATGTTAATTTCGAAGTTCTTCCTTTCGTTTCTTTGATGTCCCATTTTAGTGCAATTTAATGGCTCTTCATTTTTCGTCGTAGATCTATCTGATACATCTCATGTTCTCTGTGCTATAATGCAAGGATTGGCCTATAGTTTTTAAATTTTGATCTTTTGCAATTGCTTCTGGTCTTGTTCAATTTTTTAAATCCTCTGTGGTTTTCACGATTCCTGATCTTCAATCAGGTTGGCAGTATTCATATTGCCTGAATCAGGCTGACTTTTAAAATGATCATTTTTCATTGATTTACAAATCATTCACTACTTTACCATGAAAAAGGGCTAGCCAAATGTCGGGGATTTTAAGAGTCTTCTAGAGGTTTTGATAAACAGATAAAGATCGCAAATCTTTAGAAAGAGGTTTACTTCTCTTTTCTTGCTTCTTTTATTTTAAGCTCGTGATCCCATATAATTTGATTAACTTTTTCATTTTGTTGTACAATTCTATAAGCGACAGCCTTAGTCGTCCAAATTAACGCCTTATTAGACTAATTTCGCACTTTGCTGGCTACCAAGTCTTCTGGCTTCATAGTCTTGACTAGCGATGTTAATCGCCGATCTTATCCTAGTATGCCTTTCCCAATCAAAATTAGAGGAGTGTTTGAAACCCCACTAAAAGCTTATATACTGCGATAATCGAACCAAGGGCTCTAAAATCCCTCTTATTATGCATTTGTTTGAAGTTTGGCCCTAATTATTTTTATTTAACCGCAAGCAATTTATTTTAAAGCAGTTTGAACTACTAGAGTTCAATATTAGAGTATATTTGAATACGGTTTCGCCATGAATATTTCTAATGACTTTTAACGTTTAATTTTAAACTTGAGTTTGTCGTTTCTTAGAGGTCAGTGAGGCAGATTTAGGACCAAATGTTTTTGTATATTTTTTTGTGGGTAAATATTTTTGAATTCGTCGAATCATGAATCTAAACATAAGCCTGGTAAAACATTTTTGAAATAATTCACTTAATTTGCTGTCAATGTAATTACGTAAAAATCAAGAATGTACTGTACACATATATATCCCTATTATAAATTACACACCCTATAAAAAGAGCCGTCTGTAGGCGGCGAAAAAAATTCTTCATGGAAAAATAATTTATTAATTTTTTTTTTAATTAAAAAACACATTTATTGTTTTTTGTACGTACATATTTTCTAAGAAAAAGGAAAACAATAATTCAATAAAATGGGTTGCGAAAATAATATTTTTAAATATTGAAATTGGCTGATATAATTTTGTTGTTTTTGGCGTATTCTTGATTTTATCGCTCAAAATTTATTTTTGTTTGATGTTTTTGATATAATAACCATTTTATTGGATTCAAAACAAATTTTTTAATTAATTTTAAAATCAAACATGTTTGATATAAAATAACAAGAAAATTGTTCACATGCGGTAATTATGATTTTGTCACGTAACACAAATAAAATAATTAAAATGTTTGATTGTAAAAATAATTAATTAATTTATTTATATGCGCTTTTTTGTTATATGGATATATTATTAAATATTTGATTGATTGATTTTGATGAAAGCACCTTAATTAATGTTTATAAAAAAAAAATTATCGGCGAATAAATTACAATACGTGTAATAATTATATTTAATAATTATTATAAAAAAAATCACTATCAAAAAAAAATTAAGAAATATATTTCTTAATTTTTTCTACTCTTTTGTTTTTCGTACCGTTTTTTTTTTTGATTTTTTATTACGTTTTTGTTGCAAATATTAATCATCATATCTACAACTAATAATAAAACCAATTTATGATTATAAAATAAAATCGCAAAATTTTTATTTTTATTGTAAAAGTTTTTCCAGACAAATTAAATATATATAAAAATAAAAAGTTTACTCCACGTACTTACTACGTATTTATTTTTTATAAATAAATACAATTCAAATAATTTAATATGACAATTATTATTGTGTGTAAAATCTAAAATCTCACACTTTTTTAATAAATACATAAATATTTAATAAGCAAATGAATTACAAAAAAAAAATGCAATGTAAATTATTTTCTCGGTGTTCAGGTAAGGTTAAGGTATTTTAATGTCAACGTTTTGAATAATAACATTGTAAAAAGGACATTTGGATAAAAGGCCTTTTCAGAATCAACACTTTCATTTCTCGTGGGGTAAAGCGAAACTGAAACTTACCTTTTACTTTACGTTTTCATAGCTTTATCCAATTGACTTAATCCTAGCATTGGTTCAATAAAACGTCTTATGGTAATTTTATTGATTATTATGAATAAAATTCACTTCGGGGATCGTTAAGTGTTTGTTATTTTTAATCGATGTTCTTCATGAATTTAAAATATTTCATAAAAAGCCTTTTCACATTTAACAGTTGATTAACATATTATTTGTTATTAGCTTTTGCGATTATTTGAATCGTTCTCAATGAATTATAATTATTTCTTTAAATTTGAGATCATTATTTTTATTCAGGAACTAAGAATTAAATAGAAAACTATGGTATTTTTATTTATTTTCTAAAATTGTTTATTCTTGGTGATAGAAAATCTTTTTCTGTTAAAATAAAATGACGTTTTTATGCACTCCGGTTTTAAGGCCTTTAAATAATATAATATAAATTTATAGTAATGGGCTTTTTCGAGACATCCATTTAAGATTCACTCCTCATACGATAAAAGCATAAATTGTTTGTATTTCTTCAGGGTTTCTATGTTTTCTCTTATTAATGCAATCCTGGCGAAACATCTTTGGGGCAATAACATTATCTTAAGATATCTATATATTAAATAATATATTAGGATCTCTTAGATATCAGAGACTTTTTCAAAATTCCATAGGAGAGATGTTTTTCAATCGAAATTTAAACATTGGTATGTGATAAAGCCTGCTCGCAACGAATTGTTGCCTATGAGAGCAATATTTACTGTTGGTTTTAGAGGATGATTTAACCTGAGTGCAGCACAATAAAATAAATTAGATTTCAATTTCTTAAGAATATGTTTTGTAAAATTTTCAAAACTTGTGTAGATGATAAAAGGCGTTCTCTTTATAAAAAATGTTATTTTTAATATATAAGCTTTTGTGGAAAATGCATTTTCAAACTAACCATTTTAGATGTTCATTTTCTCTTACCTTACTGGAAATATTTTTGATATTCGCCTATAGGCAAATAGCGTGAAAATTCTTTCTTTAACAATTACGGTTCGAGAATTAACAGTGGATTTAATTTTTCAATCCTTTTTTTATTTTCTTTATGAGATCAAAATTGCGGTCTCTAAAGTTAAAATTAAAGCTTAAACGTGAAAATAAGATTTTGGCTTTTTTATCCTTCCACAGTTATCGTTAAAAATCTTTTTCGCAATGAATAGTTTCTTATCGGGGCAATATATCAATCGTAAGTTCATCCAATTCTTTTACTTTTAATTGACGACGAAACGGCATATATAAGTGTTTGTGAGAAACACAATCCTTAAAAGGCCTTTCCGCAATGATCATTGATAATCACCGCATACTTTTGAGAATGGTATTTTTCAATATTTACATATCAAAACCATTCTTCAGAAAATTATTTTTCCCTGATGTTAAAATTTTTCTTGGTAATTTAAAAATGTTAAATTGACACTTTAAAAATCGACACGAGATTTAGTTTTTTATCCTTACATACTTGTTCTGTATAAATTAAAACAATGATATGTGAAAAAGTTAACCCTCTATTCTTTCGTCTATGTTTTCGCAATAAAAAGTTGATTGTCGCGCGGTAGGTGGCGATCTAAGAAGGTATATTGTGTTCTATTTTCAAATGATAAGACAGGGTTTTAATAGTTGTAAATCATAGTGTTTAAAGACTTTAATTTAAACATTATGATTTAGTTCTTTTGTGGAAAAGGCTTTTTCGAACAGACCATTCCAGATTAATGTCCCATGTGATAAAAAATAAAATAAAAGTAGGCCCTTTCTTCATGTTTTCTTAGCTTTTACCTTTTGATATGATTGAATTCTAGGACGTTTATAGTGACATATTTTTCAAATTTTATATGGAAAAGGCTTTAAAATTCGACTTTCTTTAAAAATTACTTCAAGAATCAGTATCTGATTTGATTTTTAGCATTAAATAGTTTTCCTGTGTGACGTTACAGTATTGGTAGGTGAGAATAAATAATTCGTAAAACAAACCTTTTCGTAATGAGCAGTTGGTGATCAGAAGACATACTTGGTTTAAGAGATTGGTTTAACTTTTCTTAAATATTTGCAGACTTAAATTATTCTTCAAACCAAAAATATTCTGGTGCTTTTGAGCTGCCCACTCAATTTTTCTTTTATCATTGAATATTAACTTTTTCTGGAAAATCCAGTTACAATAAATTGGGATACCCAAGGTGATACGGTGTTGAGATGTTTTTGTAGATACGGTGTTTTTATAAAAAAACTGTACCTTGAATGATAAGTCATAGTAACGTGCGTCTTTTCGCTGGCATATCCTTTCTTTTCGCTTTTAAGCGAATATTTTCTTCGTTTGTTAGAAAATATCGAAAACTGTCCTCGTGGTACTCTTTATAAGTGAACACATCTTGTTAGAATCAAATTTTAAAATCGAACCCAAAAATGATTCTAGTTAGAATAGAATTAAAGAAAACAAATATTTTCTTCACAAACGCCTTTTCGGTTCCTTCTGGACTTTCCTAACCGGTTTAAGTTAAATGATCTTTTTCCAAGTTGTCTATTTATTGTATTAGTTGCAGTATGACTTCCTGATTTTGTTGCCCCTGTAACACTATAATCAATTTTCTCGTTATTTTTATATTAAAATAAACAAAGCGGTTAAAACTTGTCGGGATTAGTACCGAACAATTTTAGGTATTTTTAATTATGTATTTAAAAAACATGGGATTCAATTCGGTATGTGAAAATCAAAAATAAAAAAAGCCTTTTCGAGATTTATATGCATTATTCGTTTTTCATAAGTTAAAAAAAATTAAACTAATTTATTTCTTCATTCCCTCTCAACTTTCAACATTTCACTTTGATTTATGCCTTTTTGTAGCCTTATTGGGTGTACCTTTTAGGATGATATCTTTAAAGATGGTTCATGAGAATATAAAAATATTTCCATTTCCCATTCAGGATTCTCCTTCTTACCGCACCACTTACTGTAGGTTTTAAAATATCTTTAAAATTTGCAAGTTTAATCGTTTAATCATTGAAAGGGATAACCGTTTATCAAATAAAAACGTCAAATGCACCTGAATTAAATGGTAAAGTTAATGGATTAAAACCAGATTAAAATACCTTAATTACTATCGCATACGTAAATTACAAACAAAAAAAAACATTGCAATTATTTTTGTTTAAATAAAATATTTCATTAAATAAATTTGCATAAAATAAAATAAATAAATAAAAAAACCATTTGTCATTAACATAATTAATTAACAAAATTTTATTTTTTTTTTCTCTTTTTTCGGTTATTTTATTTTTACAATAAAAAAAATGAAAAATTCTAGGATCGTGATGGTGGGCCCCTAACAAAATTCCATGAAATTATTTTGGACTATGGCGGAGACTTTATGGAGAAATTAAAAGATTTACAAGATGTTACATTATTTGCACCAAACAATGAAGCGTGGCAAGACAAAAATATTCAAAAGATGCTTGGGTAAGTAAAATTTATACTTAACATTTTTTTTTACCTTTTATTTAATCTATGAGTATCTTACCTGAAGATAAAATATGAATTATGAGTGTCGATCTCAGGTGTGCTGATGAAGAAAATGGATATACGTCTATGTATGTATGTATGTATGTATGTATGAAGTATATTTGTTTTTGATATATAAGTTATCGTTATAATAAAATGAAAAGGATACTAAGGACTCATCTGGTTGTATAATATATTTTAAATGTCATCTAAATAAATAATGGTCTAGCAAAAATAATCGAATATAGTCGTATATGATGGTGTTTAAGGGTAGTAATATATAATATGTTAGGGAGAATGACGTTAGTAATATTTTCATCTTGTTACGAGCTCCCAGAGTGTTTCTAGGTCTTTTTTGGAATTATAAATGCCTCCATCATTCAAACTCCTTATGTTTTGGTAGAATGCACGCTGCACTGTTCCACTGACTGGAACAGAGTTTATTTATTTTTTATTTGTAGTTTAATTGAAGATGATATTTTTCATCGTCTTTATCGATAAAGATGCTATACATGCCCTCTGATTGATTATTATACTTGAATTATATGTTCGATTTAGATTGTTACTTTATAAACCCGTCTCTATCGATTTTTTAGATTGATAATAAATAATTCACCAGAGTGACAATTTTAACAAAATTTGATATTTCGCGATTATAATTTGCCCTGGCAAATCCAGTTATAAAATTTGGCGGTTACAACACCAATTCCCATGATTCACACCTCTTCCGGAGCAAAATATAAAAAAATTATTAATTCATCATTTACCATTTACAATTATTTCAAATCTCCTGAACGACTCCCTCCTTGGGTTCATGCATCCGTATTTTTATACCGCGCCGAACTTGCGAGATCTTTGCCGCACTTTCGGTTCTGTTCCACACTAAATCGGCTATATAACCACACAACTGTGCTGACATGTTCTACCATCACATTTTCGATACTTTATCGTAGATTATGTCTCGCTTCTTTAGAATAAAATGTGACACTATTTCACATTTTATATCATTTACCAGGTTGCTAGATTGAAAAATTGTAATATTCTACTCCATTTCTATCAAGAAATAATTTGTTTTCGATACTTGAACGAAATTAGAGAAAGACAATTTGTTCGCATTTGTACTAGTAGGTTGTGATAGCAATAGAAAAGAAATAATTCATAAATGAAACAGTTGTCCATTTTAGTTTAGGAAAATGAGAAATAAACTTCGATAAAGTATCGAAAATGTGATGGTAGAACATGTCACCACTGTTATAAAATTGTCACTAATTCTACTACCTAACCCTAGATGTCACTAATCTCACACAAAAAATATTTTTCATTTTCTAAAATTTGATTGAACAAATTTCGTTGAATAAATGTCTCGCCCATGCTAAATTTCGGCCCTAGTGACAAACATAATTAATTAAACGTTTTTAATTGAAAAAGGATCTCATTCAATTTTTGCATTGAAATTACATTAAATAGTCTACTCCATAAACATTCAAAGTATTATTCATTGGATTGATCTGGTTTTATAAACTAAACAAGTAATAGTTTTACCTCTCGATGTCATCACAGATCATGTTTGGTTCACCAATTGACCACAAAGAACTTTTCGATTCTAGAGATGAATTTGTGAAGTCACATTGGAATAAAAAATTTATAAATCCTGAAGGTTTTTCACAAAAAATCTCCGATGAGTATGGCCGAGTTATTCCTGAACTGAGCCGTAGCAACCCAGCATCTTAAAAAAACTGATTTTAAATTTGTTATTTTTACTGTAAAAAAGAAATTATTATTTGTTCAGTGGATTTAATGCCCTTTGAAGGTTAATTGGAACCCCTTTTCTTTCACGCATATACCAGCCATTCACCTACTCACACAATAACAGTATACCACCTGCACATTGCAAGCTGACATGGACGGTCGGCGACATCCAGCCTCTGGTGGGATTCGAACCCAGTAACGCATGGTATAAGGGCCGAAGCTTCAACCACTCCACTTGTCCGGTAAACGAATTTTAAAACGATAACAAAACATTTACGAAAAAGTGAAGTCAGCTTTCATTTCCAGTTGTCACCAACCTAGAACTTGCATCGTTTGTTTGTATAGATATTCTTATTATAGCTTTGTGCTGTTTACGGTTTCCCGCTGGGGAGGTCCAGGAGAACCTGTCCCAGCACGTATTTGAGTTTACCATCTATATATGTATATATATAGATTAATCTTTATCTTCAATTAACTGTTATATTGTTTCTGTATAATCATTTACAATTCGGATTAATAATTGGTCAAATCGTATCTGGGCTTCCGTACAAGGTTTACTGGCATGCCGGTGGGAGGTTTCGTTCCACTCTATTATTCCATTTCTTCTATGATGTTCCCAATCAGTGACGCAAATTTAAACTAACCCAATTAATGGTTGCTTGATGTTGGTGATGAAGTGATTGTTGTCTTATCTATCTCTGCCACTCCCCCACTCCCTAATTTGTAGCAAGATAACTCTTGTGAAAAAAGATCAGGAAAAAACAAACCTCGATTGATAATCAATTGGTAAATATCTCGGATAAATGTTATCCTGAACTAACCTAAACCTGTATTCTTATTTAATCACAGTTATCAGAAAATTTTCCATTTTTTTTAACGAAAAACAGTAAAATCTAAAAAAAAACTCATTTACCCTATAAGTTTTGTAGTAACCTGAACTACTTTGCTCAAGAAACGGACGTTAAAACCAGAAATGAATACTTACTCGTTACGAAAATATTTATGACAAACGGCAAATTTGACACAGGCAATTTAGCTTCTTATAGTATTATGACACTTGTTTAAGCTCTGGAAAGTGCATTTGACCTCGTTACAAAACTAACTCGATTTAAGCCAGAATGCAAATTATTAATTTCGATAGAGCCCGTTCGACACAGAAAAAAAATCTTACAAAATTATCCCATTTTCGGGATTCCTTTTCGAAGGATTACATCGTCACCAATATAGAATCGATACTATGAGTCAGCAAATGTGGCAGGATCGTGTAAACGCGCCTGGTATGAAAGTTACAGGAGCTACCAGTGTACGCTAAAGAAATACGAACTATTTATAATAAAATTTATTTTATTAGCCCGTATGGGTCATACTCATTTATTTTATTGTTGACAAATTTAAAATTGACTTTTCTTGTCAAGACGCCAACCCATAAAATAATAATTTTGGAAAAAGTTGCTCTAGTGGTCAATAGGTTAACTTTGCGTAGAATAATTTCATTCCTATTCCAACAAGAACTTGGAATGAAACTATTCTGGTTGGAATGAAATGTATGGCATTGTTGTTGTAAAATTCCCAAAGTAAGACGCTATTAATTTCAAATTTGTCAACAATAAAATAAATTAGATTTTTTATTTTTATCGCATAAAGAACCAAATGACACCAAATCAACGATGCAAAAATTGAACTCC
This sequence comes from Nephrotoma flavescens, assembly GCA_932526605.1. Taxonomy (NCBI): domain Eukaryota; kingdom Metazoa; phylum Arthropoda; class Insecta; order Diptera; family Tipulidae; genus Nephrotoma; species Nephrotoma flavescens. The sequence continues at coordinate 68,584,042 of OW052220.1, read as the reverse complement.
GATGCTAAATTAATCTGAAAAATAAGCCATATTTACGTCGAAAACGCATTTTATATTTTCAAAAATATTTGTTATGACATAAAAGTAAATCGCATGCTTCGTTTGGTTTTATTAAATTTTTGTACCAACCGATAAAAGTATAAAAAATCGTTTCATTAGTTCGAAACCAAACTTCCAACGTCTTGGTAACCTCACTTCTAATTCCATTCCATATAAGTTGGTCTTTCTTCAAAAGTAACCTCACTAAATCCCATTTTCATCATACAAGCAATTTGTCACAATCATCGGCTGAGAAATGGTTTAGCTCCATGTTGCTATGAATAAAATTTACACAAAACAGAAAGTGTCAAAAAACTGTTTAAGAAAATGTCGGTTTTGTGGTACAAAACATGTGTTTGAAAAATTACAGTCACCAAAATTGATGCAAGGCTTCGGTTGAAGTTAAATTCAATCTGCAAAAATGATGAATGCATGTTAGACACAGGATCTAATAAGATATGTCTAATCGACTGGTATAAATATTTGGAGCTTATGAATCATCCTAATCCAGAGATACTTCCAACACAACAAGGACTGGTTGACTTACACATCCCATGCCGAATCGGAAGTCGGAAGGTATCTATTAAATAAAAGTATCATAAACCAGCCGTTTTCTTCCAAGATCAATACAAGTAAGTAAAATTTGCTTAAAAACTTGGCGCCAATGATCGGAAGATTCACATCTGCAAAAACGAAAGCGTGTGTGAACGGGCGTTTGAGGTATTTATTATCGATATATTGGCGGTCGATAAAACTAGATCGGGTGTGCAGCAAAATCTCGGTTTCCAAAATCCCGGCTTTTTATAAAAAAAACATATAGGGGTGGAATTTGGATGGAGGGCTATAAGTGCCCGTGAGATTTATCGAACCCGTCAGCTTTTACAATTATTGCATTTCAAAATGTTGCATTAACAAAATATTGCATTTTTAATTAATCTTGCAACTACAAAATGTTGTAATTACAAAATGTAGCAAGTATCTTGCAATTAAAAAACATTTTTCTAATTATGTTGTGCAATTAGAACTAGAAGAAAAGAAAACCGGGGTTTTGAAAATCGGGATTTTGAAAATCGGGATTCCGAAAACCGAGATTTTGAAAACCGATATTTCGTTACACACCCGTTGTTATCAGAAAAGCCCACGACTTTATCTATTTTGGTGCTGTGTTGCAACTAAAAATTCGAATGTTACAAATATTTAATAAAGTGTTAAGATAGACCAAAAATAATTTGAAAGATCTTTGTGTCATCTTAATAAAAATAGATTCCATAATAAACGGCACATGACGTATTCGGTTCCATTGTAAGAACTCAATGCGTTAAATTTTTCAGAGAAAGGCAAAGCTGACGTATTATAAACTGTACTCGCCATAGAAAGAAGAGTTATGAAACGATCGTTCAGAACTGGAACAGAGATATGAACAGCCATTCAACACAGATTCACGAGAGGCATGACGTATTTCAAGGAGGGATAGGTACGTGGGAAGAGCCTGCAAGATTTAAAAAGGGAAGTAACAAAATTAGCGCATCAAGCTTACGGTAATAATCCTTCAGATATGCTTAGCAGGCTAGCAGTGGACACATTCATCATTGTTGTCAAAAAACACCGTCAGAACACAAGACACAAAACCATGAATGTAGGGTTCGATTTGGAATATGAAGCAGCCAGATCTGGTTGCGTATGATTTATTCCGAGGATATTACGCAGATGAAGGCTTCATAAGAGTGGAGATTTGGATGATCGTTTATATTCTAAATAGAGTTAGAGAACCTGCTACCCTCGAAACACTGTAACTAACATGGACCGTACATTATAAAGACTGCTCTATCTGAGATTTCTATTTAAGGCTGACTTATTGTTTTCAAAATCTTATTAGTTCGAAAAATCGAAACCAAGCTTCCAAATTTTTTGTTATCTATACACTGCCCGTGCCCCCATGTTTTGCTTTGAATCAATTAGAAGTGATGTAACTTGGTTGAACTATAGTGAAATCACCTTTCCATAACCTACCAACGCCATTAGCAATAATGGACCTATATTACAAAGCTAAAAAGTCGTAAAAGAAAACAGTAAACAGTAAAACATCTATGGGGTGTAGAGTCAATTTAAATATTATTCATCGGTAGATGCAGGGCCGACAAGAGATAGCTCGGGTTCCGGGAAAAGAATAATTTCAGAATAAAAAAAAACAGTTTTATTGTTATTTTGAATTAATTTTATTAAGTTAATGCGTTAATGCGGTAGGTAAATGAAATTCAAATCTAATGAAGAAACTTACAAAGATGCCTTATGCGCCTTACGACTTGCAAATAAGTCTGTTACATTTGAAAATTCGCAAATTTTGGCTAGTTCGACCAAAGTCTGTTTTGGCTCATAGTTGATCGTAACACATTTTTAATTTTTGATAGACAAATGAAGCCCTCTTGTCCTCTTTCGTTGACGTCGATCTTGAAATTAATCTGTAATATTTAAATTAGCAGCTACGAGCTTGCATTCAGTTAAAATTGTTTCCCAACCTAATCCTTTTTAAAGCCCCCAACAATCTCGAGAGATTTTCTACTTTTACACCGATCGATAGCGGTATTTTGTGCTTGTAAAATCGTACTTCAGTGATTTATTGTTGATAAAACTTTAGTCCAAACGGTTACCATTAAACATTGCATTGAAACGACTCCATGTATTTCTTAATACCATTCAAATTCGTTCTAGCTTCTGCAGTTAAATTTAATTCTAGTCTACATTCTGCACCATAAACACCAGAAAGGTTCAAAGATTCATTCAGAGGATCCTAATGACTTATTATCTCTAGCCTTCACAAAAAATTACCATTTCGTGAATCAACAATTAAGTTGCTTCTCCCTCTGAAAGCTAAGGCTACGTTTTGAAGGAAATAAAATTGCATCTAAATATCGCCCTAGTAAGTCCTTCCATAATATTGCGTTTCAGTTTTTATTTTCTGTAGTAACGAACAATCTACGGTTGTATTTTTCTTGAAATTGTTTTGTAAATTTCGCCACTCTATACATAACCCGCTTTGTAATTTTTACTGTTTTCGTGATCAGGCATTCTATCATACAGCTTTTTATAGGTTTTAGAAGATCCCCAGCCAATTTCTGTGGCTAATTTGTTTTTTCTTTACTCCAAACCAACCAATCTCGAGGAATTATTTCATTATTCTTCAAATGACAATTAAGACTGCGGTCCAATTCGTGACTAATTTTGTGTAGACTGACTTATTTGAAAGTCTACAATAAACCCCCTGTCGAATAAACTTATTGGAAACTTGTTAGAATTATTTCGATGAGCTACCGGTCTAGGCGCAAGCCTCGCATAAAAGTCAAAAAAGTCTACAATAAGCCTAGCCGACTGGCGACTTGTAGACTTTCAAATAAGTCAGTCTCCACCAAATAAGTCACGAATTGGACCGCAGCCTAAGTACGTAAATGGGGAATTTAATTCCATTCCAGGCCAATGTCATAATTTAATAATATGTCGTACGTTATTGGTTTATTTTCGTATGTCTGGGTGGGTTGCTATTTCTGGTGAGCAAGAAGCACAACATTGTTCAATTGATTTACTACAATCTGCAGCCTGCCATGATCATGATCTTGTTAAGTTCAGTTCAGCCGTTTCATAAATTTCATATTCTAATTTCCTTGATGTTCTCTCAAGAACCGCTTTCATTATTATTGCAGTTTTTTGTAGTTGACCAAATTTAAAGTTGATTTTCCGGCAAACGAAGAGAAATGGTGACCCCTAGGCTTTTCAAAGTTCTTCGACCTTTCTCAGCTCTCATTGTTCTTTGCGTTTTGCTCTGATGTTTTTTTCGATCCATGTTGATAATTCATAATGAAAAGTTGAAGAAGTTAACACTGCCTAATGTTTAAAACATAATTGAAAACTAGTTTATTATTAATTATAATAGCAAAAGTTTACCGTTAAGAAAAAGTCAGGTAGAAAACGAAAATATTAAATATAAATAATACGTTGAATACTTGAAGAGAAGAAAAAATAAGCTCAAACCAAAAGCTACGCTTCGGCTGAAAATAACCCTTAAATTAGACGTCTCGTCGGGTCGGGGTATTCAATATAGTATCTTGTAGGAGTACTTTGGTTATTCCTTATTTTCCTAATGAAAATTATATTTTTATGATAAGCACAAATTTCCTCCTTATTGTGATTTCAAGTTTTAACTACAAATCGTGTTATATTTTGATCGTCTGTAACGCAAAATTTGAAATCTACACATTTCTAGATTTCTCGCTTTCTGGACTAGCACTAATTTTTGCTCATAAGAACTATTTACCAAAAACTTAACTTGAATGGAACGCAAAATTCCAATTTCGTCAGTATCCTAGCTGCAAAAAATCCGCGCTTTCGTTAGAGTAAGAGGAAGTGAACAAACAGTCGAACTAGTAGAAAGACATATTGCTAAGTACGCAAGATTACAGACAGTTCAGATAACAGTCATGAATTTGTAAAAAGGTCAAATAGTGATATACAAAGCTTAAGTTCTGGTGGTACCTTTTCAGATTTACTAATAGCAGGATACACTCCTCACCACTATTAATATTTCATATGTCAAGGGAAATCCAGAACCAATCGTATTTACACGATTTTAAAGATTTACAAAAGGGAAAAACAAAAGGGATCAATTCAAAGTAGTTAGTTCAAAATCAGCTAGCCAAGAATCATTACATTTCCAGCCACCCCTCCATTCAAATGCTTAAATCTGTGTTACTTACTGTGTTGTCTATCAGAGTAGCCCACCACTTTATCTATTTAAAATAGATTCATTAATAAACAGTACATGACGTATTTGATTCAAGTGTCAGCCACAATCACAACCAGATACACATAAATTTTCATTTATTATAAGGCGACTTCCCACTTTTTTTTCTCTCGTACAAAATCCAAATTTAATTACACAACACACAATTTTCACAAGCATGAATGAAAAACCGAGAAAAAAAAATAATTTTTCATCTAATCAACTTACCTGTCTCATTAAACCGTATATACGTACGTAAATAAATAAAAAAATAAATTTTTATCCAAAAATAATTATAAAACTTCTAAAAAAATAAATATAAATAAAAAAAATCGACATTTTAATTGGATTTCCATGGATTCGGCATCGTACAAGAGAGATGCGACATTTTAAATGTTAATTTTAATTTTAACAACATCCCATTTCTTGTTTTTCCGTATATAGACAGATATCTTTAACGTCGGATGTTGGTACATACACTTTACTCGCAAGTTTTCCTCAATTGAATTTCTCATTAAAATGGAAATAGACAAATAATAATTTTTTGTACGATTCCATATAAAGCTACTACCTGAGTATCTCTACCATACATACCTTGCGTCAGATACTTGCTCTACATTTTATCGTACCAATGAATATAAATTTGAATTGTGGTTAAGGATAACAAGAAAATGATAAATTGGAGTGGAAAATTGTGTTTTCCAGGTCTCTCAGGTTAAAATATACAAAACATGAATATTTTAATTCCTAAATACTCGCGTATACTGGATGTATATTTATGTAATATAAATACGACGGAAAATAAGCAGATACCCCATAATTTTATTATCTAAATGGCACAAAAGCTCTATACTGACAATCGCAAAACATGTGTTTCGTTGAACGAGTTCATTATATGAATTTTCCAAGTATATAGCATGCAAAAAATAAAATTTCAGTCACGCAATTTTAATGACCAATGACTACTTTATTATGTATGCGTGTATGTATGTATGTATAAGGAATTACTAGGGGCCAGAGAATTAGCTAAAATTTTGTGATTATTTTGATGGCAGACTACATTTTATCATGTGCACACGGCACATTTATATAGACGAGCACGAGCATATAAGAATTTAAATTTCGGTGTTCGAATCATGATTTTATGGAATAAATTTTTATGTCGCGTTTTTATGATTTCATGCTGTTTTATGGAATTACACAGCCGGCCTATCAAATAAATCAGAAATGTAGTGCGATATAGAATTTAGCACTGATTTTAATCTAAATTCTATCTCTCGGGTACACAGCAATACCGAAATGATGATATTAGTAAGGGGAGATTTTACTAGTGTGGTGCGTATTTCCGAATTGTCTACATGTTGACGTCGAAAATAGCGTAGACAATTGATTTCTGAGTAAACATTGTTGAAAATTGGTACAATATGTAGGCAATGTAGATTATTTCTTTTTGAAGTTGTTTCCATTGTTTTTCTGTGCCAGGTCGCCATCTTATAGTTTTCCAGTTTAAATTAGAGTTTACCTATATTTTGGCAGTTAAATTTCAATTTTTATAACACAAATAGGTGAGATTGACATATCCTTGGTCAATCAATGAGTTCGATATTGGTACAACCATAAGCGATTCCATTCTCGTTCGTGGAATAAAATTCAATTATTTTTAGGTTTGGGTGAAGATGAATACTCAAATGCTGAACCTACCTTGTATGACAAAATGTAAAATATGTTACAAGCAATGTTATACAAAATCAAACCATTATCATCCAGAAACTAGAGTGTCACCGATAAATTATCTGAACGTATGCCACGATAAACACAATTTCAGAATAAATGCTTACGAAGGGTGTGACACAAAACATCCCTTGGCCCGAATACCGGGAGCTCTGATGTGTCAACCTCGACAAAGGAAGCTTAGTCATCGCTTCAATATATTGCCCACCAAATAATAGCGTTTCGGCTGATATATTAATGCCAAACATATCTACTGGGAGGTTCAGGATTGACTACGCCAAGAGGACGTTAATAAATGACTGTTATTCAATAAAACCATTACGTTGTCGCATCGTGTGGCCATCCAACTTATTGGCCTACTGATCATCGAAAAATCCTTGAAATCCTTATTTTGCAGTCACAGATAACATAAATTTGAGATTAAAGCTTGCTAAACCACTTTTAGAATTATCTTCTCACCACTCTCCTGGTTGAAATTCATGGTGTATATATCAGTTCGCATATCGACTTGACGCCCACACTGCAGACGGCTAACGATATAACGTTACATTAATATGGAAAACTTTAATGATTTACTGGTCAACGCAGCTATTCCAACCTCGCCTAAATAAGGGAGCAGACATACAAGACACACCATAACATTCGCTAAAATAGAAAGAATGTTAACAGAGAAACGCTGCTTAAGACTCATCTGTCAAATTAATCGATCGCCAGATGCAAAACACAACTTTTACAAGGTGAAAAGAAAACTGTAAAGCCTACTATAAAAGAACAAGATGGATGGATATGCAAACCTGTCTTAAGTAATAATTGCCCCATTCGGACACAAATTATTCATTATGGAAAACCACGGCCTCAGCAACCAAAGCCGCGAATTCTGGCGATAAAAAAACAACCACAAATGACATAACGACGACATATTTTATCTATGTCAAACAAAGACATTAATAATATTATATAGACTAGTAATAATTAAATGTCAAGTGAGTAAATTCCAAAGAAAAAAAGAGATAGTCAAAAAATAATCAGTACTGTATTAAGAATTTTTATTAACGAATATGAATGAAGTTAATTACTTGTCGAATTAGAATTTTCACTGTGCTTGAATTGAAAACTTTTTTTGCGTGACAAGCTGGGCCCCGGGGGTAAACTTAATTCGAGTATGCTGAATTCAATGGTGCTAGTCCCATTTCAAAGTTAGTCCCCATTTTTGAGATATCGCTTTCGATATATTTTGCCTCTGAGTCAAAAATTTGTCAAAATATACACTCATATTCACGTTGATAACTCCTGAACTATTTAGATTTTCGTTGTGCAAGCCAAGACAAACAACTTTGCCGAACATATCAAGGCCGAAAAACGACATCTCCAATAACATTTTTGTGTTATTTTATTTTTTGCTTTTCATTTTGACGAAAAACACGTTTTTTATCATTTTTTGTCCATTTATTGAATTTAAATCGATCAAATAAATATCTCATCGGCAAATATAGATACAATAGAAGCTATTTAAAAGAAAACTAAATTGATTCAGTTGATTTTATTGTGATTTTTCTCAATTTTTCCCTAAAAAATTAATATTTTTCTTAACTTTTAATTTTAATTATCTGATTTGTTCGTGTCGTCTTCGGGTTCTTCTTCCTGTTGCAAATTCCAACAAATATCACCCAAAAGTGCATCTCGAGCCTTGCCGTCACTTGGTGAAAACGCTCGCCGTGTTCATCGGATTCGGCTGGTGATTGTTCGGCGAACTTTTCCACATTACAATGCAAAAAATGTATTTTCAGTGACATTCTAACGTTTATATTATGAAAAACAGTCAGCATATTTTCAATATATCTGCGCCAATCATCGGCTCGGTTAATTCCGAGAACATTCTTAATAACTTCTTTTACACATTTCCATGCCACAAGCTCTCGTTCACTAAGAGCATTTTCAAATGCATCATCTTTCATCAGACGACGAATATCTGGTCCACTAAGTATTCCTGTAATAAAAAACAAGATGCGAGATGAAATTTCATTTGATCAAAACTTACATTCGAATAGATGTAAACATCAACCTTCTTTTATTTTCATTCTACTTAACCGTGGAAAAATGCGACGCAATTCGACGAACGCATTTCCATCTGGATTCAGCGCTTTTATAAAATTTTTAACTACTCCAAGCTTGATATGAAGTGGTGGTAGCAATATTTTTTTAATTGGCACAAGTGGAGCCTCAACGATGCTGTCGTATCACAATCTAATGTTCTCACGTAAACCCCAGTTCCGTTCGTTGTATTGGTCGCCTTTAAAACGAATATCCCATAAGAATATCCCATACTTAAAAGAGCTATCACTTTTAAATCTGCACAAACTTTTCATTGATTGTCATTGTATTTAATCAAATCGATGATTTTTTTCATTGATGCATAGGTTTCATTTGTGTTTGTGCTGAGTGCAATTGGAATGGAATTCTTTGAGTTGGTAACGTGAAGTAGAACTGCCTTGAAGCTGCTTTTAAAGGAATCGATGAACAATCGCCAATCTTCAGGATTGTATGCATTGTGCATTGTGGATTCCAAACCTCGGATATCAGTGCAAAAAGCGAGTGAAATATTCTCAATTGATTTGAAAAAATTCGTAAAATGACGATGACGATTTATTGCTTCATATATCCGAACATTTGGAGCCAAAATGTTCACTTGTTTTAAATACTTTGACAAAAGAATGGCTTGCCGCTGCGATAGATTCAGGCGTCGTACCATAATTTCCAAACAACTTTGCGAGATTTCAATGTGATTGTATGGCGCAGTGACATTTGATGGTTGATATATTGATGCAGATGTTTCTCCGGTTTCACCTGATTCAAATGTTGTTGGTAAATAGTCCTCAGTTGGGTTTGATCTTTCCGGAACAGGTATTTCATCTGAATGCGACAGCGGTAGATGAGTATTTCTCGTTGCAGTGTATGTCAAAGAACCAATTTTGTTTCTGTTTGTATCGAGAATATAATTCATGCACCATGTCCTTGTGGATCGACCCATATCATCGAGACACCAAATGGCATTGCGGCTCTAGTGTTTTGCCATCTATGCAGATGGAAAATGCATGTTGTACAAACAAAAGACGGCGTCCAATTTACACCACTAATAACTATTTGTGAAAAGCATAGTCGATATAAGTCAGCGGTTTCATCACTTATTTTGCGGCGATTGCTCATAATTGTAAATTTTCCACACACATAACAAAAGCACTTGAGTTTTAAACACCTATCCATATTATTTATTTCACCAGATTTCACAAGACGATTTTCACTATTTTTTTATGTCCTTTTGTCACTTTATATATTTATATGAAAAACTTTTTATTTTTAATTTTATATTACAGTTTTTAGTTCTTACTTATTGTGCCAATTTTTTAAGTTTTTTAGAAATATCGATTTCGAGAATAATCTCTTCTTCGGTTTATTTTTTGCTACTGTTACATAATTTATTTTGAAGCTCTTTACTCATATACTGTAGCTAGGCGCTGCTGTTTGGTACCTCCTTTGTTTTTAAGTTATGGAGGTCGTAAATTTTATTGGGGTTTTGTGTTGATTTTGTCGCGAAGCAAATTGTGGGTGTTTTTGTATATTTTCAAGGTGTGAATTTTGGCCGTAATTTGACTCACAACTCATGAGAAATTTGAATACGTACAGTATACAAATATGTCTCATGAGTCATGAATCAAATTGTGCCCAAAATTTATACCAAGATCTTCTCACCTGTCTAATTTCGGTCCTTTTTTGATTGTGGTGAAATTTTTATTGAATTTAGTGTACCTATGATTTCCAGTTTTAATGTGTTGTGAGAAACTTGATATTATGTACTTTTTTTAAATTTAGTTATCCCGTTTTCAACCAAAAAACTTAAAAAAATGGCTTAATTAAGGTCCAAACCACACAAATGTGTGAGTTTAAAATCATAGTATGTAATGGCGTTTTTGATAAAAAAAAATTAAGTGTGCTTTAGACCACACTACTGAAGTAAAACATCTAATATATATTTAATATTTATAATATAATATAGAAAAATTATAATATTGAAAAAAATGGTCACCCTGTGCGTTATCGAGTGTCACCTAGCCGTTTATGTCTGATGCCACAAGAGGTGACCTTGTAACTTGGTAACTTTTCAAGACCAACTAGTCGTAATAGATAATGTTTATGTATGTGTAACAAAATGGACAAAAAAAATATTTTTTGAAATCTCTTTGCATAGTAAAAATGGCCTTGAAATATTTTTTATTTCTTTTATGTTTGTGTAGTATGGTTTCATCGAAAATTTGTTTAAGTCGCATTAAAACCTGTACCATACGCAAACGGGGAAAGAAACGAAGAAAGAATCGGTTTCTGTGATACCTCGTGTGGAATGGGGCTATATATTTATAGAAAAAAAGATATCACACGGACGAATTTTTTTTTGGTCACCCTGTGGGTTCTCGAGTGAGTCAGTCAGTGACATAGAAGTCTATATTATGACTTTCCAATTTTCCAGTTTTTCAATTTTCAAATTTACCAGTTTTCCAATTTACCAATTTCCCAAATTTCCAATTTTGATATTTTCATATTTTGATATTTTCATATTTTCATATTTTCATATTTTCATATTTTCATATTTTCATATTTTCATATTTTCATATTTTCATATTTTCATATTTTCATATTTTCATATTTTCATATTTTCATATTTTCATATTTTCATATTTTCATATTTTCATATTTTCATATTTTCATATTTTCATATTTTCATATTTTCATATTTTCATATTTTCATATTTTCATATTTTCATATTTTCATATTTTCATATTTTCATATTTTCATATTTTCATATTTTCATATTTTCATATTTTCATATTTTCATATTTTCATATTTTCATATTTTCATATTTTCATATTTTCATATTTTCATATTTTCATATTTTCATATTTTCATATTTTCATATTTTCATATTTTCATATTTTCATATTTTCATATTTTCATATTTTCATATTTTCATTTTTCATATTTTCATATTTTCATATTTTCATATTTTCATATTTTCATATTTTCATATTTTCATATTTTCATATTTTCATATTTTCATATTTTCATATTTTCATATTTTCATATTTTCATATTTTCATATTTTCATATTTTCATATTTTCATATTTTCATATTTTCATATTTTCATATTTTCATATTTTCATATTTTCATATTTTCATATTTTCATATTTTCATATTTTCATATTTTCATATTTTCATATTTTCATATTTTCATATTTTCATATTTTCATATTTTCATATTTTCATATTTTCATATTTTCATATTTTCATATTTTCATATTTTCATATTTTCATATTTTCATATTTTCATATTTTCATATTTTCATATTTTCATATTTTCATATTTTCATATTTTCATATTTTCATATTTTCATATTTTCATATTTTCATATTTTCATATTTTCCTATTTTCCATTTACCTATTTACCTATTTGCCAATTTACAAATTTTCAAATTTTCCAATTTTGCAAATTTCGAAATTTCCAATTTTCCAATTTCACCAATTTTCTTATTTTCCAATTTTTTTACCAATTATTAAAATAAAATGGTATCAACTAATGTTCCACCTAGGGATTTATGAATTGTCATGTCACATCCTGATACTAAAGGAAAATGATTTCGTTTTGCGTTTATTGTTCCGTTCGGCTCGTTCGATTACACTTTTCGTAACACATTTGCCAGCTTAGTTCCCAACTCAAGCGTGCCTAAAGAAGTTTTACTTCAAAAATAAATAAAAAAATCGAGGTCACGTGATCTCGAACACAAATAGTTTCTACATTTAAAATAGATAGCGTATTTATTTTATCATAGAAATCATGATTGGTTCGTTTCTCGGGGTATTTTTGATTATAAAATCGTCCGGCATGTGGTTTTTCGGAAATTCGTGGATTTATAAAATAAAAGTGGATGTCTCGACTTTTTGGTACGTGTATTCACTTCTTATTATTAGAAATTCTTTGATTTGACAGTTGACATTATTTTTATGTACATCAATTTTAAAAAATGTAAACTTTTTCGTAATTTTTTTTTTTTTTGATGGAGAAATACCAATACAAAATAAAACGTCAATTTTTGTAGAAACGTCAATTGGTGTGTTAAATTACTAATAAATTAAGCATGTGTTTTAAATTTAATTAAATTGCATATATTTAAAATATATACACATATAATTTCGTATAGTGGTGTGCACAATTGATGTCGTTTTGACGTGCCATTTCTAAACTTCAAAATCCTATTTAATATCTCCAATACACACATAAAACCACATCAATTTTAATTTTTTGTTCTATTCAACCATAAATTTCACATTGATTTGGAAAAGCAAATAGAATTTCACATTAGGCAGCAATTAATTTTGTATAAAAAACTTTTTTCGTAATAATAAAGATTAGAATAAAGTAAACTAGCTGGCCTGTGACTGAATAATCAGTCACGTAATTACATTTTATTAAATTTTTGGTTAAGAAATGATTAAGAAGATTTATTAAGATGTAAGTTTGGTGCACTTTTATCAAAAACAAAGTAAATTCATATACGCTATTAAATATTTAATAAGAAATGTACAAAAGGATAATAAAATATGAATTTAATTGCGTAGAATCTCTACAAAACAACATTCTTTGTTGTAATGCGCCCGTCCCGATCAGCTGATTGATCGCTTGTCTCAACCATAAACACTTTGAGTCCGTCAAATGAGCGGCATCGTAAAAAGGCCACAAATATGGGGGCCGGAAAGTACACTTCTACCTTCTTCAAGCTTTGGCCCTAACTCTTGTTGATGGTTATGGCGAACGCGAGCTGGACGGGAAATTGGAGGCAAGACATTTTAAATGAGAATGTGCCTTCAGAGGGTGAGAGCTTCATGCGTGGGATGAGAACGCGCTCGCCTTTTGAGAAGCCAGTCTGGAAATCGAATTCCAGACTGTAGCGGTTTATTTTTGCGACTCGCATGCGTTTTCCATTGATAAGACCCTTGCTAGTGCTTAGATTCCTCATCAAAAGAACGATGGCGTTTACCTTTAGCGGGATAACATGGCGTGGATGTCCGGATCCTTCAATCTTGTTGAGAAACTCGACATGTAGGCGGAGTTCCTCATTCATGTCGTCACTCTCAACTTTATCAACACTAAGTTTGACTTCTTGTCCGCCGGGCAGGAGGTCAAGCACCTGCTGATTGATTAGCGCACAATCATCATTCTTGGGTGCAAGGGTGGCGTGCTCCTCGATGGTTCCCTCGGCTAGTGTTGTGTTGATGTCACCATACACGAAATCGATTACACGTCTGTCTTTGATTATGAGCGCGACCCCTGGCATGATGCTGGCCTCATCTATCATGATGAGTCGCGCGCTTCTCAACTTGGTAGCGTGAGAGAAGTTTGGCTTCATTGATGAACCGGCAGTTTGAAAATGTTGGAAATATTGGAAAAATATTGGAACCGGCAGTTTGAAAATGTTGTGTAGCGTACGTCCACCTTCCATCAAGCTCGTGGCGAATCCAGTGAAGACGGAGCAAATGGACTCCAAGCCACGCCCCTTGGCAAATGCAATGAGTGATTGCAATACAAATGTCTTGCCACACCCATCGGGAGCGCCAACGTAAAACACCTTTGCTGACAGGTCTTCATTTGCACTCGCATACATGTTGTCGAAAACACCATTGCTAAATATTAAAATCTCAAAAGGGAAAAGCACACAATTGCCGTAGCGCGCAACTTTATAATCTAAATATTTAATAAGAAATGTACAAAAGGACCGCTGTATTTGTGTGTTATTTTCATTTGTATATGAATAATTGTGACGTACTAAACTAATGTACTTATGTAGATTATATAGTCGATAGTCGATAAACCGCCACACAAAAAGAAGAAACACTTCACGCTAGTTCAAGCATGAAATTAAGAGCTTAATAAATTATCCGGTTACGAAATATACTTTGGACACAAATCAACCGCATATCGGGACGAAACTTCCCGCTTAACCTTTTCGCATAAATTAAGAGATCCAATGACTTTTGCCTGAAATCGAACGAAAATGATTATTCCAAATTTTCCATAGATATTATGTTTGTGTAAGTACTATGGTCAATCTTCACTCGCAAAATTTTGTCATGACGATAGAGTGCCATGACAAAATTGTCTTTTTACACTGACAGAACACCAAAATGTTTGTATGTATGCACAATCATTTTATGTTTTCTGTTTTGTTCTGTATTGTCACGGTGTAATGACGGTCCAATACAAACATATTTTACTAAGTTTTGTAATATAATTAAATTTGTTAAACAACAGAAATAAATATATATATTACACTAATATTTATTATTATTTATCAATAAGGTCTTTTTATAATATTATGTATATATAAATTAACATTATTAAAACAAACAACAAAAATAAAACTTTCTTTATGTGATAATAAAATTTTTTATTATTTAAATTTCTGGAAGACCAGTTTCGGACATTCGTCCATCTTCAGTTCCTTAACGTAACTAATTTGATACACCTTAATTGCTATAAACATATTTTGTCATGGCATTCTGGCGTCCTGATTAATTTATAAGAGGTACAGTATAGGAAAAACGTTTCTTGGCTTTTACTCCTATTTCCCGTTCACGTATCTTAATAAAACATATATTCTGCACATCTATGAAAAAATACCTTTCACCTGATATATGTTTCATTAAGATACGCGCACGGGAAATAGGTTAAAAAGGGTGTACAAACTAAAAATTAAGCGTATTAATATATAAGATAGTCAGGTTAACAAAGTGTTCTTTATTGTTAGACCTCACCACTGGTAGTAATCTAACATAAATCAAATTAAATACTTAGACATAGCTGAGCAACTATACTTGCTAGCTGCGTAAAAACACAACATTGGTCCTTCGAGCCGGACACATGCAAATAATAAACAGTGCATCGGAAACCAACAACATTTACTATATGCCACATCACGCTGTTTTAAAACCGTCAAGCACTACGACAAAGTTGAAAGTGGTATTTCACGCCTCTGCGAAATCAACCAATGGAAAATCATTAAATGACATAATGTACGTCAGACCGAAATTGCAGCAGGACCGTTGGCACATTGTTATGAGACGGCGAAAACACAGATACGTCCTTACAGCAGATATAGAAAAAATGTTCAGGAAAAAACTTATAGAAAAAACTTCAGGAATATCAACTAAAAACGATAACCTACGGAACAGCTGCTGCCACATATTTAGCAGCAAAAACACTACAGCAATTGGTAGAACACAAGAAAAGTGAGTTTCCTCTTGCTTACGAAGTTGTAAAAAACGACTTCTATGTTGACGATCTGATGACGGGGTGCGATACATTGAATTAAGCATTAGAAATTCGAAAACAATTAACTGAAATGCTCCGACGTGGCGGTTTTAATCTATAAGAAAGTGGGCAATCAACGACGAAAAGCTACAAATATTATATGCAGCGTGCAGATGCATATAAGATCGGAATTGACCAAACAATCAAAGCCATGAAGCTGTATTGGAAACCAAAACTCGACATCTTCTATTTGACCCCTTAGGTTGGCTAGCACACCAGTTAAAATAACGCCAAAACCATGCTGCAAAAACTCTGGATTCTACCGCTTTGTTGGGACGAACCCATTGCAGAAGAATTAGCGGATCAATGGCTCAATTACATTAAAGAATTAGTCTTGCTCAACGATCGCGCGAACGAATTACAAGATGGTCAAGATGCACAGATATATCACTTCTTGAGGTTCACGGGTTTAGTGACGTAACGGAACAAGCATATGCCGCTTTTATTTATCTAAAAGTAGTCTCAGGAAAACATGTCAACATACGCCTTGTACCAGCTAAAACCAGAGTAGCTCCCACGAAATTGAAAGTGACGTTACCACAGCTAGATCTAAATGAATCCCTTCTAGTGGAAAAACTGCTTCAAGAAGTTAAACACGCATTAGGGATACAACAAGTTTCGGCAAACGCATGGACCGATTCAACCAGTGTATACTCTCTTGGATTAAAGGCGACCTACAAAAATACAAATCCTATGTTGCAAACAGAGTGTCGGAAATCAGGAATCTGACCGAACCAAATCAATAGCATCACAGTAAGTCAAGCGATAGTCCAGCTAAATGTAAACTTAACCGTCAAAGATGAAGAGCCAGATAATAGAATCATGGACTTAATTAACAAAACATAAGTTTTGTAAAGCTGAAGCGAATTGTAAAGATAGTATAAACAACTTCATCAAAAAGTGCTAGAAAGGAAATACAGATAAATATAATTTACACGAAGCAGAAACAATCATTATAAGGCAAACAATGCGCACATACATATTTTAAAGGTGAAATAACGCAGCTCCTAAAGATTGGGTTAGTAGTAAAAAAAAGTAAGTTACTACACCACCATAAACGCAAAAGTCGCGACCAAAGCAATAATTTCCAAATGTGTTACTTGCCATAGATACCGAATCAGGCAAGGATGTAATCAATTGATGGGAAACTTACCTTCTCCACGAGTGCAACCTTCTAGGCCGTTCATTCACACTGGAGTTGACTACGCTGGTCCTTTTTAAATAAAACATGGAAAGGTAGAGGATACAAAACATACAAGGGCTACATGCGGCGATTTGGATCTGCCTTGCAACAACGGCAATTCATATAGAGGTAGTGACGGAACTCACTACAGAAGGATTCATAGCTGCCTTCCGAAGATTCAGCGCAAGACGTGAACTCTGTAGCGACATAAACAGCGACGATGCAACAAATTTCATTGGAGCCAACAACCAACTCAAAATAATGACACAGTGGTCGCGCAACTCTCTGCAATAACATGGCATTTTCAGCCACCAGCGTGGTGGACAATGAAAGGCAAGTGTGAAATCTGTCAAGACTCATTTAAAAAAGATATAGCGTCATACGATACTCACGTATGAAGAATTAACAGTTTTAAGTCAAATAGAAGCCGTGCTAAATTCAAGGCCTCTATGCCCAATTTCCGATGGTATAACCAATCTGAAAGTTCTCACCCCAGGACACTTCTTAATAAACTCATCAATAACCACAGTTCCCGATACTAATTTGTTGAGTCGTATCCGTAAAAGAGCCGGGAAATTCTCTCAACAAGCGAGCGATAATAAAGTTTTCGGTCTTACTGAAAGAAAAAATACCAGCAAACACGCATAGTAAGAACACTGATAATATTGAAGTAAAGGAAAAACCAAGGCGAATTACAAGGAGGAGCCACAAACTCGAAATTAATATTACACACGCTCGCAATATTCTGTACGCTTGGACTAGTATCATCCACTTCAAATTTTAACATAACAAGGTTCAATGCACATCCCGGAATTTATTTTGACAAAATCGGACAAGGAAGTTTAATCAGCGGGGAGTGGAAAATCATCACGTATTACAATCTTACTCATTGTACTCAACAACTAGATAAGTTATATTCAAATGTAATATTAAGTACTCAAACTACACTCAATCATTGCACATCAATAATTTCCCAAATAAAAGCATCTTACCTCGGAATAAAGGAACAGAATGAGATTGAACGCGTTAGGTGGAAAAAATGTGCACAGACGAAGATCGTCTTTTGACTTTGTTGATACGGTCGCGAATGAATTATTCGGTGTACTCGATCAACGAGCGGGCAACGTTTACAAAGAGAGCATTGATAAGCTAATAAGCTCCAACCAGCAATACCAAGAAAAGGTTCTAAAACAACAAATGACGATTTTGGAATCCACGGTCAATTTAATAAAAAAAACTATGAAGAAACTAGCCAAAAGATTGAAACATTCAACACAATTCTTACAAACATTGTTTTTTATGAGCAATTCATAGATCTGTCCTTGATGTAGAGTACCTTTGCGACATGCAACCACCTTTGTATGATACATACATTATTTAGTTTACATTATGGTTGTTATATTCTATCCAAGTGGAAACCTCAACAAAATTCACAAAATGAGTATGATTTAATTATTCTAAATATATCCATTTCTCCGACGAAAAAATGCGATAATAACACATTAGCTAATCTATATCAGGTCCACTATGGTGGGTGCAGTTAATTCGAGCTCCGACAACGCACAGGACGAACAATATAATTATCGAAGAGCATGTCTTTAAGCCGTACCGCTGGTCTGGATCTGTTGTTGCTTGCCAGTGTGTCTTCAGCTGTGCGGATTTTTCTCTATAAACCTTGCATTCGGACGTCTTGTTCTTTTAATAGTTGAACGAATTTTTGAGTTTGCTTATGTTCAGTGCTTCTTGATGATTACTCTGCAGGTTGGGCAAAGTTGAATTTGGAGGATGCACCTGGAGTTGGTGTTGATGGCAAAGATGATGAATTTAGGCGCTGACGCTTATCGTCAACAAATTTTGTAAAACTTTCCCATACTATTTGCCTATCTTTATAGTATTGGCACAAAGGAAAACAAACAGAGGCACATGTTTTCTACGACTCTGATGTATATGAAAATAAAATCGTAAAATTCACCAATATTTTTAGAAGTAAGAAGTGAAAATGGGATAAACGTATATTCCGTATTATCTCTTTCGATCACAGGACTCCTATACTTGAGTTGATGTTTTCTTATTTACGCCACAACCACATTCGAAAATGCAATAGTGTATGCATAGATCTGTAAGTATGTTTGATATCTCATACAAATACAATGTGTAATGATATAGAAAAAAACCAGTTGGAAAAGACACGATCAGTTTTTTGTTTTGGTTTTTGTATTTCGAATGAAACGAATATTACACGATGTACATTTCCCGTTCGTTGTGTTGTTTATATTTTTTATATATTCCATTCCACCTACAAAAACAAATATGTACACTTATATTGCATTGCATTTTTTCCATTGTATAATATACGAAAAATTTCGTACATGACGACATACGATTTTAAAAAAATAACACAACAATACAGGAGAAAATGGATTTCCCGGTTTAGGAAATGCAAGAAATGGCAACAATATAATAATATTTTGAAACATATTGTGGAGAAGGGATATTATTGAAAAGTTATTTTTTTTTTAAAAAAGTCATTCATCTTTTAGCTTTGATAAATTTTGTTTTTTTTTTTTCATTTCTCTAAATATATAAGTACGATGTACTCGTATATATAAGTAGGACACAACGTATGTTTTGATGGTATTAGGAACAAACATTATTGCGGTGATTTTTTGGTTTTACTGATCATAATGTTGCAAGGTCATTTAAATTTTTATTTTTTGGAAAAATATTTGCATTTTCGCGCATCATTAGCGTTGAAATTGGAGTTCAAAAAATTAGGTGAAAATTTCTAGAGACAAAAAAGTTCGAGTTTCAATTGATTAGCTAGCTCAAAATTCTTCATATACAAGAAGGGTAGTTAAATTATAATGTTCCGTGGCGCCAACTTCGCATTGGCTTTTTATTTCGTCAATAATTAAGATTTTTAACTTTCACATACATATTTGGTTTTCAAACTGTGAAAATTTCTTTTTACTTTAAAATATTTGGATCTAACTTCTTGAATTATTCGCTCTTAAATTATCATGTGTATCATGTCAATGTCATATACCTATACACACTGAATCACCGATAGATTATGTTACGTAGTGTGAGGGGTTCGTATTTGTGTTCCTTTTTGTCTCCGATCGTAATCGAGAGATGAAAATTCCCGTTTTCATTTTGCCCCTATAGGAATTTGAACTCGATCGGCGATTAGTGAAAATAGAGAGAGATTAGTGAAAATATTCAAATAAATAAGTGAAATTCTCAAATATTCTTTGAACCTGTGAAACTAAAGTGAAACTGTGATCCTAAACGAAATTATATATATATATATATTGGGGGTACAAATTGAAAATGCGGGATTTTTTTCTATTTTTGAACGTTTATTCTGAAAAAATGGTAACAAATGAATTACTCAAAATATTGTCCATCGCTAGCCACAACTTTTTCCCATCTTTCTGGCAATTTACGGATACCGTCGCGAAAAAATTCGGCCGGCTTGGCTGCTATCCAGTCATCGACCCATTTTTGGGCTTCTTCGTAAGAATGGAAGCGCTGGTCAGCTAGGTCATGTGTCATCGATCGGAAAAGGTGGTAATCGGAAGGAGCAATATCTGGGCTATACGGCGGGTGTGGTAAGACTTCCCATTTCAGTGTTTGTAGGTATGTTTTGACCGGCGCTGCAACATGTGGCCGAGCGTTGTCATGTTGCAAAATTACTTTGTCGTGTCTTTGCTTGTATTGTGGCCGTTTTTCTTTGAGTGCGCGGCTCAAACGCGAGTTCGGTATAGTGCTCCTGTGATGGTTTCGTTCGAATTCAATAGCTCATAATACACCACACCCAGCTGGTCCCACCAAATACAGAGCATGAGCTTGGCGCCGTGAATATTTGGTTTGGCCGTCGATGATGATGCATGGCCGGGGTAACCATATGATTTTTTGCGCTTCGGGTTATCGTAATGGATCCACTTTTCATCACCAGTGACAATGCGATGCAAAAAACCCTTCGGTTTTTGCCGTTCGAGCAGCAGTTTGCATGCAAAAAAACGGCGCTCGACGTCTCTCGGCTTCAGCTCATACGGCACCCAATGTCCTTGCTTTTGGATCATTCCGAGGGCTTTTATACGATGGGAAATGGCTTGTTGTGTCACTCCCAATGAATCTGCGAGCTCTTGTTGAGTTTGACACGAGTCTTCATTGAGTATTGCCTCCAATTCAGCATTCTCAAACTTTTTCACTTGGCCCGGCCGCTCTTTGTCCTCAACGTCAAAATCACCACTTCTAAACCGCACAAACCATCTCTCGCACGTTGAAACCGATGGAACATGACTCGGATAAGCCTCGGAGACCAATCGATGTGCTTCAGCAGCACTTTTCTTCAAATTAAAGAAGTAAATTAAAACTTCCCGCAAATGCTGTTTTGTTGGCACGAAACTCGACATATTGAGAGCTCAAAAAAACTATGAATTTGACACTGCGACAAATTGACACATACTGAAAATTAAAGCTATAAGACGTAGCTTTGACATGAACATAGTCACAGTACTGCCTGATGCGTATAGCGTTAGTAACGCCATCTGTTATCAATCCCGCATTTTCAATTTGTACCCCCAATATATATACATATATATATATATATATATATATATATATATATATATATATATATATATATATATATATATATATATATATATATATATATATATATATATATATATATATATATATATATATATAGCGATTCCACACGAAAACGACCGGATTCTGTCCTCACCCCCTTCGATTTTTATGAAACTTGCTGAAGATGTTCTCTATGGTGTAAAAACACAAAAAATAATTTTTGTTTTTCTCTTCGGCTCTGTCCTTTTGAACAGGGGCGCACGCCGTTTTAAGGATTTCGCAAAAATGCAAATTTTTAAATACATATAGCTCGAAAAATACTTACCAGATTTTTTTAAATGAGATTTCATATGAAAGGGACTTAATGGTAATTTTATAAATAGTTGTTATTAAATTTTTCAATTAATTGGTTATGTGAGAAAAATGACGATTTTTTAACAAAATTGATTTTTCAGTACTTTCGACAACAACAACAACCAATTTTTTTATCATTTTTTGCAAGTTTAATCATTTCCCAAACAGGTACAAAAATAAAAAAATAGGTGTTATTTTTCGTTTTTATGATATAATTTTTTAAAAATTCCATGCAACACTTACTTACTTACACTTAATTCCATGCAACACTTAATATAAAAACAGAATGATTTTTTACAACTTGTGTAATTTTAAAGAAGACTTCAAAATACAAACAGAATGGCACTTCTTCGCAACCTGCCATGCAAAAGGACCATGTGATGCATTAGGAGGTGTTCTTAAGAGAAATGCCGCTAGAACAAGTTTGCAAAGGCAGTTTGAAAATCAAATAACCACACCACATGAACTGTATTCTTGGGCTGTTCAAAATGAGTCAAAAGTGAATTATCAGTTTTATAGTACCAAAGATTATAATATCATGAAAAGAAAAATAAAACATCGGTATAACTCAATAAAACAAATACCAGGTACTCATTAATATCATAGTTTTGTTCCAATTGATAAGACATCTCTACACATAAAAAAAAAATCGTTTTGTGAAGATCAACAGTGTTTTAAATTAGAAAAATAAATATTATATTATTAATATAATAAATCGTTAAAATTGTATTTTAAATATGTTTACTTAATAAAAATATTGTTTATATGAAATTAAAAATAGTACTTGTTTTATTTTATTATTAAAACAAATAAACAATTGGTAATAGAAATTTGCATGACCATTTCCCGTTTGACTTTACTGGGAATAATTTAATATTCTGTATCTCATAAATAAAAAAAAATACGTATAAATAGATAAAAATAAAATAGACACTTAAAATGAAGTTAAAAAGTATTAAATTGATAAAATTTATTGTAATAAAAATATTTTTTTTAGTTATAAGTTAACCCATGTTTTATAAAAGTTTAAAAATTGCAGTTATCGGGGTTTTCTTTTAAGATAGAACCATTTTTATGATTAAATCCCTCTTTTTGCATTAAAGTAAGTGTAGCATGGAATTTTTAAAAAATTATATTGTATCATAAAAACGAAAAATAACACCTATTTTTTCATTTTTGTACCTGTTTGGGAAATGGTTAAACTTGCAAAAAATGATAAAAAAATTGGTTGTTGTTGTTCTCGAAAGTACTGAAAAATCAATTTTGTTAAAAAATCGTCATTTTTCTCACATAACCAATTAATTGAAAAATTTAATAACAACTATTTATAAAATTACCATTAAGTCCCTTTCATATAAGATCTCATTTAATAAAATCTTGTAAGTAGTTTTCGAGCTATATGTATTTAAAAATTTGCATTTTTGCGAAATCCTTAAAACGGCGTGCGCCCCTGTTCAAAAGTACAGAGCCGAAGAGAAAAACAAAAATTATTTTTTCGGTTTCTACACCATAGAGAACATCTTCAGCAAGTTTCATAAAAATCGAAGGGGGTGAGGACAGAATCCGGTCGTTTTCGTGTGGAATCGCTGTATATATATATATATAATTTCGTTTAGTTTCACAGTTTCACTTTAGTTTCACAGGTTCAAAGAATATTTGAGAATTTCACTTATTTATTTGAATATTTTCACTAATCTCTAGCCAATCGAGTTCAAATTCCTATAGGGGCAAAATGAAAACGGGAATTTTCATCTCTCGATTACGATCGGAGACAAAAAGGAACACAAATACGAACCCCTCACACTACGTAACATAATCTATCGGTGATTCAGTGTGTATAGGTATATGACATTGACATGATACACATGATAATTTAAGAGCGAATAATTCAAGAAGTTAGATCCAAATATTTTAAAGTAAAAAGAAATTTTCACAGTTTGAAAACCAAATATGTATGTGAAAGTTAAAAATCTTAATTATTGACGAAATAAAAAGCCAATGCGAAGTTGGCGCCACGGAACATTATAATTTAACTACCCTTCTTGTATATGAAGAATTTTGAGCTAGCTAATCAATTGAAACTCGAACTTTTTTGTCTCTAGAAATTTTCACCTAATTTTTTGAACTCCAATTTCAACGCTAATGATGCGCGAAAATGCAAATATTTTTCCAAAAAATAAAAATTTAAATGACCCTGCAACATTATGATCAGTAAAACCAAAAAATCACAACAATAATGTTTGTTCCTAATACCATCAAAACACACGTTGTGTCCTACTTATATATACGAGTACATCGTACTTATATATTTAGAGAAATGAAAAAAAAAAACAAAATTTATCAAAGCTAAAAGATGAATGACTTTTTTAAAAAAAAAATAACTTTTCAATAATATCCCTTCTCCACAATATGTTCCAAAATATTATTATATTGTTGCCATTTCTTGCATTTCCTAAACCGAGAAATCCATTTTCTCCTGTATTGTTGTGTTATTTTTTTAAAATCGTATGTCGTCATATACGAAATTTTTCGTATATTATACAATGGAAAAAATGCAATGCAATATAAGTGTACATATTTGTTTTTGTAGGTGGAATGGAATATATAAAAAATATAAACAACACAACGAACGGGAAATGTACATCGTGTAATATTCGTTTCATTCGAAATACAAAAACCAAAACAAAAAACTGATCGTGTCTTTTCCAACTGGTTTTTTTCTATATCATTACACATTGTATTTGTATGAGATATCAAACATACTTACAGATCTATGCATACACCAATGCCTTTTATACTACTGGCCTTTTACTACTCTCATTTTTCGCACATGACGTCAATTTAAGTCTATACCGAGATTGCGTAATAATAATTTTAGGATATTTACACTAACAAAGCAACTAGAGAAAGCAACAACAACGTCGACTTAGCGTGTCGTCATCATTTGGTGTAAGCGGCCAGTAGTTTAGAAGGCATTGCATACACTATTGCATTTTCGAATGTGGTTGTGGCGTAAATCAGAAAACATCAACTCAAGTATAGGAGTCCTGTGATCGAAAGAGATAATACGGAATATACGTTTATCCCATTTTCACTTCTTACTTCTAAATATTGGTGAATTTTACGATTTTATTTTCATATACATCAGAGTCGTAGAAAACATGTGCCTTTGTTTGTTTTTCTTTGTGGTATTGGTCTGTTGATTCTAGTTCAGGTTGGAATTCTCTTATTTTGTTGCCTACATCGACGTACTCGTCGTAGGTTTTTTTAAGAGTTACTATTTCCAACTCAAGATATTGTTTCGTTTTCCGGACTGCCCCATCTTTTTCGCTGTTCGAGATGATGTGCTCGAGATCTACTGCCTGGGTTGTTGGACTGTTGTTGGATGGGGTAGACTTTGGTTTGTTTGCCGATTTTTTGATACCTGTTGTTATGGGATCGAATTTTCAATATATTTTGGCATATATAGCAATATATTTGTAGAACTGATTGGCTGCCGGTTGTTGTGGTAGCTCGAAATTATAAAGTAAAATTTCTTTACAAAGTGAATTTTATTGGCCATCGGTTGTTGTGATGGCTCGAAAATCCAATGTTTATTGATAAATTAAAAATCCTACAATTTTGCTTGTTCGCCTATCCATTCATCCAAGAATGGGCCTTGGCGCTAAAGATGATTTTTTTTTTGGCAAAATTTATTAAGTTTCTGGGTCAGTTACATTTTATACGGGAGCATGCGCAAGTCCTAACTCAAAATTAGCCACGTTGAAGACGCAAAATATGGCAACCAAACGTCAAATAGTCGACTTGTCCCAATTGAAAAAGACCCGCAACGTTCGTTGATAATCAATTAGTTATGTGTATTGTACATGGCAAATATACAAATTTGTATTTACGTTCTTTATTTTTCCAGTTCAAAGTAACCTTTTAACTACATTCGTGTAAGGCCATTAACCATGCTAATGAGTAAAACTTTAAAGCGCCCCAGGTATTTCATGTTGTGCGAAACTGAAACCACCATTGTGATAAAAACTAACTACCTTTGGTTTTATGTTGTCTGGTATTCAGCTACTAAAGCAAATTGGTGATTAAATGTATATATGATAAATGAAATGAGTTGTGTACGATTGTATGTCATAAGGGACCGTGACCAATATTATTTAAACATATATATATAAAAAAAAATCTCTAATTGAAATATTTAATTACGGCTAAAATACATTTCATGTTTCGTTTTGTGCTTTTTCATTACAGAGACCGCCACTTCATACGAGAAATATTAGATTTGCATGTAGTTCCAATGCGTGCCAACGTCGAACGTATTAAACAGAACATCGCCAATAAGGTAATTAAATAAATTATTTACGTTAAAATATTTTCCTAACTTTATGAATTTTTTTTTTCCTTGTTTACAGCATTTCTTCGTTCCAACGCTAGCCGAACGCAAAAGTCTCTTCTTTAACATTGTTAATTTTCCTGATCGTGAACAAATCATAACGGTCGAAGGTGGTGGTGTAAACGCAACAATAACCCAAGCTGATGTTGCGGCCACAAATGGTTACATTCACATTATTGACCATGTGCTAGGGGCGCCCTATACCACCGTACTCGAAAAACTTAAACAAGATCCTCTAATGCGTAAAACATATGAGCTCGGTGAATCAACCGGATTTAATAAACGGTTAAATGATACCCGTAAACGATTTACATATTTTGTGCCGGCGGAACAGGCATGGGCCCTCGTTCAAAAAGAATTGCCTTCCGTACACAAGAAACTCTTTATGGCCGATTTTCAGTACCATGTAAATATTGTAATGCAAAATTTTTTTCACTAATTAACAATTTAATCATTTTACATATAAATCACAATATTTTTTGTTTTGTTTAATTAATATTAATTATTTAGATTTCATTTTAATTTTTTATTTTATAGTAGTTTAGCGTCCGAGGAATATATTGTTTTAAATTAATTTATGTTAACGATTTTTTTAGGCACGAAATCTATTGGAACGTCATCTCGTTGTTGCCGATCGTAAATTTACTATGGGTGAATTGAAAGTGTTAGCCAACGATTCCCTAGTCTTATCAACCGTACGAGACTCATTGAAGATTAAAGTTAAAGAAGATAAACGTTAGTATTTTTGTTTTTGGTTTTGTAGCGTAACACAAAAATTATTGTTGTTGGCCGGTATAGTGTTGTAGTTTAGTTTTTAGCGCCGGCCTATTACTAACCTATATACGTAAACGTAGAAAAGCTTTTTTGTTATAATACTAGACGCAGGCTTTTTACTCAGAACTCGTTAATAATGCGGTGGTAACGCATTACAACAAACAGTTCGATATAGTTTTAGTTAGACTTAGATAAACTGCAGCTGTCCCATTATATAGGAGAATGAGGGTTAAAATTATTTGTGGGGTCGAGTACACCAAGACTCCAAGAGTAAACGCTGTTTTAATTAATATCGTTAATATTCACCGAGTTTTCTATCGAACGTGCACTTATTTAACATAAATTATAAAATTAAGCTTACAACTTTGGGGCTTTCAAATGTAAGCTTCTAAACATTTCAACAAAATTGCTTCGCCCTTTCGCTTTAATTGGGAACATTCCAAAAGATGGTTTAAAAAATTTTTTATAGTTTTTTAATTTTACTGCCGTGAGGTTCGGACATAAAATAAAACAAACGAAAAGTGCAGTGTTAGTGCTTTTTATTTTACTATACTTTTTTTTAAATTGTATGAATGGTTTTACAATTAAATACACACGGTGCAAAAAACTAATATAAAATTTAACTTAATAAATGATGATGTAAACATGATGGGGCTTTTTTCCCCCTTAAAAAGACTTATTCGATCATCGAAGTGTAAACCAAGTGGGCAAAGTTCAACACAGCACAAAGAAAACACCTAGAGGACGTTGACGCCAACGCAGCGCCGAATTTGAAAACTGACAAACCGCCTCCAATTTATTTAAGGGAAGCATCTAATAATGAACTGGTTAATAATTACATCGCAACATTAACAGATTCTAAATTTTATATTGCCCCGCTCAAAAGAGGTAATATAAATGAAACAAAGATTCAAACCACCGAAATCGATGGCTTCAGAGCCCTAGTTAAACATTTTGACGAAGTTGGTAAAAAATACTTCACATACCAGCTAAAAAGTCAAAAAGGGCTGGCTGTTGTGCGACGTACAAGCTGCACTTGCTGCGGAAGGTTTTCATGCCAATTTTATTGGTAATATAGTAAACCGTGAGAAGGCACCCCAACCAATGTTCCATTTGGAACTAGAGCCAGAGGAAGAAAAGGAGTTCGCAAAATAGTATATGAAGAACCTACAGGCCAACTGCGGCGAAAATCATACTGCTAATAACTACAGGGGTTGCGCAGTGTATCTGAACTTAAAATGAGAGCTGAGCAAAGAATGCTCAATATGCAATTTAATCAGAGGGCCATGTTACCAAAAAATACAATAGTCACCAAACCAACGAGTGCAAACACACAAATTGATAGCTTGGAGACCTTTGCCAGCAGTTTTGCACAGCCAGGTGTTTCTTACGCAAATATCCTAAAAGGTAACAAACCGAAACCCAAAATTCATTCTAATGAGGAGGACCTGAACATTCATACCATGGTAAATAAATTAACCGAGACTATCCAAAGTTTAATGATGATGATGGAAAGAGAAATGAGCATGATGATGCAAAATATGAATACGCTTATGCAAATTATAGTTAAAAATCAAAAATGACAGTTTTAAAAATAGCTATTTGGAATGCGAACAGACTGTCGCAACATAAAGCGTGATCCAATATTTGTTTCTAAGATATGACAGAGTTAACTAAGTCCCCCATGCAATGTTTTAACATGAGCATCTTTGATTAGTAGCTTTGTAAATCTATGTTTTGGAGGCAGTATCTTTGGATGACGGGTATCATAGCTCAGGTTACAATTAGTTATTCTTCCTCCTACTCTTAGTATTTTATGTTCATCAATAAATGGATTAAGCGAGAGGAGCTTGCTTTTTCTTGATATTGAGCCTTCTTTGTTAATCTGCATGATTTCATTCTGGAACTCCACATGTTGAATTATTCTGACTAGTTCGTTGTAGGATTCATTAAGTTCTTCAGCAGAAAGTAAAATTGGCGATCCGCTAACCTGTTTTTTCAAACATTTTTTTATAAATCGTCGACAGAAGCCGACAACGCGAATTATTTTGTTCATGTTTGAAAATCGTTCTATAATCTGTGCAAACGGATTGACTGCAGTTGTTGATGTTGCAAGTGTAACCAATTGTTTAGTTTCCAAAGTAGCTTCCTCTTGAGTAGTAGTTTGTTGTGGCCAACATTCGGTTGGAAATTGTAGCCAATCTGGACCCGTCCACCATAAATTGTTGTTCTTTAGTTCTTTCGGACTGGTCCCTCTTGATGCGCAGTCTGCTGGATTGTCGGTTGATCCAACATGATGCCATTGTGATGGACTCGAGTATGTTTGAATTTCCGATATTCGGTTGGCCACGAAAGTTTTATATTTATGAGGACGCCCTCGAATCCAACATAAAGTGATCATTGAGTCGGTCCAAAAGAACAAAGTTGTTTCCGTAATTTGCATTGCTTCTTTAATTTGGTGCATTAGTTTAGTGAGCAGCAACGCTCCACAAAGCTCAAGACGAGGTAGTGAAAGTAAGTTTTTAATCGGTGCAACCTTTGTTTTTGATGCAAGAAGACTCACTATAGTAATGCCTTCTGAATTTGTAGATTTGATGTAAACGGCAGCAGCATAGGCCTTTTCTGAGGCGTCGCAGAAACCATGAAGTTCTGTTATATTGTTATACTCAAAATGGATCCAACGTGGAATAGATATTTCTTCCAGGAGAGGTAAAGAATTTTTAAATTCCTGCCATTTTGTTGATATGTGTGACGGAAGTTCTTCGTCCCAAGATAGGCCTGCTAGCCAAATTTCTTGCATCATCAGTTTAGCTACAACTGTTATGGGTGCCAGCCAGCCTAATGGATCAAAAAGTTTTACACTATCCGAAAGTAGGTTTCTTTTGGTAGGCTTGCCAGGCGCGGATTGAGTGACAATGAAACCGAATGTATCTGTTGCTGAATTCCAGTGTAGTCCAAGAGTTTTAATTGTGTCATCAAGCTTGAATTCCAATCGATTTTGATTCCTTAGATGCACTGGTATGGATTTGAAGAGGACTGTGCTGTTTGTTGCCCATTTTCTTAACGTAAATCCACCGCAATTCAGTAAATCAATGGTTTGTTTTTGGCTGAGTAAGGCTTCTTCCAGTGTGTTTTGTCCAGAAATTAGGTCATCCACGTAGAAATCATTTAAAACTACGTTGGACGCTATAGGATAGTTTGGTTGTTCATCGATGGCGAGCTGTCGTAGTGACTTCACCGCTAAATAAGTTGCTGCTGCTGTTCCATATGTGACAGTAGTCAACTTAAACTCCTGAATTTCTTGTTGGTGAGACTCTCTCCATAAAATACGTTGATAGTTCTGGTCATTTTCATCAACGGCGATTTGTCTGAACATTTTTTCGATGTCAGCCGTATGGACGTATTTATGCTTTCGCCACCTTAACAATATGGATAATAAATCCTGTTGAAGAGTAGGGACCGTCAACGTTACGTCGTTTAACGATATTCCAGTTGTGGTTTTGGCAGAGCCATCGAAAACTACCCTCAATTTTGTAGTTGTGCTCGAATCCTTCAGAACTGCATGATGCGGCAGGTAATAGTAACCAGTCTCAGTAACTGTTTCAGCAACTTTCATGTGTCCCAAAGCGATATATTCATCCATGAACTTCTTGTATTGAGTGCTAAGATTTGGATTTTTAGCAAGTCGTTTTTCTACTTGTATCAAACGCGCCATGGCAACCCTTTTTGAGCATCCCAGTGGGTTGGCAGAATATATAACTCAATGTCAAATATAACTGAATATAACTCAATGTCAAAAGGAATACGTAGCGGCCAGATTTGAGATGTCTGTGACTGGTCGCGAATATTTTTTCACACTCTAGTTCTTCTTTGGTGAATGCTCGTTTACGTGGCACCTCCTCTATTTCCCAGAAGCTTCTCAATTGTTTATCTATATCAACTGCTCTTGTTGTCATTGATTGTATTACTGTTGAATTATGACAATCGACTGAGGCACGGCCTAAGAATATCCAACCTAGTTTGGTTTGTTGGGCTATCGGTTCGTCAGATGATGCCTTTGCTATATTACTCATTAAAATTTCTCCATAATAGTCCGCGCCCAATAATAAGTCGATTGGGCCAGGACTGTAAAATGTTGAATCAGCCCACATCAGATTTTTGGTGTGTTTCCAGTTCCATGGGTCTAGAGGCTGCTCTGGCATATCCCGCGTTATGTTTTTGAATACTAATGCTTTTATGGCTAAGCTAAATTTGGATGGAAATCTTGGCTTCAAGGTGAATTCGACTTTTGAGTTCGCCACTCCTGCTTCGGTTTTTGCCATGCCTGTGACTTCTGCATACGCTGCGGTTTTTGGTAATTTTAATCTCTGGCAGGCTTCTTCTGTAATGAAGGTTGCTTGAGACCCAGGATCTATTAGCACACGAATCAGTTCATTGCGAGCACCAGAAAACGCATTCACTAAGGCGGTTCCCAGTAAGATGCATTTGCGATTCCATGCATGTGTTACTTGTACGTTTGTATTAGCTGTTTTTATATTTTCTGATGCAGATCGCATACTATTGTTACTATGCAGTAGGCTGTGATGTGCACCTTTGCATAACTCACAACTTTTATTGCAAGGGAGTTTGTGTTCTGGAAGCAAGCATCGTCGGCACACTGGTTTATAATATACTGTCTTACTTCTTTCGATTTGTGGTAAATTTTGGAACTTTTTACATTCTGGTAGATTGTGCTCTCCCCAGCAAAGGCTTCATTTATCGTTTTTTCTGGCTACTGCAACATTTACCGTCTTAATAGATGAATTTGTTTGTTGGTTTACTTCCTTTTTTTATACGATTTATCTCGGGATAGTGCTCCCAAAGATTGAAACCTTACTTGTAGAAAGGCTAGAAAATCTTTCATGGTTTGAATTTCCTTCGGGTTCTTCAAAGACATCTCGTATAATCGATGAGTTTCCCTATCCAATTTTCTTATTAGGATGTTCAACAAGATAGCATCCCAAGAATCTGTATTAATTCCTTGGTTCTTGATGGCTTGCAAACATTCCAGTGCATTATCATGTAATAGTTTTAGACCATGAGCGGATTCTGAACTTAAATTTGGTAGTTCTAAAATTGTGTTGGTGTAAGTATTGATCAGAAGCCTTTTATCCTCGTATCTGGAGCATAAAATATTCCAAGCTGTAGAATAGTTTTCTTGCGATATATTGAGGTGGTTAATGAGCTTGGCTGGATCTCCTCCTATTACTGATAATAGGTAATGCATCTTTTCTTCACTGGATAAATCATCATTGCAATGGATAGTCTTGTTGAAAAGATTTTGGAAGCTTGTCCATTGTTTGTAATCCCCATAGAAGTGTGGTATTTCAAACCTGGGAAGCTTGATGCTGGATCTTTTTTGACTTTGTTTCGAAGAATCTTTGTTGGCAACGTTTTCTATTTGACCTTGAAGATAGATTATTGTAAATTCATAATCTTGCTGTAGGTTCTCGTATGTTTCTTGGCTAAAGTATTCGTTGTCAAGCTCTCCATCAATCGCATTTCCAATAATCTCTTCATGATTGTTGGTAAGAGATATCCATAAATCGGTTAGTAGTTTGATCTTCAACTCGTAATACGTTCTTGAGTGCTGCTGCTGCACCGCATCCTTGATTTGATGTATGGTGTTAATATTTGTTTGAAATATTTTAGCTTTGGCGTGTTGTATTTTATAACGCCTCTGCTATTGTTGATCGTCTACTTGTACCACCTTATGGTCAGATTCGCCTTGTTGTTGCTCATCTGCTAGTATATATGATGACGCATCTGCGACGTGTTTGTCCCAATCCGTATCCCGATCATCCCCTGCTGTATTTTTTCTGGCTTCTAGTAGTATTTTTTTTGTTTCTTCGAACGCTTGTTTGACTTGATCGAAGAAATGTTGTTTAACATACGGATGATCCTCTGGAAGAGTGACTACTAATGAAGCATCGGTGGTTGAAAATTTATCGAAGAGTAGCTGCAAATTTGTGAGTCTTTGGTCACAATATTGTTTGGTTTTTCTGGCAGCTCCATCTTTTTTGATGTTTGTTTTTAATTGGTTAATTAATTTACCGGTTTGTGTTTGTTCACACAAAGCTTTTACGGTATCCATGTTTTTTTTTTTTTTTAGATTAATTTTAAATACGTTTTTATGTTGTATGTTATGTAAGCGCTGTATCTCGAAAAACCAATGTTCTTGTCGTTGTAGTATTTAATATTTGTGGCTTACCACTGATGAGGGCTCACAAATAGATTAAATGGTTTTTGTTTTACAACTGAGATGTTTATTAAGTTTTCTTTGATATTTATACATTAATTTTGTTTACTTAAGCATAATTAACAAGTATAATTTTATATCTATCTTATAAATTATTATATGTTGTAATGCATGCAAATACAATAATTGCTTATCAATCAGTATATTACATGTGAGTTATCGTGTTACACATATTATATTTAATTGTAGAAAAAGAAATATAAAAATTCTTAGAAAGAGAAATATAAAAATGCTTAGAATAAGCAAAATTCCTAAATTTGAAAATATCATGTCATTTACGTTGTTGAGTATAAACAGAGGTACAAGCCTATCTTATCGAATAAAATATAGACATCATGTTAATATCTGAAACACACTTCACAAAACAACTTTTTTTAATATTACCGGCTATTCCGTTTATGACACCAGAAATATGCTAAAGATCACATCCAAGCTATACAACTATCAGTTTGGAAGAATGGGCTGAAAAACAGCAATTTTTCGATTACTACAGTTGAGAATTAAATTTCTGGGGTGATTACAACGCTAAACATGTGCAATGGGGTTCGAGGATCATCTCGACATCCTACATATTGGCCTACAGATAGATTTCTGTGTAATACGAGGAATAGCACGCAACAATGCTCAAGTCGATGACTGTTATGATTTATCATCAGATAACTCACCAATAATAGTAACACTAAGTACCCAAGCATTAAAAACTGAAACACCCCATCAACGTTTAACAAACAAACTAACGAAATGGGTTCTCTATCGCAACATAGTAGATGCAAACTGTCATCTTGATGTTCCACTGCGCACACCAGAAGACATTGATGTCGCGATAGAAAACTTAAGTCAAATAATGGAAATGGCTGCAAAAAGAGCTACTCCGGAGAACAAAAATTTCGAAAAAATTTAAGGCTTTCAAGTGGCATTCAAAAGTTATTGGCAGAGAAGTAATATATTTAAAACAACGGTAAAAGGTCGGGAAACACCGAACTCGATGAGACCACTTGTCCCCTACGTATTTTGGGCCGCTGATTACGAAAATGAGGGTTAAAACTGCCGCCAGTGGTTGGAACACCGTTAAAAATGCAAAAAACACTCCTAAATAGGGGTATTTTTCGACTAAAAGTGTTGTTTTGCAAATTAAGCCATCTTATATGTTTTTTGGGGCGCTGATTACGAAAATGACTGTGTGTTCACGGAACGAGATAAAAAAAAGCTGGCTTTTTTCCCAACTTTTGTCATATCGCACATCCTTTAAAAAAATGTCATAACACAAAAAACAATTTTGTGATAAATGCATTTTAAATTGCTATACTTGATTATTTATTTTATAAAGCTAATAATGAATAATCTCAGCATCATCACAGTAACGTTAGCAATTAAAAAAAATTAAAATACATTTATCTCAAAACTGTTTTTTTGTGTTGACAGTATTTAAGAGGATGTGCGATATATTTTCTGTTGTTTTGTATTTTTTGTTTGCAATTTCTGCTTTGTTTACGATTAGATGGGGCTTTATTTTAATTTAATCGAATAAACGTATGTCTGGGTCTGGGGATTACAAATACACAATATTCGGTTTTATACACACATCACAATTTATAGATTATCAAATAATTTATAGCCCAACAGTTTGTAACAAAATAAAATTTTTGTTTCTCATCCTAATTGTTTCACTTAAATGCATCTCGCATATTTATTTCATTTATTTTATATAATAACTTTAAATAAAATTATCTTAGGCGATAACCTAACAAATTCATTCAAAAAATGTCAAAAATAAACAATAACAACAAATATTTGAGCAAAATTATGGCTCATACTTCCGGTTATTTTTTGTTACTATGTTGGTACGACTAAGATTATTGCTCAAAAGATGGAAATATTTTAACTAAAGCTGGATTAAATTGAGTGCTGAAGAGTTGGATAAAAAATAATCCCGTTCCGTGAACTCAACATGAGGGTTAAAACTTGCATTAAGGGTGGAACCACCCCTAAAATTGCAAAAAAAAACACCCCGAAATGGGGGTGTTTTTCGACTAAAAGTGTTGTTTTGCAAATTAAGCCATCTTAAATGTTTTTTGGGGCGCTGATTACGAAAATGGTGGTTAAAACTTGCAGTAATGGTCGAACCACCCCCCAAAATTGCACAAAACATCCCTAAATAGGGGTGTTTTCGACTAAAATTGTTGTTTTGCAAACTAACTCATCTTATATGTTTTTTGGGACGCTGATTACGAAAATGGTGGAAAACATATTTTAAAATTAAGAGCATTCTTTGATAGAAATGATCCCTTCCCTTACCACCCTTATGTAGTTTCTTTAGACACAGGAGCAATAGGAAATAGTACTAGCAATTGTCACTTGGGTCAGGAGATAGGTATAGAACTTTTAAGAGGTGGAACAAACAAATATTTCAGTCAGTTGTCTCTGAAGAGAAAAACTAAAGTACTTCCCTTGTCAGCTATGAGTTCATTTACAATTAATGATGAAAATATTGCTGTTGATGCGAATGATGTGTTTCGTCGTATTGTACTTTCCAAGAATGAAGTTAATCTGGAAAGAAGACAAAGAAATATAAATCATATGGCTTTTTTACACCTCTAGAAGACTATATAATACCCCCAAATGCTATAACTGTAATTGATGGCGGATTTTTACTACATAGGGTGGTGTGGAAAGCGACGGACACTTTTCAAATGATCATTGAGAAATTTAGAAACTACTTGGAACATTATAAACAATGTGTTGTAGTTTTCGATGGTTACCCTTCAGACAACAGCACAAAAAGCTTCAAGAGAGCAAGACGGGCAAAGAAACGCTACTCTACGTCCATGCTATTTCTGGCTAGAGAGCAAGAATGTGGAGTTTCTCAGGAAGATTTTCTGAGCAATGAAGACAATAAGAAGCTTCTTATCAGTGCTCTGACTGAGCATTTTAATCAGGCAAATATTAACGTTTTTCAAGCTCAAGAAGATGCTGATATCCACATTGTAAGGAAAGCCATTCATGAAGCAAAAAAAGGAAGTTTCGTCCAAATAATTGCCGAGGACATCGATATACTTGTCTTACTCACGCAATTTTATGAAGGACTGGATATTGTTTTCACAAAAAGTAACAGAGGTCGATCCTCAAATGACATATACAATGTAAATAGTTTTAAGTACCCGCATTTGAAAAAAATTATCGCATTTCTCCACGCGTTTAGCGGTTGCGATACAAATTGCGCATTTTATCAGAAAGGAAAAGAAACCATTTTTAAATCTGTTGCTGCAGATGAGGACTTAATTAACAGAGCTCAGAAATTTTATAAACCTGAAGTAAATAAAGATGATTTGTAGAAAGTTGCCTTAGATATTGTAAGTACAGTATACTAGGAAATGTTTTTGCAAAAAAGTCGGATTGCGATGCACTAAATTCTGTAAATCATGTAGAGGCACCGACTGCGTTAATAGCGAAAATATGTTAACTATCCAAGACTTCGAGGAAGGCGAATAAATTTTAAATACAATTAGAACTTGAGCAAAAAATATTGATCCAGGAAACTGAAAATCAATGGGATACGAACGATTTTTGCGATTCACAGATAAGTTCAGAAGTTGATTGGGCCGAAACAACAACAGAATTTGAAGAGGATGAAGAAATTTCTTCTTGCAAAATACCAAGACTAGATTTTAATACAACTGTATAGCGATATCTTGTAAGAAGTTTGATACTTCTCATATTTCATATTGATTAATAAAAATAAATTGCATTTCTAGTTTTTGTATTTTATATTTCATTTTTTACCAAAATCCACCGGTTGGAACTCCATCCAGCAAAATCTACCAATTTTAGTCGCAATTTTGGGGGTGATTCGACCATTGCTGCAAGTTTTAACCACCATTTTCGTAATCAGCGCCCCAAAAAACATTTAAAATGGCTTAATTTGCAAAACAACACTTTTAGTCGAAAAACACCCCCATTTCGGGGTGTTTTTTTTTTGCAATTTTAGGGGTGGTTCCACCCTTAATGCAAGTTTTAACCCTCATTTTCGTAATCAGCGGCCCAAAATACGTAGGAGACAAGTGGTCTCATCGAGTTCGGTGTTTCCCGACCTTTTACCGTTGTTTTAAATGTATTAAAGCAGGCAATTCGGCGGCTATGGCAACTTCACCAATCTCCTTTGCATAAATGGAAATTAAATAGAGCAATATTAAAGCTCTGAGAGAAGCAATACGGGAAGAACAAAATTTATTAATACAGAATTACCGAAGTGAGCTCACTGCAACAGAAAAAACAGATTACTCACTGTGGAAGGCAGTAAGAAATTTGGTCACTGGGCCATGCGCCAAAACAGTTAAATCCAAAGAAAGCCCCAGGTCATGATCGAATAACTGGAAAAATGATCAAAGAATTATCAGATAGATTCATAAAATATATAACATATATTTTTAACGCGTTACAAATGTCAAATATCTCGGTCTTCATCTC
Source organism: Nephrotoma flavescens (assembly GCA_932526605.1). Lineage (NCBI taxonomy): Eukaryota > Metazoa > Arthropoda > Insecta > Diptera > Tipulidae > Nephrotoma > Nephrotoma flavescens. The sequence goes on along the minus strand of OW052220.1, from coordinate 68,546,016 downwards.
GATAGAAGATTGACATGGAGAGAGCACATTGAAATAGAACGCATTCAAATAAAAATAAAATTTTCTAAAATGTACTGGATGATTGGAAGAAAATCGAAACTTTCTCTAGACTCCAAGGTTCTACTATACAAAGCGATCTTAATCCCCATATAGATATCGTACAAACGGTATATTCAAAATGGTGTATTCGAAACAGCAACATCCGTAGAGACCTTGGAATCAAAACTGTTAAAGAGACAATAAAAAGATTTATGATCCCAGCCCCCCAGGATTTACAAAAGATGGCGTAACTTGTATTAAATCGCATCTGGCCATCTTGCAACTATATTCATGTTAAAGCGCCATTATTTGTCTCTAAAAATCAGTATGTTTGATTCCGCTGAACTCTGAAGTGTAAACCACATATTTTTGCGCTCTAACCATGTCAACCTTTGTGTCAATAAAACACAATTTGCAGGAAGCGCTGATTTTTTGTTTTAATTTAAAGAAAATTGCAGCTAATGGTCATCGATTGCTGCGTGAAGCGTATGGGGAATATGCTCCAGCAATAAAAGAGAAAGCGATGTGAGGCCAGTAAAGTTTGAAGACGATGCTTCATGCCAAACTCAAGAGGAGCTCGCCGAAACTTTGGATTTTTTTTGTTTATTTTTTATTTAAGAAATCTTTATTTCTGTATAATATTACAACTAATCATATAGATTATCTAGTAATTGTTTTATTATTTTAGTAGTCTATTCTTGTGGGATGAGACCTAACGGTTCATCCCAGCTCTGCCAGTCCTTTGATTTAAGCGGCTCAAGGAACCACTAATTCTAAAGGCTTTGTTCTTTTAAGGCGCTTTGGTCCATTGGTGCGATCCACTAGGTTCCGCAGCTCGTCGTTGTCATGCTGCTGCAGTCGCAGTACAATCATGACTCCTTGCAAATTTTTGTATTTCATCGCTGACGTATTCCATGTTTAGGTCTCGATGGAGATTGTCATTTCTTTGTTTTGAAATGTTTGAATGATCTTCACTGTAGTTTTTCTTGCGCAGCCCCAAAGCTGAATACCATATGTCCAGAAGTTCGATTCTGGTTTTTCCTATAGGAAAAGGAATTAGGAAAAATATTTTCATAGTATTTTGGTCACAATTTTTTTTTCTGACATACTATGGTAAACAGTTAGTGTAAATTTTTTCAAAAACAAATTTAAATTGGGAATATTTTTCCTATCCAATTTCGATACCGAAAAAATATTTCCTAAATTTTAAAATTTTAGATCAAACATGATTTCTCAGTAGGCCAGAAAATGTTATTTTTGACAAAAAATAATATGAAAATATTGTTACCGGCTGGCTACTGCCAACCTGCAGATTTCACTAAGCCCATGCAGAGGCCTCCACGGTGATATTTTGCAGGGTCGTGGGGTTTGAGGCATGCATGGCTCCTGGCTTACACCGTGATGATACAGATATTTATAAAAATGGGAAAAACCGCAAATAATAATAATACTACCCGAAGTTCCGCCGAAATTCGTCGGCCGGAACCTGAGGAACGAACAGCCAAAATCAAAAATAAAAAAAAATAAAATAATCATAATGGTAGAGAGGTGCGCTTGTGCGCACATCCGCCCGAACTCGTACGGTGGTAACCACCGGTTCCGAATCCGGGTGCGGGCACCAAGGGACCGCTTACCCTACGCCGACACAGGATGTCAAGCCCCCCCTCATCACACCAACCCGAAAAAATTTAATAATTCATTTTATTTACGATTAGAGAAAAAAAAACGGACAAAAGGAAAACAGCTTCCCCCTCCACCGCATCACGATGCGAGAGAACGAGAGAGAGAGAGAGCAATACTCACCGAGCGCGCACCCGCTGTGCGGTGCTCGATTAAAAAATTTCAAATTTAAATTTAATAAACAAAATTTAAGAAATATAATAAAATAAATAAAAATAAAAAAAAATAAAAAAATGGTACCTTAACTAATAAAAACGTTGCGGCCTTGGTGCGGTTATTGTTGCGGAGCCTCTCCCCGATACAAATTGGGTTGCGGCCCTGGTGCCGTCATGCCACAGGCAATTACCAATGCCCGGACCGTTGGGCGTCTTCCCGCCGTAAATAAAAACAGAATGGCCTTGGTTGACCACCCGTGTCGTTGCGGGGCCTCTCCCCGATACCAAATATAAATAAAAAAAACGAACAGCAGGTTGGCTACCCGTTAGAAGCGATGTTACCCCGACCAGAATTGTTGAGCAACGTTGTTGGTCACTCGTTAATAAATCATCAGTCCTACACTAAAATTAGGCGTACCGTTGTTATTTATGGGGTACTGTAAAGTGTTACGCATGCTTTGGGCCTTGTATGCCTTCGTTGGGCTTTGTATGCCTTCGTTGGGCTTTGTATGCCTTCGTCCACAAAAATTGGGCGTCCTTCGCCTTAAATAGCAAAAATGGGTGACCTCAACTGGCCACCCTGTACTGTACCGATGCGGCACACCCTGGCCGGTAAATACTTTGGTCTCGACCGGCCGATTGTTGCGGTATAAATTGCTTTCACCGTAAATACAAATGTCAATGACCACGTTGCTGTTGTTAACCACCCGTTACTATTAGGTGCCTGTTAATATGAGGCGACCCCCGTCGAATTGTAAAACGTGACGGCGTCTACCGGTAAATTTAAAATAAAACTGCGAAACCACGAGCTGGCCGCCCGTCAAATAAATTTTGAGACTAGCTACTTGATACAATCTGTTGGCTTCATAAAATTCTAGCGGCGCAAGCCCAATCAAAATTTTAGTTGCCTGTATTTCCAAGCGTTAGAGAATCTACTCTTCAATTACTCTACACGTACGACTTTTTCCACTGTATACCACTAAACACACTTTCGTATTTTCTTTTCAATTTATTTATAATACCAAACACGAACAAAATAAACTTTTTTTTTGTCGATTTATTATTTTACCATCACATCAAATTATGAATTTTGTACCAAGCAAAATCCAATTCACAAAAATAATTTTCAGTTTTTTTTTTTTTATTTTTTTTTTAATATTTTCAAGAAAACAATAATGGTGGAAGACCAGAAAAATTTTAGTTTGAGATTTAACTCGACTTCTACATACCAAAATCAACACTTGAATCCATTACATAAAAATTCTCACGCCGAAATACGACGCGCAAAACATTCCGGAAGAATTGTCTCTCTTCTCTGTTTCTCTCGCATATAAGAAAAACATTCTTATGGAATGTTTTGCTTTGCACACACACTCGATGCGCATTACTCTCTCTCTCTCCTATTTTCGTTTGGTTACCATTACCAACAAAACAAAAACGTCGCGGGTGCGTTCAGCGCACAATTAACAAACAACTACCGAGGTGAATATAATTTGTGGTTGCGACCACACAGTCGTAACAATATTTTTCCTAATTCCTTTTCCTATAGGAAAAACCAGAATCGACCTGCTGATAGGTTTTAGGATTTGTTTATATAACAGAAGATTGTTGTGCGTTGTCAGTTCTGAGTTTCTTCCAATAAGCCAGTGCATTTTTCTGAATTTTAAATTCAGTTCTTGCCTTTTCTTTTTAACATGCGCTTTCCACCTGAGTTTAGAGTCTAGCGTTATGCCGAGATACTTAGCATTATCAGAATATGGAATTTGTTGTGAATTCAGACTAATCGGAATATATTCTAATTTCCTATTTGTAAAGTTGTTATGTGTTGATTTCGATCCGTTAAGTGTTATTCTCCATTTTTTGTCCAGTTATTCACTATTTTAATAGCATTTTGTAGTTTCCTGGTGGCCTCAACGATACTAGCATCGATGGTCATAACAGCTGTGTCATCAGCAAACATTCCTATTCTAGCTTCTTCTATGTCTCACAGATCATTTGTATACAGGAGGTATAATACGGGGTCTAGAACACTGCCTGTGAAACCCCTGCCAATATTTTTTTCAGTTTAGAGTATTCCCCGTCCTGTTTCACCCGGAAGTAACGGTCGTTGATGTAAGAATTTAGCAATTCAAAATGTTGGTTTGGCAAACCTTATGAAATGCTTAGGCTACGTCTAAGAATATTACTGAACTTACTTTAATCTCTTGAGAAACAGTCTCTCGAAAATTTTTGATGTTGTTGTTAACAAAGAAATAGGCCTATACGCTGTTTTGTCGTTTAGTGATTTATTAGGCTTTGGGATCATTATGATTTCCGCTACTTTCCACTGTCTCGGAACATAACATAGTTTTAAGATAGCATTGATCATGTGCTGTAGCTGCCTTAGTGCTTTTTCTGGTAAAGCTTTGATTATTCGCCCCGTTATCAAGTCGTATCCAGGGCTTTTTTATCTTTGAGTTTTTTTACTTCTTGTTTGATTTCTTTCAGAGTAACTGGTGGCACAGATGTTTCGTCTACTTTGCTTATAGGTGTTAGGTATTCATTATCCGCTTGTCCAGTTGGTGGTTTGAAGGTATTTTCTAGGTGTTCTGCAAACAGATCACCTTTTTGCTTTTCGCTGCGAGCCCAGGTTCCATCAACCATTTTAATGGATGTCACTTGCATTTTAGGCCTTTTTAAACCTTTGGTGGCTTTCCACAAGGAATAGTCTGTGTCAGGTTTACCTGTCAGATTTCTTAGGAAGCTTGCAACTGACTCATTCTTAATCTCCTTTATAAGTAGTTTAATTTTGTTGCACAAGTTGTTTAGGATTGTTTTGTCTTCAGGGGCTCTGGTTCTTTCTTACGAACTCTTCTTTTTTCGTTAACCAACTCTCTCACTTCAACTGCTCAGCTTTTTGTACACTGTCAATGAGGTTTCTAGTTCTTCTTCTATCGTGTAAGCGTTCGATATCTGCACGTGTAGGTTGATGCTTTCTTCGACTAGAAAGTATTCCCAGTTGGTTTTGTTATTTGTTAATCTTGGAGGGGTTGCTTTCCTTATTATCATGTCACTTATTGTCATTAAAACTGGAAAATAGCCTGACGATAGCCCTTCTTCATTTTCAACTGCTAAGTAGTTTTCGGAGATACCTCTTGATATAAAGAAATCCAGTAGGTCAGGAATTTTATTTTTGGTCCGTAGGCCAGTAGGTTGGCTTTCTACTGGAGTGAAACTCACATTTTAATATCCTACCTGCTTCAAATAGCTCCCTTCCTTTGGGACTAGTTCTATTTGATCCCCAAAATATGTGTTCGTTAAGAAGTTTGATGTAGTCTTCTTTTTTTGTGTTATATCTGGGTGGACAGTAGATTGCTGATATACTACAGCACTTGTTATTTTTGGACTCAATAGATACAGTAGCTACTTGCATAGCTTCCTCCTCTCTTTTTAATTCTTCGTGGTGTTTTATATTGTCCTTAACGAAAATTGCTGTCCCGCCTCTAGCTCTTTCTGCTGGATGTAGAACTTGACAGCACTTTTACCCACGTATTTTGGCATACGAGGTTCTGGTAAAACGGCTTTCTGAGATTAGGCATATATCAATTTTTTTTTGTGTTTAAAAATACTTCTAATTCTGGTAGCAATTCCTAAATAGTGTGTCATTATTTTAACATCGAAGATGTTTTTGGCGTCGCATTATATAGAAAAATGCAACGAAATTTTGTCTCAAGAATATGCAACGAAATAAAAAAAAATAAAAAAATAAAGTAAATACGAGAGAACCAAAACACGCTGGTGCGCCGAAAATTAATTTTTGGGCTCAAACTTTTTTATTTTTACTATATAAATACAAGTACTCCAGCCCAAAATAAATCTTAGCAGGCTTAAACTTTTTTATTTAGGCATTAAGTAAAATTTCAAGCTCCATCTTCGACGTTTAAATTTTTAGCCTTAGGCTCAAACTTGGGATTTTTTCTTGTTGAGTTTGTATGGACTAGAATGAAGGTAGTGGCCGCCCCGGTGGCAAAGTGGTTAGCATGCTTGCTCCAGCGACCGGAGGTCCCGGGTTCGATTCCCGGAGGTGACAAGGAAAAAATTTCACGGCTGGTTTAGGATCAATGAATTAATCACTCATTATCCGAAATGAAAATTTGATTATGAAACCTCATTTGAGGTGGCCAAATCCCTTGATGGGATATAATGCCAGAGAGAGAGAGAGAGAGAATGAAGGTAGTCAATAACTTCTCTAGTTTTACTTGACGCATCCGTTATTCTTTTATCTTCGCTCATCGATGTATTTTCCAGTGTTACTAGTCTCTGTTCTTGTTTTTTGAGTAACTCGCCCATAGGTTCTAGACCAGCCAGATGTGAGTTGATACCATTTAGCTTCTGAAGTATTTCTTGCAGGACATCGGTTTCCTGACTTGGAGCGTTCCTGATATTTTCATTCTGCTTAGCCATTTTTGCATAAGTTTTGCTTTCCTTTACTTTGCCGCTATTTAGGGGGATTCGTTTTGAGTAGGATTGCATCCTAGGTTGAGAACTCTGACTTGTTTGATTTCTCTTGTTGTCTCTCATTCTTTGCAGCTCTTTCGCTACCTCGCGACCTCTGTAATTTGCTGGGTGATGATTACCACAGTGTATATGCATTTCACTGGTTGGTCTTACTTTTGTTATACCCTTGACAGACTAGGGATTAGCTAAACGCGTTTAATCATTTTTTCGAGTTTATCTCTTAATGTGTCAACTTTGAGATTAACTAAACGAATTTTGTTTTAGGTTTAGTAACTAAACCGGTTTAGTGCACAAACCGCTCAATATTTTGAAGTTTATTGCATAAAAATGAGTTTAGCGAGAGCGCCATCTAACAATGAATGTTAAAATTTATAAAAAGGACAATGCCATTTAGTACTGTGATAGAATGATAGATGTCGCTTACTTTTTGAGTTATCCCTTTCAAGTTCAAAAAAAAATTTTTTTGTTCCAATTTAAGTTCAACATACACAAATGTGTATGTAAATAATGACAGGTTGTAATGTCTTCCGTATTTTAACGGATATTAGTTAAATGGGAATTCTTGAAAAAAAAAACATAATAATTTGATAACACATAAATTAAATAACATATTCATTATTTCTTTTTGATAACATCAATTATTTTATTATTATTATAGTTAGTGTTGTTTTTCTGACGAAAACAAAATTAAGTGTTATGCACAAATGTGTATTGTGGTCTTCAACTTACACATAAGTCTATGTTTCACATATTCGTTCCTCGTAATCGAAATTTAGATACACAATTGTGTATACGGGTGGTAATAGAGTTATATCCCTTTTCCTGGCTGCCATCACAATTGTGTGGGTCTCGAAAACGAATCATGTCAAAATTTATTTTTGTATGTATCTTAGACCAACATACACATTTGTGCATTCCACTTATCGTAGAGTGCTTATTATAATATCATGACAAATAAAGTAGAACTGGCACTATATTTAACTTCTAGTGCCGGAAAATATACCATGGTATTGGATTTGGAATTCATATTTTTTTTAATCTGTATTCAACTCTCGATGGAATTTGACAATTCCCGCGCAGCAAAAATATGGCGGATACACAGTGATGTATTAAATATATATTGTATGTATATATATATTCGTTTATATGGTTTACATTTTTATGTTGTATTTGTGTTAAAATGGAATAGGAATTTTGGGATACAATTAAAACACAAAGTTTAGGCACAAATTGCGTTTAATTAAAATATTTTTTTGTTTGTACAACAATAACATTTGTTTAATACCGATTCCGGACAAACATAGCGCTACCGTATTTTATTATTGAAACATGTTTTGCTAAACTTTATAGTGTGTCAACCTAATTGGATTTGTAGTAGATTAACTAAACGCGTTTAGCTAAATCCTAGTCTGTCAAGGTCAAGGGTATTACATTCTTGTTAGATGTTTCCCAGTGCACTTTACGCATCTCGGCTCCCTATTACAGTATTTTCGTGTGTGGTTATACGCCTGGCAGTTGTAGCACTGTGGCATTCTACTAGGGTTCTTTTTTAATGTCTCCATATACCCTATCAATGCTCTTAGCGTTGTCAAATGTTAGCATGAAAAAGGGCAGGCCAACTTTGGTTGTTTCTCGTTCACCGTTTGCTTTTATAGTGACCTTTCTCTTTAATATGTTCACAGCGTTTAGAATTTTGAATCCTTTCTGGCTAAGGCCCTGCCCTTTTCCAATTACCGACTAATTTATGGACACCGACTTATTCAAATAAGTCACCTTGCGAGGAGACTTATTTGAATAAGTATGTCTACACAGAAATGTCTCCAAAAATGTGTCTTGACTAAATGTAATACATGCAGTTTTATGTCAAGAAATTTTTTTCTTCCATATAATAGAAATTGCGTTTTGTTTTTTTGTTATTACGTCACAAATAAGTCGGTACAACGAATTGGAACGACTTTGCCGACTTATTCAAGATGGCGTCAAATAAGTCAATAAGTCTGAAATAAGTCGGTAATTGGAAAAGGGCCTAAGTTCCTCAATTACTTCTTCGTTTGGGCATTTATGATGTAGCCCTCTGGCCATAACTTTAATTGGTTGCTCAGCTTTGTTTTCATAGGTGAACCATTCGATGTTTTGAGCGGTGATTGCATTTAATAACATTCTGTAGGTTTCTAGGTCAAGTGCATTCACTTTCCAAACGTTATATATTCAGTGCAGTGACTTTATATTTATCGTTTGGAACTAACTTCACTATTTTTTTAATTGTTTCGTATTCACTAACATTAAGTATGTTAATGGGTGGGGGAGGTATCTCTTTATGTGTTGGTTGATTTACCTGCATTTCCCCTTAGATGATTACGTTGGATGTTTTAACTGGTTGCAGTGGTCTCTCTTTCGGTATCAGTGATACGTTATTATGTACCTTCACTAGGTCCGTAGTTGACTGTTCAGGTCATTGGGGTTGTAGTTTTCTGACGCTCTGTGTTGATTGTTCCACTTCAGGCGAGAATTCTGCTTTTCTTTTTTTGTTTTGACGTTTAGTTTTAATTTGCCTTCATGTAAAACTCATTTCATATGCCAATTCGTCTTCATCTGTTTCATAGATAGCTATAGTATTTTCTTTGGCTTGATTATCATTTTTGATTACAGAAATTTATTCTTTAAGCTGTTGGACTTCTTTGAATAGCTGTTCATTGATTTTCATTAAGTTTTCTATCGATTTTTTTAACTCATCGTTTTCTCTAGTGACATCGTGGTGGTTTTGTGTGCTTGATATAAACGGGTTTCACAATTTTTGGCTCACCCCAGAATCCGTTGAGCCTGCCTCGTGTGAGGGTAGATTGGCCAACTGTAAATTTGACGTACTACCTGGGGTATACATTCCGTTTGGTTGTGCACTCATTGCGTTAATGGTTGGTTTATTGTTCGGGGTTCCTTCCCCTAGCCAGATTTGGTTCGCGGATTGTATTTTATTTCCCACCTACCCTCCGGCAAGCCGGTTAAAGAGCGTTCCTCTATCCGCCACCATGGGACGCGCCACGATGGGAGTTCGGCATCTCCACATGGTAAATGACAATTTGATTTTTTTTTTCGTGTTGAAATTTGTTAACGTTAGTGGTTTTTTGTGGTACATATATATAAAAATTAAAATATATAAAAATTCGAATTGTACGAACATGTACAAATTAAAAATTTTATGAAATTTTTAGGTTATGCCAAAATGTAAAACCATAAAATGAAATATAAAATATTTCTGTTCTTTGTCACTCTTATGAAATTTAAAAAAATTGTATATTGTATAATTAGGAGGAAAATTACTGCATTCCCGGACGATAGTGGAAATTGGCGGACGAGGCGATAGCCTATTTTTAAAACGAATATAAACCCAAAATATTTTTTAGTATTATTCATTAATTATCATATTAAGAAATCAAAACAAAGTCAAAAATCGAAAATAACATAAAATTGTTGCTTAGTTAGCCACGACATCATAAGACATAAATCCATTTTGTTTTTTTTTTCAAAAGTTGTCAAGTTTGTGTACCTATTTGATTTATAAAAAACGTGTGAACGAAATTTAAGAGATATGGACAGTGAAAGCGAATTATCCTTATCTTGTACCTTGCCGGATATAGTGAAAGCGTGTGATTTACTTCCGCAAAAATCGAAGGAAACATACGAAAATGCTTATAAACGCTTTATGGATTATCGTCAATCTAAACACATCAAATCATTTTCGGAAAACGTCATTCTGGCGTATTTCGCTGATTTATCTACAAACATGCGTTTGGTACTTCTAAACAATTAAAAATCCATACGGGAATATATTCCCGGCCTAGGCCAGAAAAAATATTCTCGTACTATTATTACTTGTTGCTTAGCAACAAATAAAACATACTGGAATCATGGAACTTTCTGTTTCGAAAAAACAACGGAAATATATTATTTTTCCTACGATCGGAGAAAAAAATTTTTTTTGCGTATTATGAGCAAAAAAATTGCTGTCAGCTAATCTTTTCCTTGGAATTAAAGCATTATGAAATGGCAATTCAAACTAATGACAGAGCAAATGTCAGCTGTCAAATCGGTTGTCAAACAAAACAGTGTTGCCAAGTTAAACATGTGAACCTCTAAAAAACACGCTTTATTAGGACCAATTAGACCGTTCGCGTTTCTTTAATTTACAAACCAATTATTATTTATTATTAACAAAACAATTTTATTTTATAGAATACTACATATACTGGGATGATAAATGGCTAACAGTTGTACGTCCCGATGTCGATTGTACAAATGGTATAATACACGTGATAAGCAGTCCATTTATCCGTTCGAATGATATTGTCGTATCCGGTGACCCGTTCTCCGGTTCAAATACACTAAAAACGTTTAATGCAATTACATTTTTATGCATATTATTTGCATCAATATTTCATATTTATATTTAATCATTATGCAAATAATTAAATCTACAATAATTTTATTTCTTAATTAAATTATAAATATATATATTATAATTATGATTTGTTTTGTTAAGAGTAGCATTCCTTATTTTAAAAAATTTATATTTTATAAATTAAATTTTTTTATTTTTTTATTTTTTATTGATTGATCGAATAGATGACGAGAGAATATAAAATTAAATTAATTGATATAATATAAAAAAAAAACAGAGAAAATTAATATAATATAAAAAATAATGATTAAATAAATAAATTTTATTGTTAGTTTAAAATTAATTGTAAATTTATAAGAAAAAATATTTGTGTTTAAAAAAAAATTAACTACCTAATTAATTATAAAAATTCTTTCAATCAATTAAAATTGTTTTCTAATTCCGACATTTTGTTTGTGTACATATAAAATTTTCTAGAATTAATTTGGAGTACATCAGCTTTTTATTTTTAATCTAAGTAATTAACATCAAAAAACATATTCAAAATTAAAGATATAGCAAAAGACAAACAAAAATAAAATCTTAATTAAATAAGATATTAAATAATTGTACTAAAAATTAATTTATTTAAATGTAATTTTGTATGATATACAATATAATATATAGCTTATTGTTTATATATATTATACATAAATTAATAATGCTTAATTAAATTATTATTTTGTTTCTAATTATTAATTATTTCTCAATGTATACTTTTATAAATAAATTAACAAACAAAACCAACTAAACTTTAGTACCTAGCAACACTTTGCAAATGTTTTTTAAATGAAATACGAGAATCCGTCTTTTATGTACTAAAAGCCAGAATTAATTATTTTTTGTTTATTTTGCTTTCAATATTTTACCTTTAATTAATTAGTAAACAAAGTACACACATCTATATATATATACAGAACACAAACACATACACACACGGAATAAAATTATTTTGTTTAAGTAAAAAAATCCAGTACAATATAAATTAAACTATTTGATGATGATTAAATAAATTTATATAAATATAATAAATTAAATTTAAAAATGCTTTTTTTTAATTTAAATAATTAGATATATTATATATATTTTTTCGTAAAAATACCAAAAAATAAAAAATTTATAAAAAATATTTATATTTATATGATAAAAAATAATCACTTAATTGCCTTTTTAAATTGTCAAAATAATAAATTGAGAAAAAAAAATATAAATTATATATAAATATAGATATAAAAAATAAATAAAACACTATAAAGTTATTTTTAAAATACCAATAAATATATTTTTTGTGTTCAATTTTTTTTATAATCATTTTATTTATTTTGTTTTGTCAATTAAATATAGTAAATCTAACCACCTGCAATTCTAAAAATCCGGTCATATCAAAAATATTTACATATATTTTTTGACACGAGGTTGTAGTTCATATAAATAATTTTCCGTCAGATGTCATCGTTTGTATGTGCATAATAATTTTTTTCGTATGCAGGAGACATCTACCACAGAAAAAAAAAACGTAATGCGACGTCTCAACTGTATTTTGTCATCATACACAAAACAAATAATTATTTGTAGCGTACATAAATTGTGAATAATTAATTAATTTATAAAGCATAACGATAAATTATATATATATATAAAAAAATGTGTTCGCCGTTTTAGTATTTTGTAGACATCTAGTGGTAAATTTTTAAAATAATTAAAAAAAATTCTTCTCGCTTTAAAACATAAAAGAACTCAAGCAATAAAAATTTTTATTGAAACAGACTATACACAAAATCAATTTTTGTTTTTTAAATAATTAATTAATTATTCGATAGACTCTACTATTTTTAGTCTAAGACATATCAAAATTAATTTTATCGCTTTGAAACCACAAATAAAAAAACTTTTTTGTAGTAAAATACTTGTTGTTGAATAGATTAAGCCGAGAATTAAAAATGTCTGTTTTATCCACATTTTCAACATTTAATTAATACGTTGGCCTATTTTATTCAACCAAAAAATTTAAATAAATAAATAATAATAGTAATAATAATGTTAGACTAGAAACTAGAAAAATATTTTTTTTTTATAGTTTACACCAGTAAAATTCGTAAAACCATAAAATTGATGTTGTGCACGAAACGCTTTTGTGCAACTAAAATTAATTAATTTTTACAATTTATTTATAAATAAATACCACCACACACCGGAAGGTATGATGACAAATTTTAATTTTTTTTTTACAAAAACTATAATATTTTTTACACAATCGAAACACCAAAATTAATTTTTTAAAATTCGATAGTAAAACACAAAACTAATAAATTTTATTATTAAATAATTAATAATTAAAGCTAAGCTTCATAAAGGTATAATTTAATAAAAAAAAAACACCTAAATATTAATACTTAATATTAATAAACTAATTAACTAATTAAAGGGATGGTAGATGTCTTAACAAGCAGAAATACTCAAATTTAAAATAAAACAAACAAAAATAGTAAATTTAATTAACAAAAATGGCCCGCTAATAATAATTGCTTTAATTTAATAAGAATATAAAAAAAAATTAATAACATAATATAAATAAACAATACAATATTTTTATTTTCAAATAAGCAAAAAAAAGAAAACCTAAATTTAAGTAATTAATATTAAATTAATTAATAAATTATGTAATAATATTAATAATAATAATAATAATGAATTATTGGAATTGATGTATGTAATATTTTTTTTTTTTAAATTTTTTTCGATTATTAATAATTAAGAAAATTATATAATTTATTAGTTTAGTTTAATTATGATTTAATATTGTTTCTGATTATTTGTAAGCTATAATTATAATTTAATTTTTGAAATATAATTTTTAAAGTAAAACAAAAACAGATTAATAAAAAAAAAACAAAATGCCCAGAAATAAACGAAAGGACATTGTTTTATTAAAAATGGTCCAAGGATGTTAATAACTGTTTAAGATAGTCGTCGATTAGTAAGTTTTCATCCTTTTCTTCGTCTACTAAAAATAGTAGAGTTCATCGAACAAGAAACCGTCTTCGAAAATCGTTTTCATTGGTCCGAATCTAGTTAATTTTTAAGTAGATCAGCGTTAAAATTGTTGCAATATGTCACCTCATTCGCTTGTAATCGAGGTTCGATGACAAAATATAACCGTCTTTCAAAATACGAAATTTGAAATAACCACGCTTCCAATATGCAACCAACCGGTAATTTCTTGCTTAATATGTTATTATGTTGTCCTAGAATCGTTTTGAGCCGGAATTTCAACAATAAATAATTTTCAATTTTTTGCAAAAATCCCTGATGGTTAGCCTTACTTAGTTTGAACGGATAAAATTTATTGTCACGGATTCTGTATGTATCGGTTGTTTTGGATTATTAATGTTATTTTAAGCAGATCAGCGTTAAAATTGTTGCAATACGTCACCTCATTCGTCTGTAATCCAGGTTCGATGACAAAATATAACCGTCTTTCAAAATACGAAATTTGAAATAACCACGCTTCCAATATGCAACCAACCGGTAATTTCTTGCTTAATATGTTATTATGATGTCCTAGAATCGTTTTGAGTCGGAATTTCAACAATAAATAATTTTCAATTTTTTGCAAAAATCCCTGATGGTTAGCCTTACTTATTTTGAACGGATAAAATTTATTGTCACGGATTCTGTATGTATCGGTTGTTTTGGATTATTAATGTTATTTTAAGCAGATCATTGTTAAAATTGTTGCAATATGTCGCCTCATTCGCCTGTAATCCAGGTTCGATGACAAAATATAACCGTCTTTCAAAATACGAAATTTGAAATAACAGCGCTTCCAATCTGCAACCAACCGGTAATTTCTTGCTTAATATGTTATTATGATGTCCTAGAATCGTTTTGAGCCGGAATTTCAACAATAAATTTTTTTCAATTTTTTGCAAAAATCCCTGATGGTGTTAGCCTTACTTATTTTGAACGGATAAAATTTATTGTCACGGATTCTGTATGTATCGGTTGTTTTGGATTATTAATGTTATTTTAAGCAGATCAGCGTTAAAATTGTTGCAATACGTCACCTCATTCGTCTGTAATCCAGGTTCGATGACAAAATATAATCGTCTTTCAAAATACGAAATTTGAAATAACCGCGCTTCCAATATGCAACCAACCGGTAATTTCTTGCTTAATATGTTATTATGTTGTCCTAGAATCGTTTTGAGCCGGAGTTTCAACAATAAATTTTTTTCAATTTTTTGCAAAAATCCCTGATGGTTAGCCTTACTTATTTTGAACGGATAAAATTTATAGTCACGGATTCTGTATGTATCGGTTGTTTTGGATTATTAATGTTATTTTAAGCAGATCAGCGTTAAAATTGTTGCAATATGTCACCTCATTCGTCTGTAATCCAGGTTCGATGACAAAATATAACCGTCTTTCAAAATACGAAATTTGAAATAACCACGCTTCCAATATGCAACCAACCGGTAATTTCTTGCTTAATATGTTATTA
This sequence comes from Nephrotoma flavescens, assembly GCA_932526605.1. Lineage (NCBI taxonomy): Eukaryota > Metazoa > Arthropoda > Insecta > Diptera > Tipulidae > Nephrotoma > Nephrotoma flavescens. The sequence continues at coordinate 68,530,706 of OW052220.1, read as the reverse complement.
TGATGTCCTAGAATCGTTTTGAGCCGGAGTTTCAACAATAAATTTTTTTCAATTTTTTGCAAAAATCCCTGATGGTTAGCCTTACTTATTTTGAACGGATAAAATTTATAGTCACGGATTCTGTATGTATCGGTTGTTTTGGATTATTAATGTTATTTTAAGCAGATCAGCGTTAAAATTGTTGCAATATGTCACCTCATTCGTCTGTAATCCAGGTTCGATGACAAAATATAACCGTCTTTCAAAATACGAAATTTGAAATAACCACGCTTCCAATATGCAACCAACCGGTAATTTCTTGCTTAATATGTTATCATTATGTCCTAGAATCGTTTTGAGCCGGAATTTCAACAATAAATAATTTTCAATTTTTTGCAAAAATCCCTGATGGTTAGCCTTACTTATTTTGAACGGATAAAATTTATTGTCACGGATTCTGTATGTATCGGTTGTTTTGGATTATTAATGTTATTTTAAGCAGATCAGCGTTAAAATTGTTGCAATACGTCACCTCATTCGTCTGTAATCCAGGTTCGATGACAAAATATAACCGTCTTTCAAAATACGAAATTTGAAATAACCACGCTTCCAATATGCAACCAACCGGTAATTTCTTGCTTAATATGTTATCATTATGTCCTAGAATCGTTTTGAGCCGGAATTTCAACAATAAATAATTTTCAATTTTTTGCAAAAATCCCTGATGGTTAGCCTTACTTATTTTGAACGGATAAAATTTATTGTCACGGATTCTGTATGTATCGGTTGTTTTGGATTATTAATGTTATTTTAAGCAGATCAGCGCTAAAATTGTTGCAATACGTCACCTCATTCGTCTGTAATCCAGGTTCGATGACAAAATATAACCGTCTTTCAAAATACGAAATTTGAAATAACCACGCTTCCAATATGCAACCAACCGGTAATTTCTTGCTTAATATGTTATCATTATGTCCTAGAATCGTTTTGAGCCGGAATTTCAACAATAAATTTTTTTCAATTTTTTGCAAAAATCCCTGATGGTTAGCCTTACTTATTTTGAACGGATAAAATTTATTGTCACGGATTCTGTATGTATCGGTTGTTTTGGATTATTAATGTTATTTTAAGCAGATCGCGTTAAAATTGTTGCAATACGTCACCTCATTCGTCTGTAATCCAGGTTCGATGACAAAATATAACCGTCTTTCAAAATACGAAATTTGAAATAACCACGCTTCCAATATGCAACCAACCGGTAATTTCTTGCTTAATATGTTATCATTATGTCCTAGAATCGTTTTGAGCCGGAATTTCAACAATAAATAATTTTCAATTTTTTGCAAAAATCCCTGATGGTTAGCCTTACTTATTTTGAACGGATAAAATTTATAGTAACGGATTCTGTTTGTATCGGTTGTTTTGGATTATTAATGTTATTTTAAGCAGATCAGCGTTAAAATTGTTGCAATACGTCACCTCATTCGTCTGTAATCCAGGTTCGATGACAAAATATAATCGTCTTTCAAAATACGAAATTTGAAATAACCGCGCTTCCAATATGCAACCAACCGGTAATTTCTTGCTTAATATGTTATTATGTTGTCCTAGAATCGTTTTGAGCTGGAATTTCAACAATAAATTTTTTTCAATTTTTTGCAAAAATCCCTGATGGTTAGCCTTACTTATTTTGAACGGATAAAATTTATAGTAACGGATTCTGTTTGTATCGGTTGTTTTGGATAACTAATGTTATTTTAAGCAGATCAGCGTTAAAATTGTTGCAATATGTCACCTCATTCGCCTGTAATCCAGGTTCGATGACAAAATATAACCGTCTTTCAAAATACGAAATTTGAAATAACCACGCTTCCAATATGCAACCAACCGGTAATTTCTTGCTTAATATGTTATTATGTTGTCCTAGAATCGTTTTGAGCTGGAATTTCAACAATAAATTTTTTTCAATTTTTTGCAAAAATCCCTGATGGTTAGCCTTACTTATTTTGAACGGATAAAATTTATAGTAACGGATTCTGTTTGTATCGGTTGTTTTGGATAACTAATGTTATTTTAAGCAGATCAGCGTTAAAATTGTTGCAATATGTCACCTCATTCGCCTGTAATCCAGGTTCGATGACAAAATATAACCGTCTTTCAAAATACGAAATTTGAAATAACCACGCTTCCAATATGCAACCAACCGGTAATTTCTTGCTTAATATGTTATTATGTTGTCCTAGAATCGTTTTGAGCCGGAATTTCAACAATAATTTTTTTTCAATTTTTTGCAAAAATCCCTGATGGTTAGCCTTACTTATTTTGAACGGATAAAATTTATTGTCACGGATTCTGTATGTATCAGTTGTTTTGGATTATTAATGTTATTTTAAGCAGATCAGCGTTAAAATTGTTGCAATACGTCACCTCATTCGTCTGTAATCCAGGTTCGATGACAAAATATAACCGTCTTTCAAAATACGAAATTTGAAATAACCACGCTTCCAATATGCAACCAACCGGTAATTTCTTGCTTTATATGATATTATGTTGTCCTAGAATCGTTTTGAGCCGGAATCTCAACAATAATTTTTTTTCAATTTTTTGCAAAAATCCCTGATGGTTATTAGCCTTACTTATTTTGAACGGATAAAATTTATTGTCACGGATTCTGTATGTATCGGTTGTTTTGGATTATTAATGTTATTTTAAGCAGATCAGCGTTAAAATTTTGCAATACGTCACCTCATTCGTCTGTAATCCAAGTTCGATGACAAAATATAACCGTCTTTCAAAATACGAAATTTGAAATAACCGCGCTTCCAATATGCAACCAACCGGTAATTTCTTGCTTTATATGATATTATGTTGTCCTAGAATCGTTTTGAGCCGGAATCTCAACAATAATTTTTTTTCAATTTTTTGCAAAAATCCCTGATGGTTATTAGCCTTACTTATTTTGAACGGATAAAATTTATTGTCACGGATTCTGTATGTATCGGTTGTTTTGGATTATTAATGTTATTTTAAGCAGATCAGCGTTAAAATTTTGCAATACGTCACCTCATTCGTCTGTAATCCAAGTTCGATGACAAAATATAACCGTCTTTCAAAATACGAAATTTGAAATAACCGCGCTTCCAATATGCAACCAACCGGTAATTTCTTGCTTTATATGATATTATGTTGTCCTAGAATCGTTTTGAGCCGGAATCTCAACAATAATTTTTTTTCAATTTTTTGCAAAAACCCCTGATGGTTAGCCTTACTTATTTTGAACGGATAAAATTTATTGTCACGGATTCTGTATGTATCGGTTGTTTTGGATTATTAATGTTATTTTAAGCAGATCAGCGTTAAAATTGTTGCAATACGTCACCTCATTCGTCTGTAATCCAGGTTCGATGACAAAATATAACCGTCTTTCAAAATACGAAATTTGAAATAACCACGCTTCCAATATGCAACCAACCGGTAATTTCTTGCTTAATATGTTATTATGTTGTCCTAGAATTGTTTTGAGCCGGAATTTCAACAATAAATTTTTTTTCAATTTTTTGCAAAAACCCCTGATGGTTAGCCTTACTTATTTTGAACGGATAAAATTTATTGTCACGGATTCTGTATGTATCGGTTGTTTTGGATTATTAATGTTATTTCAAGCAGATCAGCGTTAAAATTGTTGCAATATGTCACCTCATTCGTCTGTAATCCAGGTTCGATGACAAAATATAACCGTCTTTCAAAATACGAAATTTGAAATAACCGCGCTTCCAATATGCAACCAACCGGTAATTTCTTGCTTTATATGATATTATGTTGTCCTAGAATCGTTTTGAGCCGGAATCTCAACAATAATTTTTTTTCAATTTTTTGCAAAAATCCCTGATGGTTATTAGCCTTACTTATTTTGAACGGATAAAATTTATTGTCACGGATTCTGTATGTATCGGTTGTTTTGGATTATTAATGTTATTTTAAGCAGATCAGCGTTAAAATTTTGCAATACGTCACCTCATTCGTCTGTAATCCAAGTTCGATGACAAAATATAACCGTCTTTCAAAATACGAAATTTGAAATAACCGCGCTTCCAATATGCAACCAACCGGTAATTTCTTGCTTAATATGATATTATGTTGTCCTAGAATCGTTTTGAGCCGGAATCTCAACAATAATTTTTTTTCAATTTTTTGCAAAAATCCCTGATGGTTAGCCTTACTTATTTTGAACGGATAAAATTTATTGTCACGGATTCTGTATGTATCGGTTGTTTTGGATTATTAATGTTATTTTAAGCAGATCAGCGTTAAAATTGTTGCAATACGTCACCTCATTCGTCTGTAATCCAAGTTCGATGACAAAATATAACCGTCTTTCAAAATACGAAATTTGAAATAACCGCGCTTCCAATATGCAACCAACCGGTAATTTCTTGCTTAATATGTTATTATGTTGTCCTAGAATCGTTTTGAGCCGGAATCTCAACAATAATTTTTTTTCAATTTTTTGCAAAAATCCCTGATGGTTATTAGCCTTACTTATTTTGAACGGATAAAATTTATTGTCACGGATTCTGTATGTATCGGTTGTTTTGGATTATTAATGTTATTTTAAGCAGATCAGCGTTAAAATTTTGCAATACGTCACCTCATTCGTCTGTAATCCAAGTTCGATGACAAAATATAACCGTCTTTCAAAATACGAAATTTGAAATAACCGCGCTTCCAATATGCAACCAACCGGTAATTTCTTGCTTTATATGATATTATGTTGTCCTAGAATCGTTTTGAGCCGGAATCTCAACAATAATTTTTTTTCAATTTTTTGCAAAAATCCCTGATGGTTATTAGCCTTACTTATTTTGAACGGATAAAATTTATTGTCACGGATTCTGTATGTATCGGTTGTTTTGGATTATTAATGTTATTTTAAGCAGATCAGCGTTAAAATTTTGCAATACGTCACCTCATTCGTCTGTAATCCAAGTTCGATGACAAAATATAACCGTCTTTCAAAATACGAAATTTGAAATAACCGCGCTTCCAATATGCAACCAACCGGTAATTTCTTGCTTAATATGATATTATGTTGTCCTAGAATCGTTTTGAGCCGGAATCTCAACAATAATTTTTTTTCAATTTTTTGCAAAAATCCCTGATGGTTAGCCTTACTTATTTTGAACGGATAAAATTTATGGTCACGGATTCTGTATGTATCGGTTGTTTTGGATTATTAATGTTATTTTAAGCAGATCAGCGTTAAAATTGTTGCAATATGTCACCTCATTCGTCTGTAATCCAGGTTCGATGACAAAATATAACCGTCTTTCAAAATACGAAATTTGAAATAACCACGCTTCCAATATGCAACCAACCGGTAATTTCTTGCTTAATATGTTATTATGTTGTCCTAGAATTGTTTTGAGCTGGAATTTCAACAATAAATTTTTTTCAATTTTTTGCAAAAACCCCTGATGGTTAGCCTTACTTATTTTGAACGGATAAAATTTATTGTCACGGATTCTGTATGTATCGGTTGTTTTGGATTATTAATGTTATTTTAAGCAGATCAGCGTTAAAATTGTTGCAATACGTCACCTCATTCGTCTGTAATCCAGGTTCGATGACAAAATATAACCGTCTTTCAAAATACGAAATTTGAAATAACCACGCTTCCAATATGCAACCAACCGGTAATTTCTTGCTTAATATGTTATTATGTTGTCCTAGAATTGTTTTGAGCCGGAATTTCAACAATAAATTTTTTTTCAATTTTTTGCAAAAACCCCTGATGGTTAGCCTTACTTATTTTGAACGGATAAAATTTATTGTCACGGATTCTGTATGTATCGGTTGTTTTGGATTATTAATGTTATTTCAAGCAGATCAGCGTTAAAATTGTTGCAATATGTCACCTCATTCGTCTGTAATCCAGGTTCGATGACAAAATATAACCGTCTTTCAAAATACGAAATTTGAAATAACCGCGCTTCCAATATGCAACCAACCGGTAATTTCTTGCTTTATATGATATTATGTTGTCCTAGAATCGTTTTGAGCCGGAATCTCAACAATAATTTTTTTTCAATTTTTTGCAAAAATCCCTGATGGTTATTAGCCTTACTTATTTTGAACGGATAAAATTTATTGTCACGGATTCTGTATGTATCGGTTGTTTTGGATTATTAATGTTATTTTAAGCAGATCAGCGTTAAAATTTTGCAATACGTCACCTCATTCGTCTGTAATCCAAGTTCGATGACAAAATATAACCGTCTTTCAAAATACGAAATTTGAAATAACCGCGCTTCCAATATGCAACCAACCGGTAATTTCTTGCTTAATATGATATTATGTTGTCCTAGAATCGTTTTGAGCCGGAATCTCAACAATAATTTTTTTTCAATTTTTTGCAAAAATCCCTGATGGTTAGCCTTACTTATTTTGAACGGATAAAATTTATTGTCACGGATTCTGTATGTATCGGTTGTTTTGGATTATTAATGTTATTTTAAGCAGATCAGCGTTAAAATTGTTGCAATACGTCACCTCATTCGTCTGTAATCCAAGTTCGATGACAAAATATAACCGTCTTTCAAAATACGAAATTTGAAATAACCGCGCTTCCAATATGCAACCAACCGGTAATTTCTTGCTTAATATGTTATTATGTTGTCCTAGAATCGTTTTGAGCCGGAATCTCAACAATAATTTTTTTTCAATTTTTTGCAAAAATCCCTGATGGTTATTAGCCTTACTTATTTTGAACGGATAAAATTTATTGTCACGGATTCTGTATGTATCGGTTGTTTTGGATTATTAATGTTATTTTAAGCAGATCAGCGTTAAAATTTTGCAATACGTCACCTCATTCGTCTGTAATCCAAGTTCGATGACAAAATATAACCGTCTTTCAAAATACGAAATTTGAAATAACCGCGCTTCCAATATGCAACCAACCGGTAATTTCTTGCTTTATATGATATTATGTTGTCCTAGAATCGTTTTGAGCCGGAATCTCAACAATAATTTTTTTTCAATTTTTTGCAAAAATCCCTGATGGTTATTAGCCTTACTTATTTTGAACGGATAAAATTTATTGTCACGGATTCTGTATGTATCGGTTGTTTTGGATTATTAATGTTATTTTAAGCAGATCAGCGTTAAAATTTTGCAATACGTCACCTCATTCGTCTGTAATCCAAGTTCGATGACAAAATATAACCGTCTTTCAAAATACGAAATTTGAAATAACCGCGCTTCCAATATGCAACCAACCGGTAATTTCTTGCTTAATATGATATTATGTTGTCCTAGAATCGTTTTGAGCCGGAATCTCAACAATAATTTTTTTTCAATTTTTTGCAAAAATCCCTGATGGTTAGCCTTACTTATTTTGAACGGATAAAATTTATTGTCACGGATTCTGTATGTATCGGTTGTTTTGGATTATTAATGTTATTTTAAGCAGATCAGCGTTAAAATTGTTGCAATACGTCACCTCATTCGTCTGTAATCCAAGTTCGATGACAAAATATAACCGTCTTTCAAAATACGAAATTTGAAATAACCACGCTTCCAATATGCAACCAACCGGTAATTTCTTGCTTAATATGTTATTATGTTGTCCTAGAATCGTTTTGAGCCGGAATTTCAACAATAAATTATTTTCAATTTTTTGCAAAAATCCCTGCCTTACTTATTTTGAACGGATAAAATTTATAGTAACGGATTCTGTTTGTATCGGTTGTTTTGGATAACTAATGTTATTTTAAGCAGATCAGCGTTAAAATTGTTGCAATATGTCACCTCATTCGTCTGTAATCCAGGTTCGATGACAAAATATAACCGTCTTTCAAAATACGAAATTTGAAATAACCACGCTTCCAATATGCAACTAACCGGTAATTTCTTGCTTAATATGTTATTATGTTGTCCTAGAATCGTTTTGAGCCGGAATTTCAACAATAATTTTTTTTCAATTTTTTGCAAAAATCCCTGATGGTTAGCCTTACTTATTTTGAACGGATAAAATTTATGGTCACGGATTCTGTATGTATCGGTTGTTTTGGATTATTAATGTTATTTTAAGCAGATCAGCGTTAAAATTGTTGCAATATGTCACCTCATTCGTCTGTAATCCAGGTTCGATGACAAAATATAACCGTCTTTCAAAATACGAAATTTGAAATAACCACGCTTCCAATATGCAACCAACCGGTAATTTCTTGCTTAATATGTTATTATGTTGTCCTAGAATCGTTTTGAGCCGGAATCTCAACAATATTTTTTTTTTCAATTTTTTGCAAAAATCCCTGATGGTTAGCCTTACTTATTTTGAACGGATAAAATTTATTGTCACGGATTCTGTATGTATCAGTTGTTTTGGATTATTAATGTTATTTTAAGCAGATCAGCGTTAAAATTGTTGCAATACGTCACCTCATTCGTCTGTAATCCAGGTTCGATGACAAAATATAACCGTCTTTCAAAATACGAAATTTGAAATAACCACGCTTCCAATATGCAACCAACCGGTAATTTCTTGCTTAATATGTTATTATGTTGTCCTAGAATTGTTTTGAGCTGGAATTTCAACAATAAATTTTTTTCAATTTTTTGCAAAAACCCCTGATGGTTAGCCTTACTTATTTTGAACGGATAAAATTTATTGTCACGGATTCTGTATGTATCGGTTGTTTTGGATTATTAATGTTATTTTAAGCAGATCAGCGTTAAAATTGTTGCAATACGTCACCTCATTCGTCTGTAATCCAGGTTCGATGACAAAATATAACCGTCTTTCAAAATACGAAATTTGAAATAACCACGCTTCCAATATGCAACCAACCGGTAATTTCTTGCTTAATATGTTATTATGTTGTCCTAGAATTGTTTTGAGCCGGAATTTCAACAATAAATTTTTTTTCAATTTTTTGCAAAAACCCCTGATGGTTAGCCTTACTTATTTTGAACGGATAAAATTTATTGTCACGGATTCTGTATGTATCGGTTGTTTTGGATTATTAATGTTATTTCAAGCAGATCAGCGTTAAAATTGTTGCAATATGTCACCTCATTCGTCTGTAATCCAGGTTCGATGACAAAATATAACCGTCTTTCAAAATACGAAATTTGAAATAACCGCGCTTCCAATATGCAACCAACCGGTAATTTCTTGCTTTATATGATATTATGTTGTCCTAGAATCGTTTTGAGCCGGAATCTCAACAATAATTTTTTTTCAATTTTTTGCAAAAATCCCTGATGGTTATTAGCCTTACTTATTTTGAACGGATAAAATTTATTGTCACGGATTCTGTATGTATCGGTTGTTTTGGATTATTAATGTTATTTTAAGCAGATCAGCGTTAAAATTTTGCAATACGTCACCTCATTCGTCTGTAATCCAAGTTCGATGACAAAATATAACCGTCTTTCAAAATACAAAATTTGAAATAACCGCGCTTCCAATATGCAACCAACCGGTAATTTCTTGCTTAATATGTTATTATGTTGTCCTAGAATCGTTTTGAGCCGGAATCTCAACAATAATTTTTTTTCAATTTTTTGCAAAAATCCCTGATGGTTAGCCTTACTTATTTTGAACGGATAAAATTTATTGTCACGGATTCTGTATGTATCGGTTGTTTTGGATTATTAATGTTATTTTAAGCAGATCAGCGTTAAAATTGTTGCAATACGTCACCTCATTCGTCTGTAATCCAAGTTCGATGACAAAATATAACCGTCTTTCAAAATACGAAATTTGAAATAACCGCGCTTCCAATATGCAACCAACCGGTAATTTCTTGCTTAATATGTTATTATGTTGTCCTAGAATCGTTTTGAGCCGGAATCTCAACAATAATTTTTTTTCAATTTTTTGCAAAAATCCCTGATGGTTATTAGCCTTACTTATTTTGAACGGATAAAATTTATTGTCACGGATTCTGTATGTATCGGTTGTTTTGGATTATTAATGTTATTTTAAGCAGATCAGCGTTAAAATTTTGCAATACGTCACCTCATTCGTCTGTAATCCAAGTTCGATGACAAAATATAACCGTCTTTCAAAATACGAAATTTGAAATAACCGCGCTTCCAATATGCAACCAACCGGTAATTTCTTGCTTTATATGATATTATGTTGTCCTAGAATCGTTTTGAGCCGGAATCTCAACAATAATTTTTTTTCAATTTTTTGCAAAAATCCCTGATGGTTATTAGCCTTACTTATTTTGAACGGATAAAATTTATTGTCACGGATTCTGTATGTATCGGTTGTTTTGGATTATTAATGTTATTTTAAGCAGATCAGCGTTAAAATTGTTGCAATACGTCACCTCATTCGTCTGTAATCCAAGTTCGATGACAAAATATAACCGTCTTTCAAAATACGAAATTTGAAATAACCGCGCTTCCAATATGCAACCAACCGGTAATTTCTTGCTTAATATGTTATTATGTTGTCCTAGAATCGTTTTGAGCCGGAATCTCAACAATAAATTTTTTTCAATTTTTTGCAAAAACCCCTGATGGTTAGCCTTACTTATTTTGAACGGATAAAATTTATTGTCACGGATTCTGTATGTATCGGTTGTTTTGGATTATTAATGTTGTTTTAAGCAGATCAGCGTTAAAATTGTTGCAATACGTCACCTCATTCGTCTGTAATCCAGGTTCGATGACAAAATATAACCGTCTTTCAAAATACGAAATTTGAAATAACCGCGCTTCCAATATGCAACCAACCGGTAATTTCTTGCTTAATATGTTATTATGTTGTCCTAGAATCGTTTTGAGCCGGAATCTCAACAATAATTTTTTTTTCAATTTTTTGCAAAAATCCCTGATGGTTAGCCTTACTTATTTTGAACGGATAAAATTTATTGTCACGGATTCTGTATGTATCGGTTGTTTTGGATTATTAATGTTATTTTAAGCAGATCAGCGTTAAAATTGTTGCAATATGTCACCTCATTCGTCTGTAATCCAAGTTCGATGACAAAATATAATCGTCTTTCAAAATACGAAATTTGAAATAACAGCGCTGACAATATGCAACCAACCGGTAATTTCTTGCGTAATATGTTATTATGTTGTCCTAGAATCGTTTTGAGCCGGAATCTCAACAATAATTTTTTTTCAATTTTTTGCAAAAATCCCTGATGGTTAGCCTTACTTATTTTGAACGGATAAAATTTATTGTCACGGATTCTGTATGTATCGGTTGTTTTGGATTATTAATGTTATTTTAAGCAGATCAGCGTTAAAATTGTTACAATATGTCGCCTCATTCACCTGTAATCCAGGTTCGATGACAAAATATAACCGTCTTTCAAAATACGAATTTTGAAATAACCGCACTTCCAATATGCAAAAAACCGGTAATTTCTTGCTTAATATGTTATTATGTTGTCCTAGAATCGTTTTGAGCCGGAATTTCAACAATAAATTTTTTTCAATTTTTTGCAAAAATCCCTGATGGTTAGCCTTACTTATTTTGAACGGATAAAATTTATAGTCACGAATTCTGTATGTATCGGTTGTTTTGGATTATTAATGTTATTTTAAGCAGATCAGCGTTAAAATTGTTGCAATATGTCACCTCATTCGCCTGTAATCCAGGTTCGATGACAAAATATAACCGACTTTCAAAATACGAATTTTGAAATAACCGCACTTCCAATATGCAACCAACCGGTAATTTCTTGCTTAATATGTTATTATGTTGTCCTAGAATCGTTTTGAGCCGGAATTTCAACAATAATTTTTTTCAATTTTTTGCAAAAATCCCTGATGGTTAGCCTTACTTATTTTGAACGGATAAAATTTATAGTCACGAATTCTGTATGTATCGGTTGTTTTGGATTATTAATGTTATTTTAAGCAGATCAGCGTTAAAATTGTTGCAATATGTCACCTCATTCGCCTGTAATCCAGGTTCGATGACAAAATATAACCGACTTTCAAAATACGAATTTTGAAATAACCGCACTTCCAATATGCAACCAACCGGTAATTTCTTGCTTAATATGTTATTATGTTGTCCTAGAATCGTTTTGAGCCGGAATTTCAACAATAAATTTTTTTCAATTTTTTGCAAAAATCCCTGATGGTTAGTTAGCCTTACTTATTTTGAACGGATAAAATTTATAGTCACGAATTCTGTATGTATCGGTTGTTTTGGATTATTAATGTTATTTTAAGCAGATCAGCGTTAAAATTGTTGCAATATGTCACCTCATTCGCCTGTAATCCAGGTTCGATGACAAAATATAACCGACTTTCAAAATACGAAATTTGAAATAACCGCACTTCCAATATGCAACCAACCGGTAATTTCTTGCTTAATATGTTATTATGTTGTCCTAGAATCGTTTTGAGCCGGAATCTCAACAATAATTTTTTTCAATTTTTTGCAAAAATCCCTGATGGTTAGCCTTACTTATTTTGAACGGATAAAATTTATTGTCACGGATTCTGTATGTATCGGTTGTTTTGGATTATTAATGTTGTTTTAAGCAGATCAGCGTTAAAATTGTTGCAATACGTCACCTCATTCGTCTGTAATCCAGGTTCGATGACAAAATATAACCGTCTTTCAAAATACGAAATTTGAAATAACCGCGCTTCCAATATGCAACCAACCGGTAATTTCTTGCTTAATATGTTATTATGTTGTCCTAGAATCGTTTTGAGCCGGAATCTCAACAATAATTTTTTTTTCAATTTTTTGCAAAAATCCCTGATGGTTAGCCTTACTTATTTTGAACGGATAAAATTTATAGTCACGAATTCTGTATGTATCGGTTGTTTTGGATTATTAATGTTATTTTAAGCAGATCAGCGTTAAAATTGTTGCAATATGTCACCTCATTCGCCTGTAATCCAGGTTCGATGACAAAATATAACCGACTTTCAAAATACGAATTTTGAAATAACCGCACTTCCAATATGCAACCAACCGGTAATTTCTTGCTTAATATGTTATTATGTTGTCCTAGAATCGTTTTGAGCCGGAATTTCAACAATAAATTTTTTTCAATTTTTTGCAAAAATCCCTGATGGTTAGTTAGCCTTACTTATTTTGAACGGATAAAATTTATAGTCACGAATTCTGTATGTATCGGTTGTTTTGGATTATTAATGTTATTTTAAGCAGATCAGCGTTAAAATTGTTGCAATATGTCACCTCATTCGCCTGTAATCCAGGTTCGATGACAAAATATAACCGACTTTCAAAATACGAAATTTGAAATAACCGCACTTCCAATATGCAACCAACCGGTAATTTCTTGCTTAATATGTTATTATGTTGTCCTAGAATCGTTTTGAGCCGGAATTTCAACAATAAATTTTTTTCAATTTTTTGCAAAAATCCCTGATGGTTAGCCTTACTTATTTTGAACGGATAAAATTTATGGTCACGGATTCTGTATGTATCGGTTGTTTTGGATTATTAATGTTATTTTAAGCAGATCAGCGTTAAAATTGTTGCAATATGTCACCTCATTCGTCTGTAATCCAGGTTCGATGACAAAATATAACCGTCTTTCAAAATACGAATTTTGAAATAACCACGCTTCCAATATGCAAAAAACCGGTAATTTCTTGCTTAATATGTTATTATGTTGTCCTAGAATCGTTTTGAGCCGGAATTTCAACAATAAATTTTTTTCAATTTTTTGCAAAAATCCCTGATGGGTTAGCCTTACTTATTTTGAACGGATAAAATTTATTGTCACGGATTCTGTATGTATCGGTTGTTTTGGATTATTAATGTTATTTTAAGCAGATCAGCGTTAAAATTGTTGCAATATGTCACCTCATTCGCCTGTAATCCAGGTTCGATGACAAAATATAACCGTCTTTCAAAATACGAAATTTGAAATAACCACGCTTCCAATATGCAACCAACCGGTAATTTCTTGCTTAATATGTTATTATGTTGTCCTAGAATCGTTTTGAGCCGGAATTTCAACAATAAATTTTTTTCAATTTTTTGCAAAAATCCCTGATGGTTAGCCTTACTTATTTTGAACGGATAAAATTTATGGTCACGGATTCTGTATGTATCGGTTGTTTTGGATTATTAATGTTATTTTAAGCAGATCAGCGTTAAAATTGTTGCAATATGTCACCTCATTCGTCTGTAATCCAGGTTCGATGACAAAATATAACCGTCTTTCAAAATACGAATTTTGAAATAACCACGCTTCCAATATGCAAAAAACCGGTAATTTCTTGCTTAATATGTTATTATGTTGTCCTAGAATCGTTTTGAGCCGGAATTTCAACAATAAATTTTTTTCAATTTTTTGCAAAAATCCCTGAGCCTTACTTATTTTGAACGGATAAAATTTATAGTCACGGATTCTGTATTTATCGGTTGTTTTGGATTATTAATGTTATTTAAGCAGATCAGCGTTAAAATTGTTGCAATATGTCACCTCATTCGCCTGTAATCCAGGTTCGATGACAAAATATAACCGTCTTTCAAAATACGAAATTTGAAATAACCACGCTTCCAATATGCAACCAACCGGTAATTTCTTGCTTAATATGTTATTATGTTGTCCTAGAATCGTTTTGAGCCGGAATTTCAACAATAAATTTTTTTCAATTTTTTGCAAAAATCCCTGATGGTTAGTTAGCCTTACTTATTTTGAACGGATAAAATTTATAGTCACGAATTCTGTATGTATCGGTTGTTTTGGATTATTAATGTTATTTTAAGCAGATCAGCGTTAAAATTGTTGCAATATGTCACCTCATTCGCCTGTAATCCAGGTTCGATGACAAAATATAACCGACTTTCAAAATACGAAATTTGAAATAACCGCACTTCCAATATGCAACCAACCGGTAATTTCTTGCTTAATATGTTATTATGTTGTCCTAGAATCGTTTTGAGCCGGAATCTCAACAATAATTTTTTTCAATTTTTTGCAAAAATCCCTGATGGTTAGCCTTACTTATTTTGAACGGATAAAATTTATTGTCACGGATTCTGTATGTATCGGTTGTTTTGGATTATTAATGTTGTTTTAAGCAGATCAGCGTTAAAATTGTTGCAATACGTCACCTCATTCGTCTGTAATCCAGGTTCGATGACAAAATATAACCGTCTTTCAAAATACGAAATTTGAAATAACCGCGCTTCCAATATGCAACCAACCGGTAATTTCTTGCTTAATATGTTATTATGT
Organism: Nephrotoma flavescens; assembly: GCA_932526605.1. NCBI lineage: Eukaryota > Metazoa > Arthropoda > Insecta > Diptera > Tipulidae > Nephrotoma > Nephrotoma flavescens. The sequence goes on along the minus strand of OW052220.1, from coordinate 68,515,512 downwards.
TGTCCTAGAATCGTTTTGAGCCGGAATCTCAACAATAATTTTTTTTTCAATTTTTTGCAAAAATCCCTGATGGTTAGCCTTACTTATTTTGAACGGATAAAATTTATAGTCACGAATTCTGTATGTATCGGTTGTTTTGGATTATTAATGTTATTTTAAGCAGATCAGCGTTAAAATTGTTGCAATATGTCACCTCATTCGCCTGTAATCCAGGTTCGATGACAAAATATAACCGACTTTCAAAATACGAATTTTGAAATAACCGCACTTCCAATATGCAACCAACCGGTAATTTCTTGCTTAATATGTTATTATGTTGTCCTAGAATCGTTTTGAGCCGGAATTTCAACAATAAATTTTTTTCAATTTTTTGCAAAAATCCCTGATGGTTAGTTAGCCTTACTTATTTTGAACGGATAAAATTTATAGTCACGAATTCTGTATGTATCGGTTGTTTTGGATTATTAATGTTATTTTAAGCAGATCAGCGTTAAAATTGTTGCAATATGTCACCTCATTCGCCTGTAATCCAGGTTCGATGACAAAATATAACCGACTTTCAAAATACGAAATTTGAAATAACCGCACTTCCAATATGCAACCAACCGGTAATTTCTTGCTTAATATGTTATTATGTTGTCCTAGAATCGTTTTGAGCCGGAATTTCAACAATAAATTTTTTTCAATTTTTTGCAAAAATCCCTGATGGTTAGCCTTACTTATTTTGAACGGATAAAATTTATGGTCACGGATTCTGTATGTATCGGTTGTTTTGGATTATTAATGTTATTTTAAGCAGATCAGCGTTAAAATTGTTGCAATATGTCACCTCATTCGTCTGTAATCCAGGTTCGATGACAAAATATAACCGTCTTTCAAAATACGAATTTTGAAATAACCACGCTTCCAATATGCAAAAAACCGGTAATTTCTTGCTTAATATGTTATTATGTTGTCCTAGAATCGTTTTGAGCCGGAATTTCAACAATAAATTTTTTTCAATTTTTTGCAAAAATCCCTGATGGGTTAGCCTTACTTATTTTGAACGGATAAAATTTATTGTCACGGATTCTGTATGTATCGGTTGTTTTGGATTATTAATGTTATTTTAAGCAGATCAGCGTTAAAATTGTTGCAATATGTCACCTCATTCGCCTGTAATCCAGGTTCGATGACAAAATATAACCGTCTTTCAAAATACGAAATTTGAAATAACCACGCTTCCAATATGCAACCAACCGGTAATTTCTTGCTTAATATGTTATTATGTTGTCCTAGAATCGTTTTGAGCCGGAATTTCAACAATAAATTTTTTTCAATTTTTTGCAAAAATCCCTGATGGTTAGCCTTACTTATTTTGAACGGATAAAATTTATGGTCACGGATTCTGTATGTATCGGTTGTTTTGGATTATTAATGTTATTTTAAGCAGATCAGCGTTAAAATTGTTGCAATATGTCACCTCATTCGTCTGTAATCCAGGTTCGATGACAAAATATAACCGTCTTTCAAAATACGAATTTTGAAATAACCACGCTTCCAATATGCAAAAAACCGGTAATTTCTTGCTTAATATGTTATTATGTTGTCCTAGAATCGTTTTGAGCCGGAATTTCAACAATAAATTTTTTTCAATTTTTTGCAAAAATCCCTGAGCCTTACTTATTTTGAACGGATAAAATTTATAGTCACGGATTCTGTATTTATCGGTTGTTTTGGATTATTAATGTTATTTAAGCAGATCAGCGTTAAAATTGTTGCAATATGTCACCTCATTCGCCTGTAATCCAGGTTCGATGACAAAATATAACCGTCTTTCAAAATACGAATTTTGAAATAACCACGCTTCCAATATGCAAAAAACCGGTAATTTCTTGCTTAATATGTTATTATGTTGTCCTAGAATCGTTTTGAGCCGGAATTTCAACAATAAATTTTTTTCAATTTTTTGCAAAAATCCCTGAGCCTTACTTATTTTGAACGGATAAAATTTATAGTCACGGATTCTGTATTTATCGGTTGTTTTGGATTATTAATGTTATTTAAGCAGATCAGCGTTAAAATTGTTGCAATATGTCACCTCATTCGCCTGTAATCCAGGTTCGATGACAAAATATAACCGTCTTTCAAAATACGAAATTTGAAATAACCACGCTTCCAATATGCAACCAACCGGTAATTTCTTGCTTAATATGTTATTATGTTGTCCTAGAATCGTTTTGAGCCGGAATTTCAACAATAAATAATTTTCAATTTTTTGCAAAAATCCCTGATGGTTAGCCTTACTTATTTTGAACGGATAAAATGTATTGTCACGGATTCTGTATGTATCGGTTGTTTTGGATTATTAATGTTATTTTAAGCAGATCAGCGTTAAAATTGTTGCAATATGTCACCTCATTCGTCTGTAATCCAGGTTCGATGACAAAATATAACCGTCTTTCAAAATACGAATTTTGAAATAACCACGCTTCCAATATGCAAAAAACCGGTAATTTCTTGCTTAATATGTTATTATGTTGTCCTAGAATCGTTTTGAGCCGGAATTTCAACAATAAATTTTTTTCAATTTTTTGCAAAAATCCCTGATGTTAGCCTTACTTATTTTGAACGGATAAAATGTATTGTCACGGATTCTGTATGTATCGGTTGTTTTGGATTATTAATGTTATTTTAAGCAGATCAGCGTTAAAATTGTTGCAATATGTCACCTCATTCGCCTGTAATCCAGGTTCGATGACAAAATATAACCGTCTTTCAAAATACGAAATTTGAAATAACCACGCTTCCAATATGCAACCAACCGGTAATTTCTTGCTTAATATGTTATTATGTTGTCCTAGAATCGTTTTGAGCCGGAATTTCAACAATAAATTTTTTTCAATTTTTTGCAAAAATCCCTGATGGTTAGCCTTACTTATTTTGAACGGATAAAATTTATTGTCACGGATTCTGTATGTATCGGTTGTTTTGGATTATTAATGTTATTTTAAGCAGATCAGCGTTAAAATTGTTGCAATACGTCACCTCATTCGTCTGTAATCCAGGTTCGATGACAAAATATAACCGTCTTTCAAAATACGAAATTTGAAATAACCACGCTTCCAATATGCAACCAACCGGTAATTTCTTGCTTAATATGTTATTATGTTGTCCTAGAATCGTTTTGAGCCGGAATTTCAACAATAAATTTTTTTCAATTTTTTGCAAAAATCCCTGATGTTAGCCTTACTTATTTTGAACGGATAAAATGTATTGTCACGGATTCTGTATGTATCGGTTGTTTTGGATTATTAATGTTATTTTAAGCAGATCAGCGTTAAAATTGTTGCAATATGTCACCTCATTCGCCTGTAATCCAGGTTCGATGACAAAATATAACCGTCTTTCAAAATACGAAATTTGAAATAACCACGCTTCCAATATGCAAAAAACCGGTAATTTCTTGCTTAATATGTTATTATGTTGTCCTAGAATCGTTTTGAGCCGGAATTTCAACAATAAATTTTTTTCAATTTTTTGCAAAAATCCCTGATGGTTAGCCTTACTTATTTTGAACGGATAAAATGTATTGTCACGGATTCTGTATGTATCGGTTGTTTTGGATTATTAATGTTATTTTAAGCAGATCAGCGTTAAAATTGTTGCAATATGTCGCCTCATTCACCTGTAATCCAGCTTCGATGACAAAATATAACCGTCTTTCAAAATACGAAATTTGAAATAACCACGCTTCCAATATGCAACCAACCGGTAATTTCTTGCTTAATATGTTATTATGTTGTCCTAGAATCGTTTTGAGCCGGAATTTCAACAATAAATTATTTTCAATTTTTTGCAAAAATCCCTGATGGTGTTAGCCTTACTTATTTTGAACGGATAAAATTTATAGTAACGGATTCTGTTTGTATCGGTTGTTTTGGATAACTAATGTTATTTTAAGCAGATCAGCGTTAAAATTGTTGCAATATGTCACCTCATTCGTCTGTAATCCAGGTTCGATGACAAAATATAACCGTCTTTCAAAATACGAAATTTGAAATAACCACGCTTCCAATATGCAACCAACCGGTAATTTCTTGCTTAATATGTTATTATGTTGTCCTAGAATCGTTTTGAGCCGGAATTTCAACAATAAATTTTTTTCAATTTTTTGCAAAAATCCCTGATGGTGTTAGCCTTACTTATTTTGAACGGATAAAATTTATAGTAACGGATTCTGTTTGTATCGGTTGTTTTGGATAACTAATGTTATTTTAAGCAGATCAGCGTTAAAATTGTTGCAATATGTCACCTCATTCGTCTGTAATCCAGGTTCGATGACAAAATATAACCGTCTTTCAAAATACGAAATTTGAAATAACCACGCTTCCAATATGCAACCAACCGGTAATTTCTTGCTTAATATGTTATTATGATGTCCTAGAATCGTTTTGAGCCGGAATTTCAACAATAAATTATTTTCAATTTTTTGCAAAAATCCCTGATGGTGTTAGCCTTACTTATTTTGAACGGATAAAATTTATTGTCACGGATTCTGTATGTATCGGTTGTTTTGGATAACTAATGTTATTTTAAGCAGATCAGCGTTAAAATTGTTGCAATATGTCGCCTCATTCGCCTGTAATCCAGGTTCGATGACAAAATATAACCGTCTTTCAAAATACGAATTTTGAAATAACCGCGTTTCCAATATGCAACCAACCGGTAATTTCTTGCTTAATATGTTATTATGTTGTCCTAGAATCGTTTTGAGCCGGAATTTCAACAATAATTTTTTTTCAATTTTTTGCAAAAATCCCTGATGGTAAGCCTTACTTATTTTGAACGGATAAAATTTATTGTCACGGATTCTGTATGTATCGGTTGTTTTGGATAACTAATGTTATTTTAAGCAGATCAGCGTTAAAATTGTTGCAATATGTCACCTCATTCGCCTGTAATCCAGGTTCGATGACAAAATATAACCGTCTTTCAAAATACGAAATTTGAAATAACCACGCTTCCAATATGCAACCAACCGGTAATTTCTTGCTTAATATGTTATTATGTTGTCCTAGAATCGTTTTGAGCCGGAATTTCAACAATAAATTATTTTCAATTTTTTGCAAAAATCCCTGATGGTGTTAGCCTTACTTATTTTGAACGGATAAAATTTATAGTAACGGATTCTGTTTGTATCGGTTGTTTTGGATTATTAATGTTATTTTAAGCAGATCAGCGTTAAAATTGTTGCAATATGTCACCTCATTCGCCTGTAATCCAGGTTCGATGACAAAATATAACCGTCTTTCAAAATACGAAATTTGAAATAACCACGCTTCCAATATGCAACCAACCGGTAATTTCTTGCTTAATATGTTATTATGTTGTCCTAGAATCGTTTTGAGCCGGAATTTCAACAATAAATTATTTTCAATTTTTTGCAAAAATCCCTGATGGTGTTAGCCTTACTTATTTTGAACGGATAAAATTTATAGTAACGGATTCTGTTTGTATCGGTTGTTTTGGATAACTAATGTTATTTTAAGCAGATCAGCGTTAAAATTGTTGCAATATGTCACCTCATTCGTCTGTAATCCAGGTTCGATGACAAAATATAACCGTCTTTCAAAATACGAAATTTGAAATAACCACGCTTCCAATATGCAACCAACCGGTAATTTCTTGCTTAATATGTTATTATGTTGTCCTAGAATCGTTTTGAGCCGGAATTTCAACAATAAATTTTTTTCAATTTTTTGCAAAAATCCCTGATGGTGTTAGCCTTACTTATTTTGAACGGATAAAATTTATAGTAACGGATTCTGTTTGTATCGGTTGTTTTGGATAACTAATGTTATTTTAAGCAGATCAGCGTTAAAATTGTTGCAATATGTCGCCTCATTCGCCTGTAATCCAGGTTCGATGACAAAATATAACCGTCTTTGAAAATACGAATTTTGAAATAACCGCTCTTCCAATATGCAACCAACCGGTAACAACCACTCTTAATTTCTAAAGCGAAAAATTAAATTTGGGAATTTTGTTTAAACTGTTGATACGTAGCTATGTTGTTAATTTAATTTTTAAATTTATATCAATTTTTTAATTCATTAAAAATTTTTGTAAATGCTTAACTTAACATCCACTTCCAGTGCAGAGATTTCGATCAAATCTCGCCTGCCAACTTTTGGTGAAATAAAGTTTAAACGGGAAAATTTTAAAAAAGATTTGAACTAATTTTGTTTAAAAATTAATATACAATCTTTTTTGTTTTCAACCTTTTTCTCGTAAATGTTGTATACTTTTCAAAATATTTACAAAACGCGGAAAATTTTTTATTGATGTTGTCACTTCTAATGAACCGATTTCGGCCAAGAATCACTGGGTTTTCCCAATTTATAGATAAAACTTAAGCATGAAATTTGTCATAATACACAAAAAAATAATTATTTGTAACGTACATAAATTGTGAATTCTGAATTAATTTATAAAGCATAAAAAAATGTGTTCGCCGTTTTAGTATTTTGTAGACATCTAGTGATTAATTTTTAAAATATTTAAACAAAAATTCTTCTCGCTTTGAAACATAAAAGAACTCAAGCAATAAAATTTTTTATTGAAACAGACTATACACAAAATCAATTTTTGTTTTTTAAATAATTAACTAATTAATTATTCGTTTGACTCTACTATTTTTAGTCTAATACCATAGACAGGCACAAACTAGATAATCTCGTTATTTAGATTCTGTACACAATTTTTTCAAAGCAGAATTATTAAGTTTTCATAACTAAATAAATGCAATCTATCCCGATAAAATAGGCACACTCGCAAAAATCGGGTTTCTGTATGTCACCACAATTTGTTATTATCGATTATCATAATTTAATTTTCAATCTAGATAAATGAAAATCGCGATACATTTTGTGTCTATCTACGGTATAAGACATATCAAAATTAATTTTATCGCTTTGAAACCAAAAATAAAAAATCTTTTTTGTAGTAAAATACTTTGTTGAATAGATTAAGCCGAGAATTAAAAATGTCTGTTTTATCCACATTTTTAACATTTAATTAATACGTTGGCCTATTTTATTCAACCAAACAATTTACTGACTAGAAACTAGAAAAATATTAATTTTTTATAGTTTACACCAGTAAAATTCGTAAGAACATAAAATTGATGTTGTGCACGAAACGCTTTTGTGGAACTAAAATTAATTAATTTTTACAATTTATTTATAAATAAATACTACACACCAAAAGGTATGATGACAAATATTAATTTTTTTTACAAAAACTATACTATTTTTTACACAATCGAAACACCAAAATTAATTTTTTAAAATTCGGTAGTAAAACACAAAACTAATAAATTTTATTATTAAATAATTAATAATTAAAGCTAAGCTTCATAAAGGTATAATTTAATAAAAAAAACACCTAAATATTAATACTTAATATTATAAACTAATTAACTAATTAAAGGGATGGTAGATGTCTAAACAAGCAGCACTCAGATTTAAAATAAAACAAACAAAAATAGTAAATTTAATTAACAAAAATGGCTCGCTAATATTAATTGCTTTAATTTAATAAAAATATAAAAAAAAAATATTAACATATTATAAATAAACAATACAATATTTTGATTTTCAAATAAGCAAAAAAAAAAGAAAACCTTAATTTAAGTAATTAATATTTAATAAATTATGTAATAATATTAATAATAATAATGATGAATTATTGGAATTGATGTATGTAATATTTTTTTTTTTAATTCCTTTCCGATAATTTTTGAAATATAATTTTTAAAGTCAAACAAAAACAGATTAATTAAAAAAAAACAAAATGCTCAGAAATAAACGAAAGGTCATTGTTTTATTTAAAATGGTCCAAGGATGTTGTTAACTGTTTAAGATGGTCGTCGATTAGTAGAAATAGTAGAGTCCGTCGAACAAGAAGCCGTCTTCGAAGATCGTTTTCATTGGTCCGAATCTAGGTAATAATTTGTCGTACAATTTTAGGAACGAAAAATTAGTTCTAGACTTCCTAGTCTAGGTGGATTTATTAATTGCTCCAATTTCATCGATTAAAATGATGCGTCGAGTAGAGGTTCGATTTAGTAGTAATATGTCGCCTCATTCACCTGTAGTCCAGTGCCGATATGCTGTAACTATCACTTTTTTTGTTTCGATGCGTTTTCGGTACGTTATTTTATAGAAGTCAAAATATTTTTTTATAAAAATACTACTTCTAAAATACCGTTATTCCTATCGACTAAAATTGATTTTATTTTTTAATCTTAAAACAGATCTGTGGAATTAAACAAAAATGTATATCTGCAAAATCTCATTAAATTTAGGGAAATTGGCTGGCAATATTGCAAATGAATTTGTTTAAATTAAAATATTTCTAATACATGTGTGATTAATTTTTAAAAAAATAAAACTAATTAATTGACTTAAAAGTTTAAGGATTCTTTCATTTAATCGACATAATACACGATATACTTGTTACAAACACGACAACGTGCATATCCATACTACGGTAACTCAAATCCGGTAACTTCTTTCCTCTTTACCTATAAAATAATAAAATTTACAGCACATCACCAATAGAATTCCTTTTTCCTTACAGAAAAGTATGAAAAAAAAATTTGAGAAAAAAAATCTCAAATTTTTTATCATACTTTTCTGTAAGAAAAAAGGAAAGAGGAATTCTATTGGGGATGCGCTATTATAGATAAAGAGAAAAGAAACGAAGAAGTTACCGAATACAAGTTACTCTAGTGTGCATATCACAACCAGACAGTTTGCTAATGACAACAATCAGGCCTGGTATCAAGGCAAACCACTGCACATGTTTAATTAAAGATCACAAGACAGAATTTTGAACTTCATATTCCAACATTCACGACGTTGTCTTCGGACATTCTTGTACATGTTACTTCCCTAATGCAATGCCGACGGAATTCCGTTTACGTTCGCGTTCAAAAACCACACTCTTTCTATGGAAAGAACCATGTTATGTACACGAAAATCCGTACTACTCGCCAAAGAAAAGTGTCACAAAAATTTCAGTATGGGTGTGATTACCGACCAAAAAGAGAAAAAATCAAATTGGAAAGATGGTGGAATTTCGTCGGAAACTCGGGTTTATCTAAACTCTTTTCCATACTAATTCCCAATAAGTTTCTGAATGAAAAAGAGCAGATTTCGTTAGTATTTTTCACATGAAATTTGTTTTCGAAATAAAAGGTTTTATTGTCATTTGTTTTTGTAAAGTTAATTATTAATTTTATTTAATTAAATATATATATATAGAAAATTTATTTACATATTTAAATTTCATAAATTGTGATTTGAATTGCATCCGCCACGTGCTACCCAATTATTAATCTTCAGCATATTGAGATCTTGAAAAAAAATTCATTGAAGGCAGATCTCTATTTCCTTTTTATTCCAAATTGGTACATCGCGATCAGTAAATTAGTTAATAATTATTATATTTATTTATTATTTTATATACTTACATTTAAAATTATTTACTTTAACAAATAGAAAAACATTATAATTAAACACAACACTTTCAAAAAAATGAAATTAGTATTGTAGTGCAACCTTGCACATTGACTTTGTAGAAGAAACTGATAGTGATAATACGAAATACAATAAAAAATAAAAATAAATCGATAAAGAGAAAGAGAAAGAAAATATTGTTTGATCAAAATTGATATTTTACCCGATGTCTTCACTATGGTTAGAACTAGGGTGGTATCTGATCGCCTTCGAACCTCTAACTTTCGTTCTTGATTAATGAAAACATCTTTGGCAAATGCTTTCGCTTATGTTAGTGCGTGTTTCAATTGGTTTAAATGCCGCATAAAAAGTTTAAAAGTTAAAAATTGTCGTGAATAAAAATGTCAAACTTTTTATCTGCTTCAAGAGCCGATAAAATTTTTATGTGGAAAACATTTGGCTGACAAAAATATTTGTTTGTAAACAGAAATTTGGCATGTACAAATTTTGAGAAAAATCGTAATGATTTAGATGTAAACTGACCATAATTAACTAATATACATTTAAATAGTAATTATTTTACATATTTTCATATTTAAATTTGCTATATACGTTCATAATAACACATAAAATAAGCAACAATATTAATGTCAAAATTTAAACCAATTGAAACAGATAAAAAGTTAAAAAGTTAAAAAAATTTACCACGAATTTTTTTTTAACTTTTTAACTTTTTATGCGGCATTTAAACCAATTGAAACACGCACTTAGTCTTACGACGGTCCACGAATTTCACCTCTCGCGCCGTAATACTAATGCCCCCAACTGCTGCAAAATCGCGGAGACATTCTCTCATGATATTTTATGTATATGTATGTTTTTTTCAATGTATTGATAAATAATTTTCAAACAAATATTATAACTGGGCATTAAATCTCATAATAATTTCTTCAAATGTCAAAAAATCCGTAAATATTGTTAACCAATTTACAGATTTTTATGTTAAAACAGTATAGCATTGACAATTTCCTTACGCCTACTCTCCACCTGCCATTAACATTAAGTTATAACAATAATTTTCGAACAGTTGCACGTGGAGACTCAAATTTGCAGCTGGTTGACATATGTCGTACAAACATTTTCTGCCGAGATTTCTAAACTATTTTGTTTACCAGATATTGACTATGATGACTTGATTATTATATATTTATATATACATACAGTAAACTTAATTTAATTTCAAGTACTAAAACTCATAGAATTGTATAGAGCATTCAAAACAAGCTAGTACTTCAAAACAAGTACTAAAACTAATAGAATTGTATAGAGCATTTTTACAATAGATTTTTGATATAACAAAACGAGCGACGCTTTTGAATACCAAAATACAAATGATTTTTAAATGTCAAATCTATGGTACGTTTACCACACACGACGCCATTTTTATTATTTTGTATACCAGTTTTGTAAATGTTATGGCAGATAATTATGTCAGGTGGAGTGGCCTTGTTACGCCTACTCTCCCGCCTAACATCAAGTTATAACATTAATTTTCGAACAGTTGCACGTGGAGACTCAAATTTGCAGCTGGTTGACATATGTCGTACAAACATTTTCTGCCGAGATGTCTAAACTATCTTGTATACCAGATACTGACCAGGGAGTCAATTCGCATTCCGTGAAATAATGAAAATGAAAAGTTTTTTTCATTAGCAATCGAGTAGGTTTGCATTCCCCATAAGAAATTTTGATTTCACACAGTAAAATTTAAAATTACGTGCGTAATAATTCAAACTACTATAGATTGCCAATGAAAAAAACTTTTCATATTCATTATTTCACGGAACGCGAATTGACTCCCAGATGACTTGATTATTATTCGTATTTGTTTAATTATCCGTTTTTCAACCAACAAAACTAGAAAAATGGCTAAATTAAAGTCCAAACCACACAAAAGTGTGAGTAAAAAATCATAGTATGTAATGGCGTTTTTGATAAAAAATTTCGCTTGATTTGAAGTACAACCAACACAATTGTGTGTATAGTTATAGAGTTTTTTTCGGACGAAATAAGTTTGAAAGGAATGCGTAAATGTGTAAGTTAGTTCAAAACACATACAAAAATAAATTTTTGACATGGTACTTTTGCCGTACTAGCACAATTGTGTTAGTAAATCACAAAACGGTTATATTAGTGTATTGACGTTTTTGTATTTTTCAAAATGGCGATTTCATTTTTCTGTGTGTGAATAAAGAATTAGTTTGTGTTTTATTAAAGTGCTTGGAAAATTTTTTGAAATTTTTATATTATATATATTATCTTATATACATACTTAATTTAATTGTGACAATGAGTTCAAAACAGGAAGTATTAAAACTTATTGAATTGTATAGAGGCAATGAATGTCTCTGGAACATCAATTCGAAATTGTTTAGGAGGACTGACACCAAAAATAATACTTTATTTACTTGCAATTTTAATTTTTTTTTTAGAAAGCATTTTCACAATAGATTTTTAATGTAACAAAACAATCGACGCTTTTGAATACTAAAACACAAATGATTTTTAAACGTCAAATTTATGGTATTTTTACCGCACACGACGCCATTTTTATTATTTTGTATACCAGTTATGTAAATGTTATGGCAGATAATTATGTCAGGTGGAGAAGCCATGTGAGGTATAGCATTGACATTTCGTAAAAATTTCATGATAATTTTTTCGTGATAGCCTCCTGATAATTTGCTGAGAATTTTAAAATTTGTATAACATACTTACACACACATTCATAAATTTAGTCTCATGATAGAAAATCTCATCAATTTTGCATAGTGAAGACCCCGGGTTAGTGTCTTTGATATTTAATAGTACAGAATTTAGTATGGAATCAAAACTATATTTTCCACACAGTGGAAAAATTGGGTACATACTAGGTTAATCAGTCTTGAGTTTGTCTCACGTTTACTGCTTAAGACATGTTTAAGAGGCAATTTCATGTACAAATGTATCTCGAGTGATGCCTAACGCCATCACGGCAAAATGTATTTTTTTAGAGAACTAATACAAATACAAACGTCAAAAAGCCACATGATTTTTATTTGTTTGTACATTATTATATTTATGTAAAAAATAAATTTGATTATAAAAATGTCAGACTCTGAAACGGATGCCGAAATAATTAATGAACTTGTTGGAAATGAAACACAGTCCGAAAGTGACGATGATATTCATAATGAAAAAGTTCTAAATGAGCTAATGGAAAAGGGGCAAGATGAGAGCGATAGTGACAGCGACAGTGGAGAAGCTAAACAATCTGCTAAAAATGAAGTTAAAATTGATGAAGTGGATGAGGAGAGACAGAAGAAATTGGAAGAGATAAAACGGGGTAGGTATTTGTAACATTCTAATCAACGCAGGACAATAATTCAATATTTTTTCCTAGAACGAGAAGCTGATGCCCCAAAAACCATATTTGTTGGCAACTTGGCAATCACCGTTAAAAAAAACCAATTACTGAAATTATTTCAAAAGTATGGTTCAATCAAATCAGTTCGTCTGCGAACGGGTGGTGATGGTAAAAAAATCATACATCAAAAATTAATTAAACAACTTCCAGCGTTAAATGGATATGTGGTTTTCAAAAAAGAAAGCTCGGCGCAGAACTCTTTAGAGGAAAATGGTAAATTATTCAAAGGGAAGCATATTCGTGTTAATATGGCAAATGAGAAAAATTACGAGAATGTCAAAACAGTGCTTTTTATTGGAAATCTGAAATACAGTGCAACCGATGAGGATCTCTATGAGATATTCTCAGCTTGCGGGGAAATTGATTATATTCGTACGATACGCAATGAAAATGGTTGCAAAGGCATAGCATACGTAGGTTTTAAAAGCGCAGACGCTGTACATTTAGGTTTAGAATTGAATGGAACCATGTTAGATAATCGTCCCATTCGGGTGGAACGGTATGTTCCGAATAAAAAGCAGAAAGATTTAAAGAAAAATAAGCGTCTAGAGAAGAAAGCAAGGGGAAAAGTGAAACTTCCCAAGAATAATCAACAATTAAGAACACAAAATAATCATCCTCAGGACGCGAAAAAGCACAAAAGTAATCCAAAAGTTGTTCAAAATGATAAAATAGCAAAGAAACCGAAAAAAGTGTTTGAGGGCAAGAAGGCAGAGCGTACTAAGAAGGTAAACATTATAACCACGGTAAAATAAAATATGTATTAGGTATATATGGATATTATTCATTTGCAGAAAAGTAAATTGGGTCAAGGAGAACGACAAAAAAGGGCGTTAGCCAAAAGAATAGCGCCTAAAGCGGGTTCAAAATAAAAATATGTACGAGTAAAATAAAAAAAAAAATTTTGATTAAACGATGTACAATTTCATTTCAATGTCTGGAACCAACCAAATCCCTCCTAATTATTTTCTATTGCTTGTTATTTCGAATCGAATCTGTTGGCTACTAAGTTCTGCGCTTCAACAATGATGTGTTATCCATCTGATTCACTATTAATTTAATAAATAAATTTAAATTTGAATAAATTTAAAAAATCTCGCCCAACGTGGGGCTCGAACCCACGACCCTGAGATTAAGAGTCTCATGCTCTACCGACTGAGCTAGCCGGGCTTGATACGTGTTTCCACTAAACTTAATAAAATGTAAAAAAAAATATATATATATTAAAATAAATTTATTTAAAATATGTAATTTATAAATTTCATAAATAAAACTTTTTTTTACATAATTATTATAAATTTATTATTAGTCAAAAATTGACAACACGTCATCATTAAATATATCCTCATCGAATTTCTCATCAACATTTTTTTTATATTTTGAGTCATCGTACACGCAATCTATTTGGCGGCTGCAACGTAAATCAAGGAATTCTTCAGGTACACCAGTTAATGTAACTCCAGGTACAATATTATATTTGTCACGCATAAAATCAAAAACCTCATGTTTTTTAGTCAAATTGTTGAATACGATTCGATCCACCTTTTTCATAGTTTTCTCCATCATAAACGTTAAATGATGATGAAAACACTGAAACTGAATATCATCAGCAGCCCTATGGCATATATCAATCCAATCTTGGACGCACGACATAGACGTTTCATTAAAACCCGCGTACATTGCTGGATTCGCTAACATTCCACGGGCAGCCATCATACCATCACACTTTGTAATTTCGTAGGTATTGTCCGCGTCCTCTAGCGACATTACGTCGCCATTCGCCACCAATGGGACTTGTAACGATTTTTTAATTTCACCAATAGCGATTTTATCAGCCGGCTCGCTCGATTTCTGATGACACGTTCGCCCGTGCATTGTTAAATAAGTTGGCCCACATTTTTCTAACTGCCGACACAGATCAATAGTTGATTCCAGTGATTTTGGTAGTAGCCGCATTTTTATCGATATGCTAAAGTCAGACGGTAGGTTTCGACGAATATGTAATATTATATCTTTTATAATTTGCGGACTATTTAACAGTGCACTACCATATCCGTCACTCATCGCCCAGCGTTGAGGACAGCCGCTATTCAAATCAACACCATCCACATATGGATATATCATTTCACTTGCATATAAAAAATCTAATGATTCCTTAGCAGCAAACTGGGCAATTACAGGTGAATCTTCTAAAAGATAAAAAAAAATTGAGTTGGGATGCTGCCATATTAAGAGGAGTATAGTGTATGTATCTAAACTCGTCTAACCAAAATTTGTTGTGAATTCGTTGAGCCGTGCTTTATTACTCTGAAAAAATGAATCAGCCATAATCATTGGAGTATATGTTAAATCCACACCGTACCTCCTAATCAAATTTCTGAACTGTAATTTACTGTACCTCACCATTGGAGCACATATTTTCACATAGGTTTCATTACATTTGGTTTCCCGAAATATATCAGCTATATTTACTTTAGGTTTTATCTAAAAATTAATTTCATTGATTAAAATCAATTATCCAAATATTTTATTTTAATTTTCTTACAGTATTATAGTTATACTCCATTATTTTATTTTATAAATCACACAAATTAAAATGCTTTATAAAATCACTTTGTTTTGGGTTAAAAAAATTACATATATTATTGTGGTAAGGTATGTTTGATGACATGCCATGCCACCGACCACAATAAAAATAATTCGCAATGGGGTTTGTGTGTACTAAAAGTAAATTCGATTGGAATGAATGTGTTGCAGCACTACTCTCAATAGGTGTCACTGTATGGTTATTTTTCAACAAAAAATTTAATTATAAAATTTTTCAATTTAGCGGAAAATACAAACAGCCTCATAATCAAAACGAAAAACGAACCATAGTTCAACCGGACGGAACTCATACACTCACAGGGCAGTGTGCACCTGACAATCGATTCTATAGACTGCCCAACTAAAATAATTTTCCAAAATGGAATGAATAAGCAGTCGAGAACCGATTGGGAATGTAGTTGCACGACAATCACGAGATTTGAGATTTCGATGACCAACCAAAAAAATCTTGTTTACATTCACCCACCCGCAGAGAAATGTCACATGGGTTAAATTAATTTAAAAAGCACGTTTTTTCCCCTCAACTTTTTTTTTTTATTAAAATTAAATTAATTTTAACAATTAGGAATGAAATTCAAGATGATTTTACATAACTGATTCAAAACGAAAAAAATTGTGTGAAATAATCATGTTTAAATATTCGAAATAAAAATAAAAGTACCCCAATTAGCTTCAACCACTATAACGCGGCATTCGCAAAATTAGGAAAACAAATTCCATTTTGTTGTAGACTAGTTGTTCTGGTAGGTGTTACGTTGGTTTAATCAACTTCTTCCATGTGTGAGGCATCTTCAGCATCATCAACAAGTGGTGGTAAATCACCAGTTGTTGGTGCATCTTCAGCAGCCATTGGTTCATCTTCGTCAATACCAAGACCCAATTTGATCATACGATAAATTCTAGTTGCATGAGTTTGTGGTTCATCGAGCGAAAATCCAGATGAAAGAAGTGCAGTTTCGTATAGTAAAATAACTAAATCTTTAACAGCCTTATCATTTTTATCAGCATCCGCCTTCTGTCTTAGCGTATCAATAATAGGATGATCTGGATTAATTTCAAGATGTTTTTTACCGGCCATGTAACCCATTGTGGTCGTATCTCTGAGTGCTTGCGCTTTCATAATACGTTCCATGTTTGCAGACCAACCATATTGCGATGTTACAATACAGCACGGTGATTCAACCATCCGATTTGATACAACGACCTTTTCTACTTTGGTGTCCAAAACCGATTTCATTACCTTGCACAAGCCTTCGAATTTAGCCTTATCTTCTTCACGCTTCAATTTTTCTGCCTCATCTTCAGGTAATTCTAATCCTTCTTTGGTTACGCAGACAAGTTGCTTGCCTTGATATTCTTTCAATTGTTGGATGACGTATTCATCAATAGGTTCAATCATGTAAATAACCTCAAATCCACGTTTCTTGACACGTTCAACAAATGCAGAATTGCTAACTTGGTCGCGAGATTCACCAGTTATGAAGTAGATGTGTTTTTGATTTTCCTTCATGCGTGATACGTAATCGGCCAAAGAACAATATTCATCTCCCGATGCCGATGTATGATAACGTAATAAATCTGCCAATTTAGTTTTGTTCGATGAATCTTCGTGGATACCAAGTTTCAAATTTTTGCTGAATTGGTCGTAGAACTTCTTGTATTGTTCCTTATCTTCAGTCAATTCTTCAAACAATTCTAAACATTTTTTCACGATATTTTTACGAATGACCTTGAGTATTTTATTTTGTTGCAACATTTCACGAGAGATGTTCAATGGTAAATCTTCCGAGTCAACCACACCCTTGATGAAGTTCAAATATTCAGGGATTAAATCTTCACAGTTATCCATAATAAATACACGACGGACATATAATTTAATGTTATTCTTCTTCTTCTTGGCTTCGAAGAGGTCGAACGGCATGCGGCGTGGCACGAATAGAAGAGCACGGAATTCCAATTGACCCTCAACAGAGAAATGTTTCACAGCCAAATGGTCTTCCCAGTCGTTGGTTAACGATTTGTAAAATTCACCATATTCCTCTTGTGAAATATCAGTTGGATTGCGTGTCCAAATTGGTTTTGTCTTGTTCAATTCTTCATCTTCGGTGTACTTAACTTTAACCGTTTTCTTCTTCTTTTTGCTCTTATCTTTATCTTCATCCTCATCTTCACCAACATCTTCCAATTTAGCTTCATCTTCACCTTCCTTCTTTTCTTTGTCATCACCTTCTTCATCATCGCTCAACTCTTGTTCACGTTCTTTTTCGACGACCAACTTAATTGGATATCCAATAAACTGCGAATGTTTGGTAACAATACTTTTAATTTTAGCTTCTTCTAAAACCTCGGCTTGATCTTCCTTAATGTGCAACACAATTTTTGTACCACGTTCCAACGGTTCCGATGAATCAGCCTTTACAGTGAAGGAACCACCAGCAGACGATTCCCAAATGTATTGTTCATCATCATTATGCTTTGATGTAACAGTTACTCGGTCGGCTACTAAATACGCAGAGTAGAAACCAACACCAAATTGACCAATCATACTAATATCAGCACCAGCTTGTAAGGCTTCCATAAATGCTTTGGTACCAGACTTAGCAATTGTACCAAGATTATTTACTAAATGGGCCTTTGTCATACCAATACCAGTATCAATAATGGTCAATGTTCTAGCATCTTTGTTTGGGATGATTTTAATATACAAATCTTTTCCGGTATCTAATTTTGTTGGATCCGTAAGCGATTCATAACGAATTTTATCCAAGGCATCTGATGCGTTTGAAATCAATTCTCGTAGAAAAATTTCTTTGTTCGAATAAAATGTATTGATGATCAATGACATCAACTGGGCGATTTCTGCTTGGAAAGCAAAAGTCTCGACTTCTTGATCTTCGGCAGACATCTAGAATTAAAATTAAAATCCCACATTAAAAAAACCATAAGAATATTCCAGAAACTCATAACCGCACTTTTATAAAAAACCACAATTTTTTATTTTCGCGAAATTTAAATAACGTAACAAAACTCACCTTAATTGATTTTCAGAACTTATTAGAAATAAAAATCACAAGAATATCCAATAATCACTATGTACTTTCACAGAAAATCACTTTTAATTAATCACACCGCTTGATAATTACTTGGTTTAAAGAGCTCGTTGCTTGTTTTATTATGAACTGTTTCCTTCGCTGTTTGTCAAACTATTACATACAACGCGCTACATGCAATCGACTTTATATACAAAAAAGACAATTTGCTAGAACATTCCTGAATGTTCTAGAAAATTTTACCAGATTTCCGGAAAATAATTGTGTCTTTTTTAACTATAACATCAGAATTTTGATATAACTTGGATTGCATAATTTAAATAGAATGAAAATTAGAATATTTATTGCAAGTAATTATATATTTTAATTCATAAAAGATGATTTTTTTTAAAAAGTTAATAGTTTTTGATTTCAGTTGTACTAAAAATATCGTATTTTGTCGGCATTTTGAGCGAAATAATTTTCTCGAAAATGTGTGCGCATGCGCTGTACAAATAATCTCCCCTATTTTGACGTGTTGTTTTGCTTTGACATACACAAAAAAAATTGACAGATATTATGGTTTTATTTTAAATTTCTATTTAATTAAACTTGGAATAAGTTAATAATTGATAAATTTGATATTAATTTTTGTCTAGTCTATGATATTGTAATATGTGAAACATTTTCATTCATAATTTTAACAGTTTTTCTACATCAAGGTCTTTGTTTAGACATAAACATGAGTATT
Organism: Nephrotoma flavescens; assembly: GCA_932526605.1. NCBI lineage: Eukaryota > Metazoa > Arthropoda > Insecta > Diptera > Tipulidae > Nephrotoma > Nephrotoma flavescens. The sequence continues at coordinate 68,496,153 of OW052220.1, read as the reverse complement.
TTTATGAGTCAAGAAAATTGATACGAATCATGAATGATGTCGTCTTTCAAAAATGCGGTGTCATATTTACTAATAAAGTCTAGTTCGTTAGTTATTTCCAATTAAATTTAGCACACGGATTTTCTATCAATTTTTCACTTTCCTCGGCAATCGCTTCTTCGAAGAAATGTTCCTCCTGCTCTTCTTCCTCGAAACATGGCTCCGATTGTTCCATCATATCTAAATGAAAATTTAATTCGCTAGAGTCAAGGGTCATCCTAAAATCATAAATAATACATGGGCAATATGCTAAATACTGTTGCTATGTTTAAAGTCCACATTCATACCACAACATTTTATCTAGAAAAACTTTATCGATTAGCTCAGGAAATTCGGTTTCAGTTTGTTCGTTTACCGATGGCAGTAAAAGGGGCGTTGTTGGTATTAGTTCCAATTGATCAGGTACTGAAAGGAATTCATCAATATTCATAGCATCAAATACCTTAAGGTTTATTGACACATTTATTTGGAACATAAATTTATTTCTAGAAATTGGCGGAGAATCAAGCTAGAAAAAATAAGCAAACATGACACATGTCACTGCATTATTTATTTACATAAAAGTTGAATAGTACAGCCATCTAGCGGCCGATCCGATTACTGCATTTGTACTAAATGTTAGGTTGAAATAAAAGTACGTACCTTTTCACAATAAAAATTTTCGGAATAAATAAAATAGCCCGATGGATAACTCGGTTTCTGTTTAACAACTTTGGCATATTTACATATATTGCACTTCAATAAAATGTCTGTAAACCAGCAAGCCTTCCCTTCAGACGTAATGTTAATTTCAAATCTCTTAAACTTCCCGGATTTTATTGTTCCGCAGGCAGGTTTTACGGTTACATTATAATAATTTTCCAAACGTAAAGGTATCCAGGAATAGCGAGCACAATCTTTTGAATTATTTTCTAATTTAATAATTTTAGTAATTGTTGTGGTCTGTTTTAGCTGGATATCCAAATGATTTGGAACCACTAAGACTGGCGTTAGTAGACAGGATATAGTGTCATTAGATGAATGTCGTACTATGCCAATCACGTTCGATTTGCAACGAGCCGTGATTTTAACCCCAAAGTCTCCACACGCTACACATTCATCAAAACCTTCCTCTATTTTGATCCATTTGAACCATAATTCTAGAGGATAAATTTTAATTTCGAGGGGATTAAATTCCACTATCAATGGCACCATTTCATTTGGTTTGAGTACGATGTCTTTCGAAATTATTGTTAATACTTCCATATGTTCGGACAAATTTTCAACTCCGATAGAAATATCTGCACGAAATGGATTAAATAACCATATAGGCTGGTGAGCAGGATACGCATCACGCAGCTGAATTGGTAGTAAGGTTTTGGTTAGGACCATAATAGAAGGATCCATTTTCTTTATGTCAAAGTGGAATCGCCATTTGAGAGCAAATCCAATAGAGTTCATTGTGTACAGTAAATCGTTAATTCCTGCTAAGCCATATTGAAATTCAATATTTACAGTGGTAATCTCAGTGGCATCAGCTACTCCTTCGAATGGCAATATATCTAGAAGTCTCCGATGGGCACATTCAAACACCTTTTTATATCTATTTAAGCTGATTTGCTTGGAAACATATTGGCAATCGCATAATTGAACTCGCTTCATTTCAAAACTAACTTTGTACTTTCGCAGATTTCGAAAATGTATGGCTATGTTTAACGGTGCATGATTTTGTGGCATTCCCGGCACATTAAAAAATAACTCAAATTTACTAGTTCGTTTGTATTTGTGCAATATTTTGTTGTTCCTAAAATTTTAGAATGTTTTTAGCTGCTGTGTAGGAAATCAAGATATCGAGATAGTTACTCACTTATTAATTTGAAAGAATTGCCAGTAATACTCTTTTGAATATGGTCCGTTTCTTATCCCTATGTTCTCAATTTTAAATGGAAAATACGTATCTTCGCAAATAGCCATTTTTGCCACAGCAAAAAAGTTTAACTGACAAATGAACAGCATATTTAGAACATATTTTGCATGTTTTGTTCTAAATGATTGTATTGTAAAACCAGCTCTTTTCTTATTAGAAATTTCTATAATACATTCAACAAATTGACAGCGATCATGTCACAATTAAAGTTGTACTTGGATTTTCTATCACAACCCAGTCGTGCTTTATATATTTTTTTTAAATGTGCAAATATACCATTTGAATTGGTTCCAGTGAATCTACGAAAGGGTGCCCATTTAGAAGATAGTTATAGAGAAATAAATCGTTTCCAAAAGGTTCCCTGTATTGTTGATAAAAATGGTTTTAAGCTGTCTGAAAGTGTCGCGATAGTACATTATTTGGCCCGAGAGGAGACAATTGATGATCGCTGGTACCCGAAAAATAGTCAACAACGTGCGCTTGTGGATGAGTATCTAGAATGGCAACATAACAATACCCGTCTCGGCTGTGGTACATATTTTCAGTTTAAATGGTTGCTGCCGCTGATGACCGGAGAACAGACCGATCCGAAAATGGTCGAATGGAGCAAAAAGCAATTGGAGATGGTATTGGATAAATTCGAGACCATTTGGTTGAAGGATAACAAGTTTCTTGTTGGTAATGATGTAACAGTAGCCGATATATTTGCCGCTTGTGAAATCGAACAAAGTCGAATTCCATTGTATAATCCTTGGGAAGGCAGACCAAAATTAAGCCAATGGTATCAATCGGTGAGGGCAGCTACAAATCCATATTATGATGAGGCTCATAAAATCTTGAATTTGGTGGTTGATAAAAATTCTAAAGCTCAAAGTAAATTGTAATGATCATAAGTTCTATAACGTAACGATAAGATTTGAAAATGTTTGTTTTTCTATAGTATCTATTTTTGATAAAATAATCTTGTTAATAAAATACATATGTAAATGAATTTGGACTCCAACCTTTAGAATTTAATTTAACCTTGACCAATTCTAACATATTGCTAGTGTATAACCTGATTACCTATTCTTACTCCGCCAACTCATCACAATTCGAATACTTATAACAAACTTTTATTTATTATTTATTGTCTGGTCATATTTAGGAACTTTTTGGGACTTTTTACTATTGTTGATAAATTTCAAACGATAATTTGTAATTTTCAGTAGCGAGCACAGTTTGGATTGTACCACATACAATTATACTGTAAAACCAGCTTTTTTCTTGTTTTCGATAAACACTTGCACTATCGACTATCGTTATCATTCAACAAATTGACAGCAACCATGTCACAACTAAAATTATATTTGGATTTTATGTCGCAGCCCAGTCGCGCTTTATATATACTTTTTAAATGCGCTAACGTACAGTTTCAATTGGTTCCAGTTAATTTAAAAGTGGGTGCTCATTTAGAAGAAAGTTTTAAAGAAATTAATCGGTTTCAAAAAGTCCCTTGTATTGTTGACAAAAATGGTTTTAAGTTGTCTGAGAGTGTCGCGATAGTACGATACTTGGCGCGAGATGGACAAATCGATGATTCCTGGTATCCGAAGGATAGTAAACAACGAGCCCTTGTTGATGAATACCTAGAATGGCAGCATAATAATACCCGAATTAGTTGTGCTATGTATTTCCAGCTGAAATGGTTGCGGCCATTGTTGACCGGCTCTGAATCCAATCCAGAAATGGTTAAATGGAGTAAAAATAAAATGGAAGAAGTGCTGGACATAATCGAAACTATTTGGTTGAACAATGGCAAATTTCTTGTTGGTAATAAAATAACGGTAGCTGATATATTTGCTGCATGTGAAATTGAACAAAGTAGGATTCCCTTGTACAATCCATGGGAAGGTAGGCCAAAATTGACGGAGTGGTATCAATCGGTGAGGGCAGCAACGAATCCTCATTATGACGAGGCTCATAAATTTTTAAATCTAATGGTGGAGAAAAGTGCTAAAGCTCAAAGTAAATTGTAAATGGAAAATTGCAATTTTGGCGATTATTTGAATATGTACAAAAAATTCTAAATAAAATTTTGATAATTTTGTTGAATTCTCTTTAAGCGTATCTCATTTTGTGTATTGTTGTCGATTTTGCATATTACGTGGTGTTACCGAGAAGCTCATTTGTCAAAATATAAGTTAAAATGTCAAGCTTAAAGTTTTACTTTGATTTTATGTCTCCTCCAAGCCGGGCTTTGTACATGATATTGAAAGCTAACAAAATTCCATTCGAGCCAGTTTCAGTAGCACTTCGAAAAGGTAAATGAAAAAAAGGTTAAAACACCAATAAACTCTAATTTCATATTAAATTGTAGGTCAACATCTAAGTGAGGAATATAAAAAGGTGAACCGGTTCTAGAAATTACCCTGCATTGTAGATGATGGGTTCCATTTATCCGAAAGTAATGCCATATTCCTTTATCTTCATAGTCAAGGAAAAATTAATGATCAGTGGTATCCACTAGAAGCTAAAAAACGGTGTGTTGTAGATGAATACATGTGCTGGCAACATAATAACCTTCGTATGTATTCTGGCCTATATTTCTTCGAGAAATGGTTAAATTTGATGACACAAGGATCATACGATCGGAAGAAAGCTGCAACTTTTGCCAAACACCTTGACGAATGTTTGGATCAAATTGAAAATCTTTGGCTTCAAGATCATGCGTTCATATCAGGGGACGCAATAACATTTGCTGATCTAATTGCTGTTTCAGATATCGAACAAGCACGTTTGTCTGGTTACGATCCTAGAAAAGGACGGCCAAAAACTGCCCAATGGATGGACCTTGTTAAAAACAAAACCGAACCATTTTATTCGGAAACATTTAAGTATCTTAATCTTAATATTGAGAAAACTCAACATTTGATGAAGGAATAAACGAGACTTTTACCATTTTACCTAGGTCTTTGTTTTTAGTGTTTAGTTCGGCGGCCGTTCGCTACTAATTTGGAGAACTAAAATTGATAACCTCACATTCAAGAGACGAGCTACTGGCTGCAATATCAACGTTTAGGTAAACCTGGCTGATGAGCCTAGTGGCCTCCTGCTAAGAGTGATTTTTGTTTAGTAAAAATGTAAAGATATATTGGTAAACCGAAACATTTTAATCTACCTATGTATAAAAAAAACAAATAGGTACATATTATGAAAAACTAGGACCCAATGTTAAGCGAAACCAACATTCGGGTAGCGTATCTAACGTGGTCTTCTCGTAAAATAATCCACTTGAAGAACATAGTATGTTTTCTTACCTAATCGGCCTGTTGTGTGAGTGTTAATTAAGTCCCAATTTGTTAGGTTACCTTTTGCATTCAAAAATAAGGCAGTCAGGAATGAAACAATATGGTTTAATAAATGTTTATTTTTTAAAATATTGTTATATTATTTATGTGTGCTTATTTCACTTGAATTATTAATACGATTTATTGAATAGAAATAAAATAATTATTTTAATTTATTAAAATATATACCTAGGTATTTTTTGTAGGTATACTATTTATAAATCGAAATAAGAATTGCAAAAAATATATTTACTTTAATAAATTAAAATAACTATCGAATATTTATAAAATAAATCGCATTCGTAGTTTATTTTTTATTAATTAGTGGCTTCTAAGACTATGCTCTTCAAATCTGGTTGTATATTAGATAGCTTAATCAGCAAATAACATCCTTCGTGCTCCAAATCGGTTAAGCTGTTAGTCCTGATGTCCACCAATGACGCAAAACCCAATTCGCTTAATTGTGAATTCGTAAAAATTAATAAATATTTTATTGCTTTAGTGGCCAAATCGGGATAATTTTTGCCAGCGTATGACCAAAAATAATCCAATTTCTCTTCGTCGAATTTCGTGCTAATGAAGCCATCTTTTTTCAAATTAAGCAGCATCTCCTTTTCCCCCGTTGAAAGGTTCGATGGCATTTTATCAGGATTCACATCAAACGGATTCCGAACCCATGCACAGTTCTCAATCTCACTGGGTATCGGTAAATAACGGTTCATACTATTTTGTAGACGCCGTAAATTGTCCGCCATCGCTGATAAAATATCTGGATTAATGGTTCGTCGCGGTTCGTTGGTTGTCAATAACCGTTGAAGGGTTGGAAATTGTGAGAAATCATGTTTCTCAACGTTTGTTTTATACATTGCAAGTAAATCAATCCTTGCGGTGATTTTGTCATATATATGAAACGTCGAAAATTGTTCGGCTTGGAGATCAAGATTAAACTGTCTGAATCCCTCGAATATATCCGCCAGGTAGGCTAATTTATGCAACCAATCTATGCTATTTAATTTATCTTTGAAATTAATTATCTCTGGTACATCTTTACACTGGTCGCGCATTTCAAATAATCGTGATAAAAGCCGTCCATGAGACAACCAATATTTGTCAGTATGATAAAAAATTTGTTGATATCCATCGTCCATATCACGATCGAATTTAAGCGAAATATCTCGTTTCAAAATATTAAGGATTGCGATAGCATCGCGGAGTGTTTCTGCTAGAACATCAGGCAATTGTTCGATGATAAAATCAGCACGCCGTGAAAATGTATATGTTAAGTTGGGTGCCAAGTCCGAATTAAAAATTAGTTCCATGAAAATGTTAAGTGGTTCACATTGTCCACGCTCATAGTCCATGCTGATTCCGACACAGTTTTTCCAGTTCAAATTATAATCGTGTATAAAATTTGTGGCAATTAAATAAATCTCATCTGCTTTCCAACTTCTCTCCAACCTTTGGCAAAATAATATCTCGTTTTGGATCTGAGTCTCATGTTTGTAACGAACGGTTACAATAAGCGTGGTAAAGTTTTTTATATCCAAGAATTCAGCAAAATGCAATGTAAAATACGGACTTTGCAATACACGTCGTAATAGTTGATCTCTGATATTTTTGGTTATGGCTGTAATAGACCGCCGAAATTCTTCAATCGTTATCGTAAATGCATTAATTCCCTGCAAACTTTTTTGAGCGTTAATGGTTTTAATGGCCGTGGTTAAACTTTTTATACTATCACCAATTGTTTCGGGTAATCCTAATTTAACGACCGCTTGTGCAGTACTATATGGGTCACTGGAATTTTCTGTAACGTCAATGTTACTTGATGTTGTTGGTGCAGACTCGGAAGTTTCCATTGGTGAATCTGCCTGACGTAAATAACGGTTTACTGGATCACCATTGCTTGCTTCTTTTGCAGGCACTTCTTTAAACACTTTCATAATCGAAATGCTATTTAACGACGACATATTTTTTTGATGTTCACCGATATGTATTTCATATTTGTCGTATGTTTTAAATAATTTTATACAAATTGAACATACCAAGTAATCTGTGTCTTCATAATTTGTTCCAACATAGTTGGTCACCACGCCTCTTGGTTTTTTTTCAGGTGTTTTCATTTTGTAGCACATATCACCACTGCGCTTGATATACTTTCTTATATCCATCACTATGCCGCGTTGCCTGTGATATTTATTATACAACTTGGGGAATCACTTTTTCGTCTGAATCATAGGTAACGCTAGGTAGGACAAAAGGCAAGTTTTATTGGGCTTATTGAAAATTTAATAATTATAACCCAAGACGTTAACGGAATCACAAATATATTATTTGTTTTAATAAAATTTCAATAAAAATGAAACTGTCAGACTGACTATAAATAAAACCGAAAGCAAAAGATTATCTTCCAACTTGCGTTTCGCGATTAGAATATTACTAACGCACACTACTGTCTCAAACACCACCACTTATTAGCTGTTTCGTAGTTAACGAAAAATGCAAATTTCGTTCAAGCTTGAGCAGTTTTGTGATTGCAGTAAATACTTGACATTTTATTGCGTTTCGAATTTCGATTGGATACTTCATAATAAAATTGTATTCAGAGATAATTTTTGGTTCTTGTGCGCATATTTAGTTTTATCCAATTTATTTATGCTTACTTCAAGTAACGATACATGTTCCACTTATAGGAATGTAAACGCTCATTCTTTCCTCTCTACTAGGTTCTAGGTGTGACCGTAATTCTACACAAATATGATTAGCCAAATACAATTTTTTTGATAAGATAATATGGGATAGAGGTATATAATTACATATTAAAAAAATATTATGTATAAATATTTTTGTACATTGATTGTGTAAAATGACGTATTGCAAAGCTACAAACACATCGCCTGAAAAGTTCCCGTCTAGGTCTAACAAAGCAAACAAAATTTTTTGAGAAAAATGCATTTTATTCATCAACATAATTTCCTTTTAGAGCGATACAATCAGTCCAACGCCTCTCTAACATTTTGATGCCTTTTTGTAGAACGATTTATCGTTGTCTTCAAAATACGCTTCAATTTCGGCCACCACTTCTTCATTGGAGCAAAAACTATTTCCCTGGAGCTTTTTTTGAGATCTGCAAACAAGTAATAATCGCTGGGGGCCAAATCTGGCAAATACAGTTTACGCGGCAGCAATTCAATGTGCAACGCGTTGTCGTTTTTGATCCATTGTGAGTAAACGCGGTACCTACTTCGAACACAGCTTTCTCATGGACAAATGTTCGTGCAAAATATGAACAACACGTTCCATTGATATCTTTACAGCTATCTCATGCAACATCACGGTCTTTCAAAACAGTTGGATGGATTTTTTTTATGTTTTCTGGAGTCAAAGCCTTATTTGGCAGTCCAGAGTGTGGTGTATCATCGGTGGTTGTTTCAACCCATTCAATGATTTTTGATTTTCCTGATGCAGAGTCCGAGTAACACTTATCAAGCCACTGCTTTGCTCGAACGGTATTTTTCCCCATCAAAAAACAGTGCTTAATCAACACACAAAATTCTTTTTTTTCCATTGTTTTGAAATTAATAAAAGTAGCGTCACTAAAACAACTGTAACTTGTAAACTGAATGATCAAAATATCATGAAATTTTAACTGGTATCATTTGAAGGTTGGTAGAATTTAAAAATCATTTGTGTTTTAAATTTGTGGCACCATCTATGTGTCAGACCGGGAACTTTTCAGGCGATTCTATGCGTTCAATTCAATGAGATCAAACACGGCTTTTAAAGTAACCTAGGGCGGTATGTTGTACCATCATTTCTAATCGAAATTCGAAAAAAGTCGAATGGCGGTATGTTGTATCATTTTCGAAAAGCAAATAAGATACAACTTTCACTTTTTCGATTCGACTTTTTTCGTTTCGAAGTGATGGTACAACATACCGCCCCTGAAAAACATGTACACAACAACAACACTGTTTTTAATGGCGGATCGAGTTAAATTATACAGGGTGGCTGAGACCAAGTGTTACCAAATGAAAACGCTGTAATTTTTTTAATTTTGATTATTTTTTATTGAAATTTCGTGGAATATGTTGAAAACATATTACATTTTATGAAAAACATGTTATTGCTCGATATGACCTCCTTTGGCTCTGATTATTTGATTCAGTCTTCCATAGAAAGCATTGCATGCTGACCGAACGTGATGAGATTCCAAAAATTGTCTTTTCTGATGAGAAAATTTTCACCATTCAACAGTATGTGAATAAACAAAATGATCGTGTTTGGTTAGAGCACAAGTCCAACGATAATTTGGACACAAGAGTTGCCATGCGCAAGCAATCACCAGCTTATGTTATGGTTTGGGCTGCAGTGACTGCAGATGGACGCACTCGTCTGGTTTTCATCGAACATGGAGTCAAGGTAAACCAAGAGGTGTACCGCCAAAAGATCCTAAACGATGCTTTGCTACCTTGGGCACGTACACACTTTGGTACGTACCGTTGGACATTCCAACAGGACTCGGTACCGCCACACAAAGCTCGAGCGACACAGCAATTTTTACAAGATTGCGTTCCGCGGCTGATTTCGTCGAAAGAATGGCCACCATATTCACCAGACTTGAATCCCATGGATTTCTCCATATGGTCCATTTTGGAGAGTAAGGTGTCCACTAAAAAATACGAAAGTGTTGATGCATTGAAGTGAGCTCTTGTTCGAGAATGGAATAAAATTCCGCAAGCCCACGTTCGGTCAGCATGCAATGCTTTCTATGGAAGACTGAATCAAATAATCAGAGCCAAAGGAGGTCATATCGAGCAGTAACATGTTTTTCATAAAATGTAATATGTTTTCAACATATTCCATGAATTTTCAATAAAAAATAATCAAAGTTAAGAAAATTACAGCGTTTTCATTTGGTAACACTTGGTCTCAGCCACCCTGTAGTTGGGGGAGACTTTTTATTAGAGCTGCAAAATATCGGCAACCAAAAAATTACCCAGAAATACCAAGCGTTACTTGAGACTATCGTGGTCAGTATAGGCGAAGCCACGCAATGTCAAAAGAAGTACTGACGTACTAGAAAAATGGTCATTCTGTACAATATGGAAGAAGATAGTCACATCAGTGGGACTATTCTGCCTTTTCTTGAAATAGGGAATTGGAGGGAAAAAAAGTCAGAGCATTTTTGTTTCATTTATAATTTTCTGACCTACCGTTGGGTACGAATTGAGCTGAATTGGAATTACAGCAAATTTTAGTTTTTGGGAAGCTGCACTTGTCTCGGTCATCTCTTAGCGGGTTAAAGCGAAGTTTGGTTCAGCTATGTGATGAATGGAAGAACTGGATAACTATTTGGCTGATTTATTTTGTAGACAAATCCAGAACTTCATCCAGGATTTATGTTGGAATCTCGATTCAGCTCAAGATACCAGATTCGAACGTAATAAGTTAAGAAATTCCCTATCAGTCCCGAATTCCAGAATTTTCTGTAAAATTCATTTTTATATCCCCACCCAAGTTCCTTTCAGAATGGTCGAATTGTTTGACTACCAAAAAACACGATAAAACCTCAATACACGTTGACCTTAGTTTATTAGAATCCTAGTCTAGCTCTACAAATTTAAATAGAAAGTTATCGGTTGGGAAACGGCCTGGTTTCATTCCTTATATCCGAATCCCAAAATTTCGTCAAATTTAGCTTTGCACACCGAATTTGACCATGTTGAGAGATGGCCTAGTTCCATTTAGCATTATGGTAGAGTTGAAGAATGGTAAAGCTTTATTGGGCATAGCATAAATATGTCCTGTGCAGAAATAACCTAAATATATTTGAAATGTCCAATCCGGTAGTTAATCTGGAATTGAATAACATTGATAGTTCTTAGAACCATTGCCTTTGGGATGCCTCACATATTTTTTGCAATTTTTTAAATTTTTTTTGGCTATCTCGTGGTTGCCAATTCAAGAGGTAAATACTAATACATTTTAGAGTAATTTTTTGTATAATTTAAATAATTATCGGTTTCAGGAAATTCTATTATAAGTTGTGGAATTGCAGGAGGATTAAATTAATAAATGTTTATATTGTTTATAAGCCGGAAAATATTAATTTAGAATTAAATTTCAGGAAATTTACAGATGTAGGTGAAATAATAAATTTTTTTGCTCAGGTTGCCGATTTAGAGAAGCAATTTTGAAGACCAATACCATCGTTATATATTAAACCTATTAAGTCTTTATCCTCCCTCTATAGTAGATTAGAAGTAGGTTCGAATTGTGTTCTGCCGTACGATCGCTAGGTGTCTGAAACCGGGTCGTTCCGTCCCAAAAAAAAAAACAAATACTTTTCATATCCTTCCTAATGTTATGTGTAAACAGGCTGCAGTAACAGGTCCAATCAACCAATCAATGTTAATTTTCTGACCTACTGATCAAATATGTTTGGTGTAAATATTTTAGAAACAAAGTGGAATGGGAAACTTTTTTCACTTAATAATTTTATTCAAACAATTAATTAACTTTGTTTCATTAATATTTAGACCAAACTGATTCCACCAGTAAGTAGGTTAGAAAATTCAATTCAAAAAACAATTACCAGGGAAACCCGGAATAGCATAACAAAAACTTTAAATGGTGTAACTGTGGACAGGTTGCCGGAAAATGTAACAATAACGTAGGCCATTCAAAATTCTGCTATAAATAACATCTTTTGAATACATGAAACGAACTAACGAGATGAATGGATATGTCTCGCGGAGGAAGACAACGTTATAAATATCAACACATATCAATAGCCAAGCACTCCAATATTATTGCCGATCCTAAGCGTTTTTGGAAGTTTATAAACCTCAACGGTAATTTCGAGCCCCTAAACATTACTTAACGTAATTCAAATTGATTGTGACACTGTGGTTGATAAATTGATCAAGTTAAAGGAGGACTTTTCAGTTGACCCCGTTGGTTTTTCAGCTATTGTCGTAAAAAATGCGAAGATGAACTAAGCAACCGGTTTACAATTCTTTTTCAAAGATCGCTTTCATTAGGTATCAATTTGGAATGTGTCCCTAAACTGTTTGAAAACATTATATATAACTAACTGTACTTCCATTGCCTACCATTGTTTTCTGATATCTAATATGATCTTCTCACCGAAAAATCTACAGTGACCAACTAGACATAATTTACATAAAGCATCTTGAACATCATGAAGAATGGAAATGAGGTTGATGTCCTCGCTACCGATTTCCGCAAAGCAATTGACCACATTTCAAATACAATTCTCATTATCAAACTGAGAGTGCTAGACTTTCATACCCAATTTCTCATGTGGGAGAACGTAACATATCTGTGAGAATGCAAGTATCAAGTGCTCAGTAGATTATCTAAGTCAACACCATTTGTTACCTATTAATGATGAATACGTTATTAAAAATGTGCTGATTTTTTAAAATTTGCTGCTTTATTCAGTTATATGATGATACAACACATATGTGTTTTGTTTCGATTTTTGCCTTTGTGTTGAAATTTAAATGAAAAAAAACAACGAATTGAATTAATTTATGTATTATAAAATTTGGATTTATATACATTTTTATTTCACTTATTCGAAGTTTCCTTTTGTAATCGTTTCCTGTACTGTATTTTGTAAAGCTCTAATGATGAATATAAAACTCGTTACTCAAAATGCCATAGATGTAAATAAATTATTTATTACATAGGCTAAATAACCAGTTTTATAAAAATAACCTAATACGAACAAACCCTCGTAGCGACATCTTAAATTTGAGGTATAAAACCGTCATTGTGCTACTATAAGAGTTTTTATAATATGGGTGATGTCAAGTATTAACAAACGAAGATGGGCATATTTTGTATTTTCGGAAATCATCGTAAATCAATGTCAGCTTCTTAACGGTTCACCCTTATATCATCTACCTTTACAGGCCGTTCGGAAAATTTCCAGCCTAGTCAAGAAAACAACATATTGGTTCATTAACATCTCAATACATGAGCCTGATCCCATATGTATTCTACAGCAAATATTACCTCACCATTGTTGGAAAAGTTTTAAATTTTGACGTTCGTGGTAATCACACGAGACGTACAAACAAGAATTCGCTTTAATAATATACTTCTACAAACAGAGATAGATAATGGAATGACGTCTAAGCAGCCACCTTAAATTTGACCGTTGTGTTAAACTTTCTCTCTCCAAAAATATTAATTCTTTAAACTTGTTATTTTCAAATTTTTATTAAATATAAGTGGGGCATATTTGTATCTTTTTTGAGAAAAAGGAAAATAGCTGAATTCAATTTCCATTGTCAAAAATCGGGTCAACTTTAAGAATGGAAAACATTTATGTTTACTGCAATAGTGTCGGGTGTCGGTAAATATTTCCGACTGATTATTCTGCATATTTTATTCTCAACATGTGTTGTTAACCTAACAAATTTAGATGACGCAACACTTGGATGCAAATAGTGGTACAAACGATGACAGAAAACGTTTATTGTTTATAGGTCGGATCGAAAACCTTCAACGACTTGTCGATAAACTGTAATTGAATGAAAATTTTACAAGACAGAAAATTACAAAGTCATCATCCGAAAGTTGAAGGAATTTCCAAAGTGAAAGGGTTGAGGAGAATTTCATGTCGACTCCCCTGCCAAGGACGTTGTGCACGTCAAGGATGTTCAATTAGTGAGTATGACAGTTTCCGCCAAAAGAGTAATACGTCGATTAGTAAGTAGCCAATGGCAGTTTGAAGCCATAATTTGTAATAAAATCAGATGGATCAGTTTGATTATGTGGTTATTTTAAAGAAGCGAAATTCGAAGTTTAAACTAGATCAGCATTCAACGGAAGATAAATCACGAACACTTTTCTGTCTCAGGCATACCACCAAATTGAGTTGGACGGGGATACAAAACAGTTAAATGGTTATTAATACGCCGCTGGGTCTATTTCAATTTAAGCGCAGGTTCAAACGCCTTTTGTGGATTTTTACGGGAGCATACGATTGCTGTATCATCTGTGAAAGTATACGCCATAATTAGCGAAGACATTGGTAAGTCTGAAGTGAAACTGAAATATAACGTTGGGCCAAGCACAATTGCCTTGTGGTGATTAGGAATGCGATATTTCTTAGTTTTTCGATAATTGCGTTTTCGAATACTTCCGAGATGGTTGGTTGTAAAGGCTTAATGGTATATATGACGTGACTTTGGTAGGCTCCTTGCTAGGCTTCGGGACTATTTTTACAGTTGACAGTGTCCAGTACTGAGGGATATATCCTGATTCATAAATTAAATTAAATATTTGAGCCACTTGTCCAAAGGCACAGTTATAGGCAGTTCTTTAAGCATTTCATCTGTAATTCGTCATACCCAGGGGCCTTTTTTAATTGAATTTGATGTACACTAATAAACTTTACTAGTGGTTTCCTTATCCTAAATTTCCTCACAGGTCTGTGTGCTACATATTCTGTTTGAACCACCGATAATCGAAGGTTTGCAGTGAATACACTTTCAAGGTGATCAGCAAAGGCTTTAGATTTTCCTCGTACACTTCTATCTCATTCACAGTTACAAATACGAATTAGAGGGTTTAGTTGCTGAGGCCTGTGGGAGATAACTTCTTAAGACTGTTTTGCGTATAATCCATCTTGTATGTAGTTGTGTTTTGCATCAGGCGATCGATTAATTTGTCAGATGCGCCTTAAGCGGCATTTGTTTGTTCACATTTTTTCTATTTCAGCGAATGTTATGGTGTGGTTTATATTGGTAGCCGTCTGAAGGTGCTCGTTAGATGGTTGTTTGTAGAACATTGCTTTTGGTCAGCTCAGTAATGTAGTAAGATCGGAGAGTGGTTAGAAGATATTTCTAAAAGTGGTTTAGCATGGATTATTACTCGGCTTATTTTATCTGTGACTGCAGAATCAAAAAAGTCAGGAAGTTTTCGACGATTAATAGGTCAATAAGTTGGATGGCCACACGATGCGACATCGTAGTGGTTTTCTTGAGAAACTGAATTAATTGACATCCGCTTGGAGTAGTCAATCTAGAACCCCAGTAGTTATGTTTTGCATTAAGGTCACCGGCAACCATAAAACGTTAACCCAGAGTTGCAAAAAAGTTTTTGTAGATATCTGCGGAAACGTTATTATTTGGAGGACAATATATTGAAGCGATGACTAAACTTTTTTACCGCGGTCAACACATACAGAGCGTGATGCCAAATCCGCTTTTTTATAATAATAGCAGTTCCTTCTCTACTTCTCCCCAAGGGATGTTTTCGTGTTTATCGGTTAAATGGATTTTAGAAACTAGCTAAGATCAATTTCGTGATTTGCTAATGGTTGATAATGGTTTGGTTTTGTAGCATTGATTGTAGTTTACTAAGCATTGTTGCCATTAACTGCATCATCAGTTACATGCAATTATTCAGGGTAGGTTCAATATTTGAGGTTCACCTTGGAGAACGATTTCATAAATTAGTTGCTGGATGATGTTCTGGACGAGCGAGTGTCATTAAACACTGTATTAGTTCGGACCTTTTCTTCTTTAGTTTAGTGGGAACACCACCATTGAATGCACATAAAGGCGTTCTTGTGTTACACAATGATCGTGCTCGCGTCGTGAGGTAGAACTATCTTGCTAGTCAAAGTTTCAATGAAATACTGTTGTTGGCCTAACATTGATTTCCATATCGAACATATGGTCCGAAAGTGTCAATCATTTCAAGAAAGCCCGTCTAATTGAAACAAGGAATCCGTAAGTTGGCCGATGGCGGTTGGTCCATAGCGAGTAAACTTAGATTCCACTGGATACTTTTTTAATGTGATGTGATTGCTATTCGTAGTCAGAATGCGACATTAGCAATATTGGCGAGTTTAAGCGATATTTTTGATCGAAGAAATACTTGACAGACTAGTGTCAGGGGGGAGAACGTTCAACGTCGGTGATCCGGTCTTTGTGAAAAATTTCACAGAAGAGAAGAAACTTGGCACAGGGCATTAGTAGCTATACTGAAAGGGAATTGGTGTATTGTGTCAAGTAAGAGTTTGGCTTTGGAATGCCAGGCATCAGAATCAGATTCGTACGAGAATGATGCACATGAGTAACATGGATTAAGCAGTAATCATAGTCACGAAGGAGTTCGACAAACCACAGAAGCCTGTTTACCCCAACAAGTCATCAACAGAATTATCGGGTCGGTCTTATTTGAAAGTAATGATAGTAGCGAAGTAACTCAGAGAAGGAGTTCGATGATATACATAGGACTTCCTGAATTGAGAAGGGAGAGTGCAGCATCTGAGTAAACTCCGACTAGCGATCATATTGGGTGGTATAACTTAGTTTTTTGATTTTCTAAGAGATGGCGTAACTTCAGTTCTAAACATTCTTTTACAATGACACCTACGGCATTTTAAAGGGTTGACATTACACAAATTTAGTTTGTCATTATTCGTGAAGGCGTAAACAACATATTTTTTAATCCCGTTTAAACATGTCGAATTTCGTACCAACAAAACAGCATATGCGGGAAGCATTATTTTTTTGCTTTAATCAAAAGAAAAAGCTGAAAGTTTTCGTTTGCTTCAAGAAACTTGTGGTGAACATGCACCAACTCAACACACTTGCGAAAACTGGTGTAAACGATTCAAAAGTGGTCATTTTGATGTCCAGTGACAAAGAACGTTCTGGTCAACCAAAAAAATTCGAAGATGAAGAATTGGAAGCATTATTGAAGGAAAACTCAGCTCAAACAGAAAAAGAACTTGCAGAACAGTTAAATGTCACTCAAGCAGCCATAAGCAAACGTTTACATGCCACAAAATGATTCAAAAAGGAGGAAAATAGGTACCACATGAACTGACTAAGCCAACATTGAAAATCGTTTAAAGGTTTGCAATACTTTGCTTACAAGACAACGAAGATGGCGTTTTTTGTCTCAAATTGTGACTGACGATGAAAATTGAATTTACTACCATAACCCTAAACGCAAAAAATCATGGACTCATGCAGGCAAACCATCCACATCAACAGCGAAACGAAACATTCATGGAAGTGAGGTTATTTTGTGCATTTGGTGGGATCAGAAAGGAGTGGTGTACTATGAGCTGCTAAAACCTAGCGAAACTATTACTGGTGAACGTTACCAACAACAATTGATAGATTTGAACGCATGCTCCCTATCGCATGCTCCCTATGCACCAAATGGGGGACAATCAGATTACTATTTGCTCCGAACAATGCAAAGCGATCTTCAAGAACAGCACTTCAGAACCCACGAAGAAATCAAAAAATGGCTCGACGAATGGATCGCATCAAAAGACAAAAATTTTTTTTCGATGAAATCCATAAATTGCCGGGAAGATGGTTGAAAGTCATATAGATAACGATGGAAAATATTTTGATTAAAATAAAATTAACCATTTCTTAGAAATGAACGTGTTTTTTCTGCAAAAAAAAATCCAAAAAACTAAATTATACTCCCAATAATTAGAATGGCAACGACATCGAATTAAAATGCGACAACATTATTATTGGTAAACGATAAATTATAATTATTCGTCTCTCGTCTGAGGGAATCCGGAATTCTATGCACAAGAAATTTTTTTGCTAAATGAACCATACATTGAGATAATTAAAGTTGACATTTTTTTGGTGTTTCACTAAATCGAAGAGTCAATAATAGATTTATTTATTTATACCGGCTGTGGTACATAACCTCACTTTATCGAGATGCAATTTTTTGGGGCCCGAAATAATTTAACATTGCCATTCGTAAACATATAAAAGTAATAAAACAAATTGAGATACTAAACATAATTTAAAATGAATTTATTTCATATCCATGCCACCATAAATCAATATTTTATATCACTATTTAAATATAATCATATACAAACATATCCTTTTAAAATTAAAAAAAATAAATTTATTTGTTTAATTAGGATCGTAAAAACGGGGGCTGTAATTGCCAAATATCAATATAAATTGTCTATAAGGTTGTCATTCAAACCTATAGACTTTTAGACAGTTTAATCAACAAATAAGACTCTTCGTGGTCCAGATCCGTTAAACTGTTAGCCCTGATATTGACCAATGAAGCAAATGCCAATTCGCTTAATTGCGAATTCGTAAAAATTAATAAATATTTGATCGCTTTAGTTGACAAATCGGGATAATTTTCATTAGCGCATGACCAAAAATAATCCAATTTCCCCTCATTAAACTTCTTTTTCATGAAAGGATCATCTTTTAATTTAAGGAGCATCTCTTTCTCATTCATCCAAAGAGTCGGTGGCATTTCATCAGGATACACAACAAACGGATTCCGAATCCACGTATAATTCTCAATCTCGTCGGCTGGCTGTGAGAAGCGATTCATTTCAACATGTAATCGTTGTAAATTTGTTATCATCGCATTTAAAACACGGGGATCAATGTTTTGTTGTGGTGCTTCGTTTGTTCTCAATAACCGTTGAAGAGTTGGGAAATTTGAGAAATCACGGTTTGCAACGTTCGTTTCATACATTTTAAGTGAAAGAATCATACCAGCGATTTTGTCGTATGTACGAAACTTGAATGGTTTGACTTGGAGATCAAGATTAAACTGTTTGAGTTTCCAGAATATATCCGCCAGATAGGCTAATTTATGCAACCAATTTATGTCATTTAGCTTATCCTTAAAATTTATCAATTCGGGCATATCTTTACACTTGTCGCGCATTTCAAATAATCGTGATAATAGCCGACAATGAGAGAGCCAATATTTGTCAGTATGATATAAAGTTTGTTGATATTCATCGTCCATTTCACGATCGAATTTAATCGAAATATCCCGTTTCAGAATATTAAGAATTGCGATAGCATCTTGGAGTGTCTCTGCTAGAACATCAGGCAATTGTTGGGCGATAAAATCTGCATGTCGCGAAAAACCCTGATTAAAAATTACTTCCAAACAACTTTTGGGTAGTTCACAATTCCCCCGTATATTGCCCATACTGATTCCGACACAGTTTTCCCAGTTAAAATTATAATCTTGCAAAAAATTTGTGATAATTACAAAACTTTCATTTACTGCCACTCCCTCTAACCGTTTACTAAATAATATCTCATTTTTTATGTGAGTTTCGTGTATATAACGGACAGTTGCGATAAGCGTGGCAAAGTTTTTCATATCCAAAAATTCAACGAAATGCAATGTAAAATACGGACTTTGAAGTATACGCTGTATTAGCTGGCCTCGAATCTTTTCTGATATGGTGGTAATAGTCCGCCGAAATTCGTCGATCGTTATGGTAAATGGATTAATCCCCTGCATACTTATTTCAGGGTTCATGTTCTTAACGCCCGTTGTTATTTTTTTGATACTTTCACCAATTGTTTCGGGCAATCCTAAATTAACGATCATTTGTGCAGTACTATAATCAACGGCACTGGATGTTTTCACTATCGTCTTAGAAGTAAACATTACTACTTAATGACTATTTTAAAATCTTTTATACAAATTGAACATACCATGTAACCTGCGTCTTCATAATTTGGTCCGTTATAGTTGGCCGCCATTCTTGGTTTTTTTTTGGGTATTTTATTGTTGTCCATTGTTTGTTCCAATAAAACTTTAATCTAAACTGTTTCTAAACAAAGAAAACCGAAAAGTACTCAACTTTAACTTTAAACCTATTTTCTGCGACTAAAATGCTATTGATTTATCACTCTTTGACTAATTAACCACAATTAAAACATTAAGTTTCGTTGAACATTCGACATTTATTGTCTTTCGAATTCCGATTAGATAAGATATACATATTATAAAATTTGTTTTGTCAATAATAACGAGACATCTCATTCAATCCTCTCTATAAATTCTAGGTGCGACCATAATTATACATGAATATGATTAGTAAAAAGAGTAGTTTTCTTCGTATGTTAAGAATGAATACTATTGACGGAACTTGCTACTTACACGTTTAAATTTCGTCAAGTTTTGGCGATATTCCCACCTCAAAATTGTTTCCATCGCATATAATCAATGCCTCCTAAACTACAGGCCGCTTACACCAAATGATGACGACACGCTATGTCGACGTTTTTGTTGCTTTCTCTAGTTGTTTTGTTAGTGTAAATATCTTAATATTATTATTGCGCAGTCTCGGTTTAGACATAAATTGACGTCATGTGCGAAAAATGAGATTAGTAAGAGGCCTGTAGTTTAGGAGGCATTGATATAATATACCAATTCCACTACAATAATAGGCCATTTTTTTATATAGAAAAATTACATGAGTTGGTGTAGGTAAATACAAACAAAAACATGGGCGTCATAGGATGAACAAAAAATTACATGGGACAAAAAAAAAATTTTTACTTGTCCCAAAAATCTGCTTTATTATCTACAAACATAATTTATCTGACGGATCACGATAAATATTGATATTTTGAGAAACATTTCCAATAAAAATATTTCCCTACTGAGAAACTTTTCATTTACTAATTTACAGATAAAGCAACTACACAATTGTTCAATCACACGTGCGCGTATAATTTTTTTAATTTCTCTTCGCTCTCGGCACTTGTATTATTTGTTTTGGTTAACATACAGTGCCGAAGAAAAATAGTGAACTTAATTTCACACATTTTATTTGTGTAATGAATTTTAGATTAAAGGGATAATATTTTGTATGTTACAATAATTTTTTTATTTATATTCGATTGTGTTTTGTATATTATGAGAATGAAACATACATAGCACACATAATACACAAAATTATTATGTGTGATATTCTACCTTCTCAAGTTTCAATATCGTAAACCGTATCTTAATTTTGAATCTTTACTGTAAATTTTACACAAGCCCACAAAAAAATCCAATTGTCGATAACATTGGATTTTTTTTTTAGTAATTATGTACAACCAACTAAATCACGCAATTGGCTTATCATTAGTATTGATTGATTAAAATGTATTTTAGTTTATTACACCGTATTAATTAAAAATCAAGTTTTATTTGAACAAAAATAAAACGAAAAAAATTTTGTTGTCATACGCAAAGATGTACAACCATCCCCTTCAACATATTTTGGTTTACTAAAAAAGTAAAAAAGCATGTAAGAGCGGCTGTAAAAAAAATCGTATATTTTTGTTTTTCTTTTATTTGTTGTTACGGTGTAAAACTAAGTTGCTGCTTTAATTGGAATATTACTAAATGAAAAGTTTTCTCAAAACAATTTTTTTTTAAATAATTCAATAACAAAATATCCCTATTTATTTTTGACAATGTATTATTCAATTTAACTTCAACAATACAAACTATTTATTACAAATAATGAAATTGTTTTTTAGTTGCCATGTATTTTTGTTTCGTGTTGTATGGAATTGTCATTGCTTTTTGTATTTACATATACCAACAAAATTTTTACAAGAAATGGCCTGTTATTGTAGTGGTATTGAATATACAGTTGACTCTCAGTCATCACACAACACTGAGGTGTTGTTGATCATCGAAAAGAATAAGTACAGTAATTTGTGTCATCACATTTAATGATTTGTTGACTGAAGAAACATTTCTTTATTGGGCGTAATTATATAAATAAATACTTGTTAGGCACTAAATAAAATTCACCTGTCATCCAGTGTTTTACCACAGACTAAATAATTGAACTATTAAGATTTTCGTTATGCTTCTTCAGCAAAGTTGCTGCGCAAGTCAAGACAAATAACTTTGCCGAACATATCAAGACCGATAAACCACATCCACCATATAATGTGTGTTTTACTCAGGCCAAGGTTAGGTTAGGTTAAGTTGGAGTGGCTGCTTCCGCACACTTAGATCAATAGTGGCCCGTTGTGATACCACACAGGATCTTATTTCCCCTTTACCCCTGTTCAAAACCATTCCGAGCTACGTACGTAGTGCAAAATATCTCGCACTCCACATTCAGTGAGATCTGAAAGGCTAGCCAGACTGTACACGCCCAAAATATGCTGACCTCGTTTCATAGTATAAACGTTTGAATGTCATTGAACATACATTTTTTCCATTGTCATGTAGAAAAATATTCGCCGAACAATCACCAGCCGAATTGAATGAGCACGGCGAGCGTTTTGACCAAGTGACGGCAAGGCTCGAACATTGGTACAGCGGCAAAAAGCAAAATGCACTCTTGGGTGACAATTTGCAAGAGGAAGAAGATCCCGAAGACGACACGAACGAATCAGAAAATTAAAATTAAAACAGTTAAGAAAAATGTTAATTTTTTAGGAAAAAATTAAGAGGAATCACCATAAAATCAACTGAATCGATTTACATTTCTTTTAAATAGGTTCTATTGTATCTATATTTGTCAATGCGATTTTTATTCGATCGATTTAAATTCAATAAGGACAACCTATTTGGACTCAGATACGAGCATTCTACTCTACATGCAATTACCAACCTCACCTCGAATGTTTATTTCAAATTAAATAGTAAAATTTGCACGGGTGCCGTATTTATTGACATGGAAAAGGCATTTGAATCGGTCTGGCTCGATGGGTTAGTATTCAAACTACAAAAAATGAAATTTCATAGTGATCTACTCCAAATAGCATTTCTAGCTATACGATAGAAATTTTAAAACCACGAGTTGTTATTTCTAACCAGACATTCCAAATCCATAATGGACTTCAACAAGGTACGATCACTGCACCTCTGTTATCTAATTTATACATAAAAGATCTGATCTAAAATCAAAACGTGAATTCAGAAAAGGTACAATGCATCGCTTACGCAGACGACGTAGTACTTAACAGTGCAAATTTTATACGTGATTTCCTTCATACTTGGAGAATTAAAGTAAACGGGAAGAAATGCGAAACAATGTTAATCAGAATCCCGGTTCAAACTGCATCTGGCGATACCAAAAAAAAAATTGGAAAAATTTCAAAATAACGCTAAACAATGAACAACTGCCAAACAAACCAATAATAAAATATCTAGGGGTACAACTACACAAAACGAGAAGAGCATTCATTGCTAACAGGCGAGTATTCAAAGCGAAGCATATTCACAGGACGGTCAAACGAATTTGCTACCAAACATTAATATGACCGTTTCTAACATACGGATGCCCTATATGGTTCAATCTAAATCCCAGCTATATGGAAAAAATTCGAATATTTGAAAGGAAATCTAATCGACACTGCAACGGGCAAACCCAGTACGCGCAATTTAAAGCTGACAGAATAGATATTCATATCATTAACCTAATACGTAAACATATCCTGAGATCCACCAATAATACCAGTAACTCCTTAATCTATGGTCCTTATTACACGAACCATCAAACCTTCCAAAACAGTATCCTTCCAGGTAACATCCCAGGTCCCGAATCCTTTATATTCCTAGATCAACTGAAGTACATTCAGAATGATGATCAAATTCCACTTCCATTTATCACATCGACCGAAGGTCATACGAAAAGGGGTTTGATCCCGATAAATTCGCTGATCCGGCAAGACATTTATGCTATAAGCATTAACCATAACATAAAACATTTACCATAATATAATTTGCGTGAGAATCCTACAAAAGGAGCAGAGGTTACAAACTAATCTAAAGGGAGCATGAGTTTTTTAAATACATACATATATTCTGTTGCCAAACTATGTATCATGAAATATTACTGCTAGAAATAAAGAATTAAATATTTTATAAAAGAAAAAAAAAGTGGTTAAACCTTCGGTGCTTGGGCTGGAAGGTGCTGGATTCAAATCCCACCAGAGGCTGCATGATTTTTTTGCTTTGTTCGTCTCAATACAGTGGCGATTTAGGAAAAAAGAAAATTCGGAAAGCCCAAAGGAAAACCGAAAAATAAAAAAAAAATTGGAAAATCGAAAATTTCATTTTGTATAGGAATTTTGTATGGAAATACACTTAACACCATCAATGGAAATTTTATTTCGACAATGGTCAGTCTTTACATTGCCACTTCGGATTATTTTCAATAGATGGTGTTGGTGGCGGACTACTATAAATATAAGTTGTGTAGAATTTTGCCAATCTATGTACAAAATTAAAATCATAATTGTCTAAATTGTAGCATATAATATGTCAAATCAACCATCAAAGCAGCAAAAAATAATCTAAATATATGAAAATAGTGTAATAAATGTATGTGCGCGCATCAGTCGAGAACGGCTGAACCTATTTGGCTCATTCTTTTTTTGTTGCGTTCGCAATTGCCACGAGATGGTTCTTACGAAAAGGTCGGAAAATTATGTTTTTGTACGGGATTTCGTGCGTATTTGATCCAGGTGGTCGTTTAGAAGAGAAACATTGCAAAACTTGAGTAGAAAAATTGGAAACTTTCGGAAAAACCCGAAGAAAATTTATTTTTTTTTCTATGAAACTTTGAATTTTTTGCATGTTTTGCTGATTTTGGACGCTGTAAAGCGTGAAAAGTCGATGCAAAGCTTGAAAAATCTCAGAAAATTGTGAAATTCAAACATATTCGTGCTTTGACATTAAAATTTAAAGCAATTCAAAAAATGGAGTTAATTTATTTGGCAATTGAAGCCGTCAAATATGGGCCGTTTGTCAGTTGCAATGAGGGGATTAAGCGTATTTTCTCATTTGCAATGCACGAAAGTCAACCCACTCACTGTTCAACATTTATGAGTGCACTTGGAGAATGAACAACGTGTCTATTTCGACTCACATTGGGACTCAATACTCGCCGATGATCGTGATCATTATAGCGACATCGAACGGGTTGGAATTGTGGAACAAATACACAAGGACGAGATGGCTGACGACATTTTGCATCGAGTTCGCACTGCAACATCGAATTATGTGTTTGAAATGAACGACGAATCTTTGATCATGATCGAAGGCATGTGCGTGCTTATGCGTGCAACAGCTATTTGTCGAAATTGAGCATGCCAGCACCAATTCGTTCAGCGAACGAATGTGTACGACGCATTGACGAAGGAAACGGCGGAATATTCTTCGTCAATGCTTCCGGTGAAACAGGCAAAACCTTTCTGATTTCATAACTTTTGGCCACAATTCGCTCGAGATCTCAAATAGGGCTAGCTGTTGTACCATCGGAAAATGAAGCCACTTGCAGGACGGTGGCCGAACGGCACAAGCCAGTGTGTTCAATTGCCAAGATCTCGGCGATGACCAAGGTATTGCAAGAATGCAAAATCATTATCTGGGACGAATGCACAATTTCACACAAACGATCATTGGAAACGTTCAATCGAACGATGAAGGATTTACGAAGTATGACTCAAGACGTTTTGGTGGAGCGATGAATCTTATGGCCGGCAATTTTCGTCAAACGCTACCCCTCATTCCGAGATCGACAGCTGCAGATGAACTCAATACATGTCTGAAATCGTCGAGTTTTTGGCGCTAACATATGTGAAGAAGTTGCCACGAACATAAGAGTCGCATTTCAAAACGACTCATCAACTGCTGATTTTCGGATTGATTTCGTTTCTCTCGAATTTTTAACTTGATGCTCAAAGTCGGATCTGTGATCATGCTGCGCAATCTGAACCATCCGAGATTGTGTAACGGGACGCGAATGGCTGCGAAGAAACTGATGAACAACGTGATTCAAGCGACAATCATCAAGGGCAAATTCAAAGGAAAGGATGTTCTAATTCCGTGAATTCTCGTATTCCAACTAACATTCCGTTCAGGCGCATTCAGCTCCCTGTTCGATTGGCGTTCGCTATGACGATTAACAAATCGCAACGCAAGGTCAATCGTTGTGAGTGTGCGGAATAAATCTGGAAGTTCCGTGTTTTTCTCATGGTCAGTTGGACATCATCGTTGTTCATTTACGTGTCGGAGAACAAATTGAAAAATATTGTTTACCACAATGCATTGTATTGATTTTGTGTCTGTATTCGATTGAATTTTACTTGAATACATTGAATTCTTTTGAATTCCAACTGAATTCAATTTATTCCAACACTGAGAACAAGAATCCAAAAAACAACTCAATTTTTGATAGATGCTTGAGTTGGAATCGACATTTCATTCACTTTTCAATACATTAGAATGTGAATTCGATGAAAAAGGGAATGGAATGTCCACTCAACTCAATCGCCTATTGAGAATTGAGCTGATCAATTTCCATGAAGTACAAAAGTATTTGCTCGGACGAACTAATTTGGAGCGGATATATATTTATATATATATATATATATATATATATATATATATATATATATATATATATATATATATATATATATATATATATATATATATATATATATATATATATATATATATATATATATATATATATATAGTTATATATATATATATATATATATATATATATATATATATATATATATAGCGTGCACATTATATCTCCTTATCATTGAACAAAAATTCCTTATGATGTATCTTATCTAATCGAAAATTGAAACACAATAAACGTCGAGTGTTCAAGAAATTTAAAATTTTAATTGTGGTTAATTAGTCAAAGAGTAATATCTTATCAATAGTATTTATTAGCAGAAAACAGGTTTAGAGTGAAAGTTGAGTGTTTTTCGGTTTTGTTGTTTAGAAACGTAACTCAGTTTTATTTGAAGTTTATATTAAAGTTTTATTGGAATATTTCTTATTAATTGTACAAAACGAAATACCACACTACTACAAGGATGGACAAAAATAAAACGCCCGAAAAGAAACCAAGACGGGTGGCGGCCAACTACAATGGAACAAATTATGAAGACACAGGTTACATGGTATGTTCAATTTGTATAAAAGCTTTTAAAATAGTCGAGTACTATGAATTACATCTGGAACAACACCACAAGAATTTGTACTTAGAACGCATTCCCATTATGAAAGTGTTTGAGGAGTTGCTTGACACAGAAGTGAATGCCGTTGATCCAAAGCTCCGTTATACTGTACGTAAAGAATGGCCAATTACCCAACCAACAAGTACTTCTAAGTCGGTACTGAAGACATCTAGCAGTACCATTAACGTTATAGAAAATTCCAGTGATAGTACTGCAGAAATGATCGTTAATTTAGGATTACCGGAAACAATTGGTGCACGTACGGGGTTTAATTCATTTACCATAACGGTCGACGAATTTCGGCGTGCTATTACCACCATATCAGAAAATATTCGAGACCAGCTAATACAACGTATACTTCAAAGTCCGTACTTTACATTGCATTTCGTTGAATTTTTGGATATGAAAAACTTTGCCACGCTTATCGCAACTGTCCGTTATATACACGAAACTCACATAAAAAATGAGATATTATTTAGTAAACGATTAGAGGGAATAGCAGATAATGAAAGTTGTGTAATTATCACAAATTTTTTGCAAGATTATAATTTGAACTGGAAAAACTGTGTCGGAATCAGTATGGGCAATATACGGGGGAATTGTGAACTACCCAATAGATTCATTTTTAATCAGGGTTTTTCGCGACATGCAGATTTTATCGCCCAACAATTGCCTGATGTTCTAGCAGAGACACTCCAAGATGCTATCGCAATTCTTAATATTCTGAAACGGGATATTTCGCTTAAATTCGATCGTGAAATGGACGATGAATACCAGCAAACTTTATATCATACTGACCAATATTGGCTCTCTCATGGTCGACTATTATCACGATTATTTGAAATGCGCGATAAGTGTGAAGATATGGACGAATTGATAAATTTTAGAGATAAACTAATTGACATAAATTGGTTGCATAAATTAGCCTATCTGGCGGATATATTCGAGGAATTCAGACGGTTTAATCGAGGTCTTCAAGCTAAACCGTTCAAGTTTCATACATACGACAAAATCGCTGAAATGATCCTTTTTCTTGAAATCTATGGAACAAACGTTGCGAGAAATAATTTTTCAAATTTCCCAACCGTTGAACGGTTATTAAGAACAAACAAGGCAGAACAAGACATCGATCCCGACGTTTTAGTTGCGATGATAACAAACTTACGACAATTACATGTTGGAATGGATCGCTTCAAACAGACAGCTGAAGAGATTGGGACTCATATATGGATTCGGAATCCGTTTCATGTGAATCTTGATGAAATGCCACCGACTCTTTCGATGGATGAGCAAGAGATGCTCCTTAAATTAAAAGAAGATCGTTTCATGAAAACGAAATTTGATGAGGAGAAATTGGATTATTTTTGGTCATGCGCTAATGAAAATTATCCCGATTTGGCAACTAAAGCGATCAAATATTTATTAATTTTTACGAATTCGCAATTAAGCGAATTGGCATTTGCATCATTGGTCAATATCAGGGCTAACAGTTTAACGGAATTGGAGCACGAAGAATCTTATTTGTTGATTAAACTGTCTAAAAGTCTACAAGAATTGAATTGTCGAAATTTGATTGTCGACCTTACCGGCAATTAATAAACTGTATAACGAGTAATCAATTATTAAACCATGTTTAGTTTCATTCGTGAGAACCAAACCTATAAAAATTCCAGACCTTTTCTTTTTCATTGATATTTGGCATTCCTATGATATCCCTCGATTTCAAAATTTCCACAAATCAATTATTTCAGAGTGATTTGTACAGGTGCTCGCAACACAGTCCCGTGCGCGTTAGAATTGAAACAGACTCACCGGCGTTTTATTACCCATGTACTGTTTTGAATCCTCTTCCAACTCAATTTGGAGGTATGCCCGAGACAACAACATTTTCGTGAATTATCTTCCGTGGCGTAATCGATGAAATAATTCTTTGATCTGTGGAATTGGATACTGGCCCAGTTTGAACTGCGAATATACGGGTACTTTAAAATCACCACATAATCGAACTGATTCGCTTCCGATTTTTGCTTGTATGTCTCGAATCAATTGCGATGACAAAACTTCTTGATTTAATATTTGAATTGCTTCCGTATCCAACTTATCTCCCAACAATAGGGGGATCATTTTTGCTGTGGAATACCTAAGCGACCAGGCTCATGCATTGAGGAGTTAATGAACCAATATATTATTTTCTTGGCTAGACACGAAACTTCCCGAATGGCCTGTAACGGTAGATGTAAGGGTGAACCGTTTCCCAGTTGTACTTTGCATGAGCGACCGAAGAATATTGTTTGAAAATGCACAGAAACGATGAAATAGACCGTTTACGTATACTTTTAACTATAAAACAAATGTATTCGGTTTTCTATTTGCGTGAGTATGCATAGCAATTCCCATAATATCGGCTTTTATTCGTAACGTTTACGCGAAATATGGTGTAAAATAATGCTCACGGTGAGGTAAAATGGAGCGATCACCGTGATCAATTAAGTAGCGCTATCAAAGCGCTCAATCGTACAACTGGGTTAGAAGCTGGCGTAATTGATTTACGATGTTTTCCGAAAGTGCATTAGCTAATACTCGATTGCTGCGTTTTTTTGAAATCAGGTGTTCGAGACCGCGATAAAATATAGGGAAAATACAGGGAAATTTTGAAAGGAACATTTTAGTACAACAACTTTTACTAACTTCAAGCCAATCATTTTGACGTTTAATTTTTGGTTTATAATTTTAAACACCGTCATCGAATATTAAAATAAATTATTAAATTTTACCAGCAAAATTAAGAATTTCATTTTTTAATTAAAAAAAAAAAACAATTCCGACATTTCATTTTCATTGTGTCTAGTAATTTTGAGATTGCAGCAAAAATTAAAAAATCATCAACAATTTTTTGAATCGTGTAAATTTTTAACCGCTCGATCAAAGTCATTCCTTTTTACATTTTATTTTTGGATTTGCACAAAAAATTTTGTCAATTTTGTTGGTAAGAAAATATATACATTACATATATAAAAACATAAAATAATAATTTAATGTATTTTAGTATTTCGTAGATCTGTTCCTAAGTGAGGATGAAGAAGCCGACGATGCTACGTTCTTGTTTTCTTCCGATTCTGATTCTGATCATGAACAAGAACATGTACAAATATATAATTTTGTGGAAACGGTTGAAGCATATTCCGAGTCGGATTTTAAAATGCACTTCCGTTTAAATCGGACAACAGTTTTGGGTTTGATAGGTAAATATATATTTGTTTTATTTTAATTTCGGTTGCTTATTCATGTTGTGTTTTTTTTTGGTTTAAAATGGGATATCCCCAATTATTTATTATATTATTTTTATTATTTTTTTAGTAACAGATACGGCATAACAAAACAACTATCATTCTTTCCATATTTGATGTTTGCAAATGAAGTTAGGAACAATCAAAAAATTGTGTACTAAAAAATTTCCCTATAGATCATGTTTAGTACATAAACTTCACCCTTTATCCCACCAGACGTCAGCTAAATACGGGGTACATTTTCAATGTTTACATTTTTTTTATATGGAGTTTAGGCGAAAATAGACTTGATAAAATTTAGAATCTTTGTATGAAAAGTGCCAAATTTCGATATTCAAAATAAAATTATTTAATTAAAACACAATTAGACATATATTTTTTGAAAAATATTAATTAGTAACCATTAGGATATGTGTGGAAATAATGTTTAAATAGCAACAAGTTTTGTAAATTTGTGAGGTTATATCGAAATGTTTATTGACATTTAGTTATGTTGAATTGTAGCTAAAGAAAATTTATAATGGTGAAATATTGCTGTGTGCCCCAATGTACAAACAAGTTTGTGAAAAATTCTGGAATACGTTTTCATGTCTTTCCGAAAAATAAAACAAATTGTAGGAAACAGTTGTCATGGGAAGGCGCTGGGATTGTTTTTGTTGTATACAATTTCTGATCAAGTTGGGTTTGTTCCCACAATTGCAATCTATAATTAATTAATATATGTACATACATAAGTCATAAATATAAATGCAATACAAATTCATTTAGAGTATATGTACCTCTCATTTAAAACAGTTTTATTGCCGCTCAGTTAATGTATGAAAATATTACTTCAATTATAATTAATTAATCTATTAACTGTATTGTATGTAGGTAATAAATCTACATAGATTCAATGTTAAACTTACCAATATTTTCTTTATTTGCCATCTTAAAATTAGAATTTGTGTTGCCTGTTCTTGAAGGCTTCTTGAATCTTAACGTCGACCAACCAAAATAAACAATTTGACATAACCTCACAAAACTTCAATAATTGTTAAAGTTTGTACATCATTTTCTTAAATATCCAAGTAATATTATTTATACATTTTTTTAAAAAATCATCTATGCATATATTATAAATAAAAAGCATTAGTTTTAGCATCGAATCATACTACATTTCATTAATTTTTTTCCAATTTTGTAATAGCCGTTTATGCCTAAACTCCATATAAAAAAATGTAAACATTAAAAATGTACCCCGTATGATATTGACATCTGGTGGTACTAAATTGAACAATTATCACGATCTATAGTTTCGTCAGTTCAGGAGTTCAAAGTTTTTTGATGAACTCGGTTGTACACTACATAATATCAAGAGTCAGATCAGAGTTATCGAGAACAAGCAAATATAAACTTTATTCAACAATATAATGCATGATATGGACTGAAAAAAACGCAGCTGATATGACATCAACCAAAGTATAAAAACTTTTATAGTAGCACAATGACGGTTTCTCAACTCAAATTTCAGATGTCGCTACGAGGACTGATTTGAAATGATATCATTAAAAATTATGGGGGCTTATAGGGCTTGTTCGTTTTAAGTTATTTAATAAAACTGGTTATGTAGCCTACGTTATAAACAATGTAATTACATCTATGGCGTTTTAAGTAACGATTTTTCTTTTCATCATCAGAACTACAAAAAAATATAGTAAGGAAAAAACGAGAAAAATTTATTTGTTTTTTAATTTAAACTTCAACACAAAGGCGAAAAACGAAAAATCATAAAAAACAAAGTTATAAAAATAAAAACCGTTCACCCGAAATGACTATGTAGTATATTTTTTAAAAGGTAAACATGGGGAAACAGATATCCATCAGTTACTACTGAGAAAGAGAAATTGGGTAGGAAAGCCAAGCACTCAGTTTAAATATGATAATTGTATGTCCAATTAGTAGCGAGGACATCAACCTCATTTGCAGTCTCCATGATGTTCAAGATGCTTTATGCGAGTTATGTCTAGTTGGTCAGTGTTAGATATCAGAAAACAATGGTAGACAATGGAAGTACAGTGAGTTATAATGCTTTCAAATCGTTTAGGCGTACCTGGCAGTTTGACTATTGGTCTATAATTTGCTTCAATAGATTTTCAACATTTTTTGTGGGTCGGAGTTGTAAAAGAGTCCTTTCAAATTGAAGACAAGGTACCTAATGAAAGCGATCTTTGGAAAAGAATTGTAAACGGGTCGTTTAGTCTATCTCCGCATTTTTACGGCAGTAGATGAAAAACCAACAGAATCAACTGAAACGTCCCCATTTAACTCGATAATTTTATCAACCACAGTGCCACACTCTATTTGAATTAAGTTAAGGAATGTTTAGAGCTAAGCTGTAATTGTCATAAAGGCTCAAGTCCAAATGATCGTGATAACTTCATCGAGGTTTTAGATTTTGACAACAGCTTCATGCGTTAGATACCTTACATTAACTTCCTCCGTTTTTGGTTGCCGGAATTTCGCGGCTCTAAGAAAAGAACACAACAACTACTACCACCACTATTATATTAGTGATGGAAGACAACTATAGTTGGTGTGGACAACTTTCTTTTGCTGGATTCTCCTAGCAGTGTATTTTGGTTAGTATACCTTCTGAGGTTCCTCTTTGTTGCTCAGAGTAAATCTAAATTTTCCTCATTGTTAATCGGGCGAAGTTTGGCCGTCCATATCTGATACTTTCATCTTACTAATTACCGAATAATAGAGAGTGATAATGCTGTTATATTCCTCTTCTTGATTCAAATATACAGATATTTAATCGAGTAGTAATCGAGTAGTAATCGAGAGGCTATCATATGAGAGTGTGTATGCGCAGATTTATATTTATGGTCTCTCTACAGGCCAGATGAGTTTACTGGAATTGGCAGGTTCCATTTCACGTTTTTCATTGTTTGCGAATATTTTGAAATCCAAGAACACAAAGATTCTAAAATACATCAGTTTTTCACATTTCGATTTAAGCCAATTTGTTGGTAAGAAAGTGTTTTCATTCAAAATTCGATCGGCTTCAGTCATAAGGTATAGAAGTCATACATAGAAGTCTCTACCGATGATTTCAGTCGTTCGAGGGACAGTTTCTTGATTATCCACTGCAATCTGTACACGAGTTGCTAAAAACTGTCCTGCTAGGCGATATTCTTGTACGGGTTCTGTTGGGGTTTCGTCTGCAGTTATGACATAACGGTGAAATCGGGATTGTGGACGTATATTTGATGAAGTCTTCAACCCGGAGTTTTGTAGAGGAACTGGTAATCTTGAAGAAGCTCTTGGATGGTGTGATAAATGAAATCATTTGTTATCGGGATACGTTCCAAGTGTTCCAAGAACTCAGTATATTGTTGTTTAAGATCAGAATCTCTTGGAATTTGGGTCCTCTAGTTGCTTGAGCTTGAGATTCTCCAAGAGGGCTAAATGTTAGGACCAAGACGTACAGGCCATAGGTATTTTTTTATAATTATTTTTAACATGGGTTTTTATCGAAGTACAGAAATTGTCTACTGATAAAAATCGATAACCTTGATTTGCAACAACGTGGTGTCACGACGACGAATATACTTGTGAAAGTTGAAAATAAGTAGTGCCGGAAACATGAAAGCCGGTAAACTTGCTAATACTGGAAACTTATTATACCCGGAACCCGAGACAGGCTCATTCTTACCGTAATCAGTCATGATGGTCGCTTTAAAAGTAGGGTACCGTTCTTGAATCCTGCAAATTTACATTTAGATTAACCTTGTCTAATAGAACGTGAGAATTAATACCACCGGTTAGTAATTGATGAATGAAAACCACGCCTGCAACAACCCGGAGGCGATTCCGAATCGGTGTTGTTCTCTAGGAAAACGATTAATGAGATGCAACTGTTAGAACCTACTATAGAAAATCTGTCGTGGAACCGACATGATTATGATACCCAGCCTTACAAAATAATAACGTTGCTCAGATGAAACCTAGAACTTCCAGTGTTATTCCACCAAACTCCCAATTCTACCGTCCATCCAATACTCGAGAAATTAAGTGTTTCAACGGTGACGAAAAAGGTCATATATTTAATGATTGACATTTGCTTCCAACTAAATTGTTTTGTCATAATTGTCGCAAGAAGAGTACCGTATGTTCAAAGTGTCCCATGTGTTCGGGAAACACTTGGAGGAGTCAATGGGGAGCTGGAAACTTTGGAAAGTGATTATACCCAGGCCACTACTCCCATCTCGAGGCAATCCACCGAATCAAATCGAATAAATGAAGTTAACAATGACAATCCCTCGTCTCTACTACCCTCTCCATCTTCCTTATCAAGTATTTCGAACATAGACTCGATACATCAAATATAACTGTTAAGTTCCAAAACACCCAGAGTCGACAATATAATGCCCAATATCGTACACAAACTAGATTAAATTGGAAAAAACGCAGAGAGCTAAAGGCAGAACTTGTTTATGCGATAATCACTAAAAACCCTCTGGATCCCAGACCATATGCACAAGTTTTAATTAATGGAACTTGTTTCGCGTTTCACAAACATTATGTTCTCTACGTTACAACACTCATTGTGATTCAGCTGCAAATTCCTACCACATCCTTTCGTCAGAATAGCAACTAAAGTTGAATCTCGGGACGGAGAAATTTCATTGTTTTACAAAGATAGGTCTCAGAAGAACACCTGTTGAAACGCGCTTGCATAAAGAATTGAACCGAATGTTGTCCTTAGGCATAATAGAGGAAGGTCAAAGAAGTTGGTGCTCTACGGTCACTTTGGTGTCTAGTCTAAAGCAAGCAGCAACGATCGACGCTTCCTTGATGCTCGAGAATTGAACAGGACGTTCATCGTTAAGGACGCGTCATCTGTAACACTAATCGATGGATATTTAGGACGATTGGTTCAAACCCGGTCTATTGATCTTAAAGACACCTTTTGGCAGATCCCGTTCGCCCAACAATCCAGAGATAAAATGGTGTTTACCATTCCTGGGAGACCTTTGTACCAAATTCAAGGCCATGCCATTTGACTCATGCTGCCATGCCACGCGCCTCATACAAGGTGTCACTTAATGCACAAAGTGATTCCGCACCAACTGCATGACCGAATCTTTATTCAATTGGACGATCTTTTGTTAACATCGGCAACATTCAGGGAGCACTTAAAATTGTTGGAAGAAGCCGCTTTTCGTTTAAAGACCTGTGCCTGGACAAAACAACCATTTTTCCGGAAGACGTTGAAATACGAGGTAAAACAATTCGTTACTGTTGAAATCATTATTCAAACTACTCTCGGTGAGGGCAAAAATATCAAATGGAAGACGTT
This sequence comes from Nephrotoma flavescens, assembly GCA_932526605.1. Classification (NCBI taxonomy): domain Eukaryota; kingdom Metazoa; phylum Arthropoda; class Insecta; order Diptera; family Tipulidae; genus Nephrotoma; species Nephrotoma flavescens. The sequence continues at coordinate 68,460,415 of OW052220.1, read as the reverse complement.
GAATTGCTGAAAAAACGTCACGACATTTAGTTCTTAGTCTCCTTACGGTCTGTTAGTAGAGAAACAAGCGTTTTCGGATATCGACAAATATATTTTAGATACGTTGTTTCGGGTCATGATGCTGGGGAAAATAATAGCTCAAACATAGCTTCAGGAAACAGTAGCTTAAATGACATAACTTGTCCATTGAAGTGGGATATATTTTTACATTTTCTCATTGAATATTGTGCCGATTCAATATAAAATTAGCGTGTGATATATCATCGACGTTAGTTGTATTGTTAAACGACCAGGGCCCGTATTTTTGAAATCGGTGCAAATTTCCGCCTGCGAAATATAATTTGCTTTAAAATTCTTTATTTTATTTGAACTTTTCGCCAACTACTTTAATCGTTTTTTCAAATTTGCTTGCAAGTTTAGTACAAAAAAAATCGGTGGAAATTTCAGACTGGGTAAATCGATGCGGATTTATTCCCTTAGGCTGTGGTCCAATTCTCAGGTAAATTGATTAGTACAGTAAATTGAAATTTTAGTACAAATTACTTTTCAAATCGTGCCAATTCTCTAGTAAATAAATGCGGCTTAAAGGGACACATGGTTTCTAGGAATATACAAAAATTGTTATGTAGATACACGATCTAATGTCATAATTTTTATTGTTGTTGTTTCAATTATTCGTATTGTTTATACGAATGAATTTAAATTGTATATTTGTTGCGTAATATACACAATAAACTTATTGGAAAAATAAATAACAATTTTAACAAATAAAACTGTGTTCATAAAGAAACAAGCACATTTTCATTTCATGGGAAATGCTAGTGAATATAAAAAAATTATGTTTAGAAACATGGCCGCCATATTTTCATGATTCGTTTAGCAAAAACAAAAACCACTACTATTTACCTTTTGTGTCTTCGCTTTACCCTGCTTTTTAGTACAGTATTTCAATTTACCGCATACACTGTTAAAAACGGCATTTACCCTAGATTTACTTGAGAATTGGCCCACAGGCTTAGTAGGGAAATAAATAATACAAAACCTAGAAGCAAATTTGAAAAAACGATTAAAGTAACCGGCGAAAAATTCAAATAATATAAAGTATTTTAAAGCAAATTATATTTCACAGACGGAAATTTGCACCGATTTCAAAAATACGGGCCCCGGATTCAAATATAATTTTTTGACTTCTCTATGGATGCATGGAAGATTAACATTGCTGCTCCTGCTGTGTTGAGAATCGCTGGTGTTGGTATCAATATTAGCAAGAATTTTTTAGATGAAGGGGGCTGGGCTGTTATTTGAATGATTGATAGATCCTTAAATCAAACTGCTTTGAAATAATATGTGGTGTTGGACAGAGTGGTGCATTTGCTCCTGTACAATTCAATTCAATTGCTTCTTGGCCGAAGACCTAGTGATGTAAAGGACAGTGTTATACAGCTCGATTGCCTCACAAGAAGACTTGGTTTGGAAGTGAACATTAGAAAAACCAAACTTTTATCAACACCTAGAGGGATCTTCATGGAGGACAGTGCAGGCAGCAAAATTCCTTCAGACTAAGTTCTAGCCGAGTTTTCAATTATTTTGAGTATTCTTATGAAACTTGCACCTGCATTTAACATTGCCAATCTAACTTGATTTTGAATCTGAAACCAAATCGATCATTTTGAAGGTGAATGGAATTAGGAATTTGATTTACCCGACTATTTTCAAAATTTAGACGGAAGATAATCGAGGGAACCGAAAAGAAACTGGAATTTGTCAGAATTTGGTTCTCTCACGAATGAAACTAAATATGGATTATTTATTTAATTAATTGTTTTTTTATTAGCTAATTGCCGGTAAGGTCATGAAGATCTCATATTAGGTTGTATATTAGACAATTTAATCAGTAAATAAGACTCCTCGTGCTCCAAATCGGTTAAACTGCTAGTCCTGATATCAACCAATGATGCGAATGCCAATTCGCTTAATTGTGAATTCGTAAAAATTAATAAAAATTTCATTGCTTTAGTCGCCAAATCGGGATAATTGTCATTAGCGCATGACCAAAAATAATCCAATTTCTCCTCATTAAATTTCGTTTTCATGAAACGATCTACTTTTAATTTACGCAGCATCTTCTGCTCATCCATCGAAAAATCCGACGGCATTTCATCAGGATCCACATCAAACGGATTCCGAATCCATGAATAAATTTTTATTTCACTTCTGGGTATCGGTAAATAACCATTCATCCTATTTTGGAGACATCGTAAATTTTCTACCATCGCCATTAAAATACCACGATTTATGAGTTGTTCTGGTTCATTGGTTGTCAATAAATGTTGGAGGGTGGGAAAATTCGAGAAATCGTTTTTCTCTACGTTTCTTTTGTATATTTCAAGAAAATTAATCCTTGCACTAATTTGGTCATATATATGGAATATAGAAAATTGGTCGTCTTGGAGATCACGGTTAAACCGTCTGAATCCAGCGAATAAATCCGCCAGGTAGGCTAATTTATGCAACCAATTTATGTTACTCAGTTTATCTTTGAACTTAGTCATCTCTGGTGTATCTTTACACTGGTCCCGCATTTCAAGTAACCGTGATAATAGCCGACCATATGATACCCAATATTTTTCGGTATGATAAAGAATTTGTTGATATCCATCGTCCATATCAAGCTCTAATTTAAGCGACATATTCCGTTTCAGAATATTAAGGATTGCGATAGCATCGCGGAGTGTTTCTGCTAGAACGTTAGGCAACTGCTGGGCGATAAAATCAGCACGTCGCGAAAATGTATATGTTAAGGTGGGTTCCATATTCGAATTAAAAATTAGTTCCACAAAACTATTGAGTGGTTGATCATTCCCTCGTATTTTATCCATGCTGATCCCGACACAGCATCCCCAGTCCAAATTATAATCTCGCATAAACTTTGTGGCAATTAAATAAATTTTATTTGTGTTCGGTCCCTCTAACCGCTGGCAATATAAGATCTCGTTTTGGATGTTAGTCTCGTATTTGTACCGGACGGTTACTATAAGCGTGGTAAAGTTTTTAATATCCGAAAACTCGTTAAAATGCAATGTAAAATACGGACTTTGAAGTATTCGTCGTATTAGCTGATCTCTGATATTCTTTGATATGATGGTAATAGCCCGCCGGAATTTGTCGACTGATAGCGCAAAGTTATTATTCCTCTGCTTGTTTATACTAGTACCGAATGTTTCGGCTAATCCTAATTTAACGATCGCTTCCGCCGTGCTATATGAATTTCTGAAATTATCTAACACGCCAATACCACCGGATGTCAATGGTACTGATTCGGAAGTTTCCATTGTTGGGGTATGATGGGGCTCCTGCCCTTCTTCACCTATATCATAATGGAGCTCTGGATCGTCGGTATTTGCTTTGGTTTTGGGCATTTCCTCAAACACTTTCATAATCGAAACGCTTTTTAAATCCAACTTATTTCGATGTCGTTCCATATGTAGTTTATAGTTCTCGACCATTCTAAACGCTCTTATACAAATTGAACATACCATGTAACCTGTGTCTTCATAATTTGTTCCATTATAGTTGGTCGCCACCCGTCTTGGTTTCTTTTCGGGTATTTTACTGTTGTCCATCCCTGTAGTACGTGATATATATTATACGGTCCGGGTAATCACCTTTATCGTTTTGAATAATTTTGTAGGAGGATAAAAGTCGTAACGCAACACATAAACACAATCACAAATGTTATTTCAATAAAATTTCAAGATAAACTTCTAAGAAAACTGTCACACTGAGTTTAAACAACAGAACTCGAAAGCATTCAACTTTATATCGTTCAACCTGTGTTTGCGACTAAAATACTAACGTGAGCTACTATCTCAAATTCTCAACCATTTAATTGATTAATAATAATGATAATAGCTAAAGTCGAGGCATACTGAATACAAGTCTATACGTACCTTTCTAGATTCTAGGTGTGACGTGTGGCCATAATTCTACACGAACATGATAAGAATGCGATAGGCATTAAAATTTTAACAACGTTTTTGCTGATAGGAATGTTTATATATAAAATATTATTGGCGATTCGAGCATTGATATTTCACCTGAGCTTACTATTAAATTAGTAATTCAAATGTCTCTGTGCTACAGCTGTTCGAGATTACGAGAAGCTCCTCCATCGAAGCTACATTACATCAAATTGCAGGAGGTCAATCCGAAGAAGTGAGAAAGCTAGCCATTAGAGGGGCTAGGCAGCGTTCTACCCTGAAGAGGATACAGAGAATAAGAACACCACTATAGTTGTAGATTAACCGTAGCAAGATAACCAAAACAACCCATATCACACGAAAGATGCCTTGTTAGGAAAGCCGGAGAAGATTAGATTCTATATATTTTTTGCGAAATGTACTGTTACGAAAAGTAAGTTATGGATCAAAACCTGTCCGCAACAAGAAGGTCACGAGTTCAAAACTAGTTGCAAACTATAATTTTATTAAGCGATTATTATTTTTGACATCAACGATGACGTTAACCATCAAGATAGGGGAATTGATTGCGGAGAATGTTCGCGGATACAACAACATGAAAGTGATTTACAATTGCGAAACGCATACATCGCTTGATACAATAAAAAGAATAATCTCGAACAGCGATATACAAATATATAAGCGCGAGCAATTTGGGACGCAAAACATTTGTAATTTAACCAATGAACAGTAGAAGTTAAAAAGTGAAAAGTAAACAGTACGAAATTGTGAAATTTTTGAATTGCTGCATATATGAAAGGTGTTGGAAAATAAAGTTTGTAACTTCATCCGGTGAACGTTTTATTTGCAAAATCGTGTACGAATCCATATCGAACGCCCGAAATTCGTAACATTTGGTGTCAGAAGTGAGATTTTGGAAATACCAGCAATGGTTATAAACCGAAACAACTTTACATCAGAGCAGTTGAAGGCATTAAGAACGAGCTGCTTTCGAGACTGCAGAGCGCCATGGAAGAGGATGCTGAAACGGATGGGCGAAGATCGCATCAATCATCAATGATGCCTTTACCATCAGCGATGCCGCCTAGTATCTCAAACAATGAACAGAAAGTACAAACATGCGAAGAAGAAGTTAAAAATGAGGTAACCGGAGCGATTGGACAAGAGAGACATGATGCAAGCACGTTTTCTTCAACTCAAGAGAATGGACGATAAATTAGAAAAGCAAGGCACCTAATTCGATCAACTCGGTACAGAGAAATGCGCCAAATTAAACCAGCAAGCCGTCAAATCCAAGCAGCAATGTGAACAATTGGGAGAACTACGAGCAGAGCAAGGTGGTCAGCTTACAGATCTACGTAAACAGGACAGCGTGCAGAATGAAAAACTCGACGAAATTCAGCGTACCCAAGAACTTCGAGTTAAAGAGGTAAGAAAAATAAAGGGCGTCGGTACGAAATCCCGAATTACAAAATCCCGAATTATCAAAATCCCGACTTTGCGAAAACCTTAAAAATCCAAATAAAAGTTGGGATTTTTTTAAAAATATTAAATATTATATTTTGTTTTTTTATAGCTAAACAATTAAAATTTAATATTTAATATTTTTTATAACTACTTATTGTAGTAGGTGTCATTAATAAGAGTCGGATGCCACCCAAAATCCAAAAGATAAAATCCAAAAGGGACAAAATTCAAAAATAAATTTTATACATCTTTAAATTATATACATATTTAAAACTCTTTCAACTCGATCTTTTTTATGCCATTTCTTAGCCGATTTTTTGAAATTCGACTACAATGTGGATTTAAGTAGGCCATTTCTCGCTTCACCTACTAAAGTTAAAGATTCCTTCACCTATATTAAAGATAGATTTTAAACAATAAACCCATAGTTTGGATTTTTTTTTTGGATTTTGTCCTTTTTGGATTTTGTAAGTTTGGATTTTGTCTCTTTTGGATTTTGGAAGTTTGGGTTTTGGTTTTTGGATTATGTCTTTTGGATTTAGATTTTTTGTATTCCGATACACATCCATAATCCGCTCCTACGTGCGGCACGCAGTGCGACATGTTTGCTGATCCCTGCTTCGACGTCCACCGAAGCTCGCCGCGGTCGCCCGAATTGATAAAAAAAAAATTTAAAAATCGGGCTTTTGAAAATCGGGCTTTTGAAAATCGGGATTTTGAAAGTCAGGGTTTTGATTGACATTAGTATTTTGTAAACCGTATTATCGATACAGTCTATGGAGTTCCAATTGTGATAAAATAAATTTTATTAAATCAGTGAATAAATTTTGTTTAGTAAAAAATTTTGCGTGAAATATATTAATTTTTAAAATTATAAAATATATTGAATAAGAGACCTATTACCAGAGCCTTCTAAATATAAGAGCCGTAAGATTCCGCCATTTTTTTCCATGAACTTTTTGTACTTTTTCATATCAACCAGTGTATTTTAATATTTTTTTAGAAGCTTTTTTGTATATAAAAACATAAACGCTTCGTTTGAATTTTCAATGTGAATGGTTAATTCAATATTCAGGAAAAGCATATTTTAAAATTGAGTCATATTATGTCGAGTTAACGCAAAAACATTTAAATTAGTCTAACACAATTTTTTTTTGTAGAAACAAGAATTTGTTTATATGTGTATGTACAGAAAATAACAAATTAGTATAGTGTTCCATCAAAAATTTCAGCATTATTTTTCCAAAACAAACGTTCGTTAGAAAATGCTTTCGGAGTAACAATGTAATATGGGGGTTAATGTGTTTAGAATTCTATTTCCACATTGTTGATGATGAACAAACTTAGAAAACTGTTTTCTCGTTACTTCTTAAAAATTTGATTTTTCATCGCAACAAATTCGCAGCCTCTATTGTTTCATTCTGTAGTATAAACAAAACAGAGCTTCACAAAATAAAAAAAATGCAATTTGATAGAGCTTTTCGCAATTATTAAACCAATCAAAAGATGTCGGTAAGTATAAATTAAAGGTAAGTATTTAAAACCCAAATGTTTGTTTAGAAAATTTAACACCTTATTATGTATAATTCCTGGTTCAATCGATAATGGAGATCTCCAAGAACTGAGAATAACCCAACACGAGCGGATTGGATTGAAATTAAAAAGAAAAAAATTGGGAAAATTGTGACATTTTTCTATTATTGTTTTACAGCACACAGCAACTATGATGGTGAATATTTTACGACGAAAAGTTTTATTGACGCCAACCGTATTATAAATAAAAATTATAATTGTTTTGAGCTTTATTAATTATGTTAAATTATTATATTAAAGATTTTGCGCTTCACATAATAATGGTTTATTTCGTAAATAGTTGTTTAATTATTTTATTGTTTTCTGTAATTTCAAGTAAGTTTGTTATAGAGACATCTGCAAACGGATTTTGAAATTACAGAAAGCTTGGTTTTGCAATCGCATAAAATTGAAGTTTTCTACGTTTTGTTGTTTTTTGTAATAATATTTAATTAAGAAAATCAACGATGTCAACGGTATTGTACATATACATTTGCAATAAATAAATTTTGATGAAAAAATTTTATTATATGAATAATAACACTAGTGTGCTAGTTGAAAAATGTGACAAGCTGGGCAGCCAGAGGGTAAACCTAATTCGAATACGCTGAATTCAATGGTGCTAGTCCCATTTCAAAGTTAGTCCCCATTTTTGAGATATCGCTTTCGACATGTTTTGGCTCTGAGTCAAAATATACCCTCATTTTAACGTTGATAGCTCTTGAACCATTAAGATTTTTGTTATGCTTTCTTCAGCAAAGTTGTTGTGCAAGCTAAAACAAACAACTTTGCCGAACATATCAAGACCGAAAAACCACATCTACATTTTTTTTGATTTTCATTTCGACGAAAAACACTTTTTTTATCACTTTTTATCATTTTGTTGAATTTAAATCGATTAAAATCGATCGAATAAACATCGCATCGACAAATATAGATTCAATAGAAACTATTTAAAAGAAAATTAAATCGATTCAGTGGATTTTATCGGGGATTTCGTTTTGCTTTCTTCAGCAAAGTTGTTGCGCAAGTCAAGACCAACAACTTTGCAGAACATATCAAGAATGATAAACCACACCCACCATATATGTGCGTTTTACTTAGGCCAAGGTTAGGTTAGATTAGGTTGGAGGAGCTGCTTCCGCACACTTAAACCAGTGGTGGCCCGTTGTGATACCACAGGATCCTATTTCCCATTTACCCCTGTTCAAAACCATTCGTAATTATGTACGTAGTGCAACTCGCACACCACAGTCAGCGAGATCTGAAAGCCTGGCCATACTGTACACACCCAAATACCTATGCCTTCTGTATGATAGTGCTGGACACAAGCATAGGAAGTTATCTAAAGTCTCTTCCTCCTCTTCTTCTATGCAAGTTCTACAAAGTCATTCATCTGCAGTAGACTCGCAAGTTCTCGCATGTTCGCCAAAAGGCAGGGTCTTATCAGTTTTGGCAAAAGCTTCTCACAGAAGACTCCGGCTCCTACCTTGCCGTCTAGAAAAACATGGGTCCACCAGTGCCGAGAACCGCATACACAAGTTAGGCTAAATACAACTTGAGATCAATGACATAACCAAGAACACATCAATGACATAACCAAATTTAAATAAAAGTACATAAAATCAAGTTTCACATAACACATAAAAACTGAAATCATAGGTACACTACGTATGTGAAATAGCCAGAAAACCAGCCCGAAAAAACGTATGTGAAGATAGCCCGAAAACCAGCCCAAAAAAAAGACTTTTTATAAAAAGGTGGGTGTCCTCACTAAAAATTCATTTAAAAGCCTTTTAGCCCGAAAATTAAAAATAATTTACGTTCAAATCATATTCTATCCCGAAAACTAAAATAAATTTCTGGGAACTGGTTCAAGCAATTTTTCTATTAAAAAGTGCAGTCAAGTAAAACGCACATGGTGGGTGTGGTTTATCAGTCGATATATTCTGCAAAGTTGTTGGTCTTGACTTGCGCAACAACTTTGCTGAAGAAGGCAAAACGAAAATCCCGATAAAATCCACTGAATCGTTTTAATTTTTTTTTAAATAGTTTCTATTGAATCTATATTTGATGATGCGATGTTTATTCGGTCGATTTTAAACGATTTAAATTGAACAAAATGATAAAAAGTGGTAAAAAATTGGTTTTCGGTGAAAATCAAAAAAAAAATATAGATGTGGTTTTTCGGTCTTGATATGTTCGGCAAAGTTGCTTGTCTTGGCTTGCGCAACGTTAAAATGAGGGTATATTTTGACTCAGAGCCAAAACATGTCGAAAACTATATCTCAAAAATGGGGACTAGCACCATTGAATTCAGTGTACTCGAATTAGGTTTACCCCTGGGTGCCCGATTAGCGGAAAAACCTATTGTGTACAGGAAGAGGCACCACAACACTAAAAGAAGGAAAAAAGGAACCATCAGATCATAACCACGCTCCGGAGGCTTTCAAAAAATGATGTTTTTAAGGCAAATGAAACAGTAAAAAAGTTGGCAGAAGTACCAGGGTTGTGATCTTCACAAATAATAAGAGAAAGTATTGTTGAATGTGACCCTGATTGCATATTATATTTACCTTCAAACAGAGCACAAAAACTAAAAATTGCTCGAGTGAGGACTACAACATTGTAAGAGCCGGAAAGTTTAAATGAAATTTCCATTCCGGAAACGTTAAAATTTATTGACGAAGAGCTCTTTGTGTTGTCGGAGAAAGATTTTGGAAGAAATAAAAATATTTTATTAGGAACAAAAACATCTTTGAAGTTGCTAGCAGAGGCTGAATGCTGACTTATAGACAGTACATTTGAGGTTGTACCATCTATATCTATAATGAAACAGTTATTCTTGATCCATGGTAAAATTGGCGACCAGATCATACCATTTTGATTTTGTATAATGAGCTCAAAATCAACAGAAGCTTACTCGGAGATATTCTATGAGATTTGTAAAACTGCTTGTGATTGGAACATCTCGTTAAATCCAAATAGAATTGTGTCATATTTTGAAAAAGCAAGCGTAGCTGCAGCTAAAATATATTGCCTATTGGCTGAATACAAAGGATGTCTTTTCCATTTCAGGCAAATATTATGGATAAAAGTACTATCTGAACACCTTCAGATTAAATATGGAAACAATAAATCTTTTAACATGCATATTCTAATGTTGAAAAGCTTAGCCTTCGTACCTCCTGAAGAAGTTTCTGAGTATTTTGATGCGATCATAAAATAATTTGATCCAGATGCCAAGCGAATTGCCAAATGGTTCCAAACAAATTATATAAGGTGTGTTCATGGATACCAAGGAAGATCCCAATACAGTCCAAAGTTCTGGACTATTTCCCAGAACCATGGTGATAATTTTCCTAGAACACGCGGCTTGACACAACCGATTAAAAATAGTAATCGGAAGACCTCATGTTGGGGTCTATAAGTTAATCGAAAGAATTGGCAAAGGAGATGATGATATGCAAAACACGCATTCAAAAATGGAAAGCTGATGAACGCGTCCCCCTAAAAAAAAAATGTGGAAAAACAGCAGAATTTTAAATGTTATTGTAAATAGAAATAATACTGATGAGGTTAATTATTTAAAAATATTGCTCATAAAATTAAGTTACATTAATAGCGCTTAATTTTATTTATTTTTTCATTAAATTTTTCATCAAAAACCCAAACGTCTTTTTCAGAACGACCAAAAATATATTTTATTAAAAGAACATATATACATACAAATCCAATTTTGTAAATTAAATTTTACAATTATTGGTTGTGGAATAGCCAAGATCAATTGAGCAGGCCCAATTCCAAAAATTCTAGAATAATTCACATTAAAATGCAAATTATATCCGATAACCCAAATTTAACCAAAATCGGCCAAAAAACGACCGAGTTCTCAATAAAAATGAAAATAAAAAAACAAAATTTAATATTTAATATTTTAAAAAAAAAACCCGATTTTTGTCGGGATTTTTAAAATTTCAGCAAAGTCGGGATTTTGAAAGTTGGGATTTTAAAAGTCGGGATTTTGATTTCGGGATTTTGAAAGTCGGGCAAACGACCCCAACCCGAAATAAAGTCTCTACAGGTGAAAATCAACAACCAGCTCAAGGAGTTTGAAAATAAAATTAAGCAATTGGAGGACCGCCTCGAAACACATACATCGTAAGCTATCCAAGATGGCTATTCTGTTCGAAGTGGCGGTGCAGCACAATTGTTGGGACGCAGGGGAGGAACGCACTCATTTGGGCTGTTTGTAGGAAAGTTGCAGATGTCTTGCAAACCATATCCGCAACAAAAAGCAGCTATGGGCAGGTCATGATTAAGTTGGATACTAAATTGGATGACTAAGTTGCGCTATCCCGGTTAAAGAGCACCGTTAAACACACACAACTGGGGGTGGATTACAAAAGTTGCGCTGTTATTGGCGTATTGGCATACCGTGAATGCACCTTTACAAAGGGTATTAGAGCTTCGAAATCGGTGGTGCATCCTGATATTGTAGATCTAGGACAGATAGATGTTATTGTCCGTTATAACTTTCTTACAGCAACAGGTGAATCTGCGATAGTCAATAGAGAGTGTACCCTTCCAGTAACGTTCTGCGGAATGGGGTTCAAACATCGGTTTATTGTACCTGGAATAACTGGTGAATGTACAATATCATCGGACTGGATGTTATGAAGAAATACCAGTTGGTCGTGGATTTGAATAACCAGCTGTTAAAATGGCGGAACATGAGGGCACTCCTACAAATAAGCATTGCGAGTTGTAGTCGAATACAGGGTCGAGATTCCACCGATGTGCGAGTAAGCCATTTACTCGAAAATTGGCGGCATCCTTGCGGGGATACCAAGATGGGCATTGTGAAGCCTACGATTGTGAAAAATAACCTTAACGCGATAACCCTAATGAAATTCCAGCAGAAAGTGTATACCTGTCTTGAATGTGAGTAGTCGAGACAACGTCGTCGACCACGAAACTATAGGCAGAAGAATATCATTCGCTCACTGTGCAGCCATCATTTCAGTTACCACGCATTGACGACACCTTTAGACACGCTGCCAGGTGAAAAAACGGCATTATTAACAGGAAAAGGTCTTCAGCAGGAAACAAATATCCAGAATCAAAAGCACTTAATATGTTGGTATCGTTAGCTATTTGGCGCGAAAGTACTAAAGTGTTAAAGCCCTGTAATTTTGTCGGCAACAATCGACGTGCAAATTAAAAAGCCTCTCCGAAGCGACACAGCTAGTGTATCCCGCATCAACCGCTACACTCGCTATTATATGCTTGGCACGAATTATTTTTTTTTTTCACGGACTTAACGACGCCGAAACTCGATACAGTAAGCACGATCGAGAGCTATTGGCGGCTAATGCGACGGTGAAATATTTTGTGAAAAGGAGAGGATTTATTCTTTTCTCGGATCACAAACCTCTAACGCTTGCTTTACATCGAAACCCCGAAAACTAAACATTTAAATACATTTGGATTTAATCAACAATTTTCTTCAATAGAGGTGTCGACTACATCGAAATTGCAGGTCGGACGAATTCGCCGAACTTATTTCCACAAGGGACCCTAAAATTCGCAAAATGTCCTATATTCGGGACAGAAAGAAATAATATGCGATGCTTCGACCGGAACAGTACGTCCTTTCGTTCCTAAAAACTTTCGACGACGAATTTTCGAATCATTGCATAACGTGTCGCACTCGACGCAAACTCTCAGGATAAATTCAAAGATATGCTCCTCTCGAAATTTCGTCACAACCACAAACAGCCAAACTGGAATTCAATCAGCTTCAAAGGACAGCGTTCCAATTATTGCAGGATTTAATTGTGAAATGAGAATCAACAACATCGAGAGAGTAAATTTTCGTAAATGATTAGTCACAAATATTACAGAACTTGATCCTTTACTCCTTTAGGCATAGATTAGATCAATTGTTTTCGCATTTGGGATCGTCCAATCAATAAAATTTGCAATGCCATTCGTAGCGCAAAATCGAAACACGATGCCTGCATTACGGGATTGAAAAGGTCAGTTGCTCTCCAATTATAAAAAAGTCAGTTCGTTAAAAACGATGAGAAGATTTTAGCAATATCACCTCCAATGCAGAACTCGCACCCCTATCGTTCTACAAGAAAAACAACACAGGATGGGTGCGCTTGGCTTCTAACAGACATGCGCCAACGCTTGAACGCCGGACCTCTGAGCACTCCAACGGGTACATCGGCCAACAACTTAACCTGGGATAAAGATTCTCAGCCTGATTTCGATAATGGCTTTCATTCGGATGGCCATCAAGCAGAGCCGGAACCAAATTTAAACATAGGTAAACAGCAATCCAACAAGCCTCCTGTATTCAAGCTGTATTCAAGCGACAAGATTTCTACATCAACAACACGTCAACTGCACCAAGGGATATGCAACATCGAAGGCAGACTGGATAAAGAAAATTATCCAAAGGAATACCTTCAGCTGAAGGTCAATCAACTGCAAGGGCAAATTAATGACATTTATCACAATCATGGTAGACACGGATGAGAAGGACAAGACAACAAATTATTTCGTCCAAGATTACAATAAACACAATCAACACAACACACAACACAATGTGATGGCACAATAAAACATAGAGTGGAAAATATGTTAACAGGATTACAACAATGCCAGGTGGTAGAACGTATTACGAGTAAACCATACGTAGAGCAAAAGGTGAAGTAGCCACCATCCTTCTATTGCGATTACGAAAAATGGACCTCGTTCAAAGATCTGTTCATTGAAGTAATTCATAATAATGATACATTATCGTACACAATGAAAATCGCCTATTTAAAATCTAAGCTAAAAAAGGGAGCGGCTCAGATCATCGCTCATCCAGCCGCAATAGGTGAAAATTATGATACGGCATGGGAAACAGTAAATGCTAGATATGACAATAGGAGGTTGCTGTCCAGCAATTACTTCAATTTATTACTGTCGATTGTCGAACAAGAAACAGGCCCAGCAATTTGTTCGATGCATGACACGCTCAAGGAAGTGCTGCATCACACTCAGCAACTCAAACTGGAGTCCTCATTCGAAGCATTTGTGGAGTTTTAGTCACTAGAAAGCTCGATAAAGAGTCAATAGAGCTGTTTGAGACAAATCTGCAACAACCCAAGGAAATCCCAACGTTGAACGTGTTTTTTGACTTTTTAGAACGCCGATTCCAGTCTCTAGAAGCTATGGGAAAAACCAAGCCTATATAACAACACCGCGTTAAACCGTCGCACAACCGCTCAAACGAGTAAATGTCGCAACAGCTTCAGTACGCTGCGTGACACCCATTGATTGCATCAAACTCTTGGGGATTTATTATAACCGTAGTCTGGGGACACGGCCACCAAACGTTCGCTCTTGGCCGACTCATCAAAGTTGTTTGACCCGATCGGTTGGTTAGCACTGGTCACCATTGCTGCCAAGACTCTAATGCAGGAAACGTGGATCTCCGAGATCGAATGAGACGAACCACAACCAGAAGTAATAGGTAAAAAATGGCTTACCTACAAAAACGAAATGCCCGCTGTAAATGACATAAAAATATCTAGATGGCTCAATACAACAAGGAGCACCAGAACGGAACTACATGGCTTTGCCGAAGTAAGCACTAATCGTGTAATGGCAAAAACGCGGATGGCTCCCATCAAAACAAAGCTGTTAGTTTCTCGATTGCAGTTAAACGCGGCTAGACTATTAGCTAAACTATTAAAGCATATCCAATAACTATGAGTTTCTACAACATGATTCAAATCAGTGGGAACTCTCTGGAAATATCGAGCAATATAGCGCTAGGTGGAATTGTTCCAAAGAATTTCCAGTTATGACAAATTAAAACGAGTGGTGGCAAATTGTGCAACGTTCATCAATCGGGTTGCACGGAAAATTCCAGCAATCAAGGCGATTACGCCGGAAACCATTATATTTCGCGTGAGTCAAGAGGAAGACTTCTACCAGGAACTCAGATGCCTGAGAAACACACAACGATTGCCGAACAACAGCAAGCTTTTACCTTTCAATCCATTTCTAGACTATAATGGCGTATTGCGAATGCGAGGACGACGGCAAAACGCAAACATCCTAACAGCCACCAAAAACCCCATGATTTTGGGTAAAAATAATCCAATTACGCGGAAACTCATTGAAAGAGCCCACAGATTAATGTTGCATGGAGAAGTACAGCTGACGCTATCACACTTACGAGATAGATATTGGATACTGGATGGATGGCGGGCTGCACGACTAAATATGTTATATGCTTCCGTCACCAACAAAAAAACGCGAGGCAACTCACAGGTGATCTTCCAGGTTCCAGAGTATGGCCAGGAAGACCATTCGCTAAAACCGGGATCGATTATGCTGGACCTATTCAGCTTAGAACAACAAAAGGCAGAGGTCATAAATTTTACAAAGGATACATAGTCCTATTTGTTTGCATGGTAACGAAGGCCGTATATAGAAATAGTTAGCAGCTTAACGACGGACGGTTGTATTGCCGCTTACCAACGGTTCACGTCACAACGTAGCTTATGTACGGATCTATATTCAGATAATGAAACCTATTTTGTTGGAGTCGGTGCTGAAATGAAGAAGAATCTTCGCATCGCCTTGACCACATTGACAATTGAGATAGCAAATGAAATATCCATCGGCAAGATAACTTGGTATTTCATAACCAGCATTCGCCCCTAATTTTAGTGGCATTTGGGAAGCCGGTATTAATTCTGTAAAGGGTCACTTAAAAAGAGTCACATGAGCCACATACTCTTACGTTTGAAGAATTAAGTACCGTAACCGCTCAAATAGAGGCTTGCCTAAATTCGCAGTCATTGACGCCGCTCAATAAGCTTTAACACCTGGAAATTTTTTGATCGGAGATGCTCTTAAGAGTCAACCTTGTGCCGTTAACGATAATATACCTCTAACCACAAGATGGCATCTAGTACAACGGATGATACAAAACTTTTGGAAAAGATGGTCAGCTGAATATCTACACCAATTACAAAAACGAGACGACCAGCTTCCGGCAACATATTGGAAATTGGGTGGAATTATCGAAACCCAAGCTGGAACTGATGGTCTAGTTCGCACCAAACTGCGCAAGCTTCCCATAGAAGCAGAGACGACAGATACTTCAGAATTTGAAGCCGCCAACAACGATGCTCTACCTATTAGGAAGCAACCGCCAAGAAGAGCTAAGATTAAAGGCCAGCAATTTAGCCTTAGCTTTATTATCAGTATGCACCATACTAGGTTTGACGCACGGTATCACTAACATACGTTCCTTCGAACATCCATCAGGCATACACTTTGAGGAAATGGAAACTTTAGAAGCCATCACCATGAAATGGAAACTACTAATTTTTTACAATTTTACCGACTATTGGAAAGAGCTAGAAAACTACAAGCAAGCCGTAGTCCAACTACAAGGAGCTTGTAGAGATCTGCCAGGATTCAACTGTAACACTACCCTACAATATTTGCAATGGCGACTCAACAACCTCATAGCAAAAAACAAGCGATTAGAAGATAGCAATAAGGAGCGCAAGCGATCCAAGCGAGGATTAGGCGATACGCAGGTGATTGCGTTGGGCGACATATTTGGTATCTTGTCGCAAGGCGATGCTGACCAATACGAATCCCAGTTTGAGATGATGAACGCCAACGAAAAACATATAATGAAATTAATGCAGAATCAAACATCGATAATAGATAACACGGTAAAATTGATAAAGCATAATTCCGACCAGGGCTGAAAACCGGTTTTCAAAACCAGAACCATAAAACCATAAAAAATCACTAAAACAAAAACCGAAACCAAAACCAAAACCAAATAAAATTTAAAAAAAATATGGTCAATTATTGTCTGAAAAAGCCAACATTTTATTTGCTGTCCCTGCAGCACAAGTATCGGTGGAGCGAGCGTTTTCAACGTTGAAGTATTATGTATTATGAGTTTAGAATTTTATTTTTTGATAAATTTTTTTATGTGTGGAGGAAACATACCTTATTTATTTTTTTGTTTGAATTAATCACTAAAACTTATTAGAATCACAAAACCAAAATTTAAAAATTTATGCAACCGAAACCAAAAATTGTCATTGAAAGGAACCAGTAACCAAACCAACCTAAAATAAAAATTCGTTTCTAGCCCTGTCCAACCTCCATGAACAACCTATGAACAACCTATTACAAGAGCAGAAACGATTAAGGAAAGAATTAATAGTGCTACAAGAGTATCGAAGCTGTGAGGACAGGGTTCATTCGGTGCTAATGAACTTAACCGAGTTAACCTTGATCCTACAGAATTTGGAAGACATCCAACGCAGTCTACGTGTACTCCGCGCATCATGAGATTTTGCATCCCACTATACTCACGCCTGGCCAATTAGAAAAACAACTTTCGCTGATTCGGCAACATGTACCGACAGCAGTCAGCGTCCCTTCACACTAACAATTCCACGAAACTACGATCGATATCTTATGTGGATCCCAATCTGGTCCGCATACTCTCCAAGACGAGACAGATGGGATAGAAGCTCTTGGGGAAAATGAACAACTGATCCAGAGGAATGAGTTCTTCACCAACCAAAATTAACATCATGTTCATCACTACACCATGATTCATATTCTGTTCTGGAACACTTTTATTGTCGGAATAATCTGGATCATAGCTTAAATCAGGCGCCGGCGCCCAGTAGCTCCACTGCAACCTCAATCAGTGGACGCTATAGCGTAATACAACCTTCTCAGTCGCCCGGGAGTATGTTCAATCATGAACAGGTTTTCTCCCACCAAGGCAAATAATTGTACAGCGTGTGAGCGGATGATCATTTGATTTGCATAGACAATGCAAAACGTCTATGTGAAAATGATACATCCGCTCTCATTCTTCATAGTTTTTTGGTTTGGTGGGAAAAATATTATTTTTGTTTATTTTGTCTTTCTTTGCTTTTTTTATGTATAAAAACCTCCGGGTATCACAGAAGCCGTATTTTTCTTCATTTCTTTCCCCGTTTACCTATGATACCGGTTTTAATTGCGACTTAAACAAATTTTTGGTGCAACCACACTAACTCAAACATAAATGAAATAAAAAATATTTCAAGGACATTTTTGACTCATTTTAGTTTAAATTTTATTTTCGAGAGAGCAGAACAAAACGCAATAAAACACACATACATATATACATTATCTATTACGACTAGTTGGCCTTGAAAAAAGAATCAAAAAACCAAAAATCTCGTGTGGAATGGAACATTGACAAATAAAGTTTTTGGTAGTCGATTTATACAACAGCAGAGTACGGTGTGCGTATTTTATTTTAAATTCAAATAATTGAAACCGGACGATATTTGAGTAAAAATTATTCAGGGCACTCGTAGCATTTGAGTGGTTTATTTTTAAACACCACTTTTGTTTTTTTATAAACCTATTCATTTATCTATAAAATAAGTTTTAGTATTTTTTGCAAAATGTTTGGGGAGGCGATTTCAGGTTCAGGATGCTTGGGACAAGTCAACCTGTCCTCAGAAAATTCCCGGACAACATGCCGAAAAAAAACAATTTTTTTTTAAATTTGTAATCATTTTATATTTTAATTATATAATTTTAATTCATCATCATAATATATGTATGTTCAATTTATTTTATAATTCAGTAAACAAAATAATAATAATTTAAATTATTTAGTAAATTAAATTATATATAATTATAATGATAATAAATTGAAAAGTTATACATTTATAGCGAAAAATAATAATAATAATAGTACAATAATATTATTATTGTGTATTTATTTATATTGTTTTTATTTAATTAATTAATTATATTTGGAATATCAGAAGACTAGAAAATTAAAAAATCTTAGTAAGAAAATAATAATAATTTAATTTAATTAATCATTTATTTATACGTAATTTTCATCATTCAAAATTGTAAATTAATATTTTTTTTTTCAATATATAATTAATTATATTTAATTTGTATTATTTTTCATCAAAAATATTTTTTTTTTGTTCAATATATATATTATTATAAATATATAATTTTAAATATTTTTTTTATTTATAAAGTGTGTACTCTATTTAGAAATTTGTGAAAATTGAGATTCTGTTATTTTTTTACAAATTTAATTGTTTAATTCATAATTAATAAAAATTAAAATATTTTTACCACAAATAGTATACCTTGCATTAGTTTCATTATTTTACGTTGTGTTTATAATTTTTTGTTTGTTTTGTTTGTTAATTAAGAAAAAACACGTTATGTTATAAATTTAATGTTGTATAAATATTTTTTGATTTTGTTTTTGTATTGTGTTTCTTTATTATATTTTTTTTTTGTTATTGTTTGAAGTAAAGATAAGCCAGAATCTAATTAAATAAATCATAAATTAATTATTATGCTGTTTTGATTCACTATATAATTAAGTATTTTGTGATTGGTCTAACAATTGCTACGGTAATTTTAATTAGTTTATTATTATGGTGCATCTACAATTTTGGGGGGATTTTGATTATTTTAACAAAAAGCATTTAAACCATTTTTTTAAATTAATTATATTTAGTTGTTCTGAAAAGTTATTCAGTCTCATTAAAAATTATAATACTAATAAAACATAATTAATAAACTAATTTTTGTCATAAATTATTTTATTAAATTAATTAATTATATTTTGTTAAACTTTAATTTTTGATAAGTACTCTTTAATACACATATATTTATAAATGTCTCTAAAAAAATTATGATGTTATGTTTTTTAATTAATAAATATTAAGTTGTTTATAGATTTGGTAATTGTTACGGTGTCGCGAATCGAATTGTCTAGAATCGACAGAAGACCTTCGTTTGATAATGGGAAACAATTTGTAGCCGCTCAAGTTGATGTTGAACGAGGACGATGTATACGTTTTGCATTGAGTTATTTATTGTGGTAAAATCCGCTGAGACTCACGTAGCATTCATGAATAGGGTCACATCACAAAAAAATAAAATTCTGATGAAAGTGAAAAGTTGATTCAAGCACCACATTAAAAACATTACATGAACAATAATTATTTATAAAAAAAATAACTGCCTTTTACGTTCCATTCTGAGTTGTTCAGGCGGCGAAATAAATAGGCGGAGTAAGCTGCACAAAACAAAACATGACGAAAAAAAGAGGGTGGTTTCCCTCCGATAGATGACAGAATCATCAGTTAATTGAATGTTATGAAAAAGCGTGCTTCATACAAGTCGTTCATAGATGGCACTATGATTGCAATTTAGAACTATGTTTGCAATTTAGACCTAAATACCACGCATATTTTGGAGAACGATCCTTAGAGATAGCTATCAAAAACTGGTATGAACATGTGGCGGAATAGAATTCTCATTATCGGTATTAATTGTTCACGTATATGCCTTGATGGTTCGTATCCAAGGGTTGTAAATTAGTAATTTAGTCTCTGTGCTATAGGTTGTACACGCGTCATGAAAATAAAACACTCTTCCATAGTTTGCACGTCTATGGACTTAAAAAGGGTGTGTAGTAGAAAAAGGTAAAAAATGCGCTTTTTCATTCTTCTTGTTTCGACGCTCTCCATAGCAAGTCGATATTGTTGAAACTTATAATTCTTTTTGTACTTAAAATTAACTAAAACAAAATATATGTAAAATGAATGTTTTAAACTTAATTCGTGTTAAATTAACGTTTCTGATCTGCTGTAAGGATTGTCGAAATTGTGAGACCGGACCACATCGGAGTAGCATATTAATATTCCGTACGGTAACCATCCCATAGTTCATTTATCCGCATCGGGGTTTATACGTTAATCTTTCGTACAAAAGTTTAATTTTTAGTTGACATCGGCGCCGATGTGTCGGTGATTCTTGTCGTCCCACGACATATAAACTTTATGTAGCAAACGGCACCGAAATCAATACATTCGGTACACAAGTTCTCAATCTTAACTTGGGCCTTCGACGCAATTTTTCTTGGAAGTTTATTATAACTAACGTTAGTAAACCAATTATTAGAGCTGAGTTTTTGATTAATTATGGGTTGTTAGTTGACCTTAAAAATCGAAAACTCATTGCGACACGGTAACATCGTTGAGAGTGAATGCCTTGTCTGTTTTTGAAGACAACACAAATACTTGTGCGATTAGTTCAATTTCACTAAAGGTATATGTAGACCATCGTGTAGTGAGTGGTCAAGTCCACTTCACTTGGTAAAGAAAGGTGATGGCCAGTATCGTCCGTGTGGCGATTGCCGTGCACTCAATAAATTAACTAAGACAGATCGTTATCCTGTACCAAATTTAGGAAACTTTAATTCACAACTAGATGGATGCACAATTTTTTCAAAAGTTGATTTGATTAAGGCTTTTTTACCAAATTCCGGTTGAAGAATCGGATATTCCAAAGACCGCAATAGGTACTCCATTCAGATTTTTCGAGTTCGTCTGTATGACTTTTGGGTTTAAGAATGCTGCTCAAACGTTTCGTTCGCGTTTCCTTATCTGGACGATATATTGATAGCATCCAAAGAATTCGAACAACATTTGAATCATCTAGAAGTTTTATTCGAGGTAGTGTTCCTCGGTCATACAATCGACTCTAACGGTATCAAAACTTCCCAAGAGAAAGTCGATGCCATTATCAATTTTAAAAAACCTATCACGGTGAAAGATCTTCGAAGATTCATGGGTATGGTCAATTTTTACCGACCTGTTATTCCCAATGCTGCGAAATGCCAATAAATTTTGAATAGTTATTTCATCGGTAGCAAGCGTAAAAACGATAAAACCAAGATTACCTGGTCGGAAGAAGTGTCGCAAGCTTTCGAAAAAAACAAAACTTACAATCAGAGAAGCTGTTCAACTTTGTCATCCGCGAGAAAATGCCGAAGTATCCGTAATGGTGGATGCTTCAGACACTGCAATTGGTGCTGTTGTACAACAGTTTGTAACCAATGTCTGGCAACCTTTAGGTTTTTCCTCGAGCAAATTAAATAACGCACAGCGTAAGTACAGCGCGTACGACCGTGAACTTCTTGCCGCTTACTCAGCCGTGAAGCATTTCAAGTATTTGTTGGAGGGTCGTGTTTTTGTGATTTACATCTATCATAAACCGCTCATTAGTGCCTTCCAACAGAATTTGGACAATGCATCGCCCCAACAAAGACGGCATTTAGATCTTATTTCATAATTCACCACCGAAATCAGTCACATTTCTGGTCGTTAAAACATTGTTGCTGATGCCTTATCGCGTGTTGAGGAAATTCGTTTACAATCAAAGTTAATATTTGAGAAACTTGGTGATGTTGAACTTAAATAACTATTAACCAAACCAAATCTCAAATTCGTTAACATACCTTTGTTTAGTTCTGATAAGACTATCACGTGCGAAAGTTCAACTGGCGAAATGCGGCCATACGTTCCTGGTCAACTTCGTTGTCAATTTTTTGTCGATTGTCATGGATTGTCGCATCCTAGCATACGAACCTCAGTCAAAATGACAAAGAACGAATTTTTGTGTTCAAGGAATTGTCTACTTGTGCACACGGAAACGTTAGAACTGATGCTGTACATTAGCCTTACGAAAGTCCGTACCAAGTTGTCAAACGGAATGATAAGTATTTCACTATCGTGATTCGTGGAAAGGAGAATACTGTCTCAATTAATCGTATTAAACCTTGTTTTGCTGAAGTCAGCGACGAACCTGCAAATTCTAACGGAGATAACAACGTTTCGGCGGGTCAGGACCGTGAGTTGACGAACAATACAACCAAGCATGTCACACTAAATCTTAAGCCTAATTGATCTGCTGTAAGCATTGTCGAAATTGTGAGACCGGACTACATCGGAGTTGCATATTAATATTACGTACGATAACCACCCCATAGTGGACCTTATCCGCATCGGGGTTTATACGTTAATCTTTCGTACGTTATCAATTGAAGCCGGATTAGAGCGTTCAAATACTAAACGCCCCATTACAACACAACACGGCAGTAGGAAGTACCACCACACACCTACAAATAAAAAACAGAAGAGAGACAAATCGGAACTAAATCTTCAAAACAGATTGTCGGTACTATTGAACGCTCAATAAAAAAAGACAAACTCAATAAAACCTAAAAGTGTTAAAGTGCCCCTAATAATAGTACCTAACTTGAACACCAAAAAATTAAGCGAAATGATAACAAGAAGAAGGAACTAAAATACTAATAATAAAAAAATCATCACGTGTGACAACACAGTAAACCATAAAAAATTTTGAGTTCCTAAAAACCAATAAAGTGGAGGCTCACACATGCACAACAGAGGAGGACAAATCCTTCAGTGTAGTAGTCATGAGGGCACACGACATGCCTTCACTGACGACGAAAATCGAAGCAAAAGTACGGAACATGCAAAACAGAAAAGGTGTAAAAAATGAACTACCAAGTAATAACGGTTCAACACAAAGACGTAACAAAAGCTTTAAAAAATATCCGAAACATGCGTTACCACAAAATATCGTTGGACATGTGGTCAAAAACTGCGGTTAAAACTACCAAAGCGTCAAATATGAGCAAATTCACGAGCCGGGTGGGTGACTGCCAAAAAAACAACTCGAGATACCGAACTATTCTGTATCAAGTACAAAAGGTATGGTCACGACTGCGAGGAATATATAAAAATTAAGCAAAAATAGTTGAACCCAGAAGAATGAAAGAAGAAGAGAGGAATAGGATTCACAATCAAAAAGCTTTTGCTATCAAGCCTGCGGAACGAGGGATAAATCCTAATATCAAATTTGTGAGTTTGTTTACCAACCCGCCGAGAGAAACTACCAAAACAACTGAACCGCCTAGGAAACCAGAGGGAAAATAGTAGTTCAGGTGAATACTCTCTCTCTCTCTCTCTCTGGCACTACATCCCATCAAGCGATTTGGCCGCCTCAAATGAGGTTTCGTAATCATATTTTCATTCCGGACAATGAGTGATTAATTCATTGGTCCTAAACCAGTCGTACAATTTTTTCCTTGTCACCACCGGGAATCGAACCCGGGACCTCCGTTCGCTGGAGCAAGCATACTGACTACTTTGCCACCAGGGCGGCCGGTGAATACTAACAATATTATAAATAAGAATAACATAGCTTTTAGCAAATTTATAAAGGACGAGAGCCGTGAGCTCTTCGGGTACGACTTAAGATCCTTAACTTGGAAAGTAAAAGAATTTTTACTACAATACAGAGAGCTACAGAGACGTGAAGACAGACAAGCAGCATACTGGGACAACTGACAACTAGATAAGCGATAATCTCCATGTATAACCATATAAAATTAATAAATTACCTTTTTATTCTCGCAAAATATTTTTGTAAAATTTAGTTTCTTAAGACGCATACTTATGTATAAAATAATCAAGATCATAAACACCTAGAACTTAGTCATTTAAACCAGATCAGGGTAAATATTATACAATAATAGGGCTCGTAGTAAATAAGAAAATCAAAAATGTAAAAATCAAATCCTCAATGTAAAAACTAACCCGTCTAATAAAGAAATAAAAACAAAGTGGGACTGCGTATGGCCGAACTAAAGAGAAACTGAACTTAACCTCTGATTCCTTTCAAATCAGGGCTGGGATGTTCTAACATCATCATTTTTCGATATTTTATCGAAGCCTACGTCTCTTTCAGATAGAATTAAATTGACTTCTGTTTCGTTTATCAATTATTTCTTCTGTATTTCTATCACAACCTACTAGAATATGTTTGAGCAATATCTATTTCACTTATTTTCGTTCTACAATCGAAGAAAAGTTTTTTGGTGATAGAAACACAGTAGAAACATCACAATGTTGCAATCTAGCAGGCTGGTAAAATGACATAAAAATTGAAAGAGATAAGTTTTATTCTACAGAAACGAGAAATAAACTACGATAAATTATCGAAACATGGTGATATTAGAACATCCCAGCCCAGATGAACGCTTACTGGGACGTGATTAAAAGAATAATCAAATATACTTTATCTACCTAGTAAGCTGCGGCCTATTATGAAACCTTTTCGATAACAAAAAAAAAAATCGACCTATTCGATAGAAAAAGAATATTATGTAAATTACTATGAAGAAATCCGCCGTCATCGAAAAATGTGATATCGGTTCTGTTTTATAACAAGATCCCCGATCCTTTTTTCTTGTTATCGAAAAATCAGAAATCGAAAAAGTTTCATAATAGGACTAACTGGTGTTATGTCGCTTACTGGGACGTGATTAAAAGAATAATCAAATATACTTTATCTACCTAGTAGGCTGCGGCCTATTATGAAACCTTTTCGATAACAAAAAAAAAAAAATCGACCTATTCGATAGAAAAAGAATATTATGTAAATTACTATGAAGAAATCCGCCGTCATCGAAAAATGTGATATCGGTTCTGTTTTATAACAAGATCCCCGATCCTTTTTTCTTGTTATCGAAAAATCAGAAATCGAAAAAGTTTCATAATAGGACTAACTGGTGTTATGTCCCATTATAATGATTAAACGGTCTGGCAACACTGCAGATGATAATGTAACTGTCATGTTGTTTTATGAGCGAACCTAGTAATAACTTCACTTGTAATAAAGCACATGGAAGAATACAACGCGTCTTTTCAATTCTACGTAAAACATAGTAAACAAGTTATAACAAATGGCGACGAGTGAAAAAAGGAAATATTAGCAAGTTTTCAAGAAATATTTAATAAATCATGAACAAAGAACAATTCGAACAATAATTAGCAATTTTCAGTAAAAGTAAAAACGATTTGCTGCAACAAGCAAATGCAAATACTATTTCAACAAATACAGCAACAACCACAACCGCAGCAACCGCCATTGCAAGTGATGCTACCACCAAGGTTGTGGAAAAAGCGTTATCTTTGGAAGCTTGTAAAATTGACAGCCGCGAACTCAATTCAAAACAACCTAGCAGAATAAATGACCTCAACAGAATTCAGCCCAGGTCTACAGGTTCAAACCATCGTAGGAACCGATCAAAAAATCGTTCATCATGAAAACCATCAATGTGACAAAATCCAAAGTGAATTACAACCAATTGGGTATCGAAAATATATGTATACGATGTGGAAGAGACAATCATAAGACAAGCACTAACAGACATAACCTCAAATGCAATTCATGTGGTAAGAAAGGCCATGTTTGTTGCACATGGCATAAAAACTTTAATGAAGTCATTTCACAATAATCAGCATTACACTGACAAAGGTGATGTTGGTAAATATTACAACAACACTACAACCATCTTCAGTAACATTTCGATCCTACACAAAAAACATTGTGATTCCTGGTGGTAAAGTAAACGTTGAGGTAAAATACAAAGATCATCGTTCGGTAGAGGAAATGTACGAAATACCCAATGAGTATAACGCTCTTTTGGGACGTATTTGGATCCGACACTTAAACGTCAACCTCCAGCAAGTGGGCAATCTAGGCGTTAACAAAATAAATGCTTAAATTAATAATTTAAATTCAATCACAGATATTATCAATAATTTTCAACAAATGTTTATTCAAACATGGGGTGAGTTGTGTGCCAAATTTTCAAGTTACGCTTCAGCTTCGAAAGATGCTAAGCCAGTTTTTTACAAGGAACGTGAAGTTCCATATGCACTTCGTGATTGTATCGACAAAGAGCTTAACGATTTGGAAGCGTCGGAATTATTTCTAATGTTAAAAGGAGTGACTGGTGATTCCCACTAGTAATTATTCCAAAAGCTGACGGTGGCGTTCGACTCTGCGTCGATTACAAAGTTGGGGTAAATCCACAACTTGTATCTGCAAATTACCCAATCCGATAAGGTTTTAATGCCTTTTGATCCCGAACTACTAGTAATTGTAGCATGCGACGCAAGTCATACGGGCATTGCAGGGGTGCTCTCGCATATGGTTAATGATATTGAACATCCCGTCGGATTCGCGACTGGTCATCGATAATCGCCCATTAACTCGAATTTTTCATCAGCACAACAAGATCCCTGCAATAACATCGTTGAGATTACTGCGTTATGCCGAATTCCTGTCGAGTTTTAACTACGAAATAGTTTACAAAAAGGGATCGGAACACACTAACGTCGATTGTTTAACTCGTGCAACGCAGCTAGTGGGAAAACTGTCTACAGAAAAAATTATAAACGAAGAGGTAAATGAATTATATTCTCTATCAACTTTTGAAATCTCAAACGAATACGTAAACGCGGAAGCATTGGCATCAGAAACGGCTAAAGATCCAGATCTTTCTAAAATTTCAATAGTCAACGAGTTTTGATTCAGAAAATTCTTTAACCTCAAATTCTTCAAGAACTTCATAAAACTCATCCTGGGATTACAAGAATGAAACAACTCGCCAGAAGATATTGTTTTTGGAAAGGAATAGATCGGGATATTGAGACGATGGTAAGGTCGTGTGAAGCATGTGGCCAAGTTCAATCAAAACCGGTAAAAGCCCAACTTTACCAGTGGCATGAACCAGCTGAAAAGTGGGAAACACATCGACCATGCAGGACCCTTCCAAGATCATTTTTTTCGTGCCCACCCAGAATTACTTATCGCACGACCAAAACAATTACCATAATAACATTAATCCTATGTTTATAAAAATTTACAACTTTATAACAAAAAAATTTTTTTTTTTTAATTTAATTATATAATTCAATCACACTCAACTAAGTTAACATTATGTGTTTTATTATTTTCCTTACATAGGGTTTTAAAAATAATATCAGTTTCCATTTTTGTGTTTCATTTAAATCTTTGTAATTTTCATAATCTTAAATCCTAAGAGAGCGTTGTTTTGTTTTCATATTTCATTTTATCTGTTAATTAAAATATAAATTACAGTAATATAATAAATCGTACAGTAAATGTAATGTAGAATAGTAATAATAATAATAATAATAATAAATTGAGCTTATAATTTTGTAAATAACAAAACGTAAATTATAAAAATATGGAACTGAAAATAATTATTGTAAATATATTTTATATCACAAAATTCAAATAAATGAAAAAGAACTAAAATAAAATAAATATAAATTATTAAATAATAATAATAAATTAAATAATTAATATTAAAAAAAAATAGGCCTCGAATTGATTTATATTCACAAATTATATATATAGTTAATATAAATTTTGATTAATTACATTTGGCTTTCTTTTCTCCATTGAAATGTGCTCGATTTGACACCAATACTTGACGATCCTTGGTTGTGATTATTAGACGAGCTGATATTTAGGATATTATTCGCTCGTCGTATTACTTGGGCCGCCGAATCAAATCGGCTTCGTATCATTCGAACAGCAGGATTTGTAGCGATTCCGCTACGTTTTTGTTTTCTAAAAATAAAAAAATGAAATTTAATTAATTTACAAATTAGCCAAATCAATAACAATTTTATTTTTAAATATTCCTTACCCCTGGGACACATTACAATCCTTATTATTTCCTAATATAATTCTCATATGGGTGTCACGTGCAAAATGTTGATCGGCCGCTACAATTGAAAAATTATTTATGCCACTACCGCCAATTTCCGAAAAATGGGATGTTGGCTGATGCTGACCCGGTGAGCTAATATCACTGCTCGGTGAATGGGGCGGTGTCGCATACAATGGTGACATACAATCAAACATGTCAGCTTCATTTGCTGAAATATTTGTTGCTACAAAATTGATCAAAAAAAAAAAAAACACATATTTTACTTGGCATCGATTAGCAACTACATATTTTATATACATTTAAAAATAAGTACTAAAATATTAAACTACCATAATAGTGTGAACATGTGTATGCCAGATAATTTAATTTTGTAATGCATTGAAATATTTAATTTTTATTATTTAATGTTGCTTAATAAAATTACCTATCGCCTTTAACTGAAAGCAAATCTTTTAAATGCGAGTAGTAATGATAAACGCGGCTCAAAAATTTATCAATTTCAATGTTTTAAAGCCAATCAATTTTTCGTAATCTTTCGTTAAAACAACCTTATTAGTATGAGTGAAAATTAAAATTTGAGTAAAAATTTGAATTTGAGTGAAAATTTAGATTGATTTTGATTTTTTTATACCGTTTAGAAATAAAGTAATGTTTTATTTGATGAGTGTAAAATGTAAGTTTGAGTGTAATATAACCTAAATCAAATTTCTTAAACAACACAAATACTAGTAGTCACCGAAGGAAGGTGAATATTTGAGGTTATCTACGTGTAAAATATATTATGATATCGTTAAATAATTCTGCATAATAAATTCTTACCGAGTTTTCAGTTTTGGGGAAATTTTAAATTTGAGTCATATTTTTACATATTAGAATGCAAATTTCATGATACATATTTCATTTTGTTTATATTTCCGTTAATGGGTCATTTGTCTAAAACACGCGAGCAAGGGAATGAAGTTTCAGTGAAATTTGAGAGTTAATATTCTAAAGTTTTGATCGCAGATTTAATCTAAGGCAATGGTTAATCATTTTCTCCTTTATCGTTAAAATCAAAATTTAAATTTGAAATTATAAAACGACATCAAATAGACATCTCGCATATGAAATACAATACTAAAATTATAGACTACCACCCGAAGAGTTTGAAGAAAAACGGGGTTTCGACTTGTTAGAGTTTGAGTGAAAAACTAATGAGTGAGAATTATACCAAGATTTAACATAGTTAATCTATTTATGCTAGCAAATCGAACTTTTAAACAGTACCATTTGACTGAAGAGTTTGAAGAAAAACGGGGTTTCGACTTGTTAGAGTTTGAGTGAAAAACTAATGAGTGAGAATTATACCAAGATTTAACATAGTTAATCTATTTATGCTAGCAAATCGAACTTTTAAACAGTACCATTTGACCCTACTGTCAGTAGTCCTACTCAATCAATGTTGAAATTATAGCTTTTTGAATTTGAATTTTCTATTAGCCAGATTCCATTGGCGTTAGCAAAATACTTGCAAGTAAATACTTGTGAGCAGATAAGAGAGATAGATAAGCAGAGATAGATAAGTAGATAAGCATAAGAAAATAAAAATTTCGACTGAGTAATTGTGACTAGCTTGGAGTACTTGCGAGTACTTTACTAACACTAAGTTCCGGCTATTGAGCCGAAAGTAATATCAAAGTTTCATTTATGATGCCCAGTTTAACTGATATTAGAGACTTTTTTTTTGTTGAAAAACATCCAGTGAAATTTATGTTTTTTAGAGCAGTAAGAGTTTGTAGTGTTTTAGTAAGCAGTTGGAGATCAACACTAAGATTTTTCAATTTTGAGTGAAATTTCAAATATGGGCGCATTTTTTTTATTAATCTTAAAGCAAATTTACTTAAACAAAAGGTTTCATTTATGATGATAAAATTGAATAATTGGAAATAAGGAAATAGTATAAATTTGATGGGTAGTATTTGCAATTTGAGTACAATTCGATAATGTATTTTGTTCAGAAATTGTTCAGTTTGAATTGTCAATAATAAGAATTTGAACTAAAATAAAATGTTGATCTTTTAGATTTGAATTTATGAGAGCATTTTGAACGAGGAGCTATCTCAATAAATATTTTTCACTCAATTCAAAGACAAAACACTAAATTTAATGAAAATTTCAGTTAAAAAACTCGATTGAAAAAAACATAAACAATTTGTTCAACACAGAAAAGTAATAGAAGTAGACAAAAGTAAAAACTGTTTAATAATGAAACAACGGTTAAGTGTTTATTACACGAACTACATCTTAAACACCCGCGAAAAATGAGTCTATGAAACTTTCTGAATAACTGCCTCGTTATAGTACAATTCTGAGTGAAGTTATTTTCGTACATATTTAGAATAGAATTTGTCGTATCGTATTTATTGTGAAGGAGCTGGAGCAATTGACAAAACTTGGCAACCGTCTCATACATTTAGAGTGAACATTTTTTCTTGCTTATTTAGTTCAGAATTTAATGATGGAAATTTTTAAAAACCTACGCGCTTGCTATTTTACTAGATAGTGGGAGAAACTATATTGGAAAATAGACGTAGCAATTAACATGATAATTTTTGTAATAATTTAAAAATAATAGAACAAAATAACTATTATTCATAAACGTATTATCCATATGGGGGCCCTAGATTCATAACTCCTCGCAATGCTCCCTGGGCAACTCTCTAAATGAATCAGGCGATGTATTATTGGAGGCGACGCAAAGGAAATTCTGCCTATAGTCAAGATAAAACCAATACATCAGTGTCTGTCCTCCCAGAGGGTTGAAGCGGGAGCCTGTCTTGACCCAAGCTGCTCGTTATATAAACGTGTTTAAGGTAAGACTGAGTGGGTTGGGCGGCGGGCCAACAACATAATATCACAAAAAACACCAAGTTATGAAGAAACACAACAACGATCTCGGAAAACGTACACGCACAACGCTTTGGAAAAAGCTGAGCCTTCTAAGACCAGGGCATCTCCAGAACCTTTCAAACCGGGCGGAAATGTACACACTAGACCGGTTTGCACTACAAGAACTTAGATGTTCTGGGAGCGGGATCCATACTACCTCAAATGGTTATACTTTCTACTACAGCGGCCGTCAAAACAGTGGAGAATTTGGAATCGGCTTTCTCGTTCACGAGCGAGTACAGTGGCATATTATCGACTTCTGAAAACATTCAATATCATGATTGTTGATGCGCATGCGCAAAATGAAGACAGATCAGATGATGCGACAGATTTATTCTTTCTTTAGCTACATGACCGTACACATAAGCTAAGTAATAGCAACGACCAATGCGTCACCAAACTTCAATAAATATTGTATAACCTAGTCGTATTGAGTACGATCTTGCAACAAAAGATAACGTGGTGATCGATTGATTGAAATACGGAAAATCAAATTGACCTCGTGGGTCAGGGTGCATTCAAGAGATATTCCACCAGTATATTTGACGTTAGATCATATAGAGGCACAAATAACAACTGGAAAAAGACCACCAAGATCACTTAATAATTGGTCCAACGATCGGTGCCGTCAACACGTCGAAATTTAACGAAAGCTGCGTGAAAAAAAAAATGGGTCGTAACGCAGCTCTTAGCTCTCAAACTGAATATTACCGCGCCAGTAAAGCAACCAAATTCCTTCGACAAAAGAAACAGAAACTCGACTATTTTGTCAACGCCATAAATTTTACAAAAGATTAAGATAAATCGCGAAAACCTTTGAGCCGTGCTCATATGTCTAAGAACACAGAAACTTGACTTTCGAGCCCTAGCTACCAGATCCCTTCGAAATAACATCATGCTGTTTAATCTAGCACTTGAGTACCTAATAAAGAAAAGTGGCATTGAAACCTAGCGTTGAATGTTCAGCAAGTCAGACTAAATTCTTGGATATGCAGATGATATCGTGCGTTGTGGCCAAAGACCAAATAATATCACGGTCTGCTTAATATCGCTTGACTGGCAAAAACAACAGCAACAAAACAAAAACAGTTATCAACACCTAGGAGCATTCCTAATTGCTCAAGTGGGAGACTTCAAATATCTCGGGTCAATTATAACATCAACAAATGATATCTATAGGGGCACTACAACCATTTACCTAAAAAAATTCAAATATCAAGCCATACATATTGAAATTCATTCGTCAGGTTTACAGGAGTCAAATCAGCTTGTAATTTTTTTGAAACAGCAAAACACAACCGGTAAAATTGTTGTTACTTTTCCATATAAAATTTAAATACCGTTTAAAATTTCCGTACGGTGTTCATGATCTTGCCCCAGGCAGATATAAAAACCCGCATAGCAGCCGGACATCGAGTCTTTCATGCATATTCAAGAATAGTTGCGAACAACGAATATTGGATTCGATATTATCGGATTTATTAAATTCAACCGTTAGATGACTGAGCCACGTTAAAAGATCCTCATCACGACGCACGTTATATCATAGAAGAAGACCTAGACTGCGCTGGCGTGACGACATCGAAGGCCGAAGAAGATTTACGAGTAAAAAGATGTCGACAATGGAGGGACCGATGTGATCGCCTGGAATATATATCGGCTGGAATATAATATATATATAAAGCGGCAAACAGACAACAAGAGCCGATAGATGTGAGCGGCTTGAGAGAGGAAGAGAGAGAGAGAGAGAGAGAGAGAGAGAGAGAGAGAGAGAGAGAGAGAGAGAGAGAGAGAGAGAGAGAGAGAGCGAGAGCGAGAGAGCGAGAGAGCGAGAGAGAGAGAAAGAGAGAGAGAAAACAATTTTTTCGAAACTAAACAAAAATTAAGACTAAATTGAATAATGATTACACGCCACAAAAAAATATTTTAGTTTTGATTTCGAACATGTTCTAGATTGGGAATTCGACTAAGCGTCAATTCAATGATAAATAAATATAATGCCTTAACGGGCTAAACGTTAATTCAGCGAAAATTAGCCACTTATGTGTTATGAAACTAGTGACATCTATGTTTAAGTACTATTAGTAATATTAGTAGTCTAAAGTTCCATAATAGTTTAGTCTGAAACAGATCCTTTGCGAATGATCTGGTGGCATTCACCATGTTTACCGCGGATAATAAATACTACTACATACAATGATTTGTCATCAAGAGTCGTTAATAAATATGCGATACGTGATGAATTGGAAGCGAACGAAGGTAGATAATGAAAAAATTATATTCTTAATGGTGAAAAGTAAGTTAATAACTAGTTGTAAAAATTATTGTTGTAGTATCATTGAGAGATTTATATCAGGAATTTCGGAATAATTCTGGTAGTGGTGTACAATTCACGAATTGTTGTTGTAAACCGTGAAATTTTTATGGGTTTTCACAATCCAGTGATACTAACCGAGGTTGATAAGTTTAGTGGACATCAATTTCAAGTGGACTGGTTACTTCGGCGAGATATTAGTTCAGTTAAGAGTAAAAAAATAAAATCATTTTTTTGTGAAATTAGGGACATCTAGGAATGGTGTTTGAAATAGTAGCTTTAGAGGTAGTTTTATAACAGTTTAATTGTATTGCAAATTTGTTACGATTTCATGGTCTTAACATTGGTTCCAGCTTTGTTTTGGATTTTAATTTCGGTTGATTAATGCCTCGTGTAAAATCACTTGTGCTGTCGTGACATTTTTGTGATACATGTTGTTGTATTTTCTTTTTTTACATCCTTTTTATTTAGTGGTTCGACGAATAAATGATGGAGCGAGACCAATGTGTGCCCTTGTGTTTGTGTACGAGCGGTTAAAGTGTAGACTAATATTTTTTTTTTCTGTTTCTTGTTTTAAATTTTTGGCGCGTCCCATTCGTTCTTTGTTTTGCGCCACTCATCAACTATATATGCAAGAACGAGAGGCACATAAGAAGAAATATTTTTCTGCATCGTTTGTTTTTGGTGCGAGAATTTTGTTTTTAGTTTTTTAGTCTTGATTGGAATTTTGGAAGAAAATAAAATTTGTGATTTCATTACCCGTAAATATTTTATATTTTGTTTTTGAAAGTAGAAAACTATGTAAAACATTGAATAATATCAAATCTTTTTTTTATTAATAAAAAAATAAAAAAATGTATGTTTTTTTTTGAGTTTTGAAAAGTGTTTAATAGTGTTTAATAAACCAATAAACCAAGGTTGAATAATTCAGGGAGTGTCTGAATAGTGTGGT
The DNA here is from genome assembly GCA_932526605.1 of Nephrotoma flavescens. Classification (NCBI taxonomy): domain Eukaryota; kingdom Metazoa; phylum Arthropoda; class Insecta; order Diptera; family Tipulidae; genus Nephrotoma; species Nephrotoma flavescens. The sequence continues at coordinate 68,425,676 of OW052220.1, read as the reverse complement.
AGTGTGAGGCATTTTGCTGAAGGCGAAACTGGATTTTAAAAAGGTAGGGTGTGTAACAAAAAAAGGGAAAACTTTGGTGGAAAAAAATTTCATTAAGTTGATTTTTTCATTGTTGTTGTTACACTTGCTTAAGGATCAACGAAATACTAGAAAATTCACCATACAAAGAATTTTCACAAAACAAAATAAAATTCGAACAAAAACCCAACACTCATAGCAACGGTATAACATACGGGTGGCCAGTTGAGACCACTTTATTTACGGTTGGCGAGGCCTATCAAGGCCCATACATTTATCGGTGGGTGAGCCGGAACGTTTTACGGTTAAGGCGAAAGGACGCCCAACGAAAAATATTCCAGTATCCAAGGCAACAAGGTTCCATTTTTCTAAAATTCATATTTTTCCCTAAATTTTTTCAAATTATTAAGTTTTCTGTTGTAATCGAGCAAAATCATACGGTGTTCACCTATTAGTCTCGTTCTCAAAAATGTTGGAGGCGGATATTTTTATTTATAAATTCTTTTTACGGATTTTGTTTTCGATTTTCCCCGCTTCGTCGTCGGTTGTGGATAATAAAACTCTTGCAAGGCGATTCCCGGCATTTGGTTTAGTATTATTTTTTCTTCTAGTTTATTTTGTTTCCCTCTTCTTGGTCGAACTGTTTCTTTATTTAATTTTTTTTTCCTTTGTTTGTAGTTGTATAAACAAAATGAATTGCTAATTATTTTATACGGGTTGGTATGATGGGAGGGGGACTCTCATTCTGTGCCCGTGCAATATTTACAGGCTGGGCTTGTCTCTCCCATTCATCCCCTTGGCAGGACATCCACAGGGTCGGAATTGCGGGTCCAGCAGATGTGTCGTCCATTCGGGGACGACCGTAAAATCCAGCGGTCTCCTCGTGGCACTTCGGCGGTTTTAAGCTGTCGAAGTGTGAATTGTGGGAGATTCATTGGAGGTCTCTCCGAGTGAAGAGAGGCTTACTCTGTTGAGGAGACGTCTCTACCCTCTAATGCTGCTTCGTTGCAGCTGAGCATCGGCCTTTCGGGGTCGATGGGTCAGTCGAGGGGGTCTCGTCAGCAGACTGGGTACTTGTCACTCGGGGAGATCCGGTCGTCGTCGGATGGGTACGCCTGGTTATAATTATTTTACTATGTTCCTCAAGTTTCGTCCGACAGATTTCGGCGGAACATCCGGTTTTTATATTTATTTTTAGTTTGAGCCGCATGAGGCCGTCCGTAACAAGGTAGCACGGGTTCTTAATTATAGATCCGAAAATTTACTTATTTAATTTTTGGGTACTGTCGAACTGGGATATACTTTCCAGTTTACGCCATTCTAAAGGTTCTTGAACAAATATTTATTGTTGCGAATAAGACATTTGCTTGAGTACTCAAGTGTAGAACTTATTAGCCTTGTGATAACCAAAATTCCATATGTGCTCACAACTGAACAACGACCCAAAGACATTTATTTAATAGTCTACCTACGACTATTTTATATGTAAAACGAAGTAATTACAGTAATAACTATTGTAACGATTTACCAGCCCATGATGTTTCAGTGATCAATCAAATTAATTTTACGTATGTGATTTAATTTGATTAAAATATCTTTATATAGATCGCGTGATCATAAATTATGAAAGTGTGGAGGATTTATAAAAGAGATTTTTAGATATAATGGTTATTCGTTAAAAGTGTATGACGACGATTGCAAAGTAATTAGTTAATTGATTGAAGGCGGGACTGAATGACAGATTGATCATTAACTCAGTTATCGACTATATTTAAACTGGTTCAGTATATTTCAATTCGAAATATGTACTCTCATTATAAGGTTTCGAAGTGGTTCCAAAAGCATGTAAGCTCACAAGATAATATTTACAAATAAATTATTCAAAATTACAAATTTATGATCGTAAATATAAATAATCACTTACCTATATTCGTTTGATATTCATTAACATTTGGTAGGATTTGTGTAAACTTTTGAGCATTTTTATCATATTTCGTTACATTTCCGATGACCCCACCAATAATCGAATTATGGTTTGATGATCGGGAACCATGTCTTGTATGCTTTTGTAATTGTTGGGTAAATGAAATCGGTGCCTGCCAAATAGAAAAATAACTGGATTAGTTAACATATTCAAGTCAGTATAAGAACAGGGCTTACGTCATTACTGCTTTCGGTCGATTGATTTGATACAACACTTTTACGTTTCTGTAAACTGCTGTGATCTGAGTGCATCGTATTCTCATAAAAATTACTACTCTGCGTTGAATTTGTCGTGTTGAGCATACCAATATTTGGTACTAACAAATTCGGACTGTGTGATGTTGAATTTATTGCGGGCGGTAATAAAATTTGCTTCTCGGTTGGCTTGTCTGGTGATTTTAGTAGAAGGTTTTGATGACATTGTTTCATTTCTAAATTTGGTTCGTCTGAAATATAAATCGAGTGTTATCGGTTTTAGAATTTAAAAATAATAATTTAATTATACTTTTAGCAAAACTTTCTAAGATCCGTAATACACTAGTACGATTTGATTTTGCCGCTAATTTAATCGGGGTGCGACCACAATGGTCTGACTTGAATGGGTTTGCCCCGTACTGTAAAAGTATTTTGACACATTCTTCATGTCCCTCTTGCGAGCATATTCCGAGTGCTGTTGCGCCTTGTTTACAGGCGTGATCGCCTAGTGCTCCATAGTACAGCAGTATTTCCATTACCTGGTGATTACCTTGCCAGGCACAAGAATGCAGCGGCGTTCGACATTCCAAGTCCATTGCGTTAACATCGGCACGTCCTATTAGTGAGAAAATTAAATTTAGAAAACTCTAGACTTTTAGAAGATTTAGTTGTTCTATGTTGAAGTTATATAATTATAACTTATTTTAACCGTTCGGCATCAGCTCTTCTATGCTGATGTATAATGCGGGACAGCACTTTTTATTACTAATCACTTATGTATTTTTGATTAATAAATTTACACATTTTATTTAATTAATTATACATGCTTTTTATTTTTATCAATTAATAAATTTTTCATTTTAACAAATTAAATATTTAAGAGTTAGCAGAAATATAACTTTATACAATTTGTGTCTTAACTATTTCTCCTGTTTTTATTATATGGAATCTATTACCATATGCTATGAAAATTTATAATAAACTCTTGTGTTGAAAATTTAAAACAAAACTTATATACTAATTTTTCTGGTATACAACCTGGCTAAGGACTCTATGTTTCAGCAGTTCAACTAAGGCCAGATTGTATACCAGTTATAACAATTATACCATTTAAACTTCTCCACAAAACGCATCCATTACACCATTTCGAATTGTCACAAATTAGACATTTCTTACCCGATAATATGTCAAAACAAACAACAACAACAACTCAAACAACAAGGTAAATAATTTAATTATAAAAAATAAAACTTAATGGAAATAATTACAAAGTTTAATAAATTTATTTTTATATTAATATTTACATAGATATGCGACAACGAGAAAATGATACACCCACATACACTCCCCTTCCAGTGGAATTTAAGAAAATTGGTAAGTATTAAATTTCACGATACGAAGTCTGTGGTTTCTTAATTTTTAAATCGAACTGGTAGTTTAATTACACGACCATGCCTTGATAACACCTCTCTTGGTTCACTACTAACTTGCACATGCTGATCGAAAACTACTTTCTTTTTAGCTTTTGGAGTTTCTGAATTAACCACCTCATCAGCTTTCCCATCAACATCCCATGACAGATTAGTCGCTAATGGCTGATTGCTGAACAACTCATCATTATTTTCGGAATAACAAGGTTTGAGTCTATCTATCGAAATATTAACTTTTTTACCTTTAATTTCTAGCTCAAAAAATTTTGTATCCCTGTTTGAAATTTTAAAAGGACCGGTATATGGAGGCTGAAGTGCTCTTTTGACTGCATCGGTACGTATAAACACATGAGAGCAATCCTCCAATTTTTTGTTAATGAAAAATTTCTCCTTTGAATGTCGAGATGCGTTTACCGGTTTTAATTCTTCAAAATGTTTTTTTAGATTACTCACGAATTCGGACTGTGGAATCGAAGTATTTGGAGGTTCCATGAACTGCCCAGGAACTCTAACCGCACTTCCATACACCAACTCTACAGGAGTAGATTTTAACTCTTCATTAAACGAGGTACGTAAACCTAATAAAACGAGTGGTAAAATGTCCGTCCAATCCATTCTGTTATGACACATAATCGCTGCTTTTAATGTCCTATGCCAACGCTCAATCATACCGTTGCACTTAGGATTATACGCTGTAGTACGTCTTCTTTCAAATCCTAATAAATGTGACAATTCTGTAAACAGATTCGCTTCGAACTGCGAACCTTGATCTGTTACGACAAAATTTGGAACACCAAACCTAGCTATCCAATTTGAATAAAAAGCATTTGCCACCGTATTTGCCATGATATCTGGTATTGGAATTGCCTCCGCCCAGCGAGTATACCTATCAATCATGGTTAAGCAGTATTTATGATTATTGGATATGGGTAATGGTCCAACTAGATCAATATGCACTTCTGAAAACCTTTCCTTTGTCACTTCGAAATTACCTATTGGTGCTTGTGTGTGTCTTGATACTTTGGATATTTGACACGCCAAACATGCTTGTGCCAATTCCTTAATATCCTTTTTTAATGACGGCCACACTACATGTTTAGACACTAATTTGACCGAAGCTTTTATTCCCGGGTGCGACAGATTGTGTAGCGACTCAAATACCTTCCTCCTCCATTCTCTTGGTATGAAAGGTCTTGCTTGTCCCGTCGATATGTCACAGTAAATGAAATGTTCTGTATTGAAAGCTAACGGTCGTCTTACTAAATTTAGTCCAGAGTTCTCGTCTTGTAGTATGTCATTCAGTTCCGAGTCTTGTAATTGATCTGTAGCCAGTTTGTTATAGTCAATAGTCTCGTGAATGTCAATTAGCTCAACTCTAGATAATGCATCAGCTACAACGTTGTCTGTACCCGTTATATGTCTCAGGTCCGTTGTAAATTGTCCAATAAAGTCTAGTTGACGTCTTTGTCTTGGTGATGCTTTGTCTAAATTTTGTTTAAATGCGTAAATGAGGGGTTTGTGGTCCGTAATGAGGATGAAATTTCGTCCCTCGAGAAAGAATCGGAAGTATTTTACACCTAAATAGGCCGCTAACAACTCCCGATCGTAGGTACTGTATTTTTTTTGTGTTTCGGTTAACCTGACAGAATAAAAACCCAGTGGTTGCCAAACTTCATCAATTAATTGTTGCATAACTGCCCCTACTGCTGTGTCGGAAGCATCTACCATAATTGATAACTTTGCTGACATGTCTGGATGAGCTAGAAGGGTGGCATCACTTAACTTGAATTTACATTTTTCAAACGCTAATTTCGACTCTTCTGTCCAAACGATTGGTATTTTACTATTCTTTTTGTAACCTTTTAAAAAGTCATTTAAAATGGCCTGGTCATGTGCTGCAGAAGGAATAAATCTTCTGTAGAAATTAATCATTCCTAGAAAACGTTTTAATTGCTGGACAATGACTGGCTGCGGAAAATTACGAATTATTTCTACTCTATCTGGAGATGGTAAAATTCCTTTCCTATTTACGAAATGTCCCAAAAAAGCAATTTCCTCTTGCGCGAATACACATTTATCCATTTTAATAACTAGCCCATTTTCGGCTAAACGTTGGAAAACTTGTTCAACATGACATAAATGCTCATCCAATGAAGCGGATGCAATTAAAATGTCGTCTAGATACACGAAACAGAATGACAGTCCCCTTAAAACCGAATGCATTAATCGTTGGAACGATTGTGCTGCATTCCGAAGACCGAATGTCATTCTATTGAATTCGTAAAGACCGAATGGTGTTGCTATAGCTGTTTTGTGTACATCTCGTGGTTCAATTGGGATTTGGTGGTAAGCACGTACCAAATCAATAGTTGAAAATACCGTACAACCAGCAAGTTGAAACGAGAAGTCCTGAAGATGCGGTACTGGATAATTATCGGGAATGGTCACATTATTCAACGCCCTGTAATCCCCACAGGGTCTCCACTCACCGTTTTTCTTAGGTACCAAATGCAGAGGACTGGCCCACTCACTTTTGCTAGGTCGACAAATTCCTTGCTCCATCATACTTTCGAAGTGTTCCCTCGCTATTTGTAACTTATCGGGAGCCAAACGCCTTGTTTTGCACATAACTGGTTGCCCGTTTGTTTCCAAACAGTGTGTAACATTATGCTTAGGTGTATTCATATTGCCTGTTTCCCGAGTAATTATTTCATATTTTTTTAACAATTCGTTGATTTCTGGATTAATTTTGCTTTTATCTAACAGGGCTAACGAAGGACTTGAATTACTTGTAATGGATCCAACTGAATATAAATTTGTAACCGGATCAATTAATTTACCCTTTCTAATATCAACTACTAAACCTGTTGCTTTTAAAAAATCTGCCCCGATTATTGGCATAGACACATCAGCAACTATGAAGGACCATTTGAACACCCTACGTAAACCGATATTTAGTGAAATTGTCTTCGTTCCGTAGGCCTTAATTTTGGTACCATTGGCTGCATATAAGTGAAAATCGGGTTCATTAACCTTTTTGTTACTGAAATTTGCTGGCAAAACGGAAACGTCTGCGCCAGTGTCTACCAAAAATTTTCTTTTAGAATTTTGATCCAAAATAAGTAGACGATTTGCACAAATTTCATCAACATACGTCTCAAAATGCTGACTAGAATTTAGTTTTTTGACTTTTGAGATTTTACAACAATAAACTTATCGTGAAAACGACAACCTGAAACACACTTCGTTGCCTTATCTTTAAAACGTCGATGATAGAAACATTCGGTTTCATCATACGTTCGTTCTCTAGATTTTGACGAATTTCTAGCTGTGTTATGCGGACTACGAGTTCTTCGTGTTGTGCTATGTAAGGCGGATACTTCCATTATAATATCCTTACGGAACTTACACAACATCTCATGCAACTCTTCTTTTGTCGACGATGATTCTTTTTGCTGGCTTGTGTATGATTTGTCACTTATTTCCATTACGTGCTGCTGTGACATGGTTTCAATTAATGCGTCCGCTCGTTCTGCCAACTTTTCTAATGAAACGTCATTTTCAAACGGGACTAATACCAACTGTACCTGCTGCGGTAACCTTTGCAACCATAATCGCTTAACCGTGCCTTCTTCAAAATGCTCTCCTGCATTCATATGCATTTGCTCCAGCAATTGTGATGGTTTCTGGTCTTCTAACCTTAGTCCGTGCAACAAATTATTTAATTTTGATCGTTCTGATTCTCCTAAAACTTTAATTACTTCCTGCTTAAAAAACGTATAAGGTTGTTTTCCCTTATTTTTTATAATAAGATTGGCAAATTTATTATGCAACCTAGCATCTAATGCACCAACCGCATGTGAATACCTCGTAGTCTCTGTAACGATGTTTGCTACCTGGAACTGCTGTTCCAAAATAGCAAACCAGACCTCGGGATTCTGTGCATATAAAGGTTGGGGTGGCTTAAAAGCTACATGTGCAATCTCTTTTTGCGAAATATTTTTTGCCGTTTTACTTTCGTTATCTACAATATTTTCACTACCAGAGTTGCCACTAGAAGATGCTTCCGAAGCATGGGAATCTTTCAACTGTGCATTTAGAACGATTCGAACCTGATCTTGCACTAGTGAACACAATTGTTCACGAGTCAACGTGATCATTTCGTTACTAGAAAATAAAAGATTTTGCCTATCAGAGGAGTGTACATAGGTGGAATTCGTTTCCTCGTCGTCGGTATTGATACCACGCACAACGAAACGAAAAAAGAAACTTAAAAGTAGAAAAAAGGATGAACAAACAAAAAAAACGCAAGAAATACTGAACATTGTGATTATTTGAATAATTTTAATTTTTTATTTATTTTTTAAATAATTTTTAAATATTTTTTAATTTAATTTTTTTTTTTTTTTTAAAAATAATTTTTATTTTTGTAATTTTTAGACGACGCAAAAAATGGTGCAAAAATGGAGTACGTTTTATAAAGAATAAATAAATGGTACTTACAATTTTAAATTTATCGTCTTATTATACGGGATGATTGGAAAAACTCCCGGCTGCTTACAAACAATGTTTCCTCTTTGAAGCGGATTTTATTTAATACAGCTATGTTTAACGGGTGATCCGGTGAATGCCTGTTGCTGCTTCGCCAAACCAATGCTCCCTTCTAATTTGCGGTTGATTTATTAGTTGCTCGTTTATCTGGTGAATACATAGACGGCAAACTGCTTCCTCGGAACATATAATATTTTTTTAAAATTTTAGTTATCCAAAAATTTTACGGATGACTTGTAGTATTTTGCGTTGGCTAATAAGTATTAGCTGCTGCCCCCGGTGGAACTATAATATCACGTCGGGGTCACCAATTTAGAAGATTTAGTTGTTCTATGTTGAAGTTATATAATTATAACTTATTTTAACCGTTCGGCATCAGCTCTTCTATGCTGATGTATAATGCGGGACAGCACTTTTTATTACTAATCACTTATGTATTTTTGATTAATAAATTTACACATTTTATTTAATTAATTATACATGCTTTTTATTTTTATCAATTAATAAATTTTTCATTTTAACAAATTAAATATTTAAGAGTTAGCAGAAATATAACTTTATACAATTTGTGTCTTAACTATTTCTCCTGTTTTTATTATATGGAATCTATTACCATATGCTATGAAAATTTATAATAAACTCTTGTGTTGAAAATTTAAAACAAAACTTATATACTAATTTTTCTGGTATACAACCTGGCTAAGGACTCTATGTTTCAGCAGTTCAACTAAGGCCAGATTGTATACCAGTTATAACAATTATACCATTTAAACTTCTCCACAAAACGCATCCATTACACCATTTCGAATTGTCACAAATTAGACATTTCTTACCCGATAATATGTCAAAACAAACAACAACAACAACTCAAACAACAAGGTAAATAATTTAATTATAAAAAATAAAACTTAATGGAAATAATTACAAAGTTTAATAAATTTATTTTTATATTAATATTTACATAGATATGCGACAACGAGAAAATGATACACCCACAGACTCACATCTAAAATCAGTTTACTCACCCATCGCTATCAGCATTTTCACCATTTCAACATGTCCTTGCCAAGCAGCTACATGAAGTGCCGTTCGACCCTCGGCATCTGGTATATTTACATCAACATTTCCGAATTCGAATAGAAATTTAACCATTTTGAGCTTATTTTCAAGTGCCAGGATATAAAGCGTCGTTCGAGAGTCAGCGTCTTTTGAGTTAACATCACAGCCATATTTCAACAGCGTGTGGATGGATTCGAAATGGCCTAAGCAAAGATTTTCAATTAGAGATTATTATTAGGTAGTGCGATTGTTACTTACCCTCTAAACAGGCCAACCTGAACGCGGTCTTACCATCATGCGCTCTTTGATCGACACAGGCACTATGAATATCCAACAGTGCTTCAATCACAGAGTTATGGCCTTCTTGGGCCGCAAGATGTAGCGCTGTTTTCCCTTCATTATCACATTCATCAATTTTAGCGCCTGACTCCAGTAACTGAACACATATATCGGCGTAACCTTCAAAAGCAGCATAATGAAGTGGCGTCCATCCAGCATTATCGCGATGTGTTTCATCCAATCCACGATCAAGTAGTTGGCGAACGGTTTCTAAATTGCCTTGAGCCGCAGCTATCGATAAAACCGTCCGACCTTCTGAATCCATACAATCTATACTACAACCCCAGAAGAGCAACAATTTTACTACATTTGCATGTCCAGCAGTGCATGCCGCCCATAACGAAGTACGCCCCATGTGATCGGCTAAATCGGGATCAGCGCCATTTTCTAATAGTAATTCACAAATTTCTGAATTTCCTTCAAATGAGGATACCAGCAAAGGTGACATACCATCATTATCTAGTTGATCTGTATTTGCGCCATGTTCCAGTAGCGTCGATATCACTTTATTGTATCCAGAGCTGCCACAAAGTGCTGCGACGCATAATGCCGATCGCCCGTCTAAATCTAAATGATTAACATCTGACCCATTCTCTAGCAATATTTCTACAATGTCGTAATGCCCCATATACGAAGCAGCAATCAACGATGTACGCCCCTGTTTATCTACCGAGTTAACATTTGCCCCGGCCTCTAGTAATATTTTTAGGATATCTTCATGTCCACTCCAAGCGGCTGCTCGTAAAGCTGTCCGTCCTTCACGATCCGCGTAGTCGATCGCACAATCCGGATGGGATATTAATAATTTTACAACCTCTGTGTGCCCACCCCAAGACGCCGAACGCAACGGTGTCCATCCATCACGATCCGGATGATTTACATCGACACCTTTAGCACGTCCAGTTCCATCATTTAGTTGCTGCTTAAAATTTAACAATATTTTAACAATTTCGATGTAACCATTCCGGGCCGCGATATTTAGAGCGGTTTGTCCATGTAGATCTTCGATTTCAAGATCGATCGGATCTTTGCACGCTTTTAGCGCACGTTCTAAAAGTAAGTGATTTCCTTCATTCGCTAGTATGTGTATTAAAGCTTTTCCTTTGTGAATTTCAAGCGCACCACTACTAATGCCTACATTACTGTTATCATAGTCCGGATTCTGGATCGATGAAGTTGTAGTCGATTTCGTCTGTGATATATCGGTATTATTTCGTAGGCTATTGCTTCTTTGAATCTCTTGCTGGCAACTTTTTTCCGATGAAATTAGTAATTCGGCGAGTTCCGAATCGATATTCTGAGATTTATCCGAATTATGTTCGGGTGAATTTATTAGCGACGAGTCTCGCGAATCTATATTATTGATTCCGGTCTCGATTAGAAGCTTTAGGATTTTAGCATCAGTCGGCAGATTTGGTTTAAAAAAATCACATAAAAATTGCATAAAATCGGCGTTCAGTTCGCTATAGAAAAATTTCTCAAGCATTTTCTTAGTTTTTGGTAACAGATTTTTATCATTTTTGCACTCGTTCTCGCACTGGTGGCAACAGTTTAACAAATTCGTATAAAAGCAATCGGACAGGTTCGTTTTCGATTCGAGCAGGATTAGGATTAGATCGAGATTGATATTTTTGTTGATCAAATATTCACCCGACTTAATTAAATGATGAATATAACGACGGACTAGATTTGGGCACAGGGTATCCGAAATGCATGTGTAATACATCGAGATCATTATATGACCCTCGTTCACATCGCACAAGAATTTCTTTGTCGAAAATTTCACATCGACCAACCAATCGCAGAAGGAGTTGTGAAATATTTTAATTTTTTTATTTTTATCGTACTTGATGATGTTGTTCATGATGATGAGCCGCTTCTGGAATTCATCCCGATCGATCGTGAAATTATGCATTCGTAAACAATTATAGATGAAATCTTGTTCGACATAATTACTGCACGCGAGTAAAATATTTAAGATTGGCCGAATTTTATTGTACTGCTTTTTGTTAAACGATTTTTGACAGATGTACAGATATAGTCCGTTTAATGTACACGGGATCAATTTGATCTCGCGGAACGTAAAAAAATTATCCTTAATCCCATTCAGCACCTTCTGTAGATACAAAATACATCCGTTCGATTTAATATACAGTTGATTAAGGTTCTCGATTATTTCCTTAGTTAAATTGAAAATACCTTTAAAATCGGTATTCAATCGATTTATAATGTACTCCTGTACATCCTTAACGACGTGCGATTTACGAAGATCATCGAGCGTGATTTTTTTGAAACCATTAAACATTTTCGTGATGTATTTATTTTGTTTTTTCGCGGTGCACAGCAGGAACAACCATTTTGGAAATAAATGGAAATGATTTGAAAGTAATTCGGCAACATTCTTCGATTTATTTATAGTGTTCCCATTCTGCCGACTACTTGAGGATGTCTTAAGTGTTGTGATCAGGGTACCGTCATTTATATAGTTCTCATCGATCGAATCGACTATCAGGAGTAATGCACTTTTTGGTGGGGTCAATTCGAGTAGCGGGAATAGAATCGCCTTTTTAAAGCACTCGTCCGGATTTTTCTCGATATTATCAACATTTAGGCTATCGAAAATTTCCGAATTATTTATCAACATTTCGTAGTATTGGTTTGCGATCAGCATTCGACATGATTTTGATTTTGGCGGAAGTGGTGTTGGCATCGCGTTACTTTCACTCGATTCATTCTCATTCAAATCGATCAGATTAGGCCCATCATGTTTACTGATGTCATCGTCGGGTATATGTTCGATCGCATGTTCACCATCTTTATTTTCATTTTTTGTACTCGCGTCTGGATCAGATTGCGATTCTTTTTGGTTTTTGTTCATTTCTCGAATAGGTATAGGAATTTTACTTATTTTTGTTTTACTCGGCGTGGACGAGCTGGACGATTTTTTGGAGGGGGATACGATGACTTCTTCATCGACTTCTTTTTTAGTCGATATTGCATTATCGTCTTTCGTTGTATTCGGGGCGGATTTGGCGGTAAGCGGCGGGTGTGTTGTATACGGATAAATGGAAATTTCTTTCGACGTGGTCGATGGATTTGGTGCCGAATTTTGTCGTCTAAACATTAAAAGTTGCTTAGCTCTCGCTTCTGCACCATTCACATTCGAGGGGACATCTTCATGATCTTCACACTCACGTTCTATATAACTCGAATGACTGAGAATCTGAAGTATAATACTTCGTATAAACATACTCAAGCTGTGGCACTCAGGATTCTGCGAGTTTATAAAATAGCAAGAAAGCAGTCTACGATTTAGTATACCTCTCGTTCCGGTCGTTCCGTCCAGAATATTCTTACAGATACTAGTTTTGCCAGAACCGTTTGAGCCGAGTATTAAACACCCTAAATGCGGTTGACTTGAGTGTGGAGCAACATTAGACCGTGCAAAAAATGAGGTCGACGTGATAGCCGCACTATCATTAACGTTTGCCACCGATTTTTCACATATTTCGGCATTCGGTGGAATTGGTATTGGTTTTTTAATTGACCGCTGTTCCAAGCACATCGCAATTTTTTTCATCACCCACTCACGATTAATATTAATTTTTACTTCCTCGCTCGAATCGTTTCTTTTAAACGGTAACCGAAGGGAACTTGGCGCAATATTATGCCCGCTAATATTTTCCATACCCGGTAGATAGTCATCGCCAATTTTATTCACAGTTTTATTGGGTGATAACACTTTCCCGTTTATATTTGTTAAATATTCTAAATTTGTATTACATCGTGCCTCCAACTCTTCCATCGTATAGTTTTCATCCAGTTTCAAATTATCTAGTGCAATCGAATTCATTTCACTCGTGTCCGATGCTTCGATGATAACATTCTGTTGTACGAGATTGGCGAAATGTTCTTCCTTGGTGAGAAAAGAAAAATTTTGCTGCATATCACATTTTTTATGTTGTTGCTGTTGTTGTGAAGCATCTCTTAGAAAATTTCTTATCCGTCGATCTTCCTCCAGTAGCGATTCGTTCGATATATTTTTATGGTGATGATGTTGATGTGGGGGTTGAGGTTGATACGCTGTATCTATTACTCCATTCTCATTATTCTCGATTTTATACTCCTTGGAGGAGCATGACGATGTGTTCGACGGTTTGCTATTGTTGAATTGTATTTGGCTGTACACCGTCTTTTGGGCAATTTTACTCGTTTCATTGTTACGTTTCGATGCGTATCGATCCGATTTGCGCAATGGGGTGGCATACAATAACTCCTTCGGTTTTTTACTATTATTATTGGGACTGCTGTTATTCACATTGTTGTTATTCGTTTGATGATTATGGTGGTTATTGTTTATGTTGTTAATTGAGGTGTTTGTAATGATGTCATCATCGCAATTGTTTGCCGGCTGTAAATTATTGTGACACGGAAGATTTTCATAGATTTCAGATTTTAAATCGATATTTTCCGGTTTTGAAGACATCTTTTCTTAAGTAAGTATTTTCTCTATTTCAAGTCAAGACTTTCTAAAGATTTCCTGTTTTCTTAATATAAATACTATTACTGTAACGATTACAACAGGCCATCGTAGTACTATATAACTTATTAATTATGTAATAGTTTTGATTTTTCATCTCTTATGTGCATTGTACTTTTTGGTTTTATTCTTAATATGTGGGCGGCTAAGACAACATACCAGAATAGATTATAGTGTAACTTTTCTTCTTATAGTTTTTGTAACTTAAATATATTTTATTGCTCTTCAGTGATGTGTATTGTTGGGTGTTGTACGTCTAAAATATGGTTTCTATTAAAAAATGCTTCCTATAATAAGAATGAACAAAATAAAACGAACAAAAGTTGTTAATTTATTGAAGATAAATGTAATCTAAGTAATAAAAAATCTTAATTTATTAAATTTTGTGTGTATTACTTTTTTTCATCGTAAGATGTTCATGAATCGTTTTGACGAAATTAAAAGTGATTTGTTTTATTTATTGCCCTGTTCTTGTTGTCTAGCATGTCAGTAAATTTGTTTCGAAAATGTTTGTGTTGTGTGCTTTGCCGTCATAAGTGCGTTGAACACAAACCATAAACTCTAAATTAATGATATTTCAGTGTAATGAATAAGATTTTGATTAGACAGATTTCCATCTAATGGTGTTTGAAATTGTTAATTTTAGGCCTCGAATTTGATTAAATTTTGTGGTAATAAAGTGGAATTACTTACTACCTCATATACCATAGTCATCCATCCTGGGGTACCGATATATGCAATTCTGAAATCTTTGTATACGAATATGTAATCAAGAGTCTTGAATTCACTGATCCACAAAATATATTTTTGCAAGAAACGACTGTTTTCTGTAAATTCCCAAATTTTTATATTTGTAATTCTCTTTTATATTTGTAACAACGAAATCTCGTCTTTAAACCCCAAACGAAAAATTGTTACTAATGGAAGCTATTCGAATTTCAAAATTTGCACGAAAATAAGAAAATTATAAGAAAAATGATATTAGCCTTCGACCATAAGATCTAAAATTTTCGAACAATTATGTAACGTTTATTTCAAAACGACCCCCAATTTTGTTTTATTCAAATTATTGAAGCCAAATTATCGGTTGAATTTTCTTCGAAATTATTAACACCTTTCTTGAAAATTAGCTATAATAACCTGACAAGAGACCTAATAACCTAACAAGAGTTTAACGAAAACTCAAAGATACAAAGAATATGTATATTGAAATTATCAGAAATAAATTTTGTTTTATTCTTTTAGCTCAAATGAAAAAATCTCATAAGAAGTATTGGGCAAGTATTGGTGAGTAAATTTCGGTGTAAGTTGCTAATTTTTTTTTTTTGAAAATATTCAAAATAAATATTCAACGCACAATTCAATTCACTGATCAAGAATTAAAATGGATAGAAAAAATATTATAAATACGACAGGAAGGGCAAAAATCGATCTCTAACACTTGAAGTGATTTTCCAACTCGCTATAGCTCGTAACATCGAGCGTAGTGAGCATGCTGTGCGAAATTATTTAAAATACAGTTTATCATATGGAAGGAAGCAACTACCATGGAAGAACAGCGATAGTTCTGACGCCACAAGATACAAGAATGCCAACTGAGCGCAATGCCAGCAAATCAACAGTTCGTAGAGCAATTTTAAGTGCATCATTTTAAAAATTCAAAAAATTTAAAAATATACCACTAAACTCTGTACGCAAGCAACAATAATAGGAATTCGCCAAACAGAACATGACTTGGGAGTTGGGATGTACATCATGGTACCACAAACAATGAATAATAATTGGGGAAAAGATGGTTTTTCGAATGAAAAAAATCTAACTTAGATGAACCAGGATGACAATATGTAATTACTATTTTCATGACATTCGCAAAGAACAACAATTTTTGACTAGCCATCATGCCAAACAAGAAGGAATATTGGTATGGAGCGCAATTTCATATTAGAGCACTATTTGACATGACATATAAAGATATGCTGACATATAAAGATATGCTGCAATCAGTTTTTCCAGAAATTCAGAAGCTATTTGGGCCTCTTCAGCGGATTTTCCAACATGATACTGCGAGTATACATAATACCCGTGATGTAAAGTCGAGGATTGCGAGTCAAAACGTTGAGTTATTAACATGGCCACCTTATTCTCCTGATTTAAATATCATCGAAAACGTTTGGAGCTGGCTCACTCGCATAGTTTATGAAGGTGGACAAACAATACGAATCCAACGAAGAGTTGGTTGTGCAGGGATTAAACCTGCCTGCTTAGAGATTTTGTTGGTCTACTTAAAGTCTTTATATTATTCTCTCAAGGACAGGATTTTTGGAGAAACTTTAAAGAATGGGAGTAGTATACACATTACTAAAAATAGCTAGAAAAGATCGGAGTGAAGTTTATGCCAAAATAACAAACGAAAATCTCAGAGATTTCCGAGCATGTGGATAAATAAGATTGGTATCTTACATCAATTACTAGTTGAGAACCACTTCGAACGTCTCTGTGAAATCCGTAGGGGCCGAGATAAATAATTTCAAATGTTTACGAATTTTCATATTACACTCAATGATGTTCTGTCTCGAACAACGAAAATCTCACAGATTTCCGAGCATTTGGATAAATAAGATTGGTTTCTTACATCAATTAATAGTTCAGAACCACTTCAAACATCTCGGTACAAACCGTAGGGGCCAAGATAAATATTTTCAGATGTTTAAGAATTTTCATATTACACTCAAGTATGTTCTGTCGCGAATAACAAAAATCTCAGAGATTTCCGAGGATGTGGATAAATAAGATTTGTTCCACTTCGATCATCTCTGTGCGATTTGTATGTGTTTTTTTTGTAAAAAATTTCATTTTATAAAATTCACTCAAAACTTTTCACAAAAATTAAATGTTTGCTACTTATAGTGTAAAAATTAAAAAATTCAGTTTGTTTATTAAAAAACTCAAATATTATTTAGATAGTTCAATATTTGAGTGATTTTTCAGTCCTAAGTACTTAAAGGTCACAGTGTATATTTTGTTATTTTGGCATAAACTTCACTCCGATCTAGAAAAGTTAGATTGCAGTGCTTCGTTTTCATCATTATCCTTCGTTAATTTCTAACGCCAACGAGTCTCAAAAACAAATTTTAGGTTACTATAGTAAAAATGAGACAAGGAAAAGCCATTCAGAACTTGGGAATTGGTTTCTTCCACCTTTTCGATATAAAAATTTCGACGGATGAACTATATGTACTACCGGATGAGATTTAAGCCAATATGATCTTGTATCAATCTCTTATGCCAAAAAAATATGGCACAGAATCAACTAACCCCGTGAAATGACGAAATTATTCGGAGTCTCCGGCGATTCAAGTACTGCTTAACGCAGGACTGAACAGAATGCTTGCGCTGGGTGTTATAGAGATAACTGTGAATAATGCATACCCGGCTAATATGCGCTCCGCTAATAGATGCAATTCTAAATCGTTTGGAGAACACGCTCATTTCCAGTATGAACTTGAAGTACGCGAGTTTGGCAAATACCATTCAACAATAACGCCAAAAGTAAAACCGCTTTTACGACACCGGGTATAAGTCTTTATTCCAATTTACTGTAATACACTTCAAGATATGTAACGCTCACATAGACTATGTGCCATTTAATGCACAGAGTGGTTCTTCATGAATGTGACAAGCGCATTTTTGTCTATCTGGACGATCTCCAGGTGGCGCGCACAACTTTTGAGAAGCACCTTGTGTTATTGACGTAAACAGGGTAGTTGCAGAAGAGTAATCTCACAATCAATGTGGAGAAAAGTAGATGTTTGCTAAAATAGTTAAAATACTTAGGCTAAATAAATGGGGGACGTTGCTTGCGTATGGACCGAGACAAGGATGTGGCTATTCAAGAGCTTCCAGTTCCTAAAACAGTAAAACAACTTTCACTTCAAAACCGTTTCGTGGCCTTCGTAGGAGGTGCTGCAGGTTTATAGATAACTTTTCATAAATATCAGCTCCATTCACCGACCTCATTTAGCCGTTTTGAATGAATTCTACACATCTAGTGTTACATGGCACAGTATTTTTTTGTACCTCAAAACTATCTAGAACCAGATGTAATCCCTATCTTCCACATACTACTTCGCAGCCACCACCTCCAGGATCTTGCCTGCTGATCTGGTTACCTTTGAAAGTTATCTAGGCCTACATACTTTATTTTTCCCACCCTGAAACATGTCTTCACGGATTCCTCTACAGTTAGCGGATATTTCCAGGACCCTTACAGCTTGTTGTGGAAATAGAAGGCTCACTAAGTTACACAACATTACCTGACATGTGGCAGCAGTAGCTTCATCACTTTTAAATTTTTTCATCTCCGTTAGGTATGGTCTACCCCATGAGCCGCGGTTGACTTCCTTCCACAATGCTCTCGTTCCAAAACACTTCCGGTTACTTAGTTTAATGGTACGCTTAAGTTGCAATCTAGCTTCACAATACCGTTGCTGCAGAGGCATGCCCCCGTACATTGAGCCATTTTTTCACAGAAGATAGTCATCGACGGTTTTACTACTATTATTTTTTCATTGCAGCTTCACAGGCTCTTGTAAAGTACAGTTCGTGAGTTGAGCGACATTATTATTTACGCTTTCAGACCGCATTTTATTCTTCAAAATCAGAAGGAAGTGAGCCCGTTGAACCCTTTAGATTTCCAACCAATTGGTTCCCAGTTATATCTACCTGGGCTCCTTCGCGGCTTTGTTGTTAATAGTTCGTACACATATATGCGCACCCCCCACAAGTCAATTGTTCTCCAAACTACTCTCTTCGCAACAAGACAATTGCTCACAAACGGGAGATCAATTATCGAGTTCGGTTGGTCGGTGGTTATCGCTGGAAAATTTCCCAAGTCAAGTTTGAGAGAGTGAAATGAATGTGCAAACTTAAAATATTTGTAAAAGGTTAACGTTTGAAGTGTTATATCTGGAAAGGTTTAATTTGGAGCGATTCGTCGACGATTATTGCCGAAAAATTTTCGAGGTCACGTTTTATGTTGGGAGTATGGGAAAATAGGGAGCATTGAACTACACGTGTAAACTTCAAAAATTTGTTAAAATTTAATGTTTAAAGTGATCTGTCTGGAAATCTCATCAAATTTGTTGATCGATGGATATCGTTGGAAAATAGTCCAGATCAAGTTTTATGTTGGGAGTTCGGGAAAATTGGAGCGAGAGAAAAACACGTGCGAACTTCAAAAGTTTGTAGAAAAAAACTCAATTTTTGCTTGTGTTTTTTGTTGGAAAGGTCTCATTTGAATTGGTTCTTTGGTGGTTATCGCTGGAAAATTTTCAATATCTAGAATCTGGGGTTGAAATGCTTATTTGAAACGAAAGTTTTATGTCTGGAAAAGGACTCGTTTGAAGCGTTTCATCGATGGTCATCGCTGGAAAATTATCCAGGTGAAGTTTTATGTTGAGAGTTCTAGAAAATTTGGGGTAGTGAAATAGACCGACAAAGTAAAATTTTTTGTAAAACTTAACGTTTAAAGTGTTATGTCTGGAAAAGGAATCATTTGAATCGGTTTGTCACACGGAGTCTGAACTGGCTGGAAAACTTTCCAAATCTAGTTTCTTGTTGGCAGTTCGGGAAAAAGGGGGAGAAGGGGTCAAATACTCGTGCAAATTTCAAAATTTTGTATAAAAATAAAGTTTAATGTATGAAATTTTGGGTTATTCTTGATTGATAGCCAGATAGTATTTTAACATCAACGTGAGGTTACCAAGGCTTTGGAAGTTTGCCTGTGTTGGGATTTGGCCATCTCAATTTCATCAATTTATTAGGTTATTTATAGATTAATGATTGATAAGGTCATTGAACCTTAGGCTAGGTCTCACGAATGCAGCAACTAGCAGCCTGGTGAGTCGAGAAATGTATCGATTCCGATGAAAAGTTGAAAAATTCTCCAGCCTTAGGATTTGAAAGGTCCTCAACTTTATTGATTTCGATAAGTTCGGGAGTTTTAATGCTATATACTGTGCGAGTATGACAACCCGCTGATCGATGGAATTCCCACTATGTAAATATGAGCAACGAAAATTAGTAGTTTATATTTTAAAAAGATTCACCGATTTCCGTCTAGAATAAGTTTTTAACACTTGTGCTGCTAGTGATATTTTTTTAAAAAATCGTAAAAGTATGGGATAACTTCAAGGCGGCTTTACACGTAAAGTTTTTACAGACTTTTGAGATTTCACGATATTCGTTATAAACAAATGTTGTTGTGAATTGTTATGAACATACATATGATCTTGGCTGATTTTGTAGGTTAGTTACATTCTGCTGGGACATTTCAATTATAATTTTTATAACTTGCGACTGAAGCAGTCGCAACACTATTTGCATTATCGATTTTTTTTACTTCGACTAACTTTATCAAGGTCATTGAGTAGTGAAAATTTTATTGATTGCAGTATATAGAAAGTTTAACAGCTTTGTAGTTGGTTTAAAAATTAACGGAAGATCTGTTATTAACAATTTTCCACTCCAGGTATCAGCAATTGCTCAACCTTGGCCAATAACACTCCACTAGCAGAGATGTTCAAATTCAATATTTACCCAGGTAAGCAAAATTTGCAAGAACCGAGTCTTATGTTTTATCGTCATTTAAAGGAATTTTTAATGAAAGCTGTTTAGGAATTTATCACTTCTCTTGACCATCGAATTGATTTAGGATTTAAACGAACGAAAAAATCTAAACAATACGATAGAAAGTTTTTATTCAAAACAAAGATAAATTGTAAACGCTTCTACTTTACGAGAATTTTAATTTTCTTTTCATGGAAATTAAATTATATATCGTATCGTCATTCATTCATTATATCATTTAACTAAAATGATTCATGCATGCATGATAAATCTAACACTATGTGCGGTTATATAAAAACCAGACATAGCGTTAAAAGATGATTCGGTTTCAATTTTCTAATATAAAAAGAAAACACAGCTAACTATTTTATTGCATGAAATTAGTTTAAAATCAACATGCATCTCAACTTATCGCATACACGATGTTAAATTTGATGCTACATTTTTTTAGGCTAGACTAACAAAAATTTTTAAAAATTCTCCTGTCATCCAAAATATCAAAATCGTATTATAATTATGATGTTAAACATATGTGAAATTGAATCCGTTGCCAAATTATTAGTTTCAACATTAATATTGTAAAATTAACATTAAAAAAACATATTGTTCTAGAATTTTTGAAACATATTTATTTATGCGCTCATATTCTCATGTTCTATTAATTGTGTAAAGTGCCGTCCCAACAGTCAACGTACTTGTTACAAATTTATCGTTTTTATATCGTAAAACAATTTTTTAACAACTCATCTAAGTTACTTGGGTGTAATTAAATGCGGTTTATCATCGGTTAGGAATTCAGTAATTCGATGAACAATAAATTTCAATAAACGAAAATTTATTGTTAAATTTGACGTTGCGATTACATAATAATATGGGAGGCATTAACACTGTACTGTGTGTTATGGTTATATTCAAATGCAGAATGCATTCCAAATTTTACCATAAATCTGGACTAGTGGACAGGCACCAAATTAATTATACACAAAAAACGTTTTTCGACAATAAAATTAATAAAAAAAAAGTTCATCGACTTTTTTACTTAACGTATATTATTTTTAGGGCATCACAATCTCATTAGTTTTATATAATAAAGTCACTATCATCATCAAACAAATCGAATTAGAAAACCAGCTGATACGTTATGAAATTTCTTTTATGTGATTTTTATTATTTTTAGACTATACTCAAGTCAGTGTGTCCTAAACTATGTGTAAAAATGGAACATTAAAATATATTTTCACCGCCGCAGAATGGTGGCGTTTTCATGACAATTAAATGTGTAACAGTTAATCGTAAATAAAAACAACCGAATTTATTTTCATCGAAACAACCTCGTTTAAGGTTGTTCCTATGATGGAACTATTTTGTTAAGCTTGTTTTTCAAATCTCAAATAAAAAAATTAAATACTGAAACCATCCAAATTAGGTATGTTATACTTTAAGAGCAGGGTTATTGTTTCGCCACCATTACCTTGGACTTTAGTGTTTATACTCTAATTTACTCACACCTAACTCTGGGACAAACAGTTATCTTTAAAAGAACTTCCATATGAATCATGTCACGGATCCTAGAGCGTGCATGGTCCTGTCAAATAATCCCAGTGCCACTCTCATCCATTACTGCAGCAATGTCCCCACAACTTAGCTGGCAGTTTTCATTTTTCAAATTGTTTCACACGGCAGTAATTTTTGCTTCTGTATATCTATCATATGATTCCCATGAAGCACCTCCGTCGGAGGCACTTGTTGAACTTATGTCATGGAACCTATCTCTTTTAATCTCAACTAAAAAACTCAAATAAAAATTTAACAGCTGGGTACCTTACTCCAGACAATTATCGAGTTCTCTTCACCCTCCTAATGTAAATGTATGTGAAGTTAGCCGAAATGTCAGCCCAAAAAAACGCAGTGGAAACACTGCCAGCCCAAAAAAATCGTATGTCACAACCAAAAAAACTAAAATATTTCTACTTCTAAAAATTCAATATTTAACTAAAATAAAGAACAGATTGTGATGCCGATTTACGAACAACCATAATATTCAATGGAAGTTGAGATTTAAGGTGTTGGTCATCGGTCTCATTATGATTTTTGAACAGATCTGGTTCTCGCCTTTACGAGAAAAAAGTTTCAGGAGGCTGAGACGGGGCCCTCATACCAAGAATGGCCTATATTCGGTTGCTTTACGAACAATCATAATATTGAGTCCTATGTAGAGGAATCTGTGAACCGTAATTGGCAGCAACTCCTAATTAAAACTTCCTCAATTTTTATAGTTTTTCCCAAATATTTCGAATAATCATTATAAACAAAAATATTCTAATTATAATTTGCTATAAAACAGTCCAAAATTTAAGCGAAAATGTTTTTCAGACAAATTGACTGATCGGTATTAAACTTCGTACGTCAGTGTTTTCCAAAATTTGGCTAAAACGGTGTTCTGGGAGTGGACACCTTTCGAAGAAATTTTTTTAATTTTTGCAATGTTGAAAGGTATACAATTTACGAAAGCTGACTAATTAGCCGATTCTAATAGTTTTATAGATAGATTAAGTTTTCCAGAAGAGTAGTCGAAGAGTAGGAATGAAGATTTTTGGCCTAATAAAAATTTTTATCAAAATTTTGGTAAGTTGTATTTCTCACCTTAGAAAACAAGTATGATGTATTTGAGATTTATAATGTGTACATTCGTTTTAAAAGAAAGTCGGGTGCCTTTTTTTAATATATTAGGTTTGCAAATACAGACTCTGCTTTTTTCATTCAAATTCAACTTTATTGAAAATGTTACATAGTTAAATTATCGAAATATTCACCATTATTATCGAGGGCGTTTCGTCATTTATCAGGTAGATGATGAATACCTTCGCGATAGAAATTTTTTTGTGGTTTCGAAGCGAAATAGTCATCGAGCCAGTTTTGCACATCTTCAACTTTAGTAAACCGCTGGTCTTTCGAATATGATGACATCGATCTGAACAATTGGTTAGAGGGAGCCAAGTCCAGAGATGATGTACGCCGCTTGCGGTAAAACTTCCCACCCTAAGGAGAAAATGAGTTCCTGGGTTGATTTTACTGTGTGTGGACGAGTGTTATCATGCTGCAATATCACGTTCTGCCTTTAGCCCGTAAATTGTCTTTTTTCCTGCAGAGCATACCTAATTTGATCAATTGGGCCTGGAAACGTTCAGCTGTAACAGTTTGACCAGATTCCAGAAGCTCGTTGTAAATTACTCCTTTCTATACCCAGCAGGTAGTACAGTAACACTCTCCTGGCATGAATATTCCTCCTGGTATAATATCTCAACTTCCATTAAATATTATGGTTGTTCGTAAAGCGGCCGAATATAGGCCATTCTTGGTATGAAAACCCAAAACAGCTCCTTGAAACTTCTTACTCGTAAATGCGAGAACTAGATCTGTCCAAAAATCATAATGAGACCGATGACCAACACTGAAAATCTCAACTGCCATTATATATGTATTATGGTTGATCGTAAAGCGGCCGAATATAGGTCATTCTCAGTATCAGGATATAGTAGTATTGTTTTTGGTTGTGTATCAAAACCATATTAGACAAAAATAAAAAAATTTCAAGACAACACTAAAATGTCGGGCTAACATCATTAAAATGTCGTGATATACAATTTTTTTGGGCTGACAGTTCGTGATAGCAACTATAGTTTTTTTGTTAAAAAATTATTAGAATTTTGGGAAATGTTCTTTATCACTTTCATTTAAAGCATGATCATGTTTGAGTTAAATTTGTATATTTTTTATTTTATTAATAGTATAATTTTTTATAAATTTAAAATACAATTGTATTATTTATATTCATTTCATTCAAATCCATATTTAATCTTTGAAATTATGTGATATTCAATGTTTTTTCAGTTTTCTGTCATGATAGTTATCAAAATAGATGACGGTATTGCCAGCGGCAAAGATATAATTTTTTGGGCCAGAATTTTGGGCCAACTTCACAAACGTCTAGTGTATAGACAAATTGACAGCTACTTATTAGCTACTTTGATTAATATTTTTTATGCAATGCACAGCAATGCTTTACAATAATTTATAATTATAGTTTATAAAATTTTGTATTTGCTATTTGAAAAAATTGTATTTACTGTATAGGCTTTTTATATTTGTTTTTAAGAAATTTATATAAAAAATTTTTCATTAGCTTTGAAAATGATGTCGATGAGACATCGAAAGCTCAGTCTTTAAATTTGTTTTACTTTATTTAAAATAAAAACGAGCCCTAAACAATTACCAACTTTATTATAGTTATTATTGGCTCAATAAATAATTTTTACTTTATAAAATTTGTTATTATATTTTTTATAAAAAATAAATTGATATTTAGGAATTAATTATGTTATACAAAAAGAAATAAAAATAATTTTTTTGTTGAAAACCCAACTCAACTAAACATTTATTTTTTATGTTCGGTATCGGTAGATGTTTTTATGTTTTGCGAACGAAAGACAAATTGAAAATAAAACATGTTTTCAGAAAAAAAAAATTGGACCGAAATTTTTTTTTATAGCTTTTCTGTTTGTGTTAGTAAATTACAATTCGTTCAACACCTAAAATTCGTGTTGAAAAAGTACGCAAAAAATTTTAGATTATAGGCAAGGGGGAAAGGAACGAAGAAATTTGTGTTGAATTCAACTCTCGTGTAAACAGGCGGATTTGTATGACGAATTGACGACGAGACAACTGACGAAATTTATTTTGGTTTTAAGAGAACGAGGCGGAGACAAAAACTAGAAAAAACTAGAAAACGAAAATAAAAAACGGATAACCTTGTACTTCGATATAATAATTACGACTAAATATATTTTGTAATGTAATTTTCCTTTTTAAAATTTATCTGTCATCTGGATAATATACGTTGAACCAATGCCTCCTAAACTACAGGCCTCTTACTATTCTCATTTTTCGCACATGACGTCAATTTATGTCTAAACCGAGACTGCGCAATAATAATGTTAAGATATTTATACTAACAAAACAACTAGAGAAAGCAACAAAAACGTCGACATAGCGTGTCGTCATCATTTGGTGTAAGCGGCCTGTAGTTTAGGAGGCATTGGTTGAACCGTCGACTTTGCGTGTCGTCATCAGTTGGTGTAAGCGGTCAGTAGTTTAGAAGGCATTGGCTATGTGCACTTTGATGTAGCTCCTGTTTGTGCTCCATCCATTTCAATAAAAATTGGAAATCGGTTTCTTACATCAAATGGTAATTCAGAACATTTCTGGTATACCAGTTCTGGTATACCAGTGGCATGACTGCTTTGTTTTCTTTAATTTGTGAGTACGATTGTTCTTGATAACACGAAAATGTGTTTCTGTAATGTTTAATTAGGTGGCAAAATTGTGACGGTAAATCTTTCCTAAGTTTGAGTAATAAACAATCGTCCAACCATCGTCAAGAGCTTGGATACGTTAAGGAAAACTGGTGAGCAAATCCTCTTTCTCTAGTGATTTTCCTAATATATCTTAACCTGCGAAATTAATAAATTGTACAGTTTGTATCTGAAAATTCAAATTTGTGTGTAGGATTAGTTCTATTTCCCATTCAATTGATGGTTTCATTCGTTTTAAAGGGTTTCTTTCAATTTTTTTTGATATAATAAGTAGCAGTGATATTCGGCTGTCAGCCATTATTTTGTATCCTTACTTTTAGTACATATTTCATCCTGAAAGCGAAGTTTATTACGGTCGTTAATTTTTAATGTTTTTTTCGGACAGTTTATTAAAGATTTCTCCTGTTATCAGGTTTTTTTCTGGTTTATTCCTCATATTTTTCTAATCCTTCCGTAGTTTATCTCCGAGTGATTTGTGACTTTCAGTTTCTTCCATTTCTTGTACTTGCGAGGGATTTCTTAATCAACAAAGGCGCCTGCTTTTTGTAGATTGCTTCTTGTCCAACAGTCTTTCCTTGGATAGTATCATTTTGTTTGAAAAATCATCCGAAATCATCCGTTCATTTTATCTGAAGGAATCCTTGTATGTTGCAACAAGGTCTCTAATTACTTTAATTTTTCTAATTAACCACTTCTTCTCCTTTTGATTTCGTGTTTATGATGCCATGATCTTGTTTTACTTTCAAAGCGATTTGCTTGTTCTGAGTTATGGTGGGTATTTACCGTCACTGATCTCAGACACACCAAGGCATACCATGTCGAATCCCTATACAGATATTATAGAAACTCGATACCACACTGATCCAAACCATCATAGTACCTATATTCACAACATTCAAATCGGTTTGAAATTAAAACTAACCCCGGTTAGTGAGACCTTGTTTTGAATAGAACACATTCCGTTACTCCGATCTATCTTGACAAATCGGATCGGATCTTTTAGATCCCGTTACAAAAATTAGAGCTTATAGCAATACGACTCACTGTCCCATAGAATACATTCCGTTAATTGCGTTTTATTGTGCTTGTTTTTTAGAGCGCGACGAATAATAGCTCTTCGTTATCTTAGAAAATAGATTCCGCCTAGAATAACCATCAAACCGTTCTCAAACGGAATTGTTTTGAAGTATATTTTTTTTTTTAGGTATTACCAAGAATCATTGAGCTGCCCACTTTGCTACAAGTGATAAATCAATTCAGTTCTTTTCATTAAATTTTTTATAATTTTTACATAATTTTTGATTTTAATTTTAATATTTAAAATTTGAATTCTGGGATAGAATAAAATTTCGAGATTGAACGAAATTACTATATTAAATTCTGGGCTAGGATATCATTGCACTTTTAGTATTACCTGATGAAATTTTTCATTTTTCTGGAATGAAAATATGGGCTAACTTCACAAGATGGTCCTTTATCGTGCTAATTTTAAATTTTATTTGCCATTGAAATCCTATCCTTCGTATATTCGTTCTTGTTGTTTGTCTGCTTTTTGATATTAGACTGGCATATATTGGATTCTTCCTATCTTTTGTATCCTTGCTTCTAGTCGTTTCTTTCTATAAAAATCATTTTTGGTGCGCTTTTTCAAACTTTCAGAGTCTTCTATACGAAGTGTTCTTTTTGTGCCGTGTTCAGTCCCCTCGAATCCAGATGTTTCTGTTTTTGTTTCTTGCCACTAGCAAGTCCATGCATTGGGCCTTTGAAGAGTGAAATTTCCTGAATAAAACTAGATTTTCCACCTGGGGAAATATTATATTTTTTCATGTGTTTTCCATTGCTTTGATTTATGCGCTTGGTCCTCGGGGAGATTTTTA
Source organism: Nephrotoma flavescens (assembly GCA_932526605.1). Taxonomy (NCBI): domain Eukaryota; kingdom Metazoa; phylum Arthropoda; class Insecta; order Diptera; family Tipulidae; genus Nephrotoma; species Nephrotoma flavescens. The sequence continues at coordinate 68,397,685 of OW052220.1, read as the reverse complement.
TTTTCTTCCTATCCTCCATACTCCGTAGAAACTGATCAAACACGCACTCCGCAAAAGCTACTACAAAATAGAATCACAAATAAATATGGACATGCAATAAGCAATACCTTTCGTTCCATAAATTATAAACCTTGTATGTTTTACGTGTGGCACATAGAATTTTGCTTGGAGCTCCAATAACAAACAAATGACATTTAAAAAATTTTACAAACCAGAGGGTACCATAATAGACTTCCAAATTGTATTTCACCTATTGTCAGGATGATTAGGGAACATGATAAGGCTGAGAGAATGTCGGTTATAGGGGGATCTCATTACCTACATCTCTCTGCCACGCGCCGCCATATAAATTCAAATAGAGAATTTGAAAAAGGAGGAATAAATAATTGAAAAACTTTAACAGCTCAAATCCGGAAATTTGATCGTCGTATTTTTTTGTCTGAAGAGATCTTAACTATACGATTTCACAATAAAAAAACTCAATGTGAACTCTGCAGATCCTTTCAAGACCAAGCACTTTCTTACAGTCAAAGACTCAAACCTGTAGGCAGTGCATCTTGTTTCATTAATCTTACACTACCCATTCGAAATCTAACAATGGGTTGCGTAGTTGTGTTTATTAACATAACTGGCCCAAGTGTCAAATCAATACACCACTTGTCCGGAATCCAACTCTATTTTTTAAATAATTATAAATTTAAACTCAGAAAGTGTTTTTTTTTGTTAAACAATCGATTTGGTCAGAACAAACACGGTCCGCGGAACATAGATTAAGAACCACGGTACATCTAAATCACTTGAAAATTTATATTTTTCAAGACCGCTATACATTTTGGTCAATTATAAAATGACGTCAACTTTGTGAAACGAATTGGCGTTGGTTTTACATATTCGTTATGCATAAACTAGAAAAATAACAAACGAAGAAGAAATAGTTTACATTGCAAACCGTTCAAATGCTTAATGAAAAAATTGAATGAGTTCGGTTTTTTTTCTGTAAGGCTTGGGAAATTATTTACTTAGCGAGAAGATGAAATCATTATAAAAACGATCTTCGTCAGTTGGTTTACGTCTAAAGATGTTGTTTATATTATTTTATGAAAAGGTAGAAATTAGTTTATTTTTTATGTATTACATTTTATGTATATATGTATGTAGGAAATTATGAATCTCAGTATGTTATGACATACTGCACTATTTTGATATGTGACCTATTTACTATTTCAAAATGTTTATAAAGTGGTTTAGACGTAAACATTTTGTTTGCTTGGGATGCGGTTTGTTCTTTGTTAATATGTAATTAGTAAATACAAATATGAGATTCATTTTAAATGATTAATAAATAGTTTTTAATACATGTTTTTTACAAAATGTGGCACAGAAGGGTGATTTACACTACACTTTTTTTTACCTAATCTAGCTTACTTGTTGTAAACCAGGTTCAATATATTGGCGTCCAGAAAAAAACTACTGCAAATCCCGATTAGAGATTTCCTCGCACGTTGCTTAGATAATACACAAATTTTGATTGGACAATTCGTTGCAGTATAGGCGGATTCGCGAATTAGTTGAAAACTTAATTTACTATAAAAATTCTAGAACATTCTTACAAAGGCAAATGCAACAAAAATCCTGAGAAACCCTCGGAACTGAGGAAAATTTGGTTCGTATAAAAATCATCAAATCAAATAATTATCTCACGGATGTTTCGTTTTTCGAAAAATTCATCATTGAAACAAGATTTTAAAACCATATAGCTCTCGGATAAACTAATTCTTTTTACATGACAAATGAATTACATGTAAATATTTTGTGCGGGCCTAATTTCGTTAGGTTGCGACGGTACGATTTTTTCTGCAACAGTACCCCAGTGGCAAAGTGGTCAGCATGCTTCCTCGAGCGACAAGGAAGAAATTTCACGGTTGGTTTAAAATCAATTAATTAATCACTCATTATCCGAAATGAAAATATGATTATGAAACCTCATTTGAGGCGGCAAATCCTTGATGGGGTATAGTCAGAGAGCGAAAGAGAGAGAGAGAGAGAGAGAAAGAGAACGAGATAGTTATAGAGGTAGTGAGATAGAGAGAGAGACAGAGAGAGAAAGAGAGAAATAGAGAGAGATAGAGAGGTACGATTTTATATTTTTTATAAAGTTATTATTGTCAGTTTCATATGTTTTTCTTATAAATCACATCTTGCAAAATGTTCATATAAAGTTTAAACATACTTAAATAAATAAACGTTCTTGATGAAATTCTTGGATTCAGCCGTATCAGTCGAAACTGCCATTAATTTATAATTAGTCTGATACAGTCTCCCGTGACTGAAATAAAATATCTGACGTGTTGACAAACACTAAAACGTTCACTATATCGAGAATTGAGCAGCTCATTGAGATACCTAATGGACAAGGTATCCACGGGAGCTTAAGAACCCCTCGATAGCTTTAGAAACGGGAATAATTTTATTTGTAGAAAAGATATTATGTCTTTGTTCATTGGTTATCCATCTGAGATGGGCAATGCAGGGTTAATGTTGAGATGTTTAAGTAGATTTAATTATCGTTCATCGCAAAGTACAAGCCTTAGACAATATACCAAGCCGATCGGTATATTTATGCGAAAGTGTATAGGTGATTTTGATGGCTATTGTTGAGTAATCGTAGAGATAGGTCAGGAGATCTGACTAGACCATTGTAATTGGTATGTAGTGCGATCTTTCAATCTCTAGGCAACGGATTGAACCAATTGGTATATATTTATGCCGATCTACTGCGGAAACTCAAAGTAGATCCATCGTAGTGAGGTTAGTCTTTGGGAAAATGTTTCGAATATACGCCAAATGTTTAATTGACCCTTTTACCGCAGCTACAAAGTAAGAAAGATTAACTTGAAATAGCAATTGGATAAGGTAACAATGCTAAAACTTTGACCCAAAGTTGGGTCGAATGGGAAAATAGTCGAAGTAAGAAAAGTAATAAATGGTCAGGTTTCTTATCTGATTCGGCAGCAAATGGTAATAACTATATGCTTCAAATGCCGTGATTTAAATCACGGGGCATTAAACTGTTATAGTGGAAGCGATCCGTAGACTATCCGGGAGATGTGGAGTCAGCAATACACACATATCTATAATAGCTTTAAATGTCTAGCATACCAAAAAGGGCCGCAAACAGAGTAGAGTAAATTAAAGTAGTACAAATCAACTCAGGGAGAACTTTGGTATCGGACATATCGAGTCGAACTGCTACAGATTTGCGATTACCGCCCTCTGCTGAAAATCGGTAGGAGTACCGGGCTGAGATCGCCCTAATACTTCGAATTACTTTTTTCTGGCCATCTAACGAACGACACATAGAGAGAGCCATCCGTGCAATTCGAATTGGAAAGGAGTGCGTCTACTTCTAGCATCATTCAAACCTAATTTGGGATCAGAGTTCAGTAATTAAATTGGGGAGCTCAGTCAAATTTCTTGGAACTTTCTCTGCAATCCAATATTTGAGAAACGGTTTCCATATTGGCGACAGATTTGGACGTAACGCTGGTCATGTTAGTATATTGAGATTGGAGCTCCACTCAGAGTTTGTGGCCGAGTTAGATTTGTGTAATGGAGCATTGCCTTGATGTAGCAAAAAATTCTCAACAATTACTCTTGTTCCTTTCGATATTACAACGGGAGTTTAACGCTTATGTAAGTGACGTTGGTACCCGGGTACAGTTTGCCTTTTTAGACGTCTCATTTTTGTATATTTTACTTCCAATAAAAACTTTAAATTTTATGAGAACTTCTAGTTCAATTGGTATAGATTACGATCACACTTAAAAATGAGAAATTTTACAACTTGGACAAACGTGAAAAAAATAAGTTAATCCCTCAAATTAAGATATTTTTTCTTCACTCAAATGAAGGTTAAGATACACTGCAGTGGTGACTTTCCCTTCAAATACTATTATTTAGCTAACACCAGCTGAACAATAGCATCTCCAAATCATAATGCCTTTTTCAAATGACTTTAACTTGATCTTTGGCTGATGATTGGCTGTGACAGTATCGGGACCATAGAACCCATCCACAAATTCAGCAGCCGCATACTGGCTTGTGTTTTTCGCCTTTATCGAAGAATTTGTGTATTCCAATTATTGGGGCATCAACCTTACTATACAGGTTGCTCTGAGGTGCAGTTTCGGAGGTGTCCTTATGTTCATCACCTCGTTGCCGCGTATTGGTGAAGAAAGCATGTCTTTGTTAATTTAAAAGGAAATTTTATCGTGTGCGAGTACTTCAGCATCGCCGCTTTTTGATAATTTTCTAACCAAATCCATTAAGATCTGGTAGTTGGGGTAAAAATGGGTTTTGTTCAACTTCAGTATTTTTAGTCAATTCTGATTCATGATTGCTTTCTGCAGGGTAACTAGTTATATTAGCTTTTCGAATCGATTTATTTCCAAAATTGTCAGTATCTGCTGACTCAAAACGATCCGTAACTACTGGATTCTGAGGATGTGCTACGCATTCAGGAATTGATTTTTCAAAGTCATCAACCGATACTTTTGATTCCAATAACGATTAAATTACCGCTAAAACTTTATCGCAAGCGTTTAATAAGTTTTGCGCGGGCGTTTTATAATTCGGAGAAGTGTTTATGATACGTTGGAAACGAAATTGCATGTTTATTGCTACGTTCTGTAATGTCCGGTATTTTTGGAGAGGAGATTTTTTAGCAGCCAAACGGGGTTTTATAGTGGAGCAATCTTATTACCTTCAATCTCCAACTTAAATGCTGATGTTATCCTATCTAACGGTTCTATTGAACCCGAAACACCCAAAATGAAACACTCTATCTCGATTTCATCAACGCTCAAATATTTTGGTTCCATATAGCCATTTTCAATGAGTGCCATGAAATACAGCTATTATTATTCGAACAAAAGACAATACCGGTTGAAAAAATTTCAAATCCCGAAGGCTGTGATCAAGCAATCAACTGCCCAATATTTGTAACGTATATTCAATCATTACAGTAATGTTAATAATAATATGAAGGATGTGTAAAGAAATTTCGGGTTTTAAAATCTCAGTTTTTAAAATCGCGGTTTTGTTTAAAAATAAATACGATTTTTGGGAAATCCCGGCTTGAATTTTTAAAATTTGGCATGTGGGAAAATGGGACTCTTAAACGATTTTTTGCCAAATTCAAAATTGAGTTTGCGATAAACTTGTAGAAAATGGCTAATAGGGATGTAATTTGGATGGAAAGCTAAGTGCCCACGAGAGTTACTGAAGCCACCAGCCTCTACAATTATTGAGTTTCAAAATTTTGCATTAACAAAATATTGCTTTTTTATTAATCTTGCAACTACAAAATTGCAAGTACCAAATCTTGCAATTAAAAAACTTTATTAATTATTTTGTGCAATTAGAACTAGAAGAAAAGAAAACCGGGATTTTGAAAACTGGGACTTTGAAACCCGGGATTTCGAAAATCGAGATTTTGTAAACCGAGATTTTGAAAACCGAGATTTCGTAGTACACCCTAATAACAAATATTTTATGAAGGGGAAAAAATAGATAAATGAAAATTTAAATAAAGTAAATATTATTAATCGTTTTACCAGTAATATGATTAATACAGTCGCTTAGTTAAGTGTTGTAAAACGGGCCAAATTAAAACGACACAAACAGAATGGATTTATATTATTTTCCATCTATTAGTTTGATATACTTAACAAAGATTGATTACGTCACAATGAGCAGAAGACTCCTGCTAACGTAATAACATCTAATGATGTATAACCATTTTGGGTCAACTCACTGGAGAAGGAGACAATCAGGAAAAGAGTGGCTAAGAGCTCTGAAACAGTTTTGAGCATCCCGTTCCATATACGATGACGCTGCTTCCGTCCTTGTGGGAATGGCATAATAGCTAACGATATCAAACGTTGCAAATGCGAGTTTACCAGAGAACAAAGATTAGCACGGAATAAGAGCATCACTGAGTGGCAGATTAGATGAATGAATCAAATGAATTATTAATTTTCACTGGCGAATAAATAAATCAAAAAATTTTCGGTTTTACGTCAATTTCTACATGTCACCACAGTTATTAACACTGCCATATGTGATCATCAGATAAAAATGGACCTCCCACGCCCAATAATTCTGAATTCATATCATATGTAACGGAATTCTTTAATAATCTACAATTTAAGAGGCCCGCAACCATTAACCAAATACATAACAAATAAATTAAGCAGTATTAAGTTCTTATATAGGTCAAGAAAAAAATCTTAGAACTTGAAAAATAATACTTAAACTTGGAAGAACGTTGTTTATTATTGTTTTTGTAGAACTCTAAAAGCAATACGATGTACATACATAAATATACTCGTACATAAGAATATTATATTACCAAAAAATAATATTACTTTACACAAGATAATTTGTATTGAGGCACGGCCATAAACTACACACATGTGAACAAGACTGTGGATCAAATGGATTGGAATAGTTAGGTCTAAATTGTAATTTAACTCGAATCGCATTCGAATATACCATCGGAACCTTATATTACCTTTTGGTAAGCGCAGAAACACACACTTAAAACACTTATGACGAGCCATGAACCTTACTTTATTTATTTTTCACTCAAACTGAGTTATGTATGTGAACAACATACAAACGCTTCTCATATTTATTATATTGAACACAAATAAATAATTCCAAGAATTTTACGTCCTCATGTACTAAAAATTATTAAGAAAATTTTATTTTATCAAGACGAGGAAAAAATTGTTTATTTACATTAAAGTATGATAAACTCATTATTTAGATGGAATCAGTAAATTGGTATGCAGTTGCTTATTCGTACATCGTTAGTTAATATACAAGTGATAAAAATAATGTTTTCCCGGTATGTGCAGAATGTGGTAAGTGGCAAAGCGCAAATTTTTAATTTAATATTCTTTTGTGATTTCATTGTTATGTAAGCATTATGGTTAAGTAAGATGTTTAAAACAATTATTGTATATAGAAACCTTGACCGTCATTATTTGACATGTACAAAATATTGAATACACAACTAAATGATGTAACAGGGTGCTCTAATTGATGTTATTCTAGATGTTTAACGCGTGGAGCAGAGAAAAAAATATGCTGCTGTTTGAGACTGTAAACGAACTTGCTCGATATTTCATTCCGAAATCTAAGAGAATTTAGAAACCTTGAAAATGATGCTGTAGCCATTTCTGTACGACGACTTCTTGCCGATTTATTGAAATTTTAGCGAGAAACGTAACCAAAAAATGAGACACGCATTACAGGCGTAATTTTGGTGGTTCAAGAGCAAGGAGAAAATAAGTATTTACAGTAAAAAAAATTCTTCCACATATTGTGTTGATATTGTATTACTACCAAATGTATCTTGTAATTCCACGAAATACCCGCCCAAACCATCACCGAATCTCCATGAAATGCTAAGACTGGCATCACGCAATTAGGGTTTAATGTTTGTCCTGGTGAACGCGAAACTCTGTATCGCCCGTCTGATGCATATAAATTGAACCGCGATTCATCCGAAAAAAGGACATTACACCTGGCCCTCTGAATCAAGTTTTTATATATTGCAACGCATAATTTCTTCATTGCCGACAATGATTATCAGTCAGATACGGAGCTCTAATAGGTCGACGTGATCTTAGTCGAAAAGCTTTCACCCGATTTATTATCATCTGTTTTGATATCTGGTTTTGTAGTTTTTTGTAACATAACATGCGATAGCTCGATCTTCTCTTGGTGTAGTTTTCCTCGGTCGACCAGATCCTTCACGCCGACTCACACTACCTGTTTCTAAATATTGATGCTAAGTTCACCACAAATACACTAATATCACAGATTTGCCTAATTGCACGATAAGTTACACCGGCTTCAACTACAGCCACAATTTTTGTAGCACGAACGAGTCTTTTCGATTCATCTCGCTTGAGTCTTCAAACAACTATGAGATAAATTAAATTATTGTTTTCCTTAAAATTTCGTAAAATTTAAAGAAACTTAAAATTTTATCGTATAGAGAGTTTAGTTTGCAAGATAAAAGCTTTATACTCCAAGAAGGAGTCATCGTACTGAAGTTTCCACAACGTCATTTTCAAGGTTACTAAATTCTCTATTTGGATCAGATTATCAAAGGCTAGTAGTTCTTCAAATTTCGCCTGCGATTTTCTCCTAAAGCTTTATTTTTTTCTTTTTCAACCGATTCAAAGGTGTTATTTCACTAAGATACTAAGAGTTCAAATCTCAGTATTTTTTCAAAAAAAATTTCTGTTCGGTTTTTTTTGGCGCAGTGTATTAAATAATAAAAAATGAAGAAAGATCGACGTTTCTGCTCAAAAATTGATTAATAATAAAATAAGTCGAATCATATGTTAAAATTTGTATTATACGCTCTTATTTAAATGGCCTAAGTACAATCGACTTGCCTTAATAACAAGGAAATTCCAAGTCGCTTAGCCCAAGATTTCATCATGGATTTGCCAAATTTAATCGGGTAACACTAAAACTGCACTATCATCCCAGCCCAGGATTTTTTTTAAGAAAATATTAATTGTCCAGTGGTTTTACTGTCTTTGGAAGCGCAATTAATACCCTTCTTTTCATTCAATCACACACCACCCATTCACACAATAACAGTATATCACCTGTACATTGCAAGTTCCATGTCAACCTGTACACTGTCATGGACGGTGGGTCGGCGCTGAATTCTGCACTCCAACAAGGGGTCGTAGTTGTGTTTATTAACATCACCGATCGTAATCCTGTGTAGTCCAAGTGCCGAAGCTTTAACCACTGCACCACTTGTCCGGTAAACTCCGGGTACTTATCCAAGAAAACGAAAAATTCTACGAACTTGGGTCTATTATGGTGATTTATGGTTATCATTACAAGACGGTACCGGATGGTTCGGTTTCCGGAACTTTTGATTCCTGGGAGACCATAGATTGACCTCTGTCATACTTGTACCATACAGATAAGAGCCTATATAGCGTTAATCTCACGGGTTCACTTCGGATTTCTGGCAACTCATGGTTCCTGGCATGGTTAACATACGGATCAATTTGGGATTTTTAGAGTGAGTCATTGCATTTTTTTGCCGCAATAAATTCATTAGAGATTCTCAATCAAGAAAAGTTTTATTAAAGGACTGCCATCTGTTCAAGTCACTTTACACATATTCGACTCGGTCCAGTTGAAGTCGAGATAGTCGAGTTGAAGATAACAGCCAGCCAAATCTAACGAGCGCTAGGAGAATCTCATTGATTTATCTGCAGATTCAATTAAAGATTCTCAATCACCGACAGTTTCATTAAACGACTGCCACAGGTTTAAGTTACTTTGCACATATTCGTGTGGATAGTCGGAAGATAAAAACAGTCGGAATCGACTTGCCATAATGGTTGTTGCCTACCCTAAAAATCCCAAGTACATTCGTAAGTTAAGGTTGGCCCTATAGGAATAGATGTGTATGGCAAACTGAGCTTGTTGGTAAAGGCTTGCCGCAAAGGTTGTTACAATAAAAATCGCAAGTTAATCCGTTGAGATTTGCGGAATAAGCGCTTTTATTTGTAAGTCCCAAATTAGATTATAATTAATAGGTCCCGGGAAGCACGAGATTCGGAAACTGAATTAAGCGGTATCGACTTGTAATGATGACCACTAATCACAATAAAAATCCCAAGTAGTTCCGTATCTTGAGATTGGCACTAATTCCAGTTCCGCAAATCGAACCCATTGTTATCGTCTTACCATAATGGTTGTTGCTCACCCTTAGAATTCCAAGTTGATCCGTGTGTTGAGATTGACGCTGAAGAAACTCGGGTTTCACGCACAGCAGCGATGTTTTCAGTACACCTTGCATTTCAATGACGTACGGGTCTCGGATAATTTGACATACATACTACTGAACATACTACTGAATAATTCACAACAAATTTGACGGCGTCGTTATTGAAAGACCCTTTATAAATTATATTTTGTATTGTACAATTTTCTGTAATTTCGTTTTCTGACATTACATTTTTTTAGGATGAGGTAGTTTACCATATGAGCTTGGATGATAATGTAGTTTAAGTATTGCCTGAAGACATTTTTTTTATTTTTCTGGGATGGAATCCTGGGCTAACTTCAAAGACATCTTATGTTGAGATTGATGCTCCTGCTGTTAATTTTTATTTTCTTATAAGATTCTGATTAATTTTGTTTATATTAGTGATTGGAGTACACATGACAGTACAAAATATTTAATTAAGTAGATTCAAGTAATTAAAATTAACGTTAAAATAACAGTATTTAGTCTAATTAAATTACGTTATGAAATTAAAATTCATTCGGAATTTAAATGTTGCCATTATTCTTTATAACATAAAGTAGGTTAGATGTTTCAGGCCGTGTCGTAATTTTAACGAATTAAATATAAAGATATTTAATTAATAAAATTCACTGCTGAATAATTATTTTACTTAAATAAATTTTTAAAGTTGGAACTCTTATAATTGATAGTCTAATCTTATAATTGATTGTCTATCATGGTTAGGAAGTTCCATTTCAGCTGGTTGGATGTGTTATTTAACAACCTATTCCAGGTACTATCGGAACCTGAGTCCAAATTTCTGGGAGGCCGTGTTAACGGTCGTTATCTCGCTCAAACTTATGATTGAAATACGAAATCGCATCAAACTTGCTACGAGAAAGCCAAACTCATACTTCGTCCTGGTTAGGGGATAGGTTGGATAAGCAAATTAACAACCTGTAGTTAGTTAATTCCAATTCAGTTGGTTGGATGAATAATTGTACTGACTATTTTGTCCTAAATGCTACACCTTTTCAAAAAGGATGAAAGTTGCCATTTTTGGGAAAAAAAACTTTAAGAATGAAGCTTTACCCTGATCAGTCAACCTTTTGACCTGTATATTGGCTGAGTTTTGGTGAAATAACAGTTTGTTATCAAAAATCGTTATTTCGTTTAATTTTTGAAAAATATTTTGAACCAGTTTGTTTCAAATTTAATTTAGAATCTTTCTGTTCTTAATCGTTTTTTTTCGCAGATGTTACGAAACGAAAAAACTCCAATGGAAGCTGCCATTTCCCGTGGGCCGATTTTCAAATTGGAATTTTTTTGGAAATTTTATTATAATTTATAATTATGTAATCTTTAATTAAGGCTTATTCAAAGGTATCTTGTAATTTGCTGAAACTGTTAAAGTACATATTCTTTAATGACTGTACCATACACAAGTTTGTTAGTGGGAATTATTGATATGTTTGTAAGAGAACAGTTCGGTATTCCAAAAAAATTCAACCCTGTTTTCTAGAATCGCAACAAGGGATAATCAATCTGACTTTGATTCTTTCCTCGTTTCTTTCCCCTTTACCTACAAACTATTGTTAGATTTTAAGTGAAGGGGAAGGAATCGAAGCAAGACTCGCGACGAAAGAATCAAAGTGTGGAATGGCAAAATGGAGATCATGTTTGAGTAATAGTTTTTAAGACAATCAAATTAAATTTAATTAATTCAATAATTATTTCATTTAATTAAATTTAATAATAATAATATAATAATAATTATTAAATTAATTGAAATAAATCAATTAGAATTTTTGCGAAATGCTGCAAGTGTTATTAAACTAATGAAATAATGGAATTTTGTATATGGAATTTTTTTTTAGATAAAAAAATTTAGTCAATTGGAATTAAGAATTTTGATTTTTATGTTATAGTATTTTGTGAAATCAGTTGGAATTTATTCTTTTGGATAACCGAACCGTTCCCGTGGCAACGACTTAAAATATAAAAACAAATATATTTTTAAGTTGTTGTTGTTTTAGCATGTTACGTTTCAAAGAGTTTAAATGAAATTTGCATTCCGAAAACTTTAAAGTTTATTGACGAAGAGCTCTTTGTATTGTCGGATAAAGATTTTGGCGGAAATAAAAATATTTTATTAGGCACAAAAACATCTTTGATGTTGCTAGCAGAGGCTGAATGCAGGCTCATGGACGGTACATTCGAGGTTGTACCGTCTATAATGAGACAGTTATTCTCGATCCATTGTAAAACTGTCGACCAGATCGTGCCATTATTATTTTGTATAATGAGCTCAAAATTAACAGAAGCTTACTCGGATATGTTATATGAGCTTTGTAAAAATGCTTGTGATTGGAACATCTCGTTAAATCCAAAGAGAATTGTGTCAGATTTTGAAAAAGCAAGCGTAGCTGCAGCTAAAATATATTTTCCGTTGGCTGAATACAAAGGATGCCTTTTCGATTTCGGCCTAATATTAAGGAGAAAAGTGCAATCTGAACACCTTCAGGTTAAATTTGGAAACGATGAATCTTTTAACATGAAAATTCGTACCTCCTGAAGGTTTCCGAGTATTTTGACGCGATCAAAAACGAATTTGAAATAGACGCCAAGCGAATTGCCAAATTGTTTCAAACAAATTATATAAGGTGTGTTCATGGATAAGGGAGACCCCGATATAGTCCTAGGTTCTGGACTATATTCCAGAACCATGGCGACAATTTCCCTAGAACACAAACTTGGTTGAGGCCTGGCACGCCTGACTATAAATAGTAAGTAAGAGGACCTCATGTTGGGTTCTATAAGTTAATCGAAAATTGGCAAAGGAGATGATATGCAAAAACGCATTGAAAGCAATGGAAAGCTGGCGGACGCGTCCCCGTAATTATTTAAAAAATGTTGCTCATGCTATAAAGTTACATTAACAGCGCTTAAATTTATTTATTAATTTATTTTATTATTTTTTTCATCAAAAACCCAAACGTTCTTTTCAGGACGGCCAAAAATATATTTTATTAAAAGAACATATATACACAAATCCAATTTTGTAAATTAAAGTTTACAATAATTGGTTGAGGAATGGCCAAGTTTAATTGAGCAGACCCAATTCCAAAAAATTCTAGAATAATTCACATTAAAATGCAAATTATATCCAATAACCCAAAGTTAACCAAGATCGACCAGAAAAAAAAGACCGAGTTCTTAATAAAAATGAAGATACAAAAAACAAAATTTAATAATTTTAAAAAATCCCGACTTTTGTCTGCTTTAAGAGACTTTTTTCTGCTAAAACAGACATTTTATGTACTAGGTACTAAAATAACTATTTATATTAGTTCTATTGGTTCTCGTACGTTAACTTAAATACGTCATTTAAAAATTTTTGATTTCCGCGCAAAAATAAATGTAACCTCAGAGCCATAACATTGTTCATGTAAGTTTTTTTTAATTCTTAAAAGGTTTTATAGCACGAAGGCGTATTTATATCTGGAGTTCTCGACTAATTAGATTGATGGTTAGTTCATACCAGCTATTGATAGATGTCACTAATCTTCATAAACCAAAATGAGCCTGATATATCAAGTATACCAAACTGCAAACTAAAGTTAGATTTATCAATTATCGATAAGAAGCTTTTTAGAGATATATGACTCTTAATTTAATTAGCAAATTTTAATTAAGTCACAAAGTTTTGGTTCTATGAATGACCGGTATAAACGTTCATTTTAGTGTGTAGAAAAAAATGACCTAAAACATATAGTATTAGTTTGTCACAACAACTACATCTAATATCTAATAATAATGGGGCAGGGTTCATATAAAACATTTTTTTTTTCAATCAGTCTGTTAGTTTGTTAATTTGTAGCACAATAATCGGACAATTACAAATTTACTCAATTCGTTCGGACTATACAAATTGGGACACCCAGTATAACTCTCTTTTCTACAACAACAATTTGGTGTAATTTAATCAGATTATTTAAATTAAACGTGAACTACCCACATTTTGTCATGTTGATGGATTATGTTTGAGCCAACAAGAAAATGAAAACAGTAAAAAAAGAAATTGAGTCAAACAAACGAAATTAACAGACAGCATAAAAGATTCGGCCTTCATTTTTAATATAGAAAACCATATGGGCCCCTAACACAAAGTACTATTTAATAATGTATTAATTCTAATATTTTTCTATCTACTGTACGTTGACGCGCATGAATTCATTTCTAATAAGTGATAACCACGATTGTTCTTTGAACTAAAACCAAAACACCATAATATTGATTCAGATTTAATTATGCGTTGATTGTTTGGTTTGGTCTCGTTTAGTGGTTGGTTATGTTTGAATTGAAATTAGAATATTATCATTATCGTTATGTCTTTGTGGGAAATGTTTTGCATATTGTTGCAGATAAAGAACAGCGTGTTTCCATTTGAGTGATTAAAAATAATTAGAAATTTGGTATAATGTGATAAATATTTAGATTTAATTTTAAATACATTTTGATACTATTCCGCTTAAATATTCTTTTGTTGTCGGCCTTAATTTATGCGTACTGATTTCAAAGGTTCGTCTCGTCTAAGCTGTATATGGAAATTTTTGAATTATCATTCTATAGAGCTTAACAACAAATTATTTCATTTGATTGTTGCCTCGCCAAGATAATTATTATCCTTTCGTTTTAATTAAAAAATGTTTGGTAAAATTGTTGGATACAAACCGTTCGTGCATCCAAATTTTTCCAGTTGCCGAACCTTTAAAAATATTAATTGTAGAGTTACCTGGAATTTAATAAGGTCGTATTCGATTATATCTAAAATATTAAAATACTTTTGTTAACCCAATTAAAATTTGGACGTTGAACCGTAAATAATTAATGATGCTGTTCTCATACAATATACAAACGAGAAATTCGAAGTAATTTTGAATAAAACATCTTTAGTAGTCGCATTTAGGTTATTTGAAACCTTGGTTAATATAAATAAGCGCAAATTGTCTCCTCTGAAATAAAATTAGCAATATTGTTCGATATTGTAGGACAAAATAATTTAATTAGATAATTGATCCAAAGTGGTATCCAAAGAGTTTATACTTGGGAGAATGGTAAATTAATTTTAATGGGGATGGAAAGAGATGAAGCTAAGATTACTTCATAAATATATTATTTAAAAAAAGAATAACCATATATGTCCTTTATCATTACTGAGAACTGACCTACTGTTCCATCAAAATAAACTTACCCATTTTCAGTGGTAAAATTTTGGTGCCATCTGAAAATGTGAAGAGTAACTTTCATCAGTTAGAGTTCATCCTCACAGATAAGGATGTGTCTGAAGTTGTCTTCAAAACGTAATCGCTAAATAAACTACCTCGGATCAAAATCGCTGATGTATAGATAGAGATATAACAATCACAGATATTTAAAAATGAAGATTTGAGTTTCAAAATGGGGCTCAAAAAAGCCAAAATAGTCATAGCAGTGAGTTCGGCTGCACGAAATATTATTATTAGAAACAGCAGAGGATATATTAGCTTTTAGATAATTTTTTAAAAATTCCGTTCTTTGGCTTTTAAAATAAAAAGCGGGATTTCGATCCATAAAAATAGTCGTCTGAAAGAAAACTTAGAATAAACGCAGTTTTTTAAACTCTACAAAACATGGGTTACTCCCTATAAAAGGTTTTTATCATTTGTTAGATGATTGTTTCTATTATCCAATTTTATCAACTTTGACTGTAAAAATATGTACTGAAAAGCTAATTTGTTTTCAAGTTTGAAGCCCACTTGGCTTGATTGAAAAAATTCTTGAAAAAAAAAATTTTATTTTTTATAAAAGTAATTTTTTTAGTAACGGGGTAACCCATGCTTTGTAGAGCTTGACAAATTTTGGTTCTAATTTTTCTTAGACAATAGGAATTTGCTAATGATCGAAAGACTCTTTTTAATATTAAAATAGGCAGCGAACGGTATTTTTCAAAAAATTATACCATTAAACGAGAAGTATGGCTCGTTCATTATTATTGTTTGAGCATAATATTCAAAGTTAAATAAAAATGGAAACTGTTGCTCAAAGTACTGGAAAACATATTTTCGAACCATCAACATTTCTCTCATATTTACGACCAAAATATTTCTAAAACTATTGCTAAATCCTTTTGCCTTAGCACTGAGTTGTATATAGTGATGCGTTTCATCCCAATCAGTTAATCCGTTTCGGGCTGTCGAGAAGCTAGAGATTTTTAGTCTGCACGGTGTGTGGTGTCGCACACAGAAATTTTTTGTAAAAACGTTCATTGTGACTACGGCGATATAGCGAATGGTAAATCTGCATTTTACTATGTCAAATAAAGTAAAGTAAGGGTTTAAAATTAGCGTGCCAAGACTGGCATTAAACCATCGCTGTTTAAATACACCTGGGAGTGTTTGGTCGGAACGAGGATATAGCACGTAAGCTTCGAAAATTATGATTAAAGCTAACTGTATCAAGATGGCGGGCGGATGATACAATAAAGCCAGACAACAATTGGTGACCAATGATTCTATCGGCGATCTATTGTGGTGATTTTCTAGAGAATGAAGAGTGGTAAGTTAAATTGATCAACCCATGGTAAACCACATAGAGCACGAAGGGCATGTAAAGTGCTCTTGCAACGAAAACTCCTCAGACCACCGTTTTACAAACCCGAGAGCAGAATTAGCTTTATTTACTAATGCTGTCTGAAATTTAGAGTGCAACCTCCCGGAGTTAGATGCCCACTTCCACACTATGGCTTTCCCAACGATGTTACTTCCCAATGACTCTTTAAATGCAAAATATAGCGCTTTGCTTCTTCTTTTTGATATTTCATAACCTCATCGAGAAGGTGGACTTGCCGATAGCTTCTATCAATGTCAGTGGGGAGAGTAATGCGGAGCAAAATCAATTTGGATGGTTTTGAATACTTATTTAAGATAGGTACCAATACGTCATTAAGTATGCAATACACAGCCGTTTCGAAAAGGGTCTAAGAGGCCAACTTATTCATTGACACAGAATTATTCAAATAAGTTACCCAGCGCCTGCGACGTCACACATTTGAACAATACTCTACACAACTCTATACTAATCTTGATCTTTATCTATGTGCACATATACCGCGTACAATACGAGTATATAAAAAACAATATTTTCTTTCAAATTTCAAAAACAAGGTTTTCTTTTTTGATATTAAAGTTAGTGAAATCAAAAAGGCAAACAAATTAAATTGGTCCTTGTTGTCATAACAATGCCTACGGGAAAGGATAGAAAGTAATTTTACATCAAGATTTGTCTACTGAAATAAATGGCGGCGTTTCAAGTCCAGCCTTGCGTAGAAGTAAACAATAAGAGAACCAGAGCAATGTAATAAATTACAACTACCAGCAATGGCTTAAACCAAAAACACCTGTTCGTCTCAGCATTAATGGATAAGTAACAAAGTTTTGAACTTTCAACTGAAATCAGTTAAAAACGAGCTCCTATCGAAGCTGCAGAGCACCGTGGAAGACGTAATGCTGAAACAGGAGATCGAAGATCGCGACAATCATAACCAAAGCCAAGAGGGTAAAAATTGAGAAAACCACCATATCAGTTCAGCCGCCTAACAAACATCAAAGGGAACCATGATGAAAACACGCTTGCTTTTTGTGAAAAATCCTAGCAAGGCGAGCAGCAAAGCGTCCGATTGGTAGAACTACGAAAATCACCGATGGACAATTTGCTGAGCTATGTTAAGAGTAAAATGTGAATTGTGGTCAGCAGGATCTGAAACTCCTTTGAATTAAGCAAGCCCACGAGCTTCAAATGCAAGAGCTTAAACGAGACATGAAGAATGATGAAAAAAAAGTTGACAGTCGATTCAAAGACTTTGAAAATAAGATTAGAGAATTTGAAGCACGCGTAGAAGTTTATTGCTCACAAAATATTGGACACGGCCAGATAAATAAAACGTTTTCAACAAACCAGTATAGCCAGAAAGCTTACGAGGAATTTTATAAAGCCTTCGATATTCGATGGCGGGATCCCATTTGAGAATTTTTTAAAGTGCAGTTGCAAGCGACAGTACAACACAATTGTAGGGCGCAGGATAGCATCTCAACGCACTCATGTTGGCTCCCCGAATGAAAGCTGCTTATACCTCTCAAACTGTATCGGAAGCAGAAAGGCGTTATAACTGAAAAGAGCGGGTCATAACTGAAAAGAGTCTGCAAAACCTAGAGCGGAGTACGAAATTATCACAGCAAGGTTACAGTAATGTACCTGCGGATATATTGAACGGACATTAGTGGACGTGTTTTGCAACCACCTGAAACTGCACTTGTAAACCAATACTAGAGGTAAAACCATGAACAAAGTATTGGCATTGGCTGTGGAATATGAGGTAGCCAGAATAAGTTTAGCTACTGATTCAGTAAAGTTGCGCAAGCTGGATTCGGAGGAGATCACGCAAATAAAGACACTAACAAACGAGGAGATGAGGAAACAACGCTATGGTCGCCAGATTTAGCCGACCAAAAAAGAAAACATTTTTTAACCATAGGTATATTTTATATAAAAAAAGAAAACGATTATTTTTTTAATGTATGCGATGTTTATTATAAAATTCGATTAATTGCATTTTGTAATTTGTATTATACAAATAATAAATAAGTCACTTTATGTTAGTTAATTTCCCGTCAATTTATAATTTTTAGTACCATAAAAAACGGACGAAAGAAGTTTATTTGTAGCTTAGGGGAAATCATCGTTAATCATAAACAATTATAGTTAAGATGATTTAGACGAGTATTTGTAGCTCAAAATTAAAGAAAAATAAAGGTGACCAGATTAAGGTCACAATCAGAACAAGAAAATCTAAACACCACTCTTCAAAAATCCAATGGCGTTCATGTAATACCAAAAATGTAGTTCAGTTTTTTTATGTTGGTTCATCTGTGGCCCTATTCTGGTTTTCGCCGGGAATGGGGAATTAGTGACGTATTTCTTGCAGTTGGGAATTTTTTTTTATTGGAAAAAAAAATTCCATTTTATAGCAGTTTGACTTAATTTTTCCCCATTGTTTTTTTAGGAATTGTTTCGTACATTTTTGAATTTTTAAACATAATTTTTTCTAATAAATATATATTTAAAATAAATTAAGCTTGTAATAAGGTCCGCAATACATGTTTTAGTTTATAAAAATCTACATAAATAAGTCCAAAATCTTCATTTGGGAACGGGAAATAAATATTTTTGAATTAGTACAATTTGTAATTACAGCAAAATATTTTCGTAATCCCCGGGAAGGGCCACAATTGGAATACTGTATGTCGATTCTGGCTACCATAGGAATTCGGATTTTTTTCCTACATAGGAATTAAAAAAATATTACAGTTTTTTCCTATAAAATATTTCCTCTGGTTTATTCTGGCATAATCAGTAAAATAAATTTTATTTGAAGTTTTAGTACTCAACCACAGAACGACAAAGCGCTAATATCAGTTAAAAGTGGGCAAACTTTTCATATTATGTTTTTATTTGCCAAAGTAATTTGGCGTGTAATATAATATATAGTAACAACAAACGGTAAATAATATATCATGTAGAGTGATACACCGAACATGTGGACAGCAAGCAAGACATTACGGATTCAGCCATAACGTTTACAGGAACGGATCTGCTCTATTTTAAAAAATAATCTGATATGTTAGTGGTGCAAAGCTTTTCAAATGAAGGTATATAATATGCAATTATATAACGGTAAACTTCTGTAATAATTGAATAGGAAGTTAATTCTGTACCTCAAATAGGTACGGAAATTTAAATGGCAAAACTGCTATAAATAGGAAAAATGAAATTCTTATTCCGTTTTGCCAGAATAAACGTTTAAGAAAAAACAGAACACTGCTATAAAAATGTCAAATATTTTTTCCTTTCCTATTGTTGCGACACCACCAAGGTCATAACACGATTTAATTTGTTTTTTAATTTTTTCATTTAAAAAAAAAATAAATTTCATTGTAATTGAATAGGTGGTGCCATCTACCTTAGGCTTTAATATTTTATTCCGCATTCATCCTATGTAATACATAGACGTCGATGAAATAATTGTAGCGAGACCAATGTGCACCTTATGCGCGTGTGCGAGCGATGATATATAAGAGAGTTTTTTTGAGAGAGACAAAAAGATGCTTCTAGAACTTTTGTTTGGTAACGAGTTTTTTTTTTGTTTTTTAGTTTAGTTTCAATTTTGTGATAAGTCGGGTGCAACTTTAACAATAATATAGATTTTATTATAAAAAAGGTAAGCGTCTAGTTTTTGGTCGAAAACCAAATTTGGTCGAATTTTAATATTAAAATTAAGTAAAGAGGTATTTCCTTTAATGGGTCTAAGCGCCAACTTGTGGATAATTCTAAAAATAAATATGGTACTTGAATAAATACAAAATTTAATTTTTAAAAAGATAATTAAAAGTTTCAGTACAGGTGTTGTGAATTAAAATTGTGTTGTGTTGGAAAGGAAAAAAAAACTTTTTTAATTTATGTAGTTATCCCATCGGGATAGATGTGGCCAGTTCAGGACATCCAAATTTATTTACACGGCGGAAAGTTTGCCCAACAGAAAAATATTTTCGGATTTTGGCGAGCCCGCGCCCTACGAGTTTTCGGATGGCCAGTTGAGGCCACTTGACTTTGTTTACCGTCAAGGACATCCAACAGAGACTCTGCATTGCAACGAGCAAGCGGCCAGCCGGCCATTAATGAAAATTTTATGATGAAAGGTGGGGAGAAGCCATCACTTTACAGGGTGACCTTGCTGAAGGTCAAGTTACGATTTTTGTTTTAATTAAATTTTTTTATTTTTTTCAATTTATTATTTTTTATTTAAATATTTAAACTATTTCCTATTTGTTTAGTTAATTTTATTTCGATTCAAATATTTTCTTTATTGTAATCGAGCACCATAGCTATATCTAGTCGTGCACGCGGTCGGGATGTACATTGGTTCTAGCTTTAAATTTTCTTCGGCGGCAATATTTTTCTTTCTGATTCCATTTTGTTTATATTTCGCTCGGTCGTTATTTTTTTAGATATTTCCCTCTTTTTGTTATTATAGTGTATTAAAATTTTGCACTGCGATTTCAGCGGCATTTGTTTTTCGCTTTTTTTGTTTTTTATGTCACCAATAACACCACCGAAGTGGCGACCGTAAAATCCACTAGGTCTCCCCGTGGCACTCCGGTAGTATTGAGCTGTCGGAGTGTGTTGTGGGAGAATCGCTGAAGGTTTCTCCGGGTGAAGAGAGGCCTGGTATATTGAAGAGACGTCCCTACCTTCTAATGCTGCTTCGTTGTGGCTGGGCCTCTGCCCTTCGGGGTCGATGGGTCATTCGGGGGGGAGGGGGTGTCTCTTCAGCAGGCTAGGTACTTGTCATTCGGGGAGATCCGGTCACCGCCGGATGGACGCACCCGGTTATTATTTATTTATCACGTTCCTCAAATTTCGTTCGATAAATTCTGGTCGACTTAATTTAAATTCAGTTTTTTATTTTTGCTTTAATTTTTTTGGTTTTCTGTTCCACGGTGTAGGTCAGGAGCACGCAACCCTCTAATTTCTCCACGACCCATGCCTTTACCCTAAGATCTAGTCGGCAAAACATCACCGTGAGGGAGGCCTCTGCGTACTTAGTTGAAAACTGCGCTTGGGTGAGAGCCATCCGTAATACTATTCCTAAGGAAAGCCAGAATCTTTTTTCCGCTTTTGTAGCTAATTTTCTGTTAAACAATTTTTGATGAATATTTAATATTATTTATTTCATGAAAGTTGCTCATAAATTATAGAATTTAAGATTAATTAATTTATTCTATAATTAAAAAAATGAAAAATTATTTAGTTTTCCAATATCATCGAAAAGAGAACAAAACAAACAATTTAATAAAAAGATAGAGAACAATAGTTTCCGTTTAAAAAGATATTTGTAGGCAACTATAGTCTGAGGGGCTGTATGCGGCCAATTACACAGCGCCCGAGAGAAGCTGACGCACGACATTACGCGAAACGAGGAGAGAAAAAACTAATCTCATTTAATTAGCATGCATCCGGAAAACTAAGTTCCACCAGTTTTGAGAGGCGTAAGCTTGTGAAAGGTGTTAAAATGACCAAAACATCATTAAAATCACACAACTTGGGGCGGATACAAAAATATGCCTGTTATTGGCCTATTGGCACAGCATCAATGCATAGTTACAACTGTTACCGGAGCTTCGAAGTCGGTTGTTCACCCTTATATTGTAGATCCAGAACCGATTAATGCATCCCCTTTCGATCAAGCCGATTCATGATAAACAGCTTCGATTTCACAATAAAATTAAATAAATCAATATTTGTCCATGTCACAAAAATCTCAGTGTTTTATGCAATAAATAAATGTTATAAATTACGAGTTTTATATTATTGCCTTTAGTATAAGAGTCAGCTGCCTCATCTAGACTGGCAACAACGATTCTGAATATAGAGAAACTATTGCTTAATATTTAACAACAAAAAATTTATAAACTAACAACTGTATTGGTTATATCCTTCTTAGATAGACGTTCAAGGACAATATAACATTAACAAAACAAATCACTTTCGTTGTCGGTAAAAAATTGTTAAAACTTAAAACTATTAGTCGGCATGTCTGTATGCACAATTTATAATATCTTAAACTATAAGCTGTCTATTTTGTTATTTCATAATATCTTACCATAGAATTAAGTTATCAGCGCTTGAAGAAAATAATCCCATAAAGTGTATCTGTAAATAAATAAGCAAAATTTAAGCGATTAAAATAAAAATATTCAAACACACGACCATAATAATATTTTGATTAGGTGTAATGCAAAGTAGTTGGCCTTGATCAAAATAGCGCCAACCAATTACTCTCGAACTATTAGTAGAGAATTAAATAAATAATTTAGTTACTTACATAAATTTATTATTTATTAGATATAAACACACACACTGACATAATATCTGCCCAAATTGAGACAGGCTCCGCTATTCAATTCAATACGAAATTTAATTTTATGTTAAATATCCAAAACCAAATTAATTTCGATTGTGATGCCAAAACAGATGTGAGCGAATAACGTTTGAAATTCATTTGCAATTTACAAATGGATTTTTAATAGCGAGTGCGATTAAAATTTGATAGTGCAGACTGCAGATAGGGCAAACAAACAAGGCAAAGGCCATATATAGCAATGTGTTAGTCGTATACATAACATTTGATTAGTTTTATGTTAGCAATTGATAATTCGAATATCAGATTTTACGTATTATGGATACGATCAGCCTTGTAAAGCTGATTAAATATGATTTGGCTCGGCCAAATTTCCAGATAACTGACCTTAAAAATGGCTTAATAACTCATAATATACAGATTGCAACCAGACCAATAAAACAGCATTAGTAACGTGTCGAAGAAGCATTTTGCAGAAAACTTTAACAAACAAGTTTCCCTCGAAATATGAGGGTCATGCGGCGGGAGTTCCAATGTATTTAAAAACTCGGACAAAGTTAAAAAATTAGCTTTAATCCAAAACGGCTAGAAGGAAAGTTTGAGACAATTACACGACAATTTATTGTATAATAATTCACCGAAAACCTCAATTAACCGTAAAAACAAGCTACTGAAAACAAAAATGCATCGAAAAAAAATTTATCGAAAACGAGAATTTATTCAAAAACAATTAACCGGATACTTCAGTTCACCGAGAAATCAATTTACCAAAACCCTCAATTCGTCGCAAAAACAATTCATCGAAGACGAAAATTTTCCAAAACAGTTCGCCGAAAATAATAGTTCATCGAAAGCGATAGAGCAGAATACATTGTCGGCACCGTATAAAGAAACAACCATACCGAAACAACCGTTTTAAGAAGCAAGTATCGTGAATTATCGTTTTAACATGTTGTAGAAAAATTCGCCGCTCATGACAATTCACCGAAAACGATAGTCCACCGAAAACGACAGATAACCGTTACAAAGTAAAGTAAAAATTTATTAGGCAGTCTATTAAGAGGCCTGGGTTAATTTGGGATAACATTGAAACGAAATCGACTAAAGTTGAATTTCGACTAAGTCATTGTGTTTTTAATTTGTTCTTTTTTTAGTGGTCGAGGGCTGCCGCGCCCAGACGCCCTTTCACGAAAATAGCAAATGATTTAGAAAATTCATGAGCACAACACTTAAGAGGAAAAAAATATCGATTTATCCTAGCGTCGAAGATTTTTGTTTCTGGCAAATTATTAACCGAAAATAAGACAATCGTAAAATTTAAATTGAAAAAACAAATATTGCAAAATAAAATATCGAATATATTTTTTCAAAATCAAATTAGAGAAAGAAGACCAATTCTAAGCGGGTTTGGGGAGTTCTTTATTATTATTTAAGAGGGTTTGAAATGAAGGTGGGATCAAGAAAATTAATATTGATGGATAAAACATCACTTTTTGTTCAAATATTAAAGTCAATTCATTTATTTTTCTCGTAATTATTAAGGGAGGCCTTGTAGCATATGCAGATGATGTAGCGTTGGCTGTCTCTGGCAAATATCTGGGTACGATTAGGGACGTTATGCAGAATGCGCTCCTGATCGTTACGAAATGGGCCAGCAAATGTGGATTAGGGATCAACCCTTCCAAGACTGAGCTGGTACTATTTACTAAGAAGTATAAAATTCCGGTAGTTAGCCCTCCTACCGTGAACGGCAGTAGGCTGGCTTTTGCTGACAGAGCAAGATTTCTGGGCATAATCTTGGACAGTAAGCTCAGCTGGAAGCCTAACATTGTGGAAAGGGTGAATAAGGCTAATGTAGCCATTTACTCGTGTAGGAACGCCATAGGTAAGAAATGGGGTCTGAAACCAGAGCTGGTGCACTGGCTCTATACGGCAGTGGTAAGACCAGTGCTCACGTACGGGGTGGGAGTGTGGTGGCCAGCTCTGGAGAAGGCAACATTTATAAAAATGATGGAAAAGGTGCAAAGAACGGCCTGCATGCTTATAAGCGGGGCACTTAGGTCAACACCTACACGCGCCTTGGAGGTTATGTTCCACCTTCTTCCAATCGAATTTTTTGGTAAACAGATAGCAGCGAATGTAGCTACGAGACTCTCGGCTGTCTCTCAGTGGAAGTGTCTTCAAGCGGGACACTCGACGATAACTAGATCGCTAAGGGAAGAACTGGCGATGCGGGGCGGACGAACTAGCTAGGTACGGCACGACTCTCCAGATACAGCCAGGAAGGGCGGGTCTGGGGAGGCCTATAGCAGCACTCAAATTGGCGCTCAGTAAGCAGGCAATTGCCTTGACAAATGAGAGATGGACCAACTCTCTCACGTGCAGGGTGGCAAAACAGGTTTGGCCAAAACTGGACCTGCGGCGCTCCAAGGTACTAGTATCTCTAGGAAAACGGGAGTTAGGATTGGTCGTAGGGATACTGACAGGACACTGCCTTTTTGGGGAACATGCAAGAAGGATGGGTCTACAGACTAATGACTTCTGTAGAAGCTGTTTGGACGAAGAGGAGGAGGAGACGTTGGATCACTTCCTATGCTCGTGTCCGGGACTATCAGGCAAAAGACATAAGTACTTAGGTGTGTACAGCATGGACAGCCTTTCGGAACTCGCGGGCTGTGGAGTGCGAGATATTTTACGCTACATAAGTAGCTCCGGATGGTTTCAACGAGAGTAAAGGGGAGATAGGATCCTGTGGTATCACAATGGGCCACTACTGGCCTAAGTGTGCGATAGCAGCCACTCTAACCTAACCTAACCTAACCTAAGGGAGGCCTCTAAAGTAAACAACGAATTGAACGATAGCCTTAAAAATAAAACGAGTAGAAATTTGATCATAAGTTCGATGAAAAAAAGTCGATATTTTTTTTTTTGGTTAAATTTTTTTCGACATTTTATCTTTTGATATTTATGTTTTGATCTTTTTGGAATCGGCCGTTTAACCCAAACGGGCATTTAAAATTAAAACTTTCGACTATTTGTATTTTTGGATATTAATTTTTCGTCTAAAAACATATTCGAGATCAATCGATATTATTTTCCCCGTTATATAATATAGGGCGTTTTCTCGGAAATCATATCCCGGAATCCATTTTTCATTATTGAAACTGAGTTTTCCGACTTGTTGAAAAATATCCCAGTTTGATAAATTTTCAGAACCGCATCCATAAATCAAATGGAATTATAAATTTTTATCTTAAATGATAAAT
This sequence comes from Nephrotoma flavescens, assembly GCA_932526605.1. Lineage (NCBI taxonomy): Eukaryota > Metazoa > Arthropoda > Insecta > Diptera > Tipulidae > Nephrotoma > Nephrotoma flavescens. The sequence goes on along the minus strand of OW052220.1, from coordinate 68,371,560 downwards.
CGTCCTTTTCGGTGGAATGTCGTTTTCGGGATACTGTCGTTTTCAGTAAAGTGTCATTTTCGATGAATTGTCATGTTCGGTTATTTGCTGTTTCGGTGATGTCCTACCGTTTTGTATTCGACACATGTTGGCTTGTCTTTACTAAAGTTGTTAATGACTGCAAATTACAAATGTCAATATACAACAATTTTTTGGCGATTTTATTCATCAGTCACCATGAGAAACTCTTATTGGCCCAGTCTTTATATATTACCAGATTTTTGTTTCTGATAGATTACACAGGTGAGTTTCCAATTTTTGAAACCGGGTTGGCCTTGGCTGTATGCAGAGGCTAACTCGTTTGAAGTGGCTCCCAAAGTGGGGCATAGTACCCGTTCCATTAAATTATTGATTAAATTATTTAAACAGGAATCTACGCAGTACAGCTGAAAAAACAAAGAAGAGGATGCAAAAATCGACGATAGCGTTCCTGATTTGTTCTGGTGTATCAATCATAGCAGAAAATATAGAATTCTCGCAGTTTAAGAACAATCCAGGAATATACACGGAATATATAGAGCCCGTCTCACACAGAAGGACTGTAAGTAAATTTTGTATTACGATCTCTTCAACTACTGGCATGAGTGGGAAGGCATCTACTAATCTGAGTTTCGAGCCTAACCGTACTACCTGGTTCCCGGATAAAGAGTGGCCGTGTGAGATATTGATTTAACCTATGAGAATAGTAGTTGATGAGACGCAGGAGCGGAATGTACTGCTGAAGGAACCGAAACGAACACGATAAGCGCCCATTGATTTCGTAGAAACAGTTATGAGCGAAATGTTCGATGTACTAAACCAACGCTCAGCTATACGATATGAATGATCCCACTAGGCTGCAGATCCACATAGTAGACATGACTACAAACCTGATACGGAACAGCAGAAACAAACAAGAGCACAATATCAGATACACAGGGATGTAAATTCGTTGGTTAAACATGCCGAGTTTATAGATGTATCCACCAAAATTACTTTTTAAAGAGATGTAGGAAAAAATTATCGATGCAATGGTTAACCTACACCAGGGTCTAATCAATACATCTTTGGGAAGATGATCAACATATCTGCACTGAAAAAAATTTTGAAAAACTAAATTTTTAATTTTGTAAAAGTTATAAATTTTTTTGAATTTAAAAAGTTTATTTATTTAAGCAGAATAATTTATTTCAAAAGAAGAGTTCTAGCATTTTAAAAGAATTTTTTTGATAATAATGACAACTTATGAAAATGTTTATATTTATTGTTTTTGCCAGATCCCTTTGTTTTATTTTTCAATTTGTCTATATTTTATTTTTTCTTTTAAAGTTTTTCGGCTTTTTTAGACGACGTATTATTTACAAATACAATGACATTCACTTTTCCAGAAGTTTTTATTTGGTGATATAATTCGCTAAATCTATATGTTCTTGTGTTATACTAAAGGTATGAAACAAGATTTGAATTTTTGCAGTTTTTTTCGCTGCAATCTGATGAGCAGACCAACTTTTTATCAGTACGAAACCAAACTGCCAAGAAAAAACTTGAGGAGGTTTTCATTATATTTTTTTAAGGGTTGTACTTAAGGGTAGTACTTAGGTAAGGAAAATATTTTTGAAAATAATTTTTTTATAAACAAGTTTGGCGAAATAATTTATTTTAAAAATAAAAAGATTATCCTTTCGATTTTAAAAACGAGACTGTTCGTCTATAAACTATATGTATATTTTTTTTTGATTTTATATGTATATTTTTTATTTTTACTGGTTTTTTTCTCAGTGTGCAAGCGAAGCTTGCTGGAGCTCCCCTGTTACAATTGTTAAAAAGATAATTGGAAAATCCCACGTTGTGGCAAGTTCCCTTGACGGAATCCGCAAAAGAAAAAACTGAATTTTCGGTTCCAGAGCTGGCACTCTACCAATTCAAGATGATGCCTTTGGGGTGGTGTCATGCAGCCTAGTCAATATGTCGCCTCCTGCATCATGTAATTCCCCACGAGGTTCACGACAAGGTTTTCGTTTATCTTGATCATTTGCTGATCACAGGCGGTACATTGAAGCAGCACCTTGAAACACTAGTAATGGTCGCTAATCATCTTCCTAATGCTGGCTCAACAAAAAACATAGAAAACAATAACTTCGTCATGTCAAATACCTTAGGTACAAGGGCGGAGTGAGAAATCTGGTAAAAATGAAACAAGCAACATATTTTTCGGCCAAAATAAATTTATTTTTCAACTGAGTCACCTTTTAACTCGATACACTTAGTCCAACGTTTTTCCAATTTTTCGATGCCTTCCGAATAATAAGATTTCTCCAACACTTAAAAATAGGCGTTTGTAGCATCGATGATGTCCTCATTAGAGCCGAATCTCTTTCCACCGAGCCATTTCTTCAAGTTCGGAAACAGGAAATAGTCGCAGGGGCTAATTCTGGAGAATATGGTAGATGTGGAAGCAATTCGAAGAGTAATTCATGGATTTTGGCCATGGCAACTATACATGTGTGCTATGTGATGGAAGATAACTTTTTTCACCAAATGCGGTCGTTTTTCTTTCAAAACCTAATTGAAACGGAGCAATAAGTTGCAGTAATATTCGCCGTTGACTGTTCTCTCCTTTTGAAGGTAATCGATGTGGATTATGTCACGTATACCCCAAAAAACTGTGGCAGAGACCTTGTTGGCCGATAAAACCGCCTTAACCTGCTTCGGCGCAGATTCGCCAGTAGAAATCCACTGTTGTAGACTGTTCTTTGGTCTCCGGTGTATGGTGATGGATCCATGTTTCATCCACAGTTATGAAACGGCGTCAAAATTCCTTTTTGTTTTGCTTGAACTCGCCAAATCTGCATCTGAAGTTGTCACTCGTGTGCGTTTTTTGTCGATTATAAACAAACGCGGCACTCAACGCGCGGATAGATTTTTCATATTCAAATGTTCGTGTAATATATTGCGCACACATTCATCTGAGATGCCTACTATCTCAGCTATCTCGCGCAATTTCACTCTGTAGTCTAGCAATACCGTATCATGGATTTTCTCAAACATTTTTGCTGTGGTGACTTCATTTGGGCGTCCTGAACGTTCGGCATCAGTAGTGCTTGTACGACCACAAGGAAAATCAGTAAACCACCTGTGAATCATTTTAATCGGCGGTGAAGTCTCCATAATATTTAACAAGTTTTGTTTTGGTTTGCGTAATGGTTTTTCTACGTAAGAAATAATGTTTAATTAACACACGAAAAAAAACAATAGGTTGTCGGTTTTCAATGGCTGTCGCTCAAAACTGAACTAAATGACGAAGTGGCGCTCTCTGTTGCAATTTTATCAGTCTTCTCACTACGCCCTCGTATCTGGTAGGCGAGGTAGATAATGAAACATAATCCCAACTATAACTTGTCTTTCTGAATTTGATGTGATGCGAATACGGAAGGTGTTGGAGCGGCGTTGAACCAGATTAATAATGAGGGAATTGAGCAACCTCGCTGATAAAACATATTGCTTCTATATGGAGGGACACGACTACACCCTGATCACCGATCGCACTTCTCTGGAATTGTTGATGGACCAACGTGACTTAAGCGGTCGACTTGCTTGGTAGAGCCTTAAACTACAAGGTTATACGTTTCCTTTAAGCACGTTAAAGGGTCACAGAATATTGCTGAGCTCAATGAGTTTACCTAAAGTTTTGCAAATCATTTGCCATTTATTTGTCGCCAAAACATTGCTGATTAATTAAGGATGGCTTCAAATTCAAGTGAAATTTTCTGAAAAAGCGTTCTTCCCTAGAAAATGTGAAATTGCACTTTTGATCTAATAAATTCCTTCATGTATTCTAAAAGAGTTATATATACGAGTATAGTAATTTGTTCACAAGTAGTAAAAAAACTTAAATGCAATTTTATAAACTACGAGGATATAACAAAAACTCGTAACGACATTTTCTAACCAACCATAACAATTTCAATTTCTTTAATTTAATTTTTTTTATAGTTTTCGTCTTCTATTATAAATCTTAACGTTTTTCGATCGAAATTCGACCACAATAAATTTAATTTCCAACAATATATTTTAATTTAATTTTTTCCAATTTCAATTTTATAATTCGAACAAAATAAAATAAATTAATTGAATTAAAGAATTAAAATTCTGTTTGTATTCTGATTGGTTCAATTTTTTTATATAATAAACGCAATTAATACCAAACTAGACGAAATCCAAAAAAAAAAAAAATCAAATTTTAATTGAACATTACAAATTGGAAATGGGTTGAAACCTATCGAAAAAAAATATCATTGTTAAAATTTAAGAAATGTTTGATGTTAAGAAATTCCTATAGAAGTATAAAATCCTAATTATTATTTTTTAATTAATGTCTTGTGATATAAAAGAAGCCTTTTTGTGTACCGACCCTGCACCACACATAACTTCACAAAACGTAATCATTTTTCATTACAATTAGAAATTATTTGTGGGCCACAAAAATTTTCTCAATTTTTTATTTTGTTGCTATTTTATATGGGAAACAATTAAGATTACGGATGGTGCGTAGGTTTACGATTTGATGCGCGCGGTTTTGTATACCCACTTGCGTTATATTAAGATTTTTGTTTGCATTAGGTGTTTTGTAATACAATTTTATGGTATAACTAAAATATTTACAATTTTTCTAATCTAATCCACCAACTTATGTACAATATCTTAACCAAAAAACGAAATTTCGTAAGACAACATAAAGTAGGTAATTTTTTTAAATATAATATATAATATTACAACGGGTACAATATTATGTTCTTATGTTGCAACATCCTCCAGTTTCGTTCGAGTCGAGAAAATGAACCAAGAGAACAAAACGAAACAAAAAATTATGATCATATTTCTTAATTAAAGTTTTTCAGTTTTTCTTATTTATAGGAAAATAAATTTATTATAAATTATATTATTATAAATTATGTGTTGTTTATTTGTCTAAAACAAGAAAATGTTCAATTTTTCATAAGCTTGTCAGAATATAATAGAAAAACTACACAGTAGAATAAACAAACTTGATATACAGAACGTTTAATATGAAAATTTAATTTTAACTTTATCTTTATATGGTAGGTACATACATACTTATATGGATTTGTCAGAAAATGCTGTTGCAATTATGGTTTTGACATAGACTCGAAACATCATTAATCTCAAATCAGAATCAGACAAAATAGTAAAAATTTGAAATAAATCCAAATATGACACAAATTGGCCACAATATGAAAAGTTGCTTATTTCTCTTATGAATGTCGACCAATAATTCAATGTCATTCAAAATGCTTTGTATACGCGTGGCATTTTCAGTATTTGGCGATAAGTAACAAATGTGGTGGTCTACATCTCGATGAGATCTTTTCCTGTTAGCGATTTATCTTTCCACGAGAAGCTAAAAAGTTGATAAGATCCAATTTACGCGTTCGACAGTTTATTATTAAAGTTGGCCGGAACTCAGAGGTTTCGCCCTTAATGTCACACGCATGATGCAAACCGAGTATTTTATACCCATATTCGCACTGCTACTCTGGTCAACTGGAATAGCTTGCACCATGGCAGGGAAGGCAACTGACTTCAAAGATCTATAGCTAAGAAACCGGGACCGAGCTGCTTCAAAAGAGAGACAACTGCAATGCGGTCATCGCTCTCAAGACTCGTAACTATTGGGTATACAAATAAAGTTCCGCCGTTCGATAAAAGATGGTGCCACAAATAAGTTATGGTTAAAATTGCCCGATGTAAAACGTCATATCTAAAGGTTGGACATCTGCCAACAATAACCATGTTGCATGATGTTGCACCATGTTGCGTGATATTGCATGATTTTGTGTTATGTTACACCATGTTTTGGAATGTTGCACTACATTGTGGGCTGTTGAATCATGTTTGATCATATTGCAACATGTTGTGTGATGTTGCACCATGTTGCTTGATGTTGCATCCTATTGAGGGATGATCTGTTATGTTCCACTATGTTATGTTATGTTGGCTTGGGCCTTCTTTTAACATTTTAATTTTCTTAAAAGGGTTTTCGGATGCAAGGATACGGATGGAGATTTAATTTTTAGATATTCCATTTCAGAGTCCAGCCGTCAAGCAGCGTAACATTACATCATGCTACATGAACCCGCATTTTAATTCATTATGATGACAATATTGATTTGTAGCATTGGCGAATTAATGTTTTGGCCTTGGTCCCTTTATACATTTTTTCCGGCTCAAAAGATTTTGATCTCGCCTGGAGCGGTCCAAGTTTGATATAAAATTGGTGAAAAAATTGCCAAGAAATCAAATGCTAGGAATCAATTTTAACGGGTGCTATGTGTGGAAACTCGTTCGGAGGGGTCCGGACCCTTTTTAATTTTTTTTTGTCTGGAACGATTTATTTGTTGGGTTAAAGCATTTAAATTAAAATGGGTGGTATGGGTTTTCAAGTGCTCAGAATCGCCCGTGGCGAGTTTTAAATTCAGGAAAACTTATTTAGTGGGTTCACAAATGGGTTCCGGGTCAGTATTTAAAACAAATCAGCTCACGTGGTTTTGATAAAAAATTTGAGAGATGATATTATCGAATGTCAGGAAATTACTGCAATGGATTAGGGTTTTGGGAAATTTGTATATAGATGTTCCGGTTTAGCCACTATGTTGATGTGATTCTAAAAAATTAGTAAATTGGATGGAACGAAGAACTTTCTCAAACGAATAGTATGGAACTCGGACGGTTCTAGTAAAATATCCAATGATTGAAACTAAACCACGCGTTATTTAATTTAGACAGAACTAAGCCATTGCTTAGCCAAGTGCTATTGAGGACACAACATAATTGAGGACACAACTAATATAGGGTGTCCCAACAAGAGCGCCGGAGATAAATTTGCCGCCATTTTGTTAAGACGAGTTGTACGGTGATTTTTTTTAAAATTTGTCACGTACAGACCACGCGATTTAAGAAAATGGAGAAGTGTTCAACCCAACAACGAGTAATTGGGCCGTATTTCTTTGAAAATGCGGCTGGAAATGCGCTAACTATTAATGGAGTGCAGTATCGCGAAATGTTAAGAGAGTTTTTGTGGCCCGAATTGGATGTAATTGATGTGGAGGATATGTTTTCCCAAAAAGACGGTGCAACTTGCAACACAGTGGTGTTACTGCAGATTAAGTTTCCAGGCCGTGTCATTTCTTCATTTGGCGATCAACATTGGCCACCAAGATCGTGAGTTCTAACACCGATGGATTTTTTCTTTGAGGCTATGTGAAGGAAAAGGTGTATGCAAATACGCATGAAAAAGTTGAACATCTTAAAAAGGAATTACGACGCGTTATTAGTTAAATACAGCCACATTTATGAAAAACGTTATTGAGAATTTCAACAAAAGAATAACCCTGTGCCAGAGGTTTCGTCGTGGCCATTTGCCTGATGTTGTATTTCACGTGTAATCGGAACTATTTTTCTTTACGTTGAAATAAAAATGTGTGCTTAATTCAAAAATAAATGTGTTTTCTTTAAAATTAAATTCGGCGCTCTTGTTGGGACACTACATATGTTTCGATTGTGTATAATGTATAAAATATAGCCTTTTATAACCACCATATTAACGCAACTCTCGGAGAAAATGTTTACCGATTTTTGAAAAACGCTCCACTTGTGAGCTTTTATATAAAAGAGAAGGGGTCGTCATTTGAAGACCAAAATCAAGTAATTTCACATCTGAATAGAAATTTCTAGAATTATTTGATTATGACCATCAAATAACGCCTACACTTTCATATCAAATATCGCAAGTAGTGTGGTTTTTTAAAATCGGCAAAAAAATCCCCGAGGGCCGCGATTATATGTTGCTTATCAGAATTAATCCACAAGACTACGCACAATCCTATGGCATTGATCGATCTGAATAAACATTTATAAAATTACTTGACTATGGCCTTCAAACAACCTCTACACTTTCATATCAAATATCACAAGAGTGATTTTCTAAAACCGGTGAAAAATTCCTCGACGGACGGTTTAATGTGGTGGTTATTAAAATTAATCCATAGGAGTACACAGAATTCCAATCCGACGGCATTTAAAGATCTGGATAGGCATTTCTGGAATTATTTGATTATGGCTTGGGGCTTTCAGCAAGCTTTCATATCACATATAGCGAGGGGCTTTTATATCAAACATCGCAAGTACAGCAGTTTTCTAAAATCGGTTATAATTTAAAATATAGATTAAATTTAAAAATTTAAATTAAAAATTTCTAAACCAAAAGTGTGCTGTAAAAAAAAAATAAAAATTATTCATATTTTCTATAAAATGATAAATTTAAATTTGTTATGGAATTCTAACTAAAATTAATTAATTATTTTAATTAATATTACTAGAATTTTCATTTTTGAAGTAAGTCAAAATAAATGCCGTTTACCGGCAGATATCTCAAACTCAACTTTGACATTCGTCAATTATAAGCATAGCAGAATGATAAATCTGACTCTCAAACATCTCACATTCGTTTTATCCAATTAACTAATTTTTCAAAAATCACATCCGGAACTCAATTTGGAATCCTATCCTATGTTTAACATACTACGAGAGTTTTATCTCAATCGATTAGGAAATAGCGTAGGTTCATTTAAATTGACAAGAGCCCCTTGTGAATGAGAAGTGACTAAATTAAGAAATAAAAATTGCTAGATGAATTGTATTCAGTTGTAATAATTAAATATAAAAAAAAAATCCAGAGGCATAGTCAAAATTTAGTTTCATCATAAATTTGGTATCCATCCCCTCCGATTGAGTAGATAGTGTGATGTGGAACAAGACACAACATACTACCTCAAAATCGTCTCAAATTTTTTAATTCAATCCGGAACCCATTTGAGAACCTCGTAAACAAATTTTAGATCCGAATTTAGAACTCATTACAATCGATTCTTAGCACTCAAAAACCAATCTAACCCATTTTTACAAAAATCCATTCGAGTCGAAACATCCTAAATGAATTTTCTCAAAAACAAATTTTCCTAAATGAATTTTCCCGAAATCGACAAAATCCATTTGTCATTTGATTCCTTGGCATTTCCTTCGCCAATTTTTATCAAAATCGTGCTAGCCAAAAAAAACAATTACTATAGAGATCCAGGCCGCACTAGACGACATCAAAATCGCTTGAGGCGGAAAAAATGTGAATAAGGGATCTAGGCGCAATCAATGTATATGGAGTTGGCCAAAAATCTAACCCAAAAAAATCGATGGCAATACTAAAATATACAGACTTTGACTATAGGCAAGTATCAGCCAAAAAATGTTAAAAAGATTCTATTTTCTATATACATACCAACCCAAAAATTATTCCGTCAACGAAAGAAAACCCGCCATGTTTTAATGTCAGCTAAAAATAAATCTGACGTGATACTATCATTAAAGAAACTATTACTGTCAACCCAAAAAAGTAAAATAAAACGAAATATGCCATTTAATTTTAATTCAGTATCTGATTAAATTATGTATGGCATCTGAATAAGAATGGCTTTTAAATTTAAGGATATATACATCAGAGCATTATACGTCATAAAAATTTGTTGGGGAATCGGAGGTTTAAAAGCTCTCCATAGTAATTTTTCGGATGATAGTATCATTCAATGAAATATGTAATTGATTTTAATTCTGTATCGAATTAATTTGAGTATGACCCTTGAATGCAACATCCTACAATACAGTGCAACAGCCCAACGCGGTGCAACATCACGCAACTTTGTTTGTGTGTGTGTTTAAACTGTTAAAAGAAGGCCCAACATGATGCAACAAGTGAATCCCTCAACAAGATGCAACACCAAGCAATATCACGCAACATGATGCAACATTCATGAAAAACGTTCGAGCCGTTTCCGAAACATTATTACTGCCACAATTATTGCTCGTATTAATATGAGTACGAGTATATTAGATTGGATTAGATACGAGTAAGCTTTGTCGAATAAAAATTCTTTGCAGTTGGAACATCCGCCAATCATTGTAGGCGAATCTTTTTTATTTAGCCGGCAGTTTTAATTGTTTATGATCTCGTGACATAGGGAAATAAGTCTAGATTACTGTTATTAAAAATATTAACACCATCTTTGTTGAAAATCAGAATTCTCCAAATGCATCATTCATTTTATTAAGTGAAACTTATAAATTTTTTATACAGTCTACAAAATTCGATACAAACATTCCACTGCTTTGCACTCTTTGACCCAAAAACGCAATTTCCACGAATAAACTTATTTGCACGAATACAAGCCACGACGTTTCCAGTTACTTCTGGAAATTACAAAAAATTGTAGCTAAGTGGAATCAATTGAACTTAACAGCCGGACGACTTTTAAAAATAGATTTAATGAAATGTTGAATTTACGAACGATCAACATTTCATGGTGAAATTATTTTGAATTTATCGATATGATGTCATTATTCAAGATTGAATTATTTTCGAAATTTGCAGCAGTGTTAAATTAAATGTTAGTAATTATATATAAAATAATTGAGACTTTAACTAAAAATATTTTCAGTGATTTATATCTTTTGATGAAATCATCGCATAACAATATTGCGTGTCCAGCACTAAATTGGATCATACATCAAATATGAGTACTGGTATGTGTATTTTTAATGTTGATTCGACGTAAAATAATATAACTACAAAACTGGCGTATCGCATAGTTCCATCTTATAAATAATAAGAAGACGATTGTAACTGCGAGAATACATGAAGCGGTACTTAATAATTTTAAAGTGTAATTACGGGTAGTCATTTGTCTTAAAGCACTAGAGCTGTTGCTGTATAAGAGTCAATACTATAAATCCTAAAAATTGTCGATCTCGAAATTTTTGTAGATTTATCACACGCTATAAACCCGTCGTCCAATAATGTGATTTACAAACAAAACTACAAGACACACTGGAAGGAGCCTTATCCATCCAAACACAAACCATTGACATACTAAACAGCGGTGGATTTACCTTAAGAAAATGGATCAAAAACAACCTATGATAAAACTTAACGACATTGTTTTAATAAAAGACAATCACTTACCGTCAACAAACTGGTCTTTGGGAAGGATCGTCGATCTATATCCAGACAGCGATAATTTGTCTAGAATAGTTACAGTAAAAGGAGGTCATAGTTCCATATTCAAAATACCGACTACCAAAGTGAGTGTCTTATCTCTAGAGCCACCAATCCCGTGGTACTACCTTTGCTACATACTAAGTGTAATGGCGATTCCAGCACTGTGTATTCCAGTATTCTTGACCGAACAGCCGATGCTCAATATCATCAGTTCTAGTCATCAATCTGCGCAGTATCTGGAAGACTTAGGCAATCTCCAATTTACCAGCGGTGGAAGCAATAATTCAATTAAGTTTTTTGGATTTTCATTAAACAACGATTTACCAGCAGTGGAAGAAATGATACCCGAACTTGTTGAGGGAAGTTGTGTGATATTTCACTTGTTGCATCATGTTGGCTCAAGGCCTTCTCTTAATATTTTAAAAATACACACAATCATATGCCGTCATGGTGAAATGTGCCATGTATCACGCAACATGGTACATTGCAACATGACGGCATACCGCGTTGCGTGCTGTTGCATGTTGCAGCGTTATGTAGCACCATGTTGATGCATTATGTTGTGGGATGTTTCATCATGTTTGGTCATATTGAACCATGTTGTGTGATGTTGCACCATGTTGCATCTTGTTGAGGGATGTTGTGTGACGGTCCAATATGTTGCATTATGTTTTCTTCGAACCTTCTTTTAACGTTTTGTTGTGTTTTGTGGGATATTGCACCATGATGTAAGATTTTGCATCGTATTGCAATATGTTGCGTGATGGTGCAGCATGTTGTTTAATGTTACATCATTCTTCCACTGCTGGTAAATCGGAGATTGCCTAAGTCTTCCAGATACTGTCCAGGTTGAAGACTAGAACTTATAATGTTGAGCATCGGCTGTTCAGTCAACTGTCACTTCCGACCATTCAGATTTAGCATCACACAGAATTTTTGGCATGGGACATGAATCAACTTTGCTTGGAAAGCGCGTTCATATTATAGTGGAACCCGAGGATAAGAACGCAACTCACGCTACAAAGAAAGGAGAAGAAAACTCAGGATCCTAAATATCGTGGGCAATTTTGCGATGCACTTATTTGGAGCTCATGACGATCGCGACTGCGAAGCAGTATGGAGAAGATAACACAAAAAATTAAACAAAATCAAAAACACTTTTTAATGAAAGTCAAAAACCAAACTATATTGCTGACGCAACTCTAAATATTTTAAAGCCAACTGAGGAAGAAAACAGACGTCAAAAATATATGATTCTAACCGTCCATGCATTTATTCTGATTGTCACTTCAAAGACACTAACAAAAACTAATAGATGTCCTTTTAAATACACACAACCAGACAGTGAGCACATCAATCTTACCTACATATCAGATTACCAAGGCACTTCAAAATATAAATGACATATTATGCTGATGCTCTGCTGCCCTCACAAAGTGAAAGAGGGTCGTAATCTTTGAATTAAAGGATCCATTGATATACACAGAAAAGTATCAACTATACAAACCAATACCTCTTCCCACAACTGAAGAGATCTTTATCAGTCCGGCAATGGGCTATTTAGTTGCTTCACTGAATTACAACCGTTCAATATACTTGTGGGCCCTCACCAGTGTTAAGCCGCAAACATATATAATGAGGAAAAAAGTGATTAAACCAAGAAAATTGAGGATTACAGTAATGTAATCTATTTCTTAATTCATTCTTAGAACTTCTTGTGGTGCAAATTATAATATTTTCAATAATTCCATGAATTATTTCTAAAGTTAGGAAATGCAGATTCTTAAAAGTATTAAGAAAACTGAGTAATTCTTACTTTAAGAAACAGTTTCTTGTTTTGAAGTTCCATATTTTATTTTAAGAAAAACTTGTTCTAATTGTTTAAACTTAATTTTTTATTTAGTTAATTGAATAGTTAGCCGTATCTTTGTTCTCAAAATCGTTTACTTCGTCTCTTTATGTCTTACTTTGAAATTAATAATAAACAAATACTTCTTCGTACAAAACTTGTTATAGTTTGATGTTAATTAACTTAAAGCAAGAATGACTTAAACGTGTTAATTGTGGCACTTAACAATACTTGTTACATGTTTATATAAATAATTTACGGTTTATTAATTATTTAATATGATATTTAGTATTTTTCATTAATTAGTTTTATTAAAGAATTTTAAAATATTGATTTTGTAATTGAATGTAAACAATTTTTATATATATTTCGGATAGTGTTATCTATGTATATTTTCGCATCTCAATTGCTGAGCTGTAAAAGTTTTTTGAACTCTGATTTTAACAAAACTTCAATCTTCATATGTTTAGAGAAGGAATGAAATTTTGTAAGTTATTTGTTTCTTACCCATCAGAACTTGATTAACGAGAAATAGAAATGATTCGAGATTATTGCAGTTTTACCCGCCGAAATCAGAATAGCAGTTCTTAAAAAATCTGTCTGGTGCCGTGCAGACTAAAAGTCTGTTGATTCTCTAAGCCTAGATTATAATTAATTTCTTATCACATATTGAGAGATCTGAGTAATTTTTAACCGAAATCGGTTCACCGCAAGTGGCAGCTTCGATAGAAGATTGAATAGCATATCATTTACGAGAAAAACGGCTATAAACTAAATGATTATAAAAAAAATTTGGAATAATATCAGTCAGGATCAGATTTACAAAACTTAAGCAGTAATGACGATTTTTGTCAAAAAAAATGTTTTTCAATAAAAACTCGGCCCTTGTACAGTCCAGACGGGTTGGTTGTCAGGGATGAAGCTTCATAATTAAGCTTTTTTCATAAATTGTGATGAATTTGTTGTAAATATTTTGAAAAGTATATCATTTATGAGAAAAATGACTAAGGACTAAACGATTGTAAATTAAATTTGCAACAATATCGGCCAAAATCAGTTTTCCAAAATTCCATAAACTCAATGATCCTAGTGATAAGTGGAGGAAATCTGTGTACCGGAAGTGACAGTTCCTAAAGAAAACTTTCTCTCTTGTTTTTTATAGCTTAGAGTTTTATAATTTTCTATAAAAACAATGTCAGAACATGCGAAAAGATAAAAGATCAACATATAGAGCCAAAAAACTCAAACCAAACGAAAATCAAACCTACGTGACAAAGACATCAAAGTACAGGGTTCTAATATTCGGAAGTTGCCAAAACTGGAACACAAATTAATAACGCCCCCGACCGTAATAGTTAAATGTTGCAAAATTTTTACGAAAAAATGGATTAACAAGAGCAGAGCAAGATAAAGCTATTGGATCAATTATCCAAACACTCACAAAACTAGAAAACAGCTTCAGGAGAACTCCTACATTCACTAATCGTTTCTGCAGTTTATTTTACACCACTATATAACCTAAAGATAGATGACGTTATAAAGTTCCTAAACCGTTTAGGATAAAAGTTCATTGTTGGAGTCGACTTCAATGCTAAACATACTAAGTAGGGATCAAGACTAGTTTCTACTAGTAGAGGTAAAGAGCTTGCGACAAAATGTAGTTGTAGTTCGCACTCTACTAGAAGATTAACTTTCCGGCCCGCAGAAGTCACTTAAATACCCTGATCTCTCTCTCTCTCTCTCTCTCTTTCTGGTATTAAAAGATACAAATTACCCATAAGGAGTTATAGTGATCTAGAGATGCTCGACGAGGATGCTCACATTAAAAGTTTACTGATGAATTTGACCCAGTGAATAAGGAGAAATTTAAAGAATATAAAAAGGCTAACGAACTCGTACATACGATACGATCATTAACATATGAAAAAGATACTGACTATTCAATGTAAAAGACAACAAAACGAATCATAAGACCAATAACTCAGATTCCACAGATGTCCCCAGATCCCACAAAAAGTATTGAAAGTTGGGAAAGAAGCAATGAACAAAATGCAGAAGCCTTTGCTGATCACCTAGAGGGTATAATGAGGTACAGGAGGGCAAACAAATACAAGAAATATACGAAACTCAAGATCAAGAAATCATGTTCACCCCGCTTGCGGAGTGATTAAAATCGGAATTAAAAAATTGGACACCTTAATCAACGCAGCTTGGAGAATTAATATGTACCAAAGGTATGCCAATTTGCAGAAGTAATTATGATACAAAAGCTAGGAAAACTACCCAACGAAATAACGTCTCTTACGTCAATATCACTACTACCTATTATGCAAAAATTATATGAAAGAGTCCTATTAAAACGAATGAAACCGATTGAAAGTAAAGAACGCATCCCTATCCTCATATTCGAGGTAGATATTCAAGATCAAGTTCATTGGCTAACGAACATCATAGGAAAATCACTTGAAGAAAAAAGGATCTGCTCAGCAGTTTTCCTTGACGTGGCTCAGGCTTTTGACAAAGTCTGGCGGACCCCATCTCTTGCCGAAACGTAGGAAGGTTTTACCACCACAAATCTTCTTCATTTTTGGGGCAACATCTGAAGGACGTTTGTTGAGAATGAAAAATAGTGGTAAAAAATCGAACTAAAACATGGAAATCAGCAAACAAACATTTTTCTTAACACTATACGACCGCACGTCTGAGCAGTTAAACTTCGCCAGGGACCGGTAATATTTTTAAAGAATTAATTTAAATATAATAAAAATTTTTTTTTGTTTTTTTTTTTATTTTTTTTATATCAAAAAAAAAAAAAATTAATATAAATAAAAAAAAAAATCATTCATATTGATAGCTTCCATTCGATGTTCCATTGATTTCATCAAATTGCTCAGCTCGTGAGGTATCGCTCGTCCCATAAACCCATAAATGTTCGATGGTATTCAGGTCCGGGCTTCGAGCTGGCCACTCTATAAGAGGTGCATCCACCTGTTGAAGGCACTGGTACCGTATGCGATCTCGCATTATGCTGCGCATTACAGGAAGTTTTCACCAATAAAACCGGCAAAAGGTACGACGTAGTCCTCGAGTACTTTCTCAATGAACCGTTGAGAAGTCAATTCTCTTGATCGACGGCTGGTATTCGTTTCTGAGATGAACACAACTTCTGTCTTCGCCTCCTGGGACATGCCTCCGTAGAACATGCACGGTCCGCCGCCATACCAGGCACGCTCGTCAATGCAACATTGTGCGAAGCGCTCTCCTGATTTCCTGTACACTCTTCCTCGCCCATCGTTGCCATGTAAACACATCCTGCGCTCGTCCAAAATAGGACTGTTTACTATTGTTATTCTGTTCAATCCAAATGCTCTCTTCTATTGTTGTTATTGTCCAAATGTGTTCTATTGTTGGTATTGTCCTGGTTTTGAACAGACAATACACACACGTGGTATCATTGGATAGATGATGAAATGATCTTTAACTTGACATACTTTGATTCAAAAGCATTTCAATTCGCGAGAAAAATAAAAAAAGAAAAAGATGCAACTGTGCGATTTTTCTGTTCTCAAGTGTACTTGCTACCACTATGGCCGATTCCAGGAACTCACAGATGTCACCAAGTGTGGGCTTATGACATAGTCGGCGTTTTGAACTATTTATTACAGTGAACTACATTAAAATAAAATGATTTGGGGTGGCTCTGCACAAGTTTTAATTCGTCAAACTTTGGAAAACTGAAATATTAGAAATACTTGCTACACTATGACCGATTTTAGGAATCTTACAGACGTTACCAAGTGTATGCTGATTATAGTGCAGAAATTATGCTGATCAAAACTACATTAAAATAAAAAGATTTGAAGTGCCTCCACACAAGATTTAATGACCAAAGTGAAGTTTTTAACGTTAATGAAAAGTGTAAACTCAAAACATGTACATCCACAAATCATCAAAAAGTGTAGCTGCACAAGGAAAAAAAATTGGAATTTGAACCACGAGATTTATTTAAAATTATTAAAAATAAATAATAAAAATTGATTATCAAAGTATTAAAAATGTGAATCGGTTATTGAATATAACGAAAATAAGTTTATTTGGCCCTATCCGCCCATGGCCTACCACAACATGCAAATTGTCTTGAATTTTTTTTTTACAAATTTGTAGAAAAAATTAAAGACAGTTTGCATATTGTGATTGGCGATATAGCCATACAAGTTGCATGTTGCGATTATGGCCCTACATGTCGAAGCGTCTTTGGCCAAAACTACGTAATTCTTTTATTAATTCAAAAACATCTTCGGAGCAATGAATGGCGAGTATGGAATTTAGTGTTCTCCACCTCTTAGTGTACTAAGGATTTTAACGAATAATTTAAATTGTTATGAAAGTTTTCGGTTTAAAAATTGTCGTGCAGCAACATAAAATCTTTTTATTTAAATATGGCTAAAACACTTAAGCTGAAAAGCTCAATTCGTCTAGCACATATGAGATTCCTGGAATACACTATATAGAAGTATTTTGACGAATATTATACTTATTCTAAATTTGGCTAACTTTAAAATTGTGTGAACTGGCTTCACAAAGCTTTTTATTTAAATTTAGTTAACTATATTCTAAACTCCAGAAGCGATTTATGACCACACTTGGTAACATTTTCGAAATTCCTGGAATCGACCATAGTGTAGCAAGTATTTTGACTAATATTTGAATTTTTCAAAAATTTGACACCTTAAAACTTGTGGGGAGCCACAAGTGTGAATATATCTCAGATCGCATACAATTTAAAACATTATCTTAAACAGTCAACTTTATAACGTAAAAACTAAAATAAATTGCTTAAAGTTTCTGGATTTAAAACGTTACCTAAACAGATTCGTAGACAAAAAATTTAAAAATAATCATCACAAGACCAATGCAATACAAAAACTTAAATTTTAACCGTGTATGTGTTTGGTATAAGTTTCACAATAATTGAAGACGATATCTAACATTTTGACCTTCAAATCAGCCCCTAAATATTTTGTAATAGAATTTATATATTCCACAAATCCTGTATCAGTAAACGATGATAAAACATAAAATCTTATTTTTCAATCGCAATCACGCAATTTGTATCTTCAATTTGGATTAAATTCTCTAATAAACTTTCTGTGTTCGCTGTATAGAAATCATTCTTGACCTGGTATAAGTTTGAACAAAGAAAAATCATGTTTGGTTTTTAAACATTTCCCTTGATAATAAGCCAAGTAAAATTTTGATTACTTTTAGATTCAAAGTAACACAACGCTAATTGATTTTATTCTTTACACAAGACTATGGCAAATCCACAGTAGCGTTACAAAAATTGATTAGCATATTCATGAAGAGCTTAACATCTTATTTTCTGTTTTGTACAAATTCGATATATTATGTATATGTATACTCGTATGTGCTGCCTTTAAGAAAAATTCATTATCGTTTCTTAGTTTTTAAGCCAAGCTTTATAAACAATACATATTATATTAGTCATATACACTCTACAGGTACACGAGTTGCTGGAAATTTTCTTGTTTTCTTCATTCGTTTAACAATTTGATAAAATATGATTATCGTACCTGTGTGCATGGCATGAGGGTGGAAGAAAATAAAAATAATAAGAATATTTTTTATATTTTTTTAAGAAATTTAATTTACATTAATTATGAATTTCTTAATTTTATTTTAAGGAGGTGGAAAATAAACAAGCTTCTTGTGTGATAATTTACACCTATTCGTCTCTTCACAAAACAAATTAATTTCTTTTCAAAAAACTTTTGTCTTTTCACCATAATTTGTTTACTAAATTTATTATAATTTAACACAATGAAAAGAAAAACGCGGACTATAATATTTTACAGGTAGGGGGTTGTACCTAATATATGCGCCGCAATCTGGCCAATGCATGATAAATTTTTCTTATTTTAGAAATGCGGTTAATTAAAACGTTCATCCACATTATTGTGCACAGCATTTTATCTATCCGAGCATACATTTTTAAGTACTTTGATTGTTTTCGTTTATACGCATAAACCTACATTAGTTATAAAAATAATCGTATGTGTGCTTTACTTTTTCCCGCAAGTGGATTTGAAAATTTTCCATTGTACCCACACTCGTACACATTCCATTATACCTACATACATATTTTATACAACGTACACGGATCTAGAATTTTGATAAGTAAAAAATTGTAGTTCACATCCATAAAGCCTGATCTACTATCAAAAAATACAGTCACTCACAAAAGTTGACGTACAAAACTAAAATTTGCAAAATCGAGATAAATGAAACGAACTAAATATGGTAATATTAATTTAATAATATATTTAAACAAAGAAAATTATTATTGGACAAAAAAAAAATTAAAAACAAAAAAAAATAATTTTCAAAAAATTTAAAATTTCGTAAAATTTATATCACAAAAGTCTTCATTGAATGTTTCCATTTATTCTCGAATTATTGCAAAGTACCGTTATCTTATTTTATATAAATATCTAGGCAAGTAGGCACGTCTATCGACACTTTCAGTATTTTGCATTCGTCTTGAGTGAGAAATATTTTTCGTCTTTGGCATTAAAAAATGCTGAAATTTCGTCAGCGGTTACTGAGAACTTGGGTTTTATCAATGCCTAGGCGACTAAGCGCTGTTACTGAGTCTAACTGCGAGTTCATACGACGAATAAAAATCTCGGATTTTTCTACCCGAGATTTTTTTTTCAATATTTTCAACTTTTTTATATGAAAAGAGGCGTGCCCGTTGTATAATTTACGTGATGTAATTGGTTAAAACGATGGGATAGTAAAATCCGAGATTTTTATCCGTCGTATGGACTCGCAGTAATGGTGGCCCAACTAAATATTAATTTCTTAAGTCTTTATTTTTTAATTTTTGTTGCCCAATAATAATTTTCTTTGTATAAATATATTATTTAATTAATATTACAATATTTAGTTCGTTTCACTTATCTCGATTTTGGAAATTTTAGTGATGTATGTAGACTTTTGTGACTGAGTGTATGAAGGAAAGACGACGTATTGATGCTTGTTTTGCTTTCTTTGGCAATAACCACAAAATTCTTACACTGTTTAGAATTTTGTTTAACTACAAAAATTATTTTAGTAAACAGAAAGCTTTGACATATGTTTGTCTTAATCAACGGTTATGTTAGTTCATATATTGATTTTACACAACACAAATGGTTGTAAAATTATTGATTTGTAAATTATGCGAATATTTCACCCACAAAACTTTTTAGAAATTTCACTATATGCAGTGGTATGTGGTATGATAGAGTATGTGGAATCAAGGAATCCTTAATTTGAAAGTTAAGATTGACACATTAAAAAAGAACACTAGTAGGATGCCACGCGCTGGGAAATGCCCATCAAAAGATTGAAACAAAGATGCAATTCTACCCACAACAAATCCCTCTGAATAATGCCAAAGTAAGAAAAGGCACAGCATATTCACAAATGGCTAAGCAGCACGAATATATCAAGACAGCAGCGAGTCACGAAACCCTTATCCTGCAAGAAATACTTCATAAGCTAAACGCTATCAATTCACATCTGGTTGCGCAGGACCAAAGACTAGAATCTATGGGCGAACTACTAAAAAAAAGAACAGAAACTAGGAACACTGGAAAATAAAGGGTGTTTTTTAGGGATTCACATCTTTAAGTGAGCAACACTCTTTTGTTTGACAGCCGATTTGATAGCTGACATTTCCTTTGGCATTAGTTTGATTTGCCATTTCATAATGGATGGGCAACGCTTGCAAAATGTTGAAATTTTTTATCAAAATAATGGTTCTGTCCACCAAACTCATCATGCATTACGTCGATTGGTCATCATAATCGTCCATCAGCGCGAGTAATTCGAGTAATTATGGATCGTTTTCGCACCACGTATATTCTAAATGATAATACGCATGGCATCCAGTAAGACGTCGACCAATGCGTACCGAACAAGCGATAGGCGCTGTACAGCATAGCATTGAGGTAGTCCCAAATCAATCAATTCGACGTCGTTCTCATTAACTATGGAGATGTGTTCATCCACTTTATGGAAGATTTCATCTAAGGACCTTGGTTTACGTGCTTAAAAAATTCAACTTGTGCAGGAATTAAAGCCATCCGACCATCGCACACGCCGTCAATTCGGCCAATGGGCTGAATCACAAATTGATATTGATGTTGATTTTCCAAACAAAATTTTGTTCAGCAATGAAGGTCACTTTTGGTTGACGTTAATAAACAGAATTGTCGGATTTGGAGTGAAGATAATCAACAAGCCTTTGCTGAAAAACTTTGGTATGTGTGCTTTACTTTTTCGCGCAAGTGAATTTGAAAATTTTCCATTGTACCCACACTCGTACACGTTCCATTATACTTACATATTAGAATATGTTACTTGATTTATAATGTTTATACAGCATACACGGATCTATCGTTTTGATCTACTATCAAGAAACACAGTCAGTCACAAAAGTCTACGTACACCACTAAAATTTGCAAAATCGAGATGAATGAAACGAACTAAATATTGTAATATTAATTAAATAATATATTTAAACAAAGAAAATTATTATTGGAGAAAAAAAAAAATTAAAACCAAAAAATAATTTCAAAAAATTTTAAAAATTCATAAAATTTATATCACAAAAGTTTTCAGTTGCACGTTTCTAAAGAATCTAAAATTACTGGTAAAAGTCGAGGAACCATACAAACAGCAGTGCAAAATTTTGATAACAGAGGAAGTATTCAAATTAAACTAAAAAACCGAGGATTAGTGCTCCAAAAATAGCGGTTGAGATTCGGAATAGCACTGGTAATGATGTTCATCCCGAAACTGTTCGTTATTTATTCAATTTTACGATACGAAGGTTTTAATGGAAGAGTGCCAAGGAAAATCCATTTATAAGCTTAGTAAATAAGCAGAAAAGGCTTGAATTGTAAAAAATACGTTAATGACGTTCACTGACCAAAGTACATAAATTCAATATATCCGGATCCGAGGCGGGGGAAAATTTGGCGAAAAATTAGCGAAGATATGGCTCCAAAAAATGTGGGGGTATCAGAAGAGAATACGCAATATGAAACGAAGATAATGATGGAGAATGATGAAGGGGAGGGAACTTGAGGTTTCTTAATCAAATGATGAAGCAAGAGTTTTTTTTTTGGATGCAGAAGTTACAGTAACATCTACGAGTACGTGCGGAAGAAATATTAATAAATATTTTCTATGGACTTTGATTTCCTACAACTCGAATTGTCGGGATAAGTATACTTTTGGTGATAGATTTTTGTTGATATATGTAATTATCAATATTCAGAACTTAGAACTTTACATTGTGATATTGAAGTGGTACCAAAGTTTTTTTTTGTTTTGAACGTTTGTTGGTGTGCGTATAGAAAACAAACATTTGATTGTAAATCTGTAAAATCTGAGTTTTAAATTTTCTGTTTTGTGCATTGCAACGATAAGTAGCGAGAGTTCGCAATATAAAAGGTATTTGCATACCAACATAAGAAGCTTCATCAAAACTTCGTTCGAGCGAGCTGTTACTGATTTATTGTGACGTATAAATTCAGCTTTACCCGCGTAACATTGAGCCACGTGCTGCAAAGCGTTTCAACCAATTACCGTTCCATTGTAGCGAGGCATAACCGATTCATAATTCCATGCCATATAGATGGTAACCTTCAGTTAAACGTTGTTCCGGAAATAAAATATTATTTGTCAACGCATGTTTTGGATGGGAGGATATACGAGCGACCAGCCCATACAAGTATTTATATCGGTTGCATGGATTTTGATGAGCATATACTTTGTGA
Source organism: Nephrotoma flavescens (assembly GCA_932526605.1). Classification (NCBI taxonomy): domain Eukaryota; kingdom Metazoa; phylum Arthropoda; class Insecta; order Diptera; family Tipulidae; genus Nephrotoma; species Nephrotoma flavescens. The sequence continues at coordinate 68,348,717 of OW052220.1, read as the reverse complement.
TACGAATAAGTAACAACTGGGGTTTTTGGAAAGCAAATTAATTTATGAAAATCTTCCAAAGGAAAAAAAATAAATTATCCTTTCCTTTTCTTAATTATCTTATTGTTTCCGGAATTAATCATAGTAGTTTAATAGTGAGTTTTTTTTTACTGAGAAATTATTCAACACCTACGCCCAGGTGTTTCTAGAGCCATAGCCGGTGCAAATTAAACGCATGACGGGTTCTTCTTGAGGAAGATGGCGCCCAAAGACAAATAATTATTCTTAGTCATTATATAATTGAATAATTTTAAGGTAGAAGAAAAATTAATTTGATTCTTTAAATTGTTGCGTTTTTTAGTTTGTTAAATATTTTTTTCTTGTCATAATATATGTATCTCTTTCTTTCTTTATTGATTAGACTACGCGAAGCTGCCAACTGCTTTCCTGGAAACTGCGGTGTCATCATGGTTGAAAATGTTGTTTAGGATTAGAAAAGGATATATTTTAAAAAATATCAACGCAAAAGAAACTGTATTATGTATTTTTTTTTTATTTAAATGACTGAGAGACAGATGGAAAATCGAAGAGCCACTTTCAAAATTTTGCGAAAGACAGAGCTTTCTGCATCGAATTGTTACGGGAGATGAGAAGTGGATCTGTTTTAAGAATCCCAAACGCAAAGTCATACCTGACGGTGATGCATCAACTTCGACGGTACGGCTTATTCATATTCATTCGCTTCGGAAAGAACACAACACTCTGCGTTTGGTGGGACCAGAAAGGAATCATGTACTATATGAGCTCATTATCCGTCGTGGTCAACATTTCCGTAAAATTTACATTAATTCTTATACCTAGGTATAACCTTAAACTAAGAATTTTTAAATATGTATCAGGTCACAAGCCTCATTTTGCAGTAATTGCATTGTTAATAAATTAGCAAGTTCGCTGATAATATTGCTAGGTACAGTTTGGCCGTACAATTCAAAAATTGTATCGTTACCATCCCTAGTCGCTTGGAGACATGTACCGTCCGGTTACCCGGTCTACTCTAGCGCGTTACGTTCTTTTAAGACACTGATCAGTTTGGCGCAATATGCCCGAAACTGTGGGAGTACTTCGGCACTCAGTAATTTTGGCAGTGATAATTCATGTATGTTTGAGTTAATAAGCCACTTTTGCTTTATTGACTTGACCGTCACCTCGTTACATTCGAAAAGTAGGTGGTTTACATCTTCTACTTCCGAACCGCATAGACATCGACAATGGTTTATTATTTTGAATCTCTGGAGGTAGGCCTTAGACTTACCATGCCCAGAGATTACTTGACTAACCGAGCTTGTTATTTGTAGTTTCATTTTTAGACGATCTTTTACGTCTGGAATGAATGCAAATGTGTGTCTTCCATTTGCTGATTCATTCCATCTTCTTTGCCACAGGTCTCTCGCCATTTGCGCGATTTCATTTTTGTTGCTATATTGAATTTGTTCACTATCTGCGACATGTATATGGTCACCTGATTCATTCATGGCGCTTCTTCTAAGATGATACATGAGCGCTCGCTTTTTGATTAGAATATCCACTGGGAGCACGCCGGCCAGAACTACAACAGCGTCCTTAGATACCGTTCGGTAGGCCTTTGTTATTCCTAGCAGTATATTCCTCTGAGCACTTTCTAGTGATCTGATGTGGTGACAGTTTAACCTGTCATACCAACCAGCTGCGGTTTTGTGATTCAGTCCTCATCCCTCTCTTGACACTCTCGCCAATGAGTGGAATAGTTTCTTAGCGTTTTCACAGACTCTAAGAACGTGAGATGTTACGCCCATTCGTTCATCTAGGTCAACTCCTAAATATCTAACGCACTTGACCATTTTCATGTTTCGACCGTTTAGTGACATTGTTGGTGGTCGACTAGAGTCAAATTTGCCTTTTAGCTGCAGCATCACTGTTTTTTCTGCAGATAGTGACATTTTATTCGTTTCGCACCATTGTATCATGTTATTTATGGCGGTTTGACCCTGGCGTTGAAGTTCAAGCCTCGAGTTGCCGTGCACCAGGATGACTTTGTCATCTGTGAATGCTATTTCATCCTGGTCATTCATCATACTCGTATTAAATACGATATTCCAGATTAGGGGTCCTAGGATTGAGTTCTGCGGTTCGGTTGCTGAAGTAACTCTTAAAAACATTTATGATGTTTCCAGGTAGATTGTAAACTGATAAACTTGCAATGACACTAGGCCACGTTAAGTTATCAAATGCTCCAGCTATATCCAAGAAAATACCCATAACATATTTTGAACTTTGGGTTTTGACAGTGTTTGTTAGGCGGACTATCGCGTCCTCAGTAGACATGCTACGTCGGAAGCCGAATTGTTTGTCCGAGAATAGTCCGCTCTGTTCGATTCTTGGAGAGATACGAACCGCTAGTAGCCTTTCTAAGAGTTTCCCCATGACAGGTAGCAGCATGATTGGTCTATAAGACTTCGGAGAAAGTGGATCTCTATCCCCAGGTTTCCTGATTATAATCATTTCACCCTTTTTCCACGCCTTCGGGAAGTAGCCAAATTTTAAGCAGCTGTTTAATAATCTTACTATGGAAGTCCCTATTATGGGCCAATCCAGTTGGATTATTTCAGCGTCCAAGTTGTCAAGTCCGGGAGACTTGTTACGCTTAAAGCAAGTAAGGGCACTGTTGACCTCCTCCCACGTAAATGGGGGGTCTTCAGCATCAGGTATCCAACTATTGTTGGTGGCGATCTCGCGCATTTCAGCTTGATTTCTGAATCATATGAGCTGCTGAAACAGGGCGAAACTGTCAATGGGTAATAGTACCGACAACAACTCATCAATCCGAACCATGCATTGCTCGAAAAACAGGACGTCATCAAAACTCTGAGATGGGATCTGCTACCGCACCTACCTTATTCGCCAGATCTGGCCTACTTGGATTATCACTTGTTACGGTCGATGGCACATGGCTTGGCAGGGCTACACTTGGCCAGTTTCGAAGAAGTGCAAAATTGGTTGGATGAATGGTTTCGGTCCAAAGACGCGTAGTTTTATCGTCGTGATATTTATGTATTGCCACAGAGATGGCAAAAATGTGTAGATAGCGAAGGTTACAATACTTTCAGTTGTAATTTTAGTTGCGTTGTTTTGTAGATTTTTTATATAGAAATGGATGGGGTAATTTTTAGCACCGGTACACAGAAATGCGTTTAGTTTAATTCTAACGATAAAAAATGCAATAAAATCAATCGATTATAACTCGGGGTTTTTTTATCTGGTGTATATCTAATTGAAGAAGGCATGTCTAAATTGATTTTCAATAATTTTTAGTAATAGCTTTTTTATTTACATTTTTGTAGGTCTGGGGCAATTTTTTACCCCCATACACAGAGTGTAGGTTAAACTACTTATAAAGGAGATTCAGAATGAGTCACTTGCTAGCTTCCTAAGAAAACTGACTGGTAGACAGGTTTAAAAAGCGCTAAAATGCAAAGACCATTACTTCCGGGTGAGACAGGAAGAGGAATACTCAAAACTAAAGAAAATATTGGCAGGAGTTCCACGAGGTAGTGTTCTAGGCGATGTATTATGCCTACTGTTTACAACAGGTATGTGCGCATGTTAAAAAGAAAATGCAATAACTAAATTTAAAATTTAGTATAGCGCACTGGCTTATTGGAAGAAACTCCGAACTGACAACGCACAATAAGCTGTTATATAAACAAATACTAACACATATCTGGACGTATATGGTAGTCAGCTTAGGGGCTGCACAAAAAAAAACTGCAGTTAAGATCATACAAACATTTCAAAATAAAGTACTACGTAGCATTGTTAATGCTCCATGGTACATTAGAAGTAACAACCTCCATAATGGACCGAAGCACCTAAAAAAACAAAGCCATTAGAACTAGTGGTTTTCTGACTCGCTGAAATCAATGGACTGGCAGAGCAGGGATGAACCCATAGGTTTCATTCCCTGTACTACAAATTAAGCAATTAAACTAATAAAACAATTACTAGATAATCACTGAGATTAGTTGTAATATTAAAAACAAAACTTACTCGTTTACTCACTCAGTCGTGTAAAGAAAACCATATGTAGACGAATCCAAACTTAAATTTACCTAGAACGACAAAAAATAAATAAATATGAGAATGTAAGAGGGATATAATATAGTTGTGGTTTTATTATAGAATAGTAAATATTTTATTATTTGCTTGTAAACCCCCTCCCCAATCCAAACAAAAGTACAAAATTTGTAAGAAAATAAAATTTCCGAAATAAAAACAATTATGTACTTACATAAAATAAAAATTAATTCCTTTTTATTACATTACAGTATTTGCTTAAATTTATAGAATATAATCAGGGGAGGCAAACTTATAGGACCAAAGCGATATCTTGCACATAAAAAATAACTAACATCAAAAACCTCTACATAACTATCGCAGAGTTGCTGTTTGTTTCTGACTGAATGTCATTCACTGTTCCAAAACAATTTAGTGGATACAAAATAGGTTCGCCATCACTGAAGTAAGCCATAAATTGGAATAATGAATTCGTTATATCATAACGAATTCATTATTCCAAATTGGCAAACAAATTTAGTTCTTAAGTGTTTAAACTAAAATGTATTTAATTATGAATATGAATAAACATTGTATGGTAAAAGTACTTGCATAATATATACACATCCGACTATACAGGGTGTCTCAGAATTGGGCTTTTGATTTTCAACAAAAACAGCCAAGTGATGTTTTTCGAATTGCTGATGGTGCAAACGTTATTCCACTTTTAGTGTTTTTAGTGAAATCGCATGCGCACCCACCAAAAAATTAATTTAAAAAAATCAAGAGTTCTTTGATTTAATTTTCTTTTTTAATACAATCTAAAAGAGTGTACTTTTCCAATAAAATTATTTATATAAGCTGTATTATCTTCAATCAAATAAAAACAATGGTTTTTTATAGTTTTTTTGTATCCCAAAATTTTTTTAAGTGACGCCAGCGGGAAAACAAGGTTCTACAGAAAGTTGGCCCACTATCAAAAACATATGCGACACCAGTGCAGATTTTAAAATGGTATCAAACACCGGGATATTCACAACAAAATGTTTTTTTACACTTAACAAAATTTAGTACATTGCTTTCCCGCTGGCGTCACTTAAACATGAACAAAACATTTTTGGGAAACAAAAAAACTATAAAAACCATTGTTTTTATTTGACAGAAGATAATACAGCTTATAAAACACATGTTATTGGAAAGGCACCCTCTGCTAGATCGTATTAAAAAAAGAAAGTTAAATCAAAGAACTCTTGGTTTTTTAAATTCATTTTTTGGTAGGTGAGCATGCGATTTCACTAAAAACACTAAAAGTGGAATAACGTTTTGACCATCAGCAATTCGAAAAACATCACTTGGCTGTTTTTATTGAAAATGAGCTCCTTTATCATCCTGCTTCGTTTGATCGTCCAATTCTGGGACACCCTGTATACTATCTCGAATATTATGTAAAATCAATATTTGCATCGAAATCCAATTGTGTTATAATATATTATGAAAACAATTTATGAAATATAATAATAGAAAAATCTGGAAAATACATAAAACGATAATTTTCTTTCCTATTTATAGTATGGGCATTGCATACGAGTGTAAGTACTTGTGTAATTTAAAACTATTTTACAAACAAAAAACAATAAAAAATATTTCCTAATAACTAAAACTGAGTATACAAAAAAGCACTGAATACATACGGTAATGGCATAAAATCGATTTTAGTTTTAATAGAGAAACCACAACATTTTATTAACGACTTTTAACAGTTGTCATTTTTGGTTTTGACACATTTTTCGAAAGGTATGCAGTATGCACCCGAGTTCTGTGCCTAATATAAACACACCAAAATTGCCCGCCATGGGAATTTCTTCTGGTATTTTTTTTTACTGGTATATAGCGAGTATAAAAACTATAAATGGTGATTAAATTTCAACGTACATATTTTTTACTATCGCAATGGCAGCATTTTAATTTGATAAAGCAACGATTATTCATTTTTATGTTCTGGGATTTTAATGGCGATGACTTATACCATATGTATCCCAAAAATGTACATTGTTAAATAAAAAAAATCCATTTGGATGCAAAACAAAGGTTGGAGCTCGTTTAAAACTATTTTCCAGTTTTTTTTTCATAAGATTTTTAAACCGTTTAGAATGGATCATATATGTATATCCCCAAAATCATCCGCTGCATTCGTGGCAAACTGAATCAGTTTAGGCCAGGGTAAGTCATCAAACCAGTCAAAATTGCAACGAGGATTCGTAGAGTAATCTTTTTTAAGGTACACGCGTATATGGTTAAAGAGAATGCAGTTCAGCAATAAATTGTTTCGCTCTACGACAGCCGGATGAGTTCAACCATTGCTGTTTTAACAGACGTAGGAATAAATGTTTGATTGCGATTTTACCACTATTAAATGATAAAGAGAACGTGAGCGTCCGCTTTTCAGAGAACTTGTAGTCTCGTTGTCATCAAGGTCAGAGTGGGCTGCTTATTTAACTAACTAACTTTATTATTATGACTGAAAAGTAGATTTATGAGAAGTTTACACTCTACGACAAGCTTAGCTTACCCAGACTCCTTAAAGTCAGGCTTTGGACAGTGAGCAATGAAGTCTCTGCATAAACTTTATCGCACGATTGGTCAGAGTAGAAGACTAGTGATTTGAACAGTTCATCCTTAAATCCTTGAGACATCCATAAATCACACTAGACCACCGAGGATGATTTCGAGAAATTGAAGGCCTAATATGTTACGCACGCACCGTTGCATTTCAATCGATAAGCAGAAGACCAACCTGTTCCCAAAATAAAGTTGTGTAGTCGAGGATGGAAAATAATGGTTTCCATATCAATGAGTAGACTAGACGACAAAACACCAGTAATAGCTGCACACGCAATATTTTGAAGGCCATTAACAACTTTAAGCTAACTAGCATGAGTAGATCTAGAACTTGTACCTCTGCGACATTGTCAACACGAAGGTCGATCAATAAGTGCCCATGTTTGAAAACAGATGGCGTTGCTGAGATAAGTTACCATTGTGTACTGTCATCTGTTTAACAGCACCATACTAAATGTCAGTCTAATAATTCGCTTTTTATTTTTTGATGGATAAACAAGCGAAGGAATAAAAGCATAGTTGGATGCTGTCTTGGAAACTCTTCACCTTCTATGAAAACCGTGAGCTATTGGTTCAACGAATTTTAACGTAGTCGTACATTTGTTTTTTATGATAAGCTTTGAGTTAATGAGAAAAACGTTGAAAATATTCTACGACATGATTCTCGCTGATCGCCCAACTAAAGTGTGCGAAGTAGCAGAGGCCGTAAGCGTATCGTGTGGAACAATTTATATTTAAAATGATAAGATAAGTGTGAGAAAGGTGTCGGCCCGATGGTGCCGCGATTGATGAACTGCACCACAAATTACTGCCGCACCCACCGTACTTGCCCGACCTGGCTCCCTGTGACTTCTTTCTGCTCCCCAAACGAGAAGGTCATCGCCGAGACAGAAGCGTATTTTGAATAGTTTGAGAAATCGTACTTTTTGGAGTGGTTAAAGAAATGGCAGATTACGTTGAAAAATAAAAAATAAAAATTTAAAAAACTTGCGTCGTAGCATATAGCAGTTGCTTTTTGCAGTTTATGTTCAACATGGGGATTCCGCAATAATTTAGAATTAAAAATGACACCCAGATGCTTAACGCGACCTGATTTAATGCTCACGCTCCCCAAAAAATTGGTGATTATGATAAGGCCACCCTGATTTCTTCGTTTGCTGAACACCACCATATCAGTTTTGGATGGATTAACGTGAAGGTTCTTATTAACGCACCAAGAATCCACAGTATGGAAGGCTTGTTACACCAGGTTGGATATGACATTCAGATGATTGCCTGAAATAGTTATAACAAGGTCGTCAGAATAACTCTGGACACAAAACCCAGACTGTTGAAGTTTGGCCAAAAGATTATCGACCACCTATAGAGCCACAGCATCAGTGGAGAAAGTACATCACCCTGTGAACATACATGGTAACTTTTACAGAAACTGAGAACCCAAACTTAAAAGGCAACCCTCGTAGTAAATCTTTTGCTATTTAAATTCATGTGTTTGGATACATGAATTTAAATAGCAAAAGATGTGCTACGAGGGTTGCCTTTTATATTTCGGGATTAGAGAACAAAAACAAATATTTATTTATCATCAATATATATTTGTTTGGGCCGATGTGTGAGAGCTCGCATTGTAGTGGTGGAGAATGACTCGTCGTCGGCGGTTGATTTTCCTTATTCCGCCCAAGACTTCTGGCAAACAAATGGTTGTACATCACTCAGAATTAACCGTCGTACGTTGCACCAATGGTACGGTTGCGGCATGTTCTTTTCTCCGAAAAAACAGATGACCATTTGCTTCGTAGTGCTTCGTGCGCAAACAACTTTTGTTGGTTAGTCTCATTTTGGAACACCCATATCGTTGGTCGACTGCTGTTTGGTTTCGGGTTCATACTCATATATGAGTTTTGAAGCAGCAATCATATTTTTTGGGCATTTCTTTCGACCAATTGACACGAGTCTTTTTTTGAGCATTTGTCATCAAAACGCGCCTGTAATATCCAATAAGGTACCCAATAGAAATTCTTTGTTATTCAGGAATCTCTCAATCCTAGTAATAAGCCCGTCTACCGTCTGAGAGGAGAAATGGACAAGAAGTGGTCCTTAATGGCTCTATCCTCGATTTTTTCTAACGATTTCAAAAAGTTCGAAGACAAACTTATAGAGCGAAAGCTCTTGAGGTCTGTGTAATCAGACTTGGCAGATTTAGATATAAAAACGACTCGACTTCTTCTCCACAACCTAGGAATGAAACCAAAGGCCACGCAAGTTTGGAAGAAAAGAAGCACATGCTCTTTAATTATAGGACAGCCATACTGTAGTTCAGCGGTGTAAATCCCATCAGGATAATGCAGAACTGCGTGATTAATCTTCGCGAAAGAGACCAATTCGCCGTAGGAGCAGAACTACTAGCTTATTCGGTAGCAGTACTAATGGAAACAAAATTTTTGTTAGGAAAATGAGCATTAGGAAGCAGTTCACCAACCTTCTTTTTAGGTAGACGAAGATTTTCGTTCAGTTTAACTGTATTTTATATTTCGGCAGTTATCATAGCGTTTGTTATTAGTCATTTTCAACGATCCTTGAACTCTTTGCATTGGTACAATGTGTGCTCAGTTTTGCATAATTTGTATTTTGGTGAGGAGGTTGTAACTGATTTAACATCATGAATTTGCCTCGAGTATGTAAAACTCCATTTCGACCATTCACTTCTTTATCCAGCTTTTGGAGAGACCAGCCAAGGATCCTGGCGTTTTGCTTCCGCACCCATAAAGTTCAGTCCTCTGACGACAACCTCATCAGACATTTCATGGCAATTTTTGTGGCATCAGATAATCGTGCACATTCATCAAACTTTGGTAATTTTCTGTTTTAAATGTTTCCAATCATTTCAGCACGCGGTTGCACCAAAAAATTATGTTGAACTGTCCTATTGCTAGTGGTTTTTTTAAGCTGAAATTTTTAAATATCTCGGAAAATAAGCACTCTATGAAAAAATTTCCATTGTCAAAATTTAATCATTCCGGGGGGATTTGGGGCATACATTAGCGTTAAAATTAGTAGCTCTGCTAGTATTTGTGTAGATGGGGCGGGGTGGAACTTTGAAATTAAAATACTAAAATAATTCTTCGCTATATCCGGATGCCCAGTCATGAGGCTCACAATCTTTTCAAACTGTGCCTTGTTGGTCGTATACGTTTTCTATAAAGATTCAGTTTTATTTGTTTAATAATTTAATTTAATTTAAAATTAACTTAAATTGTTTTTTTATAATGCAAATCTTACACGTTACTATTCTCCAAGACAAAAAACCTAAACACTTACAGCACAGGGACGGTATGTTGTACCGTCACTTCGAATCGAAATTCGAAAAAAGTCGAATGGCGGTATGTTGTACCATTTTCGAAAAGCAAAAATGATACAACTTTTACTTTTTCGATTCGACTTTTTTCGAATTCGACTTTTTTCGATTCGAAGTGATGGTACAACAAACCGCCCCAGTTTTCAATCCGCAGTGAATTTGATACGAATTTACAATGACACTTTTACTACAGAGTGCGTTTCACCTGCGAATTACATAATAGCTCTTTTTGAAACTTCATTACCGACATTCGTTCATTTTCTACACGGCGTATAGAGCGAATGAAACTCCCTCCGCAATTAATACGGCGAGTTGTCTAATCGACGTGACTATTAGAATCAAAATTATAGGTAGTTTTTGGATATGCCCTGACATAAATAATTATTTATTTATTTATTTACGGACATAGACCTACTCACAATTGTTTGATCAAAATGTGAAAAAAATAAAATTTGGAGCCACCGAAGGCCTAACAAATTTCCGCAAAACTCCAAACTCTTTATAATTTCTGATTGGCTCGTATTCCTGCCATTAAATTTTATCAAAATCGCTTTCTATCTTCAATAGAAGAATTGAAATAGAGACAGAGTTTGCCTCCAGAGATAAATTTGTTGTCCCTTAATTTCTTTGATTAATGCATTTTGGCTAGCGTAACTAGTTTGTATTTGATTCATTTTGTTTAGTAATTAGTACATCTACATACCCCAGTTTGTTTACTGTATACATTTTAGTATTCTTTAGTTATTGTTGTGCATTTTGTTCAGTAAACTTTGCTAAGTACACATTAATGCAGGCAGAGACACTTGTTTAGTGCAATTGACAGTAAACGCACTACATATTTTTCAAAATTTATAATTGATTATTATAATTCAAAGTTGGACCGTCAATTTCTAGGTTGTCAGAGAGATTTAAAAATAGTTTATTGTTTCTCCGCTTAAATTTAAAAAAAAAATTTTGAATATAATCTTTTATCTCAAAATAATATCCGGACAAAATGATGATTGGATCAGTAAAAATTATTTTTCCTGAGGTGTAACGGATTTATGATTACGAATAATAAAAATTTTGTGATGGACACCAATAAGAGGAGTGCTTGGTCAGCACGATGTTCAGTTAATCAAGGCTCAGAAATAATAATACATGTTTTTATTGTTTTGACTTATGATTTTCACTTCACATTCAGAGTCCATGACATTTTGACCATTTGAGTTACATGATGCTATAACAACTTATTAGTCTGATTCTAATTATTTTAGATTGCGCATACATAAAATATGAACTTCGTCCGAACATAGTGTGCTATTTCGATAACCTCTTCAAATATAATTGACAGAATCACAATAATTAAATTAAGTAAATTGGAAAACGCCATTGGTAAATTAAGGTGAAAACTGTACCCATTTACAATTTTTTTTTATGAAAAACTGGTGTTTATGCTTATGCCTAACCCAAAAGATCGATTTTTTTTGTTATGTTTAGTCTAATGTTGGATGATAACCTTACGTATTCAAATTAATTTTTATTTATACTGAATCGATAAACGGAACGCAAATACACACAAGTTCTGTACCAAGAGACATAAATACAAGAATATTGCCGAAATAATTAAATAAAATATTTGTATTCGCTTTTCCCAAATTTTATTTTCCTACTTTCTGGGTTAACAAAATTATTCATCTGGAAATATTATGTATTCGAAACATAAAAATTTGTGACAATAGATTTTCGATTGGTATTCTTCTATTTAAATTCTATACAATATATTAAATTATTTGAGTGGCTTTATCATACAAATATTGATGAATGGAAATTGTTTTTCGTTCGTCGTGTGATATTCTCGGGAGTGAATATTGTGTGCTTCATAAATAAGGGAAATTTTTAATGAGACAAGGGACTCGCAAATACAGTGGCCTTATTAAACAGGATTAGTTGGATAACTCATTCGTAACCATCAAATTTGTACAATTTTTTGGGCTTCATCAATTTGACCCAAGCTTTAATTGACTTCTACAGTCAGGGATAACATAGATTCAAGCACATACTATATTTTGCGTGAGCATCTATCAATGAAAAAGTTGTGTTCAAAGTGGGTGAAACGCTTGCTGACATTGGCCCAGAAACAGCTAAGCCTAGATGATTCAGAACGCTGTTTAACCATAATAGAGAAGATGTTTGCGTTGGTATGTGATAATGGATGAAACGGGTCTAGAACTTTACTCCCTGGATGTTTTCTCTACAGACAGACGACACCATACTGTATAAGATAGCAAATTGATATAATTAGACGGAAATTTGACAGCGGAGAATAAGAGATATTGGCCAAAAACTGAAAATAATTTAAATGGCCGCAGAAAATCCGGTGAAAATTCTAATCCAAAATTTTTTTCCGAACTGTCCTTGTATGCAATGCAAATTTAAAAAAAATTAATTAAGAAATAGCCGAGTTCCCTCCAGTTTAATATTTATTTATATCGTGTAAAATGTACAGATACCATTTTTCAAGGCATGTGAAGTTAGCCCAGTTTTTCATTCCAGAAAAAAAAAATCCTCAAACAATACTATTTTATCTCATCCCAGTTTTTTCAATTTAAACTTGTATAAGACGGACATTTTGTTTTTAATTTTTTTTTTCTCAACAACAAAATATCCATCCCAGATTTGTTCATTTAATTGTTGTTTTTGTACTCTGCGTATGAATAAATGAAAATAATTTTTCGAAGTGAAATGATAATGATTGTATGTTTTGATTAAAGATAAGAACAATATCAGTCAATATATTGTTTCAAGTTGGTAACAGTAAGGCCTTACAATGCCTAAGAGGGCAGTACCAGCCGTATGGTAGTATTGGCGCAAATGGCCAACTTCCATATGGCCCCATATAAGAATAGCAGAAAATCAAGCCATTCTCCTAGAAATATGATTTGCCGGAAATGATACTTTATGTTTCCGGGATGGATATTTTGTTGTTGAAATCTGGGATGGATATTTTGTTGTTGAGAAAAAAAAAAATTAAAAACAAAATGTCCGTCTTATAAAAGTTTAAATTGAAAAATCTGGGATGAGGTGAAATAGTATTTTTTGAGGATTTTTTTTTTCTGGGATGAAAAACCGGGCTAACTTTACATGCTTATTTTTCATAAGTACTGGTTATGAAATGGCCAGTTTAGTCCAGCACGAATATATCCTAGAATTTTGTCCAAAACTTACTTTAAAATCCCTGATCGATACTACTATCCAAATTTCATCGTAATTCGTTAAAAAATGGCGGGAAGACGGAATATTGTTAAATTTCAAGATTTCATATACCGAGTTCCTTTACTTCGGAGATCAAGCAATTTGCCATTTTAAGGATCACTTTTAATATTTTATTCCGCTGAGATGTTTTATTTAGTGAAAAAAGTGATACATAATGTATAAAAAAACTTCCGGTGGTAATTACATAACAAAATAAATTCTCTTTGGTGATAGTGCTGCCACTTGCGGCGAGTAGCGTTATCTTTTATTTTCCACTGTCAAATTTCCGCTATATTATACAGCATCCATTTTACCATCATGTTATAATTTATGAATATGAAATATATAAAATTAAAAATATTCGAGATTTGCAGCAAAGTAGGTGTCACCTGGTGTAGGGAATCACAACTTACAGCAAAGGGCATTAGATCCCCTTTCATATTTCAGCAGGTAAATTATTAATTTTAATATGTTTATGTGTTCCATAATGAATATTTTTTGTGGATTGAAATTGCTCAACTCCAAAATTTCGATTTGCACGAAATGCTTAGAACATGCCAAGACGAGAACGGTAATTAAGTAACCAATAATTCGAACCGAATCAGGCTTCCCTTTAACCTTGGTTTAAGCGACATTTTTAAAAGAAGTTTCACAATGCCCAATGAAACACCGCAAATTTGCAGTGATTTACTTGCTGTTTACCAAAATACTGTATGTGTAAACTTAAAAAAGGCTGAATAAATTTGCAGTGCAACATACGATCAAAAAGGTTCTGGGTGGATACAAGAAAGAAGTTTACGAATAACTGCAAGCGCAGCTTACCAATTATACACCTATACTAAGAATAAGGGACCCAATTGGAATGATAAAGCAAGAGAATATATCCGGGAGAAGCATTTTAAAAATGGAAATATGCAATTTGGGAGTGATAATGAGAAGTTTGCTATTGGGATGGTCATTATGGGGTGCAGTTAAGGAGTGCAAATTTACCGATTTTTCAATTTACCGGTAAACGTTCAATTTTGTAAAAGGTCGGTAATTTATCGAAAATTTACTGGTAAATTCAATTTAAATAATAATTTGAAACAGTACTATAAATAAATTCATCACATAAATTGAAATTCAGATCACAAAATAATTGTTTTTATATCAGGGTGTTTATATCAGACTGGTTACAGAATCATTATTAAATACAATTGGTTTAAGAAAAATGACTTATGGGCTTCCAAATCCGAAAAAAATTTATAGAAATACGAAAAATGTCACCATCTCTATGCTCTTTCCAAAGGGCAATCACTCATTTCGTGGTCAAAATGCGAGATATTATTTTGTCAGAGTTATTTCTGCCAAGGTTAAAAAAAATACCATTTAAGTCATTTTAAATTTGTAATCAATCTCATTTATTAGATTTTGTTCAAAATGACCTCCTCCATTCCGTATGCATGCACGTCATCTTTGTTTTAATCTCCACGGTTGTTGTGCGAAGTTGTATTTCATTTTTTCAAATCCGGCGCTTATCCTTTCAATTAAAATTTCTCTTGTGGGCACCTCTGTTGCGTACGCAAATTCCTTAGGAAGTCCCCAGACATAGAAATCCAGGGAAGTGAGGTCTGGGGATCGCGCAGGAAAATAACTAGGGCAACCCTTACCGATCTTTCGGAATGAATCAACTAAGTATTCTCTTGCCGTTCATTGGTTATGTGCCGGATAGCCGTCATTTTCAAAAACAATCAGCACACCTTCTAAAACTAGTAAAATCAGCTCAGGTGCCGATACGGTTTCGACCAATAACATCAGCCCAAACATTAAAGCTGAATTTCCTTTGGAAAGAATCCTGAATTCCATGTGTGGATTTTGGTCTTTTCTGACCCAATAAAGCAGATTGAGTAAATTCACAATTCCCTCACAAAAAGCTCCTCAACATCTGTATGCAGTGTAAATTTACAAAACTCCAGCCGTCTAGCATTATCGCCCTTTTCGAGAGCTGAACAATTAACAATTTAACAAGAACAAAGTGAAACACACGAGCACTTCCGTTACACATTTCCTACATTTTCTTAACCCTGACATTTTCAACATTTTCTTAAACCTGGCAGAAATAACTCTGACAAAGTAGTATTTCCTATTTTGACCACAAAATGAGTGATCCCTATGACATGTCAGTATACCATTGGAAAGAGTATAATCTAGAGAATTTCTTAAAACAATACTAATTTCAAAATAACCTTTTGTTTTGTTTTTAAATTAATTTACATGGTGACGTTTTCCATAAATCTACACATTTTTTAGGATTTGGAAGCACAGAAGTCAATTTGTTAAACCAATTGTATATATTAAATAATGATTGGTTTAGAATAAAATCACATTGAATACAATAAAAGTTAAGCGTCTTACTTTGGGAATTTTACAACAACAATGCCATACATTTCATTCCAACCAGAATAGTTTCATTCCAAGTTTTTGTTGGAATAGGAATGAAATTATTTTAAGCAAAGTTAACCTATTGACCACTAGCACAACTTTTTGGAAATGTATTATTTTATGGGTTGGCGTCTTGACAAGAAAAGTCAATTTTAAATTTATCGATGCTGAATTAATCTGAAAAATAAGACATATTTATGTCGAAAACGAATTTTATATTTTCATAAATGTTTGTTATGACATAACAGTAAATCGTATGCTTCGTTTGATTTTATTAAATTTTTGTACCAACTGATAAGAGTATAAAAAAATTGCTTGGCTGTTACTTTGGGCCCAAATTTCACTCCTATTCGAATAGGAATAATATTTCCCAAAGTAAGGCCACAGTTGTGAGTGTGTGATGTTTGTAGTCGTACCCTTACGACTACAAACAAAAAGTTATGACCATTTAAAAATAAGATCTCGAGTAATTTAAAACAAAAACTTAAAATTATTATATCTCAGTTACCGTACCACTTAGAACATCAGTTGAATGGGATAAACCCTTCCAAATGACCCTCAACCCCCAATCTGCCAAAAAATGCTGTTGATACAAGCGCCAATCACCCTGGATAAGTTCATTTCATTTCATTAAATAAAATTCATTACATAAATCTTCAGTATACCCACATTCTTCTACATAATGGGCTAAAAACGCTGCATTTTCGAAAAAATGTCGACATTTTTTATTTTTCAACCAAGTTTTTTCCTTTTAGTTCATTCCAAGGGCGATTTAATGCTGAATAAAACCCCATTTTTTTTTGTTAGACGTTTCTGAGAGCAGTTATGATGCACGCCGCGAATTTTCAGTGTTTTTGGAAAACCCTTGTAGCAGACAGCAGTGGGCTAAAAAAAATCTAAAAATTTTTTTTGTATACTTTCAGTTAAATAAAATGTCAATGGAAAGTTTCATTAAGATATCTCTTTTTATTCCAAAAAAAAAAAAATCTTTGAAAAACTTTTTGTTCAATTTTGAAGGTGCTATGTCTCCTTAAATGCGGTTTTCCAACATTTATGTTTTTGCAGTTATTTTGTTTTTGTTTAATTCCACAGATTTGTGTTGTTCTCGTAGTTTTCGTACATTTCGTAGTTTTCGGGTGGCGATTGGATCTGACTTACACCTGCTGAATTCTCCGGATACTAACTAATGCCGGAGTGCCCTGTACTAAATTGCTTTCCTGAATTGCCCTGTTTTGAGACGGGCTTATCGTTTTGTTTACATTAAAAAGTGTTTTTATCCTGGGATGTTAGATGTTGAAGAGCGTTCCGTAGACTTTCTCGTTTTTGCTGCCTTTCTAACCGGCTTTCTATTTGATCCTGCTTTTTGGTTTTCGTCACATTTGCCTTGTGGTAGATTTTTACTTGGCAATGCATTCATCTTCAAGCAGAGTTTATTACCATTTTCTAAAACGTGATTAAAAGAAGATTTTATTGCAATTATTTACGATTGTTCGAAATTTTTACACCAATTTTGCAAATGGCAATCCATCGATTTTTTAATATACGGTTCTTCGGAAACTGATGCAACCTTGTTGATTTATGAGCTCTTGCTAAACAACCAAAAATACTATACACATTTTGTGACTTTTAAACATTGGTTTGTAGTTTTAATTTTTATTTGTGCAATTAATCTTCCATACAAATTTTACATGGATACAAAAATTTTGACGTTTCTTATCCCCTTTAAGTAAAACGACAATAGCGCCTTTATTGTTGATGGAAATCGCCAAAATATTAGTGTGTGATAGAAGGAGTGAGCCAGGGCGTATTTGTTTTATTTGGTAAAATTATTTTCCTTTAATCTTGTAAGAAAGAACTAAGTTCTATTAGTCTGCTTCGTGTTTGTGTGAATGGATATCTGTGGTGCCATGTGAGTAAAGTACATTTTACGAAAAAACACTAATCAACAAAAACAATTTAAAATAAATTTGAACAAAATTGGTCGTTAATCTAAATTATTTTACCTATTGAAATGAAACTTTAGACCAGTGGTCCTATTTTGGTAATTCCCCAGGAATAGGGAATAATTTTTGTTCTAGCTGCTATTCCCCAGACATTTTCCTCAATTCCCCGTTTTCCAAAAGTTAATTTTATCGATTGGAGAATAAATTTACGGGAAAATAATTTAATTATTTGCGGCCGACACGCGATCCTAATAAAACAAAAAAACAAATGTCTAAAAAATAGTTTACTACAATACATTAAATCGGTTTTTGTCGAATTTTGCTTAAAAAATAATTTTTGTTTTATTAAAGTAAAAAATTGGATATTGATATCTCCAATTGATATTACCAGTTTTCAGTATAAATTTACAGCCATAAGTTCCTAAAACAGGTATGGAATAATAAACGTCAAAACTGCTATAATGGGGAATAATTTTGTTCACAAAATGTTTTTTTTCCAAAAGCCAGAATACACTTGGGGAAAAGGGAATAAAACTGCTACACAATTTAAAATTTCGATTCCCCGGGCCAGAGATGTAAGTTTTTTCTTTAAATTTGGAAATGTTAGTGAAATTTAGCGGAAATTCACAGCCGCCTCCATAGGAACTTCTTTAATTTTTGATTAAAACAATTGCTTTACCGAAAGTCTGTCAAGTTTTAGTTTTCGCTTTCGCTTTAGAAGTCGGGCGTAGTCTATTTTAAACTTGCTTACGTTCGTGATAAACGAACGTCGGGTTTTTGCCACAACTTATACACACCCCTCCATTTTTAAAGGGGTAGTGATGCACTATAAACAGGTAAATAACAATTTCATATCTCATTCAATATCATTTGCACAGTGCACATACATATTATTTATAAGTACAAATATATCATTATCCTTTTTCATTTAAAATTTATAGGTAATTTTATATTCAAATTAAAAATAATTGTAATTTCTATGGCACTTCAAATAAATTGTATGTACATGTTACATTGTACTTGTATTTACAATGCATGCATGAATTAAGTACTTCAATGAGCCTGCGTATACATAAAATAATTACTTTTAGTACATAATTTATTCCGTATATTATGGACTAGGGCAGTTGTTAACAATCAAAGCTTAGTTTTAATCACTATACGAACATTTATCCAAGCCAGATATTGAGTTACATTATTTATTTCTAAACAATTTACCAATTAACTAACCACAGCATAAAAGCGTGTACTTTCAAATTTTTAATGGTTCGATGCGGGAATGATATCCCTGTAATCAAAATTTGATAAGGGTATAGGGCAGAATTATAATGAAAATTTTATGTTGCTTATGTTGTGAGAGTACAAAAAGGAAATTTGTAGAATATCAAGTCTCGGAGGTGTACACGGAAAAAATTGAAATATAATCTAGGTAAATCATTAACAAAATTACATAAGATTTTTTTTATGTTGAATGTTTTATTATTTATTTACACGATTTTTTTTTTATAAATTTATAGAAATTAATGGACAACGCGGTTGTAAGGCCGAAAACAGAATTTGCGTTCGATATATTGAGGTATATATGCTATCATATACCTAGGGCATGATAACCAAGCCCGTCGTGTTTCTAGAGAAATCTTTCACGAACCTAATTAAAATATTTATACTTATATTTTTAGATACAGATATGATGTGTGACGTTGAACTATAACGCCCCAATGAAAAAATTGTCGAAAAATTTGGGTTCTTCAAGTATTTAGGAGAATCAGAGAAAGGCAGAATTTTTGATCCATTTCTTAGAAGTCATGCCCACGTATGCCCCCCCCCCCTCCCCATGCATAACACATACCCTAAATATTAGTTTATTATTGCTAAAATTAAATATTAGTACAGCAATGCCGGTGGACAAATTTGTGAGCGTACCATACGATGCAAAGGAAGTTTAATCAAAATTCATGTTACAATTTATCAATTACATGTATTGGTTGAGGTCTATGCCCACTTTGCAAAATCCCGAAAACCAAATCCTACTTTTCAAAATTACGATTGCTTTTTTTAAAATTAAAGAAAAAAATTATTAAAGCAGGCTTCGCATATCTTTTTCTAATCAGTTCAATGTAGATAAAATAATTGTTGGTTCCAAATCAAGTTGGATTAGAATTCTCTATTGTAAGAAATTTTGAATTACCCAGCTAAACGAAGGTCATTTCTTAACAATTTATCTATGTATATTTTTTTCTTAATACATTTATAATCGACAATACGTATCCGTAAGGATCAAATCAAGAAAAGTAATCCAATTTAAGGTGGGTGCATACAAATTAAATCCATGTTTGTTAAATTCGTAAATCAAATCTGAACTTAGTTCCGATCAGTATTGCCTAAAAATAATTCTACATTAAAATTTAAGTGAAAATTCCAATCCAGCTCTGGTTCAAATACGCAATGCCAAATTCCGTAAATGCATTAAAAACTCTTGTTAGAATTCCAATATAGACCGTTATATCAAATATGACCATTATGGTTAAGAAATAGCCAAGTTCCATCCAACATGGCCAAAATCACAAACTTCGGCCACATTCTTACATCAGAATCCTAAACCAGCTCTACCATCTAATTTGGCCATGAATGGTTAAGAAATAAATGACTAAGTCAGGGATTCGGTCACGCTAATGGGCCATTATCGTGAATTTAAGATGAAGTTCAGGAATTAGACCAGTCTTAATATTGATCTAATTCCTGAACTTCATGTTAAATTCACGTTAAAATCCCAATCCAGATGTATACAACCTACCAAAATAGATCATAATTTGTTAAGAAATAGCTTAGCTCCAGTCAGCTTGGCCGAATTTCGGAACTTCGCCCAAAATTCAAGTAAGAATCTAAACCCAATTCTGCATACCAAATTTGCCAATTATTGGTTAAGGAATAGCCAAGTTACATTGAACAAAATCGGGATTATAAAAAGCGAGATTATGAAAAATGGGATTTTAAAAAATGGGGATTTTGATAATTCGAGATTTTGTAATTCGTGCTTCCGTACCGATCCCGTATTTAGACAGTGATAAACATCGACGTCAAAAATGCTTATCCTGTTTTGATGTGGCGGTCAGATATTCAATACTGCTTTGTTGTAGATTATGTGATCCTTAAAGAACATTATAGCCTTTAAATAGTTGTTAACACTAGCGACCATCAATTTCATGATCCATTTCTAATCGGTGTTAACAGTGATACGGAATCGATTGCAACGGGTCTTGAATTTCGGAAAATATCATCCTCCGTTGGGAACCGGGTTTTTTTTCGCAGATCAAACGACTTGATTTCAGGAAAATTCGTTCAGGAAAATTCGACTTTGATTAAAATTGCTGAAAATGTGTCCCAGATCGGCAAAATTGTTTAGAAGGCTCAATTGTGAGGCCCGGGTTCCATTAAAAAATCGATTCGCACAATTTTCATAAAAATGATGAGCGGGTACGTTTTTAATTTTGGTTTAATTCTAACGATTTTGATAATACGTAGTTCCTGAAGTATCGGACCTGACAAAGATCACAAAAAAATTGAAAAAGTTTCTTCATTCTTAGCACAGTGTTATTTTGGCTCGATAATTTTGTCTGTTGATGGTGAGCTCCTCAAAATAGCCAACAATCGTAGTGGAGTCGATGGTCATTGCTGACACTTCTTTTACCATCAAGATTTTTTTCAAGTTTGGAAAATAATCCGAGATGGCTCAATCCTGACGCTGCACTAAAAGTTGTTTTTTTTTCTCGGAAGAATATAGTCAATGAAAATTATCCCACGCTTCCCGAAAGCTTGACGCCATGTTATTTGGAATCGATTTTCCGCTTCCAATCTATTGTTTTAACTATTCCTCCGTCTCAGGTGTGAAATAATGGACACATATTTCATTCATGGTTATGAATTGATGTATAAGACTCGGCTTTATTGCTGTGAAACATTGCCGAAAACTTGACTGAAACATGATGATCCATTGTGAGGAAACGCGGCACCCATCTAGCGCGCAGATTTCTCATGGCCGAATTTTCAGCAATCTTTTCACATGTTCACTGAGAACCTTTACTAAAGAAAATACTAATATAATGTCTTCAAAATTCTAACTTAGGCTTTCGACCATATTAATTTTTTGAAACAACGACTGCCATCATTCGTAAAGTCGGGTACTACCTCGATTTGATGGAGGGATGTTGCGGATCAGGAATCGATTGCGGAGTTTAAGGAGTTCTTCGGCGAAGCCCGAGTTCCGCATTTTAGGCTTGAACAATTTCGACAAAAATCCCAGGAAACGATTCCAATGAGACCTAATTTTGGAAAAATTGTTGCCGGGTGTTGCCGGTTTCATCATGTTTCTTCATAATTTTGCGATAGTTAAATGTCCGATGTTATGTTTCATTAGGAATCGTAATGTTGTGCAGTGTAGCACTTTATTGCTTTGGTTGAGCTACGCTGATAATTTGTTGTTGTTTTCGTTGAAAAATAATTAATGTTTTTTAGCAATTTCTCGATCTAAATTATTTAAACCAAATAAAAATGTTACTTGTTGATAAATTGAAGTTTTTCCGAGTACCAGTCCTTCGATGGCCGCGGATCCTTTTTTAAATTTTTTTCTGCTGGAACGATTTTGATAAGGTGGAACTATTTTGGTGAGGGGGTTTTCTAGTGCCAAAAATCAATTGAAATGACAACTAATAACATGAGAAATCGGTTAGAGTGTCTTCCTTGTTTTAAAAATATCATTGGCACGAATGATTTCGATACAAATTTTGAGGAAGGATTTTCGAGTGTTAGAAAGCATTGCAGGCGCTTGATTATGATTTCGAGATATACGTTCAGCAATCCTCCAGTATGGCCAATGAAAATTGGTCTTAAACGTCTATAACTTGGTAGGGAGGCTTTAATGTGCAAAGTTATAGAAGTAGCCTCACCTTCGATTCGATCAAGAAATTCTACGTTACCATTCGTGTCAACTATTTTAGGGACACCCAAAATATAATCCGCGTTTTTATGCAACCTGAGTAATTTTATTCTGCACACTACGTTGTAATTTCTGAACTAAGCACCATGTATACCCGGTTCGCCAAAATTTACTCTGAAATAAATGTTAGTGTACGAAGAGTGAGTATAATAAAAAAAAATTAATACTCTATGCACATCGTATCATTCGACACTGTACAACCTTTTTTTCGGTATATAATAGCCAGGGTAAGTTTGCTTGCTCGCGTTAAATTAAAAAATAAATCCATAATGCGTAATTTTTTGATAAAGTATAGATAAAAAAAACCGAGTCATTGAAAAATACTAACGTCAAACAATTTCTATTAATGAAAGTAATATTTTTATGGGTTAACCCATATTTTGTAGAGCTTCAAAATTTTGGTTGTGTTTTTTATAATAGGAGTATTTTTCTGATTGATTGCCTGTCTCTTGCTTTAAATAAGCTAGAGAAACAAATTTAAAAAAAAATATATATATATATATATATATATATATATATATATATATATATATATATATATATATATATATATATATATATGTATATATATATATATATATATATATATATATATATATATATATATATATATATATATATATATATATATATATATATATATATATATATATATATATATATATATATATATATATATATATATATATATATATATATATCTTTAAAACCACTTTAAATAAAGCTTAAAACTAAATCTTAAAGTCTTTACCCAAACGTAGTGAAAATCGTAATTTTTCCCACCCAAAAAAATTAAACAAAAATTAATTTGTTAATAAATAGTTATCGCACTACAGATAAAACTCTTCAATCCTCGTTAGAGGAAGGGCTTTTATGGTAAATGCCATGATAAAATAAATTTGAGATGTTCACTTTACCAAATGAGGGTGTTTCACATGAGAAACGGCTTTCAAGTGCCATTCAGACATCTTCGTGATTTGGCCGTGATCTCAAAGTGGCCAAATTTATGAATACACATTTTTTTAGAAACAAATATAGATAATAAAATTATTTACTTATCTATTTATGTAATATTTACAAAAACACACTTAAAAAATATTTCAAACCGTTGAGGATAACATTATCATCCCCTTAAAACCGAATTACCCTTTTGGTAAATATCGAAGCAATTTAAATATTCTTAGGAAGACTCTTCTTGATAAGATTTAATTCTATTACAATTTTTTGCCTTATTTACTTCGTCTAGACTTGATAAATTTAAAGTTTACGGGTAACAAAATACTTCAAACAATTCCCAGACAACCTTGATGTTAATCGGAAAGTAATACAATTTGTAACATTTTTCAATTTCAATATTACATCTATTGTGCAAACACAAAAAAAATATTACATAACGACAACGTTATCACAATGCCTATATCAAAATTCAGTTCTTTCACCCCGTGTATATATACCTAGAGCTGAGCCAACAAATCCATCGTCAAATTGCTGTATTAATATTCCACGGTATAAATCTAAATATTGGATCAAGATATTGAACCCAAAGGGAAATTCAATCGAACATATTTTTTATTTTTTTTCAATATACTCGTTCAATATACTCTAACATTTTCCTTTTGTGGAAATTAATTGTGTATGCATTTAATTATTTAAATATTATTTTCGATTTTTTTTTGAAATTACAAAAGAATAATATAAGAAACGTGGTGTAAAGGTGAGAATTGATTTATGAATATTTTGTTGAAAACAACAAGTACAAAATGGAATACTAGACGCGATAATTGATTTTCAGTCATTGTATGCAACACGATCATGTGGTGTGGTTGGATTGTATAATAAAAATAATCTAAATTAATCTTAATAATCATGTACGTTCTGTTATTATTACCTCATTTATATAATTTTGAATGGGTTGAGAAATTGATTTGTTGATATCTTAGAAGGAAAACCATAAGAAATATTTTTAAATTTTACATTTTTTGTTGTACCTACATGCCTTGCCTTTTCTTCAAAACGATACGATATTTTTATATGTATTATTATTTTTACCATTCGAAAAACGACCCAGAATAAAAACGAATGTGTATTTTATAAAGGTCAAAGGTTAAATGTTTATTTGGTTGAATAACCATATTTAAATATGTAAATAAAAATTTTCTCAAAACACACTAAAATTTTGTCAGAGTTTTTACCTGCAGCGAGATTAAAATATTATATTTTAGAAAAAATTCTAACGAGAGCAAAGGAAATTTTAAAAAAATATTTCTTAGAATTTTTAGCTTTTGAAGATATTTATGGTAGAAAAGAGTTGAAAACCCGTTTTAAACACGAATCAAAAAAATTGTACATGATAAGATGTACTGTCTTTGATTTATTGCGAGCGAACATCTCGTGACTTTATATGAATCGCAACCGAGAAAATTATACTCGCAAAACGAAAGGAGGAAATCATAAATTTGGTGTGTAATACTTAAAATATATCTCTAGTATTTAATGTCATCTTCAAGTATATTTTCTAATTATGTTATGTAATACACATTATATCTGGATTACTGATTATAATAATTACAGCCATTAAAATGGGAAAAAATAAAATTTATTCGTGTTTCGTGTAAAAATTCTTTATGGATGACGATGTACGTTATGTATTAGGAAATATATAAAGAACAAACATATACTTTTCTCCGGATATCCGGATTATCAAGTTTTTATGAAGTAATAAAACACTTAAAATGTAAGAAGGTGTAAACGTATTTTTTACTAATTAATGTTCCCAAAATTTTATTACTAAATGCTATTTTTAGATATTTCATAATTCAAAAATTGCTGTAGTAGACCGAACACATTGGGTTAGGAAGACGACTTAGGCAAAACAAACCCCCAAATTTATTAATTCTCAACTTGGTATTTTATCAAAATCCATCGACAAAGAAATTAATTCTATACAATTAGATAAACACTAAACATTCAAAAACCATGTAACCCACGCTTTAGATAGTCATGGTGATAGGCTACTCACTTCCACTGTTGCCTAACCTAACTTTTTATAAATTTCATTGTTATGACAGTTAATTTTGTTCTTTACTACTACCACAGAAATCTATTGCAGAAGCTCATAGTATACAAACTTAAAATTCCAATGAAATCCATAACTGTTTGTCTGACTTACAACCCTATTCCCCTAGTCACATCACTTCAAGTGATGTGACTGCTCATCTTCTTGGTTACTAGATCATTAAATCAAAACTTACAAAATAATTGTTCAATAAAGTCGTTCTGGCTGTTTTTTAAATCTTAGTATGCTGCTTTATAAATATTTCCTATCGACTGCTATCACTTGAAATGACAATTTCTATCACTTGAAATTTTGACGTGACAAATATCTAAAAAAAATTCAAACTTTGCAGCCAACTAAGATTTAAAAAATTTTCATTGAGAGTTTTGCACAAAATTATTTAGTAAATTTTGATTTTAAAATCTAGTAACCGAGAAGATCCATAGTCACGTCGCATGAAGTGATACGTCTAATGGAATTGAGTATTTAGTCTTTATTTGGCGCGTGAATAAATAACGGTATAATAAAAACTAATTTTTAAAATACAGGTTTTCAAAATCCTGGTTTTCAAAATCCCGGTTTTTGTATAAAAAATCCAGATTTTTAAGAAATCCCAGTTTGAATTTTTAAAACATGACATTTGGAAAAATGGGACTCGTAAATGATATTTTAACAAAATTTAAAAATGAGTTAGCGATAAAGTTCTAAAAAATGGCTAATAGAGATGGAATTTGGCAATTTCTTACCAGATTTTGTTGAAATTCGATACGTGCGATGGAAATGGGATTCTAAAATGATTTTTCGATAAAGCGGTCAATAGAGGAACTAGGCCATTTCTAAACCGATTTTGTTGAAATTCTACACGTGCGATGGAAAGGGGTTGGAAATGGAGCGGTCAATAGAGGAACTAGGCCATTTCTCAACCGATTTTGTTGAAATTGTACACGTGCAATGGAAATGGATTTCTAAAATGTTTTTTTGATAGAGTTCTGAAATATGGCCATCGCTATGGAACTAGGCTATTTTTTAACCGATTTAGTTGAAATTCGATATGTGGGTCGGGCCCTAAATGGGATTCAAAAAATGCGTTTTTGATAAAGTTCTGGAATATGGCGGATAGGGATGAAATCTGGCCAATTCTTAACCGATTATGTGGAAAATCGTCATATATGGCATCTAAATAGGATTTTAAAATGATGTTTGGTAAAGTTCTGGAATATTGTCATTAGGGATGGAACTAGACCATTTCTTAATCGATTATGTTGAAATTCGTCAGGTGCGATGGAAATTGTAATTGGAAATGGGCGATATATTTCATAACTAAAAAAATCATTTAAGAATCATATTTTCATCACACATGTCGAATTTTATCATAATCTGTCAAGAAATAGCCAAGCTCTGTCGCCAATGGCCATATTCTAGAGCTTCAGCGAAAAATAATTTTAAATCCCATTTAGACCTTACTTGTAGAGTTTTAGCATAATCAGTAAAGAAATGGTCAAGTTCCATCCGTAGCGACCGTAATCTAGAACTGTATCAAAAAATCAGTTTTGAATTTGAATCATTCACTTAGAATAAAACTAGTAAAACTGATTGATTGGTTGATTGATTCTGAATGTACGACCAAGTTCTTACACAGGAGCTCAAGGGTGACGCCGGGCGAACCGTACACTCTTTTTTACACATAACAACACCGAAGGATTGGATAGGTTAGTTAAGTGGGACAGAATCGGCCCGGTTACAGACACCTAGTTAGTAGCCGCTAGTTAGTAACACAAACACAGCACAATACTAATCTACTAGACAAAGGATAAAGGTTTAATAGGTTTAATGGATAACGATGGTATTGGTCTTCAACAATTGCACCTTTAAATCCGCAACCCAGGGAAAAATATTATTATTATTTTACATGCAACTGGAAATTTCCTGAAATTTAATTCTAAATTAATACTTTTCGGCTTCCTCTACAAAAATAGATAAAGTCGATAGTTAGCAACACATTGACAAAATAATTCTAGTCTACAAAATCAGCAAATAATATTTTAAAGAACAATTATTCATAAGCATCTGTAGATTAAATAAATTAGAAATTAATAATTTCCGGATTCCTAAATAATATAAACACTTATTAATTTAATCCTCCTGCAACTTACAACGAAACCAAGGTTATTTGAATTATATTAATAATTATTCTAAAATCCATTAGAAATCATTAGTATTTAACCTGTGAATTGAGCAAAAAAAAAATTTGATTTTTTTTTTAAATTACAAAAAATATGTAAGGCATCCCAAAGGCAATGGTTCCTGAAAAAATATCAATGCTATTCAATACCATATTAACTACAGGATTCGATGTTTCAAATATTTTATTAATTTTGGTCACCAAAGAATCTTCGTTTAATTACCAATTATAAATATACTGCATATGATATGTTTAGGCCATGCTCAATGGAACTCTACCATTCCTCATCCAATTACTGTCAAATATGGAATGCTGCAGGATTGGATTGGCATTTTAACATAATGCTCAATGGAACAAGGCCATCTCCCAACAAATATGCTCAAATTCGGTGTACAAAGCCGAATTTAACAAAATTATGGAATTCGGCTATTACCAATGTAACCAGGCCATTTCCCAACCGATAATCTTCCAACTTAGTTTGTAGAGCTGGGCTATGATTCTAATAAACTAATTTGTATTGGGACTTAGAATAAAACTAGTAAAACTGTTCCTTTATTCCCGACATGTTTTTGAACCCCGCGTTCCTGGAATTTTTTTCTAAAGACCCTCGGAGGGCTAAACGAAGGGGGAGGAGCGATGCGACTTCCTGCATGCCCGCGAGAGTTATTCAAGCCTCTACAATTCTGTATGATATTAAAGGGCTGAATGTCGAAGGACCGAATGCTGACTTTTCGATTGTGGAAATATAATTTTGTTAATTTGTTTTAAGGAATATTTCGTAATTTTCTTCTATCAAATATTAATAAATTTGCTTGATAAAATTTAGTTCACAAAAAGTTTTCATCGACTGGATACGTGGAATTTTGATTTTCGGCTTCCGCCCCTATACTCAATTATATTCGAAATCAAATAGCAGAGTTACAAAAGTCAAAAAGAAATAAAACATTATTAAATGTTAACAATATTTTAAAAATCACTTATTATTTTATTAATTTTCCGTTTTATAAGGACGTCGTTCTTCATTTAAATATAATAATATATTTAATTTTTTGTATTTTAAGACAATCTCTTTTTCCAAAATCTGTCCAAATTGATCGTCAAAATTGATATCAAAGTAATTTTTTTTTTTTCAAATAATTTGTAAAGCATCAAAACCTTAGTTTACTGCTTATTAAAACCGTAAAGGTTGATTTATATTATCCGTTACTTTCAGTTCCTACACAATTCGTGTCAGACATGTTTCAATTTAGACATTTTCCTCGTATGCTTATCGTATCAGGCAAGATATCTTATTTTCATGTTAAAATATTATTAGTCCGGCCGGTCCGAATTAATAAAAAATATATTTTTTTTCAAAATCAAAACTTTAGAACTAGAAGAAAATAAAACGGGGATTTTGTAAACCGGGATTGCGTAGTACACCCATAATTACCATTACACCAACCCGGAAAATTTACATGTAAAATTAAAATCGAAAATTTACATTAAAATATTCTTCACAAAACGACTCATTACTAAAAAAAATCATTTCTCACCAGCGCCAAAGCGGTGAGGTTGAGAACTAAAATGCTGGTAAAAAATTGTCGCTTTTCTAAGACCTTTCAACCATGAATAATTTATATGTCAAATAATTCTATTGCAATGACCTAAATGTAACTGCTTCCAGCGCCCCAACGGTAGTTTTGAGTACTAATGTGCTTCAACATATTTTGTGTGACATACTTTTCCAATACTTTTTCAATGATATGAGATACGTAAATATTCTAGACCAAAGGAATGATTTGCCAACGATGATTTTGGAGTACTAATATGCTTCAGTTAAATTCGTGACATTCTTCAACACCTTTTCATTGACAGCCACACTAGTATATATTCTATAATAAATCAATAATTAGCTACCAGCACCAGAACGGTGGATTTATTAACTAAAGCGCTAATAACAAAATTGTTGTTTTCCCTAGAATTTTAAATGATATGCTACATGATTATGAGAGGATGGAAAATATGTAACTGCTTCCAGCGCTATGACGGCAGTTTTGAATACTATGGTGCTTTAGAAAAATTAACGGCATTTTTCAAGACCTTTTCAATGATATACATGTATATACTGTATGATAATTGAATAATAAGCTGTCATCGAAAAAACGGTGTATTTGTGAACTAAAGCGCTGATTACAAAATTAATAAAAGTTGTAACTGCTTCCAGTGCCAAAACGGCAGTTTTGAGTACTAAGGTGTTCATATAAATTTGTGACAAGACGTTTTCAACGACATATGATAACTATATATTCTAAACTTAGCTATCAGCACCAAAACGGTGGATTTATGAACTAAAGTTATATCGAACTGCTTTCTGATCCAAAACCTTTCAAACGATATACTACACGAGTATATGTCAAAAAGGTAAAGCAATATCGTGATATTGGGTGGTATTTTGGGTGATTTTCAATAGTAGCATATAGATTCCCGTTTGGTGAAAAGGAATGGAACGACATTATTTTTTATATTTCTCTTTCTACCTTACATGAATGTTCACTTATTTTATTTTGTTTTACTACAAAATCTCATTTCATTAACAATTTCACGCAACCGGAATCCACCTACAGGTAAAACAAACTTTTTTTGTGCATTTTTGGGATCATAGGGGAAATCGAATGTAATGTTCTAAAACAAATGTTTGGAAGATGCAGCTTTTTCATAATTGTGTAAAATTCAAAGGATTTTTATCTATTTGCGTTAGACCTAGCTTAAGCTTAATCTAAGAAGGGTTTACATTTCGTGTGGAAAGTTTTAAAAAAGCTTCCTAGCCGTATACCGTGAACTCCGTTCGGGCAACGTGAATACTACTCGGTAACGTGCACAATTAGAAAGCGCGATAACGGGATTTAAATTTTGTACACTTTTGCGTGATTTGGGGATTCCCAGTTTGTTTTTTTGCATAATTTGTATCAAGTTAAGTTGAAAATGCGACTCGGGGATTCCAAATTTGTCCTTTTTCATAATTTGAAACATGTTAAACCAGATATTCCCGTTGCCCTTTATAACGCCGCACAAAACACTGGAAAATCCGAGCACAACTTATGGAAACTTTTTTTCTCGTAAGTCCCAGATATTGCCGTTGTCCTTTATAACGTCACAAAAAACACTAAAAAACTCGAGCACAACTTGTGGAAACTTTTTTTCTCAAAAGTCCCAGATATTGCCGTTATCCTTCATAACGCCACACAAAACACTGAAGGCAATTCGAGCACAACTTGTGGAAAGTTTTTTTGTCGAAAGTCTCAGATATTTCCGTTGTCCTTTGTAATTCCACACAAAACACCAGAAAACTCGAGCACAACTTGTGGAAACTTTTTTCTCGGAAGTCCCAGATATTGCCGTTATCCTTTATAACGCCACACAAGACACTGAAGAAAATTCGAGCACAACTTGTGGAAAGTTTTTTTTTTTTCTAAAGTCACGTTAGGCCTGTTTACTATATAAAGATTCATTCGTGTCAACGTTTTTTAGTATTGCAGTGTTTGTGTTTGAACAAGTAGAGTGAATTAAAATTAAGAACTAAATTTGTAGTTGGAAATACAATTCGAGGATTCCCAATTTATTCTTTTTCCCATAATTTGAATAGAGTAAAGTTGAAAGTGCAGCAGTAAAAGAAAATACTTTGTGCAATAAGCTAGTGTGTTTTATAAATGTTTTATTTGCTCTGCGATTAATAGTTTTTAATTAAAAAATGGGTAAAAAAATAACAGTTTTACCATTAAAGGAAAAATCTGATATTATTGAACAATTTCGTAAAGGAGCAAGTGTTACAAATGTATCCAAAAAATATATAGTTGCTAAATCTACTATTTGTGCAATTAACAAAAAAAGTGATGAAATTTTAAACACGATGAACAACACCTTTATGGGGCCTGGTCACAGAAGAACCCTTAAAATGTCAGGATATCACTGGTTTCTTGGGCAGCGCGATAAAAATGTCCCTGTAAGTGGCGATTGGCTTAAAGAACTTTTACATGAACAAATAAATGAAAATGAAAGCACTTTTCATGCAAGTGATGGGTGGCTACAACTTTTAAAATTTGTTTTGGTGTGCGCTTGCTTAAAATTGCTGGACAGAAGTTGTCCTCTCAACCTGAACTTGTGGAGCCATTTAAAAGAAAATTGCAAGCCAAAATAATTGAACTTGGTCTGTGTGTAAACCAAATTTATAATATAGATGAAACAGGCTTGTACTGGAAACTTTTACCAGAAAATACTTATCTTACGTCATTAGAAAAAAACGCACCTGGAAGAAAATACGAAAAGCAACGCATTACTTTTCTAGTATGTACTAATGCAAATGGACTCCATAAATTACGGTCATTGGTAATTGGAAAAGCTAAGAATCCACGATCTTTTAAACATTTTAACTGTCCTGTGTACTACTATAACCACTCAAAAACTGCGTGAATGACAGCTGCAATATTTAAAGACTGGTTCTATAAATTATTCGTACCACAGGTAAAAAATTCTTTTAAACCAATAAATTTAAATTAACATTTTATCAATTTAGGTACGAATATTTTTGAAAGGTCTGCTAGTGAAAGCTTTTTTATTCTTGGATAATGCTCCATCTCATCCACATGAAAACGAATTAGAATCAAACGAGAGATGCATAATAACAATGATTATGCCACCAAATATCACACCACTCATTCAGCCAATGGACCAAAATGTGATACGAATAACCAAACTTTATTATCGTACTAATTTATTAGCTTCACACTTCGAGTCACTAAAAAAATTGAATCTTAAAGATGCTGATCTTGGTTTAACTGCGGCTTGGGAAAGAGTTGAGCATATGGTACGATCGCAAAATGTTGGAGAAACATACTAAATTTTGTTGAAGATAAGGAATATCCAGATGATGATGTTCCCTTGATTATTTTCAGAAATGAATGGCGTGCTGAAATTAACTCAGCAATAGAGCATACCATTGAGATTATTCATACCATTTACCCTCAGGTTTGTGTGGTACTGCTTTTTCTAATTTTTTTTACTAATTTTTGCTTACAACATTTAATAGGATAAGTGTTCTGTTGCGGAAGTGTGAATGAATGGAATGCAGAATGAAATAACTGATGAAAATATCGAGGACAGCGATACCGACAGCGACCTAGACATTATTCCCGAGCCGAAAGAAAAAATTTGGCCGAATGAAGCAATTGAAATGATCAATAAGGCTTTACAATGACGAAGGCAGGGTGAATTTAAATGAAATAATAGTTTTACGAAAATTGAGGGACAGAGCAGTTTTAAGCAGCTTGGGAACAAAAAAAAGACAAACAAGAATTACAGAGTTTTTCCATAATAATTATGAATTGTGAACTAAATTTGTTTAAATACTTTTATTTATATGTACTTACATATATATAATTACATATTTATGTTATAATTTAACTAATTTACTGAGTTTTGTATTATTATAATATAGTGTAAATTGAATGAATTAAACGTGAATTAAACAAGAGCATAATCTTTCATTTACATATATTACCTATATTTAGTGGTATATTTTAAGATAGCTGGCTATGCGTACATTTTATCAAAACAAAACACTGTAAACTTGTGAAAATCCAAATTTCATATAAAAAAATCAACTCCCTAGATGAACAATCTCGAAAACATGAACTTGCTTGGGTTTTATTTTGTTCACGTTATCGCGAGTCTACTGTATTAAAATGTTAATGACAAACTCGTCGGAGTTTTTAAAGGTCAACCTAAGGTCGACGAAACCACGCGGGGTGTTTCACCATTTCAGACACTATCCACCCGTTATATTTATATTGGATTGCTGTCTACATATTATGTAATGCATGATGTGCATGATGAATGAACATAATTTTTCCTGTTATGAGACTACCCCCATGTATTTCTCTAATGCAAGTACGTAGCTGTCATGACAAAAAATCAATTTTTCGAAAAATTATGTGTTTCCAATTTTCATTAAATTAATCAAATCGGATCCTGTATGTGAATATGTATAGCAGTATTAGTATCATGATTAATATTTTGACATATCACGTTAAACAGGAAGCATAGCAAAAAATTTCAAGTTGATAGATGATTTGATAGTCGTGTTTGATTGATTTTTGTTTTCTAGACACCACGAAAACCTTGCGTTTTTTCAGTCAGGAAAAAATAATTCAATTCAATAGTGTAAAACCTAGCTATATTAACAATAAATAATCAATTTATAAGCATGAAAAAAATTTTACTACATAAGCAAACGTCACGAGAAAATATTTGGAAAAGTTGCGTAGAAAATTAAAAACGATTTAAGCAAAATAAAAAAAATGTTGAATTTTTCCACAAGAAACATGTTATCAGCTGTTGGAATATTTCAATTTACAATATATCAAAGAAATTCTCGTTAGTATATAAATATTGACATTGATGAATTCACTAAGGATATATAAACAATTTGTAGAATTTAAAAGTTCTCAAAAAAAATTATCTACGTATCGCAACATGTGCCTTAATCACGATTTCACGTAGAATCAAAAATGTTTCTTGTGCTCGTTCCAATTAGCTTAATAATTTTTGAACGAGCCACGATGTTATTTTGAGTGTTCACCTGATTCAACTATACCAAGTTTTTAATTTAAGAACTGCGTTGAGTTTCCCAAGATAAACGGATTCTGCTAGGTATTAAATGTGTCGTTTGAGTGTCATTGAATCGATGTTTCATTGAACAAAGCATTCCGTTAACAAGAAAATAACGAAACAACTCGTCTATGGCAAAAATCCAAGATTAAGAATTTTATTTATATTTTTTTTTTATTTTCGCCTAAAGAAAAACTAAATCGATAAAATCCGGTTAAAATAAAAAATGTTCGCTTAATTTTCGAACCTTATTCCAGGGATTTAGTTCAATTGGAGTTTCAGACAGATTCTCCTGGAATATCAATTTATTTATTATAATTGTTCATGGCTACATCTCAAGTACGGCTTTGTGTATTAGCATGGTGAGGGGTCTACATTTTATTCTGGCGACATCGATTCAAACTATACCTTCTATACCTTTCCCAATCAAACCTCGTTGACTGAATTAAAACATGTATTCAGATATTGTCGCCTCAATTTTTGTCAGCAATTTAGAAAGTAGAAGAGTGTATAGAACTTTTCTGCAATTTAAACGCTATAAACCCTTCCAGTCGACTCCGCCAAATATATCAATTTATTCCTTCGTATAGGCAATATTTTAATAAGGCGGTAAGTACTTACAGTCTTTCGTAACCCGCTCCAGGTTCAAATTAGCGTTCTATTGAATTGTTGCAAAATTTACCTGAAAAGAGAATGAAAGTCTTAATTATGTTATGCATCAGGTATAATTATATGGTTATTAAACGCTCCACTAGCTGAGTGGCTTAAAACGGTTGAGATCCACGTACCAAAAACACCAAGCCAATGGCATAACAGATTATAGGCGAATAGCTCTTTTAGACTGCATTAATCCACAATCGATTAACCGATGATCATATGTTTGTTAAACGACGTACTATTGATGAGGAATGGAAAACTGGACAAACAGTTTATCCATTTTTTCAACAGTTTATCCTATCCGATCATCTTGTTAATAGAAAAATACAACATCTATGGACGAAGTAACATTCATCGTATGGTGTAAACAAGGGATCTCGCGTTTGAAACGAAAAATGTTAATTTTCTTGAAAAAACGATTTGCGTATGTATGTACCCAATACCCCCCACCCCAAAGGTGGGCTTTAAGTCACTAAACATTGGATTTTTGATATAATTTCTTTATTTTGTATTTTTTTCTCTTTTTATTTTTCAGTATTAGAAAAAACATTTGGGAGATTCAGTAGCCATGTATGAACGAGCAAAAATTGTTGAGTTTTATTTTGCTAGTCAAAATTCAATAATTCAAACCCAAAGAAAATTTCTAAATTTTTTTAACATCAGAAATGCACTATCACGTAATCAAGCCGCTCGTTTCAGTCATCGAGATCTTATGTCGGAGTGAGGACCGCTTGAAACACCAAGCCAAGATAATATCTGGGGCACTGAAAACCCAAGAGCGATTCAACAGCGTCCGTTGCATCCATTTAGAGTTTCAGTTGGGTGTGGAATATCAGCAGACAAAACCTACGGCCCGTACTTCTTCCAAGACGAAGATGGCAATGCATTGACTGTAAATGGTGAGCATTACAGGACTATGTGTGAACATTTTTCACACATAGTCCTGTAATGCTCCCGATTTGGAGATGTTCATTGCCCATCACGATCACCCGACTTAACACCACCAGATTTCTTTTTGTGAGGATATTTGAAAGATCGTGTATACGCAAATAAACCGCAAGGACTGCAACAACTAAAAGACAAGATAATAAGTGAAATTATTGATCAGCCAGTTTTGGCTTCAGTTATGAACCAGGTACAGTAAAGAGCAGCAGCTTGCGAAGAGACTGATGGCAGTCCAGATGTTATTTTTAAAATTTAATTTTTTTAAAACTCTTAATGATGATTAAAACTATCTTTTGTGTAATCAAAATTATTCATTATCAACAAAAAATAAAAAAATTATACCAAAAATACAATGTTCAGTAACTTAAGGCAACATAAGATTCATGCGCAACATAAGATTCATAACTCGTGTCAGCAGCCTTCCATGCATTTTTAAAATAATTTTAATGTGAAACGTTTTCAGTTTTATGACAAAAGTGTTAGAAAAACCACCCCGTATCTATACCCTTGGTATTCGTCTACGGAGTGCTAGTGACTCCAATTATGAATCTTATGTTGCTCATTTATATAGGTTATGATCTCAGCAGGTACCATAAAAGATATACATACCCAGGGTAGTTACGGGGGAGTTTTTCTAACATTTTTGTTAAAATACTGAAAACATTTCACAATAAAATGACTTAAGAAATGTATGGAGTGCTATCAACGTATAGGCGTTTTTTTATGTTGCCTTGTATTTGCATTATGATGATTATAACTTTAGAGCGTGTTTTAATTGGTTTAAATACCGCATAAAAAGTTAAAAAGTTAAAAATTGAGATGAAAATAGTGTCGAAATTTTTATCTGCTTCAAGGAGCTGATAAAATTTTTATATGACAAACATTTGGCTGACAAACAATAAATTTTTAGCTTTCGTTTCAAAACGTTTAAATATACAATATATTTTCTCTTCTTTTCAGAAATTCTTTAATTTTTCATAAAACTTTCTGCTGAGAATTATTAATTTGCTTAAAAATTTCAAAAATTTTCTACTGGGTTCAAAAAATATCAGCAGAAAAAAATTCATTTTTGTGATAATGATGCCTAGCGGTGAATAGCAAAAACACATATTTTTTCTGCTGGAAAATTCTTCTATCTTATACAGCATCTTCTGTCATGACCTGCGTTTTTAAAAATTGTTACAATAATAACTGTAACAATTTTACGATTTCGTACGGTTTTGTGTTAGGAGGGTTTTAAAGGAAAACATGATCAACTGCAAAATTACGTCATATCGATTATCTTATTGGGGTCATATTCCTAGACAATCATTGATAGGCTTATTTCCACTTGACCACCCCTAGTGGTATTTTTTTTGAAAACAAAATAAAATTGGGAATAATTTTC
This sequence comes from Nephrotoma flavescens, assembly GCA_932526605.1. NCBI lineage: Eukaryota > Metazoa > Arthropoda > Insecta > Diptera > Tipulidae > Nephrotoma > Nephrotoma flavescens. The sequence continues at coordinate 68,311,213 of OW052220.1, read as the reverse complement.
CCTGTCAATTTAAATATGGAAAAATTATTCCCTCTTTAAAAATATTTACATTAAACTTTTCTCCTCAGTAGGCCAGAAAAAAATATTTGAACTGAAATTACATATAAATTCTTTCCCCAATTCTCTATTCCCGGGGAATTACCAGAATAGTGCAACGAAGGTAGAATAGATGAAAGAAGCGTATCATACAGCACCTCGTCATCTATAAGGTCTAAGTCTGAACTAATACGGTAATATATCTAATACTAGTCTACCATATCAACATCAGAATTACAAGTCACCCCATTGAAATCAAAATAAAAAGACAACAACGACCCAAAAATTATACTCGGTTAATTCTTACCGACAGTAGCATCCAAATTATAAATGTCTCCAGTCAGCTAAACCATCACTCTAAAACCGGCTATAGAGTAGAATTTGATTGCAAACTAAACAGGTTCCTTAAGAATATTCCAAATCAGCTCGCTGGACTGTCTGAGCATATTTTCTTTGTACCAACCCCTTTTCATCTTCCGAAACCTCAGATTCAAATATTCCATCTACAGTCACCACTCCTCTCCCACTGGTGCTCAACCAGCATTCCAAAACCCAATCCTACCTTGATGTCCGCCTTTGTCACAAAATTTCTCCCAGAAACTTCGGTTCTACACTATGCACAAACCCGTGGGAAAATACCGTAAACTTACGTCTAAGCGATGTTCTTCTTTAAATTACTATTTCTATAAGATATCTTTCCGGAAGTAGTACCTCCAGTTAGCTGGACTGTTGGTGTTTTTGTCAAAAATTGTACGATCGAATGTGCGAATAAACTGTTTTAACTTCTCCTCGGTAAAAACCAAAAACGCTTTCAATCTTCTACCAAAACGAAAGGGGGCTTCGAACTAAAACTACCACTAATTTATCGTCACACACTGACTGAGACTTGGTTGGAGTTCTGTCTAGTTCCGGAGAGATCGTTAAAGTATTCTTGATGGAGCAGTTGGAGGAGAAATTGTTGTCGCTATCCGCTAATGCCTGAAGGAAGTTCTAGGAATAAAAAATTGAGAACAATCGAAGCTACAACGAACTGCCTTGAGAACTCCTCGGCCATTTGGATCCGAAACGACAGTGTTCACTAACTTTGCAAAAAACATCAAACACAACCGTAAAATACTTATTGCTAGGAAAATCGCTGAAGGTAGGAGAGAAATAAAATAGCTTTCGAGGACCAACAAAAAACATGCAGTGAACGTCGCCCTAGTTACTTTAGTGGAGTGTGCTTGCTGTTATCCGTCAAGTTACGGCTTTGTCTCCTGAGAGAACTAGAAGTCACTCACTATTAGGCCTCAGCAGATTAGCATACAATACCCACAAGGATGCACCAACGGTGCCACAATATAAAGGTATATTAGCGTCACCAAATTTTAACAACATACTCGCTCAAGAGAGTTGCAATAAAATTGAAAAATAACAGACACTATTCAATGAATGGCAGAAAGTCACCAACGAGAATAATCAAAAAAGTTTTATTATTCTCAATTAACAACGACAAATTGACGAATTAGAAACCTGTACTAACGCTTATGAAACAGCTCGAAATAGGTAAGAAACTAACACTAAAGGACAGTGCGAGTATCTGACTGATGAGGAAGATTTGGCAAAAGAGCCAGAGTGGATTCGTGTTAAAAGAAGAAAACGTTTTCAGAGAAGATCTCTAGAGAAGCAATAAGAACAACAAATAATTGAACCCACAACCAAAAAACTATCAAACTATCAAAAAACTATTATGATCCCTATGATATTAGAATATTTCAGTCATAGAACGAAATATGCACCACACTTGTAATGTAGAGAGAATTAGTAATGAGTTTTTATTGAAAAACCTTACTTAAAAAAACCAGTAATTAATAAAATTCGCTGCAGACAAAAGAGACGACTAAACATGTTTACTCTATCATTCAGCTATGAAGAAGACATTAAAAAAAAATCATAAAATAACAATCCTTCCAATTAAGATCTGATGGGCCGAGATAATAATATATTCGGCGAAAGCCAGCAAAAGTAGGAAGTTAGAGGTTTGGAAGCTGCACCCAAATCCATGCAAACTTTGAAATGTGCAGTACACTAAAAATATTGATTTAGTATACTAATGGTCTGCTAAGACACCAACATGAAGAAGCAGCCCTCGAAGTAGAAAACATAGATGTCTTATCTCAGAAGCTCATTTTACTAAGCATTCTCACATTAAATTTATAGGCTATCGTGTGTATTATACCATCCACTCACGCACCTCTGCCAGACGGGGAAGTGCAGTTATCATAAAAGAAAATATACAATGTTCTGAAGAGGAAAAATGGAAAAAGTTCTTTAAGCTATTGGGAAAAAGGTTAATAATAGATGGCGACTTCAATCTGTTTCAACAGGAAAACCAACGTGCTGGCCAACTAACCGACGAAAAAGGACAAGAATTGAAATTAAAATAAAACAAGAAAATGTAAATGATTCTCATTTATCTACGTCAAATAAACTTCTGCACTAAAAATAAATATTGAACCTCTTTGGATGTAAAGCAGTCAGTTGTGCAGATGTACCAAGGAGAGCAATATGTGCAAAACAAATTTCTAACCAATACATTATCCCCAAGTTTCTCACGTACTCTCAGTATGACCTAAGATATCTATAAAAACCGTACATATTGGTTACTTGTGACAGATTTGAGATAAAAGCCATAATCTCAAACTTAATTATTTGGCCGCAAAAATGAAAATGTTACTTAGCGAATTTTAAACGATAATATTTGCCAGGAACACTTTTAATATTTTATTCCGCTGAAATGTTTTAATTTATGAAAAAAGAGGTACCAAATGAATAAAAAATGTCCGCTGGTTATAAAATAGCAACAGAATCCTCTTTTGTAATAGTGCTGCCACTTGTGGCAAGTAGCGTTTCCGCTGTCTTATACTTTAGCACTTGACTAAATGAGTAACGACAACAATCGCCCAGGCAATTTGCTGATCGATTAGTTATTCCTTATAACGTTTCTACTGCGACGTCGACACACTTCACATGAAAACTATTATTACTGGGAGCACTACATTTTAGTCTTGGAAGCTCGACCAAATTTTTTGTTTAAAGTAAAGGCCGAAAAATTCTGACATTTCCCTATGTACCGGGTGCGCCATACTTTATTATAGACATGGTTTTGAAACGTCAAATCAGTACAACTTTAACGATGAATCGCCGCCATACCGAAACAACGCGACGAAATAGTGACGCTGTACATTGAAAATTGTCGTTCAGTTGTGTTAACTCCACATGCATATCGTCCAAAATTTCGTAGATAACAGGCACCGTCTGACAATACTATTCGTTGTTTGGTGTCGAATTTTGTTGAACACGGGACAGTGAGAGATCGTCAACATTCCGTTCATCAACGATCAAGACCAATGATGGTTGAAGCGATCAGAGAGGGTGTTGCCCGGAATCAAAACTGTCGTATCGTCGCCGCGCTTTGAATTTTGGCGTCGATGGAACCACTTTGAAGCGCATTTTGAATTATGATTTGCATTTGTTCCCGTATAAAGTGCAATTAACACAAATCATATGGCGGACAGACCGTCGCTTGGAATACGGCCAAACAGTCGCCCGAACGGTTGCCACTCTGGCGGCATTAATAAGCAAAATTGCTGCATTTGGGGAACGAGGAATCTACAAGAGATCCGTGAAAAGCCACCCCATAACCAAAAAATGACTGTTTGGGCCGACGTTTGCATCAAATCCATCATTGGACCATATGTTTTCAGAGAAAACGAAACAGTCAATGGAAATCGATATCGGTGGAAGTTGGCTCATTATGTTTGCTCGCAAATATGTGAAAAAGGTCTTGACGGTTACTGGTTTCAACAAGACGGTGCGACATGCCACACTCCAAACCAAACAATTCAGTTTCTGCAACGCAAACTCCCTAGGCGTGTGATGTGAAAAAGTGGCGACTTTGACTAGCCACCCAGATCTCCAGATTTGACCCCTCCGGACCTCTTTTAGTGGAATTATTTGAAAAGCAAAGTGTACGCCAAAAAGCCTCAGAACATTGACAAGCTCAAGGCATAACTTCGTGCCGAGATCATCGCTATACCGCCCGAGATGCTCGAAAAGATAATGGAAAACACAGCAAGAAGAGCACATGTTGCTTTGGCCAATAAAGGCGGCCACTTAATTGAAGTTGTACTCAAAAACTAATCCAAATAAGTTGCAAAGGACCAAATTGAATAAAAATACCTTATATCGAAATCGGTTGTTTCTTTTAAAAGTTATTCAATGTTTACATACCGGCATAAAAGATGGCGCACACATTAAAACAAAACTTAATATAAAATATGGGTCCTTTTTGCCTTATATATATGTTACGGTAAAAGCCCGAAATCGGTAAATGTCCGCGAATAATAATTTGAAAATACTATATTACTGCTTCGAAAGCTATGATATGAGAGTCCTATATTCTCGAAATGGTTCACCCTTCACGCCACGGAGTATTTTTTGTAGTATTAGTGCAAATTGGAATTTGGGATAAAAGAGAATAACGAGGTCCTCTGATGGAGAATAAACAAAACTACGGGGAGGTAGGGGGGAAGGTCAACAAACATTTCGTAACCATCGGACCTCTGGACAACGGGTGTTTAAACGTTTGAACGAGTTTAATAAATTATAATTACGAACATTTACCGATTTCGGATTAACCGTAATATACACTCCGCGTTACTTGAATAGGGCCAAAATAATTTTTTTCATTTTTCCAATTTTTTATTTTCCTTTTCACTTGAGCTATTCTCTTTTATGCGTTGATGGGAAGAGAAATCAATGACAAAACAATTAATGAGATTCGTTCATCTCTTAGAGTAAAATCATTATTCTTTTGAATTTTGTATATAATAAGAAATGAGAGAATCGTTTTAACCTCAGCGGAAGGAAAAGTTATTGAGGAATGGATAATCACGTCCCAGAGGAAAGGATTCCCTAAGAGAAAAGAGGATGTGTTACATGCAGGAGTTCTTAGATGTGGAAGTAAGGAATCACCCATTTGGAACTGATAATATACCCGGAGATGGATGGTTCCGATTATTTTTAAAACGGCATCCTAATATTTGTTTACGAACAGCAGATCCCGTTTCGTCGGCGAGTTCAACAGTAGGTGCATCGGATATAAAGACGTGGTTTATATCAATTGAACGATATTTGATGGAAAACAATTTATTTGGAATTTTGAGTGATCCAACCAGAATATTTAACGGCGATGAAACTAATTTCCTACTCTGCCCCAAAACAAAAACAGTATTGGCGGCGAGAGATGCCAGAAACATTTAGGAAGTTGACCCTGTAAATTATCCCTATAAACGGATCCACGGTGACATCCGAAAATCATTACCAAATAGCTTGGGTTTGGGTATTAGTGTTAACGGTTGGATGACCGTGGTCTACGAATATATATCCAAAATATGTCACTCTCATCTTTTGAACCTTGAAACCATATTTCCAGTTATTGTTTTTGTTTACGGTCACGCAACACACCAAACTCTAAAGTTAAGCAACTTATGCGTTCAATTAGGAATAATTTTGTATCATCTGCGAAAGTAGACGTCAGAATTTGCGAAGACGTTGGTAGATCTGGAGTGAAAATTAAATATAACGTATATAAAGCACACTACCTCGTGGTACTCTAGCCAGAATGTTTTTCTCGTTCGATTTAGAGGTGTTGTATTTAACATAATATCTGCGATTTGACAAATACGACTTCATAAGTTGGTAAATTTCTAGCAAATTTAATATTAATTTTATGAAGCAGACCCTTGTGCCGAACTTTATCGAATGCTTGGGCAACATCCATCCTCTGAAACCAAATTGATGACTAGGGATGATATTTTGCAGTTCCGGTTTAATATTTTCGATAATAGTTTTTTCGAATACTCTCGAGACGATTAGTAGTAGGCTTATTGGTCTATATGACGAGACTTTGGTAGAATCCTTGTCAGCCTTCGGGATCATTTCTATAGTTGATAATTTCCAGCAATCAGGGATACATCCTGATTCGTAAATTGAATTGAATATTTGAGCCAGTCGTCCAAAGGCAAATTCAGGCAGTTGTTTAAGCATTTCACCTGTAATTCGATCATCCCCAGGGGCGCTCTTTAATAGACTTTAATGTGTAATAAAAAACTTTACCAGTGGTTTCTTTATCTTAAATTTCCTCACAGGTTTGATTGCTATATTTTCTGTTTGAACCACCGATAATCCAAGGTTTGGAGTGAATACACTTTCAAGATGATCGGCCAAGGTTTAGCTTTTTCCTCGTCACTTCTAACCCAATCACCGTTAGAAAGACGAATTGGCGAATTTGTTTGCTGACGCCGTTTAAGGTATTTAGTGGCCTTCCATAATGAATAGTTTGTGTCCGAATGGGGAGATAATTCTTTGAGATACTTTTGCATATAATCCATCTTGTTTTTTTGTAGTAGGCTTTGTAGTTTTCGTCCTGACTGATTAAAGATATGTTCAGCATCTGGCGATCGATTAACTTGCCAGATGCGTCTTAAGCAACGTTTCTCTGTTAACATTTTTTCTATTTCAGCGGAAGTTATGGTGTGTCTTGTATGTTTTCAGTTGTTTACTTGAATAGGGACAGTTGACTGCTTGAACTCTCGGATATTTTCTTTAAGACAATTTTTTTACTGTTACAGTGAAGTGAATTAAATGTTGTTTCAACTTTACAATTATTTACTTTGATTTTATTGGAAGTCATGGGTCGTGGAAAAACGTTAAGTGAGGTTGAGAAGGCTGAAATGGATACTTCCAAAGAACCAAATATTACAATTCACGTGTTTGCAAGTAAAATCAGCAGAAACAAATCGGTTATCAATAAGTACCATAATAATATTAAAAACTATGGCAAAAACATGAAAGGGCGAATAGCAGAAGCTACATCACCGCAAGATAAACATCGTATCGTTCGGGAAGCCTCGAATTCCGAATGCTTCTTTCTTTCCGGAAAGAATATCGGTTGGATTTTTGTCGTGTTCAGATGGCTACAATTATTATTTTCACGATTTAAGAAAGGATGAAATGTCTTTGAATTGCATCACAGCAGAGAAGGTGGTATTATGGTATGGGCGTTATTTCGTGGTATGGAACCATTGATTTAGTTTTCCCAACATGCAAGATGACTGGAATATCCTATAAAGCAAAATTAATTTTCCAAGATTTTCTAAAACTGTTGGACCATTAAAATACCAATACAATAATGCTCCGGTTCAAAATGCGCGTGTCGTAAAAAACTAGAACAAATTTGAACATCATAGAAAACGTTTGGGGATGGCTAAAACGAAAAATTTACGAGGGGGAAAAAGTTCGAAGACACTGAGAAACTTAAAGAGGCTGTAAAATCACCTTGGAACGAAATTCGCTTAAATTACTTGAAATCGTTGTACAACTAAATTCGTAATCGAATTTACGAAATAATTTTTAAAAAACGGTGCACGTACCAATTACGAAAAACGCTTTGTTTTGTTCATTATTTTGTTGGCGCTATTCAGGTGAACAACTAAAAATACACAAATTTTATTACATATTTTAAACGAAATTTTAAAAAAATAACGGGTTGATTCTAAGAGAATAACTCAAGAGGAAAGGAAAATAATAAATTGGAAAAACTAAAAAAATTATGTTGGCCCTATTCAAGTGACCCGGAGTGTAATAGGAGTAATTTTGAGCTGAAACATCCTGATTAACTTCCAAAATATTTAATTTTACACAAATGCCCTGTACCTAGTAGGCAAATCTACGCTGATAATTTTAATGTCACAAATTTTCCCCTTCAAATTTACATCGATGAACAAACAACTCGTCTGCTGCACATAAAAAAACCTCGGTTTTAATTATTTATTTATTTTAAAATTAATTTCTGTGTCTAATTTTGCAGAAAGAACATTTCTGTTAGAACGAAACCAATAAAAAATTATAATAATGTCCATAACTAATTTCAAAACAGACGAAATTACCAAAGTGGAAATTTTAAGAACAGAAAATAATGATATTTTAATTCTCTAATTTTGTCAATTTGTCATCCATCTGCGTGTGTTGTGTATGCTTGAAATTTGCATGCTGTACAATAAACCATTCACCTAGAACTAATTTATTTCAATTTGGCAATTTACAAAAAAAATCCATAATTTTATTTGCTTAATTACATATTATTTTTTCATTAGTCAAATGGACTATGGAGCTATAAAATTTTTTTTTAATTCGTTGGCTCTCGAAATATTTTATGTGTGTAAGGAATATAATGAATATAAGTATAAAACTATAGAAATTATTATAAACTCAATATACGCTTATATACGAGTATCAGCTGAACAAATATTAAACATAATCGTTAAATGTTGAATAATTGAAAATAAATAAAATTTTAAATAAGCATCGGCGGAAAATGGGGCAACAGAAATTTTATTTCGATAAATTAATTTTTATGATAATTTTATTGAGGTAGATACAGAGAACGTAATCTGCTGATAATAAAATAAAATTACTAATTTTATGGTGCACATGCAAACTTTTATTGATTTTCCAGTGCAATTTTATTTTGGGTTGATGTTATGTTTGGTTTTAAATAAAATTTTAGATTCGAGTTTAGTGGTTCGTTTTGTTGCCTACGTCACATACATATAATACTCTATTGTTAACTATGTATTGTATATATGTAAACCAGGTCAATAACCAGCCTGTAGCGTACACGAAAATTGTAATTAAGTACTCGTACATAAACATCCTTTGAAATGATATCGAATATAATATAATTACTCATTTCATTTCCTATTTTACATTTTTAATATTCCATTTCCACATTTATGTCATTCGAAATTTATAATGTGCTTCCTACAAACACAAATCCACCTCTCACATCATGTATGCATAATTAAAATAGGTAGACTTGTTTAAATTTGAAATTAAATTAGTTACAGCAAAAAACTAAAAAAAAATATTTGTGCAATATATGAATAATGTATGCATGTAGGGTACCTCAGCCAGTAAAGCGACAAATCTAAACAACTTTTGTTCCAATTGTGCACATATTTACATTATTTCTACATAAATTAGGAAATTATAAAATTAGTGTTAGATAAAAATAGAGAAAAGTTGATTGTTGTGGCTTTATGTAGGAAATAGGAAAATATATTGTGCATCGACGGAACAACAAAATATTTATGTTTTATTCAAAAAATTTTTATTTACTTGTAAATATAGTCATTGTTTCCTTAAAATGTAATATAATTTATGTACCGGAAGCAACATAATAATTATCAGTAGCCGATTGCTTCAGAAAGCCAAAGAGGATCGCCACCCCAACCTGGACAACCCATATCTGCCATCTCTCGTTGCAGCGAAAGAGTCGTACTCTGCAGGGACCCAAACTGCTGGTTGATTATCTCATTTAAATATGAGGGATAGCGCATTGCCACTCTTGTCCTAAGATAAACTAATTCCACCGAGTTGATTGCCGTATGAATGTATACATACACCGCGCGAAATAGCTATATATGGAACAATTTAAATTTTTGTGTTTTTTTTAATAGACAAACTATTTATAATATTTTCATTTGCATCAGAAGATTTCAATTCGGTTGAAGGAAATAGCTATATAGGACAAAACTTGGAATTAAATTATTTTATTCATTAATAACAAAAATACTAACAAAAAGTGCATTTCAGTTCTTCAATCGTTGTGTCATTGAATTGATTAACGTTTGGAGAACAGAAATATAATTTTTTGCCGATTCCTCTTGAATGACTGTCTTAAGTCTTTAGCTGGGCTTTCCGTTTCCGTTCGAGGTCTTGATTTAGACCAAAACCAGCGTAAATTTAATCTAATGCTGTGTACCTCAGGTCGATTATTTTGGTTAAATTATGAACTAAACTGTTTGAGGTGACCTTACGCTATTCGCCGCCAGGTTACAAACGAAAAGTCTTCTCGCGGGGTAATTTTTCAATTTAGTTGTCAAATGTCATTATTTGGTATTTAATGCAAATGTTATTGTGTACATACAAATTTTATACATACCACTTTTTTAATTTTTAATCTTTTCGCATTTTTAATAAAATTTTTCATATCATCTTCCAATATTTTAATTTAATTTAATATTTCCTTTATCCACGAAAAGTTGATAATTTAGTATTTCTAATAGTTAGGCACAGCTCGTTTTGTTGATGTTATCGCCACCTATGAATGTTTATTGTCATATTCCAGAACTTTTTCCAAAACTCATTTAATAATCCTGTTTCCATCCAACATATATAATCCCATCATAATCAGTTAACAATTGGTGGAGTTCCGTCCCAGGTGGCCATATTCCAGAACTTCTTCCAAAAATCATTTAAGAATCCCTTGATCGACTTCAGTCACAGGTGGCCATGTTCCAGAAATCCATTCAATAATAATTTAAGAATCCCATTTCCATCCAACACACCCAATCCCAACATAATCAGCTAAGAAATGCCTGGATTCCTTCCCAGATGGCCATATTCCAGAACTTCTTCCAAAATGTTTATGAATCTTATTTTCATCCAACAAACAAAATCCCATCATAATCGGTTAAAAGATAAGCGAGTTCTGTCCTAGGTGGCCATATTCCAGAAAAACTGCAAAATCTATGGTCGATTAAATTTAAAAACATTCGGATTTAACGGACTCCCCAGTTAGTCTGTTAAGTCAAGGTTTTACTGTATTTATTTAATTAAATATTTTATTTTTATTTTACTTAAATTACTTAAATATTTATTAATCATTAATAAAGGCTGAATCTTTTTGAATACTAATTTTTTATTCCATTTTTATCTTTTTATACAATGCCCTGAATAAGGTACATACTAGCACGGAATTAGTTGAAATGACATAATTTTAGCACGGAATTACAGACAAATCAGTGCTTACTAATTCATCAATAAATAATTAAAAAAAAAATCAATTTATTATAAAAAAATCATATGTTAATATGAAAGTTATCGCTTTACATTTTTTAAATTCTTTATTTTGAATTCTAAAAACTAAAAAATCAAGTTAAAATTCCAAATCCCACAGTCCGGAATATGCTGCATTTACCTTGTATCATGTATAACACGTATATAAACGTGCCGCATATTATTGAAAACATCTTAAAAAATGTAGAAAATTATGCTGAAGCACCCTAGTACTCAAAACTACCGTTATCGCGCTGCGGATTAAATTTCCCCATTTCGATGTAATCAAGTAGTGTATTTTTTGAAAAGGTTTAAGTCAAACAATAATTTTGGTATCGCCGCCTCGGTTCGTAAATCCACTGTTTTGGCGCTAGTGGAAATTTTTTTATTTATTATTGAATGAATACTTAATACGTGTCGCATCATAAATCCATCGTTTGGCGCTGTTGACAAATTATTTGTTTATTATAAAATATATACGTATCGCATATCATAGGAAATGTCTTGAGGCCGAAACCTTCATCTTAGTATTTTAGACTACCGCTATGGCGCTGTAGACAAATAAAGTTTTCTTATTCTGATGTAATTGTGTGGCATATGAAAGGTGTACTTTACTTCACAACTCCACCATTTTGGTGGCTGTATATCTTTATATTTCGGTGTAATGTAAATGTTTTCAAAAAAATAACGGGAAAACCATTCGCACATTTCTCGCAGCTTTCCAGATCAAGAATTTCTTCTTCTATAATTTGGAGAATTAGAAAACTTTTTGGACATGTGCGTCAAGGGAATTGGGTACAACTCAGCAGTAACGTTATTGACGACACATTAAAAAGGGAAGCTTTTGAGGCCTGTGCGTCAAGGGGGTCGGAAAAATGCCACATGAAACGACTAAAGAAACATGTAAATTCACGATACGACTTCCTTTTTTTTTTAATTATTCCCAAATTATCGAGTAGCATATCGTTTGAAAGGCCTTGGGTCGAGCAACAATTTCAACAAGCCAACTTCAGTTTTCAAATCTACTGTCCTGGCGTTGATCGTAAATTTTGGGTTTATTATAGAATATAAATGCAAATAGCATATTTTTTGAAAAGTTTTGGGTGATGAAAAAATTTTGGTATCGACACTTAAATTCGCAAATCCACCGTTTTGGTGCTAGTGGCAAATTATTATTTTATTATTGAATATACTTAATACCTGTCGCATATTATTGAAATAAAACCGGGTGACATATCGTTTGAAAGTTCTTTGATCAAGCAACAACTTTGACAATATGACTTTAGTTCATAAATCCATCGTTTGGCGCTGTTGACAAATTATTTGTTATAAAATATATATATGGTGAAAAATTCCTGAAATCACAAATTTTTGGAAGTCATGTTTGAATTTCATGTTTTTTATATTTTCAATGTATAGTCTTGATTAAAAAAAAGTTTGTGGAAATTTCTTTTGTTGTTGTTGTTGTTAAAGATACAGGATGTCAAATTTTGATAAAAATGATAAACATGATGTTCTATATATGGCTAAAAAACGAAAACTAATTATCCGATACTTATAAACGAGGGCTCATTTTAAAGATAAATTAATAGGGGTTCAAAATTATAAAACTGGTACCATGTTTCAACTCTTCCTATTCAAAATGGCCGCCAAAATAGTATTTTAGAATTTTCTCAAAAACGTATTTTTTTTTTAAATTTTTCCTCATTTAATTCTACTGAACACACCAAAAAATTGTACTTGTGTTACTTTTTGTTTTCTTGCAAAAGACGTTTGAGTATGAAGATCTACCCGTTTTTGGTATATAAAATCAAAGTCAATGAGGCATTTTTTATTTTCAACTATTTTTACGATCAACTTGATAAAGTAACTGTTTAGCATTATTCAGTTCACAAATCGTTCATAAATTACATTAGCAAGAAAACAAAAAATAACACAAGTACAATTTTTTGGTGTGTTCAATAGAATTAAATGAGGAAAAATTTAAAAAAAAAAAATAGGTTTTTGAGAAAATTCTAAAATACTATTTTGGCGGCCATTTTGAATAGAAAGAGTTGAAACATGGTAACAATTTTATAATTTTTTTAGAATCCCTATTCTTTGATCTTTAAAATGAGCCCTCGTTTATAAGTATCGGATAGTTAGTTTTCTTTTTATAGCCATATATACAACAACATGTTCATCATTTTTATCAAAATTTGACACCCTGTAACTTTAACAACAACAAGTACAAAAATTTTTTTTGTTCTACAGTTTTATTTTTTTAACAATTACTACACATTCAAAACATAAAAAGTAAAAAATTTAAACACGACTTAAGGTTCCATATACCAAATTTGTGATTTGACGTATTTTTCGTCATATATGTGTCGCATATCATTGAAAAGGTCTTGAGCAACAAATTTAACTATGCCACCTTAGTCTTTAAAACTATCGCTCTGGCGCTGGAGGAAAAAAAAATTTCTTATTATTATGTAATGGTGCGACATTTGTGTACTTTAGTTCAAAAATCTGTTTTTAAATTTTACATTTTAAAAATAAATTTCGTTATTATCGAATAGGTGGTGCCATCTACCCAGCGGCATTCACACAGAGTTTTATGCGAATAGGCTTTAATATTCTATGCTATGTTTTCCTTAACCACCCTATGTAATACATAAACGTCGCAAAAATGATTGGAGCGTGTACTTTTTGCGTCTGTTGGAAGTTATGGAGGAATATTATTTTTGTATGTTTTCTTGTTTTCGTACCTGCTGTTGATACGCGCGAAGATATTCAGTTTTGATTTTTGTGTTATATACTTAGAGTATAAAGTGTTTTACCAACACCCAGCCGGAGTGCGTCGTAGAGGAAGACCCCGACTGTGCTGGCGTGACGACATCGAAGAAGATCTGCGAGCATTGGGATGTCGAAACTGGAAGACGAGAGCGATGGATCGAGATGGATGGAAGGCCATTGTGCAGGCGGCGAAATCCCTTCATGGAATATGAAAGCCAGAGAGAGAGAGTTATATAGAGTTCAGTTTGGAATTTAAAAAAAAATATAAAATGTTTTGTTTTAAAATTTTGTAAGAGCTAGTCGATTTCCTTTTTTTGATTGGAATTTTTTTTTGTTGTAACTTGGTTATGAACAATTTTTAAGTGTATAAAAAGAAAATAATACAAATATTGATACTGAAATTAATTTTGTGATGAACTCAAATTCTTTTTTTTTGTGAAAGGTTATTTTTGGTAATCGATATAAAATTTTTTTTGGGGTGTTTGTGTTGTGAAATAAATTGAGTATCGAAAGTTAAAGCCAAAGAATTTTTTCGATTGGATTACTCATTCACCATTAAATTGACGTACCCAAGACGTGTTTTTGTGCGTATGGTGGTTACGTGGTATAATGAATAATAATAAAATATCGAGATTGAGACGTTAGAACGTTAAAGGTCGGCCAGTTCAGGCACACCGCATTCAACGAGTACCGATTTCCGCAGGTAACCACGGGTGCTTAGTTTTCAACTGCAAAACAACGCCCAACGATTTCGGCGGCCTAACAACTTCAAATTTTTTTGTATATACGGGATTGGCGAGACAACGTTCAACCAAATTGTATACGGATGGCCAGTTGAGGCCACTTCATTGGTTTACGATTTTGGTGAGACAACGCCAAACGAGTTTTACGAGTTGAGGCCACTTCATTTGTTCTACGGTCGTGGTAAAGGACGCCCAACGATACAGGTGGCCAACTGGCCATTTGTTAAATGTTATTGCGGGTACGAGTGGCCAACCGACGCCAGTTTAACAGCGATTAGGCCGCATCGCTGGAGCCTTGGTATCAGCTGCTACAAGGCCGCAATGGTCCGGGTGAGGTACCACCTGTGGCATGACGGCATGCCATATGTTTTATTTTTCATTCATATGTTTTATTTTTCTCTAAATTCTATCTTTCCAATTTTTTTTTATATACATATTGTAATCGAACCCGTTCGATCAGCTATTTTTTCTTTGCCCTTTTTTCTTCTCGAGTTGTAGGTAACATATAAAAAAAAGATTTACACGGCGAATCTTCGCATTTGGCTTATTTATTTCCTCCTAGATCGGTTTATTTCCTTTCTTTATGATTTCATCAGTACCTCTACTTTCTTAGTTATATAAAATTAACTACTAAATGTGTATACGGGTCGGTATGATGGGAGCGCAATTCTCATTTCGTGGCGGTCCTATATCTACAGGTTGAGCTCGTAACTCCCCGCCATCCCCTTGGCAGGACATTCGCAGGGTCGGAGTGGCGAGTCCAGCATATGTGTCGCACATTCGGAGCCGACAGTAAAATCCAATTGACATTATCCCGTTGCACTCCGGTAGTGTCGAGCTGTCGGAGAATCGCTGGAGGTCTCTCCTGGTGAAGACAGACCTGGAAAAGACGTCCCTACCCGGTTGATGGGTCATTTGGGAGGGCCTCTTCAGCAGACTGGGTACTTGTCACCCGGGGAGATCCGGCCGCCGCCGAATGAACACACCCGGTTATTATTAAATTTATCTGATGTTCTCCAAGTTTCATTCGACGAATTCTGGTGTCTCATAATTTAATTTCAGTCTTTAATTTGGTTTTGATTATAATATTTGTCGTGTTTCCTGATCCAAATTTTATTTTAGATCACAAATTTAGATTTTAAATCTGTCAAGCGCCTTTTTGTTGTTTCTGAACTGGATCAGAGCCAGCGTCAAAAAGCACAGCTATTATTTCTGTTCCACGATGTATGCCAGGAGCACGCAAGCTTCAACTTCCCCACGCCCAAAACCCTGAGATCTAGTCGGCAAAATTAACGTGATGTGAGAGGCATCTGCGTGCTTAATTGAAAACTGCGGGTTGACGAATCCACCATCCACTACCGTTGTAAATGTGTTCTCGTGGCGTCCTAAATTTACTCGTAAGGGCCTTAGTACTCTCACTTGATCTATTCTTTGCAAGGTAATAGACATTCGGGCGTCATACCAACTTTCAATGAAGCTACTTGCCATATCTTAATTTCTAAGCCAAAGAAACTTAATTAAGTAATTTAGGAGATTTCTGTTTAATCGAATCTAATATCAAATATTGAATAATAACAAATAATCATATGTTCCGTCTAATAATTATACAGCAAACAAACCACTTCAAACAATTTTAAGCTTAGTTACACATAAAATATTGAATGTACATATATTTATGCAAATCTGACGAATAATCTTCAAATTTCTGTATAACAAATGGCATATATGTGATTTATGATGCTAAACGGATTTGTTAATGTTCACGCAGCCAAAAAACATCTGTCTTAAAGATAAGACATTTCATTGATAAATTAGTCCAACTTGAAACAGAAAAGTAAAAAAAAAATTATATTTTTTGTATTGTAGCTGAAAAGGTTCATACGAATATCTCTCGTATATGAATATGCTGGTTAATTAATTAAGGGGATATCACAGTCGTAAAAATTACGTAATTTTTTGTGCTACTGCTGAGTAATATACGTAATCAGATTTATTCAACTGGAACACATACCATACTCGTATAGTAGTGTTCTGCTTAGACATTGTAATATAAAGTGGGATGTTTGTTTTTATTCTACATATTTATATTTTACGTACCTAAATTACTTACATGTCAAAAAGGAGTGACTCATACAATGTATATATACAAGATTTAAAGCGATTAGGGCGACCAGCGTTTTAAGGGTCACAGTTTTAATATATAAAGTTAAAATTAAGGTAAATAACCCATAGCGGTAATATAACACTTCTTTACAACTACAAGACGTGAACACAATTGTGATAAATTTAAACTTTATTTACCATTTATGTATGTAAAGCAACAATGCAGACTTGCATATTAAATATTAAAATTATTAACAATTGTTAAATGAGCTATTGTTAAATAAAGAATATTTATGTACATTTTGATGTTCCCCACACCATAAACCATTCATAATTTATGCGAGTGTATGCAAAAGGCATTATATGTTATGTAAATAAGAATTAATGTCTCTCGTATCGTAAAGAAAGAAATAATTTACTTGACTTGAAATATATAATCGCAGCCTTGATATAAAGAGTCGTCAAGAACTTGAAAAATAATTCGAATAAAAATTTCTCGAGTTTCTCGGCCCTCCAGTAACATCCATATTTATATAAAATCCATCCGTTTTATCAGCACTATATACGAGTACATATGCGCTTCACGTACAACTATGTACAATATTTTTTAATTTATGCAAAGTGCAATTACGAAAAAAAAACATATTTCCATTTACATTTTCCATTGTATCAGCTGCAGAAAAACGTTAAATTTTTGCAATATATTTCGCGCTTTTTTGTTGTTTTATTGCCGTATCATCGTTTCATGAAAAATATGGTTGGTTTTTGTGTTGTTGCAGCTTGGCATACATATATAAGTACATACATCTGAAATATACGTGCATATTATGTGATGAGATCAACATTTGCCTAGCAAAGATAGCAAAAATTGCCAACATATTATGCAAAATATAAAAAATAATAATGTTGGTATTTGAATTTGGAAGGTGATTTGCTAATATGTGTGCTATTTTATATGGTCATATTAGGTTTTGACCCAATCCTAAGAGAAACGACTTCGTGCCTCTTTCTCTCTCTCTCTCTCTGGCACTATATCCCATCAAGGGATTTGGCCGCCTCAAATGAGGTTTCATAATCATATTTTCATTTCGGATAATGAGTGATTAATTCATTGATCCTAAACCAGCCGTGAAATTTTTTCCTTGTCACCACCGGGAATCGAACCCGGGACCTCCGGTCGCTGGAACAAGCATGCTGACCACTTTGCCACCGGGGCGGCAACTTCATGCTGTGGCACAAAAAATCATTAACAATTGTTAGAATGGTTGCTACATGTGGAGTAAAAGATTACCTAAAATGTAGTTATACTTTGAATTCTAGCTTGTTGGTGATTTTTACATCACTTTACCATCACTTCCGTTAAACTGTACTTTTTCCCCAGTTTCAGAAGAGTTCACTAAATTCATAGTTCAGAAATAAACAAATCCGTTTAGTTATCGGCTGAGATGCCAACGAAAATCAGTTTGTACACAGATTTCGCAGTTCAATTATTGAATCTCCTCAGAGCTTGAAATTCTTAAGGTTGATCGTGAATCAACTATTGTTGTGTTCAACGGGCATCTAAACCATACCGCAATGAGTAGAAATCCGATTGAGAATTATTCAATTCGTGTGACATATGGACATTGAATCATGAACAAAGCAATTTCTAATGCGTCCAGAAAATCTTACCCTCTTAAAGGACTTAGAGTTTCTTTAAGGCAGCCAATAGCCTATTTGGCATAGCTAGACAACAGAATATTGTCGAAAAATAATATTTGTCGACTAAAGGGCCTACGTCTTCCTGATAGCAGGAAAACTGAATAATTAAGTGGGTGAGCTGCTCCAAGCCGTCCCCGTTCCTAGTTGCGAAGTTTCTCGTTTCATAGGAATTTACCACTAATATTGACTATCTTGGTCGATGCTTACCTAGTAGCCTAATTAATCATAAAGTTCTGCGCCAAAGAACACCAACTTGATTTCCTCTCATCAAAAATAGCAAAATGGTTTTTATACCGATATTCCGGTAGATTAGACAAAGACTGATCCAAAAACAGTTCGGCATTCAAGATCCTGTGAAACTATCCAAAAATTTTATTACCAAAAAGAGAACAATTAGTTGATGCCTACGATTTATTTAAAATTCTTGCAGCTTTCGGAACATAGTCATAAACTTCAAGATAAAAAGATGAACCTGCTTTGAACAACATCAATACTGTTCGGCCTGGTATGTACACTAAATTGGTACGTTGTACTCCAGCTGGAATATTATAAAATCAAAATAAAGTATAAAAGGTGTTTTCTGGTCTTTGGTATTGATATAGTCCAACTGCAGAGAGAACTATTGTGAATCTTGAAGATGAATGTTGAATTAAAGATTTTATATCGTATCGTAATAGATAAAAATCTGGGAAAACCAGTCGTCAATATGACATCTCTGAGGAACTCCAGGGGCCCTATTTCTGAATACGAATACGAACAAAAATTGGACGAATTCGTATGATTGGTATTTTTGAATACGAATCCGTGCAATTGTAATACGAATTCGTACCTACTTGATACGTTCACAAATTTCCCTTATTTGACAATACGAATTCGAACAATTTTTGTACGTTCATGAAAGAATTTTTGTACGATGAATGTTTAGTTAACGACTCCATAGAAAAATCAAAAATTTCTTTCAAAATCAAAGAAAATCTTTTATTTTAAAACGTAAACATGGCCTTATAATTTGTTTACGCCAATTTAAATAAGAATATGTACATATATGAAATTAAATAAATACATATATGAAATTTTCGTAGTCAGAATATTTAGCACGTACTACAGTTGATGACCGAATATAGAACGGGGTAAGAGCACTGTTAAAAAGCCCGAGACCATAATCCAAAAATGATATTGAAATACATATTTAATAACACAATTAATTTATATTTAAAACCAAAACCTAACCAGCTATTAATTTATATTTAAAACCATTATAAAACCAAATATAATGGGGCACTATCACACAACAAGAAATTATTTGGTGGTAGAATTTTATATTCCATCCTAACAATTTTGTCGGCCACACAAAACTACAAAATATTTTGCTTCCACAAAACTCTAATTTTATTTCACTATTTGTTTTTATTTATATGTATTACAACTTAAAAGAATCTCCAAATCAAAAGTGATGCTTATTTGAAAACCTAGAAGAAAAATAATATTATTATGTACATCCATTTCAAGTACAAACCAAAACGTCAAAACTCAAAATAGTGTCCAAGTCGTACAATTTTATTGCAGGTAAAACGATTTAAAATAAATTTCCCTTATAGCAAGGACACACACCAAACAATTACGTACGATCGTATTCAGAAATACCAAAGTATTTTCGTAACGGATATCATTTTCGTATCGAATACATTTTCGTATCGTATTCAGAAATAGGGCCCCAGATGTTACCAGGATGGGCTTCTATTTTTCCTCACGTATTTCAACAAACTGCTGTCTTCGCATAAGATAAGATTGAAACCATATAAGTAACAAACGAAGAACTCATGGACATCAAGTTTCGATACTACCTGTTTGTGACCAATGGATTTAAACGCCTTGCGAACGTCGGTGTAAATAGTTTTGTCCTGCTGGTATTTTTCGATAGATTGATGTTAGAAAATTTCATAAGATTAGTTGTTACTGATCTCCCAAGCATGAATCCGTGCCGATTGAAAGGTAGGTGACGAGGCATAATTTTTTTAAATGAATCTCACACACTAATATTTCAAAAGTTATAGGTATAACTGACGTCCTCGATAGTAGCAGACGTCGTTCCATGTACCCGATTTAAAGATAGTGTTAAATTAGATACTTTTCATTTATTAGGGAAGACTCCGTATAAGGATTTATTAAAAAGGAATTCCAGGGGAATACAAAACTCATTGGCTAATGCTTTAATGATCGATGGTGGAATGGTATCAGGCCCGTAAGCGATTTAATAATATTAAGTATCTCAGCGTTAGAGATATAGGGTACACCTTTACTGAACACTTAGCATTGCAAGATAGTTGGTTCAAATAGAAGTATCTGAAACATATATTGATTGAAAAAACTTGATTTAAATGAAGTAGATGGGTATCCTATTAGTTTTCCTTCTAAAGAATTACCAAAAATATCTAGGGTCACTTTTGATGGTGTTTTGAACTTGTAGTCGTTAAAACTCAAACCATAATAGGAATTCTTTATTGTGTTTGATAAATTTAATTTTGTCGTCCTGCGCATTGGTGGATCCCATACGTTTATAAGCTTTGACTTTATGATTTTTCAGTTTAGTTAGTAGGGATATTTAACTGATTTTCACCATGCTCCCTTTGAATTAAAGTTTCTGCTTGCGTACGATATACAGACATATGTTTCACCAAGCAAGGAACTGCACCTCCTATCACCGATGTTTTTGGTTTGAACTTGGCTATACTTTCATATAACTGTACTTCTTCTTCTTCACTTTCAGAAGAGTTCACTAGTTCATTGTTAGAAACAACAAATCCGTTTAGTTATCGGCTGAAGTGCCAGCGCCAATCAGTCTTTGTGCAGCCTTTCCAATATTAATAACACAGTTTTCTCTGTTCAATTATAGAATCTTGGTCGTTGGTCGTGAAAAATGATATTTAAATGGAACTCGCAATCATCGCGAAGATATGGGCTAGAATTGCATGAAGGACTTCCACAGAAGTTGAGTCATCTTTAAAACGGTTTGAGCAAGACCATCGACTAAGGAGATGGCGCGATTTTGCTCGAAATGGAACAAACATTTATGATACCGTATCAGTAGACAGTCGGATGAAGATCAGCGAGATTGCTGACATTGTAAATTTTTGTAGGCAATCACAAAATATCCCATCTCATATATCCTAAGTTATCGGCGAGATGGATGACGCGTTTGTCCATGGAAACAAACGGAATCGCGTGACAACTTCCGTATTTAGTAGAATTAGACCTCGAATTGTTTCGTGATCCTCCTTATCCTTCTGGCAGCAAGCGGTTCACACTACATGAGGAGGCCGTCACGAAAACAGAGGAGTTATGGGTTTTTGGGTACTATAGTATACTGCTATCATTTCAGACATACTTATTTTATTTAACAATTAACAAAGAAACATAACTTAAATTAAAGATAACATATTTTAATTATATTAATTTTTTAAACTAGTAAGAGACCAATATTATTAAGAACACTTATTATTGCTGAACATTTTTATAAATAACTGCCCAGAAAACTTTTTTGAAAATAACCAATTTGCCCTTTTATATATAGTTTGATTTGTTTATTTTATGTGAACTCTTTTTTTAAGAAAAATAGTTTCATAAAAATTAATTAAAATGTCGAAAACTAGATGTATACCTTTGAATTAAAAACTTAAATTTAATATCTAGTATGTTTCGACAATATGAACCAATGACAATTGTTGCGCCATTGTATTTACATTTGCAACTGACAGCCACTAAATATATTATGCAAATAATCGATAAATGATATTATTATTTGATTGGCTTAAAAAACTTGAATAGGACAATGGAGGAGCAAGTATATGTTGTGGCCAACACCCAACCGCCCGGATACACCACATTTCATTTCTAAGGCGGAAAATTAAACATACAGGATTTTTGGTAAAAATTGTCTATCATTATTCCCCCAGAAAACCAACAAGATCAAACCTTGAAAATTTAATCCTTACAGATATTTGACTGTTTTGATTCTTTGTCATTTTTTGTAAATGATATACTTTTCAACATCATTTCAAAAATTGAAAAAGCTCTTGCGGAAGCTGCCACTTTCGGTACATTGGAAATCTCCACATGTCGCAATTAATCAAAGGAGCTTAGGTTTCATTCCAAATAGTCGATCCACCTGTACTGAAGAGAAGTCGAATTTTGCTGAAATAATGTGTTTTTATTAAAACTCGTCATTTCCGGTTAAATTAAAAAAAAACATGATCTTAATTTACAATCTTTTTGTTTTTAATCGTTTTTTCGGAAATGCTACATACTTTTCAAAATATTTTTGAAAAAACGAAAAAGCTCCTATGCCTCGTTTTGTTGGAAAACAGTTTTGAGTCAATCGTTACGAAATGTATTGGACATTTGCGTACCGGAAGTGGCAGCATTTGTTATTATTAATTATGTAAGACATGTGTTTACCATCAGTTCGATAAGTTTAATTTCCGCTTTAGAAATGAAGTGTGGTATTTTCTAGATGTCGAATTGTATACATTCATGGTAATTTTTAAGTCGGGTGTTGGGCACAATATATTCAAACCGCCATTTTTCAATAAACAATATTTGGTTTGCTTTGTTCAACCCGATTTACTTAGTCGGCTTTTTCCACGAAAACTATTCTCCGTTTTGACGGCAACCATGGTTAATATCTCGTTATTCAAGAAATTGGGTCGAAAATGAATAAACTCAGTTTTATTGTTAACCATAAATAGAATTGCCAACCAAGACCAATCGAAGTTAATAATTAGATAAAAACAGTAATTTTAACATTGAATCGAATTCCGTATTTTTATTGTACGCGGTCCACTTTATACAAACTGAAATTCTGGGGCGCTATTAAGCGCGACGACAGAGGGGTAGTACATAGAGCATTCTACGCTATAATTGAATAACGTGAAGACTAGGGTGCACAAAAAAAAAATATTTTAAGAATGTTGTTTCACCGGGCAAAATATGAAAGTAGATTCAAATTAATGAATTTAGGTGAGAAAAAAAATTTAAAAGTTAAAAATTACGAATAATTGCCCAATTCTTGGCAATAAAATATAAATCTCACACACGTTTCCAAAAAAATTAAATATAAAATTGTCTGAAGTAAAATTGTATGAACTATCGACTAAAACCATAAAAATTACTTATTTACAAAATAACAAAAGTTCGCTCACCAACTGACTCTTAAATCTTTTTTAAAAAAACCAAAAATACCAAATCCGTTGCAATTGTTTTATGAGACTTTTTCAAAATTACATAACGATCGGTTAAAATGGGGACGAGAAAATGCAAAATAGCTGAGGATAGATTAGACGAAATTCCACCACTAACGCAAACAAATTTTCGCTATGTGATTCTCTTTGGTTTTTGGCGTAAACTAAAGCCATTACAAATATTCAATGAATGCCACGAGCGCATTTTGTTAAATTTTTCCTAAATAAATCCGAAAATGGGCAGTCTAGCATCTTTAGTAAAGTCGTTACTGGTGAGGAATCTTGGTTAGTACAATCCGGAAACCAAACAACAGTCCATGGTTTGGAGCCCAACAGGAGCAAACCCACTCGTAAAAGCTAAACAACAAAAATCAGCAACGAAAGTAATGATGTCAGTTTACTTCACCCGTACAAAAATTGTAGCTGCTATTCCCCTGGAAAAGGGTCAGACGGTGACTGCAAAATGGTATTTGGAAGACTGCTTACCAAAAGTTTTCAAAAATGTGTTGAAAAACACAGCTCACACTGCTAAAATACCGAGTAACCTTATTGCGATCTTTGGCATCGAAGAAATACGACTAGCACCATATTTCCCGGATCTAGCACCTTGTGGTTTCTGGTTATTTCCAAAAATTAAAAAAAAATAGAGAGGAAAAATAGTAACGCGGAGATAATTTATGCGGTTCATGCTGAACTTGATAAGCTTATAAGGCAAGATTTTGAAGACTGTTTTGAAAAGTGGATCTATAGGTTTAAGAAATGCATTGAAATCAATGGCGATTATGTAAAGAAGATAAAAAGACGAAGATTAAGAATAAATACGAAAAAAAAAATTTTGTTTTTTTTTCTGGTCAACTAAGCGAACTTTCGTTAGTCGATTGTGTTGGGTATTGTTTTCCTTTTCTTAATATCGTTTAAAAAATTATTTAATGGATCGAAAATTTATTAATTGTGAGATTTGCAAAAAAAAATTAATACTTACTGTAAAACAAAAGATACGAAAAACTGCGTTCAATCGAAAATTCTTGTTTTAGAAAACAATTAATATTTTTCGATCCACGTAAGATATCAAAGAGTATAATACCACGTTTGAAAGGTTATTAAATACTCTAAAATACCGCGTCTTTTGCATTTAAAAAAAAAATAAAAAAATAAGCGACTTGCGCAGCGTTTTACAGAAAATGCGAAAAGTCATAAAATTTTGTAAATAAGTGTTCAGAACTACCTTAACAAAACTTCCTCAACAACTACTATGTTAACAAAACACCAATTTTATGGTTTTACTCGATATTTCATACAATTTTACTTCAGAAAATGGTATATTTAATTTTTTTTGGAAACGTGTGTGAGATTTGTATTTTATTGCCAAGAACTAGGCAATTTACGAGTTTTTTTAGCACATTTTTGCGTTGAGCATTATCTAATTTTTAACTTTTTTAATTTTTAACCTAAATTCATTAATTTTAACCTAATTTCATATTTTGTCCGGCGAAATAGTATTCTCGATACAAAAGTTTTTTGTATACATTAAATGTGCACCCTAGTGAATACGGACCGCATGAACGGATTTCAAATGCAAATTTATAATCACAAATTGTCGAGTTATATTTCAATCAAATTATTTGACTCAGCGAGCTAAATTTTCCAGAATTATGTTTTTTTTAAGATGCTCAATTTCTTTAATCATTGCAGTGCAGTTAACAAGAAAACAAAAATCGTACAATCACGTCCTAATTTAATTGCAGTAGAAAGTCACGAGTTCGGTGTAAGAGTAGATATTTGTGGTGTTAATGCAACATCTTATTGTCAATCTATCTTACTTTCTAACCATTCCACCGAAATTGATAAAATTATATTCATTTCGATTGATTCTAACAAGAATTTTTCTTCGAATACTTTAATTAAATTTTTCATACACCTTCGTAACAGAAACGTGTAACGAAACCCACAAAACTAGAATAATGTATAGAGAACCTTCAATATACATAAGAAAACAAAGAAAAGCTTCTTACGTTTTATTACTGGTACATGATTTCAATTATTATTTTATTCAATATTACTAGAGTGTGAAGTCTGTAATAATATCAAAAATAAGAGTACGAACAAAATAAATCCAAAAGTTGAGGTGTAATCATTCATCATCGTCATCATCTTTGTATGTATCTATAGTGAAGTTTTTGTACTGCTTAGTTACCTGCAAAGAAAAATAAGGAGACGTTAGTATGAATATATCTTGTTGAATATCTACATATATTTAATAAAAATAGATTTAGATAGTATTCTGAATTTGACATCCAAATCCGTTTTAAATATATACTTTTACGACGTTCAATAATACTTGGCTATGTACACTAATAAGAGGGTATTCGGAACAGTTTGTGTATTGCTTAAATTATATGAAAGATTAGTTATTCAATATAAAGCTTAAGAACTTAAATATCGAAAAGATATCCCATTACTCATAACTACCGTTGTTAAGTTTTTCCTAGCAGAACTATTAGTTTTAATTCCGGGATTTGATTTTTTTTTTTGGGGATTTTGGTTTCGGGATTTCAAGTTTTGGGCTAATTGCATGGCATCAGCTGATTTTAATAGGATACCAGGCCGTGTAGAATTCGACGCTGTTGCAAATTTAATGGGTTATGTTATTATTGCTAGTCTTTCAATCAAGCAATTACGTTTTGCGACAAATTACTTCAAAATAAATTATTTCATGACAAATTGTCCTAAATTCTTTCTAAAGTAAAGAAAGTATCAAAGCCTTTTACCGGACAAGTGGTGCAGTTCTTAAAGCTTGAACACTTGACCAGGGGCGGTATTGAGTACGAATACTACCATGAGCCAAGATGCAAAACACAATTTTAGTTGCAGCGTAGTCACTGTTAATCGGTAGTTGTTATCCGATATTCAATGAAAATTGGAAAATTTAATTAATCCACTCTCATAAATAAACTTGGGTGCAAAAAAATCGCACATTGCTCAATTTTCCACAAAAGTACAAAAATATCAAAAAATACCCAATATTTGTTTAATTTTTTTTAATACAGATTCAAAGTTAATTTCAATACCTATCCAGTGGTACCTATTTTGTACTTGTGCCATACCAACAAAGTGATTTTTTGTCAAATGCATATAGCAGGCTTTCGAATTAAATTCTAAAAATAATACAACAAGATCAATACGACATGTAGCCTGAACAAACCTCTATTGATTACGTCTTCAACTGGAGCAAAGAAATGGATAGCACACCAGAGGTAGCCGCACAAGTGGTTGCACTAATTTATGCGGAGCAGCACAAAAATGAAGTGGCTGTACAACTAAAATTGAGCCGATTCTCTGTTCGTCGAGTGTGGCAGAGATTTCAGGAAACTGGTGGCTTCAGACAGCGACAAGGATCTGACCGACACCGTGCTACAGTACAGCATGATGATCGCTTTCTTGTAACAACTTCGTTGCGGAATCGCCATATGAATGCGGTTCAACTAGGACGGCGGCTTCAAGAAGTTCGTGAAGTCGAAGTCAGTCGGTGGACAGTTAGAAGACAACTTCGAGAAGTTAATCTGACTGCACAGAGACCAGCAAACGGGCCGAAATTGACCGCAGCCAACCGTCGATCCCGTCGTGAGTTCACCCGAGAGTATTTGAATTGGACAGAAGAAGAATGGAGAACAGACCTGTTCTCTGACGAGTGCAAGATGTGTTTATATGGCACCGATGGACGCGGAAGACTATACAGAAGACAATGAGAATGATATGTACAATGTTGCATTGAAGAACGTGTCTCGTATGGCGGTGGATCGTGCATGTTCTGGGGAGGCATATCATTAGAGGCGAAGACAGATCTTGATCATCACATGAGCCAATACTGGCTGTCGATTAAGAGGAATGAATTTTCAACGGTACATTGAGGAAGTACTCGAGGAGTACGTCGTACCTTTTGCCGGGTTAATTGGTGAAAATTTTCTGTTTATGCAGGATAATACGAGACCGCATACGGCTGGTGTAGTATACCAGTACCTTCAAGAGGTGGATGTGCCTGGTATGGAGTGGCCAGCTCGAAGCCCGGACCCCAATCCCAGCGAACATTTATGGGACGATCGTAGAAGAATGGGAGGCTATACCTCAAGATTTTGTGAAAACTTTGGTGAAATCAATGCAGCATCGAATGGAAGCTGTCATTCGGCCCAGGGGAGGAAATTTTTTTTATTAATAAAACTATTTTTTTTGTTGTTAATTTCCATGTTTTAATTCGATGTTTACCCCTAATTTCCATGCTGACAAATTCTCAAAAACGTGTACCTCAGATGTTTACGCGCAAAAATCAGTTTGATGGCACGTATAAATACAAAAAAGTACCATTGGATAGGTAGTGAAATAGACTTTGAAACTGCATTAAAAAAATGAAACAAATATTGGATTTTTTTGATATTCTTGAACTTTTGTGGAAAATTGAGCAATGTGCGATTTTTTTACATCCAAGTGTAGTTAAATTTTAATCATTGCAATTCAAATTTTATATAATTATTAATTTTTGGGTTTTTTTGTGTCGTTTAGGGATTTTATCGCCTAGATACTAAATTTTTGGAATTGAATATCGCGATTTGTGTTTTACTTCTAAATTTTTAAGCTCAATTTTTAAGATTTCGGATTTTGTAGTGCGCGAGATAAAACATGGAGAAGATTATGCCTATTAATTTGGGCCTGAAAAACATTCCGAAAATACTAAAAATTGTATGTGGTGTATTTCCATGATAAATTAAATTCTCAGCTAAAAACAAATGATGAAAATGTAAGTTTCAGCCGAATTTTGAATTTTTTTTTCCCAGCCCGGGAAAATATTTATCAAACGAGTAGAAAATTTTAGTATGTTTCATTCATAAAATTTTATTTCCAAATATTCAAATATTTTTACACAAATTCAAATAAAACTGCGAAAAATAATAAGAATAAATAATGGGTGTACAACAAAATTACGGTTTTCAAAATCCCAGGTTTTTAAAATCTCGGTTTTCTTTTCTTCTAGTTCTAAAGTCTTGGTTTTCAAAAAAAAAATATTTTTTATTAATTTGGGCCGGCTGGACAATAATATTTTAATATAAAAATAAGATATCTTGCTCAAAAATTTACTAGAAAAAACCAAGGCTGCGAAGTCAGAAGCGGGAGTCGGTTTCGTGAAAAAACCGATAGGAGCGGAAGTATAGGATCGGATTATATAAGTAAACCGGTTCGCGGCGCTCCCGTCATTTCGCTACTTACTTAGACTTTTTTTATTTGATAGGAATTTAAATTTTATAGTTTTTATAGGTTTTTGTTGAATGTCAAAATTCCACGTAGCAAGTCAGTGATACATTTTGGTGAAGGAAAATATTATCAAGCAAATTCATTAATAAATGATAAAAAAATTACGAAATATTCCTTAAAACAAATTAAAATATTAAATAAATGATATTTTTCAAAAAAAAGTAATCACTTTGACACATTTGGATCTTCGACATATGTGGCCCTTCGAGACATTCGGCCCTTCTACACATTCGGCTATGTCGCTATGTAAATATTATTCCTAATTCCTTTTTCTATTGGAAAACCAGAATCGAGCTGCAGAGAAGTTTTGTTTTCATTTTATTTTATTTAAGTATTTTCTATGAAATCCCGATTAATAAAAAAAAATATTTCCCCTTCTGAAATAGAAAAAAAAAATCTTTGGGCTTTTACTGTAGTATGAAAATTAAAACCATTTAAAATTTCAATATGAATTAAAAAAAAAATTCAGTGCTTTCATAAGTATGCATTTGTTTTAATTCATATTGAAATTTAAAACTGTTTTCGAATTTTTGAGTTTTTTAACATCTTCATTAATGAAAGCAATAGTTGAAAATTTTGAATGGCTTTAATTTTCATATTACAGTAAAAGCCAAATTATCCGGCATCCAATCCAGAAAAGAAACAGAGAAAAGCAAAAAAAAGTCCTAAAAATTAAAATTAAGAATAACTGAGTTTTCCGGTAATTGGATGCCAGATAATCGGGCTTTTACTCTAATATGAAAACTAAAGCCATTCCAAATTTTAACCTAATGCTCTCATATGCTCATATGAAAGAGAAAAGAAAGCGAAAGAGCAAAAAAAATCAAAAAATTAAAATTCCGCTTAACTGAGTGTTCCGGTTAATTGGATGCCAGATAATCGGGCTTTTACTGTAATATGAAATTTAAGTCATTCAAAATTTTCAAGTAATGCTTTTATTACTGAAATTGTGCAAAAAACAATTCCAAATTTGAAAATGAATTAAAAAATGCATATTTTAATTCATAATCAATACACAAATAATAATTCACAAGTGAAATTTATGAAATACATGTTTTTTTTCTTTCTGTACAATACAACAAAAAACTTTAAGAAGAAAAACAAGAAAACATTTTCTTAAAAACATGAAATTACGCATGCATGAAATAAAACATGCCATTTTTAAGTCATTTTGAAAATGATTTAAAAAATATATTTGTAAAATGACATAAAATATGAATTTCTTGTGTCTTAAATTTGTTTTTGTAAAACACATTTGTTAAGTGTAGCGAAATTTGAAATTAGTTTTCAAATGCCGCTATCAGAATGAGTACGCAGAGGTTTCGACGCGGTGATTGGTAGCCGGCTAGGCTCAGGGGGGGTTGGGCGTGGGGGTTGTCGAGGCTTGCATACTCCTTGCATACACCGCAAAAATTAAATAAAAAAAATTATAACATGCAACGAATCATTTATTTTAACGCTACTCCAATGTCACCATCCACGCATACCAAAAATATTTTAATTTCTCATATTAAAAGTAAACCAAAGCTAAAAAAAAATCGAAATAAAACACAGATACCAAAATCGAACCTCGGTAGAGGCCAATAACAACCAAAAAAAAATTTAATGAAACTAAAGACCACTTGGGGAAAAAAACCCAAAAAAAAATTAGGAAAAATACTATAATAATGATAACGATTAATGATAAAAAACCAAATCGACCTTAATTTCCTCTAGCGTGATGTAGGCATCCCTCGTTATAGCGGCATCTTGGATGACCTCGTCCCACCACGGTGACTTTAACTGGCGAGTAGAACTATCGTCCCAACAATCACCATACATATATAACGGTTGCTTTATCCAGTCTGGCCGCAGATCGTTCAAACCTCGCGAATCAACGAAGGGCAAACAAAAAAAAAATTGTTGGTAGTTACTATTTTCTAATTTCCACGAGGACAGAAATAACAATTCAAGTGTACGTGTCAGACACTTGAATTGTTTTTTCTGTTGATTGGTACGGAGTCCCGTACCAACCTTCCTGATGTAGAATGCCCGTATTTTTCTTTCTTTTAGGCAGTGTTTCCAGTGGGCGGCTCCCGATTACGTCCGTGTCTGCTCAGCTGTATCTGATTACTCGGTATATTTTTTTAACAGTTTATTTTTGTAACACAGAAAAACACTACCGCCTTGTGGTTACAACACCCCGAAGTACCTGATTAAAAAAACACCAAACCAACGTTTTTTTTTTTTGTTACAGGCGTATCCTGTACGCCCTTGAATTTATTTGACAAAAAGAATAATTTTATCTATACAGGTCCCGGGGCTTTTTTCACTGACTAATTTTACATTTATTATCAAGAACATTCGATGTTGTTCCTCGGTTTTATATTTTTATTTTATGTTTGCTATCACTTACACGATCGCGTATCTTATTTCGTAATGAACTTTTTTTTTCCAAAAAAATTAAAATCCCACACACCAAAAAAAGTTGTTTTTTGTTGTTCCCTCCGCGTCCGATTTTTCTTTCTTCGCTTTCTGTTCTTTTCTTCATCGCTTTCGCCCCCTATCTCTCGGTGTTCGAACTACTCGACGATACAACCAAAAAATATTGATTGCTTGGTAGGGTTGTACAAGAACTCACTCACCCAAAATATATATCCCAATAGACGGAAATTTCTGACGTATTATTATTATTACCATTATTAGCCAAAGTAACGCCGCGAGGTCAAAGGGCGGTGTTACAGAAAAAATGTTAAAAATATGACTTAAAAAAGTTCCCATTTTTTCATATAAAACCACCATTGTTAAGTCAACCTTTTTAATTTCCGCCTTTTTTAATTCATTGAGTCGGATTTTTAAAAGAGTGATTTTGGACTACGGCATTACGTGTCCAACCCATTATTTGATGCAACAGATTAGTTTGAATAACTGTCTGAAGTACGTACATAACATTCAGCACTTAATTAGGGAGCACGTGGAAGGATGCCAACCACTAGCACGGAAGTAAAAATTTGGGTGACCGCATGGGAACAGCGCAATGAAAATGGTAAAAATGGAAGGAAAAGATATTTTCCAAATAAAATCGTTTGACACGGAGGGATTGTTGCTAAGCCTCTCATAGAAAAATTGATATTTACAAATTTATTTCTGAAAATTATCTGGCTTTAACCAATTTACTTATGTTCTATCTAAACCTCTAAAACTACCGTCGTAAAACTGCCATAGACACAAAAAAATACGTTACGAGGACACGCTACATGGATAAGCAATTTGAGAAATCTTGATGGAAACGCGCCATAAAAAAATACAACTGTTTCCATGACGCGAACTTAATAAAACGAAAATAATTTTCACAATAGAATAATTTCTTGAAACATATTAAGACATTTCATGTCTCGTATACTCGTACTCGTATATACAAAAAAGATGTGTTCCGTTCATTATTTGGCACATGAAGCATACACAGCGCGATGTCTAGATCAAAGATAATATATTTTCGTATATAAAACTAAATGGATAAATTAATAACGAATTTTATTAAACACTTTGTGTTGAATTAAAATTATGAAAAAAAAACGGTTTATAATAGTTTTCTGTATTATCTTCATCTTATAATGTTTTATCTTTATTTCCGTCTTTGTGGTTTTTATGTGTCATCTGCCTCATCATCGTATATACGAAGAGATTACAATATCATGAATATCGACGGCTTGTTGGGGAAACTCTTTATAATTTTGTTCTAAGAATTATTTTTTCATCGTTTCTTTATCTTAAGTGTCGAATAAAATTAATTTGAGATGTATCATACACTTACTTGCGGGTGTTTGTACGCTAAATTAGTTGCTCAATGCGTTTTATCTTATAAAAGTTACCACTCGTATAGTTCATAATATTAAAGTTGAATTTAATTTTACATATATTTAGAATTGAGATGGTGGAAAATTTGACCTGGAGCACGGAAAAGTTTGCAGACTGTGTGACTTTATATATTTTATTTAATTTGACCTTATATTTTAACCTGCGCTTTGGTTTGTTTGTTAAAAGTTGTACTGTCTTATTCTTGGTATCGAAAACATCCTTTGGATAATACTTATATATTAGAGAGAGCTAGAACAGACTCCTTGTTACAATCAATTTTAATTGATGATTATTGATCATATTTCGCCTATATATTTAACAAGTACAATTACAGTATCAAAAGATTATAGTAGAACAATGGCGGCTTTCAACCTCAAATGTTAGATGTCTCTGCGAGTAGTAATTTGAATTTATGACATATAATCACAAAGTATTACATACTGTTCGGAATGTTCAATGTGGGTTAAAAATGTATGAAATTTATATAAGCAGATAATGACAGGACTCTTAAAATGAGTTTTTGTTGAAGTTCTGAAATTCATTCAAACAGGGGCGAAACTAAACTATTTATCTTTCGATTGTAATGAGATTTGGTATACAACATGGCAATTTTGAAGTGGAATTAAACTTTTGATGAGGTATTCCAAAATACTATGACGAATACATCTTGTCAAATCCGGTTCGTATCACTGGATTGTGAATACCACTAAAAATTTGAAGGTTTACAACAACAACAATTTTAACGCTTACACAACTACCGGAATATTTACTATAGAAGTAACGTATTAAATGTGCACACATTTTGTGTAATTTACGAGAAGACATAACCTTACTTTTAGCATTCGTATAAAAAAAAATTGGTTTGGTTTGGTTTTTTCCTTTTATGAACATGAATGCCATCTACAGTTCAAAGAATAAACTATATACATAAATTTAATGACATAGCAAGCAGTGTGGCCTGTAGTATTCTAGGTGCACTGACTAATCACTAAAACATAAAGACTAATTTCCACAACTATTTATTGTTTTAAAACTAAACTGTTCCTAAACTGAATATTCTGTTCTAAAACTAAACTTTTATATAGCTAAACTTTTGAACAACTCATTCAATTCTCTTTTTATACGATTTTGTTTACACGAATTTGATTTAACGCGAATTAAAAAAAAATCTTTTTACATGACTTGTTTTGTTTTAACACGATTTTCAAAATTCTATGAATGTTTTTTTTATTATATGTTCATACATATTAATTTTTTTATTCTCATTGCTCAAATATTATACATTTTAAACTTCGCATTATATTTTTCACAACTCATTGAGCCATTCCACACAGGTTGTGAAGAAACGGCTTCATCTTCGTTTCTTTCCCCGTTTACCTATGATACCGGTTTTAATTGCGACTCATTTTTCAACAAAAAATTTTTCTGTTAAGCAGCTTCAACAAAAATAGAAATGAAATAAAAAAAGTTTAAGGCCATTTTTGAGATGAAGATTTTAGTTTAAATTTTATTTTAGAAGGAGCAGAATAAAACAATACAAATAAATTTAGTGTTTAAATATAAAATAAGGTTTTGAAATAGCAATAAAAAATTTATTACGCCTGTTACGACTGCCAAAACCTAATAACTAGTAAGTTTCAAATAATTTTCAAATCTTTGCATTATTAATTATAATTACATATAGATAAAATATTTGGCGTGTTCAGTCCGACCAAAATGATAAAAATTATCATGATATTTTTTGTGACCCTAACTTCACTCCGTATAATTTTATGTCAAACCCGAGTGAACAACCAAATCGAAAAAATAATTATAAATTGATTCTGCACGTCAAAACATTGTTGACGCTGTCATAACAACAATTTACTATTTACTAATGCCTAAGTATTTCACAATAGTTTAATACTTCACATCTTAACGCTAATAAAACAAACCCGGGGAGTATACATCATAGTAATTCACTCATTTAAACATTCATTCAATTATAATTTACGACAGAGATTTGCAGATAAGATAACTGATTGCTCTAAAAACTTTCACAAATTGTTTTTAGATGGCATGTGTAAAAGAAATCACATTCTCGCCCAATTCGTGACTACACGAATAATTTTAACCACACAACGTCGCACCTAATAAATCATTCAAGGCGGCCGCATGAAATGTCTCTCGACTCTCAGTCTCGAACCAAGCCAAGAAAGTTAAAACTTAAAAATGTGTGATCTCAAAAAGGCGGTACACAACATTTGCAATACAACAACAATAATTTACAACAACAATTTGCATTATATCACTCATTTTTAGCTTTGTTGCCTCAGCTCGAGAGTCGAGACACATTTCATGCGGCCGCCATCAGAGGAAATGAAATGGACATTGAAGATTGAACAAAAACACAGAAAAGAAACTACACACACAAATCATACACAAACAATATTTGTTGTTGAGTTTATTAAAGACGCTGATTTCAACTACATTGTTCTTAATGTATTATTGTTTAATACAAAAATATAACATTAAAGTTGAACAAAATGTTGTTCCTGTCAACATGAGAAATAAAATGTACATAAATTTTGACAGCCAGAATCGAAAATTTTTTTGGTTTTTTTTTGTGATAAATGAGTGCGTTTTATGGCAAAAACTGATAAAAAATATCATGATAATTTTTATCATTTTGGTCGGACTGAACACTAGGATTGTGGTAGCCTTTACAAAATGTCACATAATTCACCTGTAACAAAAACGAAAGGAAAGCGATCAGTTTAGATACTAAAATTAAAATTTTAGATCAACTTGCAACAGGACACGGTGCATCGGATGTAGGAAAGCATTTTGGTATTCATGAAGCTGCCATAAGAACGATTAAGAAAACTGAAACAGCTATTAGAAAATTTGAATGTTCTGGAACAGCAATAAGTGCTAAATCATATATAAGAGATATTGTAAAAGAGGAAATGTAAAAAGCTTTGGAGAGAGAGAGCTTTATGGATTGAAGATAAATCACAAAAAATAATATCAATAGACGGAATAACTATCAAGCAAACAGCATTAATAATCCAAAAACGTATTAAAGAAGTTGAGGCAGGCAATTCATCTCAGCCAAACAAAGAGTTTGACTTCTCTGCACAGGGTGGATGACCGGTTTTCTTAAAAGGCATGCTCTCCACAATATAAAAGTTGTTTTTTTTTTTAATAAATAAATTTATTTATTTATTTATACAACATTACAGCTGATTCAGAGATCATCTAGTAATTTATCTTTCTTAAATTAAGTTCTCGGATTAAGATGAGTAACCTATTGATTACTCATTTTATATATTTTCTTCTAAAACTTTTAGAAGAAAATATATAAAAGTTAAGGGAGAAACTACATCTGCAGATGAATTGGTTGCTAAAGAATTTCCTCAAAAACTTCGTAAAATTATTGAAGATGGAGGATACACTGCAGATCAAGTTTGGAATGCTGATGAAAGTGGCTTTTTGGGAAAAGAATGCCTATAATAGGACTTATGTTGCAAAACCGCAGAAATCTGCTGGTGGTTTAGTAGCAAAGCACCGTGTTACATTGTTGTTTTATTCTAATGATTCACGAGATCGAATGTTAAAACCATCGCTAGTAAATCATGCCTTAAGACCACGTTCGATGAAAGGTGTAGATTTCAATAAATTGCCAATTCACTGGATGGCAAACAAAAAAGGCCTGGATGACCACTGCTGGGGTAGAAAGTGAATTTTCTTGTTAGTACAGATATTGTAAGTAAATGGCCTCTTTTTCTGGTGGCCCGAAAGATCTCAAACATTGTGAATGTCATAGAAAATAATATTTGTCTATTAAAAAAAGCAGAAAATCATTAAAGTATTATTAATACAGACGAATTTAAAATTTCTTAACATTATTTTGTTTATCAAATTATTCATTTGTTCTATAATTATGTTTTATTTGTTGCAGTGTTGCAAAAAACTTTTTTTTTAATTTAAAACAAAAAACACGTTTTTTTGTTTAAAACAAACCAAATAAAATGTGTTTAAAAATACAGGTATGTAGCATTTTTACCACCAAAATCTACTTAAATATAAATCCCGCGCAAACTCTCAATGACAGATATCTATATAAAAAAACTACCAAAGATTTTGTTGGTTACATTACAAATGCAACGTAATCAGTTCATACCAGTTATTGATAGATGTCTCTAATGTTCATAGAAAAAATATGCTTCATATTTATGTCTAAACCGAAAACTTTGTTCAGATGTATCAATTCTAGATTAGAAATACTTAAGAAATTAATAAACTTAAAATTATTTAGCAAATTTTAATTAAACTCCAGACTTGGTTTGTTTAGTGCCATCTGTGAGCAAATGGTTTGAAGTAATATTCAATTTAGTTAGCCGCAAATTTAGGCTAAAAGATCGATGTCAGGCATAGACAGTATAAACGTGTGAAATGCAAAAATTGTAAAGAGAAACTATCTGGAGCCTTATTCTTGAAAACGGTGGAAATTTCCCCAATCGGAATATAATTTGCTTTAGAATTCTCTATATTCTTCGAATTTTTCACCGGCTACTTTGACCATTTTTTAAAATTTATTTGTATATTTCATAATTTTTTCCCCTAGTACGGGAACAATCCCTGCAATCTGTTCTGGGGCCGAAGCACTACCAACTTTCGCGCTTTGTTTTTCCCATCCTACTTTGCGCAGTTGCCTGCCAAATGTGCCATTTGGTCGGTTTTTTTTCACCTTCTCATCTCTGGAATCGGGCCAATTGTTTTTACGGCGAACCCTATCAAATGGTAATTGGTAACTAGGTATTTGTTTGTTCAGAACTTAGTTCAGAATTCGCACTGGGATCCAAATGTCATCTTAGTTTTATTTTAATTGCCAAGTTATATTCAGTATTGCCTTTTTCTAGAACCTTTGTTAAACAAAAGACGAGTTATATTTAGCAGCCCCAGCTTGCAAAACTGTGCCAAATAACATGTTAACATTCCAATTCGGTCTTTCAAACGAGATTGATTGTAAACGGTTAGGAAGAGACCCGTATTTGGATGCAGGTTAAAAAATTGCGGAGTTCGATTTTTAACACTTTGTCCGGAATGTAGGACCTACATTCCATCCTATATGTCAAATTAGAGTTTATTGTACTTGGTTCATTGAGTTTTATTCCAGATTACAAGAAATATTTATCTCTCATAATTGTGGGAGAGCAGCATGGCTATATAAGCAAAAATGGTAGATTTTATAAATATCGTTAGTATAAGATCGTGGGTCTTCCGAGAATCCATGCTTGTCCCCGTTTAGTGCTGGTGAAGAGGAGGGATGTCAGCTACAGATTTTGCTTATAGTATCGTCGGCTAAATGAAACCACCAAAAAGGATTCGTATCCAATGCCTTGAATCGAAGTTATTCTAGACGCCAAATTCGATTTACAAAGCTGATATTGACAGGTGGGAATGGAAATTGCGAATCTTTTCGTTCTTTGTAATGTCCAGCTATGTTTGAAATTCTTATGACGTCCGTTCTCAGTGATCTGGAATACGGGTATGGTGTACTTAGATGATAAAATTTCACATGGAAAGGCAATCGAGATGATACTCACAAATTCACGGTAGGTGCGATGGATCGACTTTGGTTAGCCAATTAAAAATTAAAATTACAAATTATTCCCAATGAGTGTTGTACCGCAGCACTGGCACTAACATTTCAATTATTAACTAGTTGAATATGTTTATAATAATCTCTTAGCACGAGTGGCTCTCCATAACTGTAACCAGGGAGAGAATGTGTGGGAAGACCTATGTCTATGCTGAACGCAGCAAGCCATAGGGAAGCAGTTGCTTTGGCAAATGCTAGGTGGGTCGCTAGTCCGACTGGCAGGGTATCGAAACAAGTAAGGCTGAACTGAACTTGGATCGCCCCAAGATCTTAATCACACTGACTGAGGAAGCGTAGGTAGAATTGTAAGCATTGTAAGGATACTTACTGGACTCTGCCTTTTCGGAGATCATGCGAGAAGGTTGGGTCTGGATGCAAACGACTTCTACAAAAGCTGCAAAGACGACGAGGAGGAGGAGACTCTTGATCACTTCCTATACTCATGTCCTGCGCTAGCTGGCAGAAGACATGATCACTTGGGCAAATACACTATGGACAGCCTCTTTCATTTCGAAAGCGTGCGAGATCTTTTACGCCATATTAATACCACTAAACGGTTTTAAAGGGAGTTTAATGATATCGGAACCTGTGGTATCGCAATGGGTTATAATTGGCCTAAGTGTGCGATAGTAACCACGGAAACCTAACCTTTGCTCGAGTGATTGTAACAATACAACTTCAACATAGACTAAGACGTCTATATGAAAATGCTAACGCTTTATCTCGAAGTCCTTGTGAAACAAATTACCTACAATGCCTTTTTCGAGGGATTCTATTCACAGGAAAAACCAGAATAGTGTCACAAGTGTAAAATTGGCTTCTATATCATGAATGGAAAGGCGCGGCTCCCATTAAAAAACTGATATCACGCAGTAGTATATATAGGACCCTATGGCACCAATAAAACTATCGAAAAAGGGGGAACTCGTTATTGAACGTTATTGTGACTGGAATTCGGGAAATTTGTGGAAATGGTGTAAAAGGTATTAGTGGTTATAGATTACTTCACTAAGTAGCTCGAAGTCATAGCATTACTCAACTAAACAACCGAAGTGGTAGGGGATATATTAATATTATATGTTAAAAACCGATTTGGAGTGGCTTGTGAAATAAACATGAACCAATGCAAAGAATTTTACTACATCCGCAGGCTAATGGGCTACTTTAAATACGAAATATAGAACAATTCTAAAAAACCTGACCACATTTGTAGATAACCATCAAACCAATTAGGACCAACCCACGAGTACAAATTCCAAACGCCAGCAGCTATAATGTTCGGAATATACTTAACTAAAATAAGTTCGAACTTTGGCTTAATGTTGACCATGACGGCTAAACGTAAGAGGACGTGTGAGAACAATATAACAATAAACTGACATCTCTGGGCCAAAAGACATACTACACATAAAAAAATGTATTGGAAAATACTTAATAGAAGTATTTAACTTTTATTTTCTTAACTTTAGCTATTTTTAAAGCAATAATTGTACCAGCTTTATTAACTTTCTCCAATCAAGAAATAAGTTTCTTGAAAGCCACACCTGCTTTCCTTATAATGCTAAAAACAGTCAAACCCAGTCCTAAATATTTAAAAAAAAATTCAGTTCGAGAATTTTTTTCTTAAAACAATAAATCTAAGCATATCAAGGTTTCTTCTTGTAAAAAATGAACTTGAGAAATGATTTTTAAATTAGATACTAGTTCCGTTGATAGAAGAAAACATTTTTTTTTTAAATACATAATTTTGCTTGGAATAAAGTAAAAATAGTATTTTTTTCTTAGCGATGGTTTTTTCGTTTTCTTGCATAGAGAAATTAAATTTCTTGATTCAAGAATATTTTTAAATTAATTTTTATTTAATTAAATTTAAATTTTTGATTATAAAATAAGAAAAATTTATTCAATTAAGAAAATGTTTGGTTGTTGGTGGATAGTTTTTATAGTAGTACCGAACCATAATCTCGGAAAGAAATGGATTCGGTCGGATGGAACATACTTAATTCACTAGAACTACAAATACAAATTAAATTGTATTGCTGATATTACCATACTTTGTTATTATTTTGTAGTGAATAGAGCTATTGCAAATTTGCTATGCTTTCTTTGGTTCATTCCAGAAGAAACATAAAATGTTTTTTTTTATAAACAACAAGATATAAAATGCCAGTTACCATAAAATTTTAATTTATCAATTTCCTGTATTCCAATCCAAAAAATGTATGTACATTAGTTTGAGTTGCCAAGGTATTAAAAAACACAAACAATGATGTTTTCTTGCTGAAATATACGATTAAAGAAGAATTTTTTGTTTTTTAATTAATTGGAACTTCAAAATCAAGATGTAACAAAAAAAAAAGGGAATTACAAATTTTTGTTTAATTATTACTTACAGCAGATTACACACAGATAAAAGAATTTTATTTACAGATTTAAACAATTTTTTATTTTATTCGGTACTTAAACCATTTCTTCTTTTTCGCATTCTCGCTATTTGTCTCGCTTGGATTTTATTTATTTTGATCTCGACCCATACCACTACAAACGATTATAAAATTGAAGTGAATTTTATCTATTAAAAGAAATATGAAACGATTAGCTATATTCAAGTGATATAGCCAATGGGTTTTTCAGTACACGGTGAATCGTGTTACTTGTAACTATGGGTACTCCTATGTGGGACATGTAACTCAAGGGATTATAATAAAACAATTAATTTTTTAAATACACATACCGATTCGAGTGAAATGGCTCAACATGACACCTACAATACCTATTAAATCGATAAATATTTACCAAGTATGTTATCTATATGGAATTTAAGTAATATTTGTTTAAACTTAATGACGAACATTTTCTCTAATACTTGTGTAAAGGTTTATACACCCAAATATATAAATATATAGAATAGCTGGAACTATGTTTTCTTGTTGTTGGTGTTAAATCATGATATAAAGAAGAAAAACACTTTTCTATAAATAAAAATATTTGATTATTAGAGCTCCAATATCTAATTTAATTTAATGTTTGTGTTTTGTCGGTGACATTATATATATTTTAAGAAGAGTACAGAAAATGTTGCCCTCGGGTGATCTGGTTTGACTTTTTAATATTTTGTGTACCTAAAATGAGTATAAAGCTGCACAACAATAATGAAAAGCTTAATATTTAATTTTATGAAAGTTTTTTCTACGAATTTGCTCGGATACTGATTTAGCTGGGTCTGGGTAAAAATTCTATGAAAATCCTATATAAAATTCATATTGAATTTATCAGAAATGCTGGGATATATTTAATAAAGTTTGAACACAAATTCAAATGAATTGTTGGAACGGTATTTTGATTCTGAGAAAGATAAAGTAAGTAATTATTGATGTAAAAGTTCGGTTTTTTATAAGGGTCACGATAATTCATCGAAAAGGGCAATGCACGGAAAACGAGCGTTTAGTGAAAATAACCAGTCATCGAGATTATTCTTTCGGTGAAATTATTTACTGAAACATCCATTCAACAAACCTCAAGTCACCGAAAATGCAATAAACTGTATATTTCGATAATTTGCCGTTCGCAAATGCGTACAAAGTCTCGGCAATGAATACTTTACGGATGAAGAGCAACTTGAGAAAGAAGTTCAACCTAGAGAAAATAAAGTAAATGTAAATAAAAAGAGGAGGCCCTCCAAAACTCCATCACCCAGGGTATCTCTACCGCAAGCTAATGAAATACCAAAACAACCACAACATGCACCCCAAAAGGAAATCGTGCCACTATCAATCAATGTGAGCAATGTTAGACTGACTACCGCAAACTTGTGTTTTGCTATTCACCGCTAGAGGCATCACTATCACAAAAATGAAATATTTTCTGCTGATCTTTTCTAACAACAGCAGACTTTGATGCCTATTCGCAATTCCCATCGAATATAG
Source organism: Nephrotoma flavescens (assembly GCA_932526605.1). Classification (NCBI taxonomy): domain Eukaryota; kingdom Metazoa; phylum Arthropoda; class Insecta; order Diptera; family Tipulidae; genus Nephrotoma; species Nephrotoma flavescens. The sequence continues at coordinate 68,268,960 of OW052220.1, read as the reverse complement.
CCAGCGTCGGTTTCTTCGTTTACCATATGGAAACGAGTATTGGCCAATCCAATATTTTTACAGTTTTAACCCCTTGCTCCATAGTAGACTGTCATTCCTAAAACGACTGACTGGGAGGATGCGTCGCTCTGTGGGTTCTATACTCTGACAAGGGGTCATAATAGTTGTGTTCAACCACATCACCAACCGAAACTAGATGTTGAAAAACACCATATGCATCCTGCCCCTTCCGGGATTCAACCAAGGTTCTTTTCAATTTTACCGATTTTCCAAACCCCCACCGGTGTACTATTTGGCCTGCAATGAACACACATTTACCAACAATTTAGAATAATTTTTTATTGTAAATGTTATTAAATACTATATTCTAACATGTGTAGTATAACTAGTAGGATTCAATGGGCCAGTTACTCATTAATCCGAAGATCACTCTATTACAGTAGCCTCAGCAAGACGTCCAAATCCCTCCAAGGAACGCAGCACCAGTCTAATAAATTAAATAATTAATGAAGCGAATGATTGAAATATGAATGTGTAAGTTTCAATAGGATCGAAGCGAAGATTTCATTGACATTTTAGAAATCGGCCTGCAATCAAAAAATTTGACAATCGATTTAGAAATCATTGGGCTATATATGCTACTTTACATGACACCCATTGGTCAGCTCGATCGGTTCAAATTGAAAATGTAAAATTTCAGTCAAATTTTGTTTTAGATCATCATTTTGATTTCAATTCTATTGTCTCATGAAATATGAACTGACCGGGATCACATCATGCGTCTAGAAAAGCGGCATTATTGCATCATTCGATTTGCAATCAAAAATTTTCTCAACGATCTTAAGAGACTAAAATCAAAATTTTAACAGACTGAACTGTGAAAATGTCGTGTCCAATCTTATAAAAATTATTTTGAGTTTAATATTGCTAATTTACCTGTGAAGTAAACGCAACAACACAAACTTTGCTTTTGGCAGCAAGGTAGAAATAATAGGTAGTAATAATAATAATAATAATAGGTTATTTGTTTCTACTTTGGTGCCTTAGAGGTTTTATAATAGATATTTTGCAAAATATATGTATTTTGGTGAGTTTTCTTAAACTCAAAAGTATGTCAGTATAGAGAACAAAAATTGTCAATAATAGAAATCCCGAATTTCCTAATAGCTCAGTGTTATGTACAACATACCTTTTTTTCTAAAATTTTAAAATTATAAATGAAAATTGTTTTTCATTTAACATTTTCTACTATTATTTGATTTCTAGATAAACAAGTGTTTTAAAAAATATCCCAGCTCTTCAAAAATCTGGTATTTTCTAAGTAATAATGAAGATCAAACTTGAAATTGTCGCGCCATATGTCAGTATTATAGCCACTTACCTTATACACATCTTTTTGTACAGTAACTAATTTGACATACGCTGGAATGCGTTGATAATGTCATCGGGACTATGATATTACTAAAGATGCTTCAATTTTATTGCCATGGTAATAAAATATAATAGAGCTCCTTTACTGACATGTTTGTATATAATACTGACATACAACTTTAAGGAGGCGACTAAAATTAAATTCTCCAAAAAGTTAGAATCAGTTCTTAGATTGCGTGTATTTATTTAATTTTACACTAATTAAAATATTTTTAATTTACTTAAAACGGAAATAGATACTTTTAATTACAATAAATAGAATTTAGAATTTCTAGGTTATACTGACATGTTTTGGATATTTTAGTGAGCTAAATAAGGATTCAATACTGATCGTTGCCGTTTTGATTAATTTGTGGCCAAGCTATCACAAATTGTTAGGGTCATAACTAGGACAGTAAAGTGATGCATTTAATTGAAAACGAACCCAAAACCCCGTTTTTACAATAAATAAGCATACAACCCAGATTAAAGGATGCTTAAAAAATATGTTTTAACCTAATACTGACATATGCGTCAGTGAAAGGGACACTATTTTTTCACAGATTCTAATACTGACAAAATTATTTTAACAAAAATATATATTTATTTTCATTATTTTCACATGAATGAAGTTAAATAATTAAATGAAACGCATTATATGATCGATAAAACTTTAATTTAAAACGTAATTAACACTAAAATAAAAAATTTCAAAATTTAAGGAAAAATGCTAAGAAATAGTTGCACAAAAGTACGTTTTCGATGTCTATCAGATTAAGACTGATTAAAATTATTTTTAGTAAAAGAATATTAGAATGTATTAGAAGGAGATGCAACTAGAATTTTCTTATTAGTGATTTTAAGAAAAATAATCTTAGTATGTTGGGTAATATTCTTAAAATTGAGCAAATTCACGATTTATGTCAGTAATGCCGCCTATGTCAGTATTATCGCCGTTTACCTTATTTATTTTATATTAAAATAATTCGAAAAAAATTATAATAAATACTGAAAAAATAAAAGAAATTGTTTGACATTAAAAAAACTAACGTATAAAATGATAAACCAAATAGTAAAAATCTCAGAGATTGGCTCTCATAGTGACTATATACGTTCGAAAGGGGATAAATTGAGCTATTTAAATCAGCAGTAACTGCGAGTTCATACGACGGATAAACATCTCGGATTTTTCTATCCCAGATATATATTTTCAATATTTTCAACTTTTTTATATGAAAAGAGGCGTGCCCGTTGTATAATTTACGTGATGTAATTGGTTAAAACGATGGGATAGTAAAATCCGAGATTTTTATCCGTCGTATAAACTCGCTGTAAGCCCCATTTCAAAGTGATGAAGAGCTTGTATCGAATTTGAGCACTTTAGATTTTATAATGTCCAACAGTTTCTTTTATTTTTTCAATATTTATTATAATTTTTTTCGAATTATTTTAATATAAAATAAATACACTGTTAAAATTGCACACTTCCATAAATTTTTGTCCAATAAATAAAATTGTGTCCAAAAACTTCACAAAGAACACTCGCATAAATTTTTGTCAAAGAACTTCACACCGGTTATAATCTTCTTAATTTTTCGTAAAAAATTTTAATCAAAATCGGATGGAAATTAAATAATCTGCACAATTTAAAATAATCACTTACAATCACTTGACAATCTCTCAGGTGTTTGTAATCGGTGCCAAAATTTGCATTAGTTGTGTACCCATCTTAGGACAAAGCACTTTTAACACGATTTCGAAATATAGAAGTTTTATTTATTACATCCGTTACATTTATTTTTCCTTCCACTTTACAATTTTATTTTTGCTGTTCCCATGCGGTTACGCAGAGTTGTGCTAACCCAAGCAATGGTTGCTTGACGTCAATGGTGATGATATTGTCGCATTATCTCGTCTGCGAAAGCTCAGGAAGTATACAATTTTTATACAATTTACTGTCGAGCAGAAGTTTCCTCCTTGCTGATATTTTTAATTTACGTAAACAGCTAGTTAGTTTAAACGTATTTATATAAAATGCTAATATCTTTACTAGAAAAGTTATGGGGATGCGATTCACCACGGAGCTCTGCTTAGTTAACGCATTTCAATAAAAAGGTTCGCAACGAAAGGCAAAATCAAGGATCGACACTCGCGCACAAATTTCATTTTACTACATAAAAATACTTAAGTAAGTGTTTATGGAAATATGTACTTGTAATTCCTAAGTTTTGTGTACGTCATCAGCATCTCCCAATATGTTTATTATATTAAAATAGTTTTTGATGCAGGCCGAAATCATTGCCCTACAATTTCTATATACGTATAGAACAATGAAATATAATTTGAAATATACCAAATGGTATAAGTATATGGCACAATTCAATTATTAAAGTCTCGTTTTAATTAATTTATAAATTTTTTAATAATTATTGGCATAATTCCAAGAAATATATTTTTGAAAATCTTTGTTCTTGATAGAAATTTTGGTAATTTAATTTTGACTTAAACAATACACAATTCATTAATTTTTAATTTTTGTTATAAAATAGTTTAAATTCGTGTTCAATTGTTGACGAGCAATTGATAGGTTTATTTATTTTGTTGTACAACATCGTTTTTATGCGAGCACATCTGTTTATACATACCAAACTCATCAACAAACCTTAAAATATCACCTTCACCTGTCTAAACTATCTAGAAATAGAATTTACAGTACTCATACTACTCTCCCGTTATAACTATCCGCAAAATTTAATTTATTTTGATTCTTTTCGTTTCTCGAACGTCTTAAAATTATTTTTTTTTTAATGAAAATATCATTTCCTCACTAATTAAATTAGTTTGCTAAAAGGTAATGATTTCAGTCAGTAATAAAACCATTTTCTTCCTTACGATGATGATGACTAAAAAAAATATCAATTAAATTTTGAACATTTTCCTAATGCTTAATTACTTATTTATGTAATTTAATTGAAAAGAAAGTGGTGTACACGTATATAGTTAGCCCACGATAATTCGATGATACGATCGAACTTTATACTTTCTATTTACTTATGCTAGGCACGGCCTTAACGCGACAGCTGCTTGTTTTATTTATAATACTTACTACTATTTACTAAATTAATTACCACTATTATATCCATATTGTTATAATTAATTAAAGCAATTAAAATCCATTGTCATTATAGATACACATATCTCCTAAAATTCCAAAAACAAAATTTAGGACAAATTTAGGACATACTTCACGCGTGTGTCCACGAGCGTGAAGATTGTCCTAAAATTGTCCTGACTATTTAACTATGAGTATGTATTAGTTAATCTCTCGTTATAATGAATTATCATATTTATAATATTTGAGCATACGCACGTATATAAACAAATTTGAAATAAAGGTATAGTGAAAAAATCGTCTCCAACGAATCTATCGATATACGTCACGGTACCATTAATCGCTTTTAACATTAATATCGGCACCGACTACAAGCCGTTCAATCTATACGCGTAAGTCGCACGGAAGGTATTATTGAAAATGAGATATTTCCGTAAAAGGTCATAGAATTTTTCTGTATGTTGGTCGAGTGATAGAAGACACTCCAGCAAATCTATCGATATACGTCACGGTACCATTAATTGCTTTTAATATTAATATCAGCACCGACTACAAGCCGTTCAATCTGTACGATGTAGTCGCACGGAAGGTATTACTGAAAATTAGATATTTCCGTAAAGAGTGATAGAATTTTTCTGTATGTTGGTCGAGTGATAGAAGACACTCCAACGAATCTATCGATATACATCACGGTACCATTAATCGCTTTTAACATTAATATCAGCACCGACTACTAGCCGTTATATCTATACGCATAGGTCGCACGGAAGGTTTTACTGAAAATGAGATATTTCCGTAAAAGGTCATAGAATTTTTCTGTATGTTGGTCGAGTGATAGAAGACACTCCAACAAATCTATCGATATACGTCACGGTACCATTAATCGCTTTTAACATTAATATCAGCACCGACTACAAGCCGTTCAATCTGTACGAGTAAGTCGCACGGAAGGTATTACTGAAAATGAGATATTTCCGTAAAAGGTCATAGAATTTTTCTGTATGTTGGTCGAGTGATAGAAGACACTCCAACAAATCTATCGATATACGTCACGGTACCATTAATCGCTTTTAACATTAATATCAGCACCGACTACAAGCCGGTTAATCTGTACGAGTAAGTCGCACGGAAGGTATTACTTAAAATTAGATATTTCCGTAAAAGGTCATAGAATTTTTCTGTATGTTGGTCGAGTGATAGAAGACACTCCAGCAAATCTATCGATATACGTCACGGTACCATTAATTGCTTTTAATATTAATATCAGCACCGACTACAAGCCGTTCAATCTGTACGATGTAGTCGCACGGAAGGTATTACTGAAAATTAGATATTTCCGTAAAGAGTGATAGAATTTTTCTGTATGTTGGTCGAGTGATAGAAGACACTCCAACGAATCTATCGATATACATCACGGTACCATTAATCGCTTTTAACATTAATATCAGCACCGACTACTAGCCGTTATATCTATACGCATAGGTCGCACGGAAGGTTTTACTGAAAATGAGATATTTCCGTAAAAGGTCATAGAATTTTTCTGTATGTTGGTCGAGTGATAGAAGACACTCCAACAAATCTATCGATATACGTCACGGTACCATTAATCGCTTTTAACATTAATATCAGCACCGACTACAAGCCGTTCAATCTGTACGAGTAAGTCGCACGGAAGGTATTACTGAAAATGAGATATTTCCGTAAAAGGTCATAGAATTTTTCTGTATGTTGGTCGAGTGATAGAAGACACTCCAACAAATCTATCGATATACGTCACGGTACCATTAATCGCTTTTAACATTAATATCAGCACCGACTACAAGCCGGTTAATCTGTACGAGTAAGTCGCACGGAAGGTATTACTTAAAATTAGATATTTCCGTAAAAGGTCATAGAATTTTTCTGTATGTTAGTCGAGTGATAGAAGACACTTCAACAAATCTATCGATATACGTCACGGTACCATTAATCGCTTTTAACATTAATATCAGCACCGACTACAAGCCGTTCAATCTGTACGAGTAAGTCGCAAGGAAGGTATTACTGAAAATGAGATATTTCCGTAACAGGTCATAGAATTTTTCTGTATGTTGGTCGAGTGATAGAAAACACTCCAACGAATCTATCGATATACGTCACGGTACCATTAATCGCTTTTAACATTAATATGAGCACCGACTACAAGCCGTTCAATCTGTACGAGTAAGTCGCACGGAAGGTATTACTGAAAATTAGATATTTCCGTAAAAGGTGATAGAATTTTTCTGTATGTTGGTCGAGTGATAGAAGACACTCCAACGAATCTAACGATATACGTCACGGTACCATTAATTGCTTTTAACATTAATATCAGGACCGACATTGTATTTACAATTCGGATTTTGTTTTAAATCATTGCCTGTGTTGTTTTGAGGAGCATTTACAAAACGTTAGTGAAATTATCGAATGTAATGGTACAATTCCACCTGAAAACAGAAAATTTTTACAAAAATTTTGCTGAGAATGTGACAAAGACAAGAACTTAAATTTACATTACATCGACTGAGAAACAACATTTTTATTTTATGGTAGAAAAACTGGGGAAATTTTGAAATCAACAAAAACTAACCTTACATTTTTTAAATAAATAACTAAAAAAAAAATTATTTTTAAAAATTGACAATTATTTTATATCGTAAAAATTAATAAAAAAATTAATATCATTTTTGAGATGAACAAAAAATTTGTTGTGATATTATTTTGATTAATTTACGAAAATATCTAAAAAATGTTCTACTATAAAATATGGAGGGGAAATTTTTGACAAGTTCGTAAATTAACCTAAAATTTGAGTCGTGCGGCAGCCAAAAAGCAGCAAATTTCTCAAACTAAATAATAAATTAATAATAAATTAGATAAATTTAAGTGATATTGTAATGGTTACTCCAACGAAATCGTCATCTCGAACGTCTCATATTCAAAACAGTAACACCGTTGCCCACAGTACGAGATGGATTTGATCGTGAATTTCATTAAATATTTGTTTTGTGTTTCTGTTGTGATGATGAAGATGAAAGACGTAGTTCGGTGACCAGTAGCACTGGTAGTGTAAACGTTCCAGTACTGGAAGATAATGAAGAGTTGAAAGTTTGTTTGCAACAGTTCATGGACAATGTAAGTAAATGGTGATGAATGAAGACCGCTTGGTCAGTCTTTCAAATTAATCTGTTTTATATATTCGTAGAAAATCAACAAAGAGATTGCAGTTCAAACAAATTTAATCGATACATTGGCCAATTTGGTTACTGGCCATCGTAAATATGTGATATGCGATATGAATAGTGCGAATCGAGCTTTTCTAAATACGCTGGAATCGAAGAACTCGAGAAATGTTATTTGATTACGACAATCCGTACTGGGATAATATACCAAGACCAAATGGATTTATACTCAATGAGGACGCATCCGTTGTAAAAGAAGTTTTATATGAAATTCAAAAGGCTGGACTCGGCTCGTTAACACTATTTATGGAATACAATATTAATGAGAAGCCGTGCGACATGAATAAGTACATATTTGGCTGGAAACCTCTAAGTAAGAAATCGCTCTATAACGATTTTTTTAATTTCAGAATGATGCAATCGACCGTATAGGTGATAGTAACATAGCCTTAAATAACAGCAATAGTTATAATGGATTTATGGGTGATTATTTTCATAATCAAGCTGATATGGATGAGCCACAACAGATGGAAGTACCGCGTATGACATTCGCATACGATGCAAATGCCGAAATTGAATAAGTGCAAGAGTTGCCATCAAGTGGCGGGTGCTAAACGCACCCGAATCGTAATTGATTCGTTGCAACCGTCTGATGCTTAGACGAAAATATATTCCAATTTTCGTATCTTATTGGAAAATTAGACCAACGGCATCGGTTCGCACGGAGGGAGAACAGATGAGGCGAACCAGTGAAGCGGTAAAAGCAAATCGGAATGCTGCAGCTAACGAAAACAGAAAAAATTACTGATTATAGATTGAGGATAAATGTAAGTACCTCCAATATGTCAGTGATTCTGTGAAACGATAATTTATCTTTATCTATATTTTTACAGTTAGTGTGAAGGCAATAAACGGGCCACGATATGTTGTTGGATGTCGACGTCAGTTAGAAAGAGAAAATTGAAGGCTGGATCTACGGTAGCCTTTGATATGAAGTGCTTGTTCAATACGTGAAATGTTTAATTAACTACGCTCGTGATTATCAACCGTGCATTATATTCATGGATGAAATTAATGCAATTGGAGGTCATCATTTTTCCGAAGGCACATCAGCCGATCATGAAATTCAACGTGCTCTAATGGAATTGCTTAATCAAATGAATGGTTTCGATTCGTTGAGCTAGCTTCAAGTGATTATGGCTACAAACTGTCTGGGTACGCAAGATCCAGTATTATTACGTCCCGGACGTTTAAATCGAAATTCTGCTTCCTAATGAACAGGCACGTTTGGAAATTTTAAAAATGCATGCCCAACCTATCGTCAAACATGGTGAAATTGATTATGAAGCCATTGTTAAATTGTCTGATAATTTTAACGATCCCGATTTAAGAGAAGAACGGGAATACGTACGTAATTCAGGTAGGCGATGCGGAGCAGAATTTCGACTGATTATAAGGTGGAACCGGATTCCATACATTGCCTGTGTAGGATTTGTCCTATGTGGGATTTGTCATGATTTGCGATAAAACGGTTCTAATATATGTAATGGTTAGTTAACTGATCAAATCGCGTGGAATGGAAATTAAATAAACAAATTTAAATAAATTTTAATTTTATTGATAAATTTTAATAAAATATTTATTATCTGAAAATCCTGTTTTTAATTTTTTGTGACACCTAGGTAGGGTGGTTTTTTGTAGTCGAAGGAACTATTTTGGCCTAGTTACCTAGTTTAAAGGAACAATGCCAGAATACAGAGATGAAAGCGGGCAATGAGAGCATTATTTTTAAATTTTGAACTAACGATTTAACAAAATATTCAATTTATTTAAAATTTCGTATAGCCAATATTTTTTTCCAACAAAAATTAATTTTTTTCGTGTCGACACACCAATCACAAAAAAATTATGTAGCTAGCTACTCACTATAAAAATATCAAAAAAATAAAACTTTGCTGAGAGTGGGGGAATTTTTTCAGTTTGGTTGCCATAAAAAATACTTTGTTTGATATTTTTTATTTATAATTATGGCAACCAACTCAACAACAACAAAAAATCACAGAAAAAAAAAATCTGATGTTTCGCTCACAGCTTTCAATTAAGAGTAAAGTTAGTATTAAGAAAAGCGGTTAATTCTCGATTGCTTGTAGCCTTGGACCACCCACGCCGTACCGACGAGTCATAGCCGGCAATATGTCGACCGCACCAAGGTACGCTACAAGCAATAAATCTGTTAGCAACAGTTAGTATCTCTTTTGAATGTTAAAGGTTGTCACAGAGAGAATCTATATTTTTACCTCGTTCTAGTTTTCCGGAAAATAAAACCGTGTTGTAGTGGAATAGGCCCATAAATCCTGCAAACGGTGTATACATAAGAAATGTACTGAATTTTAAAAATTGGCGGAGGCATTTGTCGTTTTTGTGAATGAGAATTAAAATCATGTTTGACTTGAACTTTTTGAATTAATTACTATTGAAAAAAACAAAAAAAAAAAATATAAAAAAAAATAAAAAAAACAAAAAAAATCAAAAAAAAAAATGAATTTAACAAAGAAAGTAGGAAGCAGTGTGGGGGGGGCAAAGACCGAGATTCATACCTCGTGGTGCCTCCTGGGTAACTCAAAATGAATCCGGCTGTATATTGATATTTAACAAAATGATGGCTGAAGCTATAGCAGTACCGATTTCCCCAAGCAGCTTTCTTTGTAAAGGTATCCAAGATAGAGAAAATGAGATTACAAAATATGTCTTGAGGACGACCCTCGTCCAGATGTAGTAAAATTAATTTGAAAACGAATATTCACGACTTAAAGTTTTACTGGATGAATTTAGAAAGTGTTTACCAACATTGGGAAAATAACAAGGTCAGGGGCCCTATTATGAAAAAGGTCGCATATCGCATTTTTTGCGATTTTGCTGATCCGATCAGCCACTTGCGTTTCTATTATGAAATCAGATTATCGCATATCGCATTTCCTTTAGGGTGAACATTTCCCTAAAATGGGATTTCTTTTTAAATGTCATTACAACATGTCACATTGAACGGCTTGTAGTCGGTGCTGATATTAATGTTAAAAGCGATTAATGGTACCGTGACGTATATCGATAGATTTGTTGGAGTGTCTTCTATCACTCGACCAACATACAGAAAAATTCTATGACCTTTTACGGAAATATCTCATTTTCAGTAATACCTTCCTTGCGACTTACTCGTACAGATTGAACGGCTTGTAGTCGGTGCTGATATTAATGTTAAAAGCGATTAATGGTACCGTGACGTATATCGATAGATTTGTTGGAGTGTCTTCTATCACTCGACCAACATACAGAAAAATTCTATGAACTGTTACGGAAATATCTAATTTTCAGTAATACCTTCCGTGCGACTTACTCGTACAGATTGAACGGCTTGTAGTCGTTGCTGATATTAATGTTAAAAGCGATTAATGGTACCGTGACGTATATCGATAGATTTGTTGGAGTGTCTTCTATCACTCGACTAACATACAGAAAAATTCTGTGACCTGTTACGGAAATATCTCATTTTCAGTAATACCTTCCGTGCGACTTATGCGTACAGATTGAACGGCTTGTAGTCGGTGCTGATATTAATGTTAAAAGCGATTAATGGTACCGTGACGTATATCGATAGATTTGTTGGAGTGTCTTCTATCACTCGACCAACATACAGAAAAATTCTATGACCTTTTACGGAAATATCTCATTTTCAGTAATACCTTCCGTGCGACTTACTCGTACAGATTGAGCGGCTTGTAGTTGTTGCTGATATTAATGTTAAAAGCGATTAATGGTACCGTGACGTATATCGATAGATTCGTTGGATTGTCTTCAATCACTTGACCAACATACAGAAAAATTCTATGACCTGTTACGGAAATATCTCATTTTCAGTAATACCTTCCGTGCGAATTACGCGTATAGATTGAACGGCTTGTAGTCGGTGCCGATATTAATGTTAAAAGCGATTAATGGTACCGTGAAGTATATCGATAGATTCGTTGGAGTGTCTTCTATCACTCGACCAACATACAGAAAAATTCTATGACCTTTTACGGAAATATCTAATTTTCAGTAATACCTTCTGTGCGACTTTCTCGTACAGATTGAACTGCTTGTAGTCGGTGCTGATATTAATGTTAAAAGCGATTAATGGTACCGTGAAGTATATCGATAGATTCGTTGGAGTGTCTTCTATCACTCGACCAACATACAGAAAAATTCTATGACCTGTTACGGAAATATCTCATTTTCAGTAATACCTTCCGTGCGACTTACGCGTATAGATTGAACGGCTTGTAGTCGGTGCCGATATTAATGTTAAAAGCGATTAATGGTACCGTGACGTATATCGATAGATTCGTTGGAGTGTCTTCTATCACTCGACCAACATACAGAAAAATTCTATGACCTTTTACGGAAATATCTAATTTTCAGTAATACCTTCCGTGCGACTTACGCGTATAGATTGAACGGCTTGTAGTCGGTGCTGATAATAATATTAAAAGCGATTAATGGTACCGTGACGTATATCGATAGATTTGTTGGAGTGTCTTCTATCACTCGACCAACATACAGAAAAATTCTATGACCTTTTACGGAAATATCTAATTTTCAGTAATACCTTCCGTGCGACTTACTCGTACAGATTGAGCGGCTTGTAGTCGTTGCTGATATTAATGTTAAAAGCGATTAATGGTACCGTGACGTATATCGATAGATTTGATGGAGTGTCTTCTATCACTCGACCAACATACAGAAAAATTCTATGACCTTTTACGGAAATATCTAATTTTCAGTAATACCTTCCGTGCGACTTACTCGTACAGATTGAGCGGCTTGTAGTCGTTGCTGATATTAATGTTAAAAGCGATTAATGGTACCGTGACGTATATCGATAGATTTGATGGAGTGTCTTCTATCACTCGACCAACATACAAAAAAATTCTATGACCTTTTACGGAAATATCTAATTTTCAGTAATACCTTCCGTGCGACTTACTCGTACAGATTGAACGGCTTGTAGTCGGTGCTGATATTAATGTTAAAAGCGATTAATGGTACCGTGACGTATATCGATAGATTTGTTGGAGTGTCTTCTATCACTCGATTAACATACAGAAAAATTCTATGACCTGTTACGGAAATATCTAATTTTCAGTAATACCTTCGGTGCGACTTACGCGTATAGATTGAACGGCTTGTAGTCGGTGCTGATATTAATGTTAAAAGCGATTAATGGTACCGTGACGTATATCGATAGATTCGTTGGAGTGTCTTCTATCACTCGACCAACATACAGAAAAATTCTATGACCTTTTACGGAAATATCTAATTTTCAGTAATACCTTCCGTGCGACTTACGCGTACAGATTGAACGGCTTGTAGTCGGTGCTGATATTAATGTTAAAAGCGATTAATGGTACCGTGACGTATATCGATAGATTCGTTGGAGTGTCTTCTATCACTCGACCAACATACAGAAAAATTCTATGACCTTTTACGGAAATATCTAATTTTCAGTAATACCTTCCGTGCGACTTACGCGTACAGATTGAACGGCTTGTAGTCGGTGCTGATATTAATGTTAAAAGCGATTAATGGTACCGTGACGTATATCGATAGATTCGTTGGATTGTCTTCAATCACTTGACCAACATACAGAAAAATTCTATGACCTGTTACGGAAATATCTAATTTTCAGTAATACCTTCGGTGCGACTTACGCGTATAGATTGAACGGCTTGTAGTCGGTGCTGATATTAATGTTAAAAGCGATTAATGGTACCGTGACGTATATCGATAGATTCGTTGGAGTGTCTTCTATCACTCGATCAACATACAGAAAAATTCTGTGACCTTTTACGGAAATATCTAATTTTCAGTAATACCTTCCGTGCGACTTACTCGCACCGATTGAACGGCTTGTAGTCGTTGCTGATATTAATGTTAAAAGCGATTAATGGTACCGTGACGTATATCGATAGATTCGTTGGAGTGTCTTCTATCACTCGACCAACATACAGAAAAATTCTATGACCTTTTACGGAAATATCTAATTTTCAGTAATACCTTCCGTGCGACTTACGCGTACAGATTGAACGGCTTGTAGTCGGTGCTGATATTAATGTTAAAAGCGATTAATGGTACCGTGACGTATATCGATAGATTCGTTGGATTGTCTTCAATCACTTGACCAACATACAGAAAAATTCTATGACCTGTTACGGAAATATCTAATTTTCAGTAATACCTTCGGTGCGACTTACGCGTATAGATTGAACGGCTTGTAGTCGGTGCTGATATTAATGTTAAAAGCGATTAATGGTACCGTGACGTATATCGATAGATTCGTTGGAGTGTCTTCTATCACTCGACCAACATACAGAAAAATTCTATGACCTTTTACGGAAATATCTAATTTTCAGTAATACCTTCCGTGCGACTTACTCCCACCGATTGAACGGCTTGTAGTCGTTGCTGATATTAATGTTAAAAGCGATTAATGGTACCGTGACGTATATCGATAGATTCGTTGGAGTGTCTTCTATCACTCGACCAACATACAGAAAAATTCTATGACCTGTTACGGAAATATCTAATTTTCAGTAATACCTTCGGTGCGACTTACGCGTATAGATTGAACGGCTTGTAGTCGGTGCTGATATTAATGTTAAAAGCGATTAATGGTACCGTGACGTATATCGATAGATTCGTTGGAGTGTCTTCTATCACTCGACCAACATACAGAAAAATTCAGTGACCTTTTACGGAAATATCTAATTTTCAGTAATACCTTCCGTGCGACTTACTCGCACCGATTGAACGGCTTGTAGTCGTTGCTGATATTAATGTTAAAAGCAATTAATGGTACTGTGACGTATATCGATAGATTCGTTGGAGTGTCTTCTATCACTCGACCAACATACAGAAAAATTCTATGACCTTTTACGGAAATATCTAATTTTCAGTAATACCTTCCGTGCGACTTACGCGTACAGATTGAACGGCTTGTAGTCGGTGCTGATATTAATGTTAAAAGCGATTAATGGTACCGTGACGTATATCGATAGATTCGTTGGATTGTCTTCAATCACTTGACCAACATACAGAAAAATTCTATGACCTGTTACGGAAATATCTAATTTTCAGTAATACCTTCGGTGCGACTTACGCGTATAGATTGAACGGCTTGTAGTCGGTGCTGATATTAATGTTAAAAGCGATTAATGGTACCGTGACGTATATCGATAGATTCGTTGGAGTGTCTTCTATCACTCGACCAACATACAGAAAAATTCTATGACCTTTTACGGAAATATCTAATTTTCAGTAATACCTTCCGTGCGACTTACTCGCACCGATTGAACGGCTTGTAGTCGTTGCTGATATTAATGTTAAAAGCGATTAATGGTACCGTGACGTATATCGATAGATTCGTTGGAGTGTCTTCTATCACTCGACCAACATACAGAAAAATTCTATGACCTTTTACGGAAATATCTAATTTTCAGTAATACCTTCGGTGCGACTTACGCGTATAGATTGAACGGCTTGTAGTCGGTGCTGATATTAATGTTAAAAGCGATTAATGGTACCGTGACGTATATCGATAGATTCGTTGGAGTGTCTTCTATCACTCGACCAACATACAGAAAAATTCTATGACCTTTTACGGAAATATCTAATTTTCAGTAATACCTTCGGTGCGACTTACGCGTATAGATTGAACGGCTTGTAGTCGGTGCTGATATTAATGTTAAAAGCGATTAATGGTACCGTGACGTATATCGATAGATTCGTTGGAGTGTCTTCTATCACTCGACCAACATACAGAAAAATTCAGTGACCTTTTACGGAAATATCTAATTTTCAGTAATACCTTCCGTGCGACTTACTCGCACCGATTGAACGGCTTGTAGTCGTTGCTGATATTAATGTTAAAAGCGATTAATGGTACCGTGACGTATATCGATAGATTCGTTGGATTGTCTTCAATCACTTGACCAACATACAGAAAAATTCTATGACCTGTTACGGAAATATCTAATTTTCAGTAATACCTTCGGTGCGACTTACGCGTATAGATTGAACGGCTTGTAGTCGGTGCTGATATTAATGTTAAAAGCGATTAATGGTACCGTGACGTATATCGATAGATTCGTTGGATTGTCTTCAATCACTTGACCAACATACAGAAAAATTCTATGACCTGTTACGGAAATATCTAATTTTCAGTAATACCTTCGGTGCGACTTACGCGTATAGATTGAACGGCTTGTAGTCGGTGCTGATATTAATGTTAAAAGCGATTAATGGTACCGTGACGTATATCGATAGATTCGTTGGAGTGTCTTCTATCACTCGACCAACATACAGAAAAGTTCTATGACCTTTTACGGAAATATCTAATTTTCAGTAATACCTTCCGTGCGACTTACGCGTACAGATTGAACGGCTTGTAGTCGGTGCTGATATTAATGTTAAAAGCGATTAATGGTACCGTGACGTATATCGATAGATTCGTTGGATTGTCTTCAATCACTTGACCAACATACAGAAAAATTCTATGACCTTTTACGGAAATATCTCATTTTCAGTAAAACCCTACGTGCGACCTATGCGTATAGATATAACGGCTAGTAGTCGGTGCTGATGGCCGTTTGATCTATTCGCGTAAATCTTACGGATAGATTACGTCTTCGAATTTCGCTTAAAATCTTTGTTAATACCCTTAATTTCATTTGTAAAAAGTTCTTATTTATTTGTTCATATCAAAAGATTTTATGTATATTAGTAGATTCGCGATATTTATTTGTATTTTATACTAATTTTAAGTACAATATATCATCCTTTGGTCATTAAATATTTCTTTGCAATCAAAAAGGTAATATACAATTTTATCACTATACTTTTATACCCAATTTGCGTATAAAATTATTTTAATTTTTAAAATTCGTTATAACGAGAGTTTAACCAATACACACACATTTCAAAATTTTAGGACAAAGTTAGGACATACTTCACACCCGTAAGATTACACACACATTAAATTATAAATTATTAAGATTTTGTGTGACTACTTGTACGATGCTCATTTTGATGTTAATTGTAGGTGTTAATCAGCCAGTATCCTATACACAGAGAATCGACAAGGCCTAATTTAGCAGAATGCCTGTTTTCCTTTTATAATTTGGCAATCTCGCTAACCAGAGCACTGTCGATTTTCTGTCTAGTTCTAAAGATTTAGACGAGATGTCCTCGACGCCCTTGTGAAGATAGCCCAAATTTTCTTACCCGAAAATAGAAAGTTTCTTGCTGCGCTAAATTAAAAGAATAAAAAATTATAATAAAACTATATACGAGGGGATTAACAAAAGTTTGCTTAGTTGACCAGAAAAAAAACAAAATTTTTTTCCGTATTTATTTTTAATACTTACTTATTCGTCTTTTTTATCTTTTCTACATAATCGCCATTGATTTCAATGCATTTCTTAAGCCTATAGAACAACTTCTCAAAATCTTGCTTTTTAAGCTTATCAAGTTCATCATTAACCGTATAAATTATCTCCGCGTTACTGTTAAAGACCTTTCCCCTCAAATTTTTAAAATTGTTTGGAAATAATCAGGAATCACAAGGTCTAGCATCTGGGGAATATGGTGCTGGTCGTATTTCTTCGATGCCAGAGATCGCTGGCGCGTTGTCACGATGTAAAAAGTAGCGCCACAAATCCTCTTTCTTCCGCTTTTCCAACAAATTTTTGAAAACTTTTGGTAAGCAGTCTTCGGTATACCATTTTGCAGTCCAGGGGAATACAATTTTGAGCAGCTACAATTTTTGATCGGGTGAAGTAAACTGACATCATTACTTTTGATAATGATTTTTGTTGCTTAGCTTTTTCACGGGTGGGTTGGCTCCTGTTGGGCTCTATACCATGGACTGTTGTTTGGTTTCCGGATCGTACTTATAGAACCAAGATTCGCCATCAGTAACGACTTTACTAAATATGTTAGACTGCCCATTTTCGAATTTATTTAGGAATAATTAAGCAAAATGCACTCGAGCCTCTTTTGTGCCTCATTTAAAATTCGTGGAACCCATCGAGTACATTTCCTAGTGTATCCCAGCAATAATTTCTTGTGTCGGTAGTGGATCTTCGTCAACTTTGGACTTCACCAGAGCCACAGTGGCGTCATAAGTGGAAGATTTTGGTCGACCTTCTCGGGGCTCGTCCTCGACAGCAAAATGTCCCGTTTGAAATCTTCGGAACCACTTGGAAATATATAAATTGTAGTGGCTTTAGTTTACGCCGAAAACCGAAGAGAATCACATAGAAAATTTCTGTTTGCGTTGGTGGTTGAATTTCATCTGATCCATCCTCAGCTATTTTGCGTTTTCTCATCTTCTAGCCGATCGTTATGAAATTTTGAAAAAAGCCTCAAAACAATTGCAAAGGATTTTCAGCAATTAATATTATAAAGAAATATTATTTCACAAGCAATATGTAACCAAAAATTATTGATTCATCCTCGTCGCTGCTGTAGTATGCGTTGATCGTTTTTTGTGCTATTTCTAGCAACTCCTCATCATTTAGCACTCTGTCGGCAATTACGTGATCATTTATACCGTCAATGGTGAGATTGCAAAATCCCTCAACGCCAACTGCTTGTGCTAAGTTGATTATTTCGGTGTACATTTCATCCGCCACGTTTGATGGAGCAGTGTCTACAACTTTAACACAATCAGGCCAAATGTTCTTCCAGCAAGAATTCAAACTATATGGCTTTATTTCGGACACGGACAAAACTGCATGTTTTATACAGTCCTGGATTGATTTTTTTCCCACACGTCAAAAACAGTTAGAGATTCATCCTCATCCATTTTATTTAAATGATCGCCTTACATAATATACTTTAACAGTTACAATTATTCCCTAGTCGAGCGGCTGCAGAAGTTAAGCTGTATTAGTTGGCAAGATGACGGCTTTTACATTTAAAAGGCATGCCTTTATCCTGTGACCTGACCTCCGAAATAAAACACTTTTCGAACCACTCATTGAATACTTACTTGGTAATCCAGGTTTTCTTATTTGCCATCCAATGAACTACAAGTTCCTTTACATTGACACCTTTTAATGCTCGTTGTCGGACGAATCGATTAACTATGATGAGAGATTTTAAAATACGATTTTTTGAGACATTGCTGCAAAGCTACAACGTGATGTTACCTTTTGCCACTTTGAAACCACTAGCACTCTTTTCCGTTCTAGGCAGAAATGTTCTTCTTGGCATTTTCTTCCAGAAAAGGCCGGTTTTGTCAGTGTTAAAAATTTGAACAGACGAAGATTCACCGTCTTCAATTATTTTGGCAAGTTTAAAAAAATATTCTGTAGCAGCTGCAGTATCCGCTGATATTGTTTCAGATTTAATTTAAATTAAATGACATATCTTCGTAAAAACCGTTGTAACCATCCGTTACTTGCAATACATTTTTTTATTCTGGTTAGGAGTAATACAGTCCAAAAGCATACGTTTTTGGCTATGATCTTCAATAAATGTAAACAATCCCTTTTCCATTTTGAGCACGAATTCGCACTATATCTGATACCATCTGACAATAGAATAGCATTCTCCTTTTTTAATTGTTCGAATTGTATCTTCGTTCAACTTAAAGCTTTTACTGACCGATGTAGAACCTTCACCTTTTGCAAATCGTTCTTAATGTATTTATTTTCGTCTCTAATGGTTCGCCTTATGAAAATCTTGACTTACCCAATACACACAAAATTCAATTTTTAAATTTAACTAAACGAGCAGCAGTGCTTGATAAATCATTTTAAACTAATTATTAAAATTAAATTCAATTTTATTTTAAGTAACACTAAAACTAAGATTGCAACAATTGCCAATGCATTTTTTTTATCTCTAAAACAATCAATTGTGAAAAAACACCGTGGAGGAACAGGTTTGGGTCTATGTGTAAATATTCAATACTTTTTTGTAGACTGATTTAAATGGATGAGACCTCATATGTGTTACGGCATGGCGGCACGGTTTATAATTTTTATTTTCGTTTGTAACGACAAGTAAATCTTTGATGTGCCTCGAGCTTTTAATGTTGACTATTTTTTAGATTGCTTATACTGCTGGTACTATTTTCACTAAAAGAATTTATCTTCTCTCGAACATCAATTGATTTGAGTTCTAAATCCGGCTACACGAAAGTTTTTAATTCATTATGAAAATGATTTAAGAAAAGTTGAATTGAAGAAATGAAATGATAAAAGTTGATTTAATATGTGCACTTCTTAATTCATTTTCAAAATATTTTAAGAAAAGTAAAAAAACTGAAATAAAATATGTTTTTTTAAAATTATCTAGGGAATGATTTTAGAAAAGTATTCAACCCGGAAAATTTTGAAATTTTTTCTTTACTTAGTTTAAAATTATAAATAAGTCATTTTGAAAATGAAATAAAATGTGTATTTAAAATTGAAATAGAACGTAAAAATGTACTACAGTAAAAAACCGATTATCCGGCATAATAGTTAACCGGAATTTTAATTTTGAGGAAGTGGTTTTTTGTTGCTTTTTTCTCTTTCTTTTCTCTTTCATATTCATTTTTTAAATCATTTTGAATTTAGCAATTGTTTTTGCACATTTTCATTAATAAAAGCATTAGTTGAAAATTTTCAATTGCTTTAATTTTCATGTTACAGTAAAAGCCCGATTATTCGGCATCCCATTATCCGGAACATTAGTTAACCGGAATGTTAATTTTGAGGAAGTTTTTTTGCTTTTTTCTCTTTCATATGCATTTTTTAATTCATTTTCAAATTTGCAATTATTTTTTGCACATTTTCATTAATGAGAGCATTAGTTGAAAATTTTGCGTGAGTTTAATTTTCATATTTCAGTAAAAGCCCGATTATCCGGCATCCAATTAATCGGAACACTCAGTTAACCGGAATTTTAATTTTAGGATTTTTTTTTTTGCTTTTTTCTCTTTCTTTTCTCTTTCATATTCATTTTTAAATTCATTTTGAAAATTGGAATTGTTTTTTTTCACATTTTAATTAATGGAAACATTAGTTCAAAATTTTGTTGGGTTTAATCTTCATATTACAGTAAAAGCCCGATTATCCGGCATCCAATTAACCGGAACACTCAGTTAACTGAAATTTTAATTTTGAAGAAGTTTTTTTTGCTTTTTCTTTCATATGCATTTTTTAATTCATTTTCAAATTTGCAATTGTTTTTTGCACATTTTCATTAATGAAAGCATTAGTTGAAAATTTTAAATGGCTTTAATTTTCATATTACAGTAATTGTTCGAATAACCGGAACACAGTTAACCGAAATTTTAATTTTTAGGATTTTTTTCTTTTGCTTTTTCTTTTTCACAAGCGAAATTATTTTTTTTATTATTCGGGGATTCACAGAACATATACTTCCCTTTATTTTTTTTTGTTTTATGCATTATTCTATTTGAATTGAATGTGTAAAGTCGTATTACAGTTTTATGTTAGTGAAATATTGAGTATATTATTAAATTTTGGGTACTCGTATGTGTGTATTCATATACATATTATGTATGTATTTATTATTTGCAATAAATTCAATGAACTGATTTATATAAAAATGTGTTCTGGTACATAATTTGAAAATAAAAAAACGAGAATCCTAAAAATAATGAAATCAAGCGAAATTCTTATAAAATTTCTAGTTTTAATGAAACATTCAATTATCCGGAATGCTCTCATCCCCAAGCATTCCAGATGACAGAGCTTTTAGTAAAGTATATCTTCTGTGAATTCCCGAATAAAACAAATTATTTCCCTTGTGAAAGAGAATTTTCCCTTGCAAAAAAAAAAAAAATCCTAAAAATTAAAATTCCGGTTAACTGAGTGTTCCGGTTAATTGGATGCCGGATAATCGTGTTTTTACTGTAATATGAAAATTAGCGCTATTCAAAATTTTCAACTAATCCTTTCATTAATAAAATGTGCAATTTCCAAAAGAATTAAGAAATGTAATTTTAATTCACAATTAATACACAAATAATGATTCACAAATGAATTTTATTAAATTCATGTTTTTTATCTTTCTCTACAATACAACAAAAAACTGTAAGAAGAAACATTTTCTTAAAAACACTTAATTTCGCATGCATTTCTTTGTTATTAAAAACAAATGTAAATTTTATGTTTATAATGTGAAATAAAATACACCCAAACCTTTTTTTACACGGTGATACGCGCCAACCGTGTAAAAAAATCAACGTTCTTACCACTTTTTTAATTCTCTATTCTTAATTCATCTTTTCTTAATTTAGGGGAGCCTGACGACGCAAATATTATTAATAAAAATAAATAAAACAAAAAAAAATATTGAAAAATAAAAAATCTAAAAATTTTCCAGAAAAATGTACCTTTTCCCTCCTAATAACTAGTAATAAACAATCCTGCATTTAAAAATGTATACTCCTTACCTGATTTTATCGATGTATACGTAAAGTAAACTTTAGCCTAATAATCTTCCATTCTTTTTGAAAATGAATTAAGAAAAATGGGCAAAACATGAAATAAAATAAACGTATTTTAAATCAATTTGAAAATGAATTAAAATAAATTTTCTAAAAAATGAAACAAGATGTGCATTTTTTATTTCATTTTGAATTGAGTTTTTTTTTGTTGTAATTACTTTTTTAAATTCAGGAAATTTGTTCAAAATACGAATAAAATAAGTGGAAATTTTTCATACAAATAGCACTTTTTTAATTCACTTTTCTTAATTCAACTTTTCTTAATTCGGGTAGCCTCTAAATCCTACTCAACGACTTGCTCACCAATTATGTGAAAAGCCTTCCGCGTGGTCCTATCTTCCGTCCTATCTTTCGTGCCGTCACCTCACGTAAATCATGATCTTTTTGATTGATTGAGATGTGCGGAATTGTCGTGTAATCTATTTCTAGGCAGTATACTGCGAAAGATGCATAAAATAATTTTTGACTGAATTAGAATTCTAGCAAATTTTAGTTTTGGTGAGACTGAGTTTAGTTGGGTCATTTCTCAACGGGCTGTCGTGACGGGTAAGTAGAGAGAAATAGGATAATTCCTTGGCCGATTATTTTCAGCTTTATTTTGTAGAAAATCCAAAACTCTATCCCGGGTTTATGTTGGAATCCCGGTTCAGCTCAATATACCAGACCCAAAGATAATTAGTTAGGAAAGTGTTTAGCACGGCCAAATTCCAGAACTTCTCTAAAATTCACTTTTAAATTTACGTCCAATTCTGCTTAAGCTTGATTTAACAATAATTGGTTGGGATATGACCAAGTTCCATCAGAATGGTCGAACTTTAGAATTTCATCAAGAAGACACGATACAATCCCAATACAAAAGTTGAGCCTAGTTTATTGGTATTCTAGCCCAGCTCTCCAAGTATAGCCGAATCCCAAAATTTCGTCAAATTTGGCTTTGCACCCCTTGGTATTTGATCATCATTTGTTGAGAGAAAAGATATTTGACAGTTATTGGTTGAGGAATGGTAAAGTTCTATTAAGTATGGTATCAGTGTCCTGTACAGTATAATTATACTTGGTAATTAATCGAATATTTTTTGGAGAACTACTTAAATCAATAAAATATTTGATTTTATTGCGAAATAAACTAAATTTATTTGAATTATCCAATCCATACTTAACATTGATAGTTTTCCAGGAACCATTGTCTTTGGTGTGTCTCACATATTTCTGGCAATTTTTTGAATTTTTCATGGTTGCCACATTCAAGGGTTAAATATAGAGTTTTCCAATAGGAATGATATGATTTTTAAGTAACGTTTCGGCCATTTGTAATATGTCATTTTTTGTTTCATTGTATTCAGTAATGTTTACAATTTCATCATGGTGAGATATACGCAAAACAAGGTTTACAAATTATTCAGTTTTATTATCAAAATAATCGTTCTCCAATTGCAACTTTTCGTGCGCTTTTGCAATTTTATTGTCGTAATAATCGTCCAAGTGTGCTCGCTATTCGTCGAATTGTTGAAAGTTTTGAGCGTACATTTTCTTTACATAATGTTCAAGTGCCAATAAGACAAAGAAACGCTCGAAGTAATGCAAATATTGCTGCCATTCAGGCAAGTGTTGCTGAAGACCGCAATTTGTTGATTCCAAGACGTTCTCAAGAACCGTATAAAATTGTTCTTACTCAAGAACTGAAGCCATTGGACCACCGTAAACGTCGTGAATTTGCTGATTTTGCCTTGGAACCGATGAGGCTCACTTTCATCTGAGTGGTGCGGCAAATAAACAAAACTGTCGATTCTGGTGCGAAGAAAATCCACAAATTATTCATGAAAAACCATTACATTCACCTAAATTGACAGTTTGGTGTGGTTTTTGGTCTGGTGGAATCATCGGTCCGTATTATTTTCGAAATGAAGCTGGTAACACCATTACTGTCAATAGAGATCGGTATAGATCGACTCTATACCGCCAACTTTGTATGGTCGAAATTGGAAGAAGTTGACCTTGACAACATTTGGTTCCAACAAGAAGGGGCTACGTGCCACACAGCAAGTGCTACAATTGAATTATTGCGAGAAAAGTTGGGAGATTCGATTATTTCAAGAAATTGTGATATTGAATGGCCTCCAAGAAGTTGTGATTTAACACCATAAGACTATTTCTTTTGGGGTTATTTGAAGTCATTGGTCTTTAGCAATAAACCAAACTATCTTCAAGCTTTACAAGTCAATATTGAACGTGCTATTTGTAACGGAACTATGATGAAATAGCACCGTTAACAGAGTCGAGGAATCTGGAATCCCGTAGCAGCCATTAACCCGCTAGCTAGAATCGGTGTGGGTGTGAGTCACGGGAGATTCCAAGACTGTCATCAGCTGCTTCAAAAATCACACAAAACACATCAGAAAAAAACATCGAAACAATACCCTTTTTCTCCCCATCCAGACCCTTCTATTACCCCGTTTTAAGAAATCACTTTAAATCATTATAAATTAATTCATTTATTATAATAACAAAAAAAAATAACGATCATATTCATTGATAATTAATACTACTCTCCACAAGTGATAGCAATTTCAGGCATTCAAGTAAATTAAATAACCAATCCAAAATAATAAGAATTTAACAAGAAACTTACCCGTACACACCGAACTGTAAAGCGCTTCACTGCTGGAGTGCAGGCGATGGTAGATGTATATATGTAGATACCTGTATGTATATCCTAAGAGTTAAAATGGTAGTTCAATTTAGTTCAATTACCGGATTTGAAATTGCAACCACCGGAATTATTTGCCCTACACCAGAAAAGGTAACAACAATTTTAGTAGCTTAAAAAATAAAATAATTAAATTAACTAGATCACTTAATTAATGATTAAACTAGGGTTCACTAACACTATTCACGGAATTATTTAGAAAAAATGCCGTTTACATAATTGTACTTTGAAAGATACAGCTACGCTTAGGTAACGATACATAATTAATTCCTATAGAAAACAATATCACTTAACACAACTTAAATCTAAAAAAAAATAATAATCCCCATTTGATGCGTGTAATTAGATGCTCATCATCTTCATCCGAAGAAGATGAGCTTTGTGGAAGCCGTACTTTGGTGGTTTTCCTATATTAAGACGGTGGCGCGTAAATATGTATACAGAATCACACCACCGACTTCAAGCCAACGGAATACGGGTACGCGCAACGAAGGTCACGGATTTTCCCTTTAATTGTTTTTTCAGCCGAACGGTATTCAGGCAGACGGTATTCGCTGCAAAGCACCAAGTAAACTCGTTTTCTGTGCTTTATTTGTTTGCGATCACACAATTTAATATCGCACTTTAACTAAAAGGAATTTTAGAACAACACATTAATTAAATGATGCGCTTGGCATATATTTTAGATGGTGCGCTGGGCGTATAACGCGTATAAACTCACCTTATTCAATTTTTGTGAGCGCGTAGCTACACAGACGGGAGCAAATACATAAACCAGGATTACTATAGGTGCCTGATCGATCACGCAAGTCACTATATATAGTAAAACACTAATATTTAGTTATATTTGGTTACAAATAAAAAAGACATACAACACAAACCGTCACTTCAATTTTTATTTTTCTTATTTTTTATTTAGAACGGAACTATGTTTAACATGGACCGATTTGATACAACTGATTTCCTACGTTCATCGTTTATGTACGTTTTCGAGAAATGAATTTATTTTGGATGAATTTTATGGCAAGGGCCATAAAGTTACGTATTCATAATTCATGAACTACATAGGAGAGGCGAAATTAGCACTTTGCCTCGGTAAGAATAAAAGTACTCATGAAATTCAGAACATCGTTTCGTTTCATTCGTGGGGAAACCTACCCCTGAGATGTCTCTATGCTTCAGGTAATAATGCTAAGAGTTTGTGGTCGTTGAATATCTTTAACATGATAAACGCCAAGGGTTTTACCATTGTCATCACAAACTTCAAACGCTACGTTACCAATACTTTTGACTATACGGGCTTTTATAGTTTTTGGAGCCAGTTTCGCGGAATAGTGTTTCGATGCGTCGCTTTGTGTAAAATTTTTCACAAAAACTTGGTCTCCAGGGTTAAATGTTCGTTGACGGGATCGCAAGTTATAATATTTGGCACTGTTTTCGTGTGACTTCTTCAAATTGGCTATAGCTTGGCGGCGAATTGTACTCAACTTGTTGGAATTATTATTGACTGAAAAGCTACCATCTTCAGTAAAACCGAGAAGCTTATAAAGGTCGTATTCCTTTGCGTGTAGTATCTGGTTTTGTCCAAATATAATAAAATGAGGGGAATACCCAGTACTACTGTGCTTAGCATTGTTTAAGGCTGATTCGAACTCAGAAAGATGTACATCCCATAGGCGTTGGTCATCTTTTAAATAGGAACGAATGGCGGATAGCAGCGTGCGGTTTACTCTCTCAGAAGCATTACTCTGAGGTGAATATTTTGGGGTTAGCACATGAGTAATGCCATATTTATCTAATAAATTTTTAAACACAACAGAGCAGAATTGTTTGCCATTATCGGTAAACACCGTTTGAGGCACTGAATAGCGGAGGAAAAGTTTTTCGAGAAAGTTAATGGTAGATTGGGCAGTAGCCTGCCTAAAAGGTTGCAAGCAAACGAACCGGGATAGTTTGTCTAGCACAATGAGGATGAAACAATTTCCAGCTTTTGATCGCGGATACGGCCCTAAAAAATCAAGATATAGGAATTGAAATGGTCTAAACGATTCTTGCATCGAACCCATTAATGGACGCGTAATGTAATTCACTGGTTTGCAGGTTTTGCAAATGTGACACATTTTGATATAAGTTCGAACATCCTTGGCCATTCCAATCCAATAGAATTGACGTTGAAGGCGATCTAATGTTTCGGATACTCCTAAGTGTGCAGAGGTAGGATGATCATGCGCAAGTTTAATTAATTCGGGGCGCATTGCTACGGGAACAATTAGTTTCCATTCGTTTGGAACAGTATCGTCGTAAACTGAACCAGAGTTAACATTAATTAATAATTTGCCTTCGTCGTATTTGAGGTTGGTGGTATCAGTGTCATTGACCAAAAATTTCTCAATTGCATTTTTGTATTCAGGGTCGTTAAAATGCTCGGATTCTAAGTCAATATAAAGCGGAGTGGCAAAATTATACGTGGCTTCTTTTAGTTCTGAAACTCCTTGTAAAATGAGCTCATCCGAACTAATTCTTGACAGAGCATCCGGGATTATGTTTTGCGAACCACTGCGGTGAACAATTTTGAAATCGAACGGTTGTAACTTAAGTGCCCATCGAGCTAAACGGCCGGCAAGATCTCTTTGAGACATAAGCCATTTCAAAGCAGCATGGTCAGTTACTATTGTAAATGAATATCCTTCAATATATGCTCGGAAAGACTTAATTCCATGCACTACAGCGTAACATTCTAATTCTGTAATGCTGTATTTTTGCTGTGCGGGATTAAGCTTTTTCGATGCAAAGGCAATGGGATGTTCCTCACCATTCTCATCGTACTGCGCCAAAACACTACCGACTCCTGTGCTACTAGCATCGCATTGGATGATAAACTCTTTTGAAAAATCAGCGTAACGTAAAACTGGTGCTGTAGTCATTGCAACTTTTAGATTTTCGAAGGCATGTTGTGCAGCAGTTGGCCATTCGAATTTGCTTTGTTTTTTCAAAAGGTTTGTTAGGGGCGTAGGTAGTATCGAGTAGTTCTTGATGAAACGTCGGTAATATCCTGTCATTCCAAGAAATTGGCGGATTTTACGAACTGTCTTAGGAGGTGGGTAGTTAGTGATCGACTCGATTTTGCTAGGATCAATGCGAAGCCCTCCTTCTCCAACAATATAACCTAGAAACTTGGTAGATTTGAACGCGAACTTGCTTTTGGTGACGTTAATAGTAAGTCCTGCCTCTCGCAATAGTCGACTGACTGTCTGGAGAAGAGATAGGTGCTCGAGCCATGTGGCGACATACGACTAGATTTAGTGGAAAAAGTGCTCGAAAATTGAGTTCATTCGTTCCTGCAGAAGAAGTCGTAGAGAGAATTCGTTCCTGCAGAAGAAGTCGTAGAGGCCATTTGAATGACGTTTTATTCAGAGCTTAATTGTATCGTTTGTACTTCACAATAAATAAAAAACATTTCAATTTCCATTGTTAAGGGTGTGTTTTTTTAAAGAAATCATATCATTCTTATTGGAAAACCCTTTACTAATGGATTTTAGAGAAACTTTTAATATAACTTCCCCAAGTACATTAGTTTTGTACTGTCTTTGTGTTACTAGTTATCGGTTATACCTACATAGGTGTCAGGCCGATTCTGTCCCACTTAACTTAGCGGACCCACCGTACACTCTTTTTTACACATAACAGAAAGGATTGGATAGGTAATCCTTTCTGTTATGTGTAAAAAAGAGTGTACGGTGGGTCCGCCGTCACCCGGGAACTCCTGTGTAAGAACTTGGTCCTACATTCAGAATCAATCAATCATTACCACATGGCACTTAGTAAAATACCGCATGTCAAAACAAAATTTGAAAAGCTTAGATTCGAGTGGAGTCCCAATTGTCAACACATACTTAACCGATGCTATATACCTAAGAAGGTATTAAAATTCAGCCGTGAGGTTGTACTGTGCGGTAAGCCTGAAAATCGGATGATTCCAAAGATCCCAAAACAAAAATTTGTATTTTTGCTCCTTGGTACATACGTAGTGATGGCCACAAAGAGACCTTGCAGCGCAAATAGTCACCAGAGAAAAAGTAGCACGGTAAGTCCAGCACAGTAATTACTAGACAGAATATAGGAGAAACCAATGGAATCATCCTAAAATTTTAATAAAGTGGCAAATCATACCAGAAAGGAAATGATGTTACTCTTTACCCTCGGCTATGGCCCAGGGCCTAAAACTTACTTAACTCTCCAGCAACTAGTCAGTCGATTTCAAGGTGCGAATTTAGACCGTACACATTTTATTTTGTTTTCCTAAAATTACATTTTTTTACCAAATAAACATTTCTTAACTGGGCCGGAATTTAAACTGGCCAGTTAGATATTAACCACGA
Organism: Nephrotoma flavescens; assembly: GCA_932526605.1. Taxonomy (NCBI): domain Eukaryota; kingdom Metazoa; phylum Arthropoda; class Insecta; order Diptera; family Tipulidae; genus Nephrotoma; species Nephrotoma flavescens. The sequence goes on along the minus strand of OW052220.1, from coordinate 68,239,589 downwards.
TTAACCTATATTTTGAAACCAATAAAAGCGACAAAAATTAACGCCAGTTAAACAGAATTGTCATCTTGAATAATGTCCTGGTGCTTTAAACACCGTATCCAAGTACAAACGCAGGTGGTTTCATTACAAACTAATCAATCAAATGTAATTTGTTTGCATATAGCAAGACATAAAGCTGGCATGAATTGCTATCGTATATACAAGAACCGTATAACATTCCCGAAAATGGGTGGGTGCGTGTGTAATTTAAAATAAATTGGGCGAAAAAACGACAGATTGGATCTCGCAAATGTACATTTGATTAATAACGAGATATAGGGCACATTTTCCAACCCATGATAAATTATTTCAGTATTTCAAATAAAATTTCATCGGAAATACACCTAAAACAACTCCTCCGTTATATTTTGATTTACTTAATACGTTAATTATTATTCGTCTTTATTTTTATTTAAGACATAAAAGGAACATCTTCCGAAAATCTATTCAATAAAATTAACATTTATTTCTAATTAGTTCTTTGGTGTGTCGCGCGCGTATTACACACGAACGACACGACCTCGATCCAAAATATATCGAAAAAATTATACAAAATTATTTTTTGTTGCGTCTTGGGTGGTGGAATTATTATCTTCTAACGTTTTGTTTTTTTTAAATTTCGGGCGGAAATAAATTTCCATCCGTCTTCAAATTTTGACGAGCGCACATAAATTTAATTATAATTTTTATTAAAATTGAAATGGCGTAATCAAAAATTAGTTAACCGCACAAATAAAAAAAAATGTTTGTGCTTAAGAATATGAGGCGAGCGCGCGCGGTATTGGCGTAAAATGCATAATTATGATTCTGATTATGCTGATTAGGCGAGTCGATATAAGAAAGAATAAGTGATAGGAACACAAAATGTTGCGATCGAAGGTGCAGAAATTGTGTTGGTGTTTGCAACTCGGTTTTTATTTATAGCACTGTCGAAGTTTAGATTTTTCTTTCAGCGCAGATTTTTTTCTACTTCTTCCTTTTTTCTTGGTTGGTACTTAATGATTTATTTTTAAAATATCATTAGGTAAAATTTTATGTTTTTTTCCAGACAATAAAAATCATTATATATGTTTTATGAGACGTTTCTGTTGATGTTTATATGAAGGCACGTGGTTCTATGCCACTCACACTGCGAACAGTTTTTAATGTTGGATCGAATACATTTTAAACGCGTATTATTAGACATCCGGCCTGATAAAGAGTAAGCAAGTATTGAAAGTTGACATGGGGCATGTGACAAATGAGTTTTCGAATGTGTCATTGACCTAACTAAGCAGTTGGCGCCGTCTTATAAGCAATTAAATTTCTTATTCACTTCGAATTTTAAGTTTTTAGAAATTCATCGAATCTGCACTCATAAATTGTTTCAACTTATCACGCGCCTTATAAAGGGTGATTTTTTAAGCGTTTGTTGGTTTATAATTTACTTTTTAAAGATTAAGTGTTTCATGCAAATATTGGCCACGGCTACATTTTAAGTGGACCATGCGAGATATCCAATTGGTCTTCTAATTCTGCAATTGTCGTTGGTTTATTGGTATTGTATAGACGAGAGTTTTCACGTAGCCCCATAAAAATAGTCAAGAGGCGTCAAATCGCATGATATAGGTTGCCAATTCACCGGACCGAAACGTGAGGCAAATTGGTCACCGAACTCATTTCTCAATAAGTCCATGGTTCAAGTGCTTTGTGACATTTGACACTACCAAATCGACCAAATTCAGTTCTTGCATTTGGGCAAAAGAAAGTTCTCTTTCACTTTCGTCTTTTCTTTTCCTCTTTCTCTTGCTTTAGCTCGTTTTCTTTTTCTATCTCTGTCTCGCTTTCGCTTTTTTCGCTTTCTCTTGATCTCTCTTGCTCTTTTCCTTTCTTTTACTCTTACTTTTCTCTCTTCATCCCTTACTCTCTCTCTCCCTTTCTCCTTCCTTTTTTTCTCTCTCTCTTCCTCTCTGCTCTCTTTCTCTCTATTTATTTTCTCGCTCTTTCATTCTCTCTATCCTTCTCTTTCTCTCTATATAAAGCGGCTCTTCTCTATCTCTCTCATCGCTGCTTCCGAGAATTTGCTTTATCTCTTCGTTCGTCGTTTTGTGCAACTTTAATTGGAGCAAAGATGGAACAAATGACCATCTTTTCAAAATTATGCATATTACATTCTACAGTCGTTAGAGGCCAGGTTAGACCTCTCACTTCCGAATGCCAGCACAGGTTTAATAGTGCTTTATATAATGTGACGAGATATTTAGATTGCAATAACCTTGATTGGACGAGGAAATTTCATTCTTCGGTAGCGGTTAGAGGTTTTATTTCTGCTTGCATATCATTCGACAAAAATTGTCAACGCTTTCAAAAATATAGTCGCAGATTCCGGAATTTTCCATGGAGCTGCTCCGCAATGTTGCTAAGCATTTGGTTTTACTGCTATTCACCTCTAAATCAAGACTTCTGGCGTAGCGATCGAGGGGTATGAAACTGTCCTTGATATTGCTAAGCCCTCGGCTAACAAGTACTATATAATCTGCTATCCCAGAATTTGGCTTGATTTATTACATTCTCAAAATTATTTCCTAAATCCTCATGGTGAAACACTGTTCAGTGCTCGATTGGTTGGGAAAACTATGCCACGATAGTTTTCACATTTAAGACGTTCAACTTTTTTGGATACTTACGAAGGATACTTACTTTTTGTGGACATACGAAGGTGGTCTTGCAATTATCCGGCAGTTAGAATAGCGCATCCGATCTTAATCAATTAAGCGGGGATTCCGTCGAGACCGGATGCCTTACCTTTTCAATATATTAATAGGTGCGTCTACTTCCTCCACTGTGTATTGATTATTCAAGGAAGACTTCTTCACCTGGTCAATTATTCTAATGGTTAGTTCATCATTTCGATTTAGCAGATTTTGGAAAACGGTTTGTCATACTGAGAAAACATCTGCCACTTTTGTTATCAGTTTTCCATTCCTGTCCTTGATAGCTGTACTTCTTGGATGGAAATCTTTAGTAAAATTTCTGTCGTTAGTAAACCAGTTCCTTGAATTTCCTTGTTCCGCTAACACGGAGAAATTCGGTTGCGAGCCAATCATTTCTCACGACGCGAACCAATCATTTCCGGTTCTCGGTGGTCTTCTTTCGATAGTATTTGGGACGCAGTAGTTTTGGCTGACTGAATAACTATCTACTACTCCAGAATGCTTAGACGAGTTTCCTCGTTGTTCCGGTGCCGTTTTAGATAGTCAGTGATCTTCGATTTGTTCGAAGGGATGCTCGAGGGGTCTTTTGTGCTTGTCTGTTGAACATAGATGTCAGCCCCAATTTTAAGCAAAACTACAATAAGCAAATCCAACACCAGTAAGATATCAAAATTTATTTTTCATGTACCGTGCAGATGAATTTGCTGCAAAACCGCGCGAAACCATCAGTATAGCTACAAATTTGGTATTTGTTGGCTAGTTACATAATAGAGTTTGGTAAGCTTTACGCTTGTCCGAAATTGTTAACTGCTGTTCATGACAAGAGAAATGTAAAATAATGAGAAAAATGAGGAATAAATTTATTCAGGACATGTATCTTAAGATAGTCCAATTTTTATCTCCCAGTGACATTTTTGGCTATCAGCCCCAAAAAAGTTACATGCAAAAGTTACACAATTATTTTTTATTTGCATCGGGAATGGGCTTGATTTGGATGAGAGTTATTTTTTACACTTTTTATGGGATATAGTTTATGGCCGAGCTAGTGGCTTTTGTCTGATGGTTGAGGAAGGGGAGGGAGAAAAAAGGAAGAAAATCAGTTATCTGCTAGAGATTTGCGGGTACTAAACGGTTGGCAGTTTACAAATCGAAAAGTTCTGCTGAAATTCGGAGTTATCTCAAACTCACCATAAATGTTACGAAACCAGTTGCAAAACCACAGTTAACAGTTCGCCATCAGACGAGTGAGATTATATTGCGGTAAAATAATAATTTTAGAAAAAAGAGCGGACATAGGTTATATTTTCAGATGAGGAGGAGTTTAATCTTGATGATTCTGGTGGATTACAGAAAATTTACATGACACTCGTGTAAACCGCAAGAGAGAATGTCTCGTAATCTTGGCGGTGGACCGACAATAAGTCGTTCTAAAAATTAACATTAACTATGTAACCATCGAAGATGTTGACAAGTTTGTATATTTTAGAGTCTACTGGTACTGTATAAATGCCTTAGACGACTGATAAGATGCTTCTGGCTGAAAAAGATTACTAACAAAGAACTTTGTGGCAAGTAAAACAAGTCAAAATGTGTTGTATCAAGAAAAGAATGTGAAGATGGTTAGAACACGTACTAAAGTACTGAGAAAAGGGCCTACTGACGTAATACGAATGTCGTTAAAGTGGAGCCCGCTCTTCTGAAATAGGAAGACCTGGAAAAGAATAAAGGTGGCTGAACCGAAACAGGTTGTTAAAACGGGCGACTAAAACATTTAGCTCCTAATATTGTCCCCACTGATCCAGTATCTCTGAAATCGAAGATCAAGGGAAAAATATGTTTAAGTGCAATATGAGTTACGAAAACTTATCCCAGGGCAGCTCCTAAGAAGATTTTAGGGCTCAAACCCTTGCACTTAAGAAAGGCCATCACACTAAAAATATTGAATCAAATAAAACTCAGTCCTGGTGGCAAAAGTATTTTAGCCAAACAAGATCTGGCAACTAAAATTGTCAAATTATCAGACTTGGCGATCAAAACGCATGAGTTTTCAGAAAAATCTCTCGATTAGGTAGCCACATTACTAGGTTGCTCAATAAGTTTTGTCGTTCGATAAGAGATAGCGTTAGCGCTATTACGTTCGTCGTTTTATTTTTCCAAAAATGGTACTACTATGAACACGTGACGTGTGAAGTTTCATGTATATCTGTTAACTCATTCGTATATTAACAGCTGGTCACAGTTGACGTGCCACAGTATTTTTTTACAATGGAAAAAATTGAATATCGTGCAAGGTCGAGCACCAAAACAAATTCATAAACGATTGTTAAAAGTGTATACTTAAGGACTCTTCACCTTCAATTATAACAGATTATAACAGAAAGATGGGTTGCTGAATTTAAACGTGCTCGTACAAGTCTTGAAGATGATCCACGTGAAGGACGTCAAAAAAGTGTATCAACACCAGAAATCGAAGCAAAAATACAGCATATGGTTTTTGAAGATCGTCGATTAATCGAGAGATTTAGTAGAAAACCTAGAGTTCTCATTAGGCAGCGTGAGCAATATTTTGACCGAAGTTTTGGGTTCCAGAAAGTTGTGGGCACATTTGCTAACAATGGAACAAAATACATAGTGGTGTGCTTATTGACCTGAAGTGCTCGTATTAAAATGGTTTCACTTGTTGTGATTATCGTTGCGGTATATATTCCTTACGATACGAGTTTGGACTACTATGCAGAGGTAACGAAATTTAGCGAATCTGTAATGACCACGAATTCTCGTGCTGAAGAACATTGTCGATGACTTTAACCATCCGGATTACTTGAACGGATTTTTTGTACGGATATGACTCACTTAGAGATTGTGAGCTGCGATGATTTTACTGGGTGATCCAACATTTGATCTATTCGGCCCTTCGACATTCGGACATTCGTCATTCGCCCCTTCGACACATTCGGCCCTTCGTGATTCGGCCATTCGACCCATTCGGCCCGTCGACATTCGGCCCTTTGAAATTCGGCCCTTTGTACTCATTGCTAAATTTAGGGTTGTATTTGATGGTTCGGCCAAGACCACAAAGGGTAAGTCGTTAAATGATGTTCAGCATACAAGACCACATCTCCAGAAGGATTTACTACATATAATTACCAAATTTCGAACCAGAAGAATTGCTATCTCTCCGGACATTTGCAAAATGTTTCGCCAAGTAGAGATACAACAGAGTTCTTGGGATTTGCAGAGAATTTTATGGAGAGCTGATCCAACAGAGCCAATTCGTGCCTATTGGTTGACCGTAGTAACATGAATCTGTGTGTCGTCTTCCGGTATATGTACAGAAGTTCAGTTCAGAAATAGCTGAACCGCATAAACATTGACATTGGTTTGTTATCTTAAATCTTTGAAGGTAGGCTTTAAACTTACCATGACCAGAGATTACTTGGCTCATAGAGCTCGTCAGTTTTAATTTCATTTTTAATCGTGATTCTATATCTGGAATGAAGCCAAATGTATGCCTTCCACTGGCTAATTCATTCCACCTTCTTGGCCGTAGGTCAATCGCCATTTCCACTATTTCTCTTTTATTATTAATTTGATCGTTAAATTGATCATGCCTACTATCTGCAGCATGTACTTGGTCACCTATATTATTTTTTGCTCTTCTTAGGTGGTATATGAGCGCTCGCCTGAACCACAACAGCATCTTTAGACACTGTTCAGTAGGCCTTTGTCAAGGCTAGCAGGATATTCTTCTGAGCACTTTCCAATGATCTGGTATGGTGACAGTTTAACCTGTCGTACCACCCAGCCGCTGCGTACGTGAAAAGCGCCCCCGCCACACATTTGTAAATTAATATAAATGTTTTATGGTTAAGTCCCCATCCCTCTCTTAACACTCTCGTCAATGAGAGGAATAGTTTCTTGGCGCTTTCACAGACTCTCAAGACGTGAGATGCTGCTCCCATAAGCGCAACGAGGTCAACTCCTAGATATCTAACGCACTTAACCATTTTCATGTTTCTACCGTTTAATGATATCGTTGGAGGTCGACTTGAGTCAAATTTGCCTTTAGCTGCAGCATCAGAATGACTATTATCTGCGAATGCTATTTCGTCCAAGTTATCCATTATGCTCGTGTTAAACACGATGTTCCAGACTAGTGGATCAAGGATTGAGCGCTGAGGACATCTATTTGTTATTTCTTTTGATACAGAACCATATATGTCTCTGATTACTGCGGATCGTTCGCTGAAGTAGCTCCTAAAAACATTAATAGTGTTTTTAGGGAGATTATAGACCAGGAGACTTGTTACGCTTAAAGCAAGTAAGGGCACTGGTGACCTCCTCCCACGTGAATGGCGGTTGGTGGCGATCTCGCGCATTTCTGCTTGAGGCGTTACAACGTCAGGTGTTTCGTCCGGCAGAATCGAGTTTAGTAACTTCAAGCGTGTGTAGTGCTACGTATCAGTGATGACTACATTTGCCTCACTGATGGTGTTCAAAACTTCAGGTGGCCTTACTTTGCCAGCGGCAAATTTGTATACAAGTCCCCATTGGTCTTTATTCCCATGTTCCGTGACGTACCTTTGGAAACTACTTTGCTTAGCTATAAATACTTCATGGAAGTATTTATTCCTTGCCACTCTAAAGACAGACAATTTCAACTCTTTTGCTGTTTTGTCCTTCTCCTTCTGGTATGCTCGTCTGAGCTTGTGCATAGATGATCTAAATTTTCTTAGATTATAGTTCTACTAACTATTTCGCCTCTTTGCCGCTCTCTTCTTAGGAATTAAGCTGTTACACTGGTTAGCTGCGTTGATATCAGCTCCACACGATCATCAACTTTGTTTATCGAGTTAATTTCAGGAAGTGTTCTACACTGTCCCAAGAGCCGACCAGGTGTCTAGCAAATAGACAGCAATCAGCTATCTTTATGGCAAATCTCGGAGTTTTGCTACTTGCAAGTGGACTATTCTGTGGTGCGACTTTCTCTTACACACTACCCAGCTATCGAGCCCAGCAAGGCTCCGTTGACTGTTGTCAATATTGGAGTTATCAATAGACGAGAACGTCGTTGGGTGTCCCTGCAAATTCTGACACGAAGTCCTCTACTTTTCTTTCGTTTTCATCGGTTAAACGGTCATGCCACATTCTACTTCGCGTTGAAGTCGCCAACGATCATTACCTTTTTTTGTTGACCCGCCAGAGAGCCTAGGATCGTTTCGATTTTATACAGATGGTACTAGATCGGTTCACTATATTGGGCGTCTTGCATACATAGAATATCTACGTCGTCGGTGGAAATGCTTACACATATCTCTGATCCGACTATTTTAGCGCTCTGCATATTGAGGTGGGGGATGCGTAGGTTGCTATGGCAATATCTTTAATTGTGACTAATCATCATGTTTAGTGTTAAATCTCAGGCGTTGCACAGCACTTTTATATGTGTTACATGAAACGCGACCTACTTGGTGGTCATTAGGTTTTTGCATTTCCTTGCAGCTTGCGCAGCTGGCAGGTTTGTCTTTATTTAAATATAAGTAAATCCTTGCTAGACTATATTTTTGCCTTTTAGCGTGGTCTGAACAGACGCATTGGACTAATGCCTATAGTGTTCCGAGCCAGCTTTGAATGCATCGCGTTTCTTCAACAATTATTTTTTCAGAAATCAAATTCTGCTTGGTCAGGGATTCAGTTAATTTCTTTTTATCTATAGGACTGTGGCCCAATTCAACCCTTAAAGTCTACAATAACTCTCCTCTTGAGTAGGCTTATTGTAGATTTGTTTGACGTTTTTGAATGAGTTATAAATTTGATCAGAAAGCTCTCACAAAAGTCAAATAAATCTTAAATAAGCCTATTCGACAGGAGACTTATTGTAGAGTTTCAAATGAGTCGCTCTACACAAAATAAGTCACGGATTGGACCGCAGCCTGAGACATATTTTTTACATTTTTATTTTTTTTTTATTGCCGATTGCAGTATGCTGTAGGTGATTGTTAAAGTAAAATTAAATTAAAGCCGGTTGGGGAAACCACGCTTGGGGTGAGGCTAACTGGCAAACTTCATAATAACATCGGACATCTAAATCACTGAGATCTCTAGTATCGTACTAGATATCTTCAACGAACTGTAGCAGGTTCTGCTAAATAGCGAAGCAGACATCTTAACATAAATTGGTCATATGTGATGCTTCCGCTCTTAAAAGATTCAGATTCCACAAAGCCTACATATCAAGGGTCTTTCAATAGAGCCGCTTGGTGGGCAAATTCAAGCTAACCGGTTCGATAAATAATCAGCCAATACCCTTACGTCACTGAAGTTCACAAGACTTCAATTTGGCGATATTCACAAAACCAATGCACGATACACCAGCACCAAATGTATCCCGCGAAAGTCACTGTTTGTTGCGGCTTTTGGTTTGGCGGAATCATCGGTTCGCATTTTTTTGTCAACGGTGGCGCTACAGATCGGTGATAAGCAACTTATTGAGGCCTAAGCTGGATGATATGGATACCGACGGACGACATATGGTTTCAATAGGACGGACACCTCCTGGTGCAGGTCTATGCGAATAAACCGCAAAGAATTGATGCCTTCAATTAGTGACAAAGTTATCGAAAATTGGACACTTCTGAACGACGTTACATTCGTTTCCCTGAATGACGTGAAAAAAATGAGTGGTTATCTCACACACAACTTGTTTTATAGGAAAATACCAAACAACTGGATTCTCTTTTCAAAAAAAGTTTAAAATACAATCAAGATTTAAGCAGGACCTGATAATAAGGTATATAAGGAGTGTTAGAAAGACAGCCCTGTAAGAGCCACACCAATAACACATTTATCTCAAGAAGAATAACTTTGCTAATTGGAATTGCACATCATAAGGTAAACGTCTTTGTACAACGTCTGTGTTATTCTTTGTTTTCTTAAGAAAACGACCTCTCAACACAACCTAGACATTAATTACGTTTTAATGAGGTGTGCAAGCAAAAATCAAGAAAGCAGACAAAAAAAGTGTCTGTTGCACAATTGGAATATTCAGACAAATATGCAAATGACTAATAACAAACAGTCATTCATTATACCTCAGAACGTTCTGAACACAGACTCCACGTCAATAATTTGTGTGTTTATCGCACAGTTTTCTAAAATCTAATTGGAAAATTGAAAATACACAAAACGACCGAAAATATGAATCACACAGCTCTCGAGTCTGTTGTGCACTTCTCATAATTTTTATTTTACATTGCATAAAAACAGACATAAATATTACAACAACAATGTGCAACCCCCCCAACAGAAAGCAAATACACACCAGCAAGAACAACAACATGAGTTATCGATTTTTTTGTATTTCATTCCGAACCGAAACATTTTGGTGGTATGCGTAAATTTACATAAAATACGATGTGGATTTTTTGTGGATGTATAGCAGGCAACGAGCGCGCATATGACAGTGGAATATACAAAACGCACCGGCTGAAAGAAAAAATTATATTTTCATTCAACTTTTCATTCACAATTTTTTGAAAACTCGTATGCGGATTAAGTTTTTAAGTAGTTACGTGTATAGTTTGAATTCGAAGGGTGGAAAGTATCTTTGTTTTATGTATAAGGGTTGCATATTGTATGAAGATTGATATTATATAGAATTCACGTTTATGTAACGATGACGGTTTGCGTACAGGAAGTGGCCGGGACGAGACGCACACTTTAGATACGGATGTGGGAAAGTATTTAATGGTTAAAATATCAATCGTATCAATCTTACCTTATTTATCTTTATAAATAGTAATCAAGTTCCATTACAAGTATTGCGTTGTTGCAGCAGCAGCACTGTAAATTGACTTTTCACATATCACAACACTAAATTTTCAGATTTTCATTTATAAATTTCACTTCTAACAACGATAGAATAAATTTCTTCTTTTTTCACACAAACGCACACACACTTACACAAACACAAAACACAAGAAAATATTATATGTACACTTTTTAAAGTAGGTGTTATAAATTTTATATTTATGTATTTCTTTCTGATTTAAAAAATTGATTTGAGAAGACCAACTTGAATCATTCACAGACACAACACAAAAAAAATCTCAACCAAAAAGTTAAGAAAACGAAAAACTCAAAATAAGAACACAACACACCACACACTAGGTACTTGAGCGAGATTTTTTTTTCTAAGCTTCACACACTTTTATATTCACATAAAATTCACGGAACGTAATTGAAACGCGATGATAACGATTTGATAACGCACATTGATTAGAAATAGTTTATTGTATTTGTGGTATAGAAATTAATTAAATTAAATTTTTCATTTAGCTTTTCTTAATGTTTTAGCCAAACAAATCGTACGCCATATTTTTGCTCGATGCACACAATCGACTGACAATTGGAAAATATAGAAGTTAAATGTGTGTGTAATTCACAATCGGTAATTTAATGGGAGTCGACGTTATTATAGTGACATCTATACTTTAATAGATTTGTGAGTGACATCTGTTTTAAATTTTTTGATATTAGTGTCTTTGCTAATCAGTTTACAGATTATAATAATTTTTCGTAAGATGTCAGTTAGATAGCATTATTTATTTACTTTTGTTAGCAATGCTATAATCTAGATGGGGCTTAAACCATAAATTGTTTTTGGTGGTTTCCGATTAAAAATCAAATGTTTTGTGAATTGAACACAGTGAAAGAAGTATATGTATTTTGTAAATTGTTTCGTAAACCAATTTAACATTTAGTACAGCACGTATTATAAAGCACGATATCATGTATGTTATATAAATAGTTTTGAGGCACAAATGTCTTTATGTGAAACGTTTAAAGGCAGGCGGCATAGAACGTGTGGAGACAGTGTATAAAGTGAATAAAAATTACCAGTAAAAAAAGAAAATATATAAATCAAAAACTTAAATGAAATATGCAATTCGAATTGTCATTCGTTGCTTAAATATCTCCCTTGAAATGTAAAAAAATTAAAACAAAAATAATCATACAAATTTAACGCAAACATTTATAATTGGTTCCGAATAATTAAAATTATTAACACGAAAAGGAATATGCAAAATGCCTGATCACAATCTATGAGCTTTCTGAGGGTAAATTGAAATTTCTCAACCAACTCAGGGCAATCGATTCTAGAGCACAAAATATCGCTCGCAAACATAGCGCAAGTAATTTTGCGCCTACTAGATAGAATTGGTAATTTCAGCAACAATTTAAGGTTTATGAACAGTCTACTCCAACTGTCTAGATATAGACTATAGTTATGTCAATGTTGTTAATGACCTCATTTGAGGTTTAAGGATACACTTCGTACTGCGTTGTCCTCGGTGATCCCGGTGATAATGTTGTCAAGACAATGGTTGGCAACTTCTTTGATTCGAAGTTAGCTATTCCCACTTGTAGGTGGGTAAAATAATTTGAGCGCTGACTTCGTTTGTTCCGTTCTCCTTTTAAATTTATGTATGACGAAAAGGACTGAAATGAATGTAATGAATACCATCATCTGAAGGCATTGCTCGTGTGGGTTTATAGCTGATCCTCCAAGTTGGTCGTGTTTGAGACCTTCGGTATTACTTTACTGTCTCTTGCTCTGTTTTCGATATAAGTAGTAAATTTTCTTATATTAAAAATATATTGCACCCTCTATTATGTTGGTTCCCTTTTTTGCATCGCTCCAATGGGAATTATTTGAATCTCGGAATCCTTTAGAACGCATCCCGCATCTATATGGGCAACACCAGAACCTTGAAAATTGTAGCCTCGCACCTTATCCCCCTCTGGAATGTCTAGAATACTAAGGCTTTACATAATTCTAATTTCGATTGGTCTGGCGTCTGAAAAACCATGCAGCAAGCTGCTCTCGTTAAATTGTCCTAACCATCGTGATATTACAATTAATTGTAATTGGGGAACTTCCTCGCGTAACTTTGACCATCTTTTACGTGCTTCTGGTGGCATTGGTTCATCCCGTGATAATTTTAACATCCACAGTTCCTGAAACATCATCTTGACCTTTATGACGAACAGAGATGACAGGAAAAGTGGATCGAAGATTCGGCTAAACTCTGACAATACTCTGCGCTTAGTGAAGCTGGTGTTGCATCTATAAGTTAATTTGGTAAGTAAAGTGGTCAGGTTTCGGTCTCCACTTCAACCCCAATATTTGTGTGCTACACTCAGGTTGGATTGAAACTAATGGATATTTCAGATCGTACGTTCTCATTGAATTTGGTTAATAATTCTTGTCTTGGCTGTCATTAGCTGGTATAGTGCCAATATGTCATCTGTGTCATCGATATTGGGAAGCATTAGTTCAGGTGGTAGATTTCTCGTCATAAAATCTATTTCTTTTTTCAGCTGTTGGGTCGTTAAAAGCCTCGTGGTAATGACTCTATTGTGCGTATGCAATACTGCTTCTATCAGTGTATCTTGAATCTCCTTGAATGCAATCATGCGTAACATTGTATGTATTGATATTTGATTGAGCTAGAAAGTTGCTTTTTTCATCGTTGCTCTCCAACGCCTCTTCTAACTGATTCTTGAACACTAGCCAATGTTTGTTGACATCTTCTTGTCTATTTTTGAAGAAGTTTATAGTCGCATCTATGATTGACGTTTGTTTCTTTAATAACGCCGTGAAATGGTTGTTGTTCATCTTGAGTTTTTCTATTTCTTCCTCATAACGTACCGCGGCCCTGTCATCTAGCACCCCAAATAACTCATTGGCTATATTTACTCCTAAGTTAAAAAGTCCACGTTTGCTTCTTCCAAAACTCACCTTATGGTGGTGTCGTGGTGAAGCAATTCATCATTGTGCTCCATTTCTTGTAAAGTTTGCTCGAACGATGGTTCTATTAGTCCACATGTATTTTCTCTTGATCTTTTAGCAATACTCGAGTTTGTTAAGTTGTCGTCAGGATATGAACAATATTTAGCTAGTCTGTCTATGGAACGCTTATAGGCAGCCAGTTAGTCTAGTTAGATTATAATACACTATTATGTTCCAATCGTTGTTTGTAAGTTTGAGCTCTCCAATGGATTCAAAATAGATACCTGGTTGATTTTCGAACGTTGTGATATTGTATGGTAGTGCGCTCGAATTGCAAAAACTGAACGTAATTAGTAATATGAGCAGTGGTGCATAGATTTTCTTGGTAACCCTGGCAACTCGAGACCTGCCAACCTTGTGTTGTCCTACCTTGTTGTCGTCTACTGTTACATCTTCATCAACAAGCAAATCATGTTGGATCTTGATTATCCTCAGTTGGAAGGAGACTTATCTTTGTAATCGGTCTCTTGAAGATGGTGTTTTTTGGACCCTTTATTGATACCACTCTGGTTAGACCATCTGACCCTGGATGAGTATCTGTTATCCTTCCCATTGCCCATTTTGTAGGTGGAAGTTGTTCATCCTTTATTATAACTAGCTGACCAATCCTGTAGTTTGCTTTTGGTTCTTTCCATTTGTACCTTTGTTGTAGACTGTTCAAGTAATCCTTAGACCAAATTTTCCAAAATCCTTGAGTCATCTTTGAAAGTAGAGTCCACCTCTGTTTTGGGCTTATGTTGGTTTTATCTGACTCAGGGGGTGAAATCAGTGGTCTCCCGATTAAAAAATGTCCAGGTGTCAAAGCATCAAAATCATCTAAATCGCTTGACAGTGAAAGAATCGGTCTGGAATTTAAACATGCTTCAATTTGTGATACTACGGTGCTGAACTCCTCGTAGGTCAGTGTTGTTTCACCGATCACTTTCTTTAAGTGGCCTTTCGTTGATTTGACTCCAGATTCCCAAATGCCTCCGAAGTGGGGCGGAATGAAATGCCAGTTTGTTTTATAGTTAGCTGCTTCCTGAGCTGCGTAGAAAATGGGGCAGATGGAGTGACTCTAGCTGCCAGTAACATACCCATTAACTGTTCTGATGCTGCTCTTCTGAATCGAAAGCATTTTACTCAATTGTGGATTGTTGTGCGTACTAGACGTTTACCATCCAAAATCCAATATTTTTACCGTAATTGTGCTTGAGTTGCTTGTACGCCTCCGTGTAATACAAGATGGTGTGCTTCAATTGTGATTAGGTTTGAGTAAATATGATTTTTTGGTAGAATTAGTTGATGTTTTTGATCATACTTAAGTTGAGATTTTTGTAATCTACCGCCGACCCTCAACAAACAATTTTCGTCCATGAATGGATTTAGTAATGATAGTTTATAGTTTGCTGTTTTTTCTGGCTTTACTCTTTTTCTAGTTCATCTACTGTTAGAAAACTGGGTATCTCTCCAGGAACTTGACGTATTCGATTTTTTATGATAGTAATAAATCTGTAGCAGTACGCTATAGTTCTTTTGATTTTAAGAGCCGATGAAAATCGTGAAAAGTCTATGAACTCTGGTTGAGGAGGTGCGTTGATAAATAAGCAATTTGTTTTTAGTTCCTCATTGGCTGCGTCTTCAGTTGGTTCAAGCGCTAATGGATAATTTGAGTTTTTTAACCAGCTTGGTCCTTCCCATCAAAGTTTCCCATCAAAGTAAAGCTACATCTGCGGGGTTATAATTGGATTTTACATAACACCACTGACTTGGTTGCATAAGCGACTGAATTTCAGCTATTCTGTTACCCACAAAAGTTTTGTATTTACTGGGATCGCCTTTTATCCATCCAAGCGTTATCATCGAATCCGTCAACGCATAGGTAGTAGCGTGTTCCAAATCCATGGCATCTTGAACTGTTTTTAATAACTTTGCCAATAGTACGGCTCCGCATAATTCCAACCTTGGTAACGATATTCTGTTTTTTATATGAGCGACCTTGGTTTTTGCTGCTATATAGATAAACGACCGGTGTGCCTTGGGAATTTATTGTCTTGTAGTATACCACTGCTGCAAATGCCTTCTCTGATGCATCGCTGAATCCATGTAGCTCATTTTCGCCTTGTTGCCTGTGTTCTATCCATCTGCTTATGGTAATATTTTCAATTGCATTCAAACCTTCTTTGAATTTACTCCATTGTCCATTGAGTATGGACACCAGCTATCCATAGTTTCTGCATTAATAATTTTGCTTCTATGATGATGGGTGCAAACCATCCTAATGGATCGAATAGTTTGGCTACTTCTGCCAATATGCTCCTTTTTCTTGGTTCTTTTATATTTTCGGACAATGATATTTTAAACCCAAAATTGTCGAAAACTGGGTTCCAGGTTATTCCGAGCGTCTTAATTGTTTCACCGATGTTTATGGAGCATAGCCCATCTTCGCGAGCGTTTCTAGGTAGATGTGTTGTCAATTCTTTTTTGTTACTTGCCCATTTTCTTAGATTAAAACCTCTAGCATTCAGCAATTGTATGAGTTGTGATTGGGCTCCTGAAAGCAGATCATCAACATAGAAATCTCTTAACGTTATTTTTGACGCGATTGGGTAGTTTTTTATTTCATCATGTGCTATAGTTGACATAAGACTTTAGTGGCTAAATATGTTGATGACGTGGTCCCATATGTTACTGTTTTAAGTTTAAATGTTTTAATTTCTTCTTTTGGTGATTCTCTCCACAAGAGCCGTTGATAGTTTTGATCTTCTTCATTGATTATGATCTGGCGGAACATCTTCTCTATGTCGGCTTTGATAACGAATTTATGTTTTCTCCATCGCATTAGAATTGATATTAGATCCTGTTGTAACGTTGGACCGTTTAGCATTAAGTCATTCAATGATGCACCGGATGTTGTTTTTGTCGAACCATCGAACACGACTCTAAGCTTTGTAGTTGTGCTGTCTGATTTCATCACTGCGTGATGTGGAAGATAATATGCTACAGTTGAGTATTCCTCATCTTTTAGCATCTCCATTTGACCAAGTTGTTCATATTCACGCATAAAGTCTGTATAGCTTTTTCTGAGATTTGGTTCTCTTGACAACCTTCTTTCGACTTGAAGGAACCTTGCTATTGCCATGCGTTTAGAATCTCCCAAATGTATAGCTGGATCCTTCTGAAATGGGATACGTAATTCGTAGCGCCCATTTTTCAGTCGCGTGTGCGTGTCACGAAAGAATTCTTCACACTCCTTCTCTGGCTTTGTGTGAATGCGTGGGGGATGCATTTCTTCTAACTCCCAAATTTTTTTTAGTTGTTCATCTATCTCAGTTGATGAGACGTGTGAGTTGTATTTTAGCTCTGTTGTCGTGTTGGGTGTAGATATTCTTCCTAAAATTACCCATCCGAATTCCGTGAGCTGTGCTGCTGGTTCGTTTTTATTTCCTTTGATGCACTGTGGCTTCAAGATCTGCGTGTAATAATCTGCACCCAGTAGTATATCAATCGGTACGGGAATGTTGTAGTTCGGATCGGCCAGTAGCAGCTCATTCAAATGTTTCCATTTTTCAGACATAAACGGTTTTTCTGGAAGATTTTTGCTTATTTTGGTTAGTACTAGAGCTTCAATTTCTATTGAAAATGTTGACGGATATCTTGGTTGTAAGTTGATATTTACAATACTATTGACTCTGCCAGCAACTTGTCCGCCTACACCATGGACCTCTGCACTGATTTTACGACCTACTAGATTTAAACGTTGTTTGGCTTCTGTTGTTATAAATGATGTTGTGAGCCGGTGTCGATTAGCAATCTTAAAACCTTTTCCCTTCCATCAAACCTTGTGGTTTTGATAAGGGTGGTTGCTAAAAGTGTTGTCTCATGCGTTTTCATCGCACTGTTGGTTGAAATGCTTCTTGAAGTTGTAGTTGTAGACTGCTTTGTATGAAGTAGACTGTGGTGCTTGCCATTGCATTCTTTACATCTTGATTGAATATAACATTGTTGAAAATTGTGTCCAGTGGCTAGGCACCTTCTGAATAGATCATGTAAGTTGACAAGCTGTATTCGTTCTATGTGAGTGACTCATTTTGTTAAACTTGTGACAGCATTCTAAATTATGATTGCCTGAGCACAAGATACACGATTGATTTTTTACTATTGTTGCACTGAATGCTTGTTGTTTATGGCGAATGCTACCGTTTGCCTGCGTTAATTTTGGTAGTCGTAAGGTTTCTAGCAGTTGATATCGCTGTTCCACAAACTTGAGAAGTCCGTTGGTAGATTGAATCTCCTTTGGATTTTCTAATGACATCTCATATGATTTAAGAGTCTCGCTGTCAAGTTCTTTCGTTAGAAATGTCGACTCCTAAATTCTTTATTGCATGTAGATTTTCCCTGACGGTGTCATGCAATATTCTAATTGCAGATGCTGCTTCTTGTTGAATATTGTGTAGGGCAAAAATAGCGTTAATATGGTTGTTTACTAGCAACCTTTTGTTTTAATATTTGCTGCCTAGTATTTCCATAGCGCTTTTATAATTGTCTCCTATTGGCTGCAAATGTTGGATGATTTTGCTCGCTGCTCCCTCCAAATGTGTTTTGAGATACATGATTTTGTGTGTATCTGTTAGACTAACGTTTTGATCTACCAAATTTGAGAACAGTTCATGGAACCCAATCCAATCTTGATAGTTCCCATTGAACTTTGGTATCTCAATTTCCTTTAACCTGTAATATTTTGATTGCTGATTGTTGGTGTGTGTTTCACTTGTTTCAAGCACCTTATGTACCGCTTGATGTAGCTTAGCAGTACATTCTTCTGCACGGCTGCTAATCTCGAAGTAAATGTTGTTTTTAAAATATTCTTGATGTTCTAAGTCTTCTTCAGTTGTTTCTAGCAGTATTTCTTCGTGCAGCTCATCTATTTTTTCCATCGTCGTATTTAGTTGTTTACTTTTTTGTCTCAGGTATTCAGCTTCTTTTCTTCCGTTTATGAGGCTGTATGCTTGAATGATGATATTCTCCAAGTGATTTATTTTTATTAACTGCTTTTTGAGCAGCCTTTCCTTGGGATCATCGCTGTTAGCTTGACTCGTCGGGATTACCAACTTGGATACTACTTTTTGTAGTGCCGTAGTTGTGCTGGCTGTATGAGTGCTTTCGATATCCAACTCATTCAGTTCTGCTAGCTTAGTAGTTGTTGCTATCGGCAGTTTTTCAATAGCGTTGTCATCTGCTGCTTTTGTAGTTGGAGTTGTTGCAGCAGTTTCCAGCTTATAGTTGATCTCAGCTGTTATGCTATCACAAGCACGTTTTATATGTTTGCGTTCTTCGATGTAAGGCAAGTTGTCTATATCTTCGTAGTGTAGACATCCGCGACTTCTTCTCTTCTTTTTTCCAGGTGGCCTTTGTTTTTCGGGGAGCTGGATCCTTCCTTATATTTGAGATTAGTTTTTGTATCTGTTCGCCCAGATCACTTTGTTGTTTTAATAATTTCTCCATAATAAATTTTTGTTATTGTTGTTGTTGTGGAGCGTTTCACCTAGCGTGATTCTTTTTCCTCGAAGGACCAATGTTTGACCGTATTTTGGTCAAATCACAAATTTGATAGTTGACAATTACTTAAAATGTTTCTCGCTTGCTGTTGGTCAGGGCTGGACAGAAACACGTTGACCGTTGTGTAAGAACTAATATTTATTCCATAATTTATTTGATTTATATACAAAAAAGATCATTTATAAAACTATTGATTATGTAAAATAAATGTAAAATTAAATGTAAATGCCCTAGTCAATATGAAAACCGATATACATATTCCGTGTCATCAGTATTTAACGGATGTATATTGTATATGGAAAAATTGATGTATTCAATGTCAAGTCATAATTTGATATAAGTGTTGTTGTTATAACAATCACTTTCTCTAGCTTTCACATCCCATGAAGGGATTTTATTTATTTATTTATTTAATCTTACCAAACAAGGTATATATTATAAAAATATTCTTATGAAAGTAATTTTGCATAGTTAAATATATAAATTCATATTTTCTAACAAATTTGTAATACATTTTCGATATAAAATATTTCGTTAACCTATTCTTTCAAATTTAATTTTATTATTATTTTTTATTTTGATACTTAAAAATTAAATATAAGATGTTCTTGCTACGTTTATTCTTACGGGTTCATACAAACCTACGATTGATGTGACTCGGAGTACTTAGTGTCCTCACCAATAGTAGTTAGGTATAGCAACCCAAAAATACAATCCGTTATATAAACTAAAAATTTATTTAAATTGCAATCTTAAAATTTTTCTTATATGATTGTTTTGTCAAGTTAGTACCTGGCTTGTAAGCGTCAATATGGTTATTAAAAATTTTACATGCTCTATTTATTGGTTCATTCATTCCATAGTTGGTAGGGTGGTGAACTTCTTTTAAGTACTTTGCATGTCGAGTGCGTCCTTGATTTAAAACCACAGCATTTGAAATTTCTTCGACGTTGATGTTTTTTTGTAACACGTCAAAAATGAAACTGGCCGCGAGTAAATTTCGTCTTGATGAAAGAGTATCTAAACCTATTATGTCGAGTCTAGAATTGTAACTTGGTAGGTTGGTATAATCTTGCGGATCGAACATATGCCTGAGCACGAACAATAAGAATTGCTTCTGTACTGATTCAAATTTTATTGCATACTTTTCGGTATATGGCATCCAAGTTACCGAAGCATACTCAAGGATAGATCTCACAAATGAGCAATAGAGTGATTTCGTTACCCATAAGTTGTTGAATTCTTTAGCTCTTCTTTTTATGAAACCCAGTACCCCATATGCCTTTCCCAACGTTACATCATAATGTTTATGGAAATTGACTCGCGTGTCAATTATTACACCTAAATCTCTTATTTTGTCCACTCTCTTCAAACTCCTCCCATCAATTACGTAGTCAATATTATGAAGAACAACATTCCTTGTAAAACTGATCACGTAACACTTGTGAACATTTAGGTCTAAATTATTACTGTTGCACCACGATTTGATTGTAAACAAATTGCATCAAATTGCATTCTTGAGACGTCTGTCTAACCAAGGTTCTTTTCTATTTTCTCTTTGTTTTACCCAGGGAGCATGTCTTGAAATAATTCCATCAATAATAGTATGAAATTGATCAATAGTGAAATCTAGGTTATCATAGGAACATACTTCTTGCCAATTAATCATATCAATTTCTGTCTTAATTGAGTTAAAATTAGCTTGTTTGAAATTGTACGCGTATACCGGTTCATTTTGAAGTTTGCAAGGTGAAGTAGATAGGCTATAGTTGGTTATTAATGCTTTATGATGTATTGAATTAGTAAACCAAGACTCAGTATCATCAGCTTCTCTTACGTTACAATGTTCGAAAGCTGTTGCAAATATTAAATCAAGTTGTCTATCGTTACTGTTTTTAACATCAGAGATTTGGTACATATTGTTGCCGTAAGTACAATTTAGTAGTGTAATATCAATGTTGTCGTTTGTATTTTGCCACCTGTATTATGGCCCTCCGATCCATCGCTCTCGTCCTCCAGTTTCAACATCTCGACGGGGTCTTCCTCTACGACGCACACCGGCTGGTTGTTTATGGAACACCCTATTGATCATCCGTTGTTGTTGAGACCTTGAACGTGGCCGAGCCATCTAACTCGATTGGATTTGATGAATCCGATAACGTCGCTTCTTCCGAGAAGTTGCTTTATCTTGCCTTATTAGCCGGGAAATTCTGTTTAGTGTCATGGACATTATACATGTGAGGGCGAGTCATTGGCGCTCCAAAACCAATACCAAATCAGCTTAAGTTATAAACCCTAATCAAGGTAGGTTTACTGGTTCTCTAATATTCAATAGCCTCGGCAATTCCTTTTTGAAACTTTTTGCAAAGGAATCCACTTTCGTATAATTTCAATATACTGTCCACACTCTTTTTCCAGGAGCTAAGTTCTCCTGGTTTGTAGGAAAACTTTCTCAGACTTTTAACGACATCGGGAATTCTCTTTCCATTTCGTTGGGGTTATTTAGATGTATACGGTTTATTATTATGCTTTGTCACAATTAATTTTTCATTGTCAAAAAAATAACTTTTTGCTTTCCCAAAGTAAGTTAATTCGTTCAAAAATGAAAAATCCAACGTATTCAAGTGAAATAATCAATTTAGATCATCAAAAATTTAAACAAACAACAACAACAACGGTATTAGTAAAACGATGTGAAAAGTGTTCTTTGTAAAAGGAACACAACACCGTTTAAAAAAATTGCCAAAGAGCCGTTTTTTGTGTGCTACACACGTTTTTATTGGAATATGAAAATATTAAAAAATGAAATAACTGGAAAATTTAATAATTTTCATTTTGCTTATTTTCCTGAAGGGAATTAAACAATTCAATGTGTAGGATAACAACAACAATGGCGGAACCACTAAGCAGATTAACACAATAAGAATTTGTCTACTTATTCACAACACTTGTACAAACACATCACACACATACACCACAAAATAGTGCATGTGTTTGTGCTTTCTACAGGATATACCCTTGCAACGTTTACGTATTCCAAGGATTGAAAGCTTTTGTCGGGTTTTAAAATTTTACCCAAAAATATAATTTTCATATTCTCACATATGTCGGTACTCGGTGTCGGTAGGCACAACCTTACATGCAGAAATACAGGTAGGTACATATACATGTAGTACGAGTATTTCTTCTGTGAAATCAATGCCGGAAATTTCATGAATTTTAAATTTAATTATGTTATATGTGTGCATGTTTTCTTTGCCGCATTCTTAATTTTACTGTTATGTATATATTGAGAAATGGGAAATTTATTTTTGGGGTTTCGGGTTTTGTGTTACTGGGAAATTTAGTTGTTCCAATGGAAATGTAATCAATGTGTGTAAAATTTAATATACACAACGTACATACTCATAAGTTAACGTCTATCATGTGTTTGAAATTTTAAATGAAAATAAAATAAAATACCGACATAAAGCTACACACAAAATGTTGCCGAGAAGTGGTGTGATGGTATTGGCCGCCTTTTGGTAGCTCCTAATTTTTAAAAATATTTGGTGCGCTAATCCATTGAGAAATTCCGCGAAAAGCATATGACGTAAGAATGGTTTGAGCTAAGCACGAAAAACAACTTTATCGGTTTGCAATCGAAGCGCTCTTGCAATCGCAAATGCATTTCAGAGAGTTTGTGGTTTAGTTCATCATTTGTTTTGAGATGACAAACTATTTGCGATGCAACAATAATTCTTCGGTCGAGTGTGCGGTGTTCCGAGAATGCGAAATTCAAAAGAACTTTTATTTCTGCTCATCGTTACACGATTATTTATTCCCATCTCATTTCTCCCCAACAGATCTTTATTGTTTCTTCAAAACACGAACCTATCAGGATTTTTTTTTGTTCGGTCCGATCTTCTAATTGTTTGACTATTGTTTTCAGATCTGCATTTTGTCTCTAAACTTTCTGGGATTACAAATTACTCTTTTTTAACTGATTTTCGTGGACAAACCGAATGTTTGTATAAATTTTGACTAAATACGTTTAAGGACTAATAATTTGTACAATTTTTGCTGTCATCCATTATTTGTTGATTTTATATTGTTGATACTCAACAAGGTGCATAATATCGTATGTACTTTAGTTTCAAGTATAATAATTTGCTTGGTCAACTAATATACGCTCATCGTATGTGCTGTATTATATTCATTCATAATATTATGCTTAGTAAACTAAATTTATGTATAAAAACCGTAGAAATTATAATAAAAAATCAGTTGTAAAACAAGAACCTCGTAATATATTTGTGTGCCCTCACCAGTGGTAAGCCACAAATATAAATTAACTACAACCAATTTTACATTTGGTCCTTCGAGTTAAAAGTAAGAACCACGCTTGGAGATACATTTCTGAAAAATTCAAAACCAACATAACATCGAAGATGGATACTGTCAAAGCTTTGTGTGAGCAAACACAAACTGGAAAATTAATAAACAAAATAAGAACAAACGTTAAGAAAGATTCAGCTGTTAGAAAAACTGTTAAATATTGTGATGAAAGACTCACAAATTTACAGCTGCTCTTTGACAAATTTTCAACTGTGGATGCTGCTTTGGTACATACACTCGACAAAAATCATCCGTATTTTGTCGAAAAATTCTTCGATCAAGTCAAAACTGCATATGAAGAAACTAAAACAACCCTCAAAGATGCCCGAGACAAGGCTATGCCAGCCAATTCACCTGACACAGATGATGAGATGAACAAAAAGGCGGCAGATACTTCTTCTTACGTTCTAGAAGACAACGATGATGACGATACTGAGGTGTTCCTGAAAATTGACGTCGCCGACCAAGAACAACGAAAGCGATACAAGATCCAAAACATAAAAGCAAATATGCTACGCACAAACATAAATGGCATAATGGAATTCATTATTAGCACTGAACCACGCAGCAAATCATTTTACGACATGAAATTGAAATTATTAAATACCTCGTGGATTACCTTCACAAACAACCACGAAGAAGTATTAAGCAACGCAACCGAAGACGAACTCGGCAATCAATATTTTGGTGAGAAAACTTACGAGACACTTCAACAAGATTATATGAATTCGCGAACATTCGTCTTCAAGATCAACTGGAAAGTATCAGCAAACAAGGAACTGGTAATACCCAATCCAGGATAAAACTTATTCACTAAAATGATTCACTGCAACAAGGATCTATCCAGTGAGGAGAAAAAGCATTACTTACTCTCAGTAATCCGCGGTGATGCAGCCAAACTCATAAGTCACCTCACCATATCAAAAGAAAGTTACTCTACCGCTTGGAATATTTTATTCTCTAGATACGAGGATAAAAGACTTATAACA
This sequence comes from Nephrotoma flavescens, assembly GCA_932526605.1. NCBI lineage: Eukaryota > Metazoa > Arthropoda > Insecta > Diptera > Tipulidae > Nephrotoma > Nephrotoma flavescens. The sequence goes on along the minus strand of OW052220.1, from coordinate 68,215,098 downwards.
AACACCTTTATTGATACGATTATGGAATTACCTGTCATTCAGATAGAATCTGCAAATCATTTAAGAACGCTACACGACACAGTCATAGAATGTTTGCATGCCCTAAAGAATCAAGGAATAAACACAGATTCTTGGGATGCTATACTCATAAACATTTTGACACGGAAGTTGGATAGAGACACATCGGCAGTATGAAACATCCCTTAAAAATCCAAAGGATATTCAAACAGTGAAAGACTTCCTGAACTTTCTTCAGTTACGCTTCTAATCATTTGGAGTATACTATCCAGAGAAAACGTCAACAAAAAAAGAGATCAGCAATCTACTCCAGTTCGGAAGGCAGCAAATGTCATAGTGGCCAAAAAACAAGCGAAATGCAGTTATTGCTATGAAGAACACAATTTACCAGAATGCAAGAAATTTCAGAACTTGCCACACACCGAGAGAACCAAGGCAATTTATTATCAACCATTATGTCGGCGCTGCCTGCATCCATCTTTCAAAAGCTGTGACTTATGTAAGGGTGCTCATCACAGCCTGCTTCATTGTAATGACAATCCAAAGGGAGTCGGTAAAGCTCAGCCACCAACACAAACGGCTATACAGTCAGGACATACGTGGAACCGTAATTGCATATTGTTAGGCACTGCTATGGTAAAAGCGTCTTCTAACACTTCCGAAGAGCTTCTTTGCGTTTTAGTTGACCCTGGATCACAGGCTACATTCATAACAGAAGAGGCTTGCGACAAGCTAAAACTAACAAAGTTCAATGCGCACGCAGACATCATTGGAATGGGAAAAACAGAAGCCGGAACAGCAAGTTCAGTCGTTGAGCTTACAATAAGTCCCAGATTCACATCCAATTTCAATATAAAAATCAAAGCGCTAGTTTTCAAAACTTTGACCCGAGACATGCCAGAACAGCATCTAGATCCATGGAAATGGACACACCCCAAAAACATTTTGTGGGCTGATCCTACATTCCACACCCCTGGTCCAATCGACATTTTACTTGGTGCCGATTATTATGGAGACATTCTGTTGAATGATATTTTAAAACCATCATCCGAAGAACCGATTGCACAACATACAAAATTTGGCTGGATATTTATGGGACGAACTTCAGTTGATTGCAACAATTCGGTAACCCAGACATTGACAGTGGAGGCAGTGGATATCGATAAACAACTTAAAACATTTTGGGAAATACAAGAAATCCCGTGCAAGCGAGCATTCACCAAAGAAGAATTAGAATGTGAAAAGTTATATGAAATCAGCCATCAACGTAACAATGCTGGCCGCTACGTGGTAAAAATACCGTTTAACTCCGAGCTGTTTTATTCCAAGCCTTTGGGCTGCTCGCGCAAATTGGCAATGGCACGCTTACTTAAGGTAGAAAAACGCCTTGCTAAAAATCAACTAGCATCGCAGTACAGAAAATTTATGGATGAATATATCGCCTTGGGACATATGGAGGTTGCTGATACAATCAATGAATCTGGTTACTATTTCCTACCGCATCATGCAGTTCTAAAATCTTCGAGTACAACTACAAAACTTAGGGTAGTTTTCGATGGGTCAGCCAAAACATCAACCGGGATATCATTAAATGATGTAATGTTAACTGGTCCTACTCTACAACAAAATCTATCATCCATATTATTAAGGTGGCGGAAGCACAAGTACGTCCATACCGCTGACATTGAAAAAATGTTTAGACAAATAATCATTGATGAAGATGATCAGAACTATCAACGTATATTATGGAGACAATCCCCGAATGAAGAGATTCGGGAGTATAAGTTAACCACCGTGACGTATGGTACAGCAGCAGCTACTTATTTAGCAGTCAAGTCACTACGTCAGCTTGCCATCGATGAACAAAAGAAATATCCTCTTGAATCCAACATAGTTTTAAACGATTTCTACGTCGATGACCTGATTTCTGGACAAAAAACATTGGAGGAAGCCTCACTCATCCAAAACCAAATCATTGGCTTGCTAAATAGCGGGGGATTTACCTTAAGAAAATGGACAACAAACAACGCTGTCCTTTCGGAATCCATACCAAAACACCTAAGAAATCAAAATCGTTTGGAATTTAAGCTTGACAATGCAATTAAAACACTTGGACTACACTGGAATCCAGCAACAGACACATTCGGCTTTATTGTCATCCGATCTACGTCTGACATCGGCAAGTTTACTAAACGAAACCTGCTTTCGGATAGTGCTAAACTGTCTATTAGGCTGGCTGGCACCAATAACAATTGTAGCCAAGCTCATGATGCAAGAAATTTGGCTAGCAGGCCTCTCTTGGGACGATCAACTTCCGCCACACATGACAACAAGATGGGAGGAATTTAGAAACTCATTGCCGCTTCTGGAAGAAATATCTATTCCACGCTGGATCCAATTTGAAAAGAACGACAAAACAGAATTGCACGGTTTTTGCGATGCCTCGGAAAAGGCCTATGCTGCCGTCATTTACATTAAATGTACAAACTCAGTTGGCATTAGTAATGTAAGACTTCTTACATCAAAAACAAAAGTTGCTCCGATTAAAAACTTACACGCTGTGTTGGATTCGAGGACGGCCTCATAAATACAAAACATTCATGGCCAATCGAATATCAGAAATTCAAACATACTCAAGTCCAGGTCAATGGCATCATGTAAGGTCAACCGATAATCCAGCAGACTGTGCATCAAGAGGCACCAGTCCAAGGGAATTAAAAAATAACCAGTTATGGTGGACAGGTCCAAATTGGTTACTATTTGTAGCCGAACATTGGCCACAACAAACTGCTACTCTAAGTGAACGTAACGTGGAAACTAAAGAAAACAAGATAGTAACAGTGACAACATCAGCAATAGTTAATCCGTTTATGGAGATTATAGATCGTTTTTCAAACGTGAATAAAATAATTCGTGTTGTTGGCTTTATTGTCGACGATTTATAAACAAATGTTTAAAAAAACAGAATATTGGCTCTTCAATTTTATTATCCGTCGAAGAACTTAATGATGCCGGTAATGAGGTGATTAGAATAATTCAACACGCGGAGTTCCAGAAAGAAATCATGCAGATTATCAAAGCAGGCTCAGTATCAACAAAAAGCAACCTCCTTCCCCTCAATCCATTTATCGATGAACATAACTTGTTAAGAGTAGGAGGAAGAATAACTAATTGCAACCTGAGCTATGATACCCGACATCCAAAAATATTGCCACCAAAACATAGATTCACTAAGCTGTTAATCAAAGATGCTCATACGAAAACTTTGCATGGGGGAATCCAGCTAACTTTATCACATCTTAGAAACAAATATTGGATTACCAACGGCAGAAGCAACATACGTTCTGAAATAGCAAAATGCATCACGTGTTTTCGATTCAACGCTTCAACAAAACACCAAATAATGGCCAGCTTACCCAAAGAACGAGTTACACCATCACGTCCGTTTACCAATACAGGAGTTGACTACACTGGACCTATATCAGTAAGAGTTTCGAAAGGACGGGGGAATAATACAAAGGGTACATCGCACTATTCGTATGCCTTGCTATTAAAGCTGAACACATAGAGGTTGTCAGTGATATGACTACCGCAGCCTTTATCGCGGCCCTTAAGAGGTTCATCTCTCGAAGAGGCCTTTGCCAACGGATTTACTGTGATAATGGAACCAATTTTGTTGGAGCCCGGACATTGTTAGAAAAGGATAAACAGCAAGCTCTACAATGTAACAATCCGATGGAATTGATTTCACCAGCAATAAAATTTGGGTTGATCTCCCCGTCATAAAAAAAATATTTTTTTTAATAAACTTAACAGTGATTCATATTTTGATGACTTGTATGAAATATAGCGGAAAATTGATTTGCGCGGGAACAAAAGAACACAAGAATATTTTTTTTGGGTGTGGTGTCCGTTTTTGGTGATAGCCGGTGGCATTAAGTCTCGAGATTTCGCGCAATACAGATTACATTTTTTTTATTTTGATAATAAATGTAATAAATTAGATGTTATATACAAAGTTTTTTTTAAGTCATGATTGGAGATGCTAAATAATTTAAATAAAAAAATAAATAGTTCTTGTGTCGAAGATAACAAACTGAGTGTGTGAATATGCAGTTCTTGCATACGGATTTATAAAAAAAAAACATATAATTGTGTGATAGTGGCTCTGAATATTAACTTCATTTTTAATTAGAAATTAATATAAATTATATTGAATCGTGAGTCCTTGTTGTTTTCAAGTTATCAAAAGAAAAAAACATATTATTACTCATCTCAATTCAGTTATAAAACGATAATAATAATCAGTCTGTGTAAAGATAAAATTTATAACTTTATAAAACGAAATATAATTTAAAAAAAAAAAAAAAGAAATCTTCGATTATTGATGTGTTTACTTTACCGCATAACAAAGAAATCTCGTGCTATAAATGGTGAATGCAGTGTGTATTAGAAATTATCTAATCTTGTTAATTGAGCGGTATGCGTTAGCACGCCAAAAATTAACGCTATCAACCTGTCATCGGCAACAACAATAAGTGTGATATTTGAGCAGCTGTAAATCACGCTTCTGACATCCATTTATAATTGATTATCGGTTTTGGAGTATTGGATGTGCAACGATCTTTTCGGATATTGGTGCGGAATACTTATACTTCAGATAACCATCCACGGGTGTTATCGATATCCGGCAGCTCACGATACGGGGATTCAAATTTGTATCCAACGGGAGATTAGACAATCCGCTACTATCGTACGTCCCAACAGAGAGAGGTGTATCGATCGGTACTGTGGGGAGCAGTGGAGAAGGCAACCATCATCGATAAAGGTATTAAATAACACAATATATTCTCTTTCCATATTTTTTTTTGTTGTTGAATAATGTATCAAAAGATTTAATACTTTAATTAATTAATTTCTTTTTGAAACTTGAAATTAGAATTAATGTTAATAATCTTGGTGTCGTTTAATATTGTAAATTCTCAGCCATTACTACATATTTTAATTTCTATAATTGGTATGGACACTATTTACTTATGAATAGGATTATTTAGCATGGCTAGTAATTAAAGGAAGTTATATGAGTGAGGTTTAGGGTCGAATGGGTTAAGGTCAGTATATTTTTGGTGTAAGCACGGTACGATCAAGTCGGATAGGTTCCTGGGATAAACCCCCCCGTTAACCCTGAGCTCTTAGCCGGAGCATTACTGTGCACCAGGCTCTCCTTCCGATGATTTTTGTGTACGATGGATTAGTCGGTTGTTACAACAACAAGCAAATAATGAGATCCAACGAATACTAGCTGACATTGGGATTCAATGGCAATTCATACCACCATCTGCTCCGCACTTTGGGGGACTTTGGGAAGCGGCGGTGAAGTCCTTAAAATTCCACCTAAAACGGGTAATTGGAGATACAACGCTCAAATAGGAAGAATTAGCGACTGTCACATCGCAGATAGAAGCATGTCTCAATTCAAGGCCGCTTACAACAGTATCATCCGACCCAACTGCATTGATATTAACACCAGCACATTTTTTAGTTGGTGATTCGTTTATTATTATATCAGAATCGAACCTGTTGGATGAAAACATTTCCGTCAGTAATCGTTGGAGATAACTACAAAAACTGGTTCAAGATTTTTGGAAGCGTTGGTCAAATGATTACATCACCGAATTACAACAAAGAACTAAGTGGACGGGAAAACAACCAATGGTCAAAGTAGACGACATTGTTTTAATAAAGGACAACAACTTACCGCCAACAAACTGGCCCTTGGGAAGGATCGTCGACTTACACCCCGGCAGCGATGGTTTGACAAGGGTAGTCACAGTAAAAGCTGGTAACGGTTCTGTGTTCAAAAGACTCATTACCAAAATAAGTGTCTTACCTCTCGACACCGAGAAGACAAAAAATGAGTCAGCGAGTGAGTTAGTGAGCGAGTCCTGCACCAAAGGGATTCCTAGGATCAACAAGTTGGCTTTACCATTGGTTCTACTAAGCTTAATAGCATTGACTGCATTGCCTAATCAAGTAACCTCGGCCGAACTGCTGAAGTACAACATCACCACCTTTAGTCATCAACCTGGACTGTATCTAGAAAACTTAGGAAGCCTTCGATTCACCAACCAGCAGTGGAAAATAGTAGTTTATTTTAACCTCACATCCTATTATTCAGATTTGGCATCATAAGTCTGGCAAGGAACATGGTTCAACTATGTACGGAAACAGCTGAAGATAATCATCAGCTATGCTCTGCAATTAACAATCAACTTATGCACATTCTAACCGAAATCGAGGATAAGAACGCAATACTTCACTACAGGGAAAGGAGAAGAAAACGAGGAATCCTAAATATTGTGGGCAACTTGGCAAGTGACTTATTTGGAGTTCTTGACGACCGTGATGCGAAGCACTATGAAGAGGAAATACAAAAAATTAAACTAAATCAACAACACTTTTTAATGATAGCCAAGAACCAAACTTCGATTGCTGATGCAATTCTAAACATTTTAAAACGTGCTGATGAAGACAATAGGCGTCATTGGCAAGCTATTAAAAAACAAATAGGCGCTACGTTAGATGACATTAATAATACCGAAAGGTTGACATCTTTAACCCTGCATGCACTTCTTCTAATGCTCGACTTCAAAGACACTCAACAAAAACTAATTGATGTCCTTTTAAACACACACAATAAGGCAGTGAGCACATCAATATTACCTCCAAATCAACTCAGCAAGGCTCTGGAAGATATAAAACACCATATGCCTCCTGACGTACTACTGCCCTCGCAAAATGAAAACTATGAACTATTGAGCCTGTATCAAATAATGTCATGCAGAGGAAAAATAAGTGGCCAATATATGATCTTTGAGTTGAAGATTCCATTGATGAACACAGCGAGGTATCAAATATTTAAACCAATACCACTTCCTACGATCGAGGGCATCATCATTAAATCACCAATGGACTATTTAGTTTCCTCGATGCATCGTGATGAATACTACATGATGTCAAAGGACGAGTTTAGTCACTGCAAACATAGCAACTATGAGTATATTTGTATGTTGATTCATCCTATTTATTCCGTATACGCCAACAATTCTATATGCGAATTAAATTTATTAGCGTCACAACAACCATCCAACTGTCATATTGTAAAAGGAGAATCGCAAAATAAACAAGATACTTGGATAAAGTTGAAAGGCAATAAGTGAATTTTCTCAATCCGACAAGAACGGCAAGCTACCATAGTTTGCGATAGGGACTTCGTGGTAGTACAATTGCCGCACAATGGAATAATTTCACTTGAAAACGGATGTACGTTAAAGGAAGGGTCAATGCTTTTAACAACACATAAAATCTTCAAAGAAACTGTAATTGATTCATCATATCTCCCAAAGGTCAACTTATCGATGCAGTGGATTAAAGGGCCTATACAAACAATTTAATCGATTTGGAAAACTCAACCTTAGGGAATGAGATAAGTGAGCTGCACAAGCGCATACAACACTTGCAAGGAGAAGAAATCTCGCAGTATCACATCATGACATTCATCAATATTCTATTCTCTATGCGATTATTGCCTTTGGCATAATCGTCTTCACGGTCTACAAATACCGAAGTCACAGAAGGTCTCCGCCAAATGACGCCTACAGGTTAGAAAGTCAGGCCCGGGAGAATGTTGATACTCAACAATTGTTGCCTTAAGGTGCATAATATCGTATGTACTTTAGTTTCAAGTATAATAATTTGCTTGGTCAACTAATATACGCTCATCGTATGTGCATTCATAATAATTTGCTTAGTAAACTAAATTTATGTATGTTGTAGAATATACTCTTCTGACATTCAAATACTTCGAAAAACCATCAATAAATAAGAGGATTTTTTCCCGGCGAAAACAAAAAAAATTTTATGGACTCTCTGAAACAGATATTTCGTTTCAGGCCATTTAGTTTTGAGATGATTGGCAAATATAACATGATTGTGCATAGTTTTCAATTTCTTTTTGAATCTTTTCCCACCATATACAGGAACGAGCAATCATTTTCATTTTCATAATTCCATGATGACTTTCACAATGAATAAGATCTAATACTTGACGATGTAAACTAAATGGTACCACAACTCTACCACGAAAGTATAAGCATTTATTTTCAGTACTGAAATGACTAGATTTTTTTTATAATATTATAAGGGGTGTGGTATGCTTGAAGACCAACCATTCATACAGGCTTCATATACCAATGACAAAACTGGGGTTTTAAATGTTACTTCTCTAATTTTATTTAATTCGACTGGGAAATCTTCAAAAAATTTTATGTAACTTATACGGATTTCGTCAACAATGGTTTCTTAATTTGCTACTTTGCAATCAGACTTGTATTGCCCATCTTTGCAAACGAGTGTTTTCTATACGTTTGAAGTACCCTTACGAGGGTTAAAAATCTCTTTTACCAATTTACGGTAGCTCAAATTCGGACATTTCCGTTCTTTTCAGAACAGTGACAATAGGACTCGCCCAACGACTGTGACGGATGGACACATAAACATTCTCTTTAACTAGTCGATCTAATTCCTGGTCGACTTTTTCTTTGAGACGATAAGGCACCGAATATGGTGCATGAAAAATCGGAGTGAAATTTTCTTTTAAGATTATCTCCCTGGTAAATCCTTGGGTTAGATTGACTAAGCTTTCATCTTCTATGTTTAAAAATTTAGATTTGATTTCGTCAACAATAACTAAGTGTTCGTTATTTACGAATTTAACAAATTCCGGATTAGTAGATACGTTGCCCGTAGTGGTCTTTTGGTACGCAGAACTGAAATGTCCAAATTTTTTGTTACATCGCCATCAATAGTTCCGACTTTAACGCAAAATACTACAAAAATGTTCACTGATTGGAAAAGTTGAAAAACCTGTTAAAATTATTAATTTTTACATGTTTTAAATTTACTTATATACTCATCATAAGAAATTGCGCAGTTATAGATGATCTTGTGCCAAATGTCATAACATGTTGCCCTTCTAACGGGTGGGGCAAAATTCCCGCTTGGGAATTAAATCCAAAATCTTGGTTATGTGACGTTTAGCTCAGTTTCGCTTTAATCAGTGTGTTGTGTAGACGCCCAAATTTTATATTGGGCTTAACTTAATTATAATTTTATTTTCGACGGTACGTTACGACAGCAGACAGGTCTCGTTCTGGAAGACAACGGACGTCTCGTAACGCTGAAAATGTGGCTCTGGTGCGCGATAGTGTTGCAGAGTCTCCAGAAACATCAATTCGGAGACTTGGTCCCCAGTTACACATTTATGCACGCAGTTTAAGGCGAATTTTGAAAACTGATTTGAAAATGTTCCCGTACAAAATTCAATTAGTCCATAAATTGCTACCGAGAGATCATGATCAATGAATTGAGTACAGTGCTGCAATCCTAAGGCTGTCTGGTGAAATTGAAGATTTTTCGTCTAAATTGATAATGAGCGATGAAGCCCATTTTCTTCTCAGTGACCACGTCAATAAACAGAACAGTCGGTTTTGGGGAACACACAATCCTCAATTAATTCATGAAACATCATTGCATCCACTAAACACAACTGTATGGTGTGGTATTCATGCTGGAAACATTATTGGTCCCTATTTTTTTTGAAAATGACCGAGATGTTGAAGTTACTGTTACTGCTGAACGGTAGCAAGCCATGATTCGAAATTTTCTTGTGCCTTAAATGGAACAGCAAGGACAATTCAATTATTGAATGACGTTTTCCCACGAAGACTAATTTCGCGAAATGGCAATTTAGCATGGCCAGCCAGATCTCCGGATTTAACAGCACCAGACTTTTTCTTATGGGGTTTTTTAAAATCAAAAGTTTATGTGAATAAGCCCCAAACGATTCAACATCTTAAAGACAATATTCGTCACGAAATTGAAAAAATCCAGCCTGAGATGTTGCAGGATGTCATGAAAAATGCCTTAACAAGAGCTGAAAGTTGCATAGCGAATCGCGGTCACCATTTAGCCGATATAATTTTCCAATCATAACGAAAAAAAAATGTAAAGACCAAATAAAGTTTTTATGAAAACCAAACTTACTTTTATCTTTTCTTTGAACAAAGTTATAGGCAATCAAAATGGTAGAGGGACTTTTGCCCCACCCGTTACAAATAAAGAAACGACTGAAGTTTGATTTGAGGAATTTATACTGTCTATAACACGGATGGCCCTCCTTGGAATTTGCCAGCATACTAAAGAAGTATGTCCTATTTTGTTGCACGTCTTCGTTGCATTTAATTGCAGGACATTCGTTTTCATCGTGTCACCCCACACGAGCACAACGTTTACATAATTTCTCCAAATTTGTTCTTTCCCGATTGGAATGTTGTCGGTTGCTATTTAATGGAACATGATTTGACTTTTCAAACTGCCGTTACCTTTGACTGTTGTATGACCTTGAATAACTACTGTTGTTTGAAACTTGTGATTTTGTTGAAGGTTCATCCCAAGTAAGTGTGTCCGATGGTAAGTTTAATAAAGATGTAATATTCTTTCATCACGTATGCCTAGTATAAATCTATCTAACAAAGCTTCACTGATTAATACGTTTTTTAATGTTACGTGAGCATTATACATTTCTGTATTGAGGAAATCACCAAATTTACAAGCCTCGACCGCATGCAATAGTTTTGGTTTAAAAGCTTCCACGGTTTCGCCACCATCTTGTTCCATTTGATTGAATTTTGCCCGCTCAACTCGCATGTTAGATTTTCCTTTAAAACTTTTTCGTAGAAGTTCTTTTTCGTAAATATTTGTCTAATGTTGTCGGCAAAATATGCAAAATCACCACACATGGTAAGAAAATGTGATAACTTCTCAGCATCCGCTACTTTATTTGCAATAAAATACTGTGATACTCGATCTTCATATCGTAACCAATCATTTCCATTTCCTTCAACAAACGGTTTTATCTTCACCATCCAACAGTAACTCTTTATTTAACGTTTTTTGTTCTTTTTTAACTTTGATAGACTTGCTGGACTTAAGCCTACAGATGAGTTAGACCATAGTGAATTATGAAATGGACCACAATTTTGGTGAGAGCGCAAACTAACAAAATTAATTTTAGAATAACGACGGATAATTGTATTCAGAGGTGAAATCCTTTCAACTTTATATATGCTAATATGGGCGTAAGGAAGAGAGGTTATGGAAGAATGAAGCCTCCTTCGTCCATAGTTTTCAATTTTTAATCTCCTTTGAGCTCCAGGAAGAAATTGCCACCTGGAGGAAGAGTATAAAAGCTAAACCCTAAAATTACAGTCCAAATGACAGATCTGGACTGTTACTCCAGGTCCGAGAAGATAAAAAATGTCTGAAGCTTTAAGTGAGGGTTCCGAAGTTCAATAACAGTTCGAATTAGATGGGTAAACTGCAGAATGAGAGGGCAAGCCACTGTAACGCGCTGATTCTTTTGATATGATCACGAAGTGTACAGGAGTTCCAAACATCAGTAGTATTTTAGTGTGGAACGAAAGACCAGATCCTCATAGTGTGACATTTTCAGCTACTACATGTGTATATCTTACCTCTAATGAAAGTAATTTTGGTCTGTTGAACTGACGAGTTCAATACTGAGTTTAGTTCTGGTCAAATAATGGAAGGTTACGAGGAAAGCGAGAAACTACAAATACAATAATTCCAAAATGGCAATACAAGCTAAAAAATGCTGGCACCAGGTCCGTTGAAAAGTGTCCAAGACACACAAACAATTGTCGACACACGAGTTTCCACTCTCCCAGATAAGAAAATATGTAAACACATGGTGGAGAACAGCAGTATGCCACCGTTCCGATGATGAAGGGTTCCGATGATAGATGGTGTGTCGGCAGATGTTAAATAAAAAAAAATTAAATACGAGGGTAGTTTGATAAGTCAGAGCCTTTTTGAATAAAAGATATTTTTTTCGGCAAAAAAGCGTTCTCAACATGTAGTCTCCTTTAAGCTCGATACATTTAGTCCAGTGTTTTTCCATTTTTATTCCTTCCATATATATTATAATAGGTTTTCTCAATCAGGCTCTCAGAATAGGCGTTCGTTTCAGTGATAAACTCGTCGTTACACTCAGACCTCTTCGGCTAGCCATTTCTTTACGTTTGAAAACAGGAAATAGGCGCAGCGGGCTAAATCTGGAGAATATTCTGGATGGGGTAGCATCCGTGCATTGTCTTGATGGAAGAGCACAGTGATGTACCCGCTCAGTTGAAATGCCTACAGACTTAGCCACCCCACGCTCTTTCATTTTTCGATCGTCCATTATCAATTATGGATTTTATCGACTACTTCTGGCGCAATGACCTCATTTGGGCGACTTTAAAGTTCGGCGTCACTTGTGCTGGTGCAACCACAATGGAACTCAGTAAACCACTTCTTTACCATTGAAATTGATGGTGCAGAGTCCCATACTATTTATCAAGCATTTCCTTGGTTTCGGTGATGGTCTTTTTATACAAAAAATAATGCTTAGTCAGCACATGGAATTCACTTTTTAAACTTTCGTTAAATTCACGAGGTTGTCTGCTTTCAATGGCTGCAAAACACAAACTAAATGACGCAGCTTGCTCAAAATTTAGCAATAGTCACTCAAATTCAAAAAGTCACTGACTTATCAAACTGCCTCAGTAATTGGACAAACCTGGTCTGGTGATTTGTTTAAAATTTGGTTGGTTAGTCGTATAGAATTAGTGGATCCCTAAACTAAATATTGGCCGTTCAACGCAAATAGGCCTCAACATCTTGGAAACTACTGAGCTTATTGTGTTAAACTTTTCTTCTTTGGTATTCTTTTAATTACGTGACGGCACTAGCCTACACCTCATCTTCCTGAGTATTGAAGAGGCTGCGACTAATCAAGAAAAATGTAGATTTGTAGATGTTGTTTATACCACTTTGACCAGTAATTTTGATGAAGTTCTGGAATTTTGTCATGATAAGTGGAATTAAACTATTTCTCAACTGCAATTTTTTCGATTTATTGGGGGTACAAATAAGTTTTGAAGTTTTTTTTATAAACTCGAAGCTTTATTCAGAAAAATTGGTCCAATGTATTTTATTTTAAGTTTGTAAATTCTGGTTACAAAATGTTCCCACCTTTCAGAGTGTTGTCGTGCTGAAAGTCCACTTTGTCATGTCTTTTGGCACATTGTGGCGTTTGAGCTTTAATGCTCGGCTTAATTGCATCAATCGTTGTTAATAACATTCTCCAGTGATGGTTTCGTTAGACTGGATTAGCTATTAGTAGGTCACTCCGAACTGTTCCCGCCAAATGCACAGCATTAGCTCCTTGGGTTGTTGTTCCCTCGTCACGATACGATGCAATAAACCTTCCGATTGTGTCTTTCGAGCAGTTTTTCGCACAATTCTTGGGGTTCTTATACGGAACCCAATTTCATTGTTTTTACGGTTTTGAATCGCTTGTTGAGTCACTCTTAAAGTTTCATCAAGCTTTTCTGTAGTTTGACATGAATCAATAAGTCTCCCTTCGCACTCTTTGTCACTGGTGTTAAAATCTCCACTTTTAAAATGGCGGAATCAGTATACTTACATGTTTTTATTGATGAATCATGTTCCCCATATGCTTCACGCGGCAATCGATGTCCATCAGTTGCAATTTTTGTCAAATTAAAACAAAAAAGCAGCGCTTCCTGCATATTGTGGCCAATGATGACACTTTAACATAATTATAGTTACAAGATGGCCCGATGCGATTTAATACTAGTTACGCCATCTTTTGTAAGTGTAAGACCCTCAAAACTTGACCGCCACTGGAATTTGGGTTCAATGCTAACTTAAGAGCTTTGTAGAGGAAAGGTCGATTTTTCCCAGGTGTGTAATTAGTTGTTTTTATGTCAAATTATACGGAATTGGCATCAGAGTCCGTCTCAAATGCTCGTACACCATTAACACGGAAAATTAGACATACTCGCAATTCCATCGAATGGAAGCTAAATACACGGAATCGAAGTCCCTAAAAGATCTTCAGGATTTATCTCCTAAAACTTTTTTCATCAAATTCAATCATCAAAAAACTTCTTAGGGAAACTATCTGAGGATTGATTGTTGAGTCACTAAGGTCAGTAAACGCGCGGAAGCCCTTGCTCAGTGTCTGGCGAGTCTGGCGAGTAAATGAAAGTAAAGAGTGATCCAATAGGAGGTAATTTTTCCAATTAGGATTGCAATGTTCATATGACATTTGTGTTCAGTATTCATTGACATTTCACCATGAATAGACTTACACGAGAACAACGTTTACAAATTGTGGGAATTTATTTCAAAAATCAGTGTTCAGTCAAAAATTGTTTTCGTGCTCTTCGACCATTTTATGGGTTCATAATCGTCCAACTGAACGCACTATTTGCGAAACAATCAATAAATTTTGAACCACTTTTGCATTATTGGATATTCATCAACCGTCTAGAGTGCGTATACAAGTCGATCTTTTGTGAATATTGTGTACGTGAAGACCGTAATCAATCAATTCGTCACCGTTCTCAAGCTCTGGGTCTCTTGTTTAAGAATTGAAACCGGTTGATCTTCATTTGCGTCATCGATTTGGTTTATGTGCATTGGAACAGCTCCAAATTGATCCGTTTTTTAATCGAAAAATTGTGTTCAACGATGAAGTTCATTTTTGGTTGAATATATACGCCAACAAACAAATTTGTTATATTTATGGGCTGATGAACCAGAAGAGATTCAAGAGCTTAGAATGTATTCTTTTATGCAGGTAGCATCATTGGACCCTATTTCTTTAAAAAATGCGAAAGGACAGCGTGTAAACGTCAATGGTGCAAACTACAGACCAATGATCAATGAATTTTTATTGCCAAAAAACTCAAGATAGTTGTGTTGTGGTTTCAACAGGATGGTGCAATGTGCCACACAGCACGCCAAAATATCGATTTATTGAAAGAAAATTTTAATGAGAACATCATATCAAGAAACGAACCCGTGAATTGGCCTCCAAGGTCTTTTTTTTTATTGATAACTATGCGATCTGGTTTAGGGCTCAAGGTCCACCTTGCTCTTCCTCGGTTATGCTTTTTACGTCCTCACTTTACGCCTCCCGACCAACTAGACGACGGACAATTATTGGAAAGATTTAAAACCATCTGCACATTGCAAGCTTTATGCTAGCCTATACTGCCATGGAAGATGGGTCGGCCCATGGGTTTTGCACACCGACAGGGGATCACCGATGTGTTGATGAAATTTCACTTTTGCATCCTGCCTTTTGACTTAAATGTCATAAACCGAACTTACGTCACAAATACAATACATACATTTTATTTCAAAAAAACTTTCGGAAGCTCTTATTGGATCACTCGTTATTTCCAAATTTAGTGCTTCCAACGTTTCAATGACAAGTTTTGGTTCGTGTGATCATGCATTATGATGCAGCAAAATCACACCAGGTTTTAGCAACTCAAATTAAATCACACACTCCAACAAATACAGAGCATTGTCTTCCGCCCGAAGCTATTTGGGCTTGCAGTCGATGTCGATGGTTATCCTGGATCAACCCAAGACATTTTGCGCTTTGGATTCTCAAAATAGATTCATTTTTCATCGCCAGTCACAATTGGATGGAGAAATGACTTTCTTTTGTATCTGGCGAGCACCATTTCGCAAATGGTTTTTCTATTTTACTGTTGCCTTTCATTCAGTTTATGCGGAACGCATTTTCCAGGTTTCACTCATAGCATTGTAATTTACCAAGAGCATGTTCACCGTTAGGTTTGTCAGGCATTCGATGTGATTCTGCAGCAGTTTCCTTCAAATGATAACAACAAATGAATGATGGCCGCAAATCGTAATATGGTTATAAATTAGATGACGTGGTTTGTCGAAAGGTACATTGACAGGTGGCGCCATTTATTCATAAATTCCGGTTTCATATTTATACACCTAGTAAATTGTTTGTATATTTCGTGAGCGTTTACACTTAACTTTTGATTAACAATTTTATTTATACTTTATACATACAATATTTATTTTTTTATACATAACAATTATACTTTATTATTTAATTACATTAATTTAACATTTTTAATCATAGTATTTATTATATTAATAAATAACGAAAAGTATCACGCCAAAACTATAAGTGTTTTAAAACCAAATATGACCGATGTGGTCAAGATCAATAACACAACAAAAAGCTAACTCGAGAAACAAAACAACTTGTATATACACTTTTTTGTACACTTTTTTTGACAAACATGGCGTCGCATATTTCGAGTTCGAAAAATTGGCGGGGCAGGGTAGTGTAAATCTATCGCTACAAAATAAATAAATATTTATGGTGAAATCCCGACCACTATAACTTGAGATATTTTAGAGATACGAACATTAAGTAAGTGCACGTCACGTTAAAACAACCAGTCGAAACTCTTTTTCTGGCCATCATATGGAATTAAACCTTAGGCCCACGAATAATAAGGCAAGCATTCTGCTCACATTGGTAATGAAAGTGAGAACAAGCAACAATCCTTTATTTTGTGAAGTAATTGTCTTGTCTCTATGTGTTCGAGAAAGCTGCAACAATTTAGAAAAAATATTCTTAAGTGATTTAAGATCAGAAGAAAGATCCACACAGAGATGTGGTTGCTTTCTTTGTGGTACGACATTAATCGCTTTGTTCGCAGATGTTCAACCCCGAGGTTGTCACGTATTTTACATTTCCAGCACTTCCTATTCCACTTATATATTTACATGCGATATCGGAAGTAATCTGCAGCCATAAAATGAAACGAGTTTGTATTCTTAAGACTGTATATATGAAAATTGTAATCCAATTTGAAACCACTTCAAATTGATATGTAGACGATATCCATTAAGCTGACAATACTTGTATAATTTATTGTTTGTTGATATCACAACATATAATCGGATTTTGTACTGTACTATGTTCCTTAAAAACAATTTGTCCTCAACCATATAAGTACCCACCTAAAACTAGTACACCTGTACTAGAGGTACGTAGGTAGACGGAAATGCTTTATAGGTAACGTACCATAAATACAATTGGCAACAAAATGGAAAATCCATTTTAACAATTTCCATTTCAATGTATATACGATTTGTATCTCGACTCGAGTTGAGATGAAGTAGGAGTACGAGTAAATATACGGAGATACGTACACTTTACTCGTATATTCACATTTTTATACCCGAAACAAATCCAACATACAATAAGATTTTCATGTAATCATTTGAATACCAAATCGATATTATCGCAGCATCCAATTTATCATCAAAATGGGAAAATTGAAAAGAAAATAGCGTGTATGTATGTACGTGTATGTGGATTGTGTACATATCTCGTACAGCTAGAACAAAAATATTGGCATTTTCAATGTTTTCATTTTGCCAGAGAAATGGAAATAATATTTACATTGATATGAATTATTTTGCTTTTTTTTATTTACTTACCTTCAATTGCGATTACGTATGGACTGGGTGGATGATAAGAAAAAATGCTCATGCGAAACAATTTTTTTTTCGTGTGCTGTTATCGATGTATTATTGTGATTTGAAGAAAGAGTTAATAAATTTTATTGATTTTGCATACCAAGAAAAGCTTAAGATAAATTGGCCAGGATACCTTTTTGAGAATCTGCTTACATATGCAATTCGGTTGCTTGCTCACGTCAAGTCGACACTGGGTATCAGCACACAGTTCATAGAATAAGACTAGTAGCTGGTGTTGCTGACAAGATCTTCTACCTAATCGGATGATAATTTATATTCACGCGGCTAATTAAGTTGAGCATCTGGAGAAAACAATGAAAGCAAACAGAAAGAAAACAAACGTCGGTAATGCAGATTGTGACTTTGCTAATCGAAAATAAACCAATCCAATCTCGTTGGTCAAAAATCATCAGCCTAAAATTACTATTAAGAATTTTCATTTCGTTGAATTCTAGGTTAATCTATTTTTGCATTGAAAGCTTTTTGTCCAGCTGACAAGCCCTTATGTTAGCTAATTACTGCCCGAACCCAGATGTTAATATTAAATATTTTAATTAATATTTTAATTAAAATCACCAAGAGATTATTTTGCGAACACCAGCAATCTCACTACAGTCCTTCACCCAAGCAAGTTTTTCACAGTAATTGCCTGAGACTTTGTCCATTGTCATTAATTAGTGTACGTTATTTGAAACCCAAATAATATAACCTCAGTCATTTCTATACAACTGCTTGGCGTTTCAAACAATTTGAAATAGATTGAACACATTGTGGTATTCGCCTAGTTACACGAAAACTTGGGGTTCGTTAATAAATGCAGAAGGTTCTTTAAAGCTTCGTATATAGTCCCCAAATGGGGAGAATAGGGTGGAGCAAAGTGCCACATAATTTTGTCTTCCACGCACAGTTTTGACACGTCTTCTTTATGGCCTTGGCTGCAGGTATAGTTTATGCTACTCATTATTGGTATATACAAAATTAGTTGCGTTGTTGGCGAGGACGCCAATATAAACCAAGTGTTTTCACGTAATCTTAATCGTCGATGCAGAGATATGGTTCTAGATCGGTATTTTCAACATCATCATTACTACAAAATTTTCGCGGCGTCATTCCAGCCCCTTGCAAAATGTGAACGATATTGTCCTTAATTCTTCTTACTTCAATAATTGAACTACCGCCAGTAAGTATATTATCTACGTATATATCTTGATCAATAGCTTTTATATTTGGAGCGATTAAGATACGCTCCGTGGTAGCGTTACGCAACACAATGTATTGCAAATGCGTGTTAGATTCCTTCATGCGAGTTTGGCGATATACATTTTAGTAACATCGGCGCTTATAACGTATCGATGTGTGCGAAAATGAATCAAGACAGAAAATAGATCGCTCTGAATGACTAAGGATTGACTTTACGAACTGGCGTTTTTAAAGACACAATGGTGTGGAACGAAATAGTTCACTTTTGCAATCTCGTCTTCGGGTACAGGAACCATATGCCCAAGGCTTTCATGTTCGTTGAGAAATTTGCTGTATGATTCCTTAAGCTTGCAATCTTTACTTAATCGTTTCTCCAAGTTCACAAATCTACGCGTAGCCATGACTCGAGAATTCCCCAATGTGGTAGGTGAGCTAGTTAAAGGTAATGCGACGATGAATCGACCAGATTAATCATGTATAGTGTTGTCCGTAAAGTGACTTTTGCATGCTAATTCCATTTGCGTGTAATTACCTACGTTCTGAAGTGAAGCCGTCTAATGCTGGCTCTTCGATTTCTATTGCCGCGAGTGAATATGATTGAGGAGACGCTAGATTAGTTATTTTTCCAGATATGATCCAACCAAACTGTGTATTTTGTAAATATTGAGAATTTGTAGCAAGCTTGATTTGGCTGATCGATAATAGAGTTAAATACAACTCGGCTCCGAGTGGTAAATTCCCCATTAGTTGGTGTTGGAAAGTAGTTTGACATCTTCTGCATACGACACATTTTCTAATAATCTCGCGTACTACGTTTCGTCCACCAGTTGAGCAGTATGATTGGCGAAAAATGGAGGGTAATAACGATGGTTCTATGCGTGATCCAACTCGAAGTAGATTCGAAGTAGATTCTCTCTGTCCACAGGCAGAAAAAATTATGGTAAATACATGATTGCCTTTACCATAATATCATCATTTTATGTTAAATACAATTATTTAAATGATTGATTTTATCATGTGAGTGATCATTATGATGAAGAAGATCAGGAAGAATGATCAAGAATATCAAGTATGATAATATCAATCATTTAAATAATTGTATTTAACATATGATGATATTATGGTAAATGCAATCATGTATTTATCATGTTTTTTTTTCTGAGTGCATGAACGGGTTCAATGAACTTAAACTGCTTCTTTTATTAATATAATATATGCCTTTTTCTGTTCATATTCGCCGATAATTTTAAATGTCTTGTACAATTCCTGTGGTTTCATAAATTTCCCTCTGCTTCTTTCTTCCTTTAGTTTCCTTTTGGTGTTGTCCATGAACCCGATCACGAATGCCAGAATCCTCTGGAGTTTATAAACTGATGAATATTTTGATAGCAATGAGTTGAGTAGTTCGTTGCACAGGAATCCCCCAAGGACATTCAATTAGATTGATCGCTCTTCTTGTTTGCATCCATAGTTGTTTTGTTGCGTGGGCCAGTGTTCTTCAGATTGGGTTAGCCAGTCGGGCCCTTTCTACCGTAAATAATGTTTCCGAAGTTTTGAAGGAAGCATCCCTCGGGTGGTACAATCTGCAGGATTCTGCGATGATGGTACGTGTCTCCAATGTCTTCGAGGTACAATATCCATAATCAATGACGTTCGATTAGCCTCGAATGTTTCCCAACGACGAGGTTCATTTGCAAGCCAGTCGAGCACGTTTCTCGAATCAGTCCACGTCGAAATGTTGTTGATTTTTAAATTTGTTTATCGTTAGAAATTGTGCGCTGATAATCCATAAGTGACCGTTGATAATCGATATTGAGAAATTGAATGTGCTATGGGTGGTTATAGGTATGACTGAATAGCAGGGCATACGACTAAGTAATTATTCAGAGAATGACTCGTGTTGCTCTTTGCTGGCTGTTCTTAAGACATCGTGATGTGACAGATAGTATCCAACATCCATGATTTCATTTTTTGTAATTTTCTCCGTGTGTTTCAGTTCTTCGTATTCATCCTTGTACTCATGATACAGATTTTTTAAAATCGTTGTCCCTCTCGAATCGTCTTTCTATACTCCTTATAGACGCTGTATGGTGATGCTCATTGTGTTACTTAATTCATCTGGTGAATCTGGTGATTCTTTAAACGACAAGGCTACAACAAATCTTCCATTCTAAATTCGCGACACATTCTCTTTAAAATGTTGCTCACACATTTTTTCTTCCGCTGATAAAATAGTTTTTTCCATCTCCAACAGACTCGATCTGCTAAGTGCTAACTGCAATGTATTCCACATATTCACCGAATTGCCGTTAATCGTTTGTGATGGTAAATAGGATGTTAGTTTTGATAAAACTAACGCGTTGATTTCAAATTCGGGTTGATCTGGTGGTTGTACAACTAATGTCACCTTTCCTCTTGTCAGTCCAGCTTTAGTCAGCCCTAGACCACTTACTAAAATTCGCAAATTAGATCTTTTTAAATTTAATCGTTGTATGCAGGATTCCGTAATAAAACTAGCTTGGTCACCTGAATCTAACAACGCTCGACATTTTTGAGGTTTCCCATGACAATCCAGTGCGGTAATTTGAGCTGTTGGTAGAATTGAATGGAGGTTTAACACCTTGGCACAATTAGTTTGAACGAGTGATGAACTTAAGCTGGTCTTTGAATCATATTGTTTGGAATTTGATTGGTTTCTACGACATTGACATGGAGTAATGTATTGTGTTTACAGGAACATGTTCGACATCGACACCTTGATTGACAATTAAATATTGCGTGTCGTCGGCTTAAGCAATTAAAACATCTTCGAATATTTTTAACCCATTCTCTGCGTTGGTTAACATCTAAATTTTTAAGCTGAAGGCAGTCGAATAGGGAATGAGTTTTATTATTGTAGAACACTCATTCAAAAACCGTTGATTCATTTGCGACTACGTGTACTTTTAGGATTTCTCGGCTTGATCGAAGAGCTGACGTTTCCGCCCACATACGTTTGCTCTTATCATCCAATTTAGTAATTAACCAGTAAATCAACCAGGGGTCACGAGATTCTGCTATTGGGCTAAGAGAGTTTAGCCCACGCACTACTTCATCTGCAGTATCTAGTAAATTTTTCATTTTGATAGCACTTGCGGCCTGTTGTGGTGGATGATCTACGAAAGTGCATATGAACGAAATAATAATATGTTTCTTTCGGTCATATCTGTCTTTCAGTTTGTGTAATGCCTCCATGTAGTTAGCCTCAGTTACACTAATATGGCGAAGTAATGCGGCAGCTTCACCCCTTTAGGTATTGGAACTTTTGAACTGGGCTTAATATCGTTGAATCAAGAATCGTATTTGAAAATAAATCGTAAAAAGACTACCATTCTGTATATTCGCCTGAGAATGATAGTATGCTTAATTTAGGTAGCTTCACTTCAGCTTGACCGGTATGTGAGAATGATTTTGTGTTCCATTCGTTGTATATCACCTCCAGGAATCATTGTTAATTTGCGAATCATCATGAGCCAATTAAAATCCTGGAAATCAGTGGGAAATTTAGAAAATCCGGAGAAAATTTAGCGGAAATTCGGGGAACCCGGAACGATCCGGGAAACCTGAGAGAAATTCGGTGGAATCTTGAAGAAAACCGCGAAAAACTGGAAATCCGGGAAATTTTGTGGAAATCCCGGAAATTACAACGAAATCCGTATAATAATAAATATATGTATAAAATTAATAAACAAAAATTATTATTTATTCATTTTGTTTTATTCCTGACAAAGCATCATTTTAGAATTCGAAATTTTGTTAAGTGCGGTTTTTAATAAACGCGACTTACTTTTGTGAATAAAAATTGATGAAAAACATTCTATTTTGAATAGCCTGGTGTGTGGTACCATTTTAAAATCTGCATATTTTTCTGATAGTGGGTCAACTTTCTGTAGTACATTCTTTTCGAACTGGCGTCACCTAAACGTCAGCAAAAATTTTTGAGAAACAAAAAAGTTTACAAAACCAAAGTTTTTTTTGGCAGAAGATAATGCAGCACTATAAAAATGATTTAGAAAGTTAAACAAAATAGCTCTAGGTTTCTTTTAAATTAATTTTTTAGTGGGTGCGCATGCGATTTCACTAAAAAACACTAAAAGGGGAATAATTTATGCACCATCAACAATTCGAAAAATTTTTACTTGGCTGTTTTTGTTGGAAATGAGCTTCTCTATCACCCTGTTTTATTTGATCTGCCAATTTTGGAACATCCTGTTTAGATTTTTTGGAAGTTTGAAGAACTAAATTTGAAAATAACACCATTCGTTACGCCACGAAGGGTAACAAGAGGAACGGTCAATGCACTTAGGTTTACGGTGAAGCTGCCGCAACCTCGAGCTGAGGAAGCCAAGCGCTGATTTATTTATCGACCATCCAAGAAGTGGAATTCGCTAAATGGTTTCAAATTTAGGTTGGACTATAAAATGCACAAATTTAAGACAGCTATCATTCTTTAATTGAAGAATCGCGAGTTTGGTACCGGAGCTCTGACATTTAGTAGGAGCTAGGCAACTCTAAAAGCCCGCTCTGCATCCAATTAAAATGAAACGTAAACAAAAAAATGCAAAATATTTTGAGTTTTTAAACAAAAGTATTAGAAAAACCCCGATGTAACTACCCTGCGTTTATATCTTTATGATAGATTAGCAACATAATTATCATAGCCTGCAGTGTGGCACTATTCTGGTAATTCCCTGGGAATAGGGAATTGGGGAAAGATTTTATATGTAATTTCTATTTTAGAATTTTTTTTCTGGCATACTGAGGTAAAAATCTAGTGGTAATTTTTTTGAAAACAATATAAAATTGGGAATAATTTTCCCTGCCAATTTAAATGTGGAAAAATTATTCCCAATTTATAAATATTTACATCAAACTTTTCTCCTTAGTAGGCCGGAAAAAAAATATTTGAACTAAATTTACATATAAAATCTTTCCCCAATTCCCTATTCCCAGGGAATTACCAGAATAGTGCCACAGAAATATTTAAAGTCGTTTTAAAATAAAATGTTTTCAAATCTTTAACAAAAGTTTTCCTTCAACCTTTGACTATTACGCCATTTGGACGTATTTTACATTTTTTTGATAATGTTTTTCCCAAAGTTTAATTTTTTATTAGAGTATAAACTAATAAATAGTAAAAATTAAGTAACTGAGAACTCAATGAAACATCACCTGCCTAAATATAAACGAAGCAGTATACAAATCCTGGCCCAACGCAGGCTTGAATTCCATGGCAAATGAATCTAGCTTAAAACTGGGCTTAGAGAGAACCATGAAAATGATATGCGATATAATTGAACAAAGAGGCAAATAGAAGAATGAATCATCCCTTCAACCAGTATTTCAACTATTTTGATAATTAACTGCATCTGTTTAAATTATTTGATTCACTCCGTAAGTGGCGCCTTTTATCACAAATGAGCTTATAGCTCAAGATGAGTGTTATCATCAATGAGTGGATTAGTGTTTTGTAAAGTAAAGTACAAATAAATAAACGACCCTTCAACGCGAGACATAGAGGGGTGGATGATCTATCGCAATAACGAACAATTACTGCATTTTATAGCATCGAGTCATCCGGTTCCGTTCAAATTTTATATGGGAAATTTAATCTTACAATATTTGGACTGAAGCGGATCAGATCAATCATTAAGAAATATAACGAATTGTGATCTTTGACGGTACTAACTAAAAGTATAAAACACTTCATTCGTAGTTTTCCAGATTCCTGAAAGGAATATAAGTAATGTGGAACGCCAACATTCCGAACATGCTGTTCTTCTTGTTTTATCGGAAACCTATCGTTATTTTTTAAATAAATCTAAACATAAAACTGGAAAACTCGCTATTTTGCTTTGATATAGAAACAAGAAAAAAGCGCAAATAAATTTTATTTCGTCTTGTGGGTAGTAAATTGGTGAATTTTTTCCTTTCTTAAGACGAAACTATTCAAGATGCGATTCTCTGTGGATGACGTCAGATCGAGGCTAGCATAAATTAAAAGATGTTTTGAAAGCAATAATCAAAACTTAAAAATTGTATTCATATAGCATAATATGAAATCGCACATTAGCCACTCATTTTTAATAAAAAGAAACTAAAATATCTTAATTTCCAGCAATAGTTATTTGAATTTGTTCCCAACTTTAATTTGATACACAACTAAACACTATAATATGAAGAGTCGGTGCTGTGAATGCTTGTTACTTGTGCTGGACGATAAGGAGGTGCAAACAGAGCCAAATAATAAAAATAAAATGAATTATAAGAAAAAAAGATTTGTTGAAAACATCTTCAATTTTCTTTTTATACATTTTGGTTTCTTTCTTGTCATACATTTTTTGTCTATAATTTATTTAACAAAAACCAGCATTAAAGCTTTACATTTCTTTTGACACAACTCACATACTTAACAAAATACGAGCAAAAGTGGAAAAATGAAATATTTTTTTTCTAAAAGAAAAATTATGAAGATCAGAGAACTTGAAAATATAATTTGCTTCAAAAAAATTAAACAGGAAAGCTTTTTGTCTGTAAATATGAATATGAATGTACAGAGCGCAGATAGAAGTAAAAAGCTTTTCGTTATAATGGGAGTTTTCTGAAAATCGAATTAAAGCTGTCCGAGATTTTCTTGTATGAGACTAATGGAGTCAATGGGTTTTGAGAAGCTCCGCTTCATGAGGTGGCGTTCATGGTGGGTGAGGATGACGGCGGATGTATTGGTTGGGGTGGTTTTAGTGGATTGTTTCGATGGAATAGAGTAACATAATATATACGAATGCCGGCCGGATTGATCTGTTTGAAAGAGCATTGAAACTATCTGGAGGAGATACCGATTAAGTTCAGATTATCGATAATCCACTAGTTGTGACTACTAGGGCATCAAAGTTAGTCGGCAGCGGTGCTTGGCGTTTGACAAATCACAGGAAGGGTGGGTTCAACGTGGGCGGTATGTGTATTGTCATACCCCGTGGGAGTAAAGCAGTTTGTGCGTTAGTTGCAAAGATCAGCAAGGGATCCTGCACAATCATCACGAAGAATCAGCACTGTTTTTAAATATAAGAGAATACCGCCAGTTGAAAAATGTGCGGAACTTATCTTAGCCCTGTGTCGATTAAATCCGAGAAGGTAAGACAAAGAAGGAAAAGATCACCGATGAAATGCGAAGTTGAAATCTAGGTTCGGCGTTAGAAGTACATAGTTTCAGAGCAGTTTATTGGTATTACCGACTATAGCAGATTGGTTGCGATTGTTCGTGGATAATCTGGATTGTTAAGCGCGGTATATACAAGAGAGAGTCTTAAGTTAGTCTTTGGTTAGTAAAGGTATAAAAATTGAATTTTTTTCTCGTTTCGTTGCTTTTCTTTTTGTATGATGTAATAAGCTTTGGAATTAAATTCCAAAATATAAAGTGCTACTAAGGTATGCGTCTTAATCAGCATAATGTGATTTAATTTAAAAATAAAATAAAAATTAGAAGAAAGAAAATTATGACTTCAAAATTATTTCTACAATTTATTGTGATAGTTTGGTTGAATTCAAATTATGATGTAATTTAATCCCGAAGGATCTCATCGGTGATCGATGATGTTTGTGGATAATGTGCTGTGATCGCCGGAATGCTGAATCGTCGGATCGCCGGAATAGCCTTGGTAAAATTATGTTTCACAATAACTTTCTTGTAATCCTAAAAGCCCATTTTCTTTTATTTGTTAGAGCTTAAAGTGAATCATAACACATCATAAACCATCATCTTTAACAAAACAATAAATAAATCCACATTCTCGACTTTTGTATGAGCGTTTTCATGTTGTTATTGTTACTGTCAAGAAAACATAATAATTGAAAGAATTTATACGAGTACCATGCCAAAACATATCCCAAAAAAGCCATCTTTTATTCATAAACTTTGGAAAATCATAAAATTCGAAACGTTTATGAAAATAAAGTACAAAAACATTTTTCATTCGAAGCATTTTTTAGTATTCGAAGCTTTTCTCAGCTATGAACATTTATCCTCGTACCTGTACGAGTTCACATACAGACGTTAGAATTATTTTTGGGAAAATATTTTTTATTTTACTTGTTGGAATCTACGTAACGGTAACTACATCTGTACATGATTCGTGTGCTGTGGTACAGTAAAACATTTGTTAATTATTTACATTGTATTTGTGGGTAGTAATTTATCATCATTAAATAGACAAAATCGACGAATACTCTTGAACAATATATTTCCCCATACAAGGAACCATGTTCAAAAAATGCTCCAATCATCATGAAAAAATCACATAGGTAATCTCTAGGCTGTGCTGAGCAATTACGCAAACTACATTTTCGCCTAAAATCATGGGAAACTGCCCAAATATGAGCCAACGGTTATGGCATATTATAGTTATTTATGAATATTTTCGATGAATTGTATCCTCACAGAATTCGTTTTTGCACATTTATCGGGTCGCAAAGGACTTTACTATGGAGATTTTATAATTCATCGAAATAAACTAATATCGATATTGAGTAGATTTTGCAACGGATTAGCTGAGGTGCATAATTTATTGGAATCATACTGGATTGCTATAAAAATTCGAACATTTCGGGAAGTTATGGTGCAAGTGGTTGGCCCCAAGTACTTAAATGAAGGGAAAATCTAATATCATTTAAAAAATTATTTAAAAATTGTATTTCTGTGATTACGTGGGTTTTGATATGAAATCTCACTAGAATCATAATTGAAAACATAAAAAAAACAGTAGAATAGATTCGAGTTTAGTTTGAAAATCTGAATCCAAAAACTACGACACACTAATTAAATGCCTCAAAAAACGAGGTTTTTTAAAAATTGGCGATCGATACTACGCGTGACAGAAAAGTAGAATTTATAGAAATTTAACACAGGTTTACTTTTTTTTTGCAACATTTAGGTGCGTATTAGTTTTCAATTCATATTTTCAATTTTTTAAATGATATTAGATTAACCCTTCAATCATATTGCGTTCATGACATGGTGAGTTAGTTCGGAAAAAATACCATGGTATCACACAAAATGAATAAAACAATTTCAACTCGAGTTCGAACTAGTAGGCGTGGTATAAAGCATTCCCCGTGAGAGTTTGAGTTGAGTTGAGTTGAGTTGAGTTGAGTTAAGTTGATTTCAGTTCAGTTCTCAGACCAGTTCTCAGGTTCAGTTCAGTAATAATGGCAGTATTCAGTTCAGTTCTCAGTTCAGCAGTTAGTTCAGTTCAGTTCATCATAGTGCGTTCATGTCATGGTTAGTTTGGAAAAAATGCCATAGTATCACACAAAATATGATAAAACAATTTCAACTAGAGCTCGGAACTAGTAGGCTTGGTATAAAGCATTTCACGTAATTTTATTGGTTTTGAGCTCGTTAGCGAGTATATAGAACTATTTACTTCCAATGTCATGTACGTGACTTCAGTTCAGTTATCAATTCAGTTCTCATTGAGTTCAGTTCTCATTGAGTTCAGTTCTCATTGAGTTCAGTTCTCATTGAGTTCAGTTCTCATTGAGTTCAGTTCTCATTGCGTTCAGTTCTCATTGAGTTCAGTTCTCATTGAGTTCTCATTGAGTTCAGTTCTTATTGAGTTCAGTTCTCATTGAGTTCTCATTGAGTTGAGTTGAGTTGAGTTGAGTTGAGTTGAGTTGAGTTGAGTTGAGTTAAGTTGAGTTTCAGTTTAATTCTCAGTTCAATTCTTAGTTCAGTACTCCGGTCAGTACTCAGTTCAGTAATCAGTGCAGTAATCAGTTCAGTCCTCAATGCAGTACACAGTTCAGTTCTCAGTTCAGTACTCAGATCAGTACTTAGTTCAGTACTCAGGTCAGTTGTCAGTTCAGTACTCAGGTCAGCATTCAGTTTGTTACAATATAAATATTGTCACTGTGTTTTTTTTTGCTTGTTTAAAAAATTTTGTTTAAATTTACTTTGCTCTTCAAAATTTTCTATAAAATTAAGTTAGCTATGAAATTTTGATTGTTGATCTATCTATCTGGGCATAACAAAATTTTCGAAAAAAAAAATGAGAGTTGTTTGGAAAAAATGCCATAGTATCACACAAAATTTGATAAAACAATTTCAACTCTAAATTTCAATTAATTCACAGCTCCACAAAAACTCCGGCACCCGAGACGAGAATAAGTGTCCTATATGTTTTTGGGGTCACTGATCACGAATCTGCACTCAGAATTGCCGTATCGCATCAATTTTTTTTTCAAAATTGTTTCTAAGCTAAAATGAAATATAAAAAAGAAAAAAAGAAATCGCCAAAAAACAGACTGAAGTCCCGAAAAAATTGCGAAAAATCGTAAAAAATCGTGGATAGACAGACAGGCAGGCGGGTAGACATGCGAGTAGGTGAACTGGCAGGCTGACGAGCAGGCGGGCTTTTTTTATCGATTTTTGTCAATTTTCATAGATTTTTTGCGATTTATTCAAAATTTTGATGCGATACAGAAATTCTGAGTGCAGTTTCGTGATCAGCGACCCCAAAAACATATAGGACACCTATTCTCGTCTCGGGTGCCGGAGTTTTTTTTTTGTGGAGCTGTGTTATGAAAGCCCTTGTAGTAAATAAAATAGCACATGATCATCCACAGTAACCAATAGTCAGCCAGACATGGGATACTCTAAAGAACTTACCACTAGCTGGTCCAAACTGCCAGATCTACTACACACCTGAAATTATGACGCAAAACAATCGACAACCAATAGCTCAAAGCTCCATGAAGCCAATAGCTCAAAGCTCCAACCCAAATGTAAAACTTAACAATCACAATTGCGATTACCACCGAGAAGAACTCTTGGAATGAAATTGAAAAAACTCTTAAACATTTTTGGGAAATCGAATATTTACAACCGCCAAGCAAGCAAACACCCGAAGAAGAAAAGTGAGAAGAGATATTCTAGAGCAGCGTCAAACGGCCATCAAATGGCAGGTACACCGTAACAATACAATTGAACACCATTATTTAGCGGCTCAATACAAAAAATTTATGGAAGAATATGAACAGCTTGAAATCGCGAACGCTTCAACAGCTGGACGCACATACTATATGCCGCATCACGCCGTCTTAAAACCATCAAGCCCTACAGCAAAGTTAAGAGTGGTGTTTGATGACATCATGCATGTCGGGCCAATTATACAACAAGACCTTTGGCACATCGTTATGAGATGGAGAAAGCACAAATACGCGTTTACCGTAGATATTGATAAAATGTTTCGGCAAATATGGATAGCTGCAGAAGGCAAGAACTCAATCAGCCACCTACCTTGCCGTCAGAACATTACAACAACTAGCAGAGGATGGGAAAAAATCATTCCCAGCTGCTTGCCAGGTGGTAAAAACCGATTTTTATGTCAATAACCTCATGACATGATGTTACACGATAAAAGAAGCACTGCTGGTTCAAAATCAATTAAGTCAACTACTTCAAAGAGGCTGTTTCAATTTAAGGAAGTGGACAAGCAATCACTAGCAGCAAAGCACTAACTATAGTCACAGAGACCGGAGGCACATGTGTACAAAATTAAAATATATCATACCGAAGGCTCTAAGGCTTTATTGAAAACCTTGTACGGACATCTTTGAAATCAATGTAGACCTCCCTGCACGCACTGGATTAGTGACGATGCGGATCATCCATTCCACAACAGCCAAACTATTTGATCCGTTAGGATGGCTAGCGGATTATCTACCTGGAAGAACTTACTCTGCTTAATGAATTGAAAATCCCCAGATGGATAGGGTTTACAAGTGAATCAATCGTCGAGGTCCATGGATTTAGTGACGCCTCAGAACAGGCGTATACAGCTTGTGTTTATCTGAAAGTAGTCACTGGAGAGCAAGTTGACATCAGCCTTATAGCAGCAAAAACAAGAGTAGCGCCGACAAAACCATAAATAACTTTACCACGTTTATAGTTAAAAGGAACCCTTCTTCCGGCGAAACTAGTGCAAGAAGTCAAGCAATCACTAAACATACAACAAGCACCAACTTATGCATGGACAAAAGTTAAAATCTTACGTAGTCAATACCGTGTCGGAAATCCGATGCTTGATTGGCATAATGTAAAATCAAAAGAAATCCAGCCGATTATGCTAGTCGAGGAATAACAACAAAGGAACTCATAAATCACAACATCTGGTGGACCTAACCACAATGGTAAAAAAAGACATTAAAAATTATCATTCGATGGAAAGATTCCAAGAATTTGATGAACAAGAAGAAGCTGTACTGCAACATGTAAATAAAAAAGAATCGTAAAGAATGTAAACATCTTTATCAAAAGATGCAAAAAAAAAATGTAGATGAGCAAGACCTCCCCTGACTTTCCCTCTAATCATCAGATCAGTATAGGGCAATAATCAATTACGCGCACTTCACAACAGCGCATGGCGGAATCCAACTTACGCTCTCATGCCTACGTAAGAAGTATTGGATCATACGTGCAAAAAATTTGTGTGCAACGTAATCCCGGTTTTCAAAATCCCGGTTTTGTATAAAAACAACCCGATTTTTAGGAAATCCAGGTTTGAATTTTTAAAATTTGGCATGTGGGAAAATGGGACTCTTAAATGATTTTTTGACAAAATTCAAAAATGAGTTTGCGATAAAGTTCTAGAAAATGGCTAATAGAGATGGAATCTGCATGGAGGGCTAAGTGCCCGTGAGAGTTAGCGAAGCCATCAGCATTTACAGTTATTGCATTTGAAAATGTTGCATTAACAAAATATTGCTTTTTTTATTAATCTCGCAACTACAAAATGTTGCAATTACAAAATGTTGCAAGTGCAAATCATGCGATTAAAAAAATTTATTAATTATTTTGTGCAATTAGAACTAGAAGAAAAGCAAACCGGGATTTTGAAATCGGGATTTTGAAAACCGAGATTTTGAAAACCGAGATTTTGAAAAACGACAAAAAATGCCACTAAAACCCACCCTCAGTCAAAACCCACCTGAAGAAGATTTTGGGACATACCACACTGACCTACGAAGTCGAAGAATTGACAACCGTTCTAAATCAAATAGAGGCAGTGCTAAATTGTAGACCCTTATGCACAGTATCTAATGACATAAATGATCTAGAAGGACTCACACAAGACCACTTCCTTATAGGCTCATCAATAACAACAGTGCCCGAAGGTGATCTAATGAATTCAAATATTAATAGACTGTCAAGGTGGCAGCTCACGGAAAAATTAAAACAAGATAACGTCCAAAGTGATTACATCCGAAGCCACAAATCAACATAGGGGATTTCGTTCTTATAATAGAAGATAATTTACCTCCTTTTAAATGGATGCGAGGTAGAGTAGTTGAAGTACATTCAGGTATAGATGGACATGTACGAGTCGTCTCAGTACGCGGCACAGGAAAATCTATTTACAAAAGGGTCATCACAAAACTCTCATCTCTACCAAAAGAAGATCCACTAACAACAGATAGGTGCAGAGATACACTTGTGGTCAGCGTCGATGATAATCAACCAAATTCCCATAGACGAGTGACAAGAGCAAACACCAACCTAAAGCTATTGTTGCATACGGTCTCAATAATCTGCTTGCTGGGAGCGGTTGTAATCCAAGGAACTACGATAAAATACAGCATATCACATGATAAAATAGGTCAAGGTAATCTAATCTAAAGAGCAAAATAATATAAGAAACTCTTTAGGTGAAAACAAAATGACGCGCCAAAAACGGTCTCTTTTCGATTTTATTGACATGATTGCTAATGAATTATATGGCGTGCTTGATCAACGTGCCGGTAACGCTTACAAGGACAGCATCGAAAAATTAAATGCAAATCAACACCACCACCAATCAACGATCAATTTGTTTAACCCTCGTCCGGCGGCATAATTTTACTACGCTAAAAGGCGGCAGACGTTCAATTGTACTTTCATATATTTTATACCAAAATCGTCACTGTAGTCATAATTTTTGTAAATACATAATATTTGGAATTTCAACATTATTAAAATGTAGAGATCTCACAAATCTTTAACTCTCTTCGGCTTCTATAAGAAGACTTATTAGTATTTAAAAACAGAAAAGGTACAATTGTACCTATGCCGCCTGACGAGGGTTAAACATAATTATGAAGAAACTAGTCAAAAATTCGAGACATTCACAAATGTTCTGAACAATATAATGTTTCATGAAGAGTTCACTGATTTAGCTCTTCACACTATGATGGAAATAATCAAAATCCGTACGCTTCAATCCTGAATAATTGACACTATCACAGAAGTTCATCAACTAAGACTAGACCGTCTCATACTAACACCGCACCAACTCCAAGGACAGCTTCGAGAAATCATTCAAGGTCTGAAACCAAGTCAAGACATACCCTTTCGAGTTAATGACATAGCTGCCATGTACAAGATAATTTAAACCAAAACAATAAAAATAGGAGATATATTCATATTCGAAGTCAAAATTCCACTGGTCCAGAGAGCACAACTTAATTTATATTAAGTCATTCATCAGCTGGAATATGTATATGTATAACAAACCAACCTGAAACTACCCCGTTGAGGTGATGATCACGTTACAACAAAATCAATACATGACACTTTCTGCTGATGAATTCAATTCATAAAAGGTCATAAAACAATAAAATTGTTAATTTTAGTTATTTTTTTATGATTCAATAAAATCGAATGACGTTGTGAGCAGCATACATCTAGGCGAGGAAAATGATTAAAATCGCAAAGCTTTCTACGATCATCATTAAGGGGAATGAGAATCGTTAAGAAAGTAGTTCGGTAATACATATTAAGATGATATATTCGAACATGGGTTAGCAGCAGAGCGGATACACCAAAATGTCAAATTTTGATGGATGGAAGGAAAGATGGGAAGGAAGAGCTGGAACGATGATAATCATAATTTGATCGTCAAGCCGAGCGGATCGTAATAATCCCAAAATTGATATAAGAAAAGTGGAATGGCAACGCGATAATTTTGTTGCATTCGATAAATGAGATTTAAGAGTTTGATGCCGACCGAGTGATCGTTAGGTTCGTGAAACAATAAAATTAATAAATCTGTAAAATTGTTGTATAACAATTGGGGCAATTTATGACGTTGTTGGGGCAATTTATGACGAATTTAATTAATTGAATGAAATGAGTTTCGGAACTTTTGCTGATGATACCGCAGTACTAGCATCAAGCGAATCGCAGAATCAAGCAGTATACTTACAGCAATTCGAGATTGCATCTCGATCTAATATTGAACGGGAAATATCACGTTAGACAAAAAGTAGAGCAAATGTAAATAAAACAACGTGAGATGTACTGGATAATGAAGACGTTCTAAGCTTAGCCTACATTGTTCTACGAGTGGATAATTAAACCGGAATAAATTTGGACGTATGGTATCCAACTCTGGGGCTGTACTAAACAATCAAATCGTTTAATTATTCAACGTTGTCAAAACAAATTTCTACGTGCGCAATAACGAATGCGTATCGCTACGTATCCAACGAGGTTACCGACCAAATGGAACAGTGGTTAGAGCTTTGGCGTTTGGATCGGGAGGTACCGGCTTCGAATCCTGATAGAGGCAGGATGCAAAGTGAAATTTCATGAACAGATTACAATCTGTGGTGAAATGTGACACATCTATGACCGCCTGTTGGTGTGCTAAACTCATGGACCGACCCATCCTCCATGCAAATATATAGGCTGGTATGGAGCTATGTAATGTGCAGATGGTCTTAGATCGGTCCTATAGCAGTACGTCCTCGATTTGGACGGCTGGCGTAAAGTAAGGACGGAAAAAGCAAAACCGCAAAAAATAGGGAGACCCTTGTGCCCCAAAACAGATAGCATTGATTAAAAATAAAAAAGAAAAATACGAGAAATTACACAAAGAAGTAAATGTTAAATGGATTGATGGAGTGATCCAGGAATATGCCATCAAACATGAAAGAAGGTTACTGCAACATACCAACAGTGAAAAATGGGGTCCCATTTGAAACGCGATATTTCAAAACGCTATACATTACAAAACGCGATATTTTAAAAATTTAAAATTGAAAAATCGATAGGAGCGGGAGTTTAGGATCGGGTTATATCAGACGGGTGAAGGGGAAATTTAATTTCAGTTTATAGGAATTTAACAATCGACAGGAGCGAGAGTCGCCCCGGTGGCAAATTTGACCAGAGGTCCTGGGTTCGATTCCTGGTGGTGACAAGGAAAAAATTTCACGGCTGGTGTAGGATCAATGAATTAATCACTCATTACCCGAGATGAAAATACGATTATGAAACCTCATTTGTGGCGGCTAAATCCCTTGATGGGATATAGTGTCAGATAGAGAGAGAGAGGAGCGAGAGTATATAGGACCGGGTTATATCAGGCGGACGCTGCGCTCCCGTCGCTTCGCATTGCACATTCTGTACCATATCGCGTTTTGAAATATCGTATTTTGAAATATCGCGTTTCGAGCGGATCCCATAAAAATGGTGTAAAAAAGTGTGTAAAAATTTATGGTTGTTACGAAAGAAAATTTTGGGAAAATCCACAGGAAAATTCGGAAAATCCAAAAATAATGTTTTTGTACGGGATTGTACGTATCCGATCCAGACGGTCTTTTAGAAGAGAAAAATTGGAAAATATGAGTGGAAAACTTGGAAACTTCCGGAAAACCCGAAGAAAATTGATTTTTTTTCTAGCGCATCAGTTGAGAACGGCTGAACCGATTTGGCTCAATCTCTTTTTTTGTACTCGCAATTTCCAGGAGATAGTTCTTACGAAAGAAAATTTTGGAAAATCCACGGGAACAGTCGGAAAATTCTGAAAATCGAAAAATGATGTTTTTGTACGGGATTCCGAAGAAACGAATAAGAAGGTCAGTTCCATGCATTTTTATGCTTATCGGTTGATGATGCGACAAGGCGTGTGAATAATCATCTTTTAAGAAATCGTCGATTGTTTCATCAGTATTGCGTGAAATGTATGACAAGATCGAAATAGAACGTTTAAATTCCATCCGCTTCAATCAATCAAAACTATACGTCCTGAGTAGTACGTTCATCTACACGATGCCATCGCGACTGAGATGCAACCAACGTCGGTCAATTGACCATTCTCCCAGCGAAATATGTTGGCAGCCTACGGCATATGCATGAATATGCGAGGGTGCTATGGGTAGACGGTTTTCGGACAGCCACATTGTTGAATGTACTCAGTAGAGTGGCAGATGCGGGGATTACCACATCTATACACATTCTGCTGTGGTTAATTGATAAAATCAGACCAGATCAAATCGAGTCAATCATCAATACCAAAATACCAGATCCAAAAGCGTACCCGGAGTTGTTCGCCGTAGTCGCAACAAACATGATTCACGGCCCGTGCGGATATCACAATCCAGTTTCACGG
The DNA here is from genome assembly GCA_932526605.1 of Nephrotoma flavescens. Classification (NCBI taxonomy): domain Eukaryota; kingdom Metazoa; phylum Arthropoda; class Insecta; order Diptera; family Tipulidae; genus Nephrotoma; species Nephrotoma flavescens. Next base: position 68,178,880 of record OW052220.1, on the reverse strand, counting down.
TGTATGGCCGATGGGAAATGCATAAAACAATATCCGCGTCCGTTGCTGGCATATACATAACTACTATATCGGCGTCGTTCACCCGAAGATCGTGGCAGAACAGTCGCCCACATGAACGTGCGGCAGCTATTTGTAGAAATTAAGCATGCCAGCACCAATTCGTTTGATGCACGATGCATTTAATCGTGAATTTCAACGAGAGCAAGTGTACGATCGAGATTCATTGAGGCAAATAGTACAAACGGATGTCCCGCTTTTGAATGCACAGCAAAATAACGTGTACGACGCTTCGATGAAGGCAGTTGACGAAGAAAACGGCGGAATATTCTTCCTTAATGCTCCCGGTTGAACAGATAAAACCTTTCTGATTTCATTGTTTTTGGCCGCAATTCGCTTGAGATCTCAAATAGCGTTAGCCGTTACATCATCAGGAATTGCAGCCACATTGTTAGATGGCGGCCACATTGTTAGATGGCGGAATGACTAGCCAGTGTGCTCCATTGTCAAGAACTCGGCGATGGCCAAGGTATTGCAAGAATGCAATATCATCATCTGGGACGAGTGCACAATGGCACATAAACGACCATTAGAAGCATTGAATCGAACAATGAACGATATACGACGTTTTGGTGAAGCAATGATTCTACTGGCTGGCAATTTTCGTGAAACGCTACCTGTCATTCCGAGATCAACAGCTGCAGATGAACTCACCGCATGTCTGAAATCTTTAAGTTTGTGGCGCTATGTGAAGAAGTTGCAGTTGACCACGAACATGAGAGCCGCATTACAGAACGACTCTGCTGACTTTTCCAAACAACTGATGGCGCTTGCCATTGGTCAAATTTAATTCGTTTCGATCGAATTTTTGCATGTTCACACGATGTCGAAGGAAGAGTTTATCACGAAAGTGTTTCCGGACATCCGCCGAAATTATATGAATCACGATTGGCTCAGCGATTTTGGTAGCAAAGAACAAGGAACAGTCTGCATTATTTGATTCAAAACCAAATCGCTGGGGAAATGTATTGATACAAATCCGTTGAGTGTTTGACCAATCAAGACGATCCAACCGACTTTTTCAATGCGCTTGATTTGCCGGACCTATACCACCTCGTAACTTGATGATCAAAGTCGGATCCGTGATAATCATGCTGCGCAATCTGAACCATCTGAGATTGTGTAACGGAGCGCGATTGGCTGTGATAAACTGATAAACAACGTGATTCAAGCAACGACCATCAAGGGCAACTACAAAGGCGAGGTAGTTCTAATTCCGAGAATTTCTCTCATTCAAGCAGACATTTTGTTCGACTTCAAGCGCATTCAGTTTCCCGTTCGTTTGGCGTTCGCTATGACAAATAAATCTCAAATTTCCGTGTTTTTCACATGGTCAGTTGTACATTGCGTGTTCGAGAGTTGGCAAACCATCATCGTTCTTCATTTACGCGCTGACGTACGCTGTATTTAAAGGAGCTATTAGCCAAAGGGCTACAACCCTCCAAACGAGAATTTAAATTGTACAAGATAAATAACTATAATAAATATAAAAATCTTTACACACACACGACTAGACAAAGTGGCAATCGAAATTCTCAAATAATCCAAATCATCATATATACATCATATAAATATCTGTGTTGAACAGAACTAGCGTACATTTATACGAGTACACTTGTTGCACTATGTGCTAACCGAAAGCACACACATTTAAAATAAAATTACATTTCCAAAAAAAAAAAATAAAAAAGCTCAGTGCTTTTTTCCTCATATATGCTGCATGCATTCATTTTTTATTGTATGCGCTTTCACAAAACGAGAGCATTGTAAAATACGAGATCATAAAACATAACATTTAAATTCATTACATGCATGCATATAATTTTTTTTTGTGTATCAAAAAAGGAGGAAATCTCATCCTTGATATGCATATATACGAGAGCACCAGGCAAGAAAAAAAACGTCATAACGATACATGATGTGGATATTACAATGGAGAGCAAAAGGGGGGTTGCCATAATAAAATTGAATTTAATTCATTTTTTGACATTTATTTGCTGAAAATTTAATTTAAAATAATATTAAATTAAAGTATCGTCCCTAGTATATAGTACGTGCCATATACGGCTGATTACTGTATACCTTCTTGTTGAACAGTATTATTACAGTACCCGACACTACTGTATCGTGTTTATATGTATACATAAATAATTGAATATTAAAAATTACTTTGTATATGTGTGCAAATTTTCATAATTTTCATATTTTCAACACCTCCAGATTTTAAGCAGAAAAGTCCCAATGACAATACATGTGTGTGTGTGTGTGTGTTGGTTGGTATACGAGACAAGTACATGTTGTACATGGATGGGACGACAAAATCATAAATACACAAAATATAATCATAATGATGATGACACATATGTTTGCTTTAACATAATTGAATGTATACATAACAATATGTTGAATGTTATATGTAGTCGCTATTAAAAACTAAATAAATAATAATTTATAATTTAAGTTTAAATAATTATTTTGCTTCTAATTACTATTTACTTAGACGTTATGATGTGAATGACATTATTATGTTCCAAGTGCCCGCGATTTTGTCCTAATTGTGCTAATCCTCCACTTCACAGTATAATTTGTTAATTCCGCGTTTAATGGCCGTCACAAATACGAGCAGCGTACCAAAACACCGTGTTGTGTACACTCGAATTTAATTCCGCTTAATTGTATTATGTTTATATAAACACCACCGCCTATAATTCGCAGTGTATATATGTATACATAAAATGCTAACCCTATTATCCAAATAACAAAAGTAAAATCCAAAATAAAAATTTTTGATTCCAAAACGTGATTGTTAAAATATATAAAAAAGGAATAATTCCTTAAGTACACAACACGCGCCCGCTAATTTTATTAAAATGCGAACAAAATGAGAACAAATAGATAGAAATCTAACACCGCGTGAATGAATTTTCATTTCGAAAACCATTCCATTTTCCTACCCCGTGCAGTATAAAATGCCACAACAACATAAAACGTCATAAAACAAATAGGCAGGTACAATATTCACGTGATTGTTAATCGCGATTATAATACGCGGTAAAATCTGTAGAAGGCGTACGTTGAAATATATTTACTTGGAATAATTTTGATTAGGAGTAATAGTAGTAAATTAGTAAATTCATTGAATGCATGTTCAATGCCATTTTCGCGAAAAATATTAAAATTCAGGCTAAGCCGCTCTTCGGAGAACATTTTTTCCATAACAGCTAAGTGTTGTGGAAAGAACGTGGATTGCATACTCAAACTCAAAGGGATCGCCTAATTACTATGGAATCCTAACTTTAGTTTGTAATAAAATCGTTGGTCACGCCGATATTGCCCTGGAGACTTATAACAGTCGCCTAAATTGGGTAAAAATATCTAGATGCTTCACTCTGCATTATGCAGGTAAAAATTGCTTTGCCACCATTACAACTTTCAGCGACCATTCTGGCCAGAGCTTCTGCATAATCCTCAAAAACCCTTACCTCCACAGTTCCGTCAAAGGGATCCACAAGCATCTAATAAACAATCGCTCCTACCTTTTCACAGGTCACAGTCTCAATTCTCATTTAGACCCAATATGATACTAAAACTCGGTCTAACCGCCCCAATTATACATGAATAGGCTAAGGATGAGTCAATTTCCGCAAAAAAGCCAATGCACAATCGATGCCAACAAGCACATAATCCGAACAAAATTCAAAGAATATTTCATACTGAACCGTATAAAGGCGAGAAAGAATCCTATGTGCAGGAGAAGCCTATGTGCAGGAAATAAATGGCACAACACTTCCAGATTACATTGAATCTGTTTTAGATTCTCCCGATCCTCACTCCCTTATGAATTAAACTCAGAAATGGAGAGACACTAAAATTTCTGATAGGCACTGGGTCCAACAAAAACTACATACAAACAAAACACGTACAAAATCCCATAGCTAATCCGAAATCATTTTTCGCTAACTCCATAGGAGGAATCATAAAAATTACACATCATGCATTCATCAATTTATTCGACCCGAACCAAAAGAATTAAAATTTTACATCCTACCTTCATTGACTTCATATAATGGAGTAATCGGGAATGACTCACTCAGGCAACTGAAAGCTACAGAATACCAAAATTAAACTCAAACGGCAAGAGTCTAGAGACATAAATAAAATCCATTTAAGAACTTCTCACCCATTTAACATCTTCTCATGAACCAAAAACAAATAGAAAACCTTGATACTCTTATAAAGAGCTGTCCGAAACTGTTTGCCGATTCCGATAAAAAACTAACCTTCACTACTACGATTTAAGGTGAAATACGTACTATCTCAGATGCACCCGTCTACTCAAGAGCCTATCCCTATACCCAATGGCACTGAAAGGCGAAGTTGAGAGACAGATCAATGAATTATTAGAGGAAGGTATAAAAAGACCGTCAAGATCACCCTGCGACTCCCCGGCCTGGATGGTCCCAAAAAAATTGGATGCATCTGGCGAGAAGAAATATCGGATGGTGATTGATTATCGCAAATTAAATTCAATCACCATCCCAGATGAATATCCAATCCCTGAGATCAATGAAGTTTTGGCAACTCTCGGTAGAAACAAGTATTTTACGACCCTTGACCTTAAGAGCGGGGTTCACCAAATTCCATTGATAGATTCGGATATTGAAAAGTCTGTCTTTCCAATTAACAATGGAAAATTCGAATTTGTACGACTACCTGTCGGCCTAAAAAACGATCCTTCAATCTTTCAAAGGGCATTGCGGACGATATTCTCCGGGAACATATTGGCCGTAGATGTTATGTCTATATCGATGATATAATCATTTTTGGCCAAGATGTAAACGAACATTTTACTAATATCGAAGCTGCGTATTTTGAACTTTGGAGAACGCCAACCTTAAGGTATAATTAAACAAATTCGAATTTTTACAAACCGAAGTAGAATGCTTGGAGTAGAATAATAAGAAAATTCAAGTAACCGTTCAACTATCTCCTCCCAAAAATCTCAAGGAATTGAGATCATTGTTGGGTATGTCAGGATATTATCGCCGCTTTATTAAAGATTATGTCAAATTGGCAACCCTTGACATTCCTTTTAAGAACGGAAGACGGATACGTGTCGAAAAAAGATCCAAAAAAAAGTAATTTTCCTCAATAAAAATGCTATAAGTGCATTCAACAAACTAAAATTCAGTTTTACATTAAGCAAGGCCGAAGAAAATTGTGCCATAAACAAGACAGAAATATTGGCAATAATTTGGGCTCTTAATTCCTTGAGGAATTGCCTCTATGGTTCACGACAAGTGATAATTTTCACCGACCACCAACCAAAAAAAGAAAATCTACGAATACGAGCATGGATATCAAATCAAACCCGTTTTTTCCCGTTATACATACGACAAGAAATTAAAAAAAATACAAGAAATTTATCCTATTCACTTTAGAAGTTACAAAATTAGATTCATGCCAAAAATGGTAGATAAGAAAATGGAAGATGAAACACAGCAAGATGAATTAATTCTTAAAGAACACAAGCGAGCCCATATATAGGAACGCATATGAAAATCGGCAATAAATCTTACGAAGGTATTATTTCCTAAATATGACAAAAAAACTAACCTTGTACAGTATGCAAGGAGAATAAATACGACAAACACCTAATAATCAGGAAATCCATGCCACGCCTATTGCCAACTATCCAGGCCACACTCTTCATATCGACATATTCTGTACAGAAAATAAATTAGTCCTAACCGCATGTATATGAAGCTGGCTCGAAAAGTAGCCCGAAAAAATTGTGCCGTTGCTTAATCTGTGGTCCGAAACACTTAGAAAAACTGCACTACCATTAATTTTTATCCCGAAATTTTTTAAACTGGCCCAAAAAGTAGCCTAAAAATTTGGGTCTTTCCTTAATCTGTAATATTTTCGGGCTGGGGCGAACAATTTTGAAAAACTGTGTTACCTTTTTTTTACATCAGCAAAAATAATCACAACAAAAATATTTTATTTTACAAGCCAACACTAGAAAATAGAATAAAATTTTATGAATAAATATTAATAAATTTATGAAAAGCAAATTTACTGACAATTTCAAAAAATTAGAATGTTTAATGATATTACGTAAGATTCTGAAAAAAATACTAACACATTTTCGTATGATTCGGTTTTCACAGGGATTGCCTGAGACTTCGGTCACTGCCCAGAATTAAGGCGATGATTCATGTAGAATTTTTGTATGACAGACAAAAATAATAATCACTCTGATTGGTTATTTTTTTGTCTTATACGATAAAAACGAAATTCACAGTTAAGCGATACATGTACAGGAAAACCTCGATTTAACGGACTAATTGAGGAGTCTGTTAAATACGATTGTCCGTTAAATCCAAATGTTTTTAAATTAGATCTATCCGAATCAAATTTAATCTGGGACAGAGCTCAGGCATTTCTTAGCCAATTATGTTGTGATGGGTATGTTGGATGGCAATTAAATTCTTAAATGATTTTGGGAAGAATTTCTTGAATATGGCCACCTGGGACTGAACTCGATCAATTCTTAACCGATTATGATGGGATTGCATATGGTAGATAGAAATAAGATTCTCCAATAACTTTTGGAAAAAGCTGTTGAATATGGCCACCTGGGACAGAACTCGGTAATATAAACTAGGACGGAACTCGGTAATAAGCAGGTGCTTTTCTTAAACCAAGCGGGTGGTGATATCAACATGTTTCGGATAAGGCTGGATGCTTTAACATCTATCAACAGTACGTCACCCACTCACTCTCAAACAAAGTCACGTTATGAACCCTACACAAAGGTTTGGATAAATTTATAATATTCTTATCAACAACGAACTCGTAAACTGTTCACAGGAACATGGAGTATGATGTCTTCTAAAACCTTGAGATTTCCTGAACCTATCGAACCAAGCGGAATTTTAAACTTTTGAGGTACATACAATACAAAAGCATAAGTGGTCCATTCCATAAAACAATCAATAATTACAATCTCCACCATAGAAATAATCAGGAAAAAGGAAAATTTTGATTCGGTTTCTCATCCTTTGTAATCCGTTTAAAACTGCCTGAGTTCTATTCAAGGTGGTCATATACTCCAGAATTTCTTCCAAAAATCAATTAAGAATCTTATTTCCATCCAACACACCCAATCCCATCATAATCGGTTACGAATTGATCGAGTTCCGTCCCAGGTGGCCATATTCCAGATTTTTTTCCAAAAATTATTTAAGGATACCCGAATCCATCAATCATAATCGGTAGCCGAAAAATGAAAAATTATCCGTTAAATCGAGGGTCCGTTAAATCGAGTGTCCGCTAAATCGAGGGTTTACTGTATAAATTTTGTCGTATGGATATTTTTTGACATTTTATAAAGCAAGCAACCTAAAAAGTGTTTTGAATTTTGTTTTTTTTATTTCTTTTTTATATTTTAGAATATGTATCCTTTTGTTCTGACTCTCGACAAATCTTATTCAAAATTGAGCAAGGTTCAATTTTTGAACCTTGCTCAATTTTGTATAAGATTTGTCGAGAGCGATTATTATTATTTATGTCTGTCAGACAAAATTTATACATGAATCAACGTCGTGAGTATAGATCATCTGGAATTCAAATAATTTAGCTTCATATCTGTATGAGGTGAAAAGAAGGTTTGTGCCAGTCTCAGTATTTGACGATTTTTAATAAAAAAAATTACTAAAAAGTCTCTTCTGTGGTAGATTTCACAGAGATTGCCTAAGACTTCGGTCACCATCAAGAATTAGTGTAAGTCATCCTGGATCAAAATAATGTAGCCCCAATTTTGTATGAGGTTGAAAGAAGGTTTCTGTCAGTCTCAGTATGTAACGATTTTCAACAAAAAAATTATTAAGAAATTTTCTTCTGTGGCGGTTGCCACAGGAACTGCCTGAGTCTTCGGCTACCGCCGAAAAATAGTGTAAGCCATCTGAGATCAAAATAATGTAGCCCTATTTCTGTGTAGCCCTATGCCCTTGATTTTCTGCCACCGAATGCAGAGAATCGCGCAAAATTCTTGCTACATGCCTTTTGCTTATAGACAGATTCAATCCGTCTTTAATCTGTGTCGCAGTAAGCCTGTATTTGTTTGCCATCATCATTCGAATTTGTCCTTTTTGGCGAGCAGTAAGCTTGGTGTTGCCTCGAGTCTTCCTTTTGAGTCCATAATTTTCTCCTTTTTTGAGTAAATTCCGAATTACTGTTTCCGATCTTCCATTTTTTTTTTTATTGCAATTTACCGATTTGAATCATCCTGCATCATAAAGTTGTCCATCAAAATTTCAGATTCACTCAGTCGTCTAGCTTTGCCCATTTCTAAGAAAAAACACTTACATTTAAATTCTACGCACAACTCTATTGAACTAACTTACTGCGTCACTACCACAATAAAAATTCAAGGAATTTCTTTTTAAAAATTTAAAATTAATTTGTTTTTCTTCGATGCGTTTAAACAAATGTCTGACACCAAACTGACTAAAACTACAAAAATATTTTTTTTAATTCTAAACTCATTCAAATTGTATTACGAGTGTGTCGTTAAAACACATACATACAAATATATTAAAAACATAAACTACTCTTGTTTCAACTGCACTTATACACTTACAATTGTATTATATGAAACTATATTAAAATATAACCATGAAATTTAACAAATTCCTCTGGTATACCAAATAATTTTAAGAGTACAAAAGCGGATTGCAATATCTCCCGGGATAATACTACTGAACAATTTTGATGGCGTTATTCTAGTAGAAACCATCCCACAAAAATTGAACGATACCTTTTTGATTAGATTTAACAACATTTCTATATTGTCAATGATAAAACATTCATTTCCAATCGAGTATTGTCACTCGAGATGATGGACGAATTCCGCACATCAACAATACAAATCATATCGAATTGCTCCAATTACATTCCAATGCACATCGGCTATCAACTTAAGGCATCATCATTTTCATAAGTGCAATCTTGTTGGTAATAACATTCAAAACATTTAGACCAAAACGTCAAAAATTGTCATTCAAGCATCGCCCGAAACGCTGAAAGAAACTTCAGTAAAAATTTCTCAATCCGAAGATATTCCTAACCCTCCTCTGACAACAGACCTAAATTTAACAACATGCCATTTTTTTAAGTGAATGAGGGCAATCACATTTAAACGGGGAAGAGTTAACACGATAAACGTACCGCGTTGAACTCTAGATTCCAGACAGGCCATATCCACGTACAAAATTCCATTCTCACGTTAAAATGCATGTGACAGATAGTTCACGTTCATTTTTTTTACCTTTCATTTTGAAAGTAAGATTAATTTGTATACATAGATCCCGAGAGCCGAATACACCTCTCTTGCTTACTAAAACAAAAAATTAAACTTATTGGACTGTTGGTAAAACTGTTTTATTTAATCAAAAAATATTATCAGAGCTCATGGAAATGGTGTTGGTGTCGGCTGAGTGGGGGAATCAAGTTGGCACTTGTGCCAGCTCCGTATCTTGCAGCTTCCGTAAGTGTTCATTTTACCTCCTCGTTCCAAAGCACGGCGCGAACTGGGCCAAATTTAAGCTAATCGTACCGTGCTACTAACCGGCTAGGCTAGTATAATACAAACGCTCAGTCTCTAACGATGTATCCGGATATCAGGCACCCTTCGGATGAAACTGCATTATCTGTGTATTGCGGATCTCTGTACAGATGGACATTTCTTTCTGCGCTACTCGCTTTTGAAAATAATGCTGGTGGGGTTTTGGCCCATAAGCTTGTCTCCAAGATATAGGTAACCAACGTGAGACTTTGATTAATAAACCTCCGCAAAACGTACAAATAAAACGGGAACAACAAAGGTCTTTGAACATCAGGCCTGCCACTCGACACGTACCGAAAAAACCGCACACATGCCAGAAAAAGCCTGGTTTCCTCGAATGCAATCTCTCGGGACATGAGCACAAGCAAGGATGGTCTGCTCATATAAACTTACAAAACCAGGGAAAGAGTATGGAAAACTCCAGCAAAGCTCAACTAGATTCTGTTAGCGAAGAGAACAGACAGGGATATGGAAACGCTCTCATGGACTAAAACGACCAACGGTCATTGATATGCTGCATAAGATAGCAATTTGAGAGTGGAAAATAAGAGATTGCGCTACTCGCCGCAAGTGGCAGCACTATCACTAAAGAGAAATTATTTTGTTATGTAATTACCAACTCGGTAAATTAAATCTTGAAATTTAACATTATTCCGTCTTTCTGCCATTTCTTAACGATTACGATGAAATTTGTATAGTAATGGTATCTGTACATTCTACAATCTACATGATATAAATAAATTTTAAGTTGGAAGGAATTCGGCTATTTCTTGGAAATATTTATGTACGTGAAAATTCACTAGATTTTCTGCGGCCTTATAAGTTATTTTCAGTTTTTGGCCAATTATAGTAAAAATTCTAATTCATAAATTCTCCCCAAATGTTTCATGTCGTCTCAGTATGACCTAAGCTATTAGAAAAATAACCGAAAGTATTGGTTATAAGTGGAAGTTTTTGAGATATTGGCCAAAAACTGAAAATAACTTATATGGCTGCAGAATATCAAAAAATTCTAGTGAAAGTTGTAATCTATAATTTTTTTCTGAATTGTCCTTGTATGCGATGCAAATTTTACGAAATTTAATTAAGAAATAACGGAGTCCCCTCCATTTTAAAATTTATTTATATCGTGTAAAATGTACAGATACCATTTTTCATAAGGACTGGTTATGAAATGGACAGATTAGTCCAGCACGAACAGTCCAAAATTTACTTTAAAATCCCTGATCAATACTACTATCAAAATTTCATCGTAATCCTTTAAGAAATGGCGGAAAGACGGAATATTATTAAATTTCATTTGCTGAGTTCCTTTACTTCGGGGATCAATCAATTTGTAATTTTAAGGATCCATTTTAATATTTTATTTCGCTGATTTTCGTAATTACATAACAACATTAATTCTCTTTAGTGATCGTGATGCCACTTGCGGTGAGTAGCGTAATCTCTTATGCAGCATGTCATTGAGCCTGTACAAAAAGGCTGTAGAGAGCAACTCTAAAAGTTCAAACTTCGTCGTTAGCCTATGTGCAAGTGAAAGGTCTTTTCGAGTATGCTGTTTTCTGTAGGGCCATTGGTATGCCAGTATTCGGATTTCGTTCAACAATTCCATTCCCCTTTATTAACGTTTAATAAAGTTCTGTTTTCCTACAGTTGCTTTTTCTCTCTTTCTGATCACGTTAGCGATTAGATTTCCACTTTGAACTTTGCTTTTGACCTTCATCATAGATATACCTGGCGAACTGACATCGCAATGCAGAGAAACCTGCCAACTTTCACTATTTGGGTATTAAAACAAACTAACAAATTGAAAACTTTTTTTCTTCCGGATCTTCCGGATAATCTAAAAACCCACTTACATAGAAGATACAGTGAAAAATCATATCGTATACATTTTAGTATTCCTGTCATTTTCATATTACATAAAACATTTATGTATATTCCCAAAACCGTTTCCAAATCATTAAAGTCAACATAGACAAAAAGAAAAACTTAACATTTCTTAAAATTTAAAACTATTTGGAAAAATTGTTTAACCACTTTTAAAAGCTTTTTTGTATTTCCATTACTTTTTGGCTGCCAGACTCGAAGAGAGCAAACCAACTAAAATAAATAAAATTGTTTAGAACAACATTTTCGAAACGAAGAGCGAAAAACTTGTCGATTACACTTGTGTACCAAGAAGTATTTTAAAGTTTTAGGTACGCGAACTTTTTTTTCCGTTTTATGATTATTATTTCGGGTTAAGCTAGCTTTATACAAAATACAACACGTATACGATATTTAAATTATTTTACGAGTGTCAAGCTTCCCAATTATATATTTTGACCATTTATATAAAACAATAAAGACAAATAACACAGATTGGTTGATGGAAGTTCCCGATCAAAAATTACTTGTTGTTCTAAGTTAAAAATTTCAAACTTTTGTAAATTATAACCATATGGACAGACGGAACTGTACTCGAAAAAAAATCGGTATTTTAAAATAAAGGAAAACACAAAACTTTTCTCTCGACAAAACGAATGAAGAAAAAGCTCAACACAAAAAGAAAACCAAAACGAACAAAAATATAAACAGAACAACAAAATTTTATAAACTTTGAACTTTTTTTGTTGTTGATGTTTTGTACGGTTTCTAGAAAAAAAAACCAAACCACACTCCCTAGACTTGAGATAATTTTATACTTGTTCCAAAATATTAAACAAAATATATAAAGCGCACGAGACAAGTTTTCCGTTTTTTGTTGTTGTTGTTGTTCCAACTTCTCCCGTTTAACTACTTCCATTGTGTGATTGTCTGTTGATACTGTTGAGCTGGTGCTTGTGATACTGTTGTACTATTATAAGTTCAAAATATGAAAAGGCACATGCCAGATAATATATCAGGGGTTCATTTCAAAAGATTCCGCACGAAATATCCTAAAGGTGGTGCCACGTATGAGGTACCATGTAATATATATATATATATATATATATATATATATATATATATATATATATATATATATATATATATATATATATATATATATATATATATATATATATATATATATATATATATATATATATATATATATATATATATATATATATATATATATATATATATATATATATATATATATATATATATATATATATATATATATATATATATATATATATATATATATATATATATATATATATATATATATATATATATATATATATATATATATATATATATATATATATATATATATATATATATATATATATATATATATATATATATATATATATATATATATATATATATATATATATATATATATATATATATATATATATATATATATATATATATATATATATATATATATATATATATATATATATATATATATATATATATATATATATATATATATATATATATATATATATATATATATATTTGTGCAAGATTCAAATTACGAGGTGGAAGATAAAAGCTTTTGACGATGACATCTTTAGATCCATGCTTCGGGACAGCAACCTGTCGGGCACCGCTAGTACCAACATACCAAGAGTGCATACATAATGTTGGAATATCTGCAAAAATGTTAAACACACGATGTATACCGGATTACATACGAAATGAGCACTGCTCCCGCAAAAGTCCAATTGAACTAACCGCAATTCTCAACATAGTGGAAATACCAACACTTCTTGAAGTTGCATTCAATATACAGGGAAGGATGAGGTGATAAGAACGGCCCTAAGCGTTGAGAGGTGTAAAAAAGAAAAATTGTTTTTATTTATTTTATTTGCCGTTACAACCAAGCAGTGTTAGAACTTAGGAGAAAATTATTTTGCTGTAATGCCGATGAAATAATTTGTATGGACAAAAGTGTTTTTTTAACTGCTTAATATTAAAGTGTACTCAAAAGTATAGGTTCTAATGAAAAAAACTAATCGTCAATATCTCCCAAACTAATGAGGTTCAAGATCATCATTAAACGTCCATCTAAAGTAATTTTCTCTTAGAGTAAAATACTAATTTTCAAGGCAGTTGTAGAAAATATGTTATTTGAAATAGGGTGGTTCGGAAATAAATAAAAAATATATTTATTTTTTATTTAATTTTTATTGTCGTGGGTCGTATACGAACACCTTAGCCTCTGCCTATGGCAGACCATTATACGTGGTGAATCACCACACAATACTCGAGATGACTCTATTTTTGCTGAATGTGATGGTTGATGAATCATTGGCAGCTAATCCGGCAAAAACATCGGCTGTATCAACCCGGGCGACAATGCGCCTGGGTAGGGGCCAACTTGATTAAGACCAGTCTTCACCGGGTCCCCTTGGTTATCGTGCAACCAACATAGAATATAAATATTTAAATTAAAAAGCGAGTCAACCGGGCTCACTACAGGTCGAAGATGTACCAGGGATGAGTAACTCAGACCGTAAAATTAAGGTTCGTTCAAGTTCTACGCAATTGTTAGATTCCAAGATTGGTGTCTTGTGGCTATTGGTCATCTGAAGCAATGGTGTGTGTCTTTAGAATCAGGCCTTTAGAATCCTAGACCGTTTGAGTGCTACCTTTATTTCTCACCTCTGGAGCACCCTCAGAAGCTAAGGGCTCTATACCGCTACCTAGTAAGTGTAACTTCAAGAGGGCATAGAGAGTACTCAAATGGTATAAACATTACCTTGAATAATGCTATACAGCTGGAAATTTTTCAAATGAACACACGTAGTGAATATGGTTTTGTGAAACATGAATAAATGATTCACGTATGAATAATCGATATTTTGTATACCTGCATTTGTGGTTACTTGTACGTAGGTATCTACATACGTATATAAAAACGACATATATAACGATAAATATGTAATCTAAAATGACAATTTATATGCGTGGTACACCACAATCAAATAATCATATCGTCTCACATACTTGCTCTACATAGATATACCCGTCCCGTCGTACATAAGAACAAAAAAGTGAATTTATGTATATTTATTGACAATAAAATAAATCAATTTTCATAAAAGTATTGTACAAGAATAAAGTGTACATAGATATACATATTATTATTATGTACTATATTCATATTTTATTACATAATTTTCATCTTCTTCATTTTATCTTAATAAAGCACAGACTCGAACAAAATAAAACAAAATATATTTACTCGTAACCGACGAGAAAAGCTCCACAAAACATTTTTATTATTCGTTCGCATTGGATTCTTTTCGTTTTCATAAACTTTATATAGAATGTTATACTAGTCGTACATACCTTGAAGCAAAACTTTTTTCAAAAATTTCTAAAATATAAAATAAATAAATAAAACTTTTCTTATGTATTTATTTTTTTATTGGAAAATAAAATATTTACTTTGTTGTGGAAGAAAGAAATTGAAGAGAAACAGTGAAATTCCATTCGGTAAATTGTAAATTCAATAGCCGAGCATAAAAAAAATATTGGTTACAAATTTTTAATTAAGCTTCCGGTTACAATTTTCTAAAGGTTAGAATGGTTTATGAAAATATGTATAAAGATTGGGGTGCGGTGGGGGTGATGAAATTTTGGGTTTATATGTTCTGATATGTGAAAAATGTAAAAAAAATAAAAAATAAAGTTTCGTCAAAAAACCAAAAAAAGTCCTAGAACCCGATCGCAGTGCCATCTTCCGGTTCCAATTGTGAATCTAAACCATCCAAGACCCCACCAATCTGACTAAGTCGATTCAATAGTTCATGACCATAGGTAGGTTTTGATTGTAGGTTAAGGATGAGTCTGTTGGGGTTAAAGGGGTGAAATTTTGATTTTCTCCATTTTCATCGATAAAACCGATCGCGTTTTGTAGTTTTGGTATTTAAACACCCATCTGACTATGCCGATTTGATAGCCCATGACCATAGGTAGATTCTGAGTATAGGTTAGGGGTGGCATATCTGCTTCATACCGCCGAAAGTAGTCGATAATCGATTTAAAATTATCAAGTATCGTCAAGAATCGCTCGTCATTCAACATTTTGTCATATAGACACTAATCTGGCTATTCTGATTCGGTGCCCATGGCCATAGGTAGATTCTGGGTATAGATTAGGGATGAGTCTGATGGGGTAATAGGGGTGAAATTTTGACATTCGACATTTTTCGTCGATAAAATTGTTTGAATCCGTGATTCTGGGATATAGACACCAATCTGACTATGCTGATTCCAATGGGATATAGACACCAATCTGACTATGCTCATCATGATAGGTCGCTTCTGAGTGTGGGTTAAGGGTGGGTCTGATGGAGTTATAGGGGTGAGATTTTGATTTTCCTCATTTTTCATCGATAAAATCGTTCGTTATTTTGGCATGTAGACACACCAATCTGACTATGCTGATGCGATAGCCCTTGACCATATGAAGATTCTAAATATAGGTTGGGGGTGGGTCTGATGGGGTTATAGGGGTGAAATTTTGATTTTCCCCATTTTTCATCAATAAAATCGTTCGTCATTCGGGATTTTGGCGTATAGACACCAACCTGACCATGCCGATTCAATAGCCCATAACCATACGAAGATTCTAAATATAGGTTGGGGGTGGGTCTGATGGGGTTATAGGAATGAAATGGCATATCTGCTTCATACAGCCAAAAGTAGTCGATAAAGTAGATTTAAAATTATCAAGCATCGCCCAGAATCGCTCGTAAATCGAGATTTTGGCATATAGGCACCAATCTGACTAATCTGATTCGAGAGCCAATGACTGTAGGTAGATTTTCTTTATAGGTTAGGGGTGGGTCTGATGGGGTTATTGGAGTGAAATTTTGATTTTCTTCATTTTTCATCGAAACATTAGTTCGTCATTCGTAATTTTGGCATATAGACACCAATCTGACTATGCCAATTCAATAGCACATGACCAAACGAAGATTTTAGATACAGGTTGGGGTGGGTCGTATGAGGTTATAGGGGTGAAATTTTTATTTTCCCCATTTTTCATCGATGAAATCGATCGCATTTCGTGGTTTTGGCAATTAGATACCAACCTGACCATGCCGATTCGATAGCCTATGACCATAGTTAGATTCGATATATTAGGGGTGGGTCTGATGCGGTTATAGGGATGAAATGGCATATCTGCTTCATATAGCCGAAAGTAGTCGATAAAAAAGATTTAAATTTATCAAGCGAAAATTATCAAGGTCAAGAATCGCTCGTCATTCGAGATTTTGGTATATAGATACCAATCTGACTTTTCTGATTTGATAACCCATGACCATAGGTAGATTTTGATTCTAGATTAGGGGTGGGTCTGATGGGGTTATTGGAGTGAAATTTTTATTTTCTTCAATTTTCATCGAAAAAATCGTTCGTCATTCGTGATTTTGGCATATAGACACCAATCTGACTATGCCGATTCGATAGGCCATGCTCATAGGTAGATTCGGAGTATAGGTTAGGGGTGGTATGTGAAACAATTCCTTATCGATTTCAAAAGTTTCGTCTTTAATCTCTCTGAAAACCCCTTCTAGCAATCTTTTTATCCTTAAAATCATTTTAATTAAAAAAAATTAATCCTCAGATAATATACCATATAGGTACGAGTGCTATATGCACAGAATATATTCAAAACGGACGGATGATTAATTACGTTACTAACAATCATATTACACAAAACTAGAAAAATAATGTCCTGAATAACTAACCTTACTCATAACGAACCATCATCCATAAGGATTCATAATAATACATAGAAAGTTACGACATACCGACCAAAATCCTAACAAACAAACAGCAGGATATAGAGTTGAAAAAAAAAACTTTTTGTCATATCTTTGTTGATAGAAATAAATCTACTTGTTGTACTCCCGTAGTTAACTCGTTATTCATAATTATTAGTTTATCAACAAACGGAATGATGCTAAGAAAAGAGATAACATTTTGATCCTTGAAATAAGGATTATGATTATGTCACAAACTAGGTATCAACGCTACGTATCTTTATAGAATTAAATATTTTTCCGGTTAAGGCTACGAATAATATGCGGAGAAACGTAATTTTGACAAATCTACAAAACCAAGCGAATGGAACAGAACATAATTATAGTTTTGGGGACGGAGTAAGCTGAAAATAGAGAAGCGCACAAACTTTTTCTCCACCGTGACAAAAAACTAAAAAAAAAAAAACAAAAATCATAAATATTCCAAAATGAAAATTTATCTTAATTTTGTTTTATCTAAAAATGTATCCGTTGGTGTGTAGTACACCACTACACAATACTGTTTGTGCCCGTCCGTGTACATGGTTTGAATGTTACATATTTAAGTTATGTTAAATTGCACATATGAGAATATTATGCGCATTCTCTAGTGTCCCACACTTTCTCATATCTCACACGATTCGAAATGTAGTAATATTTTAAGCATATACTTTGCACAGTGCTTCCTGTTGAAGCAAACACAACACACACACACACACACACAACTAAATGTAACAAACAACAAACAAAACCAATAACCCTAGAATTTATCATTCCCCTGGCTGAGATACGTAAAGGCATTATAGGTGTTAATAATTTAGTAACATTGTTTATGTTACGAGCACATACTTACGAGTATATTTCCAATGCAATTTCAACTCTCTACCCAATGTTTTATGGTACATATCGTTATGTGCGGATATGGAATGGATATATTATTAGAGAGGTTCACAGTGTAACTGGTTAGTTTGTTGTTTGTTTTCGTTTCTTGTACTCATGAAAATATTTTCCACTTAAAATTGTTCGCTTTTCCCAACATTTATTATAGCATTTTTGTTTAATTTGGAAAACATAAGTTTTATGTTGTTTTTGGGTCGTATATAATTAAGCGAATGAAATACTTCCCGTTATCATCTCGGAGCGGAAAATCTACATTGTGTGTGAGAATGTAAGTATGAATGTTATAAATCTAGAATTCTGCATGTTACGAATTTTGTAGTTCGCCTGCGGGATTTAAAATACAGAATCATAATGTTTTGACTTTTATGGTGTGGTGGGTCTACCATATGTGCATGAAATTGTATGTGCATCATATAATCTGATAAGTTTTGCCAAGCTCTCATGCTCCCGATGGAACAGCAAATTATTCAAAAGCGATATCGATTATAACATATAGATCATCTTTGACTAAGTTTGTTTCAGCCAGCTTCTATAACCTTACATAAAGGGTTTTTCAATAAGAGCAAGTCGACGTTGAAATGGAATAAAACAAAGCTGTGTGACCTCACGAAATTCTTTTTTATTAGGAAAGGTCCATGTATGCCATTATTTATGTAATATAACATCATTCAAATGTCCGCCGTGGCTTCTCACGAGGGCTTGGATCCCAGTGGCCCATGGTATTGGTTATGTTGGCTTAAAGGGCATCAGTCGATTGCGGCATTTTAGCAAAGACCTACGACTTGAGGAAACCCCAAAAGAAAAAGTCAAGCGGGGTCAAATCGCACGATCTTGGTGGCCAATCTCTTGGTCACCTCTGCGAGAAATAACCCTACCCTCAAATCATTCATGCAGAATGTCCATATAGTTCTGGTGAACATCGTGTGGGTGGGCGTCGCCCCATATACGGCAATTATGCTTATTAATATAACCATTCAACCAAAAATACGCCCCGTGGCTAAAAATAATTTTTGATTTTAAAAATGATTTTTATCATTTGGACATGCTGCTCAATCGTGTAACTTGTCATGGTGATTTGGCCATCAGTGACTATTTAAAAAAGATTAGAACGACGCAACCAAAACAACATGGCTGCCACAGGCTATACCAACATCGACTCGCTCTTATTGAAAACCCGTTTATTTCGTTTCTTTGGGAATGAAGATATATATTTCATGGAGGTAGTTGAAAAACATTTGAAGCAAAATTTGTTTTAACCAATCATTTTTTTTTCTTCGTGACATTTGAATGACATGTACTTGGCAGGAACCTTGTAGCGGCTCAAAAACCTTTTCACTTCGTGGCACTCCTCGTAGCAAAACTGTTTAAACACCGCGGCGCATAAATACGAGGCATAGCTCGTTTTGCTGAATAGCGCTATTTCGCCACCTACAAATTATATTCGCGATTCTCGATAGTTATCGTTAATAGATAGATATCGAGAGCTACAAAAACCAAAAAAACCGAGAAACGAAAAAGAATACAGTCGCGTTTAGAAGTTCAAGAGGCACGCGGTCTCATAATAATATAAGAAGTGAAAAGTGCATCAAACATTCGTTCACACACCACAGCCATCTTTGTGCGAACTAATTTTAATACGTCTTCAATAAATAATGCACAAACACAATGCCAGTAACAATTTGGCACTGACCGACTATTTATAAAATCAATTAGCTTGACCCACTCCATGTATGGGGCAAGTTGAAGACATCCACTCAGGGTGGGTCACTTAAGTAAAATTAAGAAATAATTCTTTTATTGTACATATTTCATGATAAGGAGACCACACCTGAGTGATATACTCCAGCAGGGAGCAACCAAAGGTTGTGTACAGAATCTTCGTTACAAAAGGGTCGTGCAATTTTTTAGCCCAGCGCTTAACGGTACGATGATCCCTAAAATTCAGTTCATTGGCACACAAAAAACACCCAAACACGCCTACATAATCGTATACCAAGTGATATGATACAATAATGGAAATTATCACTTATGGGCTTACGATGA
Source organism: Nephrotoma flavescens (assembly GCA_932526605.1). NCBI lineage: Eukaryota > Metazoa > Arthropoda > Insecta > Diptera > Tipulidae > Nephrotoma > Nephrotoma flavescens. The sequence continues at coordinate 68,158,501 of OW052220.1, read as the reverse complement.
AGAAACGAACGAGATTATGCCTGTGCGAAACTGATGGTTACCCTGGATGAGGTTTAAAGATCAAAAGTCTTGCGATCCAGTCCACATTATAACCAACTTTTGGTTTGCTGAGTTTAAAGATCCACCGCTAGTGAATGTAAAAAACATTCATATTTACTTCATGTTTTGAGCCAAAAAATATCCAGCGAGCACTGGTAGGATTCGGAGCGTAATATGATCCTGATGGTATTCCTACTTCGTTTTTCCAAACTTTTGTAAATTTGGCAATTCCTCTTAGCATTTTATTTAGTCAGTTGTTAAAATTGGCAACTTTTCCACAAAAGTGTATGTGACGCCTATTTTCAAAACTGGATCTTGAAATATTCGAGCTACAGAGATATTATATCTAAGAGGTGTTCCCGCGGTATATGTCGCAATACCAACATAGTTTTATGTCCAAAAGTCTCAGTAACGACCAATCTCATAGAATTTACAAGTAATTCTATTAAAGAAATTAAGAACCACAAACGAGTTGATGTAATAAATACCGACTTTGCAAAAGCTCTCGACTCCGCTAGCCACTAAAAGAGCTTTTCCTAAATCTCTCCTAAATTTAACCATGTATCAAGGTATTAATAAATCGGTAAATTAATACAATATTGAAACACATGGAAATAATTGAAAGCAACAAGATTGATCAACTAAGTTAAATCGATATATTATCAATATTGAAAATTTGATTCACATTTAAAATTGAGAAATTAAAAATCCAATGTAAGTAATAGCCATTTGACCAGATCCATTTGCCATTAACGGTGTCAAATAAAACAAAAACCACCACAGCTCATAGGTAGAACGACAACATTTCAATATATTCGTTTTCCGACCAAACGGCACAGTGGTTAAAGCTTTGGCGTGTGGATCGCGAGTTATATTTCCGAAACTGCAGTTGTGGAAAATAAAAGAGTTGTTTCGAAAATTTAAACTTATAATTTATTTAATTTTAGACGTTATGTCTATTCGATGGTTACAATAAATCTGATTTTATATATTTATTCTTTTGATGTTCTTATAATTTACAAATACCAAAAATGCTTATTAGGGGGACGTAACTCGCGCGGTACCGGGTTCGAATCTCGATATAGGGGCAAGATGCAAAAGGGAAATTTCATCTATACAGATTACGATCTGTGATGAAATGGAATACAACTATGACCCCCTGTGGGAGTGCAAAACTCATGGGCCGACCCATCTTGCATGCCAGTATTGGCTGGCATGGAGCAATGTGCAGATGGTGATAAAATCGAACCTGTGCTATAGCCATACGTCCTCGATTATGGCAAGCAATGCGTAAATTAGGACGTAAAAAACGAACCGCGAAAGAGTTGAACGAGTGCGATAAACTTTGCTGGAGGATTGTTTTCGAGTACCAGAAACCCATTTGTGATGGGTCCTGGTTTAGAGAAAATAATCAAGGTCGCCATTCAGGGGGGCGTATTAGTTTATTTTTTTCGGCTCGCACGGTTTTGTAAAATATTCTTAACTTTTTCAAATACCAATTTCTTACTAATTTACAAGTACCTCAATCAGGCCTGGTTCCTTTTAATTTTTTTCCATTTTCACTGAGTGATGAATTATATGCAGGAAAATTTGATTAGGGATTCTCAGATGGGATCCGGGTCCCTCTTTAAATAAAACCGCCTCCAACTATTTTATGTCAATCGAAGCGGATGGAACTCAGATTACATAATAAAAATAATAATCTTAAATAAAGCTTCAGTGGTGTTTGCCTTATTGAACACTGTTATTGTCACGAGAATCTCTATAATCTACGTGCGAATGGACTGAACATGCATTTCAAATATTAGTCTCGTTTATGGCCAATTGCCTACAGTGGTTTCTGAAATTGGAGTTGGTAATTTTGAAATTTTGCCGTTCAACGTATGATGTGAAATGATCTTTGCCTATTTTACCTTCGTTGTTCTAAGAGAATTTTTTAAATTCATGTTTACATCTTGAATGTACTAAGCATTATCTAAAAATAATGCAGTTGATCAGGGTTTGTTGCATAATCTAAGCATCAACATTGAATCGATAATCTAGACTATAGAATTTGATCTCTTTTTGTATAGCATATTCACCACTACTGAGACATAAGTTTAGATTTTGGAGAAATTTCATCTTTCTGTATGGGGTTGTGAAAATTTTGCTAAACTTGTACTAATTTTTTTTGTTTTATTTTTACGATAGATTTCAAAAATAGTTCACGCGCGTCTGCAAAACTTTAGAACACATTTTTAAGTTTGAATATTCTAGCAAGTTCGTAGCCTTGTTCAAATCTTATTTGATTTATTGTTCATATAGTGTATGATAAAACGAAATGGAGTCTCGTGGAAAATGCAAATCAGAATGGGACGGCCGGGGCGAGATGTGCCCATGCAGCGGTATCTGTAAATCAAGGTTTCAGATTCCTGCCAACACCCCAATCAACTAACTGCATAACCAATCCAACCATATTAATGCTACACCATAGATGTCATTGGAATCGGTGCGATGTCCACTTCATTATAAGTCCCAGATCACGATATCTTATATGTGAGTAGACTGAATCGAAACACCGAAAGACGGCATTAGTTGATTATTTAAAATCAAATCTGGAAAATATAGACGATGTTGAGTTTATTAAGTTATTTCTGCCTGTCTGTCCGTACACGATTTTTTCAAAACAGAATTATTAAGTTTTCATAACTTGATAAATGCAATCTATCCTGATAAATTAGGCACACTCGCAAAAATCGGGTTACTGTCTGTCACCACAATTTGTTTATCACGATTTTTATAATTTTATTTTCAATCTAGATAACTGAAAATCGCGATAAATTTTGTGTCTGTCTACGGTATAAGGGTCGGGCTAAAACTAAACTCACGTTTGTTTCGTTTAAGCTTACTTTCTAGAGAAGTTCCGCAGCACAAGTGTTATCACCTTCATTTTGGCCACAGGGTGTCTTAGTGCGACGTTTTGTGCGTAAAACCGGAGGTTCAAAAAACGGCAGAGGAATTTCCCTACCATAAATGGGGATCGACAATAATATCCAGAAATAATAGACTTGCACTGTAATTTTCCTTTTTGCCGAGATGATCAATAGTTACACAAACACTGCCATCGCCGGAAATTATACAGTGATAATCATAATTCATTCAGCACTTCGAGCATTTGTAATATCAGTTATGTGTTAAATTGGAAATCTTATATTTTGTATACCTTGCTTTCTAATATTTTATTATATTTTAAGTCATTCACCAATTCTATTCTCAATCTGGGGGTCGATTTTGTTTAAAATTGTGTGTGGTATGTTTTTCAATTGTTCAATTGTCAAAAATTTCACGTAAAAAGTGCAGCTTTTTAAAACCATATTTCTGTGTAAAGGGTTATAAAACCCCTCAAATAACTACCCATGAATTTATTACAACCGCCCACACCCGCAAAAGTTGATCAAAAAATATCAATCTTCATTCCTATGCAAGAAATATGCACCAATGAATTTATTGCAACAGCCCACGCCCACAAAAATTGATCAAAAAGTATCGAACTTCATTTATATGCAAGAAATAGGCACCCATGAATTTATTACAACAGCCCACACCTGAGGAAGGAAGTTCGATGCATTATGACCAATTTTTGCGGGTTTGGGCTGTTGTAATAAATTCATGGGTACCTATTTCTTGCATAGGAAGGAAGTTCGATACTTTTTGATCGTTTTTTGTGTGTGTGGGCGGTTGTAATAAATTCATGAGTAGTTATTTGAGGGGTTTTATAACCCTTTACACAGAAATATGGTTTTAAAAAGCCGCACTTTTTAGGTGAAATTTTTGACAATTGAACTATTCCAATATATAGTAATTTATTTAGTAAAAACATTTTGTATATACCAGTAAGGTACAATGATTTTAAACGGTTGCTCTCATTTGGGGTAGTTTTTAGGGGGTTTAATTATGCCATTTTATTGTAGTAAGTTTGTAAAAAAAATCCAGTACCACCCCAGCACTATTCAACTTTTTGTTGAATCACAGAAATGCAAATTTCACTCCTTAGGGGAAGTTTTTAGGGGTTGAACTATGACAATATGTGGTAGTAAACTTGTAAAAAATTACAACACCACCCCCAGTACGATAAAAGAAATATTACTTAAAATGCCAAAAGCATATTTTAACAAAAAATATGGGTTTTGAGGAATTGCACCCCTTAGGGGAAGTTATTTGGGGGTTGAACTTTGCCAATATGTTGTAATTAATTTGTAAAAAAATTCAGTACCACCCCCAGTACGATACAATAAATATTAACAGAAATGCGATATACGCATGTTGTAACGAATAATATGGTTTTTGAAGAATTATACCTCTTAGGGGTAGTTTTTTGGGGGTTGAACTATACTGATATGTTGTAATTAATTTGTAAAAATTCCAGTACTACCCCCAGTACGATACAACAAATATTAACAAAAATACGAAAAGTGTGGTGTAGCTTTGCCTAACGCAAGCCCACACACGAATTGCAAGATAACGGGACTTGTAAAAAATTTTCTAACTGTGTAACAAATTTGTAATTAATTTGTAAAAAATTCCAGTACCATTTTCATTGGATTGTGCTACAAGTGCTGGTACAGCATTAGGGTCAAGCAGAAAACAAACAAACGTAACAACAGAAAAATTACACACACTAATATAAAATTGTATACTATACTCCTTATATGTATACGCAAACGTCATGTTTTTTCTATCGAATTTTGAACAAAATCGACCAAATGTTGCAGTATTCTGGTAATTCCCTGGGAATAGGGAATTTGGGAAATATTTTATATGTAATTTCTATTTAAATTTTTTTTTCTGGCATGCTGAGGTAAACAGTTGGTGGTAAATTTTTTTGAAAACAAAATAAAATTAGGAGTAATTTTCCCTGCCAATTTAGATATGGAAAAATTATTCCCAATTTATATTTACATCAAACTTTTTTCCTCAGTAGGCCGGATAAAAAATATTTAAACTGAAATTACATATAAATTCTTTCCCCAGTTCCCTATTCGCGGGGAATTGCCAGAATAGTGCCCCACTGGACTCATCGCGGGAATGTTTATTTTCAAATAGGAATGTTGATTGTGAATCGGGATAGCATATGTGTTAATTTAGGATTCATGAATGCCCGCAGTCTGTTTTGCCATATCGATACACTGAATATTTATCGATTCCAAAGATCTCGACGTATTTTGTGTTGTTGAAACATAACTTACAAATAAGACTAATAAAAAATGCTTTAATCTTAATGCTATTCATTCATCCATTTATGATAAAACTGAAGTTTTGATGCCAGAAATGATATTACCATCTATGACTGTACTGATTGTAGTTTGCTACAATTCATCAACCCCAGTGCAATCCGATTTAGACGATTTTCAGGAATCCCTACCCTCGCATATTTTGAATTATAATCATTTCATAATTACTTGCGATATAGTAATATGCTTAATAGCTCCCATACATTTCATAATTTTTTAAAAGCCAACCATTTAGTTTTAGTCCCGTTCTCAGCTACTCATCACCGGCTCGATCAATAGATTGTCCCAGAGTCAGATTACTTTAGGGTATTGGCGTCTAGTCAACACACTTTGCCTGACATTTCTGACCATGATTTTCTGACCATTCCTTATAAAGTCAGATCAAATGAATTACTTTTCTGGCATTAACTGGAGCTTTCTGCATACGTTTGATAATATCAATTCCCTCTTCAAAATCTTTTATGTTTGCCTATATTATATTCATAACGATTGCATGCCAACTAAAAAAATAGTTAATTGCCAATTGGCTTTCCCATGGGTTAATTGTAATATTGTTAAAAGTGTACCTGCGAAGGATCATGCGTGTGCCAAGTGGAAAGAAAACAGGTGATGTGAGGAGCCTAGAGTTATATCGTAAAGAACGCAATAGGGTAACGTAACTAGTACTACTAACTACTAGCTTGATAAGGATTTCTAAACAACTATTTTTTCTTTTTGGAAATAGTAAGTTAAACGCACTTCAACTATATTGGATTGGGGACTAGAAGGTCTGATGTTTCTATACTGACTTAGACCCTTCAATTATCAACACTTATTTTTGCAATGTATCCCTTTCATCGGAAGTTATTCCATTGCAGTGGATGGAGCGCACAGGCACGCATACGTCCCGCTCATTTTGCAGAAATAGTGAATTAGATGTTTCCAAATCTTATTAAATCAAATTCACCCGGGCACAATAAAATAAACTTAAAATTTCTAAAGAATATTTTACCATATATTGTATCAGCTTTGACATAGAGTTGTGAATTTCCTGAAATCTTGGAAATGAACACTGTGATTCCGATTGCAAAAAAGAAGGGTATCGATTCTTTTGCAATCTTAGACCGCTTAGTTAAGTTTCCCCTTTTTCTAAAGTATTCGAGATCATTCTTCGTAATCAAATCAACCTGTATTTGGCTAATTGTAATTATCTAAATAAATTTTAATCCGGATTCCGTAATTGCCACAGTACAACGACTACCATAGTTCATGTCGTACACGATCTCGCTTGTCATCTCGACCAAAAAAACTCATTTGTTGTTCTAAAAATACTGTTGGATTACTCCAAAGCATTCGATTCTTTGCACTATGTTTTGTTACTACAGAAGTTCATACTTTTCTTTAATTTTGATAGTAGAGCACTTATAAACTTATGTTTAGCTACTTAGTTATTGTAAATGGAAAAGAATCAGTTACTGAGCGTATACCTGTTTTCCCCAACTCTATTTTCCCTTTTTATTAATGACTTACCACAAGTAATAAAATACTGCAAATATCATATGTATGCTGATGATTGTCAAATTTATCTTGGTGGAACGTCACTAAAACGCAAGCAATTCTGATTTCTAAACGAAGTTTCCCAGTGATACCCGACATTTTTATTGCTGGTGTGAAGATTAAGTTTGCGGTAAATGCGATCGGTAAATGCGAAATGGTAAAATAATGCTGCCTGTTAACCGTTCAAATACTTACAACAAATCGCCTCTGTTTACCTCTTTCACAATTTGGAATCAGGTTTCGATTGAGATTACACGTGTGAAACCTTTTACTAAATTTAAAAGATTATTGTTCGATTATATTAAAAATACATTTTAGGGAAAGCTATGCTTTATCCTTTATGCTGATTAAATAAATAAATACATATTGAAGTAGAAGCAATTTCCGGTGTACCATAAGGTTCTCACGTTGGCCGTTGGACTTTCACAATCTTCTTTAATGGTATTACTGAAGTAATAAAGCATTCCAAAATCCTGATGTTCGCAAATGACCCCAAAATCTACAGAGCCATCGAGTTAGTTGACGATATCAATAGACAACAAGAAGACATTGCCAATCTAGTGATATGGTGCGAGTTTAATCTCTCAGTTTCAACATTGAAAAGGGCAAATCTCCATCATAACATCGAAAACACAAACCTGGTGTACTTCTTTAGGTAGTGCTTGAAACTAAAGACAACCCCTAGGTCTTTCGTTGAAAACATGAACTTTACTAAGCACATTGAGTTGTGCATCGCTAGATTGAACTTTTGATTTGGAGATCCTGTATTGTGCTTACGTGTGATCCCAGCAGGTGTCCGTTCTACGAAGAACATATCCAAAGTAATGAGAAAATTCAATAGAAGTTTATACACTATACTTGACCTGGTTGACGACATCATGAATTCAACGATATAGCGAATTAGATCCGATTATTATACATAAAGCAAAAACTAATTTACATAGTTTTGAGACATATAGATTTTCAACCATGGTTAAAATGATGGTGCTCGGTTTAATAGCTGAACTGTTGTTTTAGAAATGACAGATACACATAATTTTATCATAAAGGCACTGACTCTCAAATAAAATGAAATTATTGTACAAGTCGCTAAAATTCCCATCATTAATAATTAATGCTGTTTATAGAACATAAAAAATCATTATCAAGCCGCCATTCCCTTAGACAAGTTAATTGTGTTTAAACAAAATCCATAAACCTTTAATGGTTTTAGAAAATCACTCCACAGTTGAATGCCATAAACACTCGTTCCATATGCACTAACTTGTTTATTTCAAATGTCAATAGATACTTGAATCGTGTACGTACAAAACAGTACTAATTTATTCCTAATTATTTATTAATAATCTTTTAATATCAATCAAAGCCAAACAATAAATACATCGGTGTCCAGTCACCACTGCTGTCGCACTTCATATTATGGTCGAACGAAAAAATTTTCGAAACAAATTTCTATCCAAATCCCATCTCGCGGCGCAATACCTACCACAAATCGATTGGAAAATGTTCAGGTCAAAAGAATATTAAATATTTAATGTTAAATGTACACTGAGGGGAAAAACGGAAAATTAATTTGTCATACTATAAACAAATAAAATACAATTGTACCTGTATATACCTATAAAAACAAATAAAACATATTTACAATTAGTAGTTTTTAGTTGATAATTTATAGAGGAATTATTAATGATTTAAATATTCAATCGACAAAAAGATAGGGAACCTGCGTACACGAGCAGTCTAATAAATCGATCCGTTATTTGCTTCATCGTGCATTAGAACGAATTAAAAGGATTTCCGTCAACCAATGCACTTATACAATGTTAGATCGTTATCGGTACAAATTCATTAAGTAAATTACTACTAATTTTTCAAATTCACTCGCCTCCATTATCCAAAGTGATTATCAAAACCTAAAATGTGCATGTCACAATTTTATCCGTGTCATTAAAATCTAGCACATAAATTTAATGTTACAACCTGTGCTCGTATATATATTTGTATATATTTGTACCTACGTGTCAGGGAGACAAAAGGTGTTTTAATTTCACGTTCTTCCTGGCTTATAGGTAAAAGTGCTGTACACCGACGATACATAAACCGCATATAAACCACACAATAATAAAATCACTGATATTTTAATCGCGTGCTCTAATTATCATGGCATCGTTGTATTTTTGTTGTAACTGCAAACTATTATATACATATTTTGATTCCACCCTTCCTACTTCACCAATTTCTTGTAGGTTCATACAGAAGAAAAATATTAGCCTCTTGGTAGCGATGCAAAATGTTACGAGTACATTTTGGCCAACCCAATAAAAACGATTTGTGTTTTTTTTTTATTATTGCTAGACTTTATATCTACAACACGAAATTGCAATTTTGCATTTCGAAGGTAAACCATAAAACAAATAGAGACTTTAAAGACCTAATTTGATAACAACACTATATACATATATCCCCACCAAGTGTATAACTACTCTAGGCTAGATGTACATATTCTGGTTGTTGGTGTTTTACTTTGCAATATTCTAATGTCTGGTTTGTAGAAATGAAAATTAGTTGCAATATAAAAGTTAAACTTGTTACGATTAGATATAATTATACGAATTGGAGACTTAAAACAATGAGAAGATGCCAACATACTTGTTGTAACTTTGTCTTTGAATAGGAAATTATCTGCATTTTGTGCGAAACTCTTCGACTCGCATTTAGATTGACGTAAATCAATAGCAGATAATACAGATGTGATTTCCTTCACGTTTTAAGAAAATAATAGATTTAACAAAATGTTGGTATTGAATCAAATTGTAATAAGGAAAAATAATAATTCTTAATGCGCGTGCAATATTTGCAAAACCTAATGCCTATATAGAACGCAGCTGACATGAAATGAAATTTTTCATACAAAAATAACACAAGCGAAAACGAAAATGGAAATTTCGCTGCTAAATTTTATTTTGCGGCAGGCAGTTTAGCGAAATTTGTTTGTTTCGTATAAAAATATAGGAAACGTTTAACTCTACACATTTGCAGGTACGATACAAGTAAGCTAAATTTTTGACGTTTCATAATTATTTGTATTTGTCGTTGAGCTGTGTATTCCCCAGTGTTTATCAGTTCGATTTTGCCATCTCACAGATTTCCCATTTATAATCCAATTTTTACAAAACAAATTTAGTTTATTTTGTAATTGTCAAAGTGTCAACTGCCTAATGCAAAAACCAGAAATATACTATCAGATAAAGAACCGCCAGCTTCATCGGCCTCTGGTATTTCAAATTAAAACTTTAGTTTTTTTTATTATCTTTGCAGTCTGTTCAGGGGTCGAGGTTCTCCCAACTCTTTTGCTTTTCTCATCCCTCCTTTTACGCCGTGGCTAGCCAGTTCAAGGAAGTACGGCGGATTTTCGTAGAATCAGCTACTCTCTCTCTCTCTCTCTCTCTCTCTCTCTCTCTCTCTCTCTCTGGCACTATATCCCATTCAAGGGATTTGGCCGCCTCAAATGAGGTTTCATAATCATATTTTCATTTCGGATAATGAGTGATTAATTCATTGATCCTAAACCAGCCGTGAAATTTTTTTCTTGTCACTACCGGGAATCGAACCCGGGACCTCCGGTCGCTGGAGCAAGCATGCTAACCACTTTGCCACCGGGGTGGCACAAGAATCAGCTACACATTGCATAAATTCAAGTGTCCTTTAGTACTGGCCAGCCAATGAGTTTTGTACTCCGACAGGGGGACATAGTTCTGTCCTTTTTCATCATAAATCGTAATCTTTTGGTGCAAATTCCTTTTTGCGTCCTGCCCCAAACGCAAAAACTGTGCCGTTTGGTCGGTAAAACTTTAGTTACAATGTTTTATAGTAAAATTTAATATACTATTCGGTTTAGACTTGTCTTGAATTTTTGGCATTTTCATATTCATCTACTCTTTCAATGGTTTTAGTACGCTACTATAAATCTTTTACTTTCGATATCGATTATCTGCACACAATTGCCGAGATTTGATGGTGTTAGCAAACTACTTGCTAGTACTTGTGAGTAGATGTTCAATAGAACTCAGTAAGAAACATAAGTATGAACATTTTTAATTGGATAGTTATGAGTAACTAGAAGTACTTGCTTACGTCAATGGAACCCGCTGACAAATTGACAGTGCACCTGCAACAAGCTCAGATGAGTATCGTTGATTTTAAAGTAGGGGCATTGCCTAAGTTTATAGTATTCCCGCAAATTGAAATTTTTTGTTTTACAATCTAGGGTCAATATTATTTACTAAGTTTTGGCGAATTTGTTGTAATTGGTTCAGAAATTTTTTTGAAGTAAATAAGCGTACCCGGGTCGTCCCTTTACATTAATCTCAAATGCTTAACACGATCCTGTAACAATTCTTGATTATTTGAAGCATCGGTACTACCGAGGTGGCGATGTAAACCACTTCAAGTAAATAGTAATGTAACCCAGAAAATAGACGCATTTTCAAAAAAAAAAAAAAATCTGTATCCAGCGCTGTTTTAAAAATAAATAAGAATTACAATTATATTCAGAATCGAGTTCATCAAAATATATTTTAACGCGACGAAATTAAATGTTAGTACATAAAGGTTTCTATTTTAATCATAACGCCAAACGACGCTAAGTTTGCGGCTATGAAACGACCCTTCGTTACCCACGTTTAACATCCGTTTGCACTAACACAATTAAAATATAAATGTAAGAAGTATTAGTTTTTTCCTATCATAAAAAAATCGTAATTTTTGAGCAATGTAAGTGGTCGAAAAAATTGTCAGAACAAACGAACGAACGAAACGCTGTAAGAGCCATAAGATTCCGCCATTTTTATTGTAAGCATTAAATAGAGGGGAAAATTTTGTTCTTTATCTTTCTGTAAATTAATATTTTTTGAAAAACATATTTGTATATTTAGGAACAGTATAGCGAATTTTCACCCCGATTCTTCTAGTAGTGTCATTTGTCATTTCAAATGACTCATTTACTGTGAAACCAGTCGACTACCTCTCCAACACATGTATGTACTATGGTTAGTATCATAGTCATTTAAAACGACAAAAATCGTTTTTTTTTTTGTTTCTAGTCACAATTGGTTATTTTACATTGTTTCTTAATAGAAACATAGTACAAGTTTCCCTTCTGAATAAAGTCCACATTTTTAAATTAAAAGCTTTAAATCATAGATGGCTCTGCATCATACCTAGAGAAATCGTCATCAATTTGTTTTGAAATTTTCCAAAAGATAAAAATTTTCATAACTTTGGCCGTGATTTGGAACTCAAAATGCTGCCAACTGTTGAGCAGTTGACCTGAAAGGTAATTTTAATAATTTAATTTGATATGAATAAATGAAGTTAACCGAAAAAAAAATATTTTTATTGGCGTAAAATCGCTGGTGGCATAAATTAAACAATCGAAAAAAATCGAAAATAAGCAAAAGGTTAGTAAGAACGAGAGCACTAAGATAAAATGAAAGAGTTTTCTTTTCCACTAGCGCTACATCTCTTGGAGAGATCTTGGCCGCCTCACCGGATTTACATAAATTAATTTTATTTGTTCCGATTAATAAGTGATTTTTTCATTGAATCCTACCCAGATTCTGGGGTTAGAGAATGTGTCATAGGAGTGTTATTGGCTTTTTCCATTTTCTAAGTGCAGTTTCCATACACGCACCCAAATTTATATTAATCTTAGCAATCTTTGTTTAACGATGGTGAAGATATATTGTCGAATTATCTTCCTCTTTACTGGGTGCCCCGCCCCCTCCTCCCGAAAGTTCATGATTAGTATTGGGAAAAAGGTAATAGAATTAAGCACCGATATTAGTTTATTGTCCAGAGAACGCTTAGTGTGACTTTAGAAGATGTTGGACTCCTGAAGCCTACAGAAATGATACCAAGAAACCAATTAAAAAAATAGGGGGTGTAAAGTGGCCAACACCCAACTTTGTTTACGACTAATGTACCTAGATCTCGAGGAAACCACACCTAATTACTAATGTGAAAAATTAAACCTAACGGGTTTGTCAACTCTTATTGAAAATTCAATCTTTATTGCAAACATTGAAAATCTCTTATGGATCTCCCAATCTAGGCTAAAAGCTTTAGTATTAATAGATATTCTGAATAGTCAATCGGTCTGGTCTGTAGAGATCCCGAATTTTTGTGAAATAATCATAATCAAAACTCGCCATTTCCGGTAAAATTTAAAATATTATCTGAACTGATTTTGTTTGAAATTTGATTTACGATGTTGTTAATTTTTTAATCGTTTTACGTAAATGCTATATACAGCCTTGGCCAAAAGTATTGAGCACCCTATACATTTGGGGCGTACACGATAAGTGTAACATAAAACAACGCCTTTTGTTTGTTTATTATTTTCTCGACGTCTAAAAAGGATTAAAAACAGTGACTTACACCGCAGGTGTGGCAATAAACCATCTGGTGCAATAAGATTTATTATTTTTTTTTCATTTTGTATTTATGTTATTCGTCAGTTCGCTACTTTCGCTCATTGTGTACACATCCAGTGATCTAGTCCGCTTTTGGTGCTTTGATTTGTTAAATTTAGTGATATTATTACAATATGCCGCTACAAAAAGAGATAAGTTTAGAACAACGTGTGGAAATACAGATTCTGCATGAGCAAGGGTAATCACAAGTAGAGATTTCTAAAACTGTGAAATGTTCACGTAGATCTGTGCAATATACTGTTGAGCGATTCACCGCTAGTGGATCATACAGTAATAGGTACAGAGCCGGGCGCAAACGCATCACCACATACCGTGACGAGCAAAAGATAGTGAGAGAAGCTTTAAAAAATAGGAGAACAACTTCTTCAAACCAATCTCTGCTCGCATCATTCGCAGAAGGATTCAGGAAGCTAGTTTGAAAGGCTGTAAAGCCAGGAAGAATCCTGGCTCTCCGAAAAATACAAGAAGGCTCGGTATAAATTAGCCTTAAAATACCAAAGAGACCGGGGGCAGCACAATGGTCTGGGGCTGCATGACCAGTGCTGAACTTAGCGAATTGTTCGTGTGTGAGGGCCACATGAACTCTTCAAAATACATAAACAGCTTAGAATCCGCGTTGCTGCCCTCATTTTTAACACTTTTTGGTGATACAAACATGGATAGCGTTAAACTCCAGCAGAATAACGCACCACATCATAAATCTGAAGTGGCCTGCCCAGTCTCCGGACCTGAACCCCATAGAACGTTTATGGAGTTTATTAAGAAGACCTAAAACGGTGTCTGCACCAAGAATGGAGCGCCATACGTCCTGCAGAATCTAAAAAACTTGTAAGCTCTCTAACCAAAAGAGGTTCTGCCGTAATTAAGGCAAAGGGTGGACCCACAAAATATTAATTTTATATTGTATAAATAAAAAGTAATGTGTTCCTATAAAAATTGTTTCAATTTATTTCAAATTGTTACTCCCAAAACATTGTAAGATAGCATGGGTGCTCAATACTTTTGACCAAGGCTGTACTTTACAAAATATTTGGGAAAAAACGTAAACTCTTCTGTGGAAGATGCCACTTCCGGTGAAGCGATCGGCCACAAATCACTTGGACCTCTCAATTTGTGGAAAAGCCTAAGTATGAAATGTCAACCCGATCAATCATTTCCTATTTAGGCTTTAGGACAAAAAAACGGATATGATCCTATCACTTCCGGTGAACCGATTTCGGCCGAAATTCAATGGAACCTCCCAATTTGTGAAAAAAGCTTAGTGCAATCAGCTTAAAAGCAATCAGTGCATTTGAGTTGACCCAGAGACCGAATTTTTGTTAAAGAACTGTTTTCTCAAAAATCTTCATTTCCGCTCAAATTTTGGAAAAATAACCTGGCTCGATGTTGTTGCAAATTTATTTTAGAATATCTTAGTTCATAACCGTTTTTCTCGTAAACAGGTAAATGCTATTTAAAAATATTTACAAAAATCGAGAAAGCTTCTGTGAAAGCTGCCAATTTCGTTGGGTCGATTTCGGCCAAAAATCACTGGAATCTCCCAATTTATGTAAAAATAAATGAAAGTATGCAGTTTCACCCTGCGTAAGGACCAAGCACACAATTCATCGTTAAAAAAATATCCACCTAAAAAAATAATTTTTTAGGAGAAACTGGAGAATTTTGCTTTGCTGCTAGACTTTGCAATTAAAGCGCTGTTTTGAATTTTTTATTGAATGAATAATAGAATTTTTGAGTTTTAATTTTTTTTTTATTGTTAAATTGTGAAAGTTTGGTTGATTACCTATTTGAAACCAATTGTTGAATGATTTACTAATTCTTAGAAACGTTTTAATTTTAGAAAGGTTTTAGGAAATTCTGATCACCGTGATCAATTATTAAATATAAAATTAATTAAACTCATAAAACAAAATTGTTTATATATCGCAAATTTCAATCGGGTTTATTATCTCGTTCTGGGTAATTCTACTTTGGCGTATTCAGCCTAAAAGTTTGGGTATCCCGCATTCATCATTGTTTACACACTCTAAGGTCTTAAACCGTTACCCAAATGAAATATCTCAAATTAGTTGCATGCAATAAACGATGCACAATCAATAGTTTTTTCCAATGGGTTTAATTTAAGACATATGTTCAACAAATTTCAAAAGATTGACATCGGGTAGGTTTTCTGGAATGCTCCAGAAAACCTAACCGCAGGAGTTGTAGAACAAATTTGTTAATTGAAATTTGTTGCAACAACCCCTTTGTAAAAGACCTTTTAATACTATCGCCGACCCCAGGAATCGTTCGATTCGTTTATCCCGGTAAGAGAACGTACCACGAGCATTTCAGATAACCTACCCACAGGTCAATCTTTTGAAATTTGTTTAACAGATTTCTAAATTGAGGTTTGTTGCAACAACCACATTGTAAAAAACTAGTTATTTATAACGTCTTCCACAGGAATCGTTCCATAGACCATATCATGACCATTCCAGAAAATCTACCCGCATGTCAATCTTTTGAACTTTGTTTACTCACTTTGTTGTTGTGTCTCTTAGAAGTTGATTTTTGTTATTAAATTTACTAACATTTTCAAAACATACTAATAAATAAGTTTTGTGTATTTGACCCGTTATTTCTGTTTCCAACATATAAGTTTATATCATATAACACATATGAAACAACAACAATCATAATGTTTTTTTTTTGCAATAAAATCATTGGAAATGACAATCCTTATATTTTTTGTAATTTCTGTGCAACATATGTTGCATGCAATGAAATTGCGAAAATTTGGGATTTTTCTTTGGGACATATTTCACACGCGTAAATGTATGCGGTTTATTTTATACAAAACGGGCGAAGAAAGTTGTATGGAGATCTCCACGGCAAGATTAACGCTCTTAGAAAGGCCGTGGTGGAGATCTGCATACATTTTTCTGATTTTTAATGATTTCTAATTTTCCAAATCAATCATACTACAATAAATATTTATTTACTGAATATTAGAAATAAAATGCATTTGTAAGAATTCAAATAAAATATAAGTACGTATAAATCTTAATTCTACATAACACATGTAATTCGAGCTCATTGCCATATGAACTTGAAACTAAAAATATAAGTAGTTTGGTTCTTACGTGTGGTGTGATTATTTTACTCTATAATTTTACCATACACATATCGTAAATTCGAAACTCGTACGTAACGTACGCCACGCCATATACGAATTGGATTTTTATTATAATTCAATTAAAGTATTAAGCGAAATAAATCAAATACGGCATATTGATGTAATTTTTCACTGTATATGAAAATGAAAATTTATATAATTTTCCACATAAATATGGGTTATGACCTTTTATATAATTAAATGGAATTATTTTAACCTTTTGAGCTCATTTATGTATTGTACTCGCATACGTATGCATGGAATATGTTAAATGTAGACATATATAGAAATATAAAATTATCCTAAAAACTGAATTTATCTATCCGCTCAATCTTTCTGTACTATATAGGATTAGGATTTCTTTTCACATAACTCGTATATCTAGGCCTCATCTACCCGCACATTACAATATACATACCGAGTTTATTTTCCTATTACAACATAATTTTCATTTCTGTGCTTCTGCTACTATAAAAATCATGTTCTTGTTATGTTCTACGGCTGATTAAAATAACAAAAACAAAAAAAAAATGAAAGAGGCAACATAAATTTGCTTTACACAACAATACAACAAAACAACACAAACCAACAACATTAAAAAACATTATTAATCAAACATTTATAATACAATTTTGGTTATTTAACATATTTTACATAAATGTTCATATGTTCTCCTATATGTTTAACATACAACATAGAATATTATGTAGCATTTTAAATACAGGAAGTACTTACAAACGATTATTATACATAAAATAGGAAAAACAACAATATCGTGCATCGAGACGTTATATACGAGAGAAAGAGGAGACAGGAGCGTTTTATCCGTTTTCTATATTTTATGAGTTCAATTAGAATTTTTCGACTTTTTTGTGCTTCTCGTTACTGGTTAGGAAACACAAAAGCCTTAAATTATGGATTAATGGAAAAAAGTTATGAATGTTTGCAACAAAAAAAAATGGTTTGTGTTTTATGATGGATTACGATGGATATGTAGGTATGCCGGGTGGTCGGCCTGAGGTAAGTTGGTAAAATGGTTAGAAAATTTTCAATATTGGTCAAAGCATATAAAAACTGGAAGTTAACAAAAAATAAATAAAAAATTTCATACTCAAATCAGTTATATATCTCATATCATCCGTTATACATAAAAAGTGAAAACACACGGTAACGAACCAATACTGCGAATTTCCACTCATAAAATTTTTTGGACAACAACTCAAAAAATTCTACAGAGAATTTCCTAATCCATGTAAAAGATAACAGGGACAAAAACATAACACTATTCCAACTTACTGTAATAGTATTGGTAAAATGCATACATTCATGTTAGGAATATTGCGGGAAAAGCAAAATAAAAGTTTTAGGCAACCTTGCTCCTATTATCCAATATTTACTTCGTATACTATACTCAGAGTTAGTGCGTTACCGGCATGCATATTGGTTAGATGATACTTCACAAATAATCAATTGGCATGCAAAGTTATTTTTTGGTAAAATAACCGGATGTTTTACTGCAAACGGTAATGATGATTTTCTTAATCAACCACCTACTGGAAAGAGGTCCTTTTTGATCAATAAACCGATCAAGTGAAGACATTTGATTTCTTACAGGGCGAGTTGTTGGTTTTTACTTAGAATTGTGAGTTCATGAATAAACGCATTTCAGCTGATGTTATCGATCTGTTGTAATGTTGGGAACGACCTTTCTTTAGACCAAATCGTAATATGAACACCATGATTTATTTAATTTTTGATCAAGATGAAAATTTATTTATTAGATTGAAAACTATGCTACTGAAGTTAGCCGAAAATTTCAGCCGAAAAAATACCTGCATTATCGACATATTTTGTATCAGGTGATAGTACAAAATTCTGTTGTTATTAGCCGAAAATTACATGTAATTGAAGTTATAGCAGTAAATTTTCGCCGAAAAAAATAATTCATAGATCAATATCACATAATTCGAATGTTTAGTGGTAATTTGAACTGAGTGAAGTTAGACTAATTGGAAAATAGCTGGATCCCGTATTTATAATTTGTCGTGTTAGCGGGCTATGAATTTTAGTTGTGCCACTAACAGTGAACACCTGTGCCAAAAATCAGGCCATATTTTATGTAGGATGCTGTATGATGCATCATTGTTGTAGTTCGGACTGGATGAAGTTAAAAATTATTGGATGAATTTGATCATAAAACAGCGTTTTTTTTGGCCAAGATCATTTTTGCATGTACTACGTTGAATGGCAGAAATTTGGTATGCTTTATGCACACATTTTGGTTTTGTTCCTCAAAAAAATCAGATCGGGTGAAATTGATTCTATGATTGCAACCGAAATCCCGGATGAAGCTATTGATCAGAAATTGGGTGCAGTGAAGTCTAACAATATGATGCATGGACCTTGCGTATAGTTTACAACAACGACTCACCCTGTATGATCGATAGCAAGTGTTTCAAGCGATATCCAAGAGACCTGGTTGCGGAACCACAGTGTCGACCAGTAGCGGACAATGGGTGATCTAAATAACGATTTATGTTGCTATTTTCGACTGTTGTTGATGAATGTTGGTGGTCCGACGTCGTTTCAACTCATGGACCCATCTTCCAAGTCCAACCGTTAATGAGCATCTGTCTGCGGCTTACGTGAAATATAAGGACGAAAGCAGAAATGAAAGTGAGGCATTGATTATGATAGAAGACCTGTGTTGGCGAATAAAGTGTTGTCGTATTTGAGCATGATATTACCTAATCGTTGCATGCACGATAATTCAGCTACGAATTACAAAGAGAACAACAAAACGACACTAAAGCATTAGCCGAAGCAGGTCGTACAAACGTTCCACAATTGAATAAACAACAAAAGGTTGCTTAAGACTTTTGATAGGAGCTGTGAAAAATGGAACTGGTGGGATTTTCTTTGTGAATGCTCCCGGAGCGACTGGAAAAATTTTGTGAATTTCATTGATTTTTGCAATAAAGTTGACCTGGCATTGGCTTCATCTGAAATAGGTGCCGCTTTGTTGGAAGGTGGACGCACTGTACATTGTACCCTGAAATTGGAACTGAACATGCGTCGTGCTTTTAATTTATTTCACTATGATGCTACATAAAATATGGCCTGATTTTTAACACAGGTGTTCACTGTTAGTGCCACAACTCAAATTCATAGCCATGTAACACGATAAATTATAAATATTTTATACAGCAGTTTACGTATTGGTCTAATTTCACCCAGTTCATATTACCCTTAAACATTCGAATTATGTGATATTGATCTATGAATTATTTTTTTTCGGCGAAAATTTACTGCTATAACTTCAATAACATGTAATTTTCAGCTAATATCAACAGAATTTTTTACTACCACCTGATAAAAATTATGTCGATAATGCAGGTATTTTTTCGGCTGAAGTTTTCGGCTAACTTCAGTAACATTTGAAAACTACGTTGTCAACATCGGTGGTTAATGTTAATACGTTTGTATATTTTTCTTTTTCCTCTGAAGCTACGTTATCGAAGGATTCGTTTGTCTTAGTTGATTCTGGCCAATTTTGTTCGTTGTTGACAAGCGAATTAAGCCCGTGCCATCAAATTTGTCATTTTGCTAACGCCTTCGGTTTTGAACCTCTGGAATATACCATTTATTAGGGATGTTCGGTTACTACGATGCTCTTCCATCTCCGAGGAAAATCAGATAACAAATGTAAGACTATCATCGAGCCGGTCCAACCGAAAACCTCTATTTAGTTGTATGGTAGGGACTTAATGTAATATTTGACTGAGTCACATAATTCGAGTCTGGGCAGTGATAATTGTTGCAATGGTGCGACTTTACTTTTTGTATATACGATATTCACGCTCACTTCATCCTTCTCATTGACAGCTCGTAAATATATAACACATCCGTAAGCGACTTCGAATGCATCACAAAATGCGTGGAGTTGAATTCGTGTTGGTTTTATGAATGTCGTTAACCTTCGAGAAATTTGAATCGATTCAACTTCTGGTATTGCAGAATAGAGGTCTTCCTACGCGTTTCTTATAGCATCGGGTAAACAGGCATATCCCACTCAATTTTAAGTAACTGCATCTTCTGTAGCAATATTTTAAATAATATTATTTTTGGTGCAAGCCAACCCAGCGGATCTTATACTGTGGAGGCAATTGATAAAATTTTTCGTCTAGTCTATCGTATATATTATTGGTATCTTGCTGGACTTTAAAAGAAAAAGTGATACTTTCAGCATTCCACAATATACCTAACGTCTTGATCGATGCATTATCCTCTATTAGTTTTGGAATACATATTCTCTCCTTCTGAGTTTGATTTCCATTTACGGAGGTGGAATCCACTTTTACTGGGTATCTCGTTTAGTTCGTCTTTTAGAACTATAGCCTTGTTAATATAATTTCACAGCGAGTCAATAGGTCGTCAATGTAAAATTATTTGTTAATAATTTCCGTAGCCTCTGGATATATCTGATGATATTGTTCAGTTGACTTTTTCAGTGATGTAGACTTTAGAGTCTCACAAAGAATTTGTCGCTAGCGTCTCTCGATGTTGTTTCGTTATAGTATTTTTCGCATATGTTGACTGGCAGTTCTGCTTGATATGAAACATCCCCGATTTCCTAGAATTTTTTCAACAGTTGGTGTAGATCCTCATTTAACGTTTGAATGGCTGGCTGGACGTTTACATGTAAGTTTATGTTGAAATGTTCATCAGTTTATGTCCCAGCGATTAACCACCCAAACTTGGATGAGTAAGTTGGGGAGCCGTCAACACGTCAAAAAATACATCAGCTCCTAGCAAAACGTCTATTTTATTTCGTTTGTAAAACTCTGGATCGGCTCCGGTTGGCAACAAACTTGTTATGTTACCAATGGTATGAGCCATGACGTTTAATGTATAGTGCTTGTCCATACGAGAATAAATGGTTAAATTACTTCGTTTAACACCTGCGTTGAGTGCAATATTCGGTTACGAACGAAGTTGGCGATCCCGAATCAAGAAGTGCTTAAAATGAGATCTCCACTATACGTAATCTAATATATATAATAGCAGTTGAGAGTACCGTGTGTGGCGATGAGCATGTAAAACTTGTGCAGCTGGTTGCTTATTGTACGAATGTGGTGGTTTAACAGGGTGTTCATGTTCATTTGCGATTGAGCTTTGGAAGAATCAAATATTGATTTATTACCGTAAGAATCATTAATTGACACATGATGACTCGAGGAGGCAGATTTGTGCTCTGATTGTGTTTCACTTTCACCTGGATGAAGCAAAGTGACGTTTATTGCAAATCAGGCATGATGTTTTGCTTAAAACATTTTGTCGTTGTGTGGCCCTTTTTCAAATACTTTTGTCATGAATCCATTTGATCCACTAATTTCAATCTCGCATCTAAACTTTGTATTTTAAAGACCGGACATCTGAAAAATTGATGTTGTTGTTTACAAACAAAGCATACTCGATTGTTGTTAGAACTCGAAGACAGAAACGATTTTGCAATTGGCGGTACTTATTTAGGTAATGCTCTGTAAATCTTTGCCGTTCGATTGCACACATGGTTTTTGGTCGACAAATGTTTGAGTAAGCGATGTGACAATTGGAGTCATTTCATTGTAACGACTAAATAAATTGTCCCATGCTTCTGAATAATTATTTTCAGTGATGGTTATTATGCCGTATAAGAGCGAGGCACTATCGCCCGATAGCAGCTCTTTCGAGGCCCAGTATCTAGAATCCCCAGAGAAATTTCCTATTTGGATTTTTGGTAATCGTACTTGTTGTGATGTATTCACTCCTTCATAAAATGTCCGTTGCTAGTCGATAAACTGTTCCAAGATTGTGTTTAAATCATGTGTGACATTAACTTCATTTCGACCTTGACTGTTAATAGCTGTCGTTAATAATGCTCGTGCTTTGTAGTTTGTTGATCCACTTTATCTATGATTGGTTTATAGTGAGAAATTCCCGGGTTTCGGCACCAAAATGTTCGCAGAAATGTTGCTGACAATTCCAGTAGTTATGATTCCAATATTTGAATTTATTCGATTCCACTTTGATCTTCTCTCCAATAAACAACCACATTAAACTTAATTGCAGATAATAACTATTCGAGTACCATCCGGCGCCGAATTGGAAATTTCTACTGAAACTGCCGCTATTATTCACTGGTGCCGCTGTACTACGAAAATTAAAAATAAATTCATTCTTAAAACAAACATTTAACGACCTGAAATATACCAATTAACATTTATTTTGACGTGACGTTATAAACAAGAATTCATCTGGCTGTGTCTTTAAGTTTTATTGTAAGATTAAGTTTGTAATGGTTTCAGGGGCTTATAAAATAAAAACTTTTTCAAATTTCACATTGAAATGGATAGCGCTCCCGATAGCGTGTCCTGATAAAAAAATCGTTGACGATGCTCCTTTTTTGCGGATTTCTTGGAAAGGATTACACCAAGTGGAAAACAACGAAGTCTGTGTTGTATCGATATAAATAGTATTTCTGAAAATGTTATTGGATTATATAAAACCATTAAGATCAAAGTTGCTAGAGCTAGTTGGGTATGGCTCGATAATTTTGATCACGAAAAAGATGATCAGTTTAGTCGAGGATGATCATCTTTAGGTACACAATTATTGGACGTAATTAAATTTAAGTACACGGTGGTCCTTTAAAAATGCATACAGTAAACGCGTGCGGGTAGTCGTAAACAAAATTATACACCAGTTTTAATTTTCATTACTGAAGGAAGGTGGAGCTGGTGGCTTTCTATCTGCCATCGGTATTTTTTTCAGGTGGCAGGTAACTCTTTGACCATTTCGAAAAATAAACCTGATAATAAATTTAGATGAGTTCGAGTATTGTTTTCAAAATTATTTGTTTTCCTAAAGAAATAACCAAATAGTGGCATTTGTGGCAAAAATGTAACTACTCTGGTAAGTGAAATAATAATGGTTGTTAATGACTAAAACAGACGGTACTGCAGATAAAAAATTTGTACATGCAACGACTACAGGCAAACGACAGATGCAATAAACAAGCTAAATACAGAAACTCCAAGCTCGATCTTAGTACTTGGTTAATTTAGAAATGTTATTATTAAAATTGTGGGAAAGCTGAAAATATCTGCAAAATACTAAAAATGGAATGAAAATAGAAAATTTCATAACAAACAATTTAAACGTCAACTACATGTCGCCTAACCAATTGGAAAAATTTTTATCTGGAAACCGTGTCGCCCCCATCTTCAATGATGAAAAATTTTCGTTTGCAGTGATAAATTCTGAAACTAACAATCCTAATTCCAAAACTTGATTTTATTATTTTATTTCTAAAGAAAACTCACTTGTATTCGACGTACCAAACCCAACATACAATCATCAACCCAACAAACATAATCAAACCCTACAAAGCTGTGTTTTGTGTGTAATTGTGGTTGTTGTCGTGTTTTATTATTATAGAAGGTTTTTTTCAAATGTTTCGGAAAACGAATTTTTCCTCTTAATAGAAGATAAATTACCTTGCTTAATTGCTTATGTAATAGTGTTAGTTAGTACTTGTAAGAGGGTTGTCTGAAAAGTTTCAGACCTCACATGAAGATGGCAGCACTCATCAACAAAAGTTGGGGAGAGTGTTTGCGCATGCCTTAAAAGATACCGAAATATCAGTATATTTGGATGCGCAATTGTTGTTTAACAATCATTTGAGTGAGTCGATGTGAGTGTTTTTGTGAAAATGTCATTAAATATTTATTTTTGAAAGGCAATACGCCTACGCAAATCAAAACAAGTTAAACGCTGTGTATGAGCACTCAGCACTATTGTTTACCACCGTAAAATGTTGGGTAGCTGCATTTGACAATGAACGTTCGAGACAGACAACCATCGAATTAAAGTTACAGAGATAGAAGTGGTCATGGATATGATCAAAGAACTTGTTTGAACTTGTTTGAACAGCAAATCAGAGTTTTGGCGCCGACTTGATCCAACTTGGCGAACGAAAAGAATCTTGCTCTCTCAAGACAATGCCACACCTTAGCAGTTGCCATGGCGAAAATCCATTAATTACAGTTTGAACTGCTTATGACTACCCTTCCTACTCACCAGAACTAGCCTCAAGCGACCTGTTTTGTTACCTAAGCTTAAAATTGTGCCCGGAGGACAGAGATTTTCCTCAAATGAGGAGGGTATCACCTTCGTAAACAACTATTTTACAGAGAAAGACGCCAAGTAATATTTGGATGGGTTAGAGAGAAAGGAGCATAAAAGAAAGAAGTTCAATTTCGGGAAAATATACCATGGCATTTTGGCCTGTTCATTTGACATAATTATAAGGAGAAAGTCCGAGAATGGAAATTCTGTGGAGCGAATCCTCTAGATTATGACGCATAGCCACCTACACAGTGCAATAGATGAAAGCTGTCAAAATTTGAGAAAATATGGTGTCAGAGTGGCCCATTCAGTTTCCATCATTATAATGAAAAACTCCGTAAATGGAAATTATTGGGAGCGTACATAGAAGATTTTTGCAAATAGCCACCAATCTATACGTTTCACTATAGATGAGGATTGTTCCATTTTGAAGTCACATTTCTATATATCGGCTTGTCAGGGAGCATAATTTTTTCCCGCTCATTTTTCATAACTATAACGAAAAACTACGATAATGGAATTTGTGTGAGAACCCAGAAGAGTTTAGCACAGAGCCACCTACGTAGCGCAATAGATAAACACTGACCAATTTCGAAAAATACGTCACATTCTAACGTCAGAGGCTCCACCTTGGTCCGTTCATTTTATCTTAATTTTAATGAAGTGGTTTGGAGGTTTTGACACAATATAGTGCAATAGATAAAAACAGTTTAAATTCGAAAAATATGCTGGCATATTTTATCTTAATTGGACTGATTCGATCTATTTCAGCATGTAGGAAACTATTTGACAATACTTCCAGGATTCACTCCACAGAATTTCCGTTTACACAGTTTCTCTAAATTGAGCTCATCTATTGCATCATGCTTAAGGCCATGTCAAAATGAACGAGCCAAGGTGGCTTACGATCCTATATTTTGTCGAAATTATGGACAGCTTGCATCTACTGCACAATGTAGAAAGCCTAAGTACCAAAATCTCTAGTATTTGGTCCATAGAACATCCAGTTTCGGACATTTTCATTCTAATTATGATAACGGCGAATTTTTCCGAAATTAAGGGTGGTTGATTTTGCCAAAATATCCAGGATTCGCTATAGAGAATGGTCATTTTCGGACCTTTTCATTAAAATGATCATCGCGTCAATGTGGGTCACACTGACAATCCGCAAAAACATGTTAATGGCTCGTATACATATTACATTTACTTCAGTCCATATATTAAGAATGTGACAGAGTTCTAGGCCACCTTTGGGCCTTGCCGGGTCCTGCCGACTTATAACGCTTAAAGCTATTTATAGCCAACAGGATTTTTCTCCTTCTACTACTACTTTGGTTAAGCCTTTGTGGCGTAGATTTGGCGCTACATGGAAAGTGATTTTCTGAAAAAAAAAATATTTTACGAAATTTTACGAAACGTATTTTGATTAGGTCACTAACCATTCCAAGCGAAAATAAATCACTTTTAAAAAATTCTATAGGTCCAAGCAAATAGGAATGATGATTTTTGGGTATTCTATAGAAGATTATATTACATCGAGTTTTCCTGAATTTCCCAGGTTTTCCTAAATGCGGTCATCCTAACGAAAAGTTATTTTAAATAGGTCACGATCTACTCTAACCGGAAATAAGTCATTTTTAAAAAATTCTATCCAAGCACTTATGATTGACGATATTTGGTTATTATGTGTAGAGAATTATCATGTATTGAGTTTTGGTGCCTGGCCAATTAAGACGGTTTCGTAACATTCTTTAGAGAATTATCGTATATCGAGTTTCCATGAATTTTCTTGGTGCTCCTACATGCCGGTAATCCAAACGGAAACTTATTTTGAGCAGCTCATGATCATCACTAATAGAAAAGAAGCCATTTATAAAAACAAAATCAATGATCCCAGGCACTTAATATTGATGATTTTTTAATATCCTTTAGTGAATTAAATTATCGTATATGGTTCCTTGAAGACAACGTCGAGCAATAACTGCGAATAATAGGATATCGAACTTTGAGGGAGTGAGTGAATAATCATGACAGTTGGGATTAAATTATATTTAAAGAATTAGCTAGGCCTGGGTACCATTCTTACAAATATATATGTTCGCAATAAAAATGCGAGAAAGGCCTCAAACTTTTACCTAGCCAATACAAACAATTTTAAGCGTCATGCACATTTGCAACCGCTTCAGATACATCTAATGTTTTTGATAAGTCATGAGATTTAAATATGATTTGTACGTGTGGCAAAGTTAGATTGAAATAAAGTAAGCGCCTTTCAGTTGATAAAAAGGGTAAATTTGGGGGGAAGTGTTCGACATCATCTTCCAATTATTATTCTGAATTCAGCGTTTTGTTGAAATTCAAATTTAATTCCGAATATCCTTAATTTTTTACAGAATTCTTTACAAATGTTCCAATTTTGCGAATTTCTGAAATCTCCGCTAATTAATTTTAGTGAGTTTATTTCAGATGAAATTTTCTCCACAAAGAACTTTATGTAATACTAGTAAGTTCCAACTACCCCGCCATACTTCCAATATTTCTCCACATAAAAATTGATTTATCACGTTTCAAAATCACTCACCCCTCCGAAGTTCCACTCAAACTATTTTTTTTTTAATTTTCTGCTCAAACTATTTTTTTTTTAATTTTCTGCTTGTCACAATGCGCATGCACCATTTCCGTGTATAACCCGAACAATTTCCTTGTTGTATTATTTCGAGTCATATACACTGTGGAGAAATTTCCATACGTCAAGGAATAATAAATTACACGACGAAAATTCTGAAAGAACCCAGCTTCGTCAAAAAACCAAATTCAGGTAGATGTCGAAATAATTTTGACTTTTTAACCCCAATCGAAAAAGGCGTACTGTATCTTCCCGGCTTAATTGTAAAAAGAGGATTTTCTTGGAAAATGTGAAAACGACGACATCGAAAAATTGAATTCACGTAATCGTATACAGTAAAAAACGATGAATCGTATCGAGGAAATGTTTAGAAATCTTAACGTAATCAATGAGGACAAAAACGAAAAATGTTGAGTGGAGAAATTTTTGGTGTGGTGGTACGAAGTCGAAATATTTTATTTTTAGTTTATTAGAAATGTTCGATGGATATGGACCGAATTTTCATTTTTCTGTTGTATTTGGTGGCCCGCACTATTTGCTTTTTATTCTGCGGTGACGAAATAATATTTCGTTCGTTCGTAATGTTTGTGTTTGGTTTTATGTGATTAATTTGTATGATTAGAGTGTTTAGAGAGCATTTGGTTTGTGTGCCTACAAGAAATTGAAAAATACGAGTATGGTGCTTTGTTGGTGTTCGGTGTTTAAGAAAAATGCTGTTCTCTATACTGTGTGCTTGACTTGATTAATTATTTTATTGATTTATTTAAATTTGCTTTAGTGCCCGTGTGGATGGTATTTCATTGTGTTGGTTTTCCTTTTAAAATGTATTATGTATAATATTTTTATGATTGACACGTTACGATAATGTTAAGATTTATAGATTTAATTTTAGAAAATTTGTTTCTGGATTTAGCTGGGTGTTTAAAGGGGGTGGGAAAGAAAATGTAATATGTATATACACTTAACAAGTTTTACAAATTTATAATTAAATTTAATTATAGATCCTGAAATTGAATAAACAGTATTAGAAGTAGGGAAATAGTTAGGGAGGCATTGCGACACCCTGTATATATTTCACAGCATAAATATTATATACGTATGTATGTTAAATCAAAATTATGATTAAAAATAACGCTGGCACAATTTATTAAAAATAATATTCAGTACGCTCGTATTTAGGGTAATGGAAATGGTTTTAGTATTTAGAATTTTCCATTTGATTCTACTTGATAAGATAATGAATGAGTATTTTTCCAATGTTTACATATGTGAAGTATCCACTATTCAATATGAGTGTACGCGAGTAGCCAAATGGGATATGTAATTATATGTACATTCAAATGTTTATATAGTTTTGTGTAGATAAATAATCGATTTGTCTATAGACCAATAGCCTCTCATTATAGGCATCGAGTATCGTCAGAGGGTTAGGTAATGAAAATTGCGTTCGTATATTATTTATATGTTAAATCAATGGTGTACAATCATGGGTGATGATTTGAAAATAAATTGGATATTATGTGTATATGTTTATGTTTTTATGTTATAGATTGATATGTGATTTGATTGAATGTTGAAATTAATATTTCAGTATACGAAGTGGTTTTGTTTAACATGTGATTATCCTTTCCGATATTTATATTCATTTTAATAAAGCTGTTGAATTGCATTAAGAATTACTGTTCAAGTGTTTTGATAATTTCAGTTAGGTGCCAGTTAGGTATAAATATTTGGTTGGACTTTTATGATGAGAATTTTATAACAGAAAACGTTAAACAAACGACAACATGAAAGAGATATCTTGCGTTTATGAAAATAAATTAGGGGAAGGCTTACGATTTTGACCTGGTTTTGATCAATTTTAGAGCGAATTTGGCTCACCAATTCCGTGGAACAACTTTGGATCTGGTTTTTGTTTAGAAAAAAAGATTCAGAATTATGATTATGTCCGAAATTAAATGAGTCCAACATCTTTGGAAATTCTGCTTCCTGCCATTATCAGTGTTGTACCGAACTGTCCACACCACGTAGATAGTTAATACTCTAAGCGTGTAGGAAATATATATATATATATATATATATATATATATATATATATATATATATATATATATATATATATATATATATATATATATATATATATATATATATATATATATATATATATATATATATATATATATATATATATATATATATATATATATATATATATATATATATATATATATATATATATATATATATATATATATATATATATATATATATATATATATATATATATATATATATATATATATATATATATATATATATATATATATATATATATATATATATATATATATATATATATATATATATATATATATATATATATATATATATATATATATATATATATATATATATATATATATATATATATATATATATATATATATATATATATATATATATATATATATATATATATATATATATATATATATATATATATATATATATATATATATATATATATATATATATATATATATGTATATATATATATATAATATATATATATATATATATATATATATATATATATATATATATATATATATATATATATATATATATATATATATATATAGTTAGGTTAGTTATATATAGTTATATATAGTTAAATGTTATATATAGTTATATTAGTTATATATAGTTAAAATAGTTAGGGCCACCACTTTCACAGATAGTGACGAAATTTATTGAGTATAATAATTTGGCCACCCTCTGTATATATATATATATATATATATATATATATATATATATATATATATATATATATATATATATATATATATATATATATATATATATATATATATATATATATATATATATATATAGGAAATTAAATAAATGTAGTCGTCAATGCAGAGAATGTGGACAATGTCGATAAATATTATTTCTGTTAGCAATAATCAAAACTCTAACATTTTTGGAGTTTACTCCTTAAGGATCGATTTTCATATATAGCTCGCGGGAGTGTAAACGGAAAGTACTGACCATCGGACCGCTGTATTTTTAAGCATTTTTGTTAAAAAAAATGCTATATGGTTTCGGTTTGCCGTCTGTCCGTCTGTGTGCACGATAACTTGAGAACGGATGGAGATATCAACTTAATTTTTTCACTAAAAGTTTAAGCAATTCATGGGAATGATCCCTATTGATTTGGACATTTCTGTGTTTAGGGTGTTCGGAGACAGGAGGGGTTTTGTTAACCACCCTCCTTAAAATTGATAGATTTTTTTTTTATTTTCTATTCTATTTTGGTTTCATCGAGCATGTGAATGTGGAATAAAAATATATCTCGTGTGGATGTGGGCTTGTATAGGTGGTGTGGTTATGGGGTGGTAGGAGTGGTGGTATGGGAGGTGGAGGGGGTGGGATGAGGTGTTTTGGGTTTGGTGTGAGAATTTGGGATTTGGTGAATGAAGGTTTGTGTGGGTGGTGTGTGTGTGGAAGTGGGTGTGGAGGTGTTAAAGGGTGATAATATGGGTGGTGCGGAATAGGGTGGTGCGGGTGAGATGGGTTTTGGGGTTTGAATTGGATAGTGGGTGGGGGGTGGTAATAATGTTTAGATGTGGTAGTTTGTGGTTGATTGGGGTCAGTTGAGATATGGTGGATTGGGATCGGTTGGGCTGGGCGTAGATGGGGTTAGGTGGGTGTGGGAGTGGGTGGTCGTAATATTTGAAATACGCAAATCACACTGCATAGAAGTTCTTTAAAGGCAACAAAAATGCTTATAGAGTTCGGCTCCGAACCTTTCCCATCTTTTTTACTTTCAAATGGGAGTGGCTCTAACCGGTGGCAACTGTCCCTAATCACCGATATGATGTGCAATTTGCAACCAAAAGTGGTATCATGTTTTCCCGTTATTTCTTTCAGTCTCAAATCTTCACAGTCTAATATTTCCACCCCAATCATGCTGTCTTCATCGTTGAGTATCATCTTGACATTCTTGAATAAAAATCTATATAAACCCTAGATCTCGTTCGATGATGGCGTTTGAAAACTCGAAAGGTTCATTTTAAACAGTTGTACCTTCTATAGCAACCGCAGCTGTGCGGATGCGATTACAAGTTCGTCATGATGAATTTGCTGAGAAACGTCTTCCAGGACCAGTCAAGAACATTGGTAACGGGAGTGGGTGTTTTAAGGTAAAAAAAACCATAAAATATGTTGTGCCAGCACAAATTGCATGGCGTTTGCTTTTCCCATGAGCTAGAAAAACTCTGGAGTCTCTATTAAGTTGTCTTTCATCGTCCATAGTGCACCGAGTTTATTCATCGTTGCTACTACTACGTCATCGTTGCGTTGACTTCAAATATTGAAGATCCTGTTGATATGGATCAGGAATTTCCTGAACATTAAGCTGATTCCGTTCATTATTATCGTCCTGCGAGTCGTTGAGCTCGATCTCTTCCCGACATAATCACGTGCAAATTTTCATCGTTTGAGCGATATATAAATTGAATTCGAATTCTTTTCTCCGCTCCATTATGAGGCTTATATTTTCATTCATCGAAAATACGCAGAAATTTCATATCTGTCAGAACATCATTTTTCTTCAAACCTTCAATGGATATGGAAAGTACCCATTTCCCTCTTATATTCTGTTAACTCTTTTCCCAGATCATATAGTTTATGTATCTTATAATGTATATGTAATATGTTTATACTCCTTGGGAGGATTAAGTAATGGAAAGAGGGTACAAGAACTTGTTGCGTGCCACTGACATTTATGTCGGCCCTTAACTAATACAGTTCCTGCTGATTAGGCCGTAAAACCATACCAAATACTCACTTTAACCGTATGAGCCTTTCATATACAACAGACACTAGTTAAATCTGGGCCCATAAATATTCCTAATCCTCATCGTATGGCAACTAGGTTACCGAATATAAGACAGGAATGATCTAATTGAGTCGATTTCATCAACCAATGTACTCGGCAATCCTTGTGAGTAGCGATATATGAGTATTACCGGGAGCCTTTTATATATAACAAACATTAGTTAAATCTGGGCCCATAAATATTCCTAATCCTCATCGTATGGCAACTATGTTACCGAATATAAGTCACGAATGGTCTAATTGAGTCGATTTCATCAACCAATGTACTCGTCAATCCTTGTGAGCAGTGATATTTGAGTATTACCGGGGGGCTTTCATATACAACAAACATTATTTAAATCTAGGCCCATAAATATTCCTAATCCTCATCGTATGGTAACTAGGTTACCGAATATAAGTCAGAAATAGTCTAATTGAGTCAATTCCGTCAATCAATGTACTCGGCAATCCTTGTGAGCAGCGATATTTGAGTATTACCGGGAGCCTTTCATATACAACAAACATTAGTTAAATCTGGGCCCATAAATATTCCTAATCCTCATCGTATGGCAACTAGGTTACCGAATATAAGTCAGAAATAGTCTAATTGAGTCAATTCCGTCAATCAATGTACTCGGCAATCCTTGTGAGCAGCGATATTTGAGTATTACCGGGAGCCTTTCATATACAACAAACATTAGTTAAATCTGGGCCCATAAATATTCCTAATCCTCATCATATGGCAACTTGGTTACCGAATATAAGTCAGAAATGGTCTAATTGAGTCAATTCCATCAACCAATGTACTCGGCAAGCCTTGTGAGCGGCGATATATGAGTAATACCGGGAGCCTTAGTCTAATCTTGGCTTAGAAAGATTCCTAATCCTCATCGTATGGCAACTAGTTTACCGAATATAAGTCAGAAATGGTCTAATCGAGTTAATTCCATTAACAAATGTACTCGGCAATCCTTGTGAGCGGCGATATATGAGTATTACCGGGAGTCTTTTATATACAACAAACATTAGCTAAATCTGGGCCCATAAATATTCATAATCCTCATCGTATGGCAACTAGGTTACCGAATATAAGTCAGAAATGGTCTAATTGAGTCAATTCCATGACCTTTCCTTGCCCTTTTTAATTAAGACAAGATAACATCTGTTCGTGCTCATCTTGTTTTTGTTTTTAATTAACCCAAGTTGTTCTAAAACTAGAGTCTATTTGTTAGAAACTTGTTCTAATTCACTCATTTCAAGTTCTGGAAAGTCAATATTCCGATTGGCTATATAAATCGCAATTGATTCTTTACTCAAACATAATTTATTCAGATCATATCTTTTGACCACTGATTTATTGTTTCCGATGAAAAATTCTCATTTGAATATTTTTAATTGATTTTTAGAAACAACAAAATAATAATTTCTAATATAAAAAAATACTCACTGACGTTATATTTGTATCTTCGCATTATGACACTTTAAACGTTTAATTTTTAGAAATTTTTTAAGTTTTGCTTGTGAGATATACTCAAACGAATTTTCCCAGACTCCCTTCATGTAGGGTAGTTGACTTGGAAATTTTTCCAAAGGTAACCATTACTAAGACGTTTCCTTGAATCCTTTTCCAACCATGACACTATTAACGGTCAATTTTTAAAAATTTTCACATTTTGCTTGTGCGATATATTCGAACGAGTTTTCCCAGACTCCCCATATGAAAATTAACCAAGTTCTTTTTTTTTCAAATATCACCAAGACCTTTCATTCAAATCCTTTTGTAGCCATGACAGTTTAAACTGCCATTTTTTTAGAAATTATTAAATTTTTGGTGTGCGATTTATTCAAACGACCAATCATGAAAATTTAGCAGTTTTTATGTCCAAAAGTAAACATCACGAAAACTTTTCATTCGAATCCTTTTCAAGCAAGACACAACGGTCAAATTTTTCGAAATTTTTAAAGTTTTATGTGCGATATATTTAAACGAAATTTTGGGTTATTCTGGATAATAGCCAGATAGTATTTTTTTTACATCAAGGTGAGGTTTCCAAGACTTTGGAAGTCTGTTTTCGAACTAATGAAACAATAAATTCTTCGTATTAACAAATTCGGTCGTCTCATCAGACTACAGTGACCAAACTTAACTACAAAAATATTGAAAATACTTTGAACTAATCGAAATATAATCACAATGCCTTAGCGACTTTTAATGATTCGCTACACTATCTACATGAAAATTGACTTGACGTTTTTCAAAATGATAATCATTAATAAAGCACTCCATTTAAACTATTCCGAACCTGTCCACATTTTACCACTTACAAAACTTTGGTTTGGTATTCTAGTCCTGATTGTCTACGAATAAAAAACGCGCATTAGAATATTTTTAATTGATTTTTAAAAACAACAAAATTAAAATTTCTAAAATAAAAAAAATCTTTCTGACGTCGGTGAATTTTTTTACCGGGAATTATCGGCTGTCATTTTCGATTGATTGGTGTGAACCTGCATTATCGACATTTCCGGCTTGAAATTTTTGACTAAGTTTAAGAGAGTGTTCTTTCTTTTAAAACTTGCTATTTAGTGAAGGAGTTCAATTTCACAATCTTTGTAAAATAATCAATTTTTGGTATTCAGTTTCGACAAATACCTGAATAAAGATTAAAGGAATTATAAATTTGGGCAACAAACTATCATCTCTCTCGAAAAAGCTATCAGTTGATATATTATTGAAAACTAAATACAAATCTCATTTAAGCCTGGATAATATTAGTGAAAAAAATCCACTCAATTAACACTTTTCAAAATTGAAACGCCCAATAAAACCACTTTAAAAATATCCGATAACAAAATTAAAGTATTGTAATGATAATTATCACCCTCATTACTACATCATTACTATTTTTATTATTATTATGCACACGCTCCCATAAAATACATACTATCAACGATTGTTATTATTGTTGTTGTTGAAATAAAAATTAACTGAAAAAAATGTTGAAATCATTAGAGATTTGTGATTTAATCTGTTTTTGATAATTTCACAAAAATATTCAAAATAATTTTCATAAAAAGCTTCCATTGTTATTATGTTTGTTTCTAATAAAAACTAAAATAATCAAAATGATTACTATAATTATTGTTATTGCTGTTATTTATTAGTTTTTACTATTATGGTTGATTCGCGGGATGGATGTGTGTTGTAATGACGTTTGCATAAAACCTCCAAAACGTTAATGTGGTAATTAACAAAATAATAAACAACAATTATTATTTATTTAATAAAGCAGGAAACAAAAATATAATTATTAAAATAATTATTATTTTATTGATAGTAAAATGTATGTACTTTTGTATGTTATTAATTTTAATGATTTAATT
Source organism: Nephrotoma flavescens (assembly GCA_932526605.1). Classification (NCBI taxonomy): domain Eukaryota; kingdom Metazoa; phylum Arthropoda; class Insecta; order Diptera; family Tipulidae; genus Nephrotoma; species Nephrotoma flavescens. The sequence goes on along the minus strand of OW052220.1, from coordinate 68,122,936 downwards.
AAAAATAAACTAATCACAAAACAAAGGAGTATTAATATTTAAATATTTTAAATTATTTAATCAAAGTTAATTAGAGTTTTTAGGCCTGCTCATGTTTTTTGATTAACAAAAATTTATAATATTGGGTGTCATTATGTGGATTAATTAGGCCTTTCACATTGGGATGATACAAGGCAAGAGTAATAATTTTGTGCTAGTTAGTACACACGGGAAAATTAACACTAGTCCAGGAGCTGAGCAAATGAGAAAATAAAATTTCAAATTTCGCCTATAGACGATAAAAATTAATACCCGATTTCTAAAAGAAAAAAAAAACCGTTTAAGCCGAACTTTAACATTTTTAAAACGGCGGATAAACTGACAAAATTTTCATTTATAAATCGAGGAAAAACAAACAAGCCCCTAAAAGATACTATATTCAAAACGAAATGCATGCCAGGATATTGGCAGTTATGACTGCATATTCCTATCATAAAAATAAATTGGTTATTTCAAAAAAACCACTCATTACAATAAATCAATATGGTCAAAAAACACGATCTAAATAAATTATGTTTGTAGCCATGACACTTTCTTAAACTATATTTTTCTGGCTACTAATGGAATAATTTTGGCGTAAATATTTTCGAAACAGAGTAGATTGGAAATCGTTTCTTTCACAAATTTTTTATAGGGAACAATAGCTGCGTCGCTTTTGTAAATTCGGCTTACCTTAACTTTTGAATTTGACAGCAACAAGTTATGGCTTTAATTTTTTTGATGTATTTTAATTTTTAACCGCCTTGCGGTAAACACCATAACCATAAAATGGTTTTATTTCACATAAACCTAAAAAAAAATTTGTTTACATTAAAGCCAATTCGGCTTTATACAATGCAATTGTTGTTGTAATGTTTTTCGGCTTTGCGAAAGCAACGCACCTAATATTTCACGATTTAACTTTGCTTCGAAAATATTTACACCAAAATTATTCCATTAGTAGGCCAGAAAAGTACAATTTAATCAAAAATACTATGCAATTTCCCCTCCCCCGCAATATATACTCGATTTTTTAGCGCTACAAGAAACACAACTAATAGGCAATAACATCGTTGGATCTGTTTACTCAGGTTTCTCGGTCATAATTTTAACATTTTGTTTGAATCAAACTGCTAACATTTACATGCTCCCACTGAGAATACTCCTGAAGAAACATCATTTTGGGTGACTGTAATGCTCAAATTGGCAATTTTAGCATAACACATCGTGGTACCATCGCCTCCGACTCGCTACCTATAGCAACGACGGGATGTGCACCACCGAATTTTCTATGGAAATCAAACGATAGGAATATGATTAATCGAATTCAACAGATACGAGTATCTCTTTAGTAGTAAAGATACCAAAATAAAACGCGCAGTTAACAACATATATCAACAATACACAATCATCGAAAACCACAATTATCACGTTACTCGAACCAATTATGAAAATTAAGCCTAACAAGAATTTTGTGAAAACCAACTACAGCCTGAGAAAAACGTAACCTATAGGGCACAAATGATTGGTTGGATCAAGTATTGGAGAAGAAAATGATCCTACTAAATCATTTGATATTTTTTTATCAACGTTATCTAAACATGTGGCAACCTACACGACTTCCTCTGTGATAAGTTATAAGTCAAACTATGCTAAACCATGGATAAATATTGTTCTATTAGGTAAAATTCGCCGTAAAAATGCTTTATCTAAAATTAGTAAGAAACATCCTAATAACTCTAAACTAAAAAGTAAAGTAAAAACTCTTTCGAAACAAATCAAGTTAGATTGCGAAACTGCTAGAAAGCGTTATTATATTCAAAAATTTGAGGCTGTAAGTTTTGACCAAAAAAAGCAATGGAATTTACTGAATGACTTACTAGGAAAACGTCGTAAATCTAACACAATAAATAGTATCATTGGAGACAATAATACAATTCTTACTGATAGTGTTGTGATTGCTAATCAGTTTAATCAATATTTCGCGAATATAGGTAAGGCTTTAAAAACATCAATTAGTTTTAATAGTTGCACAAATTACATAAATTATGATGAATATATAATGAGTCGAATTTCTTCTTTTTCCCTACTGATATTTATGAAATCTGTATTATTATATCTACGCTCAAAAATAAAGTTGCATCAGGCAGTGATGGCATAAGCTCGCTTGTGATAAAGAAATTTGGTTACATCTTATGTTTTCCATTGGTTCACATTTTCAATAATAGTTTTATTCAAGGGAAATTTCCAGCAGCACTTAAAAAAGCTGTAATAATACCGTTGTTTAAAGGTGGTGATGCTAATTTAGTTTCTAACTATCGACCTAACCGGACAAGTGGTGCAGTGGTTAAAGCTTCGGCACTTGGACCGGGAGGTACTGGGTTCGAATCCCATCAGAGGCTAGATGCAAATCAAATTTTCATCATCGATTACAATCGGTGATGTTAATAAACACAACTATGACCCTCTGATGGAGTGCAGAATTCAACGCCGACCCACCGTCCATGTCAATGTACAGGTTGACATGGAGCTTGCAATGTGCAGGTGGTATACTGTAATTGTGTGAGTAGGTGAATAGGTGAATGGGTTAATAATGTGGCGTGAATGCGTGGTATCACAATGGGCCAAAAATGGCCTAAGTGTCAACCACTGAAACCTAACCTATCGACCTATATCACTATTATCAGTTTTTTCAAAAATTCTAGAGAAGTGTGTTAAAGCTCGTGTTTTGTCTTATTTAAATAAAATAAATTTTATTTCTCAACAACAATATGGAGTTCGAGAAGGACTTAGTACTGAGAATGCACTAATGGAATTACTTACCAAATGAAGACCGTGTTGTTAATTGCTTGTTTATTGATGTTAAAAAAGCATTTGATACGGTAGATCACAATTTATTAATTGCTAAATTATCCTCAATCGGAATCCGCGCAGTTACTAATCGTTGGTTTCGATCTTATTTAGAAGATAGAATTCAAGTATGTATGTAATATCAATGGAAATTTGAGTAACATTGAACATGTTCAATGTGGCGTGCCTCAAGGCTCTGTTCTAGGGCCACTACTATTCCTCATTTACAGTAACTCATTTCTTGAACTTAATCTATATGCTGATAAAGTGGTGTTTGCAGATGACGTTGCACTGATATATAGTGGTACTAGTAGTTTAAGTTTATCTGTGAAAATAACTCATGATTTGAGAATTTTGCGAGCTTGGTTTGATCATCAATTTATGATCGTGAGTGATAAATCTAAAATAATTCAATTCCAAATAACAAATAATTTACTTGATAGAAATTCCAATTTTATATACTCACATGCAACAACGTGCCAAAATAATTCTAATATTAAATTCACTGATAATAATTGTTCCAGCTCATTTCTAAAAATTGATTATGTTGATTCCTTCAAATATTTAGGAATAACTTTAGACAAGAACCTAAATTTTAAAATGCATATCAACATCTTACAAAACCATTTATTTCTTACAAATCGTATTCTTTTTAGATTAAAGCCACTATGTCCACAGATTCTTCTTAAAAATTTGTATTAATCCTTAGTTCAATCTCGAGTTAGTTATGGAATTAATTGTTGGGGAGGAATATTCTATAGTAATTTAAAGCGACTGCATGTATCCCAAAAGTTTATTTTACGAAATTTATATAATGCAACAAGACACATGTCAAGCAAACCGTTATTTAGGAAAGCGAATATTCTAACAATAAGGAATTTATACATTTTTAAGGTGCTACAATTATTTTTTATTCTAAGCGGAAATCGTCATTTTAAAGAATCATTGTATCCATTAAGAAATAAATATTGTGTGGTTCCTGCTTCAAAGAAAGAATTCTTCAGGCGATTTTATGTGTACACCGCACCGCCCCTATGTTATTTAATCAAAATAATATAAAAAGTATGAATAATATCAATCCGTTCTTAAAGTCCTTGCGCACTTGGTTAATAGAGTTGGATGACTCCGAACTTTTATTCAAAGTAATGAAGTATTTCGTTTATTATTATTATTATTTTTATTAATGTATTACACAATTTTGTTTATTTCGGATTTTTATGTTAATATAATTTAATTAGTATAATTTTTATTTTATATTTGACGCCCCTCATCAAATATATTTAATTTTAAAGTTTTTAATTAGGAGCAGGTAGTTCTAAAAATTGATCGTTTAGTCGGTCACAAGAACTTCCTAATTTCCTCTTTATGCGATACAAATATAATTTTTGTTGATATGAATACTACTTAGCGTTAACTATTATTATATTTTATATTATATTATTATAATTATTATTTGTTTGTTAATTATTCTTAAGTATACTCAAAAATGATCTGATATGTAATTAAGTATGTTTGTCTTTTGTATTGATTTAAAGGAAATAAAATAAATAAATAAAAAATAAATAAATAAAGTATTTAAAGGCAATTCAAGAAAAGATCGCTCACGCCAGCGAAATCTATCCTAAAATATCAGATGATAAAAGGACTACATGACCAGGCCAAGAGGTTCTTGAATCGGATCTACAGATGAAAAAACCGAGAATGGAATATCAACATTTCCTTAACACGGGAAATTCGACCTTCAACTGTGGAGGAATTATCCTGGCACTTTTATATCGGACTATACCGCTACGTTATTTAAGGAATGTCAATATGTTAGATTTGTATGTGCAGAATGCCAAAATCATGAGGAGGATACTATATATGAGGAATTCAACAAAATTAACAAGTTCGTTGAAGAATTAAAACAACTTTTATGAGCAAATCATTTAATGCTTAACAAGCAGTTAGGAGTAATTAAACCCATGTTGAAGAAATCCATAAACCTGATGAGACGAAATCCTTTGCTACAGTCATCAAAACCAATCCAACCACAGTAGTTCTGTTCAGCCAAAGAAACAACAAGAGAGTAAGAAAACCAAAGAAGACATCGTAAGCCAGATTGACCCGAAAAGCATTCCCTTCATGGGATACCGAAACGTTGCGAATGTGGGAATTATATTACAGTGCAATTCGAATGAAACAAAGGAAAAACTGAAACAAATCGCCACAGATAAATTAGGAATTCAATATGAGATTAAATTGCCTACAGAGCTAAGGCCTAGGGTAAAAATTTTAGGAATGTCAGAACAACTAGAAAGCAGTGAAATTATATCAGCGTTGAAGCAACAAAATTCGATTTTAGCTGCTAGCGACATAAAAGTAGTAACAACATATCGAAGAAGAAATACACAGAAAGTCGATACAATCATTGAAGTTGATGCCACTTGCTTTAAGAAAATAATGGAGGCTGAGAAACTCAATATCAATTTTGATAGTAGAGTCAATAGACTTAACAAGATGCTACAAGTGCAATGGTTATTATACCAGGAAGCTAACGTGCCCAAAATGTATAGCTAAGAGCACAAATATAATGACTGTAATAGCACAGAAACCAAATGTAGAAACTTCTTTGAAACAAATAAGAAGCTAAATCTAAATATTGATGTAAACCATGCTACGTGGGATAATATATGCACAGTATATCAGCGCAAGTTGAGAGCAGTTTTCTTAGATAAATTTGACAAATGGATTGAAAATATCATAAACCATAACAAAAATAATTTCATATTCGGTGATTTTAATATTGATGTCAAATTCAATGAATATTACAGTGTTAAATTTAATCAATTGATAACCTAATACAGGTGGTTAAAGAATATAGTAGAGTAACAGCAACCAGCAAAAGTTTAATAGATTTAGCAAATTAGTGACCATTGTATGTTAAGCGTTAATTTAAATTGTGGGAAGATAAAAGCAAAAAGAAATTGTGACCCGATTGAAATACGTTCGCGGAAAAACTATTCTCATGAATTACTCGACTATGCTTTAAATCAACAATTTCTGGGATGCCAAGATGCTAACTTAAACGAAATAGACCAAAAGTTAAACGAAGAAGCTGAAGAGTCAGTGTTAAAGTTAAAAACTTGTATGAATGAGTTGACTTGTACAAAATTGATTCATAAAACTAGTAAAGTACCATGGTTCTCGGAAAATTTGAAATTACTGAAGCAAGATAAACTACGATCTTATGGGATAATGAAAATTATAAACTCAAATGAGAGCTGGGATAATTATAAAAGAGCCAGAAATATATATATACAAGGCCGGCGGAACCATGTAGCGAACGATGCGGCGCAGGGGCGCCTTTTATTAAAGGCGCCAAATCGTTCAAGAGAAACCAAATTTTAAAAATAAAAATTTTTACTCAATATTTTTTTTACATATTTTATACTATTAATTTTGTTTTATATTTTATGTTTTCATATTTTAGCAATCAAAAATATACTAAACGTAAATTATTTCTCGAATTTTGTATTTTATTCAACTTAATGCATAACCGAAGTAAATGACAAGATTTTTAATACATCATGTTAAACGTAATTTCTAACCTCAATTATTTGACATATTCATAATACGAGTTTGTAACAAATTCACATTTTTTTTTATTGCTACAAAATAGTATTAGTGACTAGAAAGGTATTTATCCGATATATTTATAAAGTAATAACTAATTAATAAACAATGAATAATGGGGAAAACTGGTAAAAATGGAAGGAAAAAATTATCGGGTCATCAAAATAGATTTGAAATTCTTCATTTCAATATCTTAAAAAAAGTCAACATAAAAGTACTAATGATGATAATAATAATAGTGAAACTGGAATTGTGCAAGTTATCGATAATCAAAAATACGTTGACTGTCCGTCTATTTTACAAGAAAATGAGAATAATCCATCTGTATTTGAAAACAATATGCAAAGAAATGTCGATCCAGAAAGTGAAAAAACTGATTCCGTGGACATAATAAATATGCTCCAAGATCCTGCAGAATGGCCCGTTATATTGACGGATAAAATCAAGAAAATTCTTGTCACGAAAGGACCATTTCAAATTGAAAACTATTTATTTCCTATAAACGAAGGTGGCCGCCGTTTTAGTATTAATTATTATTACAGAAAAATGAAAAATTCCAAAAAGGTGCATCGAAATTGGCTGGTTTATTGTTTCTGTTGCAAAATTTTGACTGTTTATGAATATTTTGTCAGCTTCATTAACGTGAAAAATTCTAGAGGTATAGGTCTGACCAATTATTTAATTGATAAATTAAAGGAACTTAATATTGATATCAAAAATATGAGCGGCCAGAGCTATGATAACAGTGCGAACATGAGTGGGCGACAGAATCGCGTGCAAAAACATATTTGGGGCATTTTTTGTCCCGTCTTCTGCACATCCACTAAATTTAGTTGTAAATGATGCAGCCAAAGTGAATACCATGACAATAAATTTTTTTGCTGTAGTTCAAGAAACATATATTTTTTCTTTTTCAAGTTCTACTAAACGCTGGTCTGTATTAAAAACTCATATTACAACTCTCACTTTCAAGCCACTTTCTGAAACACGGTGGAAATTCCGAGTTGATCCAATTAAATCCTCCTCCTCGTTCCATATCGGTGAAATTTATGATGCTGCTTCCAAAAAAAATGTTAAGCATATTAAGCAAAATTTTGCAAGCAAAATGAAATGACGCTGAGACTGATAGAAGATACGCGCACAGAGGATGGATTTTCCAAAATGTTAGAAGAAGCGAAAGATTTGGCAAATGTATTAGAATGTCCAGCTAAGTTCAAGGATCTTAACTCTGTAAGAAGAAGACGCAAGAAAAAGATGTTTGACTGCGAGTGTGAGAATGAATCTCCATACGATCGAAATTACTTCTTTTAAGGTAAATTTTTATTTCACTCTTTTGGATCACGCCATGATGTCCATCGAAGAACGTTACGTAGAGCTTCATCATCATTTTAGCCACTTTAGATTTTTTTATAAAATAAAAAATACGGTCAACGAATTAAACGATGAGCTATATCTTTAAGAATTTTTTTGACGTGACCAGTTTCAGTCGCAAGTGGCGAGAGATCTTTCTCTAAACTTAAATTAATTAAAACCTATTTAAGATCAACCATGTCACAGCAAAGAACATCGGGTCTAGCACTCATATCAATTAAACATGAACTGCTTGAAAGTTTAGACATCGAAGAAATTATTTATGACTTAAATATTCTACCAACCTCCAAAGCTGTATTAGAACGAGTAGTAAACCACATTAACAACAATAATATACTAGTCGATCAACAATCTAGATTTCGAGAACACCATTCATGTGAAACTGCATTAAATTTAATGTTGGATAATTGGAAATCTGAAATAGATGACAATAAAATAGTAGTAGCAGTTTTCCTGGATTTTAAAAGAGCTTTTGAAACAATCGATAGACAAATTTTAATAAAAAAATTAAACAAATATGGAATACAAGGCGCGGCGTTTGAATGGTTCAATAATTATCTTCAAGAATAAAGGCAACAATATACAAAAGTCTATAACTGTATCTCTAAGCCAATATCAAATAATCTCGGAGTACCGCAGGGACCTACTTTACCACTCGAAGTACCCCAGGGATCTAATGATATAGTGAAACTTATAAAAAATTGTAAAGTGAATATGTTTGCTGATGACACCGTGATTACGATTGCAACACCAACCCTTAATGAATCTGTTCAGAAAATAAACGAAAATTTGGAGAACCTGAGAAAATGGCTGATGTTCTATAAGTTGGCACTTAACATTACATCATCTTGTGATGCCTCTTGTAGCGAGTAGCATAACTTCTTTTTCCGCTGGTAAATATTCGCTGTATAGGGCATTTCCCAAGAAATTTCATCTTCACCATGAGCCGTTTTGCTTCTCATTTTATACATCACGTTGCTTACTTCATCGGATGTTGGTGGAAATAGTAGAGATATTTCAGTGATCGAAACTCCGCCTTTTCTTAAACAATTATAAAGAAATTTTGATGCTGTATAAGATAGCGGAATTTTGACAGCGGAGAATAAGAGATTACGCTACTCACCGCAAGTGGCTGCACTATCACTAAAGAGAATTTATTTTGTAATGTAATGACCAGCGGAAATTTTTTATTCATTATGTATATATTTTTTCACTCAATAAAACATCTCAGCGGAATAAAATATTAGAAGTGATCCTTAAAATGGCAAATTGATTGATCTCTGAAGTAAAGGAACTCGGTATATGAAATGTTGAAATTTTACAATATTCCAGCTTTCCGACATTTCTTCCACTAGTAACCGATGATTTCGGTTGTTTTTCTAATAGCTTAAAAATTTGATTTCCCAACAATTTTACAAGTGGCGTACATATATGAAACTTTAATACTCCACACGACGATTTGTTGCGAAAATATTTTTGCCGAATGTGTTTGGCACAAATTTTTGTAAATGTGAACCCAAAATTTATTTTGAGAAATTCTAAATATAATGTAATTTTAATGTACTTACGGTAGTGGAATCCAATATTAGTCTAAAGCTCAGATCTTTCACATTTAATCTAGTTTCACAAAATTTTTATTACAATAGCACAAAAACTGAAAATAACTTATATGGCCGCAAAAAATCAAAAAATTCTAGTCCATGAATTTTCCCCAAATTTTAGTATAGCCTAAGCTATTAGAAAAACAACCGAAATCATTGGTTACTAGTGGAAGAAATGTCGGAAAGACGGAATATTGTTTGTCAACATTTCATATACCGAGTTCCTTTACTTCGGAGATCAATCAATTTGCCATTTTAAGGATCACTTCTAAAACTTTATTCCGCTGAGATGTTTTATTTAGTGAAAAAATATATACATAATGAATAAAAGCTTTCCGCTGGTAATTACATTACAAAATAAATTCTCTTTAGTGATAGTGCAGCCACTTGCGGCGAGTAGCGTAATCTCTTATTCTCCGCTGTCAAAATTCCGCTATCTTATACAGCATGAAATTTTGTAGTACTATAACGTTTTATTGGAACTCTAAAATGTATTGTAGATGAAGTTCTGATTGATTGACCTATCAGTAAAACAATCGTACGTATATTGATAACATGATAACTAAAAAGAACTTAAAAGGCGACATTAACTCAAAAAATTATAGTAAGAATTTTTCTTTTCCTAATTTCCAATTAAAAATCCATATACAATCCTACGAACCAAACTTTGTATTTAATTGTGGAAATGTGGACGAGTAGAGCTCAACACAGACTTTCATTCAACATTCATATTAGAATTACAATAGAAACCTACTAACAAATTTTCACCATTATTGTTAAAAAAAATCACTGGGTTCTATCCTAGCACAGCAAAATTTCAGAACGTAATTCAAAATGAATCTTAGATCCATTTAAACCGTGCAGCATAGACAGATTTAATCCCAGAATCCAAATTATATCATCTTTTGTTACGAAATTGTGAGTTTGGTCCAGCAGACTCCAGATTATTGTCCGAAGCTCACTTTTGAATTCCTACCCTATTTTACAAACAAAATTTCATTAAATTCGTTGGCCTAGTTCCGTCTAACATTTTCAGCTTCCAAAAAAAGCTATACCGAGTTTCTCGACTTCGAAGGTTTCAGGATTATTTCTAAAATTTTATTGCGCTGGAATATTTTCTTTTATGCAAAAATTAGGTAGAAAAATAAATTATAAATTCCCGTTCGTTATAAAATAACATAAATTCTCTTTTGTGATTGTGCTGCCTTTTGTGCCGAGTAGTGTATACACTCTTATTTTCCGCCAAGAAATTTCTGCTATCTCATAGAGCATGCAAAACGCTAACGGCGTCAATCAAATAGTCTACCAGATATACGAACTTCAATTAACTGTATGGCCAACTTAGGACATCCTAGAAGTTTGGAATACGAATCTGATATGCCCACTGTATAAAAAAACCAGATAGGTTAAATTGCAATAAGAATCGCGGAATCGCTTTGTTAAACACAGAATAAGGGGTTTTGGCCAATGTAGTTATAGCATAATTATCGATATATGTTGAGCACATCTTGGGCGACTAACAATGTGAATTTCGTCCAAACAGATAACAAGCAATCAGACCTTCACTCTCAGGATTATATTAGAGTAATGGTAGGAAAAGGACATTCTTGTTCGCAATCTCTTTGTAAACTTTAAACAGGTCGGTAACAAAATAGAGTGGAACATGTTGTGGAGCCTATCTAATCTCGACAAAGCTGATATCATATTTGCAAATGATTTATGTGATTCAAAATCACTTGATTCGAATAAATATTTTTTAACTTATCTGTAGAAGCGTACCTGTTTATTTTTATTATGACATATGCATTTTATGCATCCGCATCGTTTCCTTGATATAAACTCTAATCGAATCAACGAAGTGAAAACCGAAGCTTACTGCAAGATGACAAATACGCGAAGAATTTATTCCGGGAGACACGCATTTTGAGAAAATAAAAGAAATAATGGACAGGTTCACAATTATGTGGAGTGCAGTAATAGGCTGACCTTTAGTAAATGGTTCAAATGAATCATTTATCAAAACATCAATCGTTGATCAACGGAAACTGAACATCAAAAATGTTTCGGAATTTTTATGGAAAAACAGCAAGGGATACCCCGTAATTAGGTGGTGATCAAGGAGCAGGTGGAATAAATAAGTATTTGTGCCACAAACGAAAGCACTAAACAAGCATCATATTCAAGAAACATTTTGATAGAGAAAATGGAAAAGAAGCTCATATTGTGGATTCAAGAATTAACTCAAAAATAATCCCCGTTGACGGATAATTAATTAAAGAGAATGCTATACGGTTTTATAATCGGATGAAAGATTTAGAGCCGTCTAGCACACGGCATCGGCGGAAAAGGTTTTAATACATTTAATGATCTTGTCGAAATGATTCAAGACGAACCCGTAAAGTATGCTGACATTATAAATTACGTAACAGATGTTACTGATGGACAGGAAAAACCAAGACACAAGAAAGAAGCTTAGTATCTTCAAGTGACGAAAGTGATTTTGAACCAGTTCATCACATAAAAATCCGCGTATTGTCAAACTACGAAGAACTTATACATTTTGAAAAGTTTTGTAAGTGTAACATAAGTACATAAAAAATATTTAAAAATGTACGCATGCGAACATTTCATTCTATATTAGATTCATAAAGATTTGGCCAGATTTTTAATAGTTGCCAAGCCTCGTCTTGTTTTCTTTTAAAATAACAATTTCTAGTTACTTCGTAAGGTTTTGAGTTATTTGCTCCGTGAGACTTTTGAGTGTATTCATCTTTGGTTGTGAGTTATAGATGCTAATTGTAAGAGACATGCAGAATGTTACTGCAATCGAACGTTAATTAATTCTTATGTAAAGAACATTCTTATGAATGAATTTTTAAAATTTGTACGTAAATCAACAAATTCGACAAATTAAAATTTAACAGCGTTAGTTACAGAAGAAAAATAAATGGTTAAAGTACTCACCCATTAGTGTAACGGACCGGTCTAAACAATCAAAATTAAGTAAACCAGATTTTGCGTACGGTAAAAGCACATAAAACACAAATTTATTCATGAAAAATCCAATAACTGTATAAAACAAATATAAAACACAAAATAATTAAACGTTTATCACAATTTGTAATTACTGCGATTTGTTAATTTGTTAATTATTTAATTAAATTAAAAAGAATTACATCGCACTGCATGAAACACTACACATAAATTATTCTTGTACTTAAACATATTTGCACCACGAGTTAGAGGGGCTACGACGAAACTGATAAATTATTGATTTTATGATGTCAAGGTCAACAGAGATGCGCACTCCGTTTTAAAAAAGTAATTTAAAAGAGATCCGCCCATGTATCCAAATTACGTGAAATGTTTTGAAATTTGTGTGCAATGGCTGAAACAAAAATCTGCTTAGATTTTCTTAAAAATTGGTGAAGGAGTTTCCGAGTTCCAGAAAACTATTACGACTGTCCTGATTTCAAGAAAATTTGTGTAGGTGGTGCTTCTATAAGAGAATTTCCTTTCTTTATAAATTTTAATTTTTCTACGCTGGAATGATGTTGAGAAAAATTGGTAAGAAGCTTTTTGAGCGCCAGATTTAGTTAAAATCGTTGAGGAGGTAGTTCGGTAAAGTTCAGACTAGTAAAATCTCTTTAAAGCAAACTTGATTAATTTATATACCAAAAGCTACTTTAGTTAAATAAAACAGAAAACAGTTTACATCGCGATTGTGCTAGAGATTAGTGGTAGAGACTATCATAGACTAGACATTCCGGAGATAAAAGGCGAAAAAATCTCAAGTAAATATGTTTACTTGTAGTATATAGAAAGCAGTAGATAAAGTTAAGTTAGAGTGTACAGAAACCAACTCACCACTTCGGCGTTCTGAACCCCACGCAATTCCCTAGCAAGCAAGCAATTTGCTAGCCTATCCTGACTACTCAATCAATTTTACCAACTTACCGTAACATCGGAAAAATTAAATAAAAATTTCATGAAAAATGTATTTTAAAGCTTAAATTGCCTTGTTATAATTGATTCAGTAGTCAGGATTTAGGCTAGCAAATTGCCTGCTTGCTAGCCGATCGAATATTTACCCCAATGTGGGGTTTCTGTCGAGATTATTACACCATAAATCCCATAGTTCCATTTAATCATTAAAGAATTCGTTTTAGTTTAGCAACCAAACTGCTTATACTGAACACACTGACAAAGTTTCATAATGGTCTACCCCACATCAGCCAAAATCGCCCCTAGAAAACCCGCATTTCAACCCTAATTTCAAAAGATTATGATTGCTGAAAATCCACCTTTTATTAATGAAATCACTTAAACTGGATGAAATGAACGTACTGACCAAGTTTAATGATTGACCCTACACCGCATCAGTCTGAATAACTCGTAGGAAAACCCCATTTGAAATTTGGGTTTCCCATGGGTGAATTTGTCTGATTAATGGGTGAATCCGCCGGAGTAGGCACAATCGTGAAACATGATTTAACTGATTTCATTAGTAAAAGTCGGGATTTCCTGATAACACCCATAGAAAATTTTTCAGAAAGTGATCGTTTGAAACTAAGGTTTGAAAGTAAGGGTGCGATGGTATGTACGTTTCTGGCTAATAGGCACAATCATAAAACTTGATCATAATATTCATTTTAACTGCTTAAGTGATTTCATTAATAAAAAATATGGTGGGATTTTCATTTTTAAAAACTTTCAAAAATGTTCTTTTAAAATAAATGCTTTGACCGATTGTGGCTGATACTGATCTAGGACTCCAACCGTCGGTGTGGCTATGACTGGTTCCGAGGCTTGCAAGCCAGGAACTAACGGTACCGGAAAACAGAAGAAAGTCGTTCCTCCTTCGGTTCAGAGATGCAGGGCTAGGCGTTCGGCCTTCCGTGTATTGGACAGACTGGCTAGAGTCCCGGGGGAGCAATGGACAGAGGAACAGAGGCAATCGGTTAAGTGGGCGAAGAATCGCATTGCCGATGTATCTAACGAAAAAAAGAGGATCTTGGGTCTAAGAGACAGAGGTCTAGCGAGGAGAAGCATGAAGTTTTGGATGCCGATAAGAAACGGGCCAGGCTTCAGGAAGGACAACAGTCGCAAAAGGGGCTTAAGCTCTTAAGGGACGTTGTGAAGGAGAGGGAGGTGGTGCTAGCCATCATGGACGAGAGCCATGAAGATGGGAGCATCACCCGGGGAAAAATGGAGGTTGGTGTTTAAGGCACTTAACCTAGTTTTCCTTAGAGTCCTTGGACAATATCCGGGACCACCGTCAATTTGTAGAGGTGCGGGATGGTATCATCGAAGGCTGAAGCGACCGCGTGCTCAGACCAGCGATCGGCCTTCTTATATAGGAAGGCTACCGATGAGGTAGGCGAGGTATGACCAGGAGCCAAACTCAGGGCAGTTCCCAAGGAGGAAATACCAAGAAGACCTAGGGCAATGGTCTGGATTCCCACGGAGCTGGCAAACTTGGATGAATCCCTGAGGATAATCCATTTTTGTAATCCGGATCTTCCGGCAGGGAACTGGAAGAATGTCAAGCAGGAGGAGCGTAAGGGTAGTTTCAGACCATCTATCATGGTGATCAATAAGGAATCCCTGTGTTCAGAAAGGCCGATGTCGGAGTAAAAACGAGTACTGCGCAGCCCGAAAAGGGGAGGAAGAGGTCCATCCTGGAAGAGGAAGCGCTACGAGTGGTATATCAGAGGAGATACAGCCAGTGGCGAACGCTAATGAGGAGCTTACTAGCGAACTTCGTGACCTACTATTCGTTGGCAGGGGGAAGGGGGACACATCAGACTCTGAAGGGGGAGATATGGACCCCTTTAAGTTTAGGGACTACGGGGGGGTGAAACGGAAGATACCGTCGACTCCGTCGGGTCCAATTAATCGACGTAGCACGGCTGTCGTAATAAGGTAAGTGACTGTTAATAATGATCAGGTTTTTGCAGATAAACTTACATCATACCAAGGCTGCTTCGGCGGCGCTACTTCTCAGACGTTCTAAGTCAGGGGACGAAATAGTTTTGATCCAAGACCCTTGGATCAAAAATAACAAGATCTCTGATCTACAAGCGAAGGAGTACACCCTTTTTAACGCTTGTGGGGCGGAAAAGAGCAGATCATGTATACTGGTGGGTAATAATATGAATGCTTATTTACTTCCAAAGTATTGCAATGGGGACATAACTGCGGTCTGCATAGAGACGAAGGGGAGGAGATTCTGGCTTGCAGCCGCATACTTAGACCGTGAGAAGCCAGTGCCTCCAGATATACTGGGGGCACTTGTTTGCGACGCGGAAAGGAGGAAGGTGGGAGCAATCCTGGGGTGTGACGCAAATGCACACCATACCATCTGGGGCAGCTCGGACATCAATGATAGGGGTGAGTTACTTTTCGAATTTCTTTTAAGAACTAACCTCACTATTAGCAATATAGGTCAGGAACCCACGTTTATTATTAGTAATAGGCAGGAGGTTCTGGATATTACTCTGGTCTCTGAATCTATTTCACAGATGATCAGGGAATGGAGAGTGGTGAAGGAGGATTCCTTCTCCGACCATCGTTATTTAACGTTTAAGCTCAATCTCCAAAATACAAATCAATACGTGTTCAGAAATTCCAGGAGGACAGTATGGCGTGTATATAGGGATGTATTAGAGGGCATCATTCCATCTAGAATTCCAGGACTTCCCGACACGGGTAATGAACTGGACTCAATGGTGGATACCCTTACTAGGGCCTGCAATATCTCTATGAGAGAAGCTTGTCCATTAACAAAGCTGAGGGGAAAGCGATAACCTGTCGTGTGGACCTCGGCACTTTCGGAGTGCCGAAAAGCTTGCGGGTCTGCTTTCAACAGAGCGAGAAGATCTAGAAAAATGCAAGACTTGGACTTCTACAAGGAATGCCTCAGAGTTTACAAAAGGGAAACAAGGAAAGCGCAAAGGAAGTCGTAGAGGTGCTTCTGTGATAGAATGGAAGGGATCTTGGAAACCTCGTGCTTAAGAAAGATTCTCTCCACTAGTCCAGCTGTTCCAGGCTATCTGATAAAACTGGATGGCGAATGAACGGTGTCTACTGAAAAGACTCTTGATCTTTTGATGGAAACTCACTTCCCTTGAGGAGGATCTGTCAACTGCGGGGCCTTTGGATGACTGCGAGTCTAGAAATGACTGCGGAGTCCAACTGTTACGTATAGAGGATCTTCCGAATACACGGAAGATAAAATAGGCTATTAAAGGGTTTTAGCCCTTTAAGCCAGCTGGCCTGGATGGGATTATACCAGCAGAAATTCAAAAGAACTCGGAGGTCTTGCTTCCCTGGCTGGAAGTTATCTTCAAAGGGTGTCTGAAGCTGGGGTACATCCCGATGAAATGGAGGGAGGCTAGAGTGATCTTAATCTCCAAAGCAGGTAGAAGCTCGCACAGCAACCCTAAGGACTTAAGACCAATACCTCTGTCATCCTTTCTGTTGAAAATCATGGAAAGGCTGCTGGATGTCTATATTCGGTCGAGAATTGTACCCAGAAACTAGGCACAATCTCAGCATGCGTATCATAAGGATTGCTTCCACTTGAGGTCCGAGACACAGTAACCAAGCTAATTGATCACTTACTAGGAACACCCCAGGGAGGTGTCCTCTCTCCTCATGCTAGGTGGATTGCTAGTTCATCGAATTGGACACCGTATGCGGCACTAGGTCAACAAAAGCTAGTAACCATTGGATCAAACTTCACGCTGCCAACCAGTGGATATGTGATACCCAACGAAATCACAATCGATGTCATATGTGGGTCTAGAACTCAATCTCACGCCATCATAGGTTCCGGCATAGTGGAAATCGAATCCGGCTGAGTGCTCAGACACTCTGATGTTCAAATAATTGCTGTAGGAACAGCTAAACACAATATCAATAAATTTTCTCAGCATGCAACTCATTTAATGCATATAGGGCTAACAACCTACGGGAATTCAGTGCTGTGGTCAAAAATAAAGCAAACGAGGGTGATCAATTGGATTTACTAACCACGCCAGAAACAACCGGATTGGATGATCAGCTTGAATCGTTGAAAAATGATGAACAAATTACCTTCCATCATCAGAGTGCTCATCATATCCACCATTACGCAATGATCCACACTTTATTTGGGAGTGCTGTAGTAATAGGAGTCATCTGGGTTGTAAACAATTTAAGAGGAAGATGCATTGCAAACCACCGGCCGCCGTCTCCTCCAGATGTGCGACATCAGTAAAGCTCGGGAATATATTGAAACAATATCAACATGCGCAATCATATAATATTCAAAATGGTCAATGACACAGTAACGACACAGGTGGAATATTGTATATTGTAGCGAATTCAAGAATTTTAATTTTTTGTATATAATATTCTTGATTTTATGAGTAAGCAATTTTTATGTATTTATTGATTTATTAATGTAATAAAACAGAATTAAATTAAAACCGCATTACAACAGTCAGTTTAGTTCTCGCAGTGAATATTTGGAGCTCACCCGTGGTAAACCAAATAATCACTTAAGCACACAAATCTAGGCAGAGGCCAAATTTTTACATTTGTCATTATGATTTCATATATAGTTGACGACAAATTGTCGGAACGATTTTGCTACCATCTCGTCCGTAATTATTGAATTATTTGACAGTTGCGAATTATTGTTTGTATACAAACGTATACACAATGAAATGTGAAATTTTGTTTCATTTGATCTCAAAATTTGTTTCATTTTTCAAATTTCAAACAAATAGAAAAAAAAAAATTCTTGAACGATTACTACTAGCTCTTTTTCACTGATATTGTGCCGTCTCTTTCTCTAATTGTTCTTTCAGACAAAAAGATAATGTTAATCTAACTTGTTAGATAAAACTCCGAATAAAAAATAACGTTATTTTGACGATTATGGTTTGATTGGTTTAAAATATATTTGTTACGACAGATTGTCGGAACGAGTGCAACCGTGAGAGCGCCTTGACAGTCCGTTTAGTGGAATTGGAAATGAATTGGAAGTTTTTGGAAGTTTCCCCAATCTACAGACAATGTGTGGATGACTTACGGTTCTTTCGGTGAGATTTTACATATGAAACAGTTACACCTCTTATTGACATAAACCCTTGTTAACGATTCAAAACGTCAGGTTGACGGGCACGCACTTCTAGTTGGCAATTCAAAATGTCATAATCAAGTGAAGCAGATGATACAGTTGCTTATAAACTCATTAGTAAAGCGACAATACGGGTAATAGATGAATGGTCTTATAGATAATCTTCCATTCTACTCTTAATAGCAAGGTCCGGACAGAAAATTCTCAATCTTGAATCTCTGAAAACCACGATGAATATCTTTTCATTATATCATGGAAAATCGATATTCCTGTGACTAAAACCATCAAACTGTTCAAAAATTTTGATTTTATTAATTTAACGATTAAAATTTGAATTAAATTGTTGGGCTAGAACAAAATATCGAAATTAACCGACATTGCTATATATTAACATCTGGACTGGTATATCATTCCAGTTTTAGTACCGCACAGTTCAATACCTTTTATTACAACCAAAAACTAGACAGACGTTAGTTAGCTGATACAAATTCTTGAAATTGAAATCATTCAACTTTTACTGAGACTCCTGATAATTTGAAGTACAATTTGAACACTGGCGGAAGTATAAGCAAAGCTCCCAACCAATAAAAAGATAGGAAATAAGCACCTCTCTCATATATCATCATCACCAATAAACCGAACCCCCAAAGATTTGTTTATCTGAAACCTATAGCGATATAAATAGTGAAAGTGAAAAGCACTCGAATGGGCAGTAAATTTAATTCCGTATTAGGAACTACTGGTGCCATCATCCCAATATAATGCAATATATTTATGTAACATTCAAAGTGTCTCGCAAATATGTTACTATGCCAAAGTGTTTTCGCCTTTTTTATATTTTTGTTCAATAACATAACATGACAGCAGCAATTCTTTGATCCTTTTCTATATTTATGTACGTAAATTTATATAAGAAAACAAACGACAAACCTTTTTCATCTCTTTATTGATTTTTAGTCCGTATGACCATTTATGTATATATGTAGCATAGATAGATGTGGATTGTGGACTGTGGGGAACAGCAAAAAAGGACATAAAAAATACTATATATGATCCTTTATTGGCATCAAAATCGATGACAAATTGAATGATGATGACAACTTTTATTTTTGACATATTATTGCTTAAATTGGTATATTATATTTTTTTTTTTTGAGAGAGATATGATTTTATTGTATTTTCCTTATCTTGACCTTTTCCATTTTCCAATTTCTACTTTTTTACGTGTTCCTAACCAAAATAAATTTTTGTTTTTGCGTCTCCCAATTTAATTTGTTCCAAGGATTTTTTTTTTGTTGATTTATTTTCGTACATTTTATCCAATTTCCATGTGAATATTTTTTTTTATGTTGTTGTTTGTTTGTTGATTCGAGAAATTGATGATTTCTGTCGGCCGTTCTCAGACGAGGACTTGTTGTTTATTATTTATTTGTTTATTATGATGATGATTATATTCACAAAAACAGCAAACAACAACAGACTCTAAGTGGCGACTAATTAGTCATATTATGCTTGTTTCTATGGATCTACCTATACAGCAGCATACAGCTGCTTTATAACAGACGTGTATTTACGTATTATATAATATTGTAATACGAAGCAAAATGAGAAAGCTTTACAAACAAACAAAAAAATTTAAGTTTCAAAGAGTTGAACTTTCTGTATGTTATAACAGTTGTTGTTGCATTTCTTTATATTAAATTGAACTACAGTGACAACAATACCATGCTGATTATTATAGACATTGCACAATGTGATAATTCTGGGTATGAACAAAAACTCTGGTCTTTTGTGTGTATTTTAGAAATTTTAGTACAAAAAAAAGCTTTTACAGAAAGTTCACGTATTGTATTTCAAGTTTTGAATTTAATTTTTTGTTCGCTTTAGTCTATTATTTTCCAACTCGTTTGCATTTTCTTATTATTACCTGATTAGCTTTAAAGTCTGTTTCATTCGCTTTGGATAAATTTAAAGTAGACTATAAAATGTATATTGTCATGAAATGAACTTCGTGACTGTATTAGCAGTTTCAAAGTGTCTTACTATACTATCATGGTAACAAGTAGTTTAGAAATTTCTAAATTCTCAAATTCCAGTTTTGTATTTAAAGTGTTCCCGTACTTGTTTAACAATGTTTGTAGTTACTGGATCAATTTAGAAACAAAGTTTCGCTCAAAACCAGTGACGTTTGGATCAATATCTTATTAACTTTCACAACTTAATTACCTTCACCATAGGGTTGATATTGGCAACTAATCACTATTGAATATTTGTGGACCATATAGTACTGAATCCGGCTTGAAAGAACTCGCGATATTCGATTGTTGCCATTTAACCTCGTTACAGTTAATGTATTGGGTAAAAATTCGTTAGATTGCCTTAGTAATAATAAAATTAATTTCCATAAGCTCCTATCTCATATTACTACCGCTGATGGGACTAGAAATAAAGTTGAAGGGGAATGTTAGTTTACCGGTAACTTTGGCAAGAGAACCGAAATATTTAAATTTTATATTGTGCCCACTCTGAATTCATTTTTGTATTTGAGAATTGATTTTCGGCGTATGCTCGATATTACTCCGAGAGTGCTAATAAGTGAAATTATAGAAGAGTCGCCGTCATCGTTAGAGAAGAAGAAAAATTGGATAGAGTAATTAAATTATTTCCATCTTTCACTAAAAATGGGCTGGGTAGGACTAGATTATACGAACACGAAATTTATATTATAAAGGTTACTAGACCAATCAAGCAGCGGTACTATCCAGTCTCACCAGCAATCCAAAAAGATCTTTACGATGAGATAGAACGTATACTGAGTCTGACCTAAAACTACTTATGTTTGTTACAGGTGTTTGGTATTTATTGAAAACCACTTAATTGATTATTTTTAATATTGTAGCATGAACTAAGTGATATTTAAAAAAAATTAATTTGTAAAATCAGAAATAAATTTAGGATAAACACTTATCTTGAAATAAGTTATTATTTTGAATTAAATTTTGCGTTTGGTTTTACTTAAATACTTACCTCCCCCCACCCTCCTTCCCCCATATTTTCAATGAATTTATGTGTAAATCTATCAAGTCTTAAAATCGCCTTAATGTTAGCATGTCACTAATACTTATTCACATTTTACATTAATTTGAAGTAGAGCATAAACTTTTTATTTCCAATATTACTTTATCTCAAATTTTAATTTAAGAGTTTGTTGCGGGTGGCTCGCAGCCAACCCGCAGTTATCAACTAGTCATGGTGATTTTGCCGGCTAATTCTCAGGGTATTGGGTCGTGGGGATTTGAAGGCTTCCATAACTCTGGCATACATCGTGTTTACAGAATTTTTTTAAAACGAAAATCGCAAATTAAAATAATGTGAATTTAAGTTAAGTCGACCTGAATTTTTTAAGTTAAGTCGAACGAAGCTTGAGGAACCTGATAAATTAATTATAATCGGGTGTGCCCATCCGACGTCGACCGGATCTCTCCGAGTGACAAGTACCCAGTCTGCTGTAGAGACCCCCTTATGACCCATCGACCCCGAAACGCCAATACCCAGCCGCAACGAAGCAACATAAGAGGCTAGGGATGTCTCCTCAACAGACCAGTTCTCTCTTCACCCGGAGAGATCTCCAACAAATCTCCCACAATTCACACTTCGACAGCATGAGACCGCCGAAGTGCCACGGGGAGACCGCGCGGAGTTTAAGGTCGCCCCCGAATGGACAACAGATCCGCTGGACTTACCACTTCGACCCTGTGGATGTCCTGCCAAGGGGATGAAGGGGATTGGCAAGCCCAGCCTGTACATATAGAACCGACACCGAATGAAAAGCCCCTCCCCCTCTTATTTATTTTATTTGTAAAATAAACCGAAGGGTAAATAAGAAAATAAGAAACCTAATGCAACCGTAATAGGCGTACAAATTTTTATTTAAAAAAAAAAAAATTTTATAAAATGGAAATAAAATAAGAGTAGAAATAAAAAAACAAAAAAAAATAGAATGAGCGTCCCAAAATGATTGAGCGAAACCAACGATCACCAAGGACGTGCTACGCAACCGTTCTTTAACACGCGATTACAAATATATAGAAAAATAATAACTTGGAAATTTGAAATATAAGTGTAAATAAAAGAAAAAATTAAATTAAAGAGAGAAAAAATCGTACCTTAATGTTGCGGCCTTGTTGCCGTCATGTCACAGGTGATGCCACACCCGGACCGTTGCGGCTTGATGGTATCGATATCCCATTGTGGCCTAACCAGCGGTAAACTCCCAAAAATAATACGGCAGGCCTCAACTGGCCACCGAATCCGTCGTAAGCGGAGTGGCCTCCACCGGCCACCCTTAAATAATTGTTTGGGCGTTGCCTTATTATAGATAAAAATTATACAAACGGTGCAATTAATAAGCCTCGGATGACTGTCCTTACCCGCTGCGGCACACCCTGGCTGTTATATAACAATGGCCAATGGCCAGCCCCGTTGGCGTATATATTATTTTCACCGAAATCAATCAACCAAAAATTGTAAACGTAATTGTTGCGGCACTTTCGCCATTATATAAATATGAACGTGCCTCTGTCAGCCGCCCGTAACGGTCGCGATGTCTTCCCACCAGTAAACAAAAATATGCTTTCGTTAGACAACGGTGAATATGGCACCCTCTTGCCGATTAAAAGTAACTGACCACGAGTTGGCCAGCCGTAAAATATTTTCTGCGTCCACGCCGCTGATATATAAAGTGGTCGCGTTAGACCGCACTTATGTGTAGCGGCATTCGTAATATCGTTTTGGCTTTATTTTATCGAAAGTTCCTTTTTCTTTGAACACCAATAATTTTTCCGCTTCCCTCTTATATCGGAACACACAGGTATAAAATATTGTTTTATACGACATTCCAACACTGTTCACTAGACCTCATATCGTTTTCTCAAAAGTAATATATGTTTTTAAATTCACCAAAATAAAGCTTATATGTTTATTGTTTTTTTTTTACTTTATTTCTTTATATAATTTATATAAATTTAAGCAAATACAAAATCACTTGGAATGTTAAAACTACATTTATTTTTCCATTCTAAAACTTGATTGCTTGAAAATTTAAATTTTACAAAAATCTTAAACACGACTCATCAAAAATCCAAAGCTAGACTAAAAAAAAATGCTTGCACCAAAAATATTTAGAAAAAACCTGTGTTGTGTTTTTTGGTTTGGTTTTTTCGAGCGTCTGTCGCGCTCTCCTTCACACCACGCGACAAACCACACAACAAAACGAGAAAACACAACAAAAACATTTCCATATATTTACGCTGTTGCACACGCGCACACAGTGTATACATTGGTCTCGCGCCAAAAACCAATAGACGTTTACGTAACACCGAATATTAATGCCCAAATAAAACCAAGCATTAATGCCGAATTCAAAAAGTAATGTAATACCTAATGACAGAACATAGATGGCAGTACCTATTCAATTTTAACGAAATGTTTATATTTTTTTTCTCTTTTAAATGAAAAATTAAAAAAAAAATTAATTAAGTTATGTTAGGACCCTCAAGGTGTCGTAACAAGTTATTAAGGATAAACTACGTTAAAACGAGAATTTTTGTATTGGCCATTTTTGTTTCCAGGTTTTTACATTCACATCTGGAAATGATTAAGTGCCTCGTGAACTGCAATAAAAATCCTAGAATGATATTTTTAATAAAATCAAAATTTAAAGAGATTAGTTATAGATTTCATACAAAGATGGCAAAATTTGTATATATAGTTAGCTAACAATACAGTCATAACGCAACCATTAAAAGAGCACAACACAACGTGCCAAGTTAAGCGTGGAGCATGCATATGTATATTGAAACATACGTATAGATGAGGTATTACCAACATATAGGTATGAAAATTCAGTATGGGCAAACATCTATGTGCTAACCAAATTTGTCGCACCACAAACAAAATAAATATTATAAATCCTCTATATGCTGTGTACTGTATGTGCGGTTATAGATTTAAATTTATTTAAATAATTTAATTAACTAAAAAATAATGAATTTCATTTTGTTGGTAATCAAATATGTATAATCTATATATACACAATAACATATATAAACAATTAAAAATGAATGTACATACTACGAGTACATAATAATACGACGACCAACAACTAAATTTTATGTTTAATCTCCTTCAGATCTCTTCATACCACCACAGTAGATATAATAAATAAATGCAGTATACAGGTACTCGTGTCCTCATTAATTAAACAAAAAAAATTTAATTTTAATTTGAATATCAATTGTAAATACATATGCAAAACGGTCAGCATTATCTATAGGTGACTATTAAGTATGTGGTTTTTTGATTTAGAATAATGATTATAGAGATATGAACGACGCTAAATGCTAATTAAACAATTTATTAAAATAACGGCAGCCTTAGATCAGGCTAGAGGTTTCTTCTACAAAATACTATAATCGAAGGCGAAAATTTCTTCATCTTCTGAATTACTTCTTTTACTTCCATGCGTCGCTTTCGTAGAAAATTATCTTCTTGAAAGTCTCAGCACCAATAATTAGTTTTAACACTTTGAAAAGTTGTAAATTTATTTTACTGTCTTAAAATTCCCTGAAGAAACGGAGGGGTTATGGGAAACAACATTCCCAACGATTGCAAGTCTGCAGAGTCCTCCCGAGTGGTACTAAGATGTGGCAACCACACGTGTCATACGTGATTTTTTGTTATTTTTCGTGATGTTGCATCGTTTTGTGTGGTTGGTTAAACGTGATGTTGCATTATGTTGCCTCATGTTACAGCATGTTTGGTCATGTGTTTTGTGATAATTAGACGTCTAAATGTGGTATGACTAACAATATTCATTTGGATCATTCGGTATCTAATTAATGCTTTGTTTCAGTAATTTACCGATTTACTCTATCCAAACGGAAGAAAACTGCATTTTGAACCATGAGTTTGGGGAAATTGTTATTTTTAACATTTTCGACCATGAATCGATTGCTGAGTGAGAATTTCGGAAACAATTATTGAGTTTTACGGTGGATTCTATAGGTTTCACATTTTTTTTTAGGTATAACGATTTTAGTAAAACGACTGACAAGAACCGATTGCGGGTAATCCTAATTTCGGGAAAATTTGTTTAGGGTCTAACGATTTCGATAAAAATTGTTAAGTGTAGAATAAAAGGATACAAGGATAAAAGTTTGTTTGTAAATAAAATATTATTCTAAAATGAGATGCAGATGTGACTTAAAATTGATAATGTATAACCCTAAACCGAGGTACTTAACCTATATCGATCATCGGTCGATGTCTAAACTAATCCTTTTGGAGCTAGAAAGACATCACGATAAACCGCCGTGTTTTACCTGGAAAAGAAATGAGGTTGAGACATTCAATGCAAAGCTTTGTGGTAAACTACTGTTACGACCCTATGGTCATAATCTCGATTTCGTATAGTTTTCACTTTAAATTTTTGAATTTCAGTCGTTTGATTAATGCTGACCCACTGAAGTGTGACATGGGGGTTAAAATTATTTTTGCAGTGTGCACGTGCCTTAATATTCTATGTTTTTCGTACTCACCCTACATAATACATAAACGTCGAATGGTTTGAGAGTGAGACCAATGTGTACTGTACTACCTTGTCCGCGTGTGCGAGGGGCTGAGATATAGAAGAGTATTTTTGTTGTGTTTTCTTGTTTTGGTGCGTGCAGTTGGTGCGAGAATTTGTTTGAGACTCGTTTTGGTTTGTGATAAAGTCTGGTGCGATTGTTTTTTGTGAGATAAGTTTAATGCGAACAAAAATATTAGAAAAAAACATGTGGTTTAATATTCAAATTTTGTTTATTGGATTAATAAAATTATTTTTAATACAACCAGTGTAAAATTTATTTTTTTTTTAATTTTGTTGTATGAAACGACATTTCTAAAATTGAAATCTGTCTGCCATTTTGTTGGTATATAGCTTGGTAAAACAAAAAGCAGTGAATTAAATTAAAAGTATTTTTTTGTATTTGAGCAAGAAATACTCAACCGCAACAGTGAAAGGTCGCTCAACAGTAAAGTGATTACGGGTGGTCAGTTGAGGCCGTTCAAGGTTGCGGATAAACTCGGGAAGCCCAACATTTTGTTGCGCAACCAGGCAAAATTTTATACAAAGGTGGGGAAAGGCCCAACCAAATGAATTATACCGGTGGCCAGTTGAGGCCACCCGCTTTCGACGGCCAGTTGAGGCCAGCCGTATTATTGGGGGTTTACCGGCGGTGGAGTTGGATCGGTGGTGGGGTTGGATCGGTGGAACACTCGGATATCGACACAATCAAGCCGAAACGGTCCAGGATCACCTGTTGCATGACAGCTTCAAGGCCGCAACCGTAAAGGTATCATTTTTTATTTTTATTTATTTATTTTTTTTTATTTTCATTTTTATTAACTCTAAATTTCAATTCTGCTTATCATTCCATTGGATTCAATTTATAAAGTGTAATCTAGCACGCATTAACGGTTGCTTGGCACATTGGTTTCGTCCTTCAAATTAATTCCGTTCCACAACCCTTTTTTTCTCTCGATAAAAATTTTTGTTAGTGTTGATTATCGAATAAAAATTGAACTGTGATTCCCAATTTTCATTCGGCTCCATTATATTTCCATTTATCGGCCGGGATCCGGTTATTATTATTTTTTTGTGTCACTACAATGAAGTATTTAATTCATTCTCGGTTCGGTTTGATGAGAAGGGAGATTCGTGTCGAGATTCCATATTTACAGGCTAGACTTGCCACTCTCCTTCATCCCCTTGGCAGGACATCCACACGGTTGGAGTGGTGAGTTCAGCGTATGTGTCGTCCATTCGGGGACGATCGTAAAATCCACGCAGTCTCCACGTGGAACTTCGCCGGTCTCATGCTGTCGAAGTGTGAATTGTGAGGGATTAGCTGGTGGTCTCTTCGAGTGAAGAGAGGCCTGGTCTGTTTAGAAGACGTCCCTACCCTCTAATGTCTCTTCGTTGTGGCTGGGCATCGGCCTCTCGGGTTTGATGGGTCATACGGAGGGGTCTCTTTTACAGACTGGGTACTTGTCACTCGGGGAAATCCGGATGGGCATACCCGGTTATGACTAATTTATTACGTTTCCTCAAGTTTCGTTGGACAAATTCTGTTCGACCTAATCTAAATTCAGGATAGGAACAAGCACACGATTTATCGATAAAAAATACAAACATAAAAAATTATTTTTTTAGGAGAAACTGGAGAAGACAAAGGCTGCTAGACTTATTTTGGTTTTAAAGTGAACCATAACCTCTAGAAATATTATTTATCTAGTTTTGGTTTTTGATCACCCAATAAAATCCAAGGCATGCTACAATCTAATTTAGAATTTTATGGATATTTAATTGATTTTTTTATTTTTTTATATCGATAAAATTTGCGCTTCATTTCTACCCAGTTTTCTTATCATTTGCTTTTGATTTTTGATTTTTCTGTTCCACGGTGTAGGCCGGGAGCACGCAAGCCTCTAATTCCCCCACTACCCATGCCTTTACCCTGAGATATAGCTGGCAAAACATCACAGTGAGAGAGGCCTCTGCGTGCTTAGTTGAAAACTGCGGGTTGGGTGCGAGCCATCCGTAACACTACGTATTTCGTTTTGTCGCGTAAACTAACAAAGATAATGGCTTGCGACCCGCGAACATACGACATATACAGTTGTCCATGCGAGAAACACGGAAACTCACAACATCCAACCCTTTGTACTTTCCCTTGATAATCGTTAGAATAGTTAACTACGTCATCCTTGTGGATAACTGTGTCAATCGATTTGAAGAAAAACAACTGTCGCGGAACGAAATTTTAAATGCTCGCTTTAAGATGATCGATATCATAGTTTTTCGGTGCCAATATGGTTCGTTTGCGATTTTCCCGTTACTAATGTAAAACAATTACTTCGAAAACGCAACTGTAGTTCGATCTTGCTGCAAAACACTCGCAAGTTAGTCATCAATCTGAGGGCCTTCACAAGCTTCCACAAATTTGATGATTTCATAATATTTTTATTGCCACAAAGATCTTTCATCATTCTGTCTAGCGCCACCAGTGACTTTTTGTGCTCCATCGCGCATTCGCCCCAAACGTTCAATGTACATTTCAATTTGCGCTTTTTTTGGCGATGTTACAAGTTGGTGTCTCGTTCATTTATATGTTCAGTGACAGTTTTAGTGTAGAATGTGCAATTCGTCCGTCTTGCTGTATTCCGCCTCAAAATCTTTGGACGATATCGGCAAATATGGCACAATCCAACGGTTGGCTCGCTTCGTTGTCGGATTGTGAAAAGGATTTCGTGTGTTGATGGGGAAAAATACCGTTCAAGCAAAGCAGTGGCTTGATCAG
Organism: Nephrotoma flavescens; assembly: GCA_932526605.1. Lineage (NCBI taxonomy): Eukaryota > Metazoa > Arthropoda > Insecta > Diptera > Tipulidae > Nephrotoma > Nephrotoma flavescens. The sequence continues at coordinate 68,093,948 of OW052220.1, read as the reverse complement.
TGTTATCCGGACTCTGTGCCAGGAAAATCAACCATCATTGTCTGGTATGCTGAATTTATACGTAGTCATACAACCACCGATACGCACAACGTTCTGTTGATCATATTCTGCATGAACATTTGTTCATGAGAAAGCTGTGTTCGAAATCGATACCGAGTTTGCTCGCAATGGATCAAAAACGCCAACGCGTTGATGATTCCGTGTGCTGTTCGAAGCATCGCTGTTCTTTTATGCAGTATGTGACAAAGGAAGAAAAATTGCTCTTTCACCAAGACCATGTACCATGCCTCAAGTCGATCGCAACAATGGCAAAATTGCACATTGTATTGCTTCGGCATCCACCATATTCGCCAGATTTGGGCCCCAGCGATTATTACTTGTTTGCAGACCTCAAAAAAAAGCTCAAGGGAAAGAGATTTGACTAAAATGAAGCCAATTTACCTTAATATAGAATAGCTGATCAAAATGATTGTTTTGTATGAATAATCGACTCAGAAATGGGTAACGGGTCCACCATCAACGCCGTCTATTGAAAATAATCCTAAATGATAATATTAAATTAATGCTCATTGCCGTAATAAAATTCTCAATGGTGATGTTAAATGCATTCCCATACAAAATGGAAAACTTAATTATCGGTTTCTCAATTTTTTTTAGATTATCCTGTTTTACGAATTTTCTTTGATTTGCCGATTTCGAACTCGAGCACCACGTGCAGGTGAGGTGGAAATATTGATCTTCTAGGCCAATGCCTCGTACCCCCACCCCCAAATTGAAATGGAATTAAGCTTTCAATAAGTTTTTGATCGAGATGGGCAATACACAGAATGTTGTAAAAATGTTAACAACAAGTGTGAAATGTCTGATTTTCCAGAACATCGAAAAGCACCGTCTCTTGTGCATGTGTTAAAAATAAATAAATAATTATAATTTAATAAGACCAAACTATATATTACCCATTTTCAAAAATCAATGATACTTTCTAATTTCCACCATATTTTGTTTTTATACATATTATTTTATAATCAAATTATGCAAAAATTATTTTTAGTTATGAGTTTATGGTACATATACCATATACGTAATCTGTACATGTATAAAATTATAAAACACACAAATAAATATGTGAAAAATTTGAAATTTGCTCTAGAATTTAACCATGAGTAATATTTTTATTTAATTTTGATACAAAAAAAATAAAAATTAAAAATTGCAACTACATATATAAATAAATAATAAATATGCGAAATTATTTTCCACATTTTTAAAATTGGGAAATTTATACCATTTATAAATTAGAGATTTTCCATATACATACATACGTACCTGGGTTAGGTGTCCATTAAGTGCGTGGAAATAACATAAAAATAATAAAAACAGGGGATCCGATTAAAAACCAAATTCGTTACAACCAATTTAAAAATAATTATTTTATCACTAAATTAAATTTCATATTTGTTCAAAAAATATGTTTTCATCCTGTTAATAAATAAATATAAATATAATTATATTTTTATTTATATTTATAAATATTTACGCTTTTGGTGTTTTAACGTTCAAACAATAATTTTATTTTCGGTTATAAAACTTTATTGTTTAAATTAAATAAAAAAATAAATTCAAAGCACTAGAACATCGTTAGTTGCACTTGCAATGCATCTAGTTGTTAATTTTTATTTTAAAGTTCCTGATATTAGTATTATGGTGAACCCAGGTTTTATTGGGGTGCATTTGGCGTTTTACACCTTCCAGCCAATTTAATTCGATCATTGGTGATCCATTAAATTTTTCTCCGTTTTTGAATTGAAAATTATTTAGAATCTTATTTGTATCTAGTATTTATCGAGTTGGGCCAATTAATAACGAAAAATTAAGTATGAAATTTTATGTTATTCGGGGCAATAGCCAGATAGTGTTTTTACATCAAGGTGAAGTTACCAAAACGTTGGACCCTTGGTTTCGAACTAATGAAACATGAATTCGTTATATTAAAAAATTCGGTCGTCTCATCAGACTGCAGTGACCAAACACAAAAATATTGAAAATACTACATTCGAAGTACAATCACAATGGCTTAAAGAAATATTGTGATTTGTGCGAATTTTAATGATAGTGAAGTTTGTGGTAAAAAAAATATTAAAAAATTACACTGTTAAAATTATTATTTTTCCTATTGGAATTTATTTTCAAAAGAAAATTATAAAATAGGACTAATTCTAAAATTTGTGTCGTCGAATCCGGCAATGTCTGCAGATTTTAGCTGACATTTTTGGGAAGATAACGCATAGACATGTTCCTAAGATTTACCATAAGTAAAGTATATTTTTGAGAATGATTCTATTAAAAACTATATTTTATTATAAAAATTATATTTATGATTTCGCTGGTATGTAGTTTAAAAAAAATGCAAAATGGTCGATCCCAGAGTCCGATCATAAATAACAAGCAATAACTGCAACAGCTGTTGCACGAAAGTTTTGGATTTTGGTCATGTTGGTTGGATTTTTGCCATTTCTTAATCATGTTATATTTGATATATCAAGGGTGGAACTTTAACATGAATTTTGAACTAAATGCTTTCTTCCTTCGTTCATAATGTTTGGAACGGGTGTGTAACGAAATCTCGGTTTTCAAAATCCCGGTTTTGTATAAAAAAACCCGATTTTTGGAAATCCCGGTTTGAAATTTTAAATTTGGCATGTGGGAAAATGGGACTCTTAAGTGATTTTTTTCCAAAATTCAAAAATGAGTTTGCGATAAAGTTCTAGAAAATGGTTAATCGAGATGGAAGTTGGATGGACGGCTAAGTGTCGGTTAGCCTCTGCAATCAATTTGTTCTGGTCAATATTGTTTATAGCTCGTCCAAAACAAAAACTGACGCAACTAGAAGTATCCAAATCGAAATTATATGAGCCATATGTCATATCGTGGGTGGTAAATAACCCCGGGACGGAAATTTGAGTAAATAAATTCAAATTCGATCGATTATTCAGTAGCAATAAACCCAAACAAGTGGCAGTAGTAGTATTACTAAAATTCGTAGGATCTTGCGAGGCTATTCCCAAACCAAGTGATGATATGAAATCCTTGAATTCCTTTACAGCAGGTGTATCTGAAATGACATTCGTGTTAAAATCACCAAGGATGAGAATATTAGTATACCTACTAGATAGATCCCTCAAAGTGGTTTTAATTTTATTAAGGAAGTTAACCCTAGGTGGACAATGAACGAGCCCCCACTAACAATATGTGTGTTATTTTTGACAGATTTGCCTTCATAAAGTGCTACACCACCGCCACGTCTACAACGCGGATCAATCCTATCTTTCCGTACAATATTATACCCATCCCAGTGAACATGAATGTTTTTATGTATGTCTTGTATGACCCATGTCTCCGACACAGCAATTAGATGCAATGGTACATCTTTTACTAGGTTTCTGAATTCCACAAAGTTAGACTACCGGTGTGAAGTTTCTGGACACTTTTAAATTGTTGGACACTTCTATAATTTGGACAGAAATTTACGCGAGTGTCCAACGACATCCTTTCATATAAAATCCTTTCTACAACGACATCCATTCATATAAAAATCGCGGATAGGATGAAAGTTGAAAAATTATAAACAAGACCTCTACGGCTTATTTCTAAATGGCATTATGTGATTTTAATTCCATAATGTATCCCCTTTCAAACCTATATAGCCACTAGGGGAGCCAATCTCTGAGATTTGTGTAATTTACCATAACCCACAACGACATCCTTTCGTACAAAAATTCCATATACCATATTCCTGATGATTAAAGTAATTTCTCAAAAGTTTATGAAGTACAAAAAGTTGATCTCTTTTATAAACAAAGTTTTTTTTTGTATTTACATTTTTTAGAAATGTACATATTGGTCTAAAATCGAAATTATGTCTAAAAAAATTAGTTTTGGACACTCGCGTAAATTTCTGTCCAAATTATAAAAGTGTCCAAAAATTTAAAAATGTCCAAAAACTTTACATCGGTAGTTAGGCTGTAAGCTGCCAGTGTTCAAGTAGGGAAAATTAAATTTAGATAATCGTGAATTAAAACAGGACTTTAGTACAACATTTCTCATATCCAATGTTGACATTCTAGGAAAAAAAAAGAAAAACAAATAAAAAATTTAAATATATAATAATTGAGATGTCTTAAGGCGATGCCACACATACACATTTCTACGGACGACATCTAAAAACAGATTTCGCATTTACGAATTAATTAGAGCATATTTTTGACTCAAATCAATGAGATTTGACTCAAATAATAGCTGCGTTTTTTTGAAAACAATCGAGTAGAGTTCGCGATAGCTATTTTCAAATTTGTCTAATTTAAATTTTTTTTTTTTTTTTTTTTTTTTAATTAAATAATTTAGATTTAACAGAAATCTGTATAATAACGGAGTAGTTCAGAACTATACAGAACAACGGTATTACAAGAAAACCATACAACTTTTATGATGGATTTTTTTGGTTATACATTTAAAAAAAAATTAAATTTTCAATTTTAAATAGGAAAAAATTCGAAAATAGCTATCGCGAACTCTACTCGATTGTTTTCAAAAAAACGCACCTAATATGTAAAATATCTCAAGTTAGTAGCTAAAATAATAAATTTGGAATTATTTAATAATTTTAATTGAAAAATTATCAATTTTCTATTTAGCCGTTCCTAGAAACGATTTTTTCTCTGAATGGTATAATTTTATACGTGAACGAATGCACAAAAATCGCACAAATCGCACAAGATCTTTTTCTCTGTTGTCTGTGAACTTCAACAAATGTCAAAAAATTTCAAAACAAAATATATATTTTTCATTAATTTAATATTTTTATAAGGCTCATTATGAATATGGTATGGTAAACTTATTTAATTATAAAATGAATTAGCTGCTTATGTATTATGAAAATTTTATTTTTTAAGGACGAATTTGAAACTAAATTAATTAGTGAAGTGGAAGACCATCCGATTCTATTTAACAAAGCTTTACCGGATTATAAAAATAGATTAAAAAAGGCAGACAGCTGGAATTCAATTTCTAAAATACTTGGAAAACCTGGTTCGTACTAAATATAAATAAATATTCGATATAATGTGTACCCAGTTTGCTTAATTCAAATAATTTTTCAGAATGTCAAAAAAAGTGAATATCTCTGCGAGACCAATTCGCGAGATTATTTAAAGTTGAACAACTAATTCCAAGTGGTTCGGCACAAGTTGCTTTCATCAAATGGAAGCACTATAACAGCCTGCAATTCTTGAGTGAATTCGTTAAAATTCCTAGGTAATAAATATAAACAATCTTAACAACAGTAGTTGAATATCACAAACATAATTATTATTATTTTTACAGTACGATGAGTAATTATGAAACCTTGAATAACGAGACACTGAATGAAGAGAGCCAACTTGATAATGACAATGATATTCTTGATGAACTGATTGAAGTGGACGAAGATTATGAAGAAGAAAATAAAAATTTGTCTCCGCCGACAAAAAGGCGTCGTTTTTCTTCCGGGGAAAAACTGTTAGATGCGGTTAAATGTATTAAAATTCCTATACCACCACAACCACCTCCAACCCCATATCTGGAACAATTCTTTATATATTTGGCCCGGCAAGCTGCAGCTTCAAAATTATCGCAATTTGAAGAATTAAAATTACAAATGGGATGTTTGAAAATATTCCAAAAAATGTGTCCGAAAAATCGCAAAAAAAAATAAATAATCTTTTTAATTTTAAGTGTATATATTTATTAGTAGGATTACATATAATGAATTAATGAATTGAAGTGTGGCATTTTTATATATATATATATATATATATATATATATATATATATATATATATATATATATATATATATATATATATATATATATATATATATATATATATATATATATATATATATATATATATATATATATATATATATATATATATATATATATATATATATATATATATATATATATATATATATATATATATATATATATATATATATATATATATATATATATATATGTATATAATGAAATTAAAAACTAAGAATTTTTTATATAGATTATTTTAATATCTAAAAAATGTCTTATTTATTTTATCCCTTTTTCAAACAAAAAAAATTTATTGGCTCAATTTAAATCCAAACCACACAAATGTGTGAGTAAGAAATTATAGTATGTCCCTTTCGAATCCAAAAAAAAAGAAAAAAGGCTCAATTTAAGTCCAAACCACACAAATGTGTGAGTAAAAAATCATAGTTAGCGTGTTCAGTCCGACCAAAATGATAAAAATTATCATTATATTTTTTGTGACCCTAACTTCACTCCGTATAATTTTATGTCAAACCCGAGTGAACAACCAAATCGAAAAAATAATTATAAATTGATTCTGTACGTCACAACATTGTTGACTCTGTCATAACAAATTTGCTATTTACTAATTCCTAAGTGTCTTTCACAATAGTTTAATACTTCTTAACAACTTACTACAGTCAATGAAACAAACCCGAGCAGTACATAGTAATTCACGTTACCAGAGATTTGCAGATAATTAATTGTGTTAAAAACTTTCGCAAGTCCTTTTTTGGTGGCATTTTTATGTGTAAAGGCAATCAATATTAATTTGTATGTAAAGCTTAGTACTCAGTTCAAAGTGAAATGAAATTTTAACGCGGTCTCCAAAAATCTATTTATTTTCGCGTGAAATAGAAATGAAATTTTATTTGGAGAATTTTTAATTTTAACGTATAAATTTGGTGTTCTTTGTATACACAAGTACGCCCTGGGGTTAAAGGTTTGGGGGAGGGGAGTGCATTTTTTCTACTTTTGTGGTAGAAATATTGTTAATAAATGGCCTCTTTGTTTTCTGCGACTAAAATAGTCGTAAACATTGTATGGGTGTCCATTAAAATAATATTTTGTCCGAAAAGCCGAAAAAATTCTTAAATAAATTAAATTCACGGACGATTAATAAATTCTTCTTAATTAGAATTTATGTTAATCGAACTCACACAGCATACACATTAAGTAACGAACGAATAAAGGAAAGGCGAAATATTATGTCCGATGTTCTACACTTTCTTCATGACCCGAAAAAAAACATTTAATAAAACCAGTAAAACTGCCATAATTAAAACAATTATTGAGTTAATTGAACGTCTTTCTAACAACTAAAATGAAAATATTGTCAGTGATAATGATGATCATGCGAACGCTGTAGATGTAGAAGAAGTTCTAGAAGTTGATGTACCTTCAGCTACATCACCACTTCCAACATTAAATGCTGGGTTCAATATATCCTTAAAAAAACCTTCAATCAGAAATTAAAAAAGAACTCGTATTCTAGAAAAAGATAATACGAAGAAAAGCAGAAAAGATATTGGAACCATTTAATGGAAAGAAACATCAAGTGTAGAATGAGAACATGCCTTTTCTACTGCCGCGATCATCACCACAAAAATAAGATCGCAACTAAGTGATAGGAGATAGATGATTTATGCTTATGTTGCGAGCATATTTTCAAAAGGATGATACAATTAAAAATTAATTGATTTAATCTCTTTATATCATTTCTTTATAAAATGAAGTAATTTTATTTTTATTTTATGACTGTTGTTTTTTACAAAGTAGTAAAAATAATAAAATACGTTTTGGATTCTACAATTTTTAATAGTAATGTGCATTTCAGAATAACTTTAGAAAATGTGCAAGATTATCGGTAAATTATCGGTAACCCGGTAATGAATTTTTTCATTACCGAGTTACCGGTAATGAACAAATTCGGTAATTTTGCAATCACTAACTAGGAGTACGTAATGGCGTTTTTGATAAAACATTTCGCTTGATTTGAAGTACAACCAACAGAATTGTGTGTATAGTTATAGTGTTTTTTTCGGACGAAAATAAGTTTGAACCGAATGTACAAATGTGTAAGTTTCTTCAAAATACATACAAAAATAAATTCGTGACATGATCCTTTTGCCGTACCCACCCAATTGTGTTAGCGGGCAGCAAAAAGAGTTATATATTGAAATGGAACATCTCCTTCATTAATACACCAGTTGGCAAATATTTCTCTTATGTCATATCCGCGTGAGGCAGGTACAGTACAATTATTGGTAGCCGTTGGAGTTGGAGATGATGGCTGTATATTACGCAAGAGTTCCAGTTCATTTACGTCGGATTTAACTATGTTATGTAGAATCACACATACCATCACAATGTTATTCATTATTTTGTGATGTTTCATCAAATTGTCTTTTGGACATTCGAAAATATGTAAAATATTTCTCTGGGTACTTTTCAACTAATTTTACAATAGTAAAATATTCACCCAATTGCTTTCTACGGGAATTAATAGGATGAACCCAATATTTGCGACTGCGCTTATTTTTGTAGTACAAGTACATCGCCGAGTATAATAATATTTTAATTTTTAGTTCATTTGATCTCACCATGATTAAACGTATGATTACTATTTTTCACTTTGACACTTTGGATAGAAATGGCGGTATAAACATTCAGCTCAAAACAAAATATAAAGAATTGTTGTTGTAAAAATCGTCTGTATTTTTTTTTTGGTATGTGGCGAGGCAAAATAAATTTACGCACGAATCGTCTGTAATTAGATGTGTATGTGGCAAAGTTTTTACGACTCCCGGAAACCGATTCGAAACAAAATAACATAAATACTTAATACGTTTTTATTTTATGACAAATTTTAGATTGGTAAGTGAATTTTGTTTTCAGACAAATTTTAATTTAATTCACACTCGCCTCAAGTGCAAACGGGTTGACCCAAAATGGCGGTTGAACGAAAACGGCAAACGGGGTTTTGTTGACAATTAATAGTACATTAAAACCCCGCTTTCGGTGAAATACTAGCTGATCATTTTTTCGAAATTTTCGCATTTTCGTGATTCTTGATCACAATTAATCGATTCTGTCCCAATTATTTGTGCTTTTTATTTTCCAAGATTTTTATGCTGTATATACTTATATGATTTTTGGGGTCACTGGACCCGAATATGATAGGCATTTTAACTGAAAACGGGCCAGTTGCCCACTATAGGCAACTTTTGGTCATTTTTTGCAGTTGTTTTTTTTGACTTTTTTAAAGCTGCAAACAATAACCAAAAGTTGCCTATAGTGGGCAACTGGAGAAAAAGTGACTACAGCTTTTTTTAAATGGCTCGAGTATGATGAATGACCTATTAAATTTATTTTGAATCTGTCCCAAAATTTCATAAATTCTCCGTGGACCGATTCACCGGCCTGTTCTGACGATACACCTAAACCATCGTTGTCTAAAAATGAAATGCCCTCTTTCAAGTGATCAAGTATAATATGGACTTTCAGAGTTTGAGATGTTCCAGTACTTTCCAGATCTCTCCGGAGTTTTTCCAAGTCCTGATCTAAATCTGTTATATCCGCAAGTTTTGTGGAGAAGCAGGCATTTACAATTTTGTTCATTGTCTTAAAAGCAGCGACATATGGCTGTACCTTGAAAGGAACAACATGCTCGCAAATTTCAGGATCAAGCAATTTATCCGATTCTTGGGGAAGCTTTCGGCAGGCATTACCTTCAAAAATTTCACCCTGATAATTTTTTGCTACCAAGTTCAATTTTGTTGGCCAAAGCAGAGCCTTCTCACGCCCTACGGCAGGGACTATGCCGTTCCAGAATAGGTGGTTTATAAATCCTTGTAAAAGATGAAGTTCGGGCAAAACACATTTTTGCAGAACATACATGTTAATGTCATCTTCTTCTTCCTCGTTAATGACATCTCTAAGCTTCGATTCTTTTTCATCAACGTCAACTTCCATCGAATTTTCTTTATCGGCCTTACCAGTTAATTTTCCAAAAGTTTTTAATTCGCTCAAAGTGATGAAACAGTAGGGGCAAGGATATGTTGCTGTTGCAGTCTGCTGTCCATTAATAATTAGTAGAAGCTTCAAGTCAGAGCTGAATTTGAAGGGTATCTGGTTGACCTTCGTCAATTCAAATAAGGTCTTCACATTTTCGTAAGTTTCGTTTATTTGAGGAACAATTGACAATATAATTAATCTGTAAACGCTGTTTAAATTCCAGTTTTTGGACACACTTCCACCAGTATATTATCGAGTTCTTTTACGTTCGACTAAATATTGATCAGATTCTTCTTCTTCTTCTGTCAAAACTGCTATAGATATTTTAAAAAAGCCTTGCCCTCCATCTGCCACCAATTTTATTTTCGCATTCTGGATGGCTTTAACATTGCGATTCTCAAATATTGCATCAAGAAGATTTGATGCATTCGCATATACAACAGGTCTATCAACCATACCTTCTTTAGCTTCGAACGGGCAAACAGCTTCTTCATAAATATCTGCCAATGAACTTGATTTTTCACGCATATGTTGTCTGTAATCTTTTGGAATCGATTTTTTCCAGCAAAACTTTTAATGAAGTTAGTCATCTTATTCATCTGATTTTGAGATGCGCCAATTGTTGCTTGGAATTTGTTCAAGCCCCCGGTAGTAAAAACGACTTCCTCTTGAACCTTTTTATTCAAAGTTACCCTCATTTGAGACCCTGGGGTATTTAAATTAATGTCACCATCCAGTGTACTTTCGTCGGACCTCCTTTTTTTTAAAACGATGTTACTACTTGATTTTGTTGTTTCTCTGGTAATTTTTAAATTAGACTTAAGACATTTTCTCGAGCGCTGGAGGAAGAAGGACCTCCACCGCAAGAAAGACGCACACCTCTTTCAATTTGTTGAAAACAATCACAGCAAATGTTCATGGACGTTTTCTTTTCAGTATTACCTCGCTCAGTTGACACTTGACCACTTGATGCAGAAGACACTTGACCACTTGACGCAGCTCCATACAGACCACAAGTTTCATCGATTATAGTATTAAACTGGCGTACGTGACCTTTGCCTTTGACTAATTTAGAATGACCTTTGGATCTTGCGATTAAGCATATAAAGCAAATTAAGCATATCTTGCGATTAAGCATTAATGTCCTCATAATTAGGCACTCTTGGAAGTGGTCTCTGCATATCACCTTTCTCCCATTCTGTTATAGTATGTCTACAAGTAACACAAATGCTCGTGGGAAATCGAGAATTCGACGCGTCAAACTGGGCGTTTATAAATTTTTTTATTAAATCGGCAAGTTTTTGAGTGATTGAAAACCGTGATTTGCGACGGCCGCCAAAAATAATCTTGTTACCACACGGTGCACATAATTTGAATCTATTCTCTTCGTGGTCACATTGTTTGTTTGAGTGGGTTGATATAATATTTTCGTCCATGATCTTGGAGACAAAAATAACTAGATTCCTCAAGAAAATACTTGTTACTGATGATAAACAATGTAAACATGAAAATTATAGGCAGCGCGATCTTGCTCTACAGTTTAGATATATAGTTTAGTTTACTTGTATACAGTTTAGATTTTATATTGCCCGCTGGACTATGCGCTGCATAGCGGCGATTAACATAATCAACTTTCTTTGTTTTGATTACGAAAAGAGTTAGTGTTGCGATTTCACATGTATTGGTATCTGTACATACACAAGGACAGGAGCGCGCACACACACATACACACACACACACACACACACACACACACACACACACACACACACACACACACACACACACACACACACACACACACACACACACACACACACACACACACACACACACACACACACACACACACACCAACACACAGAAAATCTCATACACCCATACACACACACACACCCAAACACAAACACACTTTCCTGCACAAAGAATATCAATGGCAAGAAGCCTCATTGTGATGACAGATTTCACAGAAGCGAAGATTTCATTCTCCAAGATTTCCAAGCTGTATATATGGTTTTTGGGATCGTTGAACCCGAATATGATAGGCGTTTGGCCCGAAAACGGGCCAGTTGCCCACTATAGGCAACTTTTGGTTATTGTTTGCAGCTTTAAAAAAGTCAAAAAAAACAACTGCAAAAAATGACCAAAAGTTGCCTATAGTGGGCAACTGGCCCGTTTTCAGTTAAAATGCCTATCATATTCGGGTCCAGTGACCCCAAAAATCATATAAGTATATACAGCATAATAATCTTGGAAAATAAAAAGCACAAATAATTGGGACAGAATCGATTAATTGTGATCAAGAATCACGAAAATGCGAAAATCTCGAAAAAATGATCGGCTAGGATTTCACCGAAAGCGGGGTTTTAATGTACTATTAATTGCCAACAAAACCTCGTTTGCCATTTTCGTTGCCATTTTGGGTCAACCCGTTTGCACTTGAGGCGAGGTGTGAATTATATACTTCACCAAATATATTTTTATATTTATTTTAATTTTTAATTGGAAATAATTTTTTGATATATATACCCCCTTGTTGGTATCCCCTAAAAGAAATCTAATAATTATTTTTAAACCGAATTAAAAACAAACTAAGCTTTAAGTTTTTGCACAAATACACAAACAATACAAATTTTATAATCGATATACGAGTAAATAGAATTAAATAAATTCCCCATTTTGTTGGTTTACATATGTACAAAGTACTAGTGAGTTTAAATCCCGATCATATATTGACAGATACAAAATCGGGTAATACAAAGGGAAAACTGTTTCCCGCAATTTTCAGTATTACCCCCCTAAATCCATACGCCATGCATACCACATATGCTTCGCACATCCATAAATTTTATATTTATAAGCAAAGCACAACAATAACCAGAAAATTGTTCATTGTATACGTACACGAGTACATGGGAAAATTAAAGCTCTGTACAGTTGAACAAAAAAAATACAACAACAACAATAACGTTATGTTCATATAACAAAATTTTTTATTCCCCATTTTATATTTAATTATTTTAATTACTATTATACAGGATTATTAACTTTAAAATAAACAAATAAATAATTACATAAATGTAATATTACATATTAAGGTACGAGTAATATAAATCTGATACTCGTACAATACTCGTTTGAATACGGAGGCGAGGTATGACATTTACACATACCATGTTCTGAAACGAGTACACATCAGGACTTTGTATTTATTTTGTGTTCAAATTAAAATTGAGATACAACAAAGCTTTTTCACTTTTTTATGTAACACTATAATTACAATGTATATACATCTATGTATAATTCTAAGCGTATCAAATGGAGCGTAACCTTATAAAGAGGGAATTTCTTTAAAGATTTTATTTCGCTTTTGAACACGTATCGATATTTTTGTGTTTTTGATATTTTGTAGTACGGAATTTAGTATGGAACTAGCAGATCAATAAATGTTGTGTTAACTTGTAACCCTTTGGTTTAAAGACCAAAAGGTTACATAAATTGGATGATTCCTATTACTCCACTCCAATGGCCAGCTCAGTCTTGTGGATTTAAAATAAAAATAAAAAATAAAACTAATAAAGAGAAGTGGTGGAAAATTAAAATGTTTTATAGGATCATCTAGATTAGAGATCTTTTTCTTCCCCCCAATGCTACCTCAAAATGTCAAGCCCCTTAATAAATTTACATACTCATTAATATGCCTTTGTCGAATAAAAAAAATAAGAAGAACCAAAAGTAAGAAGCAATCATTGGTGTTTCCCTTACAGTTCTAAACAAAATATTAAATTAATAAAATTTAAAAACAATCAGAGAAAAAAAAAATTATTATCTAAAGAAAATCAATAAATTAAGAAAGTTGTAATAATAATAATAAATTTAGAAAATTGTAATAACAATAATAAAAAAATAATTATTTTATTCGCGTGAAGAGCTTAATTTCCAAGGCCGTTTCCATAGATTCTGGGGGGAACCACTTATTGCATGTTAGTGAAATCAATTTTGAAACAGCGAATCCATTTCAACAGCAGACAAACACAGCAAGAACGTATGCCAAAAGTAGAAGCAAAAGCAGTTCTGCAACCGATACCTTTAACGTTGGTAGCAATGCAAATGATAAACATTCCAATCTAGAAAATGAAAATCAAGCACTAAAACAAAAAATTGAAGACATGGAGCTTTAATTTCCAATCTTCAACGCGAGTTAATTTGCCTGAAAACAGATAAAACAAATTCAAAAACGAAAAACAAAACAACCATATCATGAACAAAGAAGCGTCAGACATCGAAGTTCAACCTAAAAGAGATAAGTCGCAGAAGACTGAATACTCAATGGACGAGGAAGACTTAGATAGGGAAACTAACTGGATGATGAAGAAGAGAAAAGCTAAACAAGACAAGAGAAATAAAAAAAGAAAAGCTGAGTCCTCACCAGAGATAGAATTTTTTTTCTGAAATAAAGCACAGCCAAAGGTAAAAGCCCCACCATGGATTTTTATAGTAGGAGCAACCAACTATTCAGAAATCCAAAGTGTTATGAGTACTGTTGCGGAACCAGAGTATACAATTACTGCTCTGAACAATAATGTATGGAAAATTAACATTTCAAATCCAAACGCATACAGAAAATTGTAAATGAAGAAGGCTACATCCAACCTGTGAAAGTAATTCAATAATAGAGGACCTAGAAAATAAAAAATTTAAAATGTTTGATGTCGTGAACATTATTAAAATAGATAGACGTAGCGGGGAGTACCAACTAGAAGCCGTTTCAAAAAGAGGACTTCCTGGAAAGCACCCAACACAAACTTGAAACTATCTAAAGAAAAACCAGCAAAATATTTAAATTGTAATGGGCAGCATCCAGCCAGCTACCGAGGATGTAAGGTTGCCACTCAGCTACAGAAAATGAGGGATTAGGCACACAAACCATCTCTAAGTCATCCAAATAAGGATCGATCAAGAAATGAAGCATCTATGCGTTTCGAATTTGAAGCCTCTTCAAATTCGAAAAATAAATTAGACCAACGATACCTTGAGGAACAGAATAAACTAAATAAGATAATTCTGGATCAACTCAATCTGCTGGTAATACAAAGCTCAAAAATAGCTAAAAATAGAGGGAAAAATAGAACTTGAAGTGCCGAGGCGAGGAACTGGACAGACTCCTTGATGTCATACAACGGTCTGCTTGGGAATGCATCCCCAAATTATCTCTCATCCAGGAAAGAAAACTCCGGTATTTACCCAGTAGAAGTAAGAGAACTATAGGGCAGAAAATAGCTTTGTTCTCTAGCTCCAACAAAACATACTATTCCCTCTGGAAGGCAACAAAAGGGTTACAACGAGCAAAAACGCAGATACTCGGGCTCAATGAATCAAAATCCACACATGTGAATTTTACTAATCTAAAGGTCCGCAGCAAACCTGTAATCATTAATGGTCTTCACAATCCGTATGCAAATAAGGCTAAATATCTAGGGATGACTTTAGATAC
Organism: Nephrotoma flavescens; assembly: GCA_932526605.1. Taxonomy (NCBI): domain Eukaryota; kingdom Metazoa; phylum Arthropoda; class Insecta; order Diptera; family Tipulidae; genus Nephrotoma; species Nephrotoma flavescens. The sequence goes on along the minus strand of OW052220.1, from coordinate 68,078,553 downwards.
CAGGCTCAGATGGAAAGAGCACGTTAAAAAGATAAACTTAATATCAAATATCGATAAATGTATTGGCTGCTCGGGAAAAATTTGGAATTGTCAACCGAAAATAAATTGCTATTATACCAACAGGTGCTAAAGCCTGTATGGACTTACGCAACAGAGCTCTGGGGCTGTACAAAGAAAACCAACACCAAAATAATACAAACCTTTCAAAACATAGTGCTACGTGGTATAATTAACGCTCCGTGGTACATTAGGAATGATAACCTTCATAGGGACCTAAACATCCAGACAGTTCAAGAAGAAATAAAAAAACGTAAATGAAGAACTTCGTGTTGGGCGCAGTAAGACGACTGCAGAGAACGAAACCAATTGATTTAATGGATTAAGGACACCAGTGCACAAACTGCTGCAGTAAATAACCTATAAATGGAGCCGGTCAATGGGCCTCTTTTAAATTCTCAAGTGACTAAATTAAGAAACAAAAATTACTAGATGAATTGTATTCAGTTCTAATAATTTAAATAAATAAAAAAATTAAAAAAATATGAATCTAGCCCACGTGTCTGATTATCTAAGCTACCGGTCCTCCCCATTCACAACTCGAAATGTTTAGCTAGTATATTATGAACTATGTTAAAATCGCGTTGTATTCATCGTTGGTAATTCTTCGTCCAAAACGTTCGACGCCGGTTTGGTTAAAGAGGTGTGCATGATCCCGTGCTCGTGCTGCACAATTTGTTAGACCGTGATTCGTTGATTCAAGCCCCCGACAATAATCCGCGCTCTTTTGTTTATATTTTAACTGATGAACGTGAATAAACCTCTCTGGAAACAAATAATGTCTATTGCAAACAAATTGTGTTTACTCCACCACTGTCGAAATCATTTCTAAAAAAACAAATGAAAAACGAAATTTCGCTTCCGCCTAATTCAAATTCCGCAATCATCAGTGCCCTTGACCATCTTACGGGCATGTCCCAGTTTACAATTCCTTCTATCAGTCGAACGTCTCAATATCTTTATAAAAGACGTAAGATCAAATTCAGCTGCTTAGATTCTGTCATACCAAATGAAGGTGATGGCAAGCCATACGCAGATGTTCTGATAGCTGGTCGTAATATGCGATGATTGCTGGAGAGTGGCTCAAAATATTAGTGTGTTGGGTTCAGGTTCTCAAGATTTTCTGAAATCTATCAGCTCGTCGTATAAATGTCATCGCTTGTCATAAAACGTTTGCTCCGCTAATGGGCAGAAGAATGTAATACTCGGGCATATTAATCTTCCTATCACATATTTGAGTAAAACTAAAATTATCCGGATCCATGTTGCACCAGATTTACAACAATGTTTATATTTAACATAGGTATGGAGTTATACACTTTTGGAGAGAATTTGGGATAGCTCCCTCTATTGTTAATCATTTATGTCAGCCTCTTAAAAGTTCCGTAGATATTAACTAGCATGACCTATCTGACAAGATTCGATCTGAACTAAAGGAAATTCTCGCACTCTTCTCCTCGTCAGACTCTCTTGGGTTAGGAAGGACTACTCTTACTACAGTTTCGCCAGCTATTCAATCCGACATAAATTCGAACGAAAGAAATCGTTTCAATCGTGTTGAAACGTGACTCGATTCAAATCAACACTTGAGGCATCACGTTGTTGATCTGTGCGATAAGCTCGTCGGTTTCTCATTGCCATCTCGTTTGACGTACTTGTTCTTCCCTTTGTGAAGCACGAAGGTGGGCATACTAACACAGCGCTCTTCTTGTGCTAATTGCATTACGGCTTCGTTGTGAAAGATTAAATCTTCTGGCTCGCGGTATTGTAAATAACACTGGAAAATTAATCACACAATTAAAATTACTATCAAATCCGCCTGGAAAAACAACACGCAGTCCAAAATTACCGATTGGATTGAATGTCGATGCGCGCACAATGGTAAACTATACATAGCCTTTCACAATCTGCAATTCACCAAACTGAACTCACCTCTTTGAAATCACTTTTAGCTGATGAATTTCGGAAAAAAAAACCGTTTGAATAGAATTAATTGAAAATTTGGATGTTAAAGACGCACCTTGCTCTGGTCGCCCAATCACTAAAACAGTCGATGAAATTTGGCAACTGTGGCACTATTCTGGTAATTCCCCGTGAATAGGAAACTGTGGAAAGAATTTAATGTAATTTTTATTTAAATTGTTTTTTTTCTGGCATACTGAGGTAGAAAGTTAGTGTTAATTTTTTTAAAAACAAAATAAAATTGGGAATAATTTTCCCTGCCAATTTAGATATGGAAAAATTGTTCCCAATTTATAAATATTTACATCAAACTTTTTTCCTCAGTAGGCCTGAAAACAAATATTTGAAAAGAAATTACATATAAATTCTTTCCCCAGTTCCCTATTCCCGGGGAATTGCCAGAATAGTGCCACTGGTGGAGCAAAACCGTCAGCTCTCAGGAAATAGCGGAGGCACTAAACATCAACCACATGACAGTTTGGAATCATTTTAAAAGAGCAGGCTACAAAAACAAGCTCGATGTTTGGGTGCCACATGAATTACGCAACGAATTTTGATTGACTGAATTACCATTAGTAAAATGCTGCTGAAACGCAACGAAATCGAAACATTTTCGAAGCGAATCATTACAGGGGATGAAAATTGTGTAAAATAGTAGAATATCAAACGCACGCGCATGGTCAAAGGCTGATGACTCTCCAAAAACGACTTCAAAGATTAATTATCGACAAACAAGGTTATGTTGAGTGTTTGGTGGGGTTGGAAGTGGGTTGTCCATTAGGTGTTACTGCAACGTGGCGACACCATCAATTCGGTCATGTGCTGTGCACAACTCTACCGTTTGAACAAAGTAATCCAGAACGAGCAACCAGAACTGGCCAACAGAAAGGGGGTTGTGTTCCATCATGAGAATGCGCGGCCACACACATCTTTCATGACTCGAAACAAATTGACGGAACTTGAATGGGAAGTTTTGATGCATCCACCGTTTTGCCCGGACCTTGCACCGTCTGCCTACCATTTGTTTCGGTCTCTGCAAAACTCTCTTGGTGGTAAAAAATTGGCCAACCGAAGCACCGCTGAAAATCACTTGGCTAAGTTTTTCGACGATACACCACAGAAGTTCTACACCGATGGAATTTAGAAGCTACCCGAAAAATGGCTTTTTATATGGCCCTATAAAAGCATCTTTCTCAAGCATGGATATTTGGAGAGCGATGAATATGGTCAAATAATATATGGTTTGTCTTTCTCATTCTTTTCTAATGCGCAAGGAAAAAAGTCTTTCCATACTAAATATATGAGAAAATAAATTTTCTTCATACGTTTTTTTTTTGTTAATTTTTACGATGTTTTAATAGTTATTCTGCTATTCGGAGCGGAGACAAATCCAACAAATCAAAAATCATTAAAATAGTGTAACAAACCCGACTTTGTTTTATATGTAGAGATTATAGAGCGACACATTTTGAAAAGTTCCTTTTCGGGCTTAGCTGATTTTCCCGGTTGACTACACATACAAGTATTTCCTAACGGCATGAATTTGTCACAAATGTTAATAGAAACAGTTGATTACAATTTCCGCCACCAGGACATTATTAAAAAAAATTAGATGATGGAACACATTTCCATGAAATCAGAATATTAACTCATCCTTGTTTGTTAGATTTGGTTGAAATTTCAAATTACAAAATCACAGAGCCTCCTTATCCAAACCCGTCTCTCACGATCAATATAGGTTATTAAGCTAACGGCACAAATTAAAAAAGCACCAAATAAATTTTTTGATAGCAACAGGGGCTCTGTTAAAAAACTATTTTTCGTAATATTTTCCTAAATGGGTGCGGGAAACATAATCCTTTTTTTTCGGTTGCTCGTCTTTTTCGGTATTTTATGTTTATGCTCCTTCAAATTTATAGAGATATCAAATGTAATTCTGGAAAATCATTTTGGCAATTTAAGTGGCAATAAAACTATTTGGAGATTAATTGTTTTATTGTCGGGATTAAATTCAGGCACACAAAAAATACGAATACTTCTGAAGAATAAATTTTTTTAATTGGAATAATTTCTATGTATGTATATACGAAAAGGATACATGTTCGTTAAGTCTGTTATAAGGGGATATACATAGTTTTAGAAATATCTGTATAAAGGATTGTAACACATTAACGATTTAAAATAAAATAAAATCGTTCCTTAAAGCAACAATCGATTTTATATCCAACGCTTACATGACAACACCCATAAATTGGTAAAAATGGGTAAAAATGTGTACGACGGGGGTAGCAGAGCAGAAATGGTAACAAAATCCAAGTTTTACATTTCAGCTTAGCGTAATATGAGAGACGATATATAGGAAACGATGAATAATAAATCGGGAAGAAAACCACAAGATGGAGAAGGATTAAACCAACAACATACAGGATAAAGAAAATTAGTTAGGTAGAATTTATAATTGAAATGTCTCGAATATCATACAAAAAAATTGGCAGAAGCTGTTATTATTTGTAATTTGTTATGATCTTTAAGGAATGTAAAATTAGAATATGTAGGCCTAATGTTGGCATATCATAATGTGATAAATTAATTTAACTTTTGAGTTTTATTAAATTTTATCCCGCGTATATGATCTGATTTAAACGTAGTCCAACGTCACCCATCTATCGAGTAGCAAGTGTTTCGCGAGGTTTTCGTTCGTTGGTGTTAAAAATCACCAACCCTAGTTGGAATTTAGTCTAATCAGTAGCAATACTCTAGGGAGTTTGATTTATTCGCAGAGTATGTAACGCTCACTGCGAGTAAGGAAGAAAAATCTAAGATGTGATGATGAAAAACGGTTTTGGCGGTTTTCAAACGATACCGTTAATTATGCTACAGATCTCATCAAAATAGAAAAATAACATATATTTAATTAAAAATTTCCATCATTGGAGCATTCTCTTTCATGTTTTACTTCCTTTATGCTTTCTTTGTTTATGTTTTTGTTGATTTTCATTTGTTTGTGATGATTAAATGTTTTTGTTTCTATCCCGAGAAACGAATAATAGACGGACTTTTATTTTTATTGTATTTCTTAATCCTGTATTTTGAAATTTAATATCTTTTAAATCATGATGATGATGCCCGGTGCATATTGAAAGCGTAAAAATGAAAAAAAAAATAATTATATTTTCATATTTTGAAATGTAAAAGTTATAAATGATCTCTGCAATGTTGAGTCCAAAAATTCTAAAAGGTCACAATGAGCAAGAACCACCCAAAAGTTCAACATGTGAACCCAAATAAGCTATATTCACTTTCTAGACATTTTTGTTGCGCAGAATTAAGTTTTTTCGACGCGAATGCAATTGAATCAAAACACTGCCACTTCGACTCAATCACGCAAGAAATCCCATTTTGAAAATCCCAAGGTTCTAATTTTTTCTTTTTTCTAGTGGTATTGCATTGTGCAATTTGTGAGTCTTACAATTTTTGCATAAGGTATTTTTAAAGATAATGTGGGATTTCTGACGTGTGTATCCCACCAGAAATCTCATAGATGCCATTAAACTTTGAAGTATATGTTTTACTTTAGTTTAGTTATGCTAACCTGGGTATTCCAAAAACAATTTAGTTCTCTTCCACAATTGGTCCGAATTGGTCCTAGAATGACAATATCTAATCATTTAAGTGCATTATGTACGAAATCTGTTAAAGTAGATGGACTATGTGAGAAAGTATCGTCGTTTTATAGTCAAATAGTTTAAACTATAGCTGTATATATAACCTGATAACTATGAATCACTGTGGATACTGCATATCAGCCGGATTTTGCATAGAAACCCATTAATTCAACTATATTTTCACAAGTTAAATTTAAAAAAAAAACTTTATGGTTTATTTCGGGAAATCCCACGATTTATTAAAATGGCATTTTCAAATTAGCGTTGATATAAGTGGTTTCTACGGCTGATTCTCAGAAATGGAGAATAGGCCGACCTATACTGAGAGATCTACAGTTAAAAAACTGGGATCTAGCCACCTCGAAAGCTGTACAACTGCAGAATGCGGTCATCGTCCGCTTCGTTGCAAACAAATTCCAGTCGTTGTAAATAACGGTTGAAGCGACCATGACCTGTAAGAATTGCGACCAGCATGGTCATTTGATCTTCTTTAAGAGATAGGACATACTTAGTTAACATCAGATTTACTGATGAAGTGATTAGGAGTCCGGCAGGTTGATCTAGTTTGCTATGCTTACTGATAAACGAATTTAAGGGTAGTTTTTTTACTATTAGTGAAGTTCAAGGGAAGCGCTGGTGCTCAAAAATTTTAATTATGAACATGTTTTTGCTATAGAGTCGGCAATAACTTATTAACCAACTGGCAACCGACTTGGTCCGAGGATTTTTCAGCGTAACAGCTTTACTATCTGTACATAGAATAATATTATTGTCCGAGACAGCGAGTTTAGGAGCAGCAATCGCACAATGCGAGAATGCTATCAACTTCGCCTAAAACACTGTGCATGTATCTATACCGGTTTATCTAAGATCAAGTGAAGAGCGCCAGGTTTGAACCGCGTACTAAATTCAGAGTAAGAGCCGTCAGCGAAAATCACCAGCGACGCAGACACCATGGTTGTTAGAATTCTGGGACAACCATAAGTCCCCCCAAGTGTAATTGTAATTGAAATTGAAATTGAAATTGAAATTGAAATTGAAATTGAAATTGAAATTGAAATTGAAATTGAAATTGAAATTGAAATTGAAATTGAAATTGAAATTGAAATTGAAATTGAAATTGAAATTGAAATTGAAATTGAAATTGAAATTGAAATTGAAATTGAAATTGAAATTGAAATTGAAATTGAAATTGAAATTGAAATTGAAATTGAAATTGAAATTGAAATTGAAATTGAAATTGAAATTGAAATTGAAATTGAAATTGAAATTGAAATTGAAATTGAAATTGAAATTGAAATTGAAATTGAAATTGAAATTGAAATTGAAATTGAAATTGAAATTGAAATTGAAATTGAAATTGAAATTGAAATTGAAATTGAAATTGAAATTGAAATTGAAATTGAAATTGAAATTGAAATTGAAATTGAAATTGAAATTGAAATTGAAATTGAAATTGAAATTGAAATTGAAATTGAAATTGAAATTGAAATTGAAATTGAAATTGAAATTGAAATTGAAATTGAAATTGAAATTGAAATTGAAATTGAAATTGAAATTGAAATTGAAATTGAAATTGAAATTGAAATTGAAATTGAAATTGAAATTGAAATTGAAATTGAAATTGAAATTGAAATTGAAATTGAAATTGAAATTGAAATTGAAATTGAAATTGAAATTGAAATTGAAATTGAAATTGAAATTGAAATTGAAATTGAAATTGAAATTGAAATTGAAATTGAAATTGAAATTGAAATTGAAATTGAAATTGAAATTGAAATTGAAATTGAAATTGAAATTGAAATTGAAATTGAAATTGAAATTGAAATTGAAATTGAAATTGAAATTGAAATTGAAATTGAAGTAGTGCAATATTTTGATGATTTTGGTCTTTAGATGAACAGCTGAAAAAGCTATTTACTGAATTTGTCGATACACGTGATGAATCTCCCCTTCTTGATGTTAATTATATCTATATGGATGATCTCCGATGGATTATGGTTGCAATTGGCGTTAGTTCCAACTTCACCTTGTCGAGATGACGGTCGTATATTTTCGTAAGGCAGGTTTTGCAATTCTGCGTATATTTTCGTATCAAACTAGCCATTTTCGGGAAATAATATCTCTCTAATTTTTTTTCTTTATTTCCCTGTCAGTTCCTATGTGCACGCTTATGTTCTGCCTGGATGACGTTAATTTTATTCTGCTCGCATTTCAGGTCATCCACAATCCTTCTTGCTAACCGAATTTTGTATCCGGCCAGGTGTTCCACGAATATCTCCTGCAGCATTTGAATGTGTTCTCCCGATATCTTTATCCCATTGATTGTAGTTGGGGTGAGGTTTTCCTTTAAAATTTCCATGATAAGTTGGTTTTTGAATACGTTTATTGCTGCGTCACAACACGGAGTTAAGTTGGTGTTGTCCTGGTCAGCGCTATGAAACGCGCCATCTGTTGATAGCATATTGGTTTCCAAATCTAGTCATGATAGCGCATCTGTGATAAGTGATTTTATATTAAACGCGCCATCTGTTGATAGCATATTTGGTTTCCAAATCTAGTCATGATAGCGCATCTGTTACCTTATTAGTACAACCTGGTTTATAGATTCTCTCATAGTTGTATTCCTCTAAACGTGCCCTCCCTCATTTTAATTTCGCGTTGTGGGTACGATTACTCAATGAGAAGGCCAGGGGCTGATGGTCTGTATAGATTTTGATTTTTTTGCGCCATATAAGTAGTTCCGTAACTATCCAAAGACCAGATTATTGCCAACATCTCCTTTTCATTTACGACATAATTTTCCTCCGTCTTGTTTAGTGATCTTGAGATGAAGGTAATGAGTATATCCTTGTCCAATTCGCCCTGCGACAATACAGTTCCAATTGCCGTGTCCTACGCATCATTTCTTAGTATAAATGGGTTCTGGAAATTAGGGAAGATGCGTACTTCCGCTGATGCTGATAAATCCTTTAGTTGTTGAAACGCATGAATTTCCTTTCCCGAAATTTTGATTTTAACTTTTTTTTATGCATTAGCTTTAATTTGTGCGTTTTCCAATCTGGTGAGATTGGTAAGTGGTTTGGCCAACTTGGCGAAATCCCTTATAAACCGTTTGTAGTAGGATATAAGTCACACAGGAATGATTTTAGGTCCTTCAGGTTTTCTGTAATCCTTAATTTTTGAATTGCTTGAATTTTCTTTCCATCAGGTTTAATTCCTTGATTGGTTATAAGGTAACCAAGGAATTCTGTTTCATTTCTGAGAAACTCTGTTTTGTTGAGATTTACCCGTAGATTCGCCTTCTCCAATTTGGAAAATATTTTTTTAACGTTGTTGAATTGTTCGGCCTCTGTATTTCCTCCCAATATAATATATGATGTCATCTATATGTACACGAAACATATCATCTATCATCCTCTGAAAGATTGCTGGAGTATTTTTTAATCTAAAGGGAAGCTTTAGAAATTCGTACTCCCCATTCGTTGTGGAAAGTGACGGTTTTTATGTCTTCTTCTTTGCCGTGAAAAATCTTGAGTTTCCCAAATTCGCCAATCTGTTGGATATATCTGGGATTGGGTATGCGTCCGATACTGTTCTTACTGCATTAAGTTTTAAAATCAATGACCATGCGATATTTTCTTATGCCAGAGGCATCTAACTTTTTCTCAACTACCCATTTTGGAGAGTTATTTGGGCTCTACCTCACTTCTAATGCTTACAGGATATGGATATGTTTTGGAATAAACGGCTTCCTCAGTTGTGGCCCTGATTTCAGATTTTTTACCTGTATTAGTTCATGGTTGCTGACGGGTTCCAAGCAGTTCCTCAAATTTCGACAGCATACTCTGCAATTTCTTCTGACGTTGCTGAGAGATGATTGTCTATGATTTCTAGGTGCTAGAATTAGGATGTGTTAAAGTATCGTCTCCAATTATTCCATCGAAAGATTGGAGCCCGGGTAGTACGAAAAATTTCAAGTTTTTATGGATCCGACAACCTATTCTTTAATTAGTATGCTTCCGCCAGCTGATTTTATATTAAACGGGTTATTAGTCGGTGTTGGGTTTTTTTGCTAATTCTGGTTTGATGAAGTTTGTGTTTGCTCCGCTATCGATCAGGAATTTGAGCACTTTGTTATCTTTGCTCTTGTATTCTAGGTAAAAAACGCTTGAGAGGCGTCCGTCATAAAATTTAGCTCCGTATCTTCATTTTCCTGGTCTTCCTCCTATGGTCGCATATCTCGATACCCGAAATATCGTTGACTATCTCGTGGTATTGTTCCTCTTCTACTTCTGGTTCTAAATAGTAGATCCTTTGGGTTTTTCTTGGTATATTCTGGTCCGAATGTTCCCTCTTGAATGCGGGTTGATGACTTTGCTGGTTCGGATATACGTTTCTCGGTTTAATTGATTTGATTTGAATATATTATATTAAAGCAGCATCCGCCCTTCCTCTAATTGTCTGCCTTATGCTCTGCAATATTAATGGTTTCCACATTATGGATCCTTGATATATACTGTTTAGGGTTACCATCGAATATCTGCAGTTCTTTTACACAAAACGCTTCAAGTTTCTGGGTTAAATCAACAAAATCCGTTCTTCTCACATAGACAACTATACGTGGCCTGTTCTCGCGTCAGAAAACCCGCCACCCAAGATCATTATAATAGTATAATTATCTTTGAAATACATTTCCATTCAATAAAAAAGCATACAAACTACTACACTGTAGACTTTGCTACAAAAAGGCGTTGCAGCGCACGCCGGGTATCCGCTAGTATCTACTATTTCCAAGTCCCGCAAAAAATGGATTTTATACTTAAAACAACACTTATATTAAAGTACCAGATGAAAAGGATGGCGTTAAGGGTTGTTTAACTCACGTTGAATTAAGACAAACATATTTTTAAAACTTTCAAATTACGTAATGGCAAAATCACAAAATTAAAGAATTTTCATTGTTGCTTTGACACAAAGGAAACCCGAAAATGATAACAATCCCCTAAAGCGGATAAAAATTTAATTAATTAATTGTGTGATTGTTTTGCTTTTGATACTAAGTATTTGACGACATTGTGTTCTCTAATTAAATTAATTTAATTCTTTGTAAAAATATCTACCAATCCTACACGCACTCAACGAGCGTAAAATTAAAGTTTTCCCATTCGGTATGTTATAAGCCAATAAATATAAATCATGTACGAGGTAAATTTGCGGTGCCCTTCCTCTCTAATTACCGCACACACACACACACACATACACACACTAATTTTAACTGCGTCTGACATTTATTTACTATCAGCTATGGAGCCAAAATATAAAGTCACCAGCCGCACCACCATTATACGAGTATTGTAAAAAAAAATGTATAAAGTCTCAGTATAACGAGGAAAAAATTAATTTTCTTTTGCGGTGGTGATAAAATATGATAAATTTTATCAATTTAAAGTGGCAAATATCAGCGGCGTGCCCACGTAAAGCGGCAGCAATGAGTTGTGTTTATAACGAGTATTATTGTAGAAGTGAATATAAAGATGTATATACCATATAACGAAGAGGCCCCCGCACTTATCTTATGTTCTCTCCACATAACAAATAATTAACTGACATCAAGTAGCAACCGCAATAATAAATTCTTTCGTAATAAATCTTCCGGAGTCGGAACATGAGGGAGATGATACCGTTCGAAATGGGCGAGGGCGGGCGTGGAGAACGACTTGTATAACGCAGAATATATCTAGAAAAAGTTAAATGGAAACTCGCTCGAAATAAGGAAATGAAAATTTTCCGTTTTTTATTTTTTTGTTTTCTCTTTTAAGATTTCCCAGGGTGTATGACGTACTCGTATCTCTATGTACATGTATATATATATGCTTGTCTATCTATCTTAAAATGATAACAATTATTTATATGCCGAATGGAAGGAGTAGAGATATTTATTTTTTAATGTACTTAAAGAAAATTCATTTTTAAGTCGTCGTATGTGGCGGTGTGATGGTGGTTGGTTCGGTAGCTATATAGGTATACCTAACTCGAGAGAGAATCTCGGTTAAATAAAATTTATTTATTTTCTGGTACCGGTCGTTTATTATGTGAAATAATGGATTTTAAATGAAAATGTCCCCCCCATTTAATGTCGTGCCTAATAATAAATGTAATACCTTAAAAAATAATTGAGGCACATGTTGAGTGTGTAGCATAACGGTTATATTATTATGTATAAGATATATATGTAGGTGGTATATTTATGATAATAAAGTTACGTACTGCGAATTTAGTTGAGAGGAGTTTAATTTAATAGCTTCGTGTTACAAATGATTGGATCCTAAATTAGCATTAAATTTTTTAAACGTTATTAATCGTTTTTAAATTGTCGTACTGGTCGGCGAAATTACGAATTTTTCGAATCCGGTGGCAAAATGGTCAGCATGCTTGCTCCAGCGACCGGAGGTTCCGGGTTCGATTCCCGGTGGTGGTGACAAGGAAAAAATTTCACGGCTGGTTTAGGATCAATGAATTAATCACTCAGTATCCGAAATGAAAATATGATTATGAAACCTCATTTGAGGCGATCAAACCCCTTGATGGGATATAGTGCCAGAGAGAGAGAGAGAGAGAGAAAGAGAGAGAGAGGTACAACCGCTTAATGCTCCGAATTGCTATAAAGCAATAAACTTCATTCAGGATTGTTTTTTTTGTGCGCACAGAAGCCGTCCAGAAGTCGAAAAACAGGAAATGAAAATGTCAAATTTCGCCTTAAAGACGATACAAGAAAAAAATCGATTTCTGGCGAAAACTAAAAATCATTGAACACAAACTATGATATTTTCGGAACGCAGCTAAACCGAGAACTGTACACAGAAACATTGTGCACTGGTATATCGCTGTTCGAGATTATTCTATTTATTGGTATGTGGAAAAGTGTGCGTATTGCAATTGTAAATCACTTGTATGTAGTGCTATCGGTTAGACCAAAACTTCAAATGTCTCACAAAAATTTGTTGGGCGCCCGTCTAAGTGGCACATTTAGCCCGGCTACACACTCGAACAACAGTAGAGCAATATGACCAAAACCATCGACCAAAACCATTCTTGCTTGTGTCGTCTTTATTTTCGTTGGGGGTGTGCGTAAGAATACTGATAGTTTAGCAAAGCTGTTTAATTTGTAAGACTAAGCTTTGTTAGACTAGCGCTGTGATCCAATTAAATTACCACGGGTGAGGTTTAGTTAGATGTGAGAATATAAAACTGAGTTGATTGTGGCCAATTTCATTCTGTCGATTATTATTACACAAATAGTTTATTTATATAAAATTAATAGCTGCCTAACTGTAAAACTATGAGAAAGAAAAAATAAATGTTTGCTCAACATATTCCGGGGCCGCCATAATTAATGGATGGTTTATTTGAGTGGTGGTGTCGGCGGATGTCTGCTTCTCCTTTGGTGAACGCCGATTTGTTGGTCACGTATTTCTTGCTCCAATAGTCCCGTTGGCCGAATTTTTATTGAAAAACAAATTTTTATCAAACGTCATTTCTGATTGACTTTTAGAAAACTGATTTGGACAGGTTGTGTTGCACATTTTATTTAAATTCTCTTGATACTGTTTTTTCTCGTACAAAAAAAAATAAAACAAAAATATTCTGTGGAAGCTGCCACTTCCGGTCTACCAATTTTAGCCAAAAACCACCGACTCAACCTGTACGTACAAGGACCAACTTTTTACTGAAGAACAGTTTTTTGTCAAAAGTCGTCATTTTCAAATTTTTTGTCAATTTATAAATTTTTAGTTCACAACCGTTTTTCTCGTAAATGAAATACTTTTCAAAATACTATCCAAATTCTAAACAGCTCCTATTGAAGCTTTCAATTTCGGTGGAAAAACGGAAAGGTCCAATGAAAGCTGTCAGTTCCAGTGAACCGATTTCGGTCAAAATTCAAAGGGATCTCCCAATTTGTGTAAAAATCTTGGTCATAAAGTCTCTTCCCTGGTTGTACATGGCTGAATTTTTGTTAAGAAACAGTTTTTTGTCAAAAAATGTCATTTCCGATTGAATTTTAGAAAATAGGTTTTAACAGCTTGTGTTGCAAATTTTATTTTAATTCTTTACCCCGGGGAACCGTTTTTACCCAAAAATCATTGGTATCTCCCGAGACAACAGACATTTGGTGGACACAACACCATATTCGCACAAATGCACTCGTTTTACCTTCGGCAGTATAACGAATGGTACATCTGAATTACTATACAAAAAACAGTTACTGTCAAAAAAACGGCATTTCGGCTTAAATTCCTGAAAAATAATCTATAGGTCGGTATTGTTGCAAACTTTTAAATTTTTTCATTCTAATTTATTTTTTTAAACTGTCAATTCCGGGTACATAACCGAGACCGGATAAAGTTTCATCCTGATCAATCAATCAGTCTGGGCTGTAGAGCGTCAACAGACACTTAGTTTGTACGCACATATACACATGCACGCGTTTAACTTTTAAAGATATTCAGTTATTAAAATCAATGAAAAGAAATACAGTGAAATCTCAGTATAGCAATCCTTCGGTTCATACAAACTACTTTACTGAATTCTTGAGTTGTTGTTGTTGTTGTTGTTTCGGGATATAATTGATGAACGTTTGGCTATGTGTCCCGAATTATATGCAGTGTTTGATTTGGAAGAGGCGGCTCTATTTTACAAATTAATACTAACTAAAACTCTATTTATTTTATTTTTATTTATTTATTTATTTATTTAATGGTTGAAGTTGTTACCAACTTATTTCACAAGAATACAAATTAAATTTATATCACAAAAACATATAGCCTAAATTTAAAAATATATTTATATTAATAATAATAATAATAATAATAATAATAATAATAATAATAATAATAATAATAATAATAAGAACAATACTATAATAATCTAATAGATCTCTGCTTGGTATTTGGCATTACTCAAAGTATTTTTTCCGAAATGATGCTGTTGTGTTACAATTTTTGCAGTCAACCGACAAAGAATTCCACAAACTGATTCCTCTCACAAAAAAGGAAGAATTCATCAACTTAGTACTATTATTGACGATCTTTAATGTCTGAAGCCGATTAGATCTTAATTTTTGTAATTTATGAACAATGTACTCAGGCTGTTTCTGCTTCAAAAACTTGAATACCGCCAAGCATACCCGAAACTGGTAATATTCATAAAGCGAGCACCCAAGCAAGATGTTTGTATATTGAGAGATATGGTCATATTTTCTTAGCCCCGTGACGTATCTTATGCATGAGTTAAATAATAATTGCAAGTGATTGAAATATTGCTTTTGAAGTTCGAATGTGACAATGTCTCCATATAGAAAATGCGGTAAGATATACGTCTTAACTAGTTGAAGGCGAAGTGCGGAATTTAAATGTTTAGTAGTAGTCCATAGTAGTCTTAAAAGGAAGGTTATTCTTTTGCAAACAGTTTCAACTTGGTTCCTCCAACATAGGGTTTTATCAAAATACACACCCAGGTTATTCACAGTATCAGAAAAACTAATTGCTGTACCATTCACAACAATATTGGGAAGATTATCGGTACTACGATCTGATGAAGCGATCAATATACATTGTGTTTTATTACTATTAAGGTCCAATTTATTATTTGTAGACCATTGAACAATGCTCTCAATGTCTTGATTTACCATCGCAATGCAATTCGGGATGTCGTTTACACCGCAATATTTATATATTTGCAGGTCGTCAGCGAACAAGTGATATTTACATTGCTCTATTACACTTGTTATGTCGTTGATAAACATCATAAACAAGAATGGTCCAAGAACAGAGCCTTGTGGGACTCCTGTAGATATCCTGCATGTACTAGATGTAGATGAGTGAAGAAAAACTGTTTGTCGACGATCGTAAAGATACGATCGGATCAGACGTGATGCAGGCAACGAAAATAAAAAATAATCGCTCAGCTTTTTAATTAGCAATTCATGATCAATTTTATCGAATGCCTTGCTAAAATCCAAGAGCACCAGTGCACATACCCGTTTGTCATCGACAGCCCTGCGAATATCATCACTAATATTTAGTAAAGCAGTTATAGAACTGTAATTAGATCTGTAAGCTGATTGAACATTGGATAGCATTTTATTAAATTCTAAATGATGCAAGATTTGCGTTTGAAGAATTTTTTCTAGAACCTTAGAAAGAACCGGTAGCAAACTAATAGGCCGAAAATCAGAAGGAGAAGAGCTATTTTGCTTTTTAGGAATCGGTATAACTTTGGAGTGCTTCCATTCATAAGGGAAACTAGAGAAAGTGATAATGCTATTAAACACATGTAGTATAAAACAATCTATGTAGGGTAATAAAATTTTGATAAATTTTAATGGCAGTCCATCAATACCAGCAGAATTGGATTTAACAGTTCTAAAGGCTTCAGTTAAGTCTACAATATCAATGTTTCGAAAACTAAAACCATTATCAGTTGCCCTATTCAATTCGAAATCGTTTATGTTAGGTGAAGATTGTTGATTGCAAAAATAGTTATTCAGATCATCTGCTGATAAATCGATGTTTGAGTTATTTGGTTTATCGGATAGACCAGTTATCGAGTTAAGGTGTTTCCAAAATGTTTTAGATGGTAAGGTAGGATCGAGACGCTTAGCTAAATACTGAGTTTTTGCGTTTTTGATGGCATTGTTGGTTTTATTTCTAATTGATTTATATTCCAGATAAAGCTCTTCATTTTTTGTACGCTTCCAACGATTGAAAATAAAATTTCGTAATTTAATCAAACATAAAATGTGGTTATTGAACCAAGGTGGGCTAGTAGATTTTAGACGAAATGATTTGATAGGAACAAACTTTTCATACAGATGACACAACCAATTTGTTAAAAGGGACACTTTTTCATTTGGTTCATAAATAGTATATATTCTATCCCAGGATATGTTTGAACATTCGCGTATTAAACCAGTAGTGTCAATACTTTTGTAATCTCGGAAACTAATCGAGGACTCCACCCTACTATTGTCGACATCATATGAAAAAAAGATAAAGTCATGATCAGAAAACCCCACCGATATTTGATTTAGAAAAATTACTTTTTGAGTATTTGTAATGATCAGATCAAGCAAGCTAGACGAAGTTCTTGTGAAATGAGTTGGCTCACTGTTTTGACATAGAAAACCAAACCTTCCCAATAGTCTACCAAACTTATTATTGGTAGGTTGAATAACATTAGGATCACAGTTGAAGTCACCACAAATTATAATGTCATTATACTTTAATGAATATTCGGCTAAAATTGTTTCTAGATCATCACAAAATTCGCCAAGGCGCGATTTGTAAACAACCATTAACAATATTACAACACAACCCGTTTTAACTTCGATTAGAATAACCTCTAAGCTACGATCACAATATTTACCTATCAATTTGGAAGTCAATGTTGATCTAATGTATACGCATATTCCACCACCCCATTTCTTATCGGGCACCTTACGATCCTTCCTAAATATTGTAAATCCGGGCATGTGTATTGCTGCATCAGATATGCAATCAGAGAGCCAAGTTTCAACGAAGCAAAGGACGTCCAAGTTTACTCCAGAAACTAGGTGAGTAATCTCATCCATTTTATGGTACATACTACGGGTATTTAATAGAGAGATGTTTAATCCTGAGAGTTTGTTGATGGATGCTTTTAATACGACGTTATTATGTAGTATGCAAGGAGAATCAGTTATGCTCATTCTCAAGTTACCAGACATACCAGACTCTATCGTTTTAAGTAAAGAATTCAGTGGAGGAAAGATAAGCAACCTATCCTTGTTATTGACAAATCCGTCAAGCCTCGCGTAACTAAAAACGTGAAATCGCTTCCAATAATGTATTACTCATATAAGAAAGCATGGCTGATTGGATCGGTTGGGAGAAATACAACGAAAGTTAAAAATGCAATTAAAAAAGGAAAACAGACTAGTAGTTTTGTTACTGTATGCCAAAGTCGGAGTTGTAATGTTGAGGTTGAAATTGTGGTTTGTTAATGGTCGTGCAGTGGTTATGAAGGGTGATATACTAAATGATGGTATGAAGGCGTCATTTATTTCGCTGATCTTATTGCTGCTTACATATAGATGTAAATTATTATTCCTGAGTGCTATTTTTGATGTTGATGATCCGCATAATTGACTCAATCACCATTGGTTGTTCGGTCCCGGATTTCCATTTATTTGCCCCATGAAGTTTGATCACAGAATAAGTAGGTAAGTATAATAATTTTCTTGTATTAAAATAGCATTAGGCATATAACGCAGTCCGAGACAACGATATATTTTGGTTAATTTGCCTTTCTTTGTTACACAATATTGAAAACAAGAAAAAACGTTCATGTTTTTAATAACCCGACAGTACGATCATTGTGTTGTTTTGTTATTGTTTCCTTCATTCAAACATTTTCCTTTACTATAGGCACATTCGATTGAACTGATTTAACTGAATAATCTGAATTAACTGAATATATCACATCAGTTTACCTCAGTTAATTCAGATTATTCAGTTAAATCAGTTCAATCGAATGTGCCTTATATAGACAACTACAAGTGGATCTGACGGCAATAAAATTAAACTGATTGGGTCTATTTTTGTATGTTAATTTTTATTTTCATAAAGTATGCCGTGATAAAATTTCATGGTAAAAAAGACTCAATGAGCTTATTTTTAATGCGCTAGATGTCACATTCCCAACTTTAACAGTCGTCAATAGTCGAGCAAAAAAAATACGAACGTATTTTTCTTGTTTTCAATATTGTGTAACAAGGAAAGGCAAACAAACCAAAATATATCGTTGTCTCGTTCTGCGTTGACTTGTATACAACCAGTACCTAATTATATGCCTATTCTATGGTGTGACGAAGAAGTTGTGGGCTGTGGGCTGTGGACACTTCCAATGTACAGGATTCATGATGAGTTGGTGCATCCAAGAACATGGATATTTCGCATTGATATTGCTCTCTTTGACGAGTGTATATTGTGGAAATGTCGCAAAGGAGAAATCCAGGGATTTTGTTTTACCCTCCGATGAAATTGGCACGAAACGTTCTCGGTATTGGTCGACAAGTAAATATTTTGTTGATGACAATATTCGCAGCTGAGTATTATTAATGATGACTGGGACTGGAATTATACTTCATATATAAGTTGTAAGTCCATGTTTTAACTAATGGTAATTCGATGGCGATGGTGGCATTTGACTGTTGTTGGCATTTGACGCGGGTTCTAACCGTCATTAATTAGTATAGATGGTGCAACTCCAAGATTCTGTGCCCGGGAAGAATAGTTGATTTTTGCACATGCTTCAATAGGTTTGCCAGTTCTTGTTCCAGTTGTACGGGAGGTAACAACGAGGGATGAATGGTGTGATTTTTAGCTCCGGTTAGTACTTGTAGTAGACCCCGTTGGGTGTCTTCAACGTGCTTCATGGCTAGTCCTAATTGCAACGAGATCAATATTGTTGCTAACGCTTTGTCTTAAAACGTTCGGTACTCGTTCAGTACTGCTAACTCGTGTCCCAGGCGCTGGTGTGCGTTCACGAGTTTTTCTATTTGTTGGACTGTTATATCGCTGCTGTGTTTGAATAATTTCACCGTATTGTCGATGATAGATGTTTGATTTTTTAACAATTTTAAGATGTATTCTTTGTAGAAATAGTATTCCGGCTATACAAACTTCACTGTACAAATTTATTTATGTTATTTAAACGCGAAGCAAATCAAACACAACTTGTCGCTATGATGGTTGATGACAAAGAGAATTTTATTTTGTTTTGATAAATATTAATTACAAAAAATGTTGGTCTATTTACCATAGAGGGTTATCAATCGCTTCGTAATTTAATTGCCACTAGATGGCATTACAAATTATATTAGGTATTAAACGCACTGTATAATAAATAGGAATTGCATTGGTGGTAGTACAATATATAAGATAATTACATTAGTAATTGTGTGATGCACAAATGTCATAACAAACTGGTAAGAAATATTTAATATACATAATAAACTGAATTTTTATCTTAACTTAATTACTATTTTAGGTAACCAATTATCCTTATTTTTTTAAAGGTAAGTATCTATATGTGTTAATAAATATATAGAGAAATTCTAGTGTATATTTATTTGTGTTACAATATGCATGACATAATTTGTTGTGATTTGAAGATCAAGTTCAAGGACAAATTATGTTATGTATATTGTTTACATATGTTTTTGTTTGTTATCTAAATAATATTTAAACTAATTTCTAGGTAATCTATATGAATTTATATAATGACAAGGTGAGTATTAATTAATTGTTAATGTATATGCGATGTTTTAGGTTTATGCAATATTATCGATGTGTTCCAGGTGAATTCTGTTTCAGGGAGAGAATTTATTCGGGATTAAACATTCTTCATTGCGTTGAATTTGTTCAAACTGTTGTTCATACTGCTCCGCTTCTCTTTGAGATAGAATCCCGAACATGTCCCCAGCTATTTTGACAATGGGTGCTATTTTTCGTGTCAGGAGCTAGTTGTATTGTTTAATGTTGTTGAATTTCCATTGTAGTTGTTGTATTAGGATGTCACATTGGATGGTGATTACATGGCTGCAGGCTGTTTCAAGCAGAGTAAAACCTTTTTATATGTTGCGCTTTTCTTGCCAATAATTGGTCAAATTATATCGAATGACCAGAGTCCATTTGGTCGCCAATAATTCTTCTTATCGCTTATCGCTTGTTGGATAGGCAACGGTGACACCTTTGTTATTGGTATCTTGATGTTGGGATGATCAGTGGTTTTCACAATTAAGACCTGGCTTAGTCCATCCCTGTCGGGATATAACTCCAGAACTCGGCCTTATTTCCATCTGGCCGGAGGTAACAGTTCATCTCGTAATAAGACAATGTCCCCTTTGTCGATAGTTTTTGATTTCTTTTGCCATTTGGGCCGCTGCTGTAGACGATGTAAATAATCCGTTGACCATTTATTCCACTTCTCGTTGATTTACATGAGGATACTTCGGAGCAGCCGATCAATTTCCTTCATCTCGGAGTTGAGTTAATGAATTTTTAATTTGAGGTACTCGTATGAAAACTAGTTTTATGTTAGTTTCGCATTAATTGCGTCCATTTTGCGATACATTAAACGCATTCCGATATCTTGTTGACGGAGAAGTTTTCGTACCGGGGTTGGACCTTCCTCTGTCGATCTATTATCACTTGAACCATGATGTTCGAGCTGCTGCAATGATTCAATGAACTTCTTCTGTGCCGTATGGAACCTTGGATGTGATGTTTCTTCATCACTGTCTAATGATGTTTCGGTCCCAAAGATGTTGAATGGGAGTTTTTCCGCTACGGTGAGCTTGTTCCTTTTCAAGTTTGGGAATGTCCTTTTCCAAATCCCGGATGCCCCGGAGACAACGCCTGATGATTCAGAATTGATGCAAAGTACTGCTTAGTTTGTAAGACTAAGTTTTGTTAGACTAGCGGTGTGATCTAATTAAATTACGACAGTGGCACTATTCTGGTTTTCCCTGGGAATAGGGAATTGGGAAAAAAATTTCATAGTATTTTTGTCTAAATTGTGTTTTTCTGGCCTACTGAGAAAATAAGTATGGTGCAAAATTTTCAAAACAAAGTGTATTGGGAAACTTTTGTTCCACAAAATTTTTATAGGGAAAAATATTTTCCCATTTAACTTTGTTTCGAAAATATTTACACCAAACTTATTTCCTCAGTAGGCCAGAAAGAAACAATTTGGACAAAAATACTATGAAAACATTTTTCCCAATTCCCTATTCCCAGGGAAATCCAGAATAGTGCCACAGGTGAGGTTTAATTAGATGTGAGAATATAATACTGAGTTGATTATGGTCAATTTCGTGTTTCATGATACCCATTGATCCGGATCAGTTCAAACTTGATATGGAAAATCGGATCCAAATTTTGTTTTAGATCACAAATTTTTATTTGAAATCTGGTAAGCGCCTTCGTATTGTTTCATGACACATGAACAAGAGCATCAAGAAACACAACATTATTACACAAATAGTTTATTTATACAAAATTAATAGTTGCCTAAGTAGATTATATGAAATACATAAAAAATGTAAAATGAGTCGAGTATCCAGAAATATTGTAGACTGATTATTTTATGTTGTGTTGTTCTCAACAAATACCCTGCTTGCAACCGTAGTTCTCAGCTCAAACAACACTTCTCCCTGCGCTTTATGTCAAGCCACGATTTTTTATTTTTCACCAACCTGAAATGCTTTTCTTTTCTCTTTCTTTTTCTTACAACAGCTCGCGATACTTTACCTCCTTTTTTGTTTTTTTAACTTTCTACCAACATGCGCTGCTTTTTTTCGCTGCGATATTTTCGTTTACTTTTATTTTATAATCATTTTTATTAACAAATTTTTTTATCATTAGATCCCCGCTGTAATTCAGCAAATCAAAATCGATCCTCCTTCTTTTTCTGTTTAACTCCCGGAAGAAGCAATTTTTTCTTTTTTTTATCAATACGAAAGGGCTTAGTCCAATGCCATCTTTATTCTAGTATTTCATTTAGCTGCCATCTGCTGTAATTCTCTAAGTACGATTTTTAGTACTATTTATTACTGTTCCACTCATTGCCAACCGAAAACCGACATCTGTCAAATGTTACATGATTAAAAAATATACGACAAAAGCATGTTTATTTTGATTCTCTCGTTTGTGGTATCTGCTTTCAGCCAGGAATCTTGGATGCCCATAAACTCTCCATGGTAATGCACCATTTACGGACTCAAACGATCCAATGGAATATAAAATAAGTTATTACCGCCCGATCGAAACGAAAATCGTCCCCTTAACCTGGGGATAAGGTACAATACGATTTATCCAGTACGTTCAGCAGCGTGAGTTAATTGGAAAGAGCAATGATGATGTAAATAATCGGATCTCCTCAGATATAGTTAACCACTTGAATTGAGTATCGATACGGGATTTCAGCCTTTCCTATCATCGTATACTACCTGCTACAACCAAGCGACCGTCACATATTTTCCTTGATAACTATCGCCGTCGTTCACACTTGCTTTCGATATCTCAAGATTCCCTGTGATGGAGTGACATTCTAAAATCCAATTCCCAATCAGCATTGAAAATTCTGGACTCTGACTAGAATCGAACTCGCGACCTTTGGATTGGTAACATTTGCTGATGCACGCACACCTTGACCACTTCACCACTAAGTGTTACACATCCAAGGTCGTATCGCTTTACCCTATCGTTTTAGGGACCTTTCACATTTTCCATGGGGATCGTGTAGCGTCTCTCCTATGTACTGTCGGTCCTCCCTGACGGAACGAATGTTATTTACAAGTAGATCTTCCACGTTGTATTTACGACCACGTCTATTTCACTATTACGACGTTTTGAATGGTCTTTTTGGATGCCACTATTGACTCATCCTGCTCCTGATCCTTTCATTGCCTCATCACATTCCAGTACTTCCACTACCGCCTCAACTAGCACATCTCTCCGTTTTCAGAATCACCGAATTCGTCTTTCGAGTCGTATTGCCATGCACTCTCACATCCGCTGTCCTTCAGTTTTCGTAATTTTTCTAAGCATTTGCCTCTGGTCTTGGTTGTTTCTTGAACCTTCTATGGTTTTTTGTTGCATACAATATCAGATGTAGTGAACTAACTTCCCGCATCTGGAGCATATTTTTTGGCTTTTGAGTCATTGTCTCAACTCCTCTCTTAATATCGCCTGCATGATATCCTCCGAATTCGGCTTGCTCAACTTTACTAGTAGCTAAGCTTTCTCTAGCTGCCTTATATTTTAAAGCCAATTCAAATATTGCAGGTGGTCGTCCTTTACGCGAATTTCGTTGCCTCTCTTTCTAGGTGGTGCAGGTTTTCCCCACGTAGTTGCTGTTTGCTTTAGAATTGAACCTGGCATAATTCTCTGATGTGTGACTACCCGTATCGTACTTCCAACTTAGTCATGACCCACTCATCTTTTGTGGATACAGTTTGCAAGACATCTGTGACTTTTTCACGAAGGGCAAAATGCGTGCGTGTAGCTGCTCGCTTGCTATCTTGCCCCCAACAATTGTATTGCATATCCGCTTGGAACTGCACTTTAAAATTCTCAAATGGAATCTCGCCATCGAATGTCGGAGGCTTTCAAATTCGTGGCAAATGGTTGCTTCCGGCAACTGGTCCGGTTGAAAACGATTTATTAAGCTGGCCACCTCCAATAGGTTACGATGTCTGTATTTAAAGGAGGGATTCCACTTGCTTAATGTAATTTTCAAATTCCTTGAGCTATGGCCATAACCGTTCACCTCTAGAGTCTTTTTTTCTTCCTTCAGCTCTTTAATTTGAAGATCTTGAGTACGCATAATTTGGTTGAGTTTCTGGTCCTGCCGCTCAAATTTTGCATTTTGCTACGTAACTCAGCAAATTGTCTACCTGGTCTGTGCGAGTTGATCGAATATAGCATCCATTCCCTTCAGTTGAAGTAAGAGTATTTGCATCAAATATCCCATGCTCAAGAATGTTTTCTATTGTTCAGGAGTCGGCGACTTTACTGAAATGGTTTAAATTCACTGGTACTTCAATCCATATCCAATTCATATTCAATTCATATTCAATTCATATTCAATTCATATTCAATTCATATTCAATTCATATTCAATTCATATTCAATTCATATTCAATTCATATTCAATTCATATTCAATTCATATTCAATTCATATTCAATTCATATTCAATTCATATTCAATTCATATTCAATTCATATTCAATTCATATTCAATTCATATTCAATTCATATTCAATTCATATTCAATTCATATTCAATTCATATTCAATTCATATTCAATTCATATTCAATTCATATTCAATTCATATTCAATTCATATTCAATTCATATTCAATTCATATTCAATTCATATTCAATTCATATTCAATTCATATTCAATTCATATTCAATTCATATTCAATTCATATTCAATTCATATTCAATTCATATTCAATTCATATTCAATTCATATTCAATTCATATTCAATTCATATTCAATTCATATTCAATTCATATTCAATTCATATTCAATTCATATTCAATTCATATTCAATTCATATTCAATTCATATTCAATTCATATTCAATTCATATTCAATTCATATTCAATTCATATTCAATTCATATTCAATTCATATTCAATTCATATTCAATTCATATTCAATTCATATTCAATTCATATTCAATTCATATTCAATTCATATTCAATTCATATTCAATTCATATTCAATTCATATTCAATTCATATTCAATTCATATTCAATTCATATTCAATTCATATTCAATTCATATTCAATTCATATTCAATTCATATTCAATTCATATTCAATTCATATTCAATTCATATTCAATTCATATTCAATTCATATTCAATTCATATTCAATTCATATTCAATTCATATTCAATTCATATTCAATTCATATTCAATTCA
This sequence comes from Nephrotoma flavescens, assembly GCA_932526605.1. Taxonomy (NCBI): domain Eukaryota; kingdom Metazoa; phylum Arthropoda; class Insecta; order Diptera; family Tipulidae; genus Nephrotoma; species Nephrotoma flavescens. The sequence goes on along the minus strand of OW052220.1, from coordinate 68,053,323 downwards.
TATTCAATTCATATTCAATTCATATTCAATTCATATTCAATTCATATTCAATTCATATTCAATTCATATTCAATTCATATTCAATTCATATTCAATTCATATTCAATTCATATTCAATTCATATTCAATTCATATTCAATTCATATTCAATTCATATTCAATTCATATTCAATTCATATTCAATTCATATTCAATTCATATTCAATTCATATTCAATTCATATTCAATTCATATTCAATTCATATTCAATTCATATTCAATTCATATTCAATTCATATTCAATTCATATTCAATTCATATTCAATTCATATTCAATTCATATTCAATTCATATTCAATTCATATTCAATTCATATTCAATTCATATTCAATTCATATTCAATTCATATTCAATTCATATTCAATTCATATTCAATTCATATTCAATTCATATTCAATTCATATTCAATTCATATTCAATTCATATTCAATTCATATTCAATTCATATTCAATTCATATTCAATTCATATTCAATTCATATTCAATTCATATTCAATTCATATTCAATTCATATTCAATTCATATTCAATTCATATTCAATTCATATTCAATTCATATTCAATTCATATTCAATTCATATTCAATTCATATTCAATTCATATTCAATTCATATTCAATTCATATTCAATTCATATTCAATTCATATTCAATTCATATTCAATTCATATTCAATTCATATTCAATTCATATTCAATTCATATTCAATTCATATTCAATTCATATTCAATTCATATTCAATTCATATTCAATTCATATTCAATTCATATTCAATTCATATTCAATTCATATTCAATTCATATTCAATTCATATTCAATTCATATTCAATTCATATTCAATTCATATTCAATTCATATTCAATTCATATTCAATTCATATTCAATTCATATTCAATTCATATTCAATTCATATTCAATTCATATTCAATTCATATTCAATTCATATTCAATTCATATTCAATTCATATTCAATTCATATTCAATTCATATTCAATTCATATTCAATTCATATTCAATTCATATTCAATTCATATTCAATTCATATTCAATTCATATTCAATTCATATTCAATTCATATTCAATTCATATTCAATTCATATTCAATTCATATTCAATTCATATTCAATTCATATTCAATTCATATTCAATTCATATTCAATTCATATTCAATTCATATTCAATTCATATTCAATTCATATTCAATTCATATTCAATTCATATTCAATTCATATTCAATTCATATTCAATTCATATTCAATTCATATTCAATTCATATTCAATTCATATTCAATTCATATTCAATTCATATTCAATTCATATTCAATTCATATTCAATTCATATTCAATTCATATTCAATTCATATTCAATTCATATTCAATTCATATTCAATTCATATTCAATTCATATTCAATTCATATTCAATTCATATTCAATTCATATTCAATTCATATTCAATTCATATTCAATTCATATTCAATTCATATTCAATTCATATTCAATTCATATTCAATTCATATTCAATTCATATTCAATTCATATTCAATTCATATTCAATTCATATTCAATTCATATTCAATTCATATTCAATTCATATTCAATTCATATTCAATTCATATTCAATTCATATTCAATTCATATTCAATTCATATTCAATTCATATTCAATTCATATTCAATTCATATTCAATTCATATTCAATTCATATTCAATTCATATTCAATTCATATTCAATTCATATTCAATTCATATTCAATTCATATTCAATTCATATTCAATTCATATTCAATTCATATTCAATTCATATTCAATTCATATTCAATTCATATTCAATTCATATTCAATTCATATTCAATTCATATTCAATTCATATTCAATTCATATTCAATTCATATTCAATTCATATTCAATTCATATTCAATTCATATTCAATTCATATTCAATTCATATTCAATTCATATTCAATTCATATTCAATTCATATTCAATTCATATTCAATTCATATTCAATTCATATTCAATTCATATTCAATTCATATTCAATTCATATTCAATTCATATTCAATTCATATTCAATTCATATTCAATTCATATTCAATTCATATTCAATTCATATTCAATTCATATTCAATTCATATTCAATTCATATTCAATTCATATTCAATTCATATTCAATTCATATTCAATTCATATTCAATTCATATTCAATTCATATTCAATTCATATTCAATTCATATTCAATTCATATTCAATTCATATTCAATTCATATTCAATTCATATTCAATTCATATTCAATTCATATTCAATTCATATTCAATTCATATTCAATTCATATTCAATTCATATTCAATTCATATTCAATTCATATTCAATTCATATTCAATTCATATTCAATTCATATTCAATTCATATTCAATTCATATTCAATTCATATTCAATTCATATTCAATTCATATTCAATTCATATTCAATTCATATTCAATTCATATTCAATTCATATTCAATTCATATTCAATTCATATTCAATTCATATTCAATTCATATTCAATTCATATTCAATTCATATTCAATTCATATTCAATTCATATTCAATTCATATTCAATTCATATTCAATTCATATTCAATTCATATTCAATTCATATTCAATTCATATTCAATTCATATTCAATTCATATTCAATTCATATTCAATTCATATTCAATTCATATTCAATTCATATTCAATTCATATTCAATTCATATTCAATTCATATTCAATTCATATTCAATTCATATTCAATTCATATTCAATTCATATTCAATTCATATTCAATTCATATTCAATTCATATTCAATTCATATTCAATTCATATTCAATTCATATTCAATTCATATTCAATTCATATTCAATTCATATTCAATTCATATTCAATTCATATTCAATTCATATTCAATTCATATTCAATTCATATTCAATTCATATTCAATTCATATTCAATTCATATTCAATTCATATTCAATTCATATTCAATTCATATTCAATTCATATTCAATTCATATTCAATTCATATTCAATTCATATTCAATTCATATTCAATTCATATTCAATTCATATTCAATTCATATTCAATTCATATTCAATTCATATTCAATTCATATTCAATTCATATTCAATTCATATTCAATTCATATTCAATTCATATTCAATTCATATTCAATTCATATTCAATTCATATTCAATTCATATTCAATTCATATTCAATTCATATTCAATTCATATTCAATTCATATTCAATTCATATTCAATTCATATTCAATTCATATTCAATTCATATTCAATTCATATTCAATTCATATTCAATTCATATTCAATTCATATTCAATTCATATTCAATTCATATTCAATTCATATTCAATTCATATTCAATTCATATTCAATTCATATTCAATTCATATTCAATTCATATTCAATTCATATTCAATTCATATTCAATTCATATTCAATTCATATTCAATTCATATTCAATTCATATTCAATTCATATTCAATTCATATTCAATTCATATTCAATTCATATTCAATTCATATTCAATTCATATTCAATTCATATTCAATTCATATTCAATTCATATTCAATTCATATTCAATTCATATTCAATTCATATTCAATTCATATTCAATTCATATTCAATTCATATTCAATTCATATTCAATTCATATTCAATTCATATTCAATTCATATTCAATTCATATTCAATTCATATTCAATTCATATTCAATTCATATTCAATTCATATTCAATTCATATTCAATTCATATTCAATTCATATTCAATTCATATTCAATTCATATTCAATTCATATTCAATTCATATTCAATTCATATTCAATTCATATTCAATTCATATTCAATTCATATTCAATTCATATTCAATTCATATTCAATTCATATTCAATTCATATTCAATTCATATTCAATTCATATTCAATTCATATTCAATTCATATTCAATTCATATTCAATTCATATTCAATTCATATTCAATTCATATTCAATTCATATTCAATTCATATTCAATTCATATTCAATTCATATTCAATTCATATTCAATTCATATTCAATTCATATTCAATTCATATTCAATTCATATTCAATTCATATTCAATTCATATTCAATTCATATTCAATTCATATTCAATTCATATTCAATTCATATTCAATTCATATTCAATTCATATTCAATTCATATTCAATTCATATTCAATTCATATTCAATTCATATTCAATTCATATTCAATTCATATTCAATTCATATTCAATTCATATTCAATTCATATTCAATTCATATTCAATTCATATTCAATTCATATTCAATTCATATTCAATTCATATTCAATTCATATTCAATTCATATTCAATTCATATTCAATTCATATTCAATTCATATTCAATTCATATTCAATTCATATTCAATTCATATTCAATTCATATTCAATTCATATTCAATTCATATTCAATTCATATTCAATTCATATTCAATTCATATTCAATTCATATTCAATTCATATTCAATTCATATTCAATTCATATTCAATTCATATTCAATTCATATTCAATTCATATTCAATTCATATTCAATTCATATTCAATTCATATTCAATTCATATTCAATTCATATTCAATTCATATTCAATTCATATTCAATTCATATTCAATTCATATTCAATTCATATTCAATTCATATTCAATTCATATTCAATTCATATTCAATTCATATTCAATTCATATTCAATTCATATTCAATTCATATTCAATTCATATTCAATTCATATTCAATTCATATTCAATTCATATTCAATTCATATTCAATTCATATTCAATTCATATTCAATTCATATTCAATTCATATTCAATTCATATTCAATTCATATTCAATTCATATTCAATTCATATTCAATTCATATTCAATTCATATTCAATTCATATTCAATTCATATTCAATTCATATTCAATTCATATTCAATTCATATTCAATTCATATTCAATTCATATTCAATTCATATTCAATTCATATTCAATTCATATTCAATTCATATTCAATTCATATTCAATTCATATTCAATTCATATTCAATTCATATTCAATTCATATTCAATTCATATTCAATTCATATTCAATTCATATTCAATTCATATTCAATTCATATTCAATTCATATTCAATTCATATTCAATTCATATTCAATTCATATTCAATTCATATTCAATTCATATTCAATTCATATTCAATTCATATTCAATTCATATTCAATTCATATTCAATTCATATTCAATTCATATTCAATTCATATTCAATTCATATTCAATTCATATTCAATTCATATTCAATTCATATTCAATTCATATTCAATTCATATTCAATTCATATTCAATTCATATTCAATTCATATTCAATTCATATTCAATTCATATTCAATTCATATTCAATTCATATTCAATTCATATTCAATTCATATTCAATTCATATTCAATTCATATTCAATTCATATTCAATTCATATTCAATTCATATTCAATTCATATTCAATTCATATTCAATTCATATTCAATTCATATTCAATTCATATTCAATTCATATTCAATTCATATTCAATTCATATTCAATTCATATTCAATTCATATTCAATTCATATTCAATTCATATTCAATTCATATTCAATTCATATTCAATTCATATTCAATTCATATTCAATTCATATTCAATTCATATTCAATTCATATTCAATTCATATTCAATTCATATTCAATTCATATTCAATTCATATTCAATTCATATTCAATTCATATTCAATTCATATTCAATTCATATTCAATTCATATTCAATTCATATTCAATTCATATTCAATTCATATTCAATTCATATTCAATTCATATTCAATTCATATTCAATTCATATTCAATTCATATTCAATTCATATTCAATTCATATTCAATTCATATTCAATTCATATTCAATTCATATTCAATTCATATTCAATTCATATTCAATTCATATTCAATTCATATTCAATTCATATTCAATTCATATTCAATTCATATTCAATTCATATTCAATTCATATTCAATTCATATTCAATTCATATTCAATTCATATTCAATTCATATTCAATTCATATTCAATTCATATTCAATTCATATTCAATTCATATTCAATTCATATTCAATTCATATTCAATTCATATTCAATTCATATTCAATTCATATTCAATTCATATTCAATTCATATTCAATTCATATTCAATTCATATTCAATTCATATTCAATTCATATTCAATTCATATTCAATTCATATTCAATTCATATTCAATTCATATTCAATTCATATTCAATTCATATTCAATTCATATTCAATTCATATTCAATTCATATTCAATTCATATTCAATTCATATTCAATTCATATTCAATTCATATTCAATTCATATTCAATTCATATTCAATTCATATTCAATTCATATTCAATTCATATTCAATTCATATTCAATTCATATTCAATTCATATTCAATTCATATTCAATTCATATTCAATTCATATTCAATTCATATTCAATTCATATTCAATTCATATTCAATTCATATTCAATTCATATTCAATTCATATTCAATTCATATTCAATTCATATTCAATTCATATTCAATTCATATTCAATTCATATTCAATTCATATTCAATTCATATTCAATTCATATTCAATTCATATTCAATTCATATTCAATTCATATTCAATTCATATTCAATTCATATTCAATTCATATTCAATTCATATTCAATTCATATTCAATTCATATTCAATTCATATTCAATTCATATTCAATTCATATTCAATTCATATTCAATTCATATTCAATTCACACACAATATAACCTAGAGATTTAAACATCATTTTTCCACAGTAAAATGTTAATCTTTTGGTAATCATCAATTACCAAGTTAGTCGAATCAACAAATTGAAATAAATAAATTCTAATTATTCCCAGCTCTAGTATACAAATTGAATCTTGCAGCTGCTTGAATACGTCTCGAAACTAAAATAATACCAATTCTCATATTCACATGCTACATTAGAGCATCCATATACCTTATGCTACACACGTCATTAGTGAAAATTAGGAAAATTTGTTATCGTCATTTCAATTATTCTCAATTTCACAAAACATTTGAAAATCGATTGTGATATGCTGATTTTTCTTAATTTTCAATTCGCGAATTTTCCTACAGCGTTAAACAAAATCCATCTCGATTGATTAAAAAACATCACAAACAATTGATTCGAAATTTTCCGCTTTGATTTTCATTTAAGATAAAATAAAAAATCGAAAATATTGAAAAACTGAACTTTGTTTTACTGTTTGTAAGTTCTGAACGAAAAACGGTAATCACAAAATTTTCATCTTCATCTTTTAGGTGGATGTGTTTGCTGTGTGTGTGTACGTTGCTTAGGAAAGATAATTTTCCGCTTCGTTGTTGTTATTTTTGTTGCTTTAACAATAATTTTGCATTTTTCAATTTCTGTGGAGCTAGGGGATAAACTTGTTGAAGCCAAATAGAGTGTTGCTGTATTTATTCAAAACGTGCAAATCATTTTTGACGAAGGCAATAATAAAACGTTACACACACACTCTAACAGCGCAACAAGGATAAATAGAAAATTAACCACGTGATCACAACAGACAAAACGATTTGATGGAAGTGAGTTGCAACATTTTATATTTACATTTAGAATTATAAGGTGGAAAACGGGACCAACGAAGATTCCGTGTTTTTATCGAATATGGAAGCCAAGATGCTTATCTCATAATCCCGATTCTAAGATATAATCTATCACGCCAATTGAAAGAATTGTTGTTATTTATTTCTGATTATATGTAGTCTTATCACTGCAGGGTTGATCACTTTTGGCTTGCAAACCGATTTAACGGAAAATCTGCTATTGTAAAAAAATCGGAAAGCTTGGGGCACTAATAAGTTTGCTTTGGTGGGAACATAGAAAGATTCTTAACTATTGGTTTGATAGGAAATCAATTCGGCGTGAGCGAGGCATTAATTCCGAGAAAATTTCTCATTAGTTTAGAAAAATAATGAGTGACATCTAGGTTTAAGTAGTAGCATTATAAGTAATTTTATAACAGTGTTGTGTATTGTAATTATAACAGTTTAGCTTGGAACAGAACCGACGCTCAGCGAAAGATTTGATATTCAGCGCGGGTTTCAAAAATGAAGTAATATCGCACTGGAGTCTGTGGATAAGCAAGGATTAAGTCCGGATTATGAGTATGAAGAGGTATAGGAAAAAATAGTTGATAAAAGTGAGATGGAGACAGTTGCCGGGCGATCTCAAACTACCAAAATTCCTCAAATGTTGATTTTTATGAAATAAATGATGTTAGAAATGGGATAAGATCAATAATTTAAAAAAACGAAATAGGCAATGAAAGATTGGAGAAGGAACTGGATCAAATGGTAGACATAATATTTGGTAAACGAAATGATGATGTATAGGCGATACGGAGCGGAAGATCGAGTATTCACATAAAGGGGGAACAGATATTGGAAATGGCTATTGCAAGATTTGACGCGAGAAATGGAATAAGAAATTATAGAAACCAAAAACTAAAGTTGCGAAAAGAAAATAGACGACTAGTTTCTAGAGACATGCGTCGTAGTGGATAAAGCACAAGCCGAAGTGCGACAGGTCCAGTCGAATGTTCACGATGTTGAACAGAAATTTCAGTTTGTGGTTCAACGTCTCGAAAAAGTTCCTCTTTGTCTGAAAGCAAATGGAACAATATCGCAGGTAGTCCAAGCAGTACACTCGAATAAACTCAAGCCAAAGATATTCGATGGAATAACTTCATTCAGGATTATCAAATTCCAATTGAAACCGCTTAAAGGTGGAGCAGCCGAAACATTGCAAACAATTTCCGGAAAAGTACTCAAAAAAATTATAGTTTTATAATTTAGACGCTGGACCGGAAATACGGAAGTAAGGAGTAAGGACAAACGTGAGCTATATCGCAACAAGATGATCGCAACGGACGCTACCAGAAGTTCGGAAAATCTCTTCAATTCATTCAAGCCATCACTTAAAGTACGGTGGTTTGAAATAAACGGTGATACTGGTACCCAGATTCCATGACAGTAGGATTACTTGTTGGATATGTGACAATCTAAGTCACATCTCGCAGGAGTTCTGGAAAAACTTGAAATAATATTGTAATTGAAATAATAAATAAAATTACAAAGAATAAAATAGGCCATGTAAATTAAAAATTTAAGTTCTAACAAGATGAAAACAAAAAAGTACATGCACAACAGTGGTGACACCAAGTCAAAACTCCAGAGTACCGATTGTCCTCTTAAAAGCATTGCGAGAAATATGCAAATCAAAATACTTAGCAACGGTGTTGAGATCTCGTTTGATTCGCATTGAAGGGCCATGGTAGCTGTCTGTCGGCAGTTAGAGTACGAAGAAACTCACGTGGGCGTAAGGCGCGTTGAGGAGCATAAATATTAAAGAGTGAAAGTATGTCAGCACAATCAACTTTACCACAAATAATATCACGTGCAAAAGTAGCATTGGCACATGTACGCCTAGAAGCCAGTGCCTAAAGGTCCAGGAAACGACAACGGTCAAGGTAAGGTAATTTTTTGAGAACAAATAACAGAAACTGCTTTTGTATGCTCTCAATCCGCTTAGAGTGACAGTCATAGAACGGGGACCATATGACACCTTGCGTACTCAAGCTGAGAACGAACGAAAGAGGTGTACAGTGAGTGTGACTTAAAAGTAATAAATCCCAACATTGGATAGGCTTAATTAACAATCGCCTCGATGTGCGAGTTAACCCCCAAATCGTTAATCATATGTGATTACTTGGTATTTATCGACATGCAAAAACATAAAGTTTGTAACATACCAATCGCAAAACATGTTCAAGTCCCTCTGAAACAGAACACGGTAGAATTTGCATGAAATGTTAGCAAATATTTTCATGTCGCCTGCAAATAAAATACAATCAGCGAATGTGAAACAGTCCACAACGTCGTTAACAAATAATAAAAATAACACTGGGAACAAGTGGTTACCTTGAGGCACACCAGAAGAAAGAATGAAATACTCTGAGTACGTAATATCAATCTTGACACACATTTTACGTTTTGATAAGTAGGACATTAGCAAACATAAAGGATAATATCGCAATTAAGATTATTCAACAATAACCGATGATTGAATTTATCAAAAGCTTTTGTTTACCGAAGATAATTTAAACAATATTTTTATTGTGGACTGTATTTCTTCAATTTTATTATAATTTTTAACTTAACAAAGGTTTTTTATTTTAATGTTTTACACTTTTCAGTTTTGCTTCTGCCTTCGTCTACATTCAGACTCGAACAACCAAACAAAAATCTCTTTCACGAATACAATGTCGTGTTTCTCTTTTTTTTTTGTACTAAAATTAAAATGACTTGCGCCATCTCTATTTCATCACCTTAATTATTTTTTGAACATTTATTTTTTTTTTATTTCATTTTAAACATAACTCCCCGCGTTGAAATTACTATAAATTTCAATATGAGAATACACATATCCTTTACATTCAATATTTTATTTTAACTTAATCAACATTGCAATCGATTACTGAAAATCTAGTAAATGCAGTTTAACAATTTTAAATAAACTAAATACATATAGTATACTAACTTACAACTAAATAAACCAAAGAATTATAACTATAACTTCAATGATCTAATATATATATATATATAAGGAGAAAAAACACAAAATATAATAATTTTCTTTCCGGATTCGTTCATTAATTTTGATCCGTTACGGATCTGAGGTTTACGCTAGAAAATTACATTTTGAACACAAACTCACAGTTAAATTCATTTATTTACAATATACATATATGAACTGACACGATTGACGGACCTTAGTAATGTGTATCTGCACCAGAGGATTTCTCTTCCATTGGCAATACGCATAATTTAGAAATGGCTCTTTTGAGTTCTGAACTAATCGTTTTGACAGTGGCTACGCGAATGTACCCGTCGGTTCCTGGATGTAATCCCGTAATTCGACCAAGGGGCCATTTGAGTGGGGGAACATTGTCCTCCTTTAGTAAAACAAGAGCTCCGATTGATATGTTATCCGAAGGTGCTATCCATTTACGTCGTTGTTGGAGTTCTCCTAAATACTCGATTCGCCATCGTTTCCAAAATTGTTGGAACATATATTGTAATCGTTGCCATCTAGAAAGCCTATTATAATCTAAATGATCTAACGAAGGATCAGGCAACGCTATGAGTGCCGTACCTATTATAAAATGGCCAGGCGTCAATACTTGCAGATCATTAACATCGTTTGACATCGGGGTAAGAGGGCGAGAATTCAAACAGGCCTCAACCTGAGTTACCATTGTGTGAAATTCCTCAAATCGTAAAGATGTATTTCCTATTATACGCTTGAGATGATGTTTGGCACTCTTGACGGCCGCCTCCCACAATCCACCGAAATGTGGAGACCGAGGAGGTATCGTATGCCATTGAATTTGTTCTTCAGCAAGATAACGAAAAAATTCTATCTTATGAATTTCCGACGTGAGTAAGTTATGCAACTCCTTCAATTCAGCTTTAGCGCCTATAAAATTGGTAGCATTGTCTGAGTATACATTTGCACACTTGCCTCGACGTGCAACGAATCGCCGAAATGATGATATAAAAGCTTGGGTAGACAAATCTTCCACAAGTTCCATATGAACGGCTTTAGTACAAAAGCATATGAACACTGCTACATACACCTTTGTCATAATTTTTTTTCGAAAATTATGCGTTATGTTGAACGGACCGCAAAAATCTATCCCGATATTAAAAAACGCTCTCGATGGTGAAACTCGATCAACTGGCAGTTGGCCCATAAGTTGGTTGATGGTAGTAGGTCGTGTCCGAAAACATCTAATACAGTCGTGTATGACCTTTCGACAAAGATTTCGTCCTCCGATTATCCAATACTTAAGTCTTAAACTATAAAGTAACGCTTGAGGACCAGCGTGAAGCTGACGAAGGTGCTCCTGTCGAACTAATTTTTTAGTAAAATCACTAGTACCAGATAGAATAATTTGATGCTTATTGTCGTAACAAATGTCCGCATTTTTTAAACGGCCACCGACCCGCAACAACCCATCCTGATCGATAAATGGATCAAATGATTTTAATTTACTCTTTGCGTGACTCGTTTTATGTTTTTGAATATAATTAAAGTCTTCGGAAAATGCGTTTAGTTGAACTATTTTTAAAATACGTTTACGAGCAGATTGGAGTTCTTCAGAAGTGAGTTCTCCATATTTCCGACGATCTTTAGGAGTCCTAAGGTTATTGAAAAAGCGACAACAAATCGAAATTACTCTAAATAATTTGTTAATGTCCGAAAATTTATCAATTAAATCAACGTCGTTGTGATAACTAACTAAAACAGCCTTACTTCTCTTTAACTCTAATAATTCAGGATTAATTTTAATGTTCGAAGACTTGGGCCAGTTATGTTCATCTAGGTCCAAAAACGAAGGGCCATTCCACCAAAACTTACAGGATATAATGTCTAATGGCATAAGACCTCGAGAAATTAAATCGGCAGGATTCAATGATGTCGGAACAAACATCCAACTATCGATAGATGAAAGATCCTGTATTAATGAAATTCTATTTGCAACAAAAGTAGCATAATTTGATGGGCACGATTTTATTCTCATTATGGTAATCTCCGAATCTGACCACATACAAATTCTATCAAATTTAACATCCATACATTGAACTACTTTATCTACTAATTGTGCCAATAACACCGCAGCACATAACTCTAGCCGCGGTATGCTTTGCTTTTTTAAAGGAGCAACCCGTGATTTTGCGCACAATAAAGTAATTTGTTTGTCATTAACCAAATCTGTCACTCGTACATATACAACGCAACCGTATGCTTTTTCGGAAGCATCCGCGAAGCCGTGAAGTTCCATTGACTTAACATGTTGACCTCTTATACAACGAGGAATCTCAATTTTCCGCATTGACGGCAATTGCTGTCTAAAATTGGACCAAATCTCGGATATCACCAACGGAACATCATCATCCCATGATAAACTAGGTGTAGTCCAAAGTGACTGCATTATTAATTTAGCTGTTACTGTGACAGGTGCACATAACCCGAGTGGATCGAACAGCTGTGCTATTTCGGACAAGATTGATCTTTTACAAAACTTGTTTGTTTCTACAAATTCCTTAAAAATTATTTGGAAACTATCAGAATTGGGTTTCCACTGCAGACCCAGTAGAGAAACAATGTTTTCAGAGTTTTCCTGGAGAGGATTATTTTTATCGGATAAATCGCTATGATTCGAATTCCATTTGTGCAACTCAAAACCACCTGAAGCCAATAGTTGAATTAAGTCGTGTTTCACTGTTTGTGCTTCCTCGAACGAATTAGCACCTGTCAAAACATCAACGACATAGAAATCTGTTTCCAATATTTTCGCTGCCAAAGGGAAAGTAGATCGTTCATCGATGGATAACTGTTTTAATGTCCGGATAGCCTGAAATGGCGCACTCGATGTACCGTATGTCACAGGGCATAGTCGATAACACTGAAGCTCGTCATTTAACGATTTACGCCAGTATATCCGTAACAAATCTCTGTCATGTTCATGTATGAGTATCTGACGATACATTTTAATTATATCAGCGGACAAGGCAACTAAATATTTACGGAAACGAATTATCAAAGAGAATAAATCTTCTTGTATTGTAGGACCCGTCATCAAACAATCGTTTAAGGATATGCCAGATGCGGATTTGGACGACGCATTAAACACAACACGTAATTTCGTCGTGGTACTACTGTCTTTTATGACAGCATGATGTGGTAACGCATATGTCTGATTACTTTGAACATCCCTTGAATCTGGATCCTTGACCAATTGCATCTGATGCAAATCAATGTATTCTTGGATGAATTCATTATATTGACGATGCATATCGGGATTATTAGAAAGCTTTCTTTCTAGATATTGAAACTGCTTTAACGCATTATTTTTGTTATCACTAAGCTCACAAAGATTTGATTTCGTAGGTAACGCTACGCTATACCGACCATTTGCCAAGCGAATTGTGTTAAGAGCGTAATGTTCCTCGCATCTTTTCTCTTCAAGTGATAAAATATTAGGGCTACTTATTTGTTCAATTTCCCAAAATTTGTTGATTTTATCACTCAACTCGTCATGAAGAAACGATAATAACGAGGAACTATTTGTAAAAGAATCGAAGACTTGTAATTTGTTTTACCTAATACAATATAACCCAATTCCGTCTGTTGGAATGGTGGAAGCTCTGGTATTATTTTTACGCTTACTCCATTTACTATTTCATTATATTTTTCTGCCCCAATGAGCATGTCGATTTTGCTATTGATATAAAATGTGGGATCAGCTAAGTTAATTTCTCTAGGTAAAACGGAAGAATCGAATGGAATCGTGGACGCTGGAAGTTCACCAGTTATTTTTGGTAATACTAGAAAATTTAGATTCGCATTATATTTCGTTACACGAGATTGAATTTTTAACGGTACTATATATTTAACTTCAAAAACCTTGCCATTTATTCCAGACACTCTAATCGACGTTGAATTTTTAATAGGATTTAAAATTTGACATAAATTTTCTGTGATGTAACTGGACTGTGAACCACTGTCTAATAGTGCTCTACATTGAACTCTATAACCATTATAAGATTGAACCCATAAGACTGCGGTTGCTAGCATCACTTCAGATATGGAACTCCTTTCCTCACTAGACTGGAAGGATTCTGTTACAGGCTTTAAACTACTTGAAATTACATTTGCAACAATTGCATTTGTGCCTTTAGTGTTAGATGGTTGGTTTACTGTGCCAGCAACTTTCTGACCAATACCGTTCTGGTTAGATATGGTAGGTGTCTGAGCTTGATTTGAAATCGAACCGTGAGTTGAAATAGGTTTAGATTTCTCAAAATGCAATAGTGTATGATGTTTTAAATAACATCGTTTGCAATTACCTGCTTTACACTCATATACTCGATGACCCGAAGAAAGACAATTCGTACACAAATTAAAATTTTTAACAATATCAAATCTTTGAAGAGGTGAACAATTTGAATCACAAAACTTGGAGCACATGTTTAATGTATGATTGTCCTTACAAAGTGGACAGCTTCCTTGTTGCGAAACAAACACACGATTGGGTTTAAAATTAGTATTTTTATTCGATACTGCAGGTACGACTTTTTGCTGTGAAATAGCTTCTAGTACTTTTACCCGTTTTTTTAGAATGTCGACGAACTCAGAAAAAGTTAATAATTTATCTTGAGGAGACTTTTTTACAATTTCAATTCGAGAGAAAGAATCTAATTTTTCCGATAAGTGATGAATTAAAATTAAATTCCAACTATTTACATCGACTTTTAACGATTTGAGAGCATTAAAATGTTTTTCTATAGAATCAATAAAAAATTGTAGAGAACTAGCGGAATTATCCTGACGCTTTTTCATGTCGTATAACGCTTTTACATGCAGTTTCTGTATGGAAATTTCATTATCATAATAATCCAGAACTACTTTCCATGCAACCTCATAGTTCTCAGTGGTAATCGGTAAATTCTCAATCAAATGGTAAGCCTTACCACTCCTTAATGAAGAGACTAAATAATGAAATTTGGTGCATAAGCTAATGGATTTGTTGGCATGGATCAAGTCAATGTAAATGTCTCTGAAATTAAGCCACGTTAATTCAGTCCCGTCGAATTTCGGGAGAGTAATTTGTGGGAGTTTAATAGCTACTGTCGTGTCTACCGAACTTTCTCCATTTGCCTTCTTATTTCCAAAATCTAAATTTAAATTCGATTCATTAAAATTTACTTTCGTTTTCGTTCCGAGACTATGAATTTTATCTAAAATTGCAGATTCGAGTATACCGTACTCATCCTCAAATGTATACTTATCATCAGACTGCCTGCTAGAAGAAGGATCAATGTTTTCCAACTCATTTTGAATTTCGTCGAATTTTGTGTACGTAATTCTAATTCTATGTAATACGGATTGTAATTCTCCGAAGGAATTGAATTCACCCTGGGCAAATTTGTTCTTAAAGTACGTCAATCTACCCTTATGACCATTTCGGCTATTTTTTAATTTTTGAACT
This sequence comes from Nephrotoma flavescens, assembly GCA_932526605.1. Taxonomy (NCBI): domain Eukaryota; kingdom Metazoa; phylum Arthropoda; class Insecta; order Diptera; family Tipulidae; genus Nephrotoma; species Nephrotoma flavescens. The sequence continues at coordinate 68,037,032 of OW052220.1, read as the reverse complement.
GTCTCACTGACTGTCGCAATATCAATGTCGGCTTCGTCTTCAGACATTTCAAACCGAAATAACTATTACCTACGCAATTAAAATTTATACGTAACCTCAAACCAATGTGCGAACCGAAATATAACAATTTTTTAATATTGTGTGTGGTTTTACATTAACAGACTTCAATATATCTTACAACTTATCAACTAACATAATTAATTTATTACTAACCAAATTTAATTACACTTGTTGCTTACAGGAATTACTGCGATGATCCTTGCGATGATATAATGATGATGATAAATACGATGATCTGATGCGATATGATGACGATATGATGTAACTATTGCTTATTACGATTGCGATCCCTTGACCTTTGATGTCGATGTACGACGCAAAATCGATTACAAATAAATTCCTCTAATTACAAATCTATAAATTTCTTTTGATTTTAATTATGGAAGACTTTCTAGTTGCGATATTTTAAATCCCAACGCTTGTTATATTTTATTATATTGACGAACTAACAATGGCGTCTTTTGATCAACCACCACGTTTTCCTTTGTATTGAATTGTTTGTTAATCGAAGATAATTATTTAATTATATGCACGAAGATATCCGGGTCGTATGGACCAAATGTTTACCGAAGATAATTTAAACAATATTTTTATTGTGGACTGTATTTCTTCAATTTTATTATAATTTTTAACTTAACAAAGGTTTTTTATTTTAATGTTTTACACTTTTCAGTTTTGCTTCTGCCTTCGTCTACATTCAGACTCGAACAACCAAACAAAAATCTCTTTCACGAATACAATGTCGTGTTTCTCTTTTTTTTTTGTACTAAAATTAAAATGACTTGCGCCATCTCTATTTCATCACCTTAATTATTTTTTGAACATTTATTTTTTTTTATTTCATTTTAAACAGCTTTAGCGAAGTCGGTTGATTAACATATTCTGAAGTTGATTAACATATTCTGAACAACTGCCAAATTAGTGACCGTTGAGTGGTCCGGAAAGAATCCATGCTGACGTCTGCTAATACATTGCTTATAGAATAGATGAAAATTACGTTGTTGACCATTAACTCGAAGAGTTTTGAAATGCACCGCGGGATCCATTTTTATAGATTGGAAATACATTTGATATTTTTCATTTGATCAGGGAAAATGCCTTGTCTGAGACTCATGTTAAACAATTGGCATAAAGTGGCAACAAAACCAACTGCGCAAAGCTTCAACAGAGACGCAGAGAAAGGTATCGTCGGATTTTGTGAGATATCCTTAACAAAAATGCTACTGAAGTAATCGGCAAAGAATTTGCAGATTGTTAATGGATTATCGGATTTTTGACCACCGAATTCCATAAACGACGGTACGCCGTTATTATGGTTCTTCAGTTACATAAATCTCCAAAATTTCTTCGGGTTACAGCGTAAATCGTCCTCTACATCGCATGTAATTATTGTATAGGAATCGGTTAAGACACGAGTACTGCCTGCGCTGAAACTGAAACTGAGTAAAATTGGAAGTTACACCAGTACGCCTATATCGCCTGTAAACTTAATTACGCAGGGCCTCCAGTTGATTGAGCTCTTGAGTGAACCATGGGTAATGACGGGCGTGAGGCTTTTTTATTATATTTTTACCGACAAATTTTCGTGTAGCGCCCGTGGAAGGTGTTCCGCTAAATCGTTATATATTATTGAGAAACAACAACAATAATAATTTGTGTCGTATGGCTAGGCCAACAGAGCCAATAAGCAAACAACAAAGTCGCCAGAGTCTACGAATAAACTAAACAACAAACAAATAAGGAAAGATGAGCAGCATCGAAGAACTTGTAGGTCAGGAAGTTCAGACTGGTGAAGATATCAGTCGTCTCATCAGGAATTATGAAAAAGATAGCAAGGATCGGCAAACAAGGAAATACCTCGAAGAAAACTAATCTTACCAAACTTAACTGAGCAACTACCAACAACACCAGTAAAGGGTCTTAACAAAACAACTTGGAGAGAGCTGACACTGTCTGATCCAAATTATGACTTACCTGATCCAATCGGTATGATTTTAGGAACAGGGGTATACGCTAACATCTTGTTAGACGGTGTAACAAAGGAATCGCCGTACCAACCAATAGCTTAGAAAACTGAGTTAGGATGGATTCTCCTGGGTCTCACGACAAAATCAGGATTAACGTGAAATTCGCTTCTCTGGTAGTACAAAACAACCTAGACGTGCAGCTGCGTCAATTCTGGGAAATTGACGAGCTACCCAAGTGAAGGTCATACTCAGAAGAAGAAGAGATGAGTGAGCTCACAGAAGACTATCCATTAGAACTTTGTGGAGCAGTACTATTAGCGAAACTACTGAGACAAGTTTCAGAGTCCATGGGAATCCCAAACGTTAAAATGCAAGCTTGGGCCGACTCGACAATTGTTCCGGCCTGGCTGCAAGGACAGCCTAGTAAGTGGAAAATTTTCGTAGCAAATAGAACCTTGCAGATTCATGCTATCCTCAGCCCCGCACAATGGGAACATGCAAAATCAAAAGAAAATCCCGCAGATTGTGCAACTCGTGGTGTAGCTCCTGATAAGCTGGGTGATAATAAATTATGATGGTACGGCCCGGATTGGCTTAGGAGTAGAATCGAGCCATCATCGAGTAACGTAATAACGGAAACCGAGTTAGAAAAAAAAACGCCATATACTCTTTGTAGCATAAGCACAACTACAACAGAACCGGAAATATTAGAAAGGGTTTCCTCTCTCACAAAAACAATTCGAGTACTCGCATATATTTGGCGTTTCTATTGGAATAGCCACCATAAATGTTCTCCAGAGTTCTCCATTTAAAGGCGATATTAGAAAGTTAAAGGAAAAGGGGTCAGTGGGCTCGAAGAGTAAGTTTCTCTCCTTACATCCATTTCTGGACACGAACGGAGTACTTCGAATAGGAGGACGATTGCAACATTCAATTTTGAACTACAACGAAAAACATCCGATCATCCTACCACCTAAGGGTCATCTCACAAGTTTGATCATTGACTGGGCACATAAAGTACTCAGCATGGAGATTTAAACTAAGTTAACGCTCGCATTCATAAAGAAGCAATTTTGGATCCTACAAGGCAAAACAGCAACAAAACGACAAATCAACTGACGGGAAGCCTACCTCTTCCAAGAGTAATACCCTCAAGAGCATTTACCCATACGGGAATAGACTATGCTGGGCTCATCAATTTTCGAATATCCGAGGGCGGCGGAACAAAGAGTCAGAAGGAGTACACGGCTCACCACATTTCGGCGGCATATGGGAAGCACGAGTGAAATCGGTAAAGCAGACTTGAAGAAGACCGCAGCATCTGTACTACTAACATATGAGGAATTAACAACTCTGCTATGCCAGGTTGAAGCAACATTAAATTCTAGACCGCTATGTCCATTATCAGAGGATCCTAATGAACTTGAATGTTTAACAACCGGGCATTTCTTAATTGACGATTCCATGCTCGGGCCTGCCTGATGATGAAACCATTTACCTGAAACAAAATCTATTGACAAGATGGCAGCAAATCGAGAGAATGCATGGAGACTACTGGAAAATGTGGAGCATAAATTACCTCCATAATATGTAGCACAGGAAAACCAATTAGTTCTTATAAGAGACGAAATTTTGCCACCCACCAAGTGGTTGATGGGAAGATTATTAGAAACTCACCAGGTCATGACAAATTAAAAAAGTCGGGACCTTCAAAACTCAGAATGGTATACTCAAAAGGTCTGTTACATGGAATGGAATGAATGTTAAAATCGCCAAAAATAATGACGTCAACGTTCTCATTTATTAATGGTATTAAATTACTAGAAATTCTGTCAGGAAAATCGTGACAAAAAGCCATAGTCGAATTAAGTGGGAAGTAAACTGTGCCAATTATTAAATGAAATGTAGTTAGTTTTATTTAATTTAACCGAAAAAAATTCTATGCTTGGTTCAGAATATAAAAGTTCACAACAATAAGATTTACTGACTGCAATAAGCACGCCGCTACCTTTGCGGTTTGTACTAAATATCGATCACGACGAAAAACGTAAACATCTGAAGGGCTCCGCATTAATAAAATCGGCTGTAAGCCATGTTTCCGTTATGATATATAATATAAAGAATCCTTTTCGAGATTCTAAAATTCCAAGGTAAAATTGTTTAGATTTAGACCCATTTAGCCCCATAATCTTCATCCCTATTTCTAAATTAGCAAGAAGTGGTGACAGCTTAACAATACGAGATGATATTGATGGGAAAAGTTGTGATTACTTTAGACACAGCAGCAACACACACGATTGTTCGAAAGGAGTCTTGGAATCTCATCAGTGGAAGAACATGGCCAGCCAACTGCTGACAGCACACTCATCCTAGCTGTCGCCAAATACCGAAACAATTATTTGGGAAAAATTGGAGGGAGGTTTTGGGTTGAAGCAGTTGGTGAATCGGAACAAGGGATTAGAGAACTAATGTTCAGAAAAGCCATAGTAATACCAAAAAACGACGACAGAGTTCCAATTAGAGCTCTAAATCTCTCGAATGAGTCAAAAACAATCAAGAAAGGGATAATCATCGGAAAATGTGAAGACACATGATTGGGCGCTGGAATGTTCTCCATTTGGATTTTAAAAGTGGCTATTGGCAGAAAGAAGTTCAAGAGGAAGAAAAACTTTCGAAGAACGCATGAGGATTTTAGCTGAAATTTTCGAACGAATACAATCCTTTGGGTTAAAGTTAACTCCTAAGAAATATTCACTCTTCAGAACAGTGGTAAAGTATTTGGATTACAGCAGATTCATAAATGTGCATAATTTAGCGAATGTAGTAATTTTGCAGTATCTACGCGATGAAATACCTGTCCTGTCTCCAACCTAAACCAGGACCTGAATGTATTGATACAAAACGTTCCAATGGTGGTATCGACCGGGAATTCTATACAAACTTAGTTGTAATTTACAACCATCGTAAATAATGAATCATTTCATCATCATGGGCTTTCCAGTTCATTTGGTCCTTTTGGGCTCATTATATTTTATTTCTGTATTTTGTTTCGAATTTTTAAAATCCCAAATACCTTTAATACATTTAAATTTCACTCATCCAATGTAAATTAACCAAAGAGGGGAAATTTTTATATTCTCCTAAATAGTATCTCCTAATGAAAACTACTTTAGTGGTTAAAGTCCGCAATACATTCGAAATTAAAAATTCAAAACGTGGAGTTATGTCATAAAATCGACTTTAAGAATAATTTCGAAGTTTAAGGTTTGCATCATTGAAAAAATTTCGATTATCGATAAGATGGTGTAAATCCTTACTATTCCGAAACTGCATTGCCGTCTAAAAATATTACACACAAAAGTACTCGAATCTATCTACCACGTGCCGAAACGTCAAAACAATTCTTGCATTCTCGCAATTTTTCAGTTTTGTGCCGACTGTCAGTTTAGAAAGTGTGTTTTCGGAGCGGAGTATAAATTTAAAAGTAAAAATTTTCCGTCGATTTTATTTTAAACTTTGCATATCCAATTCCAATCACTAGTTTCAAATGGATGGAATCGATATCTTGAATAATTTTCTCGCACTACATAGGCCACAATTAATTGCGTCCGCCGTTCCTGAACATTTTTGGCCGGTATTGTGTCGCAAATTAACACATCAAATATTCGATGCTGGCGATGCGTTTTCATTGTTACAAGTGGACTATTCTGACGATGAGAAGGACGATGAAGATCCGGTATTCACGCTAATGGTTACGAAAGAGGAGGGCCTGAAGAAAAACTGTCCGGGAGACATATATCTGATAGACCACGCGTGGACGTTTCGGCTGGAAAAGGCGCGTCAACAATTGGAAGAAATTCCTGGCCTAGCCACTCGTATGGGTAACATTATGGGTGTGGCTGAGGACGATGATGAAGCTGTAACCAAAATATTAAAACAAATTTGGCGATTTGCCAATATGTACATGATTAATTCAGAGGCCGCAGACGTCGAAAGCCGTATGCCGATTTGGTACATCATGGATGAAGTGGGTTCTGCCATAATTCACAATCACTATCCAAATTTTCGGCTGGTTCCTTTTATGTACGTTAACCAGCAAATCACATATAGTCTGCTGTTCCCAAGTGAAGATGTAGAGCGTGGCGATGCGGTTACTCGAAATTTCGTAGAGGGGATCGGCACATCAATAAAAGAAAAGCTAGCCCTATTGCTTCCATGGATTAAAACCGATTTTAGTAATGAAAAATACAATCAAGAGGAGCCAGATCAAAGTTATTTTTTAGAGGGCCATATTGAGGAGAGCGTACCAGAAAATGTGCCAAATAAACCAATCGTCGATCGAAATCGCCCACTCAAAGTGTTCACAGAATATGAACTAGTAAAACGCTTTTTAACCGATGAGGCCTTCGAAATAGTCGAAACGCAAGAAGAAGCTGATGTGCTATGGTTGACAACACATTTTAAAAAATTCCAAGAGCTACAGGCGTTGTCTCCAAATCGGTTTGTAAATCAATTTCCATTCGAGCACGTTTTAACTATAAAAGATTTACTTTCGATTGTATGCCGCCGTACGATTCCCGAAGATGGCGATAAGGCACCGAGAACAGTGAACGAAGAGAATTTGGAAACATATCCTAAATGGCTGCCAACGACTTATAATCTTAAAACCGAATTGATACAATTCGTAAGCTATTACCAAAATCGTGCCAAACGAGGTCTCGACAATCATTGGATTTGTAAACCATGGAATTTGGCCCGAGGTTTGGACACTCATATCACCGACGATATCGCGTACATCATGCGTCTTCCACCAACGGGGCCTAAAATCGCCCAAAAATATCTGGAAAATCCGGTGCTCTTCTATCGCGACGAAATTGGCGGCAAAGTGAAATTCGATGTGCGCTACGTAATTTTACTGAAAAGTGTCGCACCATTTGAGGCATACATCTACCGTAATTTCTTTTTACGTTTCGCCAACAAAACATTTGATTTATCGCGGTTCGATGACTACGAAAAACATTTTACTGTTATGAATTATTCCGAGTTTAATCTACGCCATATGCCTTGTGCCGAATTTTTAATCGAATGGGAAAAACAGTATCCTGCACAAAATTGGGAATCCGTTGAACGAGATATTTGTTCGATGCTCAAAGAGGTTATAATAAAGGCGGCTATTAGGCCACCACCGGCTGGTATTAAATCAAATCCACAATGCCGGGCACTATACGCCGCCGATATAATGTTGTCGTGGGATGGCCCGAATCAGGAAATGATTCAACCAAAGCTGCTCGAGATCAACTGGGTTCCCGATTGTCAACGAGCCTGCGATTACTATCCTGATTTCTATAACGATATTTTTAAACTCATATTTTTGGATGTACCGAATGAGGCAGCGTTTAGAAGTTTATTCTAATTCCTAAATCATAGATAATGTGTTTCTTGTTTGTATTGCTATGTGTGATTTAGGAATTTAGTGTGTCACCATCGGCGACGTATCGTCCTTGGGCAGTAATCAATAAAATTATTTTTTACATATTTGGCATCTAGTCAAAAGCGATATGAGTTTTCTTTCAAACAACAATGTAGATAACATTTTCGTTCGGATTGAAACTGGAATCGATAATAATTAAGGTAAGACAATATTGTTGCGTGATTCTTAAAATTAATACATAGAAACAGGCGAAGCCGCCAGACAACCGACTTACATTTACGTAGAGACTGTTGGACGGAACTATTTCTTGATTAAAGTTGATGGGCGCAATTACTGGAATCGCTATATCTCTACTAATAACCACATTGACTTTTCTTCTCCAGGTTAAGAACGGGTTCCAATGTTGCAAAATATAGCCCGTATAAATCTGTGGATGTTATTGCTGAATACCTCAAAATCACCAGTACGTAACGATACATAAAACGACAAATAATGCACTCTGAATCAAGAATTATCACAAAAACCAACGAGAATATTAACAACAACGTCCTGTAACCATGACATTAAAATGGTTATGGGCGGCATACACATCAGCTCCCACAGCCTACATTTAACTCGTCTCTAGCATTGAATGGATTAAATATTTTCACACACAGTTCCGTGTAACGAAACACGATAAAATTTCTGCGGGGAAAGAAATGGGCGTACCAAGCGAATTTGGAAATTTGTGTTCCACCAACACTTGGACCTGAGGTTTTCCATCTAAAATTAACAGTCATTAAACACGGGGATGGAGATTTCAGACCAACTTGGATGATATTCTCTCAATATGACAAAAATTTTCAAAACGTGCTCAACGGAATACCAGAAGTTCACTACCAGCTGTAGATTTAAGACATGATAAACTGTCCCAGATACCATATCAATGGTGAGAATCCTTCGCAGTACGAAACCAGCAAAAATTAGGTAAACGAAGTTTGCATCTAGTTAGTAATCTATCCGTAACACATATTTAAGCAATACAGATAGGTACTATAATCGAAAGAAGTGCCTAAAATTAATACTTTGAAAAGGTGCAGAAATCGAGCCATACATGGTCTGGGAAATATATAGCGGCTACAATAGTCCCCATACATAAATAAATGTTAGTAACGCCAAATTGCATAATTGACTTCACAACATTCGGCAGAACTGGGGTGTGATAAATTGAAAGGTACTTTTTTTACCAGCTTGACGCTTCCCTGGCAGGTGCGCACAAGGCTGAATTAAATTTATTCTGATGATTTAAACGTTAAAGTAGACACTGACAACGCGTATTCCCAGACATTTAAGAATCATCAAACGATAAATAGCATAAGGAAGAATCAACATTCTAGAATAGGAATACTAAAACTCAATAGCAGTGTCTATCCATCCACAATAGAAGCGCATAGTAAAGTATGATATTATGAAACTGTGTGACCTAACCGTACAGGAACAAGGAAAGAACTGCAGAAAATGCATTTGGGTCCGTACAAAATTAATTGAGAGAAGGACGGAGAAGAGTCACCCATTTTTTATAACGGTTGGTATTCAAGTAAACCAGATAACATCAAGTATTGATGGCGCCCTTAAAAGTAGGCTTACATCTATATGTAATATATCCATCGTAAAGTTATGCTGGATGGTGGACAGAAGGCAAAATATTGAAGTGATTCAAAAATCCAATACCGAGTTCGTTATTTAAACTATGGTGTTTAGTGTAGTGTTATAAGATAAATAGTGTTAACAGTTCTTTCAATAGTGTATGGAAAATTAATATTTTTGTGTGCTTAATATTTAAAGTGTCTAGATAGAATTAAGAAGTTAGTGTAGTGCTTTACAAGTTAAATGAAATATTAAATACATTTCTAGTGATATTGTATGTAGGTACTGCCAACCACGGTCGCTCCTTGAAGGATCGTACCGATTACGGGTAAGTTTTTGAACAAATTTCATTCATACACCTCGTTCATATTAATATTACCCATAATTATTAGTACCTCATAAAATCAATAAATTAATTATAAAACGAACATTTTTACAAACTTATTATATTATATAATTTATTTTATATTTTAATTATCTACGTTTTTTTAAAACCATGCTATCTGTTTTGGGGCTGAAGCACTCCCTGCTCTTTCGCGGTTTATTTTTCCGTCTTACCTTACGCATCATCTGCCAAGTCGAAGACGTACGGCTGCTATAGGGCCGATTTGCCCTCTGCGCATTGAATAGCTCCATGCCAGCCTTTACTGGACATGGAAGATGGGTCGGCCCATGAGTTTTGCATGCCGATAGGGAGGGGGTCGTAGTTGTGTTCCTTTTTGATCACAGATCATCTGTTGATGAAAATTTCCTTTTGCATCCCAACCCCAATCGGGATTCGAACCCAGTACCTCCCGATCCAAATGCCCAAAACTTTAACCACTGTGCCATTTGGTCAGTATTTAATATAATATAATATTATGATATGATAAACACGTACACCTTATCCATGATGTCAGAGAAGTGATTTTGTTCGACAGAAATATACAAATAAAAAGTCGTTTCCGATTTTCTGAGATTTTGGTTGTAATTTTCGAAGAAGGGGATGGTCCTATAACCATCCATTACTCTTTCTAACTTTTATTTTATAAACAAAGCTTCGGCGATGTAGAAATCAAACGATTGATATTCATAAGTAAACATATTGAAAAATTTCATTTCCTTCCCTTATTCTAAAAGTTCTAAGCAAACTAAAAATTAATGATACTATAGTCTAAATAGGTAATTTAACTTAAATTAGTTTAAGTTAATAATAATTTTTATCCAAGAATAGATGCATATCCAAGAATTCCGACATTTTATTGATTTTAAAAAACGTTTATTAAATTAGAATACAACATTTTGTTATCATGAATCGAATGCTTAGACAACTAGAGAATGCTGTCATATAGAAGTACCACGTATCCATGATGGAGGTCTGGGTAGTTATGTAAAACACATTTTGAGTAAGTGTAATCCAATATCAAAAGCATATTTAAGCAATGAATTGTAATTAAGAATTATGCGAGCTCAGGTTCTGCTCGTGTTCTCACAACAAAAGTAGTGAACGGAAACCATTAGTTAATGACAAGAACTACTAGAACCCTACACAACTACCTAAACTTACGCAAGAAATAAACACACTCGGATAATTATAATACATGCTACATGCCTTGACTCTCAAATAACAGAAATAAACACATTTGAATCCAATTCGATGGACACAATTACATGCAATATCGATCGCAATCTACTTGTCATTGCTTAACCGATAATATTTTTGTTGGGAATGTGGCGTGGAACGTGGTTATTTTGAACCGATCATTAAGGTATTTAGTATGTTGAATAGATCAAAACTCTAAATTGGTTAGAATTAAGTGGATGAGTTCTTCACCGAAAATAATGAAATTTGTTATGCCCAGATGGAAATTATCTCGAGTCTTGTATACAGTTTTGCAATATTGCCAAATTCTTCGGAAATAAGCACACCTCTCGAATGATATGAGTAAAATCTATTTGTTTACATAATTTTATGATAATTTTCTAACAGTCGCTAACTGCAACATAACTAATGGACTAGTTATATAGACGAAAACGAAACGGAACGGACGAATTGAATACATGAAAACATACTAAACCAATTATATAGAAGAAATGAAACAAAAATGGACGGAGAAATGGGCTAGTTATATAACTGAAAACGAAACGGACTGAAACGAAACGAAAGGATTGATTGCATGAAAACATAATAGGCTAGTTATGTAGAAGAAATGAAACGAAAACGAACGGATGAATTGATTCAATTCAATTTGCTTTCGTTTCGTCTTTGCGGTTATACACTATCGGTTATGATTTTTTTGTTATCCTTACAAGCACATGTCAAATTGTCAAAATATTTTATATTTTAATTGAATTCAAACGCAGTATATTTAGTTTGCCAAACATAAAATGCATTTTTCGAGTTAGTTTTCATACTCACGAGAAGTAAACTTCAAATAATATAAAATGATAAACAAATATGAAAATGTCAAAACCATTTTCACTAATTCGTCTATATAACCATGCCTACTTCGTCTTTCCGTTTCATTTCGTTTCAGTCCGTTTCGTTTTCGTCTATATAACTAGCCCTAAATTGATTCAATTTGCTTTCGTTTCGTCTTTGCGGTTTATCGGTTATAATATTTTTTGTTATCCTTACAAGCACATGTCAAATTGTCAAAATATTTTGTATTTTATTTGGATTCAAACGCAGTGTATCACTTTGGACGGCAGTCCAAACGAGTGACGAAAGCACTTACTGTGCTGAAAGTCGAACTCGTATATATACAGCTAGTTTCGAACTTTTTCCCTTTGAGACCGCTATAATCATGTTATATACCATTAGAAAGGTCTTGAAAAGTAGACCCAAATATTGTATAAAAGCATGAATTTCTACTAACATTGAGTGAGTGGAAATATGATCTTCCGAAAATTGCCCCAAAAAATCAGTTTTCCGGGTATAACTGCCCCAAAAAGTGCCCCAATTATATTTTAAGCAAATTATGATTGTAGACGTCAATACAAATTCAATGACACCTCAAACGTCCAAAACGGATGATTTTGACCAAAGTTATGACATTTGGAAATTTTTCTATGACGTTAAATTAATAAAATCAAACGAAGCATGCGATTTACTGTTATGTCATAACAAACATTTATAAAAATATAAAATTCGTTTTCTACATAAATATGTCTTATTTTTCAGATTAATTCAGCATCGGAGTTCATTTTTTGTATCGTTGATTTATGTCGTTTGGTTCTTTATACGGTAACAAAACAAAAAAAATAATTTATTTTATTGTTGATAAATTTAAAATTGACTTTTCTTGTCAAGGCGCCAACCCATAAAATAATAATGTTACGGTGACACCTAGATTAGAATAGAATAATTTAATTTCATTAATAGTTCAATTGGATTTATACTCAACATTTAGGCGTCATTTCTATGCTAACATATTTGCTCGATGCGCATTTAGGATTATTCTAGAAACAAATATTTTGGTATATAAAGGCGCGCGTTGACGTGGAATGCTGAGTCTTATTTTAAACGTGATACAGTGAATGTTAAATAGAAAGATTATTAAAGTGATTATTAAAGCGATTATTAAAGTGATAATTAAAAAGTGTGTTATAATTATAATAATTAATTGTAAATTTTGTGTTGTATAATAAATTGTGTTGTGTAAATAAATTGTGTGAGTTCAAATTTGAAGCAGTTGTATTTATTCACAATCCAGTGATTCGAACCTTGAGTGACAAGGCAAAATCGTAACAATTGGTGACAGCGGTGGGATTGTGAATAATAAGGAAAATGATACTCTACGAATTAAAGCTTGCGCAATTAAAGGAGCAGTTGAAACAGCGAGGTTTGGCCAGTGAAGGCACAAAAGCTAGTTTGGTGGAGCGACTACGTGAGGCCATGGAGAAGGAAGGTTTAAATCCAGACGTGTAAGATTTCGAGGAGGAAAAAACGGACGAGATCAGTATGGATAAGAAAGAAAAGGACGTACAAACGGTGGTTGAAACACCACAAAACCCATCTGGAAGTTTTGATTTAACGCAGTTAATGGCAGCTATGAATCGAATGATGGGACAACAGTTGGGTGGAATTAAACAATCGATGGAGCAACAAGGGGCGGACTTGAAACAACAGATGTTACAAGTGGAGCAACAAGGAGCAGACATTAAACAGAAGATGGTACAAATGGAACAACAAGGAGCGGACATTAAACAATCGAACGCGGACATTAAACAATCGAACGCGGACATTAAACACCAAATAGAAGATTGCCAAAATAAAATAGACGAGAGGTTTCTGGAGTTATCATCTACATTACACGGCGAAGTGGAAAAGCTGCAAACCGAGTTACACACAGAAATTCGAAATGTTAAAGGGAACGTTCAACAAAAATTTGAAACTGTTAACCAAAATATACAAACGGTTAAACAAGATCTACAAACCGAAGTGCAACGTCTCGAGAAAGAGCTTGAAGATGTCAAGGCGAATGGAACGACACATCAAATGATCCAGACGGTTAATGCAGTTAAGATAAAACCACCAACATTTGATGGAACAACATCCGTCAGTATTTTTAAGTTCCAATTCGAAACGGCGATTAAGCAAAATCAGTGGACTGAAGAACAATGTGTTGCAGCGTTAATTGTGGCTCTTAAAGGCGAAGCGGCAGAAACACTACAAATCATTCCCGAGCAGGAAAGGAATGTTTACATGGGAATTATGAAGGCATTAGATCGAAAATACGGAAGTGACCACAAACGAGAAATCTATCGCATGGAATTGAAGGGTCGATACCAAAGAGGAGGAGAATCGCTACAGGAATATTCATCGGCAATTGAGCGGCTCGCGCATTTAGCACATTCAAATATGTCGGCCGATTACATGGAGCGAATTAAAATAGATGCATTCATTGACGGTATTCGAGATCCTGAGACGCGCAGAGCGGTGATGTTGTCACCTAAGGCAACTTTCACGGAAACCATCGCTTGTGCGTTAACAAACGAAACTGCGCAAACCATCATCAAACCAGCAATGAAAATTCGTAGAGTGGAGATTGATTCCAGAATAGACACCGCGCGGGCTACGCCAAGGTTCAGAGATGGAAGTGGCAGGATTAAATGCTGGGTATGTGATAGAATGGGTCACATCTCACGGGACTGTTGGGAGATTAAGAAGAAACGAGGAAGATCGCCATCTCCTATGAAGCGTAGACCAAACGAACAGCGGAGAGAGGCCAGAAAGGAGGGTCGGACGACATTGGAGTCGTTAAAAAGAGACAGCTTGAAGGAGCAAAAGCTGACTCCCACAACCGATTGCCCCATAAGGTCCATCCAAGTTTCGAGAGTAGAAAGAGGCGATGACAGCTTGACAGATGAAGCCAATATTGAACATCAAAAGGAAAGCGCACATGATAATGCCAACGCTTTATTAAGAAGACCATGTCCCGCGGAATGCAAGAATTGTGGGCATGTGGAGGGTAAGGAAAACATCATCGATATTCGGCTTATGCAAGTGCTACCTGATGAGGAATGGACTGATGAAATGATCAAGAAGCAGCAATTACGGGATGCTGACCTATCATTCATCATGGAACATAAGGAAGGAACACCGGCCCACATGGAGTGAGATAGCTGACAAAACTCCCATTGTAAAAGCATATTGGGCTCAATGGGATAGCCTTAACATAGAAAATGGATGTTTAAAACGAAAGTGGGGGAGCACGGATGGCAAAGTAAAACAATTGTTGGTAGTGGTGCCAAAAGATCGGATAGCGGAAATCCTCAAGGAGTATCATGGAGGAGCAAGTGGAGGTCACCTAGGGATTAATAAAACATTAGCCAAAATTCGCCAACGTTTCTACTGGTCCGGATGTAGACAGTCAGTAGTAGAGTGGTGTCGAAGATGTGACCAATGTGCGGCAGTAAAGGGACCAGCACGAAAAAGCCGTGGAACCATGAAACAATATAATGTTGGGGCACCATTTGAGAGAATTGCAATGGATGTGGCGGGGCCATTTCCGACTACCGAGAGCGGAAATAAATATGTGCTAGTAATAATGGATTATTTCAGCAAATGGCCGGAAGTGTACCCGATACCTAATCAGGAGACAACAACAATAGCTGATGCCGTGGTCAACAACTGGATTAGCAGATTTGGTGTACCGATGGAAATTCACACGGATCAAGGAAGAAATTTCGAATCGGTGGTATTTCAAGAGATATGTCAGATGCTTGGAATCAATAAAACAAGAACGACGTCTTTACACCCACAGTCGGACGGTATGGTGGAAAGATTCAATGGCACATTGGAGGAATATCTAGCAAAGGTTGTTGAAAGGAACCAACGCAACTGGGATCGACATATACCAATGTTCCTAATGGCCTACCGATCAGCGGTACATGACACAACAGGAGTGACACCAGCTAAAACCATATTTGGGAACAATCTGCGATTACCAGGAGATTTAAAGTTTGGGGCTGTTCCATCAGCAGCTCTATGCGGACAGGATTACGTCGACCGGATGAAAGAGGAACTTAATGAAATACATCAATTTTTACGGGAGAAAATTCGAATATCAAGTGATCGAATGAAAGCTCGATATGACATACGAGCAAATAATCAAGGCTTTGAGGAAGGGCAATTGGTATGGCTTCACAACCCGCAACGGCAGAAGGGATTATCACCGAAGTTGCAACCCACATGGGAAGGACCTTACACTGTCATTAAAAAGTTGAACGACGTGGTTTATCGCACACAGAAAGGACGGAAAGGTAAACCAAAGGTGGTGCATTTAGAACGTTTGGCGCTCTACAGAGGAGGTGATCTGGATCCTGTTCGGGACGAACAGGTTTAGGTGGGGGGTAGTGTTACGGTGACACCTAGATTAGAATAGAATAAGTTAATTTCATTAATAGTTCAATTGGATTTATACTCAACATTTAGGCGTCATTTCTATGCTAACATATTTGCTCGATGCGCATTTAGGATTATTCTAGAAACAAATATTTTGGTATATAAAGGCGCGCGTTGACGTGGAATGCTGAGTCTTATTTTAAACGTGATACAGTGAAGGTTAAATAGAAAGATTATTAAAGTGATTATTAAAGCGATTATTAAAGTGATAATTAAAAAGTGTGTTATAATTATAATAATTAATTGTGAATTTTGTGTTGTATAATAAATTGTGTTGTGTAAATAAATTGTGTGAGTTCAAATTTGAAGCAGTTGTATTTATTCACAATCCAGTGATTCGAACCTTGAGTGACAAGGCAAAATCGTAACAATAATTTTCGAAAAAGTTGCTCTAGTGGTCAATAGCTTAACTTTGAGTAGAATAATTTCAGTCCTATTCCAACAAAAACTTGGAATGAAACTATTCTGTTTGGAATGAAATGTATGGCATTGTTGTTGTAAAATTCCCAAAGTAAGACGCTATAAGAAGATAATTATGTTAGGTCACCGTTTTAGGTCATTTTTTGAACGTTTCATGGTGGGTTTATCTATAAGAAGAGAAAATTATTGTATCATGTACGTACTAGACAATTAAAAATGTTTTACCTGGGCCTTCGCAATAATTTTCACTTTTCCAATATTTTCGATTTTTATATTGTTTTATATTATATTTAATACAAACAAAAACTCAAAAAGTCAGAAACGATTTTTAGTAGGTATTTTTCTGTTGAACAAAATAATTTTCTTTTTATATATTTTCTTTGGTACTACTTTGATAAATAGAAATCGTTTCATTAGTAGAATAAATTTGTCGGTTGAACCGCCACAATTGCTCTGTATTCCGGGTACAATGGTTTGACCAATACATACACCATTACTATATTTATCTAGTTTATATATTAAACTATAGTCATTGATCCAAACTCAATAAATAATTATTCTCAATTGAATGAAATTGGGTCGTACAATTTAATAATGATGTTTTAAGCAATGCATGATGCGGGAATAACTGTAAGGCTTGGCCTCCCCAAAATAAACAAAATTTTAAGTTTTAATTTTAGTTTTACAACTCCAATCGATGAACCGGTTTTCTAATCCTGGCGGATTTTCTTACAATATTATTTTCATTTCTATATTATCTTAATGATTGAAGATCTGCCCTGGCGATTCTTAATTTGGGCTGGGCACGTACTATTGTTTTCGTCTTGTGTTTCTGAACTCTGTATAATTCTGTGTTGTCATTAAACGAAGATTTGCTAATGGAACATTCACATTCAGTTCTAGATCAATAGTATTGGATCCAATTTCTCTGATTTGATCTACATGCCTCTTCCATATATGAATATCATCAAGAACGACAAGGTAATGTAATTCGCCAAGTTTTTTAGAAATGTAGCCAAATTTCCATTTGATTTGTATGAGCAAATATTCCCGAGCCGTAACTTGTGTACCAATTTTAAAATAACGTACCTTTTCCGAAAAACCATTACTTAGTGAACTTTTTTCAGATTTCAAAATATTAAATCCCTTCGCGATCTATTCTTCCTGTTAAACATCATCATTTCAGGTGTCTTCCCCGTGGATGGAAATATATTTCCTCGCGATCGTAGTTTAATGCTTTTAATTTTACTTTAATTGTCGTTCCGTTTGACCGTTGGTGGTGATATGGGGCGCCCATTTTATGAATTATTCCATTTATTTTTAGAAAATTTTGGAACTCACTGCTTGTAAACTGACTTCCATGGTTTGTCACTAAAACGGATGGTATGTCATAACACAAAAATATGTAGAATGATACACTTTAATTGAGGTGATTATCAGAGGTAAAATTCTGTAACATATATGGACCTTCTGTAATCTGCTGCCCTATTCCTGAATACGATACGAAAACGAAAGTACAAGATTCACATATGAGTTAAATCAGATTCGTACGATTCTTATTTAAAATTGAATAAGAACCTTGTACTTTCGTTTTCGTATCGTATTCAGGAATAGGGCTGTTGGCCATTTTGTATAAGAATTTACCAATACAAAGAAGAATATATTGAAAAGGCACTTTAGCTTGATTTGCTTGGATGTACGAGGTGGTGAAATGTCGATATTTCCCGTATGAATGCAAAATTATCGTACTTCCAGCATATGTCAGAAATCGATTACCCCTCTATACATAGCTTCCAGGTCTCTATCAAATGTGCTGTAACGTTGTTTTGTTGGTGAAAGAGCTTTCAAAAAAATCAAGTGGCTCTCTGGCTCACCATTTTTCGTAATTTGATTATGCAATTACTGCTCCAACGGTTACTACTCTTTTATTTCTTTTGGTTTGCATGATGCGTGTAGTTCTGATGCTAGATATTATAACTGGATGTTTCTTTGATACTTGTTTCTTCTGTTGTACTTCTTACTTTCGGTTGAAAGATCGTTACTTGAATGTTTCTGTTCAGGTGAAACCAAGAAGACCTTTTAAATAAAAATAAATTATAGTTCTCTGATTATTCGAACAAAATTTATTTTTATTTATTAAAAGTTTCTTATTATAAAAAATTACATTTTAAATTTTTGGGTTTTAAGTACATATTACTAAAATATTATTAATTTATTTATTTTATTAATATTATTAAAATATAAATCACTTTTCTCTATATTTTGATGAAACGTCAAAATATGTTCAATCGAATACAAAATACGTCAACTAAATGACAGTCGGATTTTTTATAGTGTACTCGGAAAAATCCGATTCGTTTTTGCTTTTTAGATTCATAATGCACGGATTTATCTGTTAACGGAAAAATCTGTGACGGAAAAATTTCATAATAGACCCCCTGATTCTTCAAACCTCAAACCCATGCCTATTATCATCAGATATGTTGATCCACTCTGGTTTATCATTGGTGAAAGAGGTTTACATGACTTCTAGAAAGTAAACGCTATCCGCAGGCGTGGGCCACGTCTTAATCCAATATGACGGCATAAACCAGGAACAAGCCTAGCATACATGTCGATAAAGGTTAGCTGAAGGCTGTGCATCATTGTACACTATACATATATTTTTTCAGTTGGAACCTCATAAATCCAGCACAATATGATTAACCTTATAATTCCAGCAGGAACCTTATAAGGCCAGCCAGAACCATACCCTCTAAGCCACAAACCAACTATGATACACGAAGCACAATAAATTGTGCATTATTGGGCACTATATAATTTTTCAGCCGGAACTTTATAATTCCAGCCGAAACCTGATAAAGGCAGCTGGAGCCATACTGCAGCCAAACCAACTATTGCACAAAAAGCACAGTACATTGTACATCATTGTGTACTAATTTTTGATAGCCGGAACCTTAAAATTCAAGCCGTAACCTTATAAAACCAGGCATGACCATACCCTCTACAACCAAACTAACCACAAGAAGCCCAACTGATTATTCATCATTGTGCACTATTTGTTTCTTCAGTCGGAACCTTACCATTCTAGCCGGATGCATACCCTCTCCCTACCGCAGAACCGCAAATATAGCACAAGAAGCATAATAGATTGTACATCATTGTGCACTGTATGATTTTTAGCCAGAACGTTATAATTCCAATTAAAACCTAATAAATCCACCCGGAACTGTACTACAGCCAAACCCACTGTGGCATAAGAAACACAATGTACTGTGCATCATTGTACACTAATTGTTTTTCAGCCGGAACCTTATAATTCCAGCTGGAACCTATTAAAGCCAGAAGGAATCATACCCTCTACCTACAGCTAAACTATAACTATAGCACAAGAAGCACAGTGAGTTGTGCATCACTGTACACTACACGATTTTTTAGCATTCCAACCTTGTAATTCAGCCAAAACCTGATAAATGGAATTATCTGGAATTATGCCATAGTTGGTTTGGCCGAAGTGTGGTTCCGGTTGGCGTTATCAGTTTTCGGCTGGAATTATAAGGTTCCGGTGGAAAAAAACAATTAGTGTACAATGATGCCCAATATGTAGTGCTTCTTTGCCATAGTTGGTTTGGCTGTAGTATGGTTTCGGGTGGCTTTATCAGGTTTTGGTTGAAATTATAACGTTCCGGCTGAAAAATCATACAGTGCACAATGATGCACAATCCATTGTGCTTCTTGTATCATATTTAGTTTGGCTGTTGAGGGTATGGTAATTATAAGGTTTATTAAATAAACTATTTAGTGCACAATGATGCACACTGCATCGTGCTACTTGTACCATAATTGGTTTGGTTCCGGTCGATATGGTTCCGGCACGTATTTTAACGCGGTGTAACGAATGCTAATTAAGTTAGCTCACGTTGACAGAAAATTGTTTTCATAGGGATTTCGGGCGGTCAGTTCGCTCCGGCTAGAGCTCAGATAGTGTCGTGGGGGACCCGAAATTGATTGAAAACCTGTATTAGACCGCTTTTACGAAGAGGTGTCAAAGAGAGGCGAAACTACGACATCAGTGATCGTTCAACCCACCTCCCACCTACATTTCAGATCATCCTGCTCTCAACTTAAATTATCTCATGATTTTGATAACACTATCAATAAACAAATGAACACCGATTGATTTTAGATTTCATTATTTTAACTTTTAATGAAGCATACAAATTTAATTACAAAAACTAGTAAGAAAGAAAATTAGAAAAATAAATAAATTAAATTATGAAAAATTAAATTTCTTATAAAACTATAATAGCATCTTAATTTTGTTTTATTTTAAAGTGCACTATGATCATTTATAACGTAGTTTAACTTATTATTAGGAGTATTCACTTAAATATTATGATTTTTATTTTATATTTAGTTTTATTAGTAGATTTGGAATTAATTATATTTTTTTGGAAAAAAAAATATCGAAAGTTTTTACTGGTTTTTTCTAAAGCACGTTGATTTTCACCTTCTCAAGTTCACTTAATAAACGGTTGTGGTTTACTTTTATCTAGTTTTTCCCCTTTCACATGTTCACATGACCACAACTATTCTAATAATATTTTTAACTACACTTAGGCCCGATTTTATGAACGCGGATAAACGATTAATCTAGGATTAAGCCATTGTTTGCATTTTATGAACGACGATAAACAAAAAATAAAATCCGAGAGTTTTAATTTATCCGCTGATTTATCGTGTCCGTCACGCCAGCCCGAACCATATCAGCCGGAACCAAATAACGATGGCACAAGTAGCACGATGCATTGTGCATCATTGTGCACTAAATGCTTTTTCAGCCGGAACCTTATAATTCCAGCCGGAACCTTATAAGTCCAGCCGGAACCTGCTAAAACCATCCAGAACCCTACAACAGCCAAACCAACTATGGCACTAGTAGCACGATGCATTGTGCATCATTGTGCACTATATAATTTTTCAGCCGGAACATTTCAAATCCAGAAATATACGATTTTTCGGAAAAGAACCTTAGAAATTCAGCCGGATCCGTAACCTTATAAATCCATCAATATATGATTTTTCAGTGGAACCTTATAATTCCAGCCGGAAACGATGGTATGGTAATATACAGTGAAACTAACTACATCACTAGTAGCACAATGGATTGTGTATCATTGTGCTTTAAATGCTTTTTCAGTCGGAACCTTATAATTCCGATTAGAACCTGATATAACCAGTCAGAACCTTACAACAGCAAAACCAACTATGTCACTAGTAGCACGATGCATTGTGCATCATTGTGCACTATATAATTGTTCAGCCGGAACCGTATATTTCTACCCGGAACCTGGTAAAGCCAGCCAGAATCATACTACCGCCGAACCAACTATAGCATGAGAAGCACGATGTATTGTGCATCATTGATCACTAATTGTTTTCTCAGCCGGAACCGTATAAATCCATCCGGAATCTAATAAACCTGATTTGCCGGATTTTTAGAAAATGTTTACAATTCCTCGACAAACTTTGGTAAATTATCTGCGGAGATTTATAACAATCGTAATAAATTGCCCAATGAAATTATTTGCTGAGAAAGTTTTATAAAGTCGGGCAACTATATAGCTCAAACGAACGGGTCACTTTCATTGATTGCAAATCATCAATTGGAGGATTTTTCGCAGACCTATGCATTTTCACCGATGATATTACTTTCAGTGTCAATATTGAAAGAATTTGTGAATTGTGATAAATGTGGAACTAAACTCGAAAGAAAATTGCGATTGCTTTCAATGGACATTAATAAACTGGATTTGAGAAATGTGAGCAACTCAATAGATATAAATATTCGGGAATCGTACTGTAGCTGTGGAAACTCACATAATCTAAATAAAGTATATAATAGCGTAGTAACGTTAGAGGTCGAGCCTTTAGAACCACTAGAAAAACAGCAAAAGGTGGCTATAAGCCACATAACCAACTCGCTGAATTTAGGAGGTAATTTGTTCAATTTGCGCTGTGTAATTGAGTATAACAGTGTAAATGAGCATTTTACTGCACTTAGAAACGGTGGCATATGGAAAACATACGACGATTTGCAAAAGGCCGAGACCAACACCAACACTTCACGAAAAATGCTTGCCTACATGTTGTTCTATGTACAAGAACCCAAATCAAACAAAGTTCTTCTCTAAACGATGAAATATGTTATAAAATATTATTAATAAATTATTAGAAAATAAACTGTTATTTCCGGACTTTTTTAAATGTTATTTAAACTTTTTATTTAATAAACACTTTTAGCGAATCGGGAATTATAATGTGTCCAAATAAATCCACTTGAAATTTTATAAGATTCCGACTAGTTCACAATGACCGTCAACCATGCTTACTCTTTATTGCTCCGAATGGTTCACACCGACTTCATTTGGTTGCGGGTGGTGTTGCTGGTTCTGGTTGGGTTGGCATTGTAGTGCATAACGTTTTGATCGTTCCTGAAAAACCATAGGTTGCACTATTTATGTAAACATCAATTTTGTTTCGACTGCATTTTTATGTTTCTGGATGGCATTAAAGTTTGGCTGCAAAAACATATAGTGTACAACCCATTGTCTAACTTGTGCCATAGTTAGTTTGGTTGAAGAGGCTTTGGCTTAGCTTTATTAGATTCCGGATTGATTTATAAGGTTCCGGCTGAGAAACAAACTAGTGATCAATGATGTACAATAATCGTGCTTCTTATGCTATAGTTGATTTGGCAAAATAATACAGTGCACAATGATGTACAATGCATCGTGCTACTTGTGCCATAGTTGGTTTGGCTAATATATGGTACTGACTGACTTGGTCACTGAATTGGTTTCGCTGTTGTATGGTTCTGACTGGCTTTATCTGGTTCCGGCTGGAATTATAAGGTTCCGGCTGAAAAAACATTTAGTGCAAAATGATGCACAATCCATCGTGCTACTTGTGATGTAGTTAGTTTAGCTGTAGAGGGTATGGTTCCGGCTGAAATTGTTAGGGTTTTTCTCGAAAAATCCTTTATTTTTGGATTTGTAAGGTTCCGGCTGGAAAATTATATAGTGCACAATGATGCACAATGCATCGTGCTACTAGTGCTATAGTTGGTGTTGCTGTTGTAGTTACTGTATATTACCATACCATCGTTTCCGGCTGGAATTATAAGGTTCCACTGAAAAATCATATATTGCTGGATTTATAAGGTTCCGGCTGAAATATTATATAGTGCGCAATGATGCACAATACATCGTGCTACTTTTGCTATACTTAGTTTGGCTGTACAGGGTATGGTTCCGGCTGAACTTGTAAGGTTCTTTTCCGAAAAATCGTATATTTCTGGATTTGTATGGTTCCGGCTGAAAAATTATATAGTGCACAATGATGCACAATGCATCGTACTACTTGTGCTATAGTAGTTTTGCTGTTGTAGGGTTCTGGATGGTTTATCAGGTTCCAGCTGGAATTATAAGGTTCCGGCTGAAAAAGCATTTAGTGCACAATGATGCACAATGCATCGTGCTACTTGTGCCATTGTTATTTGGTTCCGGCTGATATGGTTCCGGCTGGCGTGACGGACACGATTTATCTTCTCTTTTTGGTGTTTAAATCAGAGGATAAAAGTAGTTTTTGTTGTTGTTTTATTTTTCGACATGCACAATAAAAATTGTTTGAATATAGGAACGTGACATATTAATATTTAAAACATACATATTATTTTATTAAATTTACATATGATAATTTACATATGATAAATAATAATGTTACAATCGGTTTTATGGAGCTAAAATGTATTAAATAAAAATATTTCCAAAAAAACGAATACTATTTTTTCAAAAATAAATTAGGGGAATTTAGAAAAGTTGTCGCAGATGAAAATGCAGAGAGGTTTAAAACAGACGGAGGACCTTATAAATCTAAAATTAGCCAGAAAAGTTGCATATATTCGTTTATAGAACCATCCGTTCATCCACTTAAAAATATTGATTCGTATAATCCAATATTTGAAGTATGTTACTTAAGTATTATAAATTAGATTGTTTTGACGATGATGATGACGTTGATCCTTCCATCTTAAAAACACAAAAATAACACATACAATTTTCCATTTGATGGACAAAAATAGTTTTATAGTTACCTCGCACAAATGTAGGAAATGTAAGTCTATATTAAAAATTTTATAATATTGAAATTAATTAAACTTTAACACTTTGATATTTATCAAAATTGACACAATTGATGAGAAACGTAAAAAAGGTATTGCCAGTAATACAAAAAACTGCTATAAAATTGCAATAAAAGAGAGAGTAAATATTTATTTATTGTCGTTTATAGAATCGGCAAAAAATTAAACTCTCGAGTAAAGATTAATCATTACTCTTGGATTTTTTGTGATTTATCCTCGTTCATAAAATCGAGCCTTAACTATACTACTATCTACACTTAACTATCGATAATCCATAAACTTTACTTATCACTTAAAATTTATTAAAATAAAAAGTTCAGATTTGTTTTTTTTAATAATTTAAACCAAAATATAACTAGACATTTTTTTGGAAATATTAAAATAAATTATTTTTAATTTTATAATTTTATACAGAGCACTTGGCTTCTTAAAATCTACAACCAAAACTGTCCTCTTGTTTTTTCGTGTCATCCACAGTATACATTTTCCCGACCAATAATAATACTACTACAATCCGACAAACATCAATGAATGAGATTGTAAGAGGTAGCATTGCATTTAACGCGTTGGCTGTGTTGGTTTAAAAACAACTGATGGCAAGGAAAACGTTGAATGAAATGTTGAGTGAAAAGTCCCGGCTAAGCACGTGCATAACCATATTATGATACCACCTTGATCAGACTTCTCGTCCTCGCACACTAACAAAAAATTTGAGACCCGCTCCATTTTGTTATATGGCCACCTAATTGTGAAGCAGATCTTAAAAAACAGGTTCGACTTTGTTACGAGTTCACTCGTCGCATTACTACGTAATACGTGAGATTGTTAAAAGAGGTTTAAATTGGCGAAGTCGTTATCGGCGTTGGGCTGATTGAAAACAATATTACGGCATCTGGGAGTGAAATCTGGTTGAATAGCGGCGCAGTAGTGATTATTGTACATTAAGATTAAAAAATCGTGTTTGGTTGTGAGCTTTTGTGTATAAATCTTGAGATCGTGAAGTGGTTGAATCTTATGAACAATCATTTTCGAAATACATTACAACTGTATGCGTTCTGCATAGTAAAAATATTATTCCTTTCAAATATACGAGTAATGTATCAATAATAAATCACTTAATGAATGATTTACAATTTAAATAGATTCAATTTACTTGTCATTACTCCTGTAATGAGACGATAATATAATTTATACGTTCTTCTTATGGAGAAGATATATATTTCTAAATTTATTAGCCACGATTGTTTACATTTTACAATGTTAATGGTTTTAACATCTTTATAGTTTATGCATAAATTGCATATCGAGCAAAATGCTAAAGGTTATAAGTCGCATCGTGTTTATATAGGCAAATGCCACTTGGGAAGGTGAGATAACTTATATAAGAGAAATTCAATGTTAACCCGCAATATAAGAAAGCGTTAATTGGATATACAATACATAAAATGACAGATGGTTGACGCTAATTTAAAACACAAAATAATTTTAAATTACTTCCTTCAGATTCTCACCACCCACGTGGCGTCGTTTATGAAATACTACCGATGTTTACTTAAACGCATTCGGCAAAATCAATAATAAGATCTCTACAACTCAATTATCATTGTCTTTATATGCTTTATATGAATGACCTAAACACAAACCTCTTGACGATTGTATTTTCTTTTCGTTCATTTTGGCTTTTAATTGAGGTGCCACTTACAAACACAAGACGAGTTGTTTTTAGACAAAATGATGAATTGATTTGATATGCCATTCTTCAATTGGGGACCACCTTCAATTATTATAGTTTTCGTTGTGTCGTGTATGCAGTCAAATGACCAAATATTTGTATATATGTATGTATTTATTGGTCGAGTACCTAGTCGAACATAAGGTGATGCTTAATGTGTACAGTTTTTGTTAGACGACGTACGAAATTTTTAAGGAGTTTATATTTATTTGAAGTGTGTGAACAAGTTCGAAAAATGAAAAATCACAATTACAATTGGTCGATGTTCCCCGAACTACGTAAAACTATCAGATTAAACTTAGAGAAGAAGAGAACGTGCCTCATGGATCAAAAATAGTCAAAACAAAATTGATGGATTGCATGTCTTCATCTGCAGGAAAATAACATCTTAACAATTAAAATGTTCAAATTTTAAGTGATGTTTTATTATTCAACGTTGTGTACGCGTGTATGGCTTATTAAAAAAATTAACAACTTTCGTATTTTACGCAAACTATCTCGTAATAAGTATATGTCAATAACCCGCTAATTAATAAAGTCACGCTAATTTATAACGCAGCCTTGTTTCATTCACAATTTGGAGCTAAAATGCAGTTATGTAATGCAGATATTTATTATCCCATTTACAACGAAACACCCTGAATAACATTCAAAAAATTTATTTTTGCGGAAAAACCCAGACGCTCCAACTTAATTTTGAGCGATCATATCTATACATCACAAGTATTGGGATGGAAATAATTAGGAGCTGCAGATCTCTTTGTCTAAGGACGGCTCACGGGTGAAGCATGTGGAAACATTCTGTTTTATTCGGCCCATGTTTGGCAGTAAGAGGTTAATCGTTACTGGCTTTAGTCACTCTGGATTTCCCAATTATATGTTAAAGAATCTGAAGTGTTATAGCCGTACGGATAAATGAATACAGTTAGTCACCTTCCACTGGTGCACATTTACTAAATTTACCAGTGTATCTCGTAAATACCACTAAAGCATGAGGTACACTTTCAAAAAGTTTCATTTTTATATCCAGCGTGCGATTACGCAGATTACGTTAGCCAATGTTAGACCTTGTGCCTCATGTAGTCAATAATTTACTTGAATGTTAAATACAGTTCGGAAATACTAGAATATCAGTGATTGATAAACTTTGATAGAGACTGACGGAGTTAGTCGATAACTCAATAACTCGTAGTATTTAGGCTGTAACGCATACGCAACATTAGCAGGACATCTAAAGGTTGTATTAAGATTTTTTGAATTTGGTTTTGATTCCCCAGAAGAAATATGGAGCGAGTGTGGGTTTACAAGCAATCAATATTCTGCTCCCAATAATTATTCTTAATTTATTAGATGACCAGCTCTCAGCGTCTCAGTTCTTGTGTTATGTCAAGAAGTTGTATTACTTCACTGTCGGTATGTTGCAGTAATCTTCTTTCATGTTTGATGGCAAATTCCTGAATCACTTCATCAATCCATTTAACGTTTAGGTCGTTGTGTAATTCCTCGTTGGTTACGTAGCGGTAAGCATTCGTTATTGCTCGTAGAAATTTGTTTTGACAACGTTGAATAATTAAACGATTTGATTCTTTAGTACAGCCCCAGAGTTGGATCCCATACGCCCAAATTGGTTTAATTATCGATTCGTAGATCAGGCGTTTACAGTCCAGGCTAAGCTTAGAATGTCTTCCTATTAGCCAGTACATCTCACGTTGTTTTATTTTCATTTGATCTGCTTTTTGTCTAACGTGATATTTCTAGTTCAATCTTGAATCGAGATGCAAGCAGATTCTAGATATTTAGCAGATTCAGCTTGGGCAATTTGTACCCCATTGAGAAATTTATGGATGTTGCTATTTTTGCGTCGCAACGTGTATGTTACATGTACTGATTTCAGCTCGTTAAGCTTTATTTTCCAATCCCTGGTCCATTGGCTGATTCTATCGAGTGCTTGCTGTAAGTATTCTACTGCTTGGTTCTGCGATTCGCTTGATGCCAATACTGCGGTATCATCAGCAAAAGTTCCGATAAAGGTTGTTTCCGTTGTCGGTATATCAGAAGTGTAAAGTAGATATAGGATGGGTCCTAATACGCGGATCCGCTCGAAACGCGATATTTCAAAATGCGATATTTCAAAACGAGATATGACAAAACGAGATATGGTACAAAACGCGATATTCCGAAACGCGATATTTCAAAACGCGATATGGTACAAAACGCGATACGGTACAAAACGCGATATTTCAAAATGCGATATGGTACAGAATATGCGTTGCGAAGTGGCGGGAGCGCAGCGACCCACCTGATACCGATCCTATGTACTATCGTTCCTATCGATTTTTAAATTCCTATAAACTAAAATTAAATTTCCCCTTCACCCGCATGGTATAACCCGATCCTAAACTCCCGTTTTGTACCATATCCCGTTTTGTACCATATCGCGTTTTGAAATATCGTGTTGTGAGATATCGCGTTTTGTACCATATCGCGTTTTGTACCGTATCGCGTTTTGAAATATCGCGTTTTGAAATATCGCGTTTTGATAATTCGCGTTTTAAAATATCGCGTTTCAAATGAGACCCCCTAATACGCTACCCTGGGGCACCCCTGCTATGGCTGGGTAAAAGTTAGAGCATGTTTCTTCATGTGTTACTCTAAATATTCGTTTGGAGAGATACGACTCGAGCAATTGACAGTAATTTTCTGGCACTAATTTACTTATCTTGTAGATAAGACCCTCATGCCACACTCTATCGAAAGCCTGTGAAATACGTCGAAAGCAAGCATTATATATATATATGTTAACATAGTGACTGCTTTCTTTTATAACTCCTTAAACATCCTTGGCGAAATTTCATCAATTCCGGGTGACTTTTTGGGATTCAAATTCATGTCTATTTCTTGCGCAATTTCTAGTGGGGTGAAACTTCTGATATTTGATGGAGATCTATAGACTGGTTTATAGGGTCAATCCTAGATTGTATGTCGTGTGGTTGAAATACTGATGCCAGATGTTGTGCAAATAGTTCTGCACCCATTCTCCATTTATGTTCCTTATAGGTGGCACTTGGATTATTGGTCTCTTGTATCTTTTAGTAGCTTTCCAAAGTGAATAATTTTTGTCAGCTTCTGGACCCAGTCCTTTCAAATAATTTTCAGTACAAGCTTCTTTATGTTCTTTAGTTAATCGGTTAACTTTATTACTTACCCGATTAAATTCTCTTTTGTCAATAATATTTCTGGTTCTATGCCGTATGCGTCTTTTTTTACGCCTTTCTTTTATCAGTTCTCGAATCGCCAGGGGGTAGTTGATCTCTTGTACGACTTTCTCACCTAATACGAGTATAGCCTCTTTAACTGCTTCACGCATGGAGTTAATAAAATATTTAGTTTGTAATTCAAGTTTTTTTTTAGTTTTGAGGCTAACTTTTAACTCAGATTGTCCAGTTTCTCTCTAAATAATTCCTAATCAGTAAATTTATTAGTAAGGTTAAGTTTGGTTTTCTTTTTTATGACTAATGTACTCAGAGTCATTAAGACCGGTGTGTGATCGGAAGTATGGTCGTCAATGCCTTCGACTTCAATGTAATTTGAGGCTATTCCTTTCGAGATATAAAAGTCAATCAAATCAGGAACTTTGTTGATGTCTGTAGGCCAATAGGTAGGTTTACGCAATGAGTGATATTCACAACCTGACATTTCTATTGCACTTAGGAGTTCTTTTCCTTTTCCTGGTGTTATGAGTCGAGGTCCTATGATAAACCTTTGGTCCAAGTTTATTAAAAATGTTAACATATTGATTTCTTACGATATTATGTCTTTGGTGGACAGTAGATTGCCCCTAAACTTAGTTCAGCACCACCATGGTTAATCGTTATTACAGTAGCTTGCATAAATGGCTCCTTAATTTCTTCTTTCTGGAAATGTAGGATATTTTGTTTAGGATATCACTCAGATGCAATGTCCAATAGGTTGTATATCCTGTAATTTTGATAAAGTTTTTCTCCGCAATGTACGTCTCTGATATTAAAGCTACATCTATGTTATTGGTTCTTAGAAATACTTCTAGTTCTTGAGCTCTTGCATTAAGCCCGTTAGCATTCCAGGCAATTATACTTAGGAACGTTATAGTCATTTACTTTTTATGTTTTAGCGGTTTATTTGGTGGCTTGGAATTATCTTCCAGTTTATCCACCCTGGTAGTAAGCTGGCTGAAATTTTGTCTCATTTCTGCCTGAAATTCGGTGAGCATTTTCATTATATTACTAATGGTGGCCTCGTTGGGTACAGGTTTCTGCTTGCTTTCTTGATTTAGGTTGTTATTTGAAGTTTTGGTCACCTGGGCGTAGGAAACCCCTTCTCTATTAGTATCATATTGTTGGTTTGGCTTTTGCTGTAGGCGCTCTGCTACTGTTATTTTTCTCGGTAGTTGAGCATTTAGTTTTTTCTAATACACCAAGCATCCTTTGTAGCTAGCCGGATGACCTTTTTCTCCGAACAATCCACAAGTTGGTATAACAATTCGCGGCTTTTGACATTGTTTTGTTTGATGACTCTCTGCGCATTTGGCTTGCTTGTTGCAGAAGTACTTCGTGTGTCCTAACTGTTGGCAATTATTAATTGTCGACTTTTTATGAATGTTAATAATGTTGGTTACTTTATGACCATGTTCCTCGATTGCCGCTTTGATCTCTTCGCGATCGGTAGATGACGGTAAACCTCGTATAACGACTCTATACCATCTTTCACTTTTGAGCTGATAAGTATGGTATTCCATCTTATATAATGTACTATCCTTGTTATTGGATTCAGTTTCTTTTATATCGCTAAGTAGTTTTTTAGTTTTACGGTAGTCATTTTCAGACTGCGTTGCTATTTTGATATCGTTATTGGATATTGCTTTAAACTGAGCTGGTTTCTATGTCACTGTCAATACTCGAGCTCTGAGTATATTAAAATTCCTAACATTGCTGACATTGATTGGTGGTGGTAAGGGTTCCTTTTGATGTGCATGTTGTGATTGTTTTAGTATTTCGTTATCTTGCGGTAGAGATACCCTTGGTGATGGCGTTTTGGAGAGTCTCCTCTTTTTATTTACATTTACTTTATTTTGTCTAGGTTGGGTTTCTTTCTCAAGTTCTTCTTCATCCGTAAAGTATTCGTTACCGAGACTTTGTAGGCTCTGACTTTTACCATTAGTAGACGTAGAAGGTTTATTTTGCCTCTCTAGTGTTTCTGGCGCTCAAGCGAGGTTAATTTTGATGTCATTTCATTGCCGTCTTGAAGCATACGGTGTCTTTTTGTTAATGTTGGAGAATGCATGAGTTCTATTGGAGGTAAGGGGCTTATACTTCTATCTGCTCTAGTAGCTAAGCTTGCCACTACTAAAGCATTGCGGTCGTTTGATATCGACGACTGGAAGCCCGCTTGCTCACTTTCCGAAGTCGCCGGTACTGGGCATCTTAATCCCTGCACCGTAACATTATTCTTCTGCTGATCTGCCATGGTTGGTTTATTGTTCGGGGTTCCTTCCCCTAACCAGATTTGGTCCGCGGATGGTATTTTATTTCCCACCTACCCTCCGGCAAACCGGTTAAAGAGCATTCTCTTATCCGCCACCTGGGGACGCGCCACTATGGAAGTTTGGCATCTCCACACGGGAAATAATAATATAAATGGTTTTAATATCGTCATGGTTTGTGACAGTATCCCTACATTGAGACGAAACTTTGCATTTTATGTCACTGATTCCATGTTTTATAGAACTGAAGATCAGTTCATTTCCAATACGGTGTGAATTTAGAATCCATATAGATTTCTCGCAACCGCAGCTACTCCTTGGATTGGTGTCCGGTTTCAGTTTTTCTGTCTTGTTGCATTGAAGCAGAAAATGTATGTTGTATACCTATTGAAACAGAGATGACCAGCTGCAGGCTCTTCTAAATATTTACCGTTTTCATTTAAAACCATAAGCGCAGATCTGCTCTGCGTACAACGGTATGTCATTTTTTAAAATGGACCAATTTTCGATCTCTGCGCGAGAACTGAACCGATGTTTAGAAAGAAACGACTACATTGCATCGACCGAAATAAGTAGTAATTTGAAGGTGCTTTGCCTGGTGAATATGACGGGTG
The DNA here is from genome assembly GCA_932526605.1 of Nephrotoma flavescens. Lineage (NCBI taxonomy): Eukaryota > Metazoa > Arthropoda > Insecta > Diptera > Tipulidae > Nephrotoma > Nephrotoma flavescens. The sequence continues at coordinate 68,004,572 of OW052220.1, read as the reverse complement.
GGAGACCCACTCCCCTTCCCCATTCCTGTCCTTTTGTATAATTTTTCACAACGTTTGCAAAATTTGGTTTTGCATTGCCGTGCTGAAAAATTAATTTGTTGTGTCTATTTACCCATTTTGTCGTTTTTCATCTATAGCTCGCTTCAAACCTATAAGAGCATAACTCTAATCTGCCGCCTATTCTTGAGCTCCTTCTAAACGACTGGACCGATTTTAATGAAATTTTGTGCGTGTGTTTGAGTGGGTTCCTGGATGGTTTAGATTCACAATTGGACCTGGTGGTAGCACTGCAATCGGGATCTAGGAAATTTTTATTTTATTTTTAAACGAATTTTTTTTTTATTTGTTGATTCCTCACATATCAGAACATATAACCCCAAACTTTCACCACCCCCACCACCTCCAAATGTTCTGTACGTGTGTATGTAATTGAGCTCCTCCTAAACGGCTGGACCGATTTGTATACAACTATGACTGTATACAACTATGACAGAAAAGTAATTAAAGAATGGTGTTTCATCCATATTGAGAATTTATTTCAAACATTTTAATTTTTATGCGTTGGTTGTTTTTTTACACCTGTCGCTTGGTTACAAAATCTCATCAACACATTAAGGATTTAACAACAATGGAAGAACGTAACAAAATTCGTTCGGTACTACTACTTCCCTTTATGTACTACTGATATCCCACACCACATAAATTAGTCCGTTGGAATAAACGAATCTGTGAATTTCAAATTGACATGGTAAAATTGAATTATCTCTTTAGTAAAATTCTTGAATTATTTATCGTTAAATTAAACTTCGCGAAATTAAACTTCGAACGCTTTCGAACTTAAAATGTCATTTGTTTAGGTCCTTTTGTCCACGAGTTTACAAATTTGAGGTGGGTGGGACGCTAATATCAAAACCGTCTCAGAGAGTATCATGCAAGTTATAAGCTCTTGTTAGAGACACTCCCATATTGGCAAACCATTCAGTCGCCTGTGGCTTAGGCAGGTATTAGTTGATAAAAATCAACGCAGGAAATTCTTGTGTAATTTTTATAGGATGAAACTATTTTATGATAGAGCATTCATTATTAATATAGCAGCGTTGCAACTCAATATGCTCTAAAATTGTATTTCAACATGTCGGTTTTACCTAAAATGCTCAAATCCCAATTACTTTTACAAAAAGAAACAAAGGACATGGAGGTAATCGTTATCATTCACCAAAAACCGAATTAAATACAATGTTTTACAAAGTTGAAACTACAGAGGATAACCCAGTTGAAAATTTGTCAACATGCCATTTTCCTAAATGTTTATGAGGATGGCGATTGATCGTCGTAGAAGAAACACGCGTTTTTCTCTTTCTCTGTGTCGTAAAAAATTAAAATTGAAAAATAATCTAAAAATAATTCCATTTTTAGTGTTTTTTTAGTGAAATTGCATGCGCACCAACCAAAAATTAATTTTAAACAAACCAAGAGTTCTTTTGTTTAACTTTCTTTTTTACTTATTGCAATCTAGAAGTGTGTTTGGAATAACTTTTGCACCATGAACAATTCGAAAACACTTTACTTGGCTGTTTTTTTTTTGGAAATGGGCTCCCCTATCGCTCTGCTTCGTTTGATCGTCCAACTCTGGGAAACCCTGTATATACCATTTAATGTCCAAGACCATTTCTGGAAACTGTCCTTTTAATGTCAATAGAATCAACTTTTAACAATAATACATTGGAAAAGGCTGGGGTTTCAAATGATCTGATACTTTAATTTTAATTTCTACCACAGCGCTAAAAATATGTTAAATTTAAACATAACTCAATATTCCATATCAAAACATTAATAAAGCCACTATAATAATAATAATGGATCAATTCAATAAAAGTTTTGACAAAATGATCAATTTGTGAAATTTATGGAAATAATTTAATTTAACGTGTCCGGTCGTATTTTTCTTATGTTGTTATACTAAAATTGAATAATAATATAAATTGTTAAAATTTGAATAAATTATAATGAAAATGATTGTGTTAACACGGATTGCCTACAGTTGTTGTTGCGTTATTTGTTTTATTATGTGTTTTATTGAAGTTCATAGTTGTTTGGTATTGTTTTTTGTTTATTTATGAGATTCAAAAGTGTTATTGGTGAAAATGCGGGCGGTCTATCTCAAATGCTACACGTTTGATCAATATCGATACACCACCAAATATTATAATCAAATGGAGTTGAAAAATTATTTATATTATACAAAACAACATGTAATCCATTCCGATAATAATTTAATCATCACTAAAGTATGGTGTGGCATTGAACTTTATTAAAATATTTAATAAATCGATAAATATCTTTGCATATAATATTGAACAAATAGCATGCCGAATAGTTTTAGTGTTTTACTAATTTTTCTAGTTTTATCGATGTATTTCACGATTAAAACTATTTAGCATAACAAAATACTCCTACAATTTTTTGTAGTAATCTGTCAAGGCTTCAAATGTGCACAGCGTAAAGGTTTTGGCATATTTTTTTTACCCAACCACATTTTTAATGAAATTTTAAATTAATAGTATTTTTTTACTAGTATTTTGAATTGTTTACATTTGCTTAATAATTTTTATTGGTCATTCACTTTAAACTTTGTTGATATTTTAAATAAAATATTATGTATCGTTGATGTATTCTCATTGGAATAACAGTTTGTGTAAATAGCAATTATGTGATGCAATTTCTTATATTTCCCAGCATTATAAAGAGAAGGTTTTGTAGCAATAATGATTATTCTTTCCTTGCTTTACGTGTGCCACGCTTTATTAGCCGGAGCGCGGAAGAAACAATTTCTCCTTTACTTTTAACGTTCTACCACCTGGCAGTAATTTCGAACCGCGAGACCGCGTTTATCTTCCATCACAGCAGGATGTTAAAATTTTCAAAACACGTGTTTATTAAATCACTCTCAGTATGATTTTTTTTTTTCGGTAGACTGATAGTAAGTTCTTTCCAAACAAAATTTTGATTTTTGAAATTTCTATTACCGTTATTTCTTAAGTCTAAAAGTCAGTGACTGGCAACTTAAAATTGGTTCGAAATTTTTTTGTTTTCTGAAATTTTTTATACAAATAAAAATAACAAATTCAAGCCGGATCTGTAGAAATAAATACACACAAATAATTTCTATTGAAAATAAAATGTTCGTGGCTCCTATTCAAATGATTTCTATTTTACACCGCATCCCCAATACAAGAAAGTTTTACTTGAGACTTTTGCCTTTTATTTTTACCTTATGAAGAGCATACCCAATATAAAAATAAAATCCGAAGTGAACCTTACTTCATTATTATTTATTTGTTACAAAATGTTGACATTAATTTTTAACCTCCACAAAAAGATGTTGCCAGTCAGAATTTTATATTTCGATACGTATGAAGAGGTATTGATTTGGATATCGTTCCATTTGATTCATAATAATAAATAATTGGCATTAAATCCAAAACGCGGTTAACTTCATTGTATTTCTCATAAATTAAAAGTTAAATGTTTGATAAAATTTTTCATAAGGAAACCACTAAAAACCGAATGAACAAAATATTTTTTTTCTCATTTTTTTCATACTTTTGTGTAAGGCAAAAGTCATAAGTTTTCCATTGGGGATGCGCTGTTATTCTCTTTGGGTTTCTACTTACAACGTACAAAATTGGGTTTACCAATAACATTTCATTTTATTTCTATCGGTGCCCGTGTTGCATTTTGTGTGAGTCAACAGTGGCACTATTCTGGTAATTCCCTGGGAATAGGGAATTGGGGAAAGATTTTATATGTTATTTCAGTTCAAATATTTTTTTTCCGGCCTACTAAGGAGAAAAGTTTAATGTAAATATTTATAAATTGGGAATAATTTTTCCATATCTAAATTGACAGGGAAAATTATTCCCAATTTTATTTTGTTTTCAAAAAAATTACCACTAGATTTTTACCTCAGTATGCCAGAAAAAAAATTTCAAAATAGAAATTACATATAAAATCTTTCCCCAATTCCCTATTCCCAGGGAATTACCAGAATAGTGCCACTGTTAATCGAAAACTGACATATTGAACTAATATTTCAGAGCTCGAACGCGATTTTACATTTATTGGAAACATCACTAAATAAATAATTTAAATGAAATTTGTTCTGTGATCTGATTTATAATAACAATGAATCTTCCGTCATTAAAGAGGGTACAGAAATAAGTTACATAACCATTTTGAGTTAACTTGTACCATACGCTCTGAAACATCAATGAAAAAGGGTCCCACCCACCTCAAATTTTAAGATATTTTGAGTTTCAAAGCAAGTCATTTTTCAAGTGCCACTGGAATGGAACTGCTAAAAGTTTTGTGTATCCGCGATTAAAACTCAATACCAGGCGATTATGTTCGTTACACTTCAGACATGATTTTTCATATCCACACATGCGATTGTTAAATACAGTGCTGTCTGAAAAGTTGTTTTTTGCTGTATCGGACTGTAGGTCTACTGTATGGCTCTATTTAACAAGATAAATAAAATTATTTGCTGTTTGTATAATTTTTTTATTTTTATTTATTTATTCTCCAAAAAAAACAATAGTTCTATCAGTGCACCTAGAATACTACAGCCCAGACTGCTTGCTATGTCACTAAATTTATGTCTACAGTTTTTTCTTTGAACTGTAGACGGCAGTCATGTTCATAAAATTAAAAAACGAAAAAAACAGAAAAAAAATTATTTTTATACGTGTGCTAAAAGTAAGGTTATGTCTTCTCGTAAATTATAGGAAGTGTGTACACATTTTATACGTGTTTACATATTTAACACAATTTAAAATGCATAATATTATAATAATATTATGATTTAGTACTTTTACCAATAGCTTTCTATTAAATTTTAAAATATATTATTAAAATATTTTTCTTGTTATTTGTTTACAATTTTTTTCTTATCAATATGACAGCAAACACAAAAAAAAATCAAAACAATCTTTTTAATTTTAGTGCTGCCATATAATAGTCAAACAGAAAACTTACGACATAAATTGACGTCATATAGCAAAATTTTTAAAGCAGTGTGGCCTGTAGTATTCTAGGTGCACTGGTTCTATACAGGAAAATATTATGATATAAAGTTAAGTAAGATGGCAAAAAAACAAAAACAATTTTTTTTTTCAAAAGTAATGCAACTAATGCATAACTAATTATGTCAAACAACAAACTTCATCAATTCCAAGAACAATATCAGTGGTATAAAGGTTATAATCTTCGATAAATTTGTCAAAAAGTGACGTTTTCAAATATCGCTTGAGCTTTGAAATTCTATCATTTATCAAGTCATCAACCAATGCATTAAATAGTTTGACACCTTTATAAAAAATAATATTTTGAGTCGTCATGAATTTGTAATTATGAAGGCGATAGTTCAACGAGCTCCGTGTAAGTTTTTCTGTAACAGAAAAATTAGTAAAAAAATCAGTATTATAAACCTAATCAATGCACCTAGAAGACAAGGCAATACTGCTTGTTACGTCATCAAATTTATGTCTAAATAAATACATAACATCTAAGGGTTTAACGAAATGTTTAATGCATATTTTGATAATAATATAATATGTAAATTATTTTTTACCAAATATAAAAAACTCGGATCATTTATTTGACTTTAATGCCATACCAAAGATTGAAATCGTCGACATAAAATGACGTCATATAGCAAAATTTTTAAAGCAATTAGGCCATTAGTATCTAGGTGCACTGACCTAATCTTATAGCTTGTCAAAATATAATGATAGTCAACTAGTGATAGAATAGGAAGATTTTTTTCATTATAAAGGAATTTACTTGGATTCAAAACTGGTAAATTTTGAATCGCTTTTAGCCCTTTGTTTTGAATAATTTGTAGGTCATTCAGATGAACATCACTTGAGGAACCCCAGATTTCAATTAAATATGTTAAGTGAGAATGAATAAAACTGTAGTAAATACTGTATTTGAGAGAATCTGGAATAAACCGCCCAACACGCCGCAGGACACCAATGATAGGGGATATTTTCCTTTTAATTCCATTGATGTGATTAATCCCAGGGAACTGAGAATTAATTTGCAATCCAAGATCATAGCACAGTCAACACGTTTAATTTTCTCATTTTTAAATTTAATGTCATTAAAAATTTGTGATGGTTTATGTTTTAAGTAAAAAACAATGAAATTGGATTTAATAGCATTTAATACTAATTTATTATCATTTAGCCAGTCATTAATAATGGCCAAATCGCTTTCCATATCATGTTGAAGCTGATCATAAGTCTTAGAGCTGTAGATAAGTGCGGCATCATCAGCAAACAGTTGAATCTTTCCTTTCAAATTTTGATTGGAAATATCGTTTACATAGACCAAAAACAGAATTAGGCCCAAAATGGACCCCTGTGGAACTCCAACCGAGATATAAATAGTTGAAAATTCATGATCGCCAATACGAACAGTTTGTTTTCTATCACTAAGATAACTTTGTAATAACATTAAGGCACAACCAGAAATTCCAATACTTATAAGTTTTTTAATTAATATGGCATGGTTGACACAATCAAACGCCTTCCTAAAATCAAGAAATAAACATGACGTTGCATATTTGTTTGCGAGCGATGCATAAACTAATTTTACAAGATTTAGTGCGGCAGAAGCAGTGCTACAATGGGTCCTAAATCCATACTGATTAATGTTGATAAGTTGATTAAAATCTAGATGATCCGCTAGAGCTGTGTGAATTACTCGTTCAAAAATTTTAGAAAAAACTGAAAGAATAGAAATTGGTCGGTAATTGTTAAGAGATAAAGGATCACCAGATTTCAGAATAGGGGTAACACGAGCAATTTTAAGAAATGATGGAAATACACCTTCATTGATCCATGCATTTAACGCTTTGGTTAATAAAGGAGAAATGATATGCACAAGCTTTTTAACCATATGCACAGTAACGTAATCAAAGCCAGGGGAAGACGAAGATTTTATGTTATTTATTATGTTATTAATACCAATTTCAGCTAATGATCCAAGGGCTGTTACCTGTCTTTCAATGGAAAGTGGTGTTGGTGTCGGAAGATGAATATTAGATGATGATGAACTAGAAATGTTTTTTCCAATTGTAGCAAAAAGTTTATTAAACTCATTTACAATTATTAGATGATTAGTTACTATGGTATCATTAATGTTCAGTTCTATAGAAATATGTTCATTATTACGCCTCTGAGAAGCTACATTATTGGTAAGAATTTCATTTATAACATTCCACATTCCCTTCGAATTATTAATGTTACCATTTAACTTAGTAGTGTACTAGGATTTCTTGTCATTTTTGATTGAATTTTTGAATTCTTTATTTAATCTTTTAAAATTTTCTTCAAAATATGTATTTAGTGGATGATCCTTATGTAATTTGTAATATTTGTCCCGAAGGACTGCTTGCTTTGAGAGCTTAGCACTAAACCACGGCTTTTTATATGCAGATATTTTAAGTTTAGTGGTAGAAGTTGTAGTATTTTGATTGATGAAGCAAGGATATATTTAAAAAATGAAGCGAAATCAGAAGCAGATGATGGTGAGTATTTGTCTGTTATGTCAGTCAGTACTTTATCGTAATCAATGATATTTCTAGTTTGAGTTGAATAAATTGATTTTTTTGGTAACACAAATTTGGTAAACAAAAACCGATAGAACATAAAGAATTTGTCTTTCGTTTAAAATTAAATTTTATGTTTTCTGTGACACTGCGGGCTTTCCCTAGGAAGTGCGAATTGGCAAACCGCTTCTCTAATTGGCGTTTGTATAGAGATACTTTTAGGTCCTATATCATATAAAAACACGTATATTTTGGCTAAATTGGGAATTTGGGATATTTAGGAAAACCGTACAAGGGATTTACAGAATCACGTTAAAAATTCGACTGTCCTAACACCCCGAAATCCTAATTTTTACAAAATAATCGTGTTGTTCTATTATACTTATAAGACCTAGTAGTATCTCTTTATAATTCCAATTAGAACCGTAGATTAAAATATTTTCCCTATTCGCGGAAAGCCAATACGATTTGGGTTGAAACAGTGGTTTATTACGGCTTGTGTAGAGGCAGGATATTGTTTTGAAATGAATGTTTATCAAGGGAAGATAACCAGTTTGAAAAATGACAATCTCTTACTGGACTTGACGAGAGAGTAGTTATGAATATGGTCGAGGCATTCACTGAGCCATAACCAAGCACGATTATGCATAGACGATTTCTTCATCAATTCCTTCATAAGCTGGTGGCTTCGCTGTCCAAAAAAGGAATTCCTTGCACCGGAACAGCCAGATACAACCGAATGAACATGAAAAACGTAGGTACAAATGACCTAAAAAATGATCATAGATAAAATTTAACAAAGAAAATGAGATTTTGGCACTTGTTTGTAAAGATAATAATTTTGTTAAAATGTTATCCAATGATCAACAAATTGAACCTGTCAGGGTGAAGGGTGAAACGTTACAGCAAAACAAAAAAGGCGTATGTGGATATACCGCAACCGCAACCTTATTGGATAGGCCGGTACAATAAATACATGGGTGTTGACAAACGGAATTGAAATAGCTATTTATAATGCCTATGTTCTGTATTCGCTGTCTCACAGCAAGATACCATTTTTAAATTTTAAAAGATAGATTGCAGTGAATTATCTCAAAAGAATTTCCATTTCGAATCCATTAAATATGGGAGCAAAAAAAATGCTAGAAAGCGATGTCATCTCTATGATGTAGGAATGATGTAGGAACCGAGTACTCGGTTAAGAACTCGGTAGAATTGATTAACAAAATTCTAGACGTCGACATTCCGTTACATTCAAAACTAGTTTCATTTGACGTTGCCAGTCTTTTCACTTCTATTCCAATTAATACTTTGTCCCAAATAGTTTGTAATTACTTAGATAGGGATGTTGTAGATGAGAGCTTACGTCGTGAACTGAAGTTAGTTTTTGAGACTTGTATTAAACAAAATTATTTCTGTTTTGATAATACATATTTCAAATTTGCTGATGGTCTACCCATGGGCTCCCCTCTGTCACCTTTGTTGGCTGAAATTTTCATGAATTTCTTCGAACAAATGATCATATCAAATAACAATCCTTATTTTCGTCATATAATCTTTTGGTATAGATATGTTGATGACATATTATGTCTATGGAATGGAACTGATAGACTGTTAGACTCTTTCCTTACTTGGTTAAATTCTCAATATCCCACCATTAATTTTACGTTAGAAAAAGAAGAAAATAAATGTATTAATTTTCTAGATATAACAATAACCAGGATTAATTCTACTTTAGACTTCAAAATTTATCGGAAACCCACGTATACAGACGCTGTTATCCCTAGTTCTTCAAACCATCCCCATAATATTAAAATGTCAGCTTTCCACTCACTCATAGATAGACTAATAAACATCCCTCTGTCAAATTCAAATTATAACACTGAGCTTAACATAATTCTTCAAATAGCAACGAATAACGGATATGCAACTAGGACTATATTAAAGTTATTAAATAAAAAGCTAAAGCGTAAAACTCTAACGGGTATTTATCCACCGGACAGTCCAACGCGGAAAAATTGGCGTCGCTTAGAGCCAACGGATTAGCAAAATCGTGTCCAATTATACCAATATTAGTTTTGCTTTTTATAATAATAATACAATAAAGAAAATGATTTTTAACAATAAACCTAGAGTTGATCGCCTTTCCAAATCTGGCGTTTATAGGATTAATTGCAATGATTGTAGTTTCTCCTATATTGGTCAGACTGGGCGCAATTTTGGAGTTAGAGCTAAAGAACATTTATCTGGTTGCAATCAATCAACTTTCCATAACCATTTAACTTCAGAAAATCATACAGCTAGCTTGAACAATTTAGACATATTACAGATACAACCCAAAGGCAGACGTTTAGATACCTTAGAATCTTACGAAATTTGAAAATCAATATTTCTTAACCATAATATCCTTAACGAACAGAGAGAAACCTGGTGCTCACCAATTACAGACCCCGCCCTTTTCTATTCTCACGTACGCAATAATATACCTTGAATTTTGTTACTCAACTATGACTCATCGGCTACCTGCGCGATCCGTAGATTAATTTTTATTGCTTATTTTTTCCCCTCTTTCTTTTATTTTTATTTATATTTTTCTTTTTTCTACTATATAACAAAATTTTTACTAATACAAATCAGTAGATACTCCTGATGATGACCTAACAAGTCGAAATCGATCGAGTGATTTTTTAAACTTTTTGAAAAATATTCAAAATATTCTGCGAAACAAAAAACAAGTGATTAATAAAAATGTGTTTATTAAGTATAAATAAAAAAAAAATACAAGGCAGCTCAAACTTGCAAATATATTAGAAACAAGGTACTCATCGATGAAGATACACCAGGAACAAACCTGAATGCCCAAGATTAATTTCGAATAAACACTTTCTACAAAATTTTACATAAACACCAAGGTGTTTAGGACACCTCGAAGGCTTAATCCGGCCCTGTACATAGCCTGTACGTCTCTTCTCATATCATATCATTTCATTTTCTGCGGTAGAATACTGAAATAACCATGTATACGTTCCAGACACAGAGGATTGACATGTCGGGGCAGCAAGAATCTGAAGGTTTTGTTAATTAGATTAATCCGGTGATCAGTGACAATGTATATTCAAGAATGGGTAGGTTAGGTTTGGTTAGGTTAGAGTGGCTGCTATCGCACACTTAGGCCAATAATGGTCCATTGTGATACCACAGAATCCAATCTCTCAGAAAGGCTGTCCATATCGTATACACCCAAGTACTTATATTTTTTGTATGCCAGTGCCGGACACAAAAATAGGAAGTGATCTAAAGTCTCTTCCTCCTGTACGTCCATACAACTTCTACAATGGTCATTCGTCTCTAGATCCAGTCTTCTCGGATGTTCCCCAAAAACGCAGTGTCCTGTCAGTATCCCTACGACCAATCCTAAGTCTCGTTTTCCCAGGGATACTAGTGCCTTGGAGCGCCGCAGGTCTAGTTTTGGCCAAACCTGTTTTGCTACCCTGCACGTGAGAGTATAGCTCCACCTCCCATCTGTCAAGGCGATTGCCTTCTTACTGAGCGCCAATTTGTGCGCTGCTATAGGCCTCCCCAGATCTGCCCTTCCCGGCTGCATCTGGAGAGTCGTGCCGTACCTAGCTAGTTTGTCTGCCCTGCAGTTTCCCGTGACGTCCGAGTGACAAGGGACATAGATTATCTGGATGCTGAAATACTCGCTCATCTCATTAAGCGATGATCGGCAATCCAGCGCCACCCGTGACTTCAGACAAACCGCTTCCAGCGACCTGACCACCGCTTGACTGTCCACATAAATCGCGATATCAATCACGCATACCACGTTATGCTTCAACCATGTCACGACTTCCCCTATCGCTACCAGTTCAGCCTGGTACAGTAGTCAGGGAGACGAACAGAAATATTAACATTGAGCTTCTTACAAAAGAATCCGACACCTACTTTGCCGTCTAGCTTAGAGCCGTCCGTGAAAAATTTTAGTGCCTCGTTTTTCAGTATTGATCCGTTTATCCAGGATTCCCTCGAAGAACACATGATCCGGAAACTTTTATCGAAGCACAACGTTGGTTTAATATAATCTAGATTCACCAGATCTCCCTTAGTGATCTAACTATCGTCGAGGGTCCCGCCTGAAGAAAATTCCACTGAGAAACAGCCGAGAGCCTCGTAGCCACCTTGGCTGCCATCTGTTTACACAGATGAACATAACCTCTAAAGCGCGTGTAGGTGTTGTCCTAAACGCCCCGCTTATAACCATACAGGCCGTTCTTTGCACCTTCTTCAACATCCTTATGTAAGTTACCTTTTCCAGAACCGGCCACCACACGCCCACCCAAGAATGGGTAAAAATGACGCTAAAATCTAAACCAATTTTTCATGCCCGATTTTGATTTCAACTTATGTCTCCTTTGAATCGAAAGTATACGATACTCAACAAAGATAAACTATAAAGTACAGGGTAATCGTGATGTTGAATTTCTTGAAAACTGTTATTCAAAAGTGGTTTAAGCTTATATAAGACGATTCAATATGAAGCTGATAGGTTCCACGTGGTAACGTGAATTCAATATACGCTTGAGGCGGCCGTGTCCCAAGATCGGTAACATCTTGCATCTCGGCTGTTCTTCTTCATGGGGGTTGTTATATGGTCATTATAATACACAAGCGTTTTTTACCGAAATGGCTAAAACTATAAATTTATTATATTGACCTATTAATTGCAATGCAACACTTTATCCATAAATCAATTGCCAGTCTATTTCGGCACTTGAATGGAAAGAATAAAAATTATAAATGAACAAAAACTAATAAACTGGTTTTTATAAAATTGTTTCATTTAACGTAAAAGAATAAACTTTTTAAAATAAATTAGCATTTTTAAATTATACATTTAATTAATTGATTAATTAACATAAATTTGAGTAGTTATTTATTTTTTGTATGCCATTAGAATAGTTAGAAGCATCGAGGATCTATAAACTAGGATAAAAAATTTTCCGCTTTGCCAAGACTATAAGTAAAATGTTCTAATTTAGCAACGCTGTTAAGCGATATGTTGAGTTTAAATATTGATATTACGGAGGTTAACAGAATACTGCAAGTTTTACCGACTTTTGTAATGTCATTTCCAGTGTAAATATGACTTTAAATGGGTAAATATTATTTACTGACCATTTAGAATATTTTAACTTTGAGCTTTTACGTAGTTTCAAACTGGGTTCTCGTAGCTGCTGACACTGGGAACGTTTGTCTATTATCTGGTTAGTATCTGAGCTAGCCCATTTTTTCATTTAAATGTGAATATACCCCTCTTGAGTCATAGTCGGATCTGGTTGACTTTAGTGAACTTATCAATTAAAATTTTGAATTTAAAGCGAATAAAGCTAATATTTTAGTTAAATAGATTTGTTTTCGGTGCATTAGATCTAAAACTAGTATTAGTCATCCACTCAAAAATATGAATAAAACAGCAGTTCATATGCAAATGTTTTATGTTTTCAATAGATACGAGTATTGTTGAAGCCTTATCTACCACGTTAAAATATTCAGACGGCGAAAAAACGTATTGTTATGCACATAGTACATACTATATGTTAAATGAATCACCAGTCGTATTGAACCTTCCTTGCATCTAATGTTACTTTAGGTAATTGACTCAAATTGTAAATTTATCATCGATAAATGGAATTTAAATTGGCCACCATAAACTACCTAATGTGTCAATCGTTTACCTTAATATTTGTAGAATAGAAGCCAATAAATAAAACAATAATAAAGTAAGAGTGGTAGATTATCTTGAACCTGATCGTATCAGTGATAACATTTTCAATAACGATCATCGCATGCAACGGTAGGAACGAAAAAAAAATTATTCAATATTTCAAATGTCGAACTATAAATAATGTAACACCTACACAGGTGAATCATAAAACTTGTTTGGACTGGAAAGTAGCAATCAACACAGTTCGACTCGTAAGGTTATCAAACATAATGATTATGATAATTTTATGATGTCACTGAAAACATTTTACATATGCACTATTTTATGAATGTAGGTATCACCTATAAATAGTTTTACGACGTGTAATAAAACTGCCTGTGAAATATATTAATTCATATTTATGATACAAGTAATAAACGAATTAGCATTTAACACAATTTAATGTGCACAAACAAACAATAATTTGGCAATTAACAAAATATTTTAAACCATTTTTATGGAGCTACTCGTCTATAAAATAAAATGACAAAATTACAATAATTTTTTTTATTATTTCACATAAAAAATAATTCGTTTAGCGCGAAAGGGATTAAGGCTACAATTTCGTAAGCGGGTTCTTTGAACACATTCAAAATTCGATATTAGCAAGTTACACTGTTCTCGAAAAATAGGAATTCTCTAGAGTCGAAGGCCGTAAAATCCCTATTTGGAAAATGGAAACCAGAGATCGAGAGATATCTGTAAAGGGAAAATAAAATAATAGTATCCAAGTGAAATGTGTTCTAAAAAAAATTCAAAATTTGTTTGCATTCTAATAATATTGCAGAGAATTTCAGTAGAGCAAGAAGAAAGTTTAATTTATCAAAAAAAGTTGTTCTTGATTCGCTTGAAGTTTTTCCTAAATTATCCTAAAAAAAAAAAAAAAAATTAAGATATTTTAGAACAAATTTCACTATACTGCTCAAAATAGTGAAGTCCTAAACCCTAAAAACATTTGAACGTGGTAGTTAGTTGTCAGTGAATTCATAGTCAGCTTTGCAGCTTACATCGAAAAATGTTTTCTCCAAATAAAAAATTATTTTATTCATAATAACCTGCTCTAATTATATAAATATTAATTACTAGCTGACCCCGCGAACCGCTTTCCGCCCCAAATTACTTCGTTTCGAGCAAATACTTTTGTCCTTTACGAAAATTGATTTTGATGAGAGAAAAATTCAAACAACTCAACTCGTTTCTCAAAAGACAATTGAGGTGAGTGGACATTCTATTCACTTCTTTATCGAATTCAACACTAATGTGTTGAAAATGAATGAATCGATTCAAACTCAGGCATCTATCGAAAATTGAGTTATTTTTTGGATTTTTTCTCAGTGTGGAAATCAATTGGGGTCAGTTGGAATGCAAATGAATTCAATATATTTTGTTCGAGTGGAATTAACAGACGCAAATCAATACAATGCATTGTGGTAAACAATATTTTTCGTTTTTTTGTCCGTCGCGTAAATGAACAACGATGATGGTTAGCTAACTTTCGAACGATTGACCTTGTGATTTGTTATTTGTCATAGCGAACGCCAAACGAACGGGGAACTGAATGCGCTTGAAGTCGAACGGAATGTCAGTTGAAATCAGAGAAATTATCGGAATTAGAACACCCTCTCTTTTGAATTTGCCCTTGATGCTCGTCGCCTGAATCACTTTTTTCATCAGTTGCTTCACAGCTAATCGCGTTCCGTTACACAATCTCAGTTGGTTCAGATTACGCAGCGTGATTATCACAGATCCTACCTTCAGCATCAAATTATGCGGTGGTATTCCCAGAAAATAAAGCACCTTCAAAAACTCGGTCGGATAGTTGGTTGTCCCGTCTTGATTGGTCATACAGTCAACGGGTTTGTAACAATGCATTTCCCCAGCGACTTGTTTTTGAATCAAATAATTTAGACTGTGAAGATCCTTGGGTTCGATTTTACTAAACATGTTCCCAACTGTTGGGTGCCCTGAACGCGCTCAATGCAAAGACGACACCTGTCAAATTACATCGCCATCTACTGGGTTGCGGCATTAATGTTCACACCTCAGCGCCATCTCTTATTTATCTCATTAACTATCTGCTTTTATAAATTTACCTCATGATTTTCTGAGATTTTTCAAGCTTTGCGTCGACTTTTCATGCAAAGCAGCGTCCAAAATCATCAAAACATTGAAAAGGAAAAACCTTAGCTTATACTCTGAAGGCCAATGTGTTTCATAGAATTGCCAGCTATCTGTCATGCATCCCATGCGGCAATTGCTCCCGCCGCTCAGTCTTGAAGAGGGAATAGCGTGGGTGTTGGGGTGCTCATATAGTGGCCTTGTTAACCGCGATTAAAAAAAAAGGAGGGAAGTTGCGTGGGGGACCGGACCCCTATAAGTTGTGGTGGCATCATTAACCCATTATGTGGATCGAATTAACCGAAGTTGTATATTGAGGGCTTAAATTTTCATTTAAAAAGGCCAGAATAGGCCATAATATTTATGGGCCTCAACATAAATATTATTAGTAAGAATTTTTTTTTGTTTGGTAAAGTAGCCACAGAATGAAACCCGCGTGCTAATGCACTTGCGCGATTCCCACTCATAATGGTGCAGCTGATATGCTCTTTACCAATTGGCGGTTTACGTTGGTATGATTGTAACACTCCACTTGGTGAGTGGAATGTTAACAGAAAATTTGTATCGTCACAGCGGTTTCGTTTAACGGTCAGTTTGCTGGCTAAGGCTCAGCAGCTATAGGGGTGGGGTTTCCGAAACTTGTGACAATCAGTTATGACCGTATAGAATAAATATAATGATAAAGAAATTCAAAAGAAGCACATAACCAGAAAAACACATTGAAGATCAAAGAAAGTCAACCCGTTCGAAATAAAAATGTTAATCACATGTCTCGATACTTACTTACCCCGTTACCTCTCCCACTTTTAAAAGAAATTATCTCATTTTAAATAATTAAATGACACAACAATTTAAATATAAAACCATAATTATTATAAAGAAATTCAATGATCACTAAAATTATGAGTAAACATAAGATATAAAATTTAAGAATTCTCCGGAGAGTAAAAACTAAGAAATCTAATTATAAATTAATTAATTAATTAACGGGTCAATAGAGGGTTAACATTGTATTTCGAGTTACGGTGTTTTTATATTTTTGGTTAATCAATTGCATATTGGAGCAATGACGATATTACCACAGATAACAATACTAATTAAAACCTTGACAGTCATGACCCAAACTTGTGTACTGCAAAACAAATGAGAAGTGTTGAACGGGTTAGCCACATTATCTCGCAATACAAAATCTATTTTATAAAATCTTTTTTACAAAATCTCGCATTACAAAATCATGTCGCATAAACTTCGCGAATCGCGCGCGCGAATTCATATATTTACGGGAAAAAGTTTATGCGACATGATTTTGTAATGCAAGATTTCATAAATTTACGGGACAGTTTATGCGAGATGATTTTGTATTACAAGAAAATGTTCAACAAATTAAATTCGGTGTCCAGTTTCCAAAAAAACGAAAAGAAATTATCAAAAATAAAAAAATATAAAGAATAATAAAGAAAAGCGCAAGACTCGCTCCACTAGAATTTTTAACTCTCATGCGAGTGACGAAAAAATATCTTGTTTTGAGTGATTAGTACTTACATGCATTTTGTATGGAAACTTTTCCACGTTCGTCCAAGTTGTAACATTTCTCAATTTTAAATATGATCGTAATCTACCAATTGAACTAAAAGTTCTCATAAAATTTAAAGTTTTTTTGGAAGTAAAACATACAAAAATAGACGTCTAAAAGTGTAAAAAATACCCGGGTACCCACGTCACTCACATTAGGGTTAAAAAATATTGCATATAATAATTAATTGATTTTTTTAATTTTCTCTCATTGTTAAATGTTATTTTTGAATTTTCAAAGATAATTGCTTATAATAAAATAATTTAATAATTTTCTGTTATTGTTATTTTTCAATTATATTTTTGGGATTTGTAAGATTTCGCAATCCGAGATTTTGTCATGCGAGTTTTCTCATGCGAGATTTTGTAATGCGAGATTTTGAGGCGCTCTCGTGTTGAACAGAAGTTTTAATTTATGAAAATCAAAACGAACGGAAACCTGGAACGAACCATTCGTTACATGATGATTATATTTTTTTTTTAATTATTAAACAACAAAAAAATATTGAGACAAATCGGTTCAGCCGTTTTCAACTGATGCGCTAGAAAAAAAAATAATTTTCTTCTTGTTTTTCCGGAAGTTACCGAGTTTTCCACTAAGATTTTCCAACTTTTCGCTTCTAAAAGACCACCTGTGGCACTATTCTGGTAATTCCTTGGGAATAGGGAATTGGGGAAAGATTTTATATGTAATTTCTATTATAAATTTTTTTTTCTATCATACTGAGGTAAAAATCTAGGGGTAATTTTTTTCAAAACAAAATAAAATTGGGAATAATTTTCCCTGCCAATTTAGATATGGAAAAATTATTCCCAATTTATAAATATTTGCATCAAACTTTTCTTCTTAGTAGGCCGGAAAAAAAATATTTGAACTGAAATTACATATAAAATCTTTCCCCAATTCCCTATTCCCGGGGAATTACCAGAATAGTGCCACTGGAACAGATACGTGCGAAATCCCGTACAAAAACATCATTTTCAGATTATCTGAATTTTTCGATTGTTCCGATGGATTTTCCCAAAATTTTCTTTCGTAAGAACCATCTCCTGGCAATTGTGAACGAAACATATAAAGATTGAGCTAAATCGGTTCAGCCGTTCTCTACTGCACATACATTTTTTACACCATTTTTATATACAGGAAACCCTAACACGATTAATTCGTTCCGTGCTCTTTAAAACCGTGTTGCTCGAAACTACAAAACATAAAATAAAATAAAAGGTTACGTTTTATTTTTTATTTTTTGTTATGATATACAAAAAACAAAATAAAAGAGAATAACAAAAATCGTTTTGTTTGAAACCGTTTGAGAAAATGGGTAACTTTGTTCTTCGAAACCGTGGTCTTCGAATACCGTGCTCTTAGGGGGTTACCTGAATATAGAAGATATATAGATTATTTTTGATGTTGCTGCTTTGATGGTTGATGCAAGAAGAATTTATATTTTATTTTTTTACAATTATTTGACATATATGCTATAATGTAGACAATTATGGTTTTAATTTCGTACAAAGATTGCCAAATTCTACACAACTTATAGTATAGTAGTCCGCCACCAATGCCATCTATTGAAAATAATCCGAAGTGGCTATATAAATGAATGATCGTTGTCGAAATACAATTTTCATTGGTAGTGTTAAGTGTATTTCCATATAAAATTCCTAAACAGAACGAAATTTTCGATTTTCCGACTTTTTTTTTTATTTTTCCGGTTTTCCTTTGGGTTTTCGCGAATTTTCTCCGATGGGATTCGAATCCAGTACTTCCCAGCTCAAGCCCCGAAGCTTTAACCACTGCACCACCTGCCCCATAAAAAATGTATATACAAAATTCATATAAAAAGGCTTTTTATTCAATTTTTCGGGTTTTCCGACTTTTCCAGTGGATTTTTTCAAAATTTTCTTTCGTAAGAACCATCTCCTAGAAATTGCGAACACAACAAAACAAGATTGAGCCAACTCGGTTCAGCCGTTTTCAACTGATGCACATACATTTTTTTAGTTGTAAATATTAATGTAAAAAATATGTGAATATTTTGTTTGTAATTTTTTTGTGTGTGTTAATTATTTCTTTTGGCCATTTCGCCATATTGTATCTATTTATTGTAACATTTCTGTGTGGAAAAGTATAGGTATAGGAAAAGTTCGTGGCCTTTTTCCCGGTAGATGGTTTTACATTCATATATGTATATCAGTAACCATTACTACTGTGAGTATCGGGCAATTCTTTGAAAGGTGTGTTTGAAAGGTGACATTTTTCCTTGCACTTTGACATACCAAACATTAAAATCGGTGAAGTGAATACAAAGTTACAACACTTTAAACATGGAGATAAATAATGAAAAAATTCGATATCTTTTACAATTTTTTTACGACAAAGGTAAAAAAGCGGCTCAGGCTTGCGACAAAAATTTGTACTGTTTATGGAGAAGGTGCTTTATCAAAATCAGCAGCAAAGAAATGATTCGCGCGCTTTCGTACTGATAAGTGATCTACATAATGTCTACTATTCTACTAATGAACTGGAAGCAGCACTAAATCCATACTGTTTTTGTTTAAGTATTTATGCTATTTTATTTCGAAATGTTGTTGTTTCTTTTTTTCCTAGAATGTCAACATTGGATATGATAAATGTGGTACTGTTTTAATTCACGATTAAGTATCTAAATTTAATTTTGCCCACTTGAACCCTGCCTGCTTACAGTCTAACTTTGTGGAATTCAGAAACGTATTGAAAGATGTACCATTGCATCTAATTGCTGTGTCGCAGACATGGCTTAAAGATATACATAAAGACGTTCATGTTCACTTGGATGGGTATAATATTGTACGGAAAGATAGGATTGATCTGCGTGGTAGACATGGCGGTGGTGTAGCACTTTATGTACGCAATTCTGTCAAATATAAGTTAAGAAAAATGCTCTTGGGTCAAGTTTTGATTGTCTGTTCTTGGAAATTAGTAACAGGGGTGGGGGTCATTAATTGTCCACCTTGGGTTAAATTCCTTAATAAAATCAAAAAAACTTTTTGGGATCTATCTAATATTCTCATCCTTGGTGATTTTAACACGAATTTCATTTCAGATACACCTGCTGTAAAGGAATTCAAGGATTTCATACCATCACTTGGTTTGGGAATTGACTCGCATGATCCTACGAATTTTAGTAATACTGCTGCCACTTGTTTGGATTTATTGCTACTGAATAATTGATCGAATTTGAATTTATTTACTCAAATTTCCGCGGTTATTTACCACCCACGATATGATATATGGTTCCTATAATTTCGATTTGGATGTTTCTAGTTGCGTCAGTTTTTGTTTTCGACGAGCTATAAAAAATATTGACCAGAACAAATTGATTGCAGAGGCTAATCGACTTGAATGGTAACGGATTTTTTCTATTCCTGAAATTAATGACAAATTGGAGTATTTTAATTCATTGCTTGTAAAGCTTCTGGATAGATTGGCTCCCCTGCTCAGAGTCGATCGAAAGCCGTCTGATGATGTGTTCATACTCAATGATTCTATCCTGAAGCCCCAGAATATTAGGGACTTCTTACACGCAGTTTGGAAATCTAATAAAAAATGATACCACTTGGAAGTATACAGTTTATCGTAACAGGGTTAACAATTGGATCAGGTCGGCTAAATTTCGGCACTTTAAAAAAACATTTTTAATCTAGACCTACCAAGTGAAGCGCTATGGCGCAATTTTCAAAAGTTTTGTCCCTCTAAAAATAAGCAAGCAGTTTCAACCGATTTTCAATCGATGGAATTCTCTACGTATTTTGCTGCAAGTTCTCAAGGGCCGCCTTTTAATTTGAAGGATTTTGATAACATTGGCTCTCATTCTGTCAGTGCATTTTATTTTAGTAATGTAACGGACATTGAGGTATACGAAGAGGTATCTCTGGCATTCAGTCTGATTCATTGGGTGCATATGGTATACCAATTTCTTTTGTGCGCTTAATTCTTCCAGTAGCTCTTAAATATCTGGCTCACATAATCAACACCGCATTAACCAAATCAATTTTTCCTAAAGCGTGGAAGTTGGCTTACTTATTGCAGGTAGGTAAGATTTCTAGGCCTGTTGAACTGCATGATTACAGACTAATTAGTATACTTCCTTGTTTATCGCAGGTCTTGGAGAAGGTCATGAAGAATCAGATTCTTACTCATATTGATAAATTGAATCTATTGCACCGGTTCCAGTCGGGGTTTCGCGAAGGTCATAGTACAACAACTGCTCTCGCCAAAATCGTTGATGATTTGAGCTCACATGTTGCAATGTGTGGATGGTGTCTTTGTTGGTTCTTCCTGATTTCTCTAAGGCGTTTGATTCTGTTGATCACGGTATCTTACTGGATAAATTATTTACGCAGTTTATTTTTTCCAGCCCCTCAATCCGGCTGGTGGCATATTATCTAGCAGATCGATACCAAATTGTCAAATTAAATGAGAAACTATCCGAGCCTTCCCGCCTATTATCTGGCGTTCCACAAGGTTCTATCTTAGGTCCTATATTATTTTGTGTTTATTAATAATCTTGTAAATTCTCTCACCTCCGTAAAATTTCACCTATTTGCAGATGATGTACAAATTTATCATTCAGCTGCGCAGGGCAATATGGAGGCTTGCGTGTTAAATAGCAATGATTAATATTTTTTTCAGATCTGCCCGGCTGTTCAATATCCATCTGCCTTCTAATTGTAAGTCTACCCTTGTAAAGAATGAACCCTGTAAACAAGCAGGAATGTTTTGCCTATCTCTCGTCTCTAAATTGATAAATTGTGTTGTATTCCATATTATGTTCATTTTATTAGAAGTAATTGCTAATTCTGTATTATAACAAGAAAAATTTAAGTTTGGAAAAGAGAAGAGAAAAAAAACTCCAATAACTTATTATGAAAAAATATTATGGTGTTGCTGAATAGCAACAACACCATAACTTTCCACACTGAGAGAAAAAAATCCAAAAAACAACTAAATTTTCGATAGCTGCCTGAGTTTGAATTGACATTTCATTCACTTTTCAATAAATTATGCCGCCTTTATGGTTGCGTTCGTTCGTTCTGACAATTTTTTCACCAATCATATTGCTAGAAAAAAATCATTTTTGATTTTTCTTCTGGATTTTTCTACAAGAGATGATTGGTCGTAAAAAAGACCGAACAAACGAATGAATGCAACCATAAATCTGCCTTTAGTGTTGAATTCGATGAAAAAGTGAATGGAATTGCCACTCAACTCAATCGTCTATTGAGAATAGAGTTGAGTTGTTTGAATTTTTTTCTCATCAAATCAATTTTCGTGTGGGACAAAAGTATTTGCTCGGAACGAAGTAATTTATATAAAATTCTAGGTCAGCTAGTTAATTATACAAACCTTTCCATTTTTTTGTAATAAATTTAAAAATCAATTCCCTTTTTAAAAAGCAACAACACAACACCGACAAATTAATTTTATTTTTCTGTCAAAACGAATAGAACCACTACCACTTCACATTTCTATTTAAAGTAAAAAGTGTTGCCATGTTCAATTAAGCATGTTGCTGAATGCGGGCTTAATAGTACGTTTTATGTTTTAATATAGGATAAGTTCAAAAAAAGTTTATTCGGTGGAAAATGAATGATTTGTCAAAATACTTGCACGCAAAAGTATTTAAATAAAGCAGGGAGTACAAAACGAATAATCGAAAGTAGTATAAATACTCCGATCGTACTCACATCGACAGCACTGCTGGAAAAGTGGAAAAAGAAATAATATTTTTATTGTATGACGAAATTTATTTTGGTTTTAAGAGAACGAGGCGGAGACAAAAAATAGAAAAAAACTGGAAATTGAAAATAAAAAACGAATAATGGGCCTATTCCATGCAAATAATCTGCTGTCAGCAAAAATAAAAGCGAGAAAAAAATATAGATTTTACTGGTTGTGTACGAAACAAAACATGTTGTCAGTAAAATTTTACTGAGAGAATAGTTGTGATAGGGGAAGTTTACTGCTATAAAAAATGTAAATTGGAGTATTTTTATGGTAGCATTTTTCACATATCTACAAAAAATGTGTGTAAAGATAAGAAATTTTTCTCACACTCATACAAAATAAGTCGTTCGCCATTTTTATAGTCAAATGACGATTTAATTTTTTTTTGTGTTGAAATTTGTTAACGTTAGTGGTTTTTTGTGGTACATATATAAAAATTAAAACATATAAAAACAAATCGAGTTGTACGAAAATGTACAAATTAAAAATTTTATTGAAATTTTTAGGTTATGCCAAAATGTAAAACCATAAAATTTTTCTATAAAATGAAATAAAAATATTTCTTTTCTTTGTCACTCTTATCAAATTTTTTTTTTTGCGTATTATCAGCAAAAAATTGCTGTCAGCATTTTTCTGTCACACATTTTTTGTAGATGTGTGAAAAATGCTACCATAAAAAATACTCCAATTTACATTTTTTATAGCAGTAAACTTCCCCATTATGACAGTAAATTTCCCCTATCACAACTATTCTCTCAGTAAAATTTTACTGACAACATGTTTTGTTTCGTACACAACCAGTAAAATCTATATTTTTTTCTCGCTTTTATTTCTGCTGACAGCAGATTATTTCCATGGAATAGGCCCATAACCTTCTTCTTCGATGTAATAATTACAAAAAAAAATATTTCATAATGTAATTTTCCTTTTTAAAATGCATCTGTCATCTAGATAATATACGTTGAACCGTCGACTTAGCGTGCCGTCATCAGTTGGTGTAAGCGGCCTGTAGTTTAGAAGGCATAGAATATATAATAAATCAGATAAACGGTTAATCAGTGTCTATGCATGTGTATGTGGCTGTCTCGAGATGTAGGGCCTTTGAATGTACGTATGTGGAACTCAAACACGGGGAGAAGCTTTCGTGCAAATGCTATGGAGTTCTTTTGGAGAGTTTGTTTGGCTTTATTAGTTTGTATCTTGTAGCAGGTGCGGTAGATAAACGAATTTTCATTCTCCTGAGTGCGAACTTTGTTTAATTTTCTTTAGTTTTGGGGAAATGTCTTTTATTTTATGACAGTTTTCGTTTAAATATTTTGCATTTTCTGTGGTGGTGTCTTTAATTTGATGATCGTCGTGTAAGTTGTGTGCAGCCTGGTTGGGGTGTATCATATGCATGAAGAGTGGTAATTTCGTTCGTTTTTCTTCTCTATTGTACGGTGGGCATCAGATTGGGGACGTAGAACCACCCGAGATTATGAACATTAATGCTATATTTTCTTTATAGTCTGCACATAACCAAAACACGTTTTAATCTCGGGTTGAGTTGACTATATTTTTGGTTTAGTAATATGATTTTAATAGATTAAACGACTATGGTTATATGGAACATTGAAGTGTCGGTGGAGGAAAAGTTTTATTATTTTTTTGGTTTGGAGGCTACAAAATAAAATTTAAATGCACATAAATATTGCTGTACTTACATAGATAGTTTTTGTATTTTCGGAATCATGACACTTCTTTAATTTGATTGTTTTCTACTAACGAACGGAAACCATCTATTTTTAAAATAATAGTATCGAAATAACCTATTGTTATCTTCTATTTAATCCATTAAGCTTATTGAAATATGTTCTACAAGCTTAGAAGAAAAACTCAAAATCTAGTCGAAGCTAGATTCAACTCTTAAAAGAACGGTATGAATTTATATCATCTTCAAAATATTCCTCAATAACAAATTTTTAATTTTAATGCAACAATAGTCCATCATCCGAAATATGAAAACTTGGCAAAAAGTGCACTTAATGAATACAACCAGGAAATACACTTGCAACGGTACAACTTATAATTCATTGATGACTTCGAAATTTGTTAATTTTATTTATGAGTCATTGTGTGAGCAGCAACACCATAATATTATGTATTACGAATCGGAAACAAAGTTTAATTTTGTATAGCCTTTGGTTATCAACTTAAGAAAATAATTCTTACATCCAAACATCACATTGAACAGTTTAACGATTCTTGACTGATTATTATCCCATCACCATATAAGGTTCACTTGATTGATAAGGTTTAGATAGTTTTGTGTTTAATTCAAGTTTATTATACAAAATAGAATTTATTGGATGGCAATACGTCTAGGATTTATATAAATCTATTTCTCAATCACCTTAAAATATTACATCCGGATTGGTAAGACAACTAAAAAGCTTAATGGCTAAATTACAGCTAATTTTAAGAACAATGACAAAAAAAAATTATCGTAACCTTCGAATTACAATTAATTGATGTCATGTTAGATAAATATTAGAAATTTTTTGATGTGACAAAATTCACTGATGAACTTTATATAGAAATTCGTATTGGTTGCCGCAAACAAATCGTTTCTATTTATATATGGACGGGGCAAGGTCGTTCTAAAATATATTCTTTTAAATCTAGTCTCCGTGAACACAAAACTGCAAAATAATCGAGCTGTGTTGCAAATCTGATCTAACCAAAAACTAATGGCTATACAAAATTTAAACAATGTAAATATTTGCACTAAAATTATTATTCAAATACGATACCATATAGACGCGTATGTACCTGGCTCATTCTCATTGTCTAGGCAGATGAATATAAAACAATTAATAGATAAATATTAAGTATAGTTTTTATATTTTGTGAATTCCATCATCATCATGTTGTCGTTAAGTTTACATTTAGTAAACTGTTAGACACTAACTAAATAGGTATATATGTGAACTATTTGCAGAGTGTGAAACGGTGCGAAGATACGATTTACATACAACAGCAACTAACATCTCTAATGATCGCTAATTGTGTTTTTTGTTCATTGACAACTATTTTACATAAGAATAGAAGATTCAATATGAATTTTAATAAGCTCTGATATTATGAAAATACTTATGCTGTGATAGACGTGTTATACCTAGGTTCGGCTTAAACAAACTTTAGATCTTGTTATTTTAGTGTACAACAGTCAGTTAAATTTACCTTTTTGTTAGAGTACAGAAACACATATGGTCACATTGCGAATAAATAAATTATTTTTATTGGCTATATTAGTCCAATTTTGTGTGATCATCTTGCCTCCCTCTCTCTATATATATATTTCTCTCTAACTTTCTCATCTCTTGGAGAGTTTTTGCCACCTGCGCGCTGGCCCTCCAATTATCGTTGGTTTTTCGTAAGCTCCCTCCAGTTCCGACATTCTAATAAAAGAAGATCTTGTTCGATGTCTACGGTACGCTGACTAGCGGTTGTGCCAAAGCCATCTAACTCGGTTCGATTTAATGAATATGATAATATCGTAGTCTCCAAGAAGACGCTCTATTTCGTGATCCATTCGTTGTTCGAATCCTTAACAATCATTGGTGGTCAAGGTCCAACTCTCACATTCGAAAGTTCACACAGGGCTGGTTAGTGCTTTTTAAAGTGCAAATTTAAACGACTGCGAAAGATATGTTGATCGCCATCACAGAATCTACGACGCACTAAAATCCCGACTTATATTTAGAACCATTTTTTGAACTTCTCCCACAAATATTTTGTTTAAACCATACGCATAATTTTTTTAAATCTTTACATCCGCAGTTAGTAATTAACTCATTATAATAAATTAAAATATGTTCAGTAGGAACGAAAGCCCAGCTTTTAAGCATTCAGCCTAAACTGTTCATAATTTCCATATTTTTGGGCCAAGCCTTCCTTCTGCACACGCCTCCAAATAATCTGTTCGAAATGGAACAAACGTCTTTTGTAATTTGGTTTTCTCAAATGGTTTTCTCAAAATCACTAATAATCCTACTGTGATTGAGATTTATATTCCTTTCGAGCGCCAATTGGAAGTGTTGATAAAAAAATTCATTGTACGCCTCCATTGTTTTTTTGCTCATCAGGCAAAAACTCAATGGCACAAATTGCCCAGCAGTAAGGCCTTGAATAGTAAATAGTTGTCGAAAAATGGTTGGAACAACATAAACTGTTCCATCCATTACTCAGCACTTGAAACTACACAATGTTTTCCGGAATAATTATGTCTGGCAAACTTTGCGACTCTCGTTGGATTTCGTGAAATTTTGGGCTCGTTTTGTAGGAATATACACGTGGCAATCTGGTTGGCAGTCAACAATGGATGTGCGGATGATTTGTAATCGTTTAGCCCAGATGTGCGTCCCATTTCCTTGAGACTATTATTACATTTTGATATAGACAACAAATTCGCTATTGATTCATACATACCGGCGACTTTTTAATGTGATGTCGGTCATCAATTATTGTTTTAATCACAACACTCTTGCACAACAGTTGCTTCCTTTGTGCACAAGACCAGCGATAATCGTTTTTCTTATTTTTAGAATGCAAATGATAAGCAAATCCATCCACGAATTATTCTTCATTCCCTTCATTTTCGATAAGTTCCCAGATGTTATTTCGAAGGGTTCAGATAATGCCCCTCCCACTAGGACTCTACACAACGAGCCAGATGTTGTTAGCTTACACAAAACGCAAGCTTTCCTCGAATTCCTAGACATAAGAAGGTTGCCTTTTTTCTAAACTAGTAAACAAATATTTATTTAACAAAAACGGTTTTGATGTTTTTCAAAATATTGTCCATGAAGGTCATTACACTTTTGCATGCGTTTGAGCCAATTTTCGAAGCTCTTTTTCCACTCCGATTAAGGTACCTCCAAAACATGCATTTTGAACGCACCAACCACTTATTCAGGTGCCGAAAACCGTTAACCTCGCAATTTATTTTTGATTTACAGGAGTAAAACGAAGTCATTGAATACAACATCAGGACTATATGGCAGATATCCTATTAATTCCATGTTTTGGTCCATCAAACATACAGTTATTTATGCCGATGTGTGAAAGCTCCCATTGTCGTGGTGGTCAAT
This sequence comes from Nephrotoma flavescens, assembly GCA_932526605.1. Classification (NCBI taxonomy): domain Eukaryota; kingdom Metazoa; phylum Arthropoda; class Insecta; order Diptera; family Tipulidae; genus Nephrotoma; species Nephrotoma flavescens. The sequence goes on along the minus strand of OW052220.1, from coordinate 67,976,598 downwards.
GATCAGTTGTTGGCGGTTTTTTTCCTTATTCCGCCGAAAATTTCTGCCAAACCAATAATTGTGTACCATTCAAAATCGACCGTTCTACGTTGCACCATAATATCATGGTTGCAACACCCATACCGTTACAGACATGTTTTGAAGCACCGCAATCATATCTTTTGAGCATTTCTTTCGACCAATTGACGCAAGATGTCAACACTAAGGGTTTCGCGATTGATGCTTTCATATGGGCTTTTTGAAAGTTTATGTAGGGTTGGTGAATGATAATATTATACTCCCAATATTTTTCGAGGATTATTCTCAACGTGAAACACTGATCAGTGGTTGATCAGTTGGGCGAAAATCACATTGATATTCAACGATGATATTTTCGGCGAGGGGAATAGTTCTGACAAGTACAACATTAGCAAGCACTTTGTAGTCGGGGTTTACCAGGGCGTCTATTATGAAATTTACGGCGCGCGCATTTTTTTTCGATATCGTCGAAAATAGGTATTATTCAATTTTTTCGGTGCGCTTTTTTTCGACCATCACTTCAAATCGAAATTGGAAAAAAGTCGAATCGAATACTTTTTCTAGAATGAAATACTTTTTCTAGCATGAAATATCAGCTACATTTATGATTACTTTGGTTTTAAATGATGAAACTTTATCATTTATCGCGATTCGAAAATGATGTAACATACCGCCATTCGACTTTTTTCGAATTTCGATTCGACGTGATGGTACAACATACCACCGCCTCAGATCGCAAATTTCCCTATTATGAAATTGCGACGCGCATTATAGTTAAAAACGAAAATTATTCGACTACTATTGAGATGTCGTAAATAAACGATTTAACTTAATAAATCGTGAAATTTAATCAGAAAATAAACAATTTATAAAATATATATACATTTTCTAAATTTAATTTATAGAAACACTTTAATGACGAAACAAAATTGCACTTGCAAATTATATTTTCACTTTGACAACTAAAAAAATGGCGTTCCAATGTTATTTGTGATTAAACAAAATGGGGTTCCAATGTTATTTGTGATTGACGTTATTTTCGACGTTATCGAATATCTCATAATAGTTACATTCGACGTGATCGAACTGGTCGGCGATTTCGAAAATTTCATAATAGACCCCAAGAGCAGAGCTACGCCACGGTGATTTTCACATTTGAAACATACATTTTTCGTATGTAAGGGATAAATGAGTGCAGCATTCCATTCCTCGGGTAGCTTCTCCTGATCCCTGATCATCACGATGAAATCATAGGCATATATTCCTCAAGTTTGATAAATGGTCAAATATAGTAACATAATACATAGTCAAATTGAATTAAAATGTAAACCCTTAGTATAAGATGAATTTCGCTGGATTCCAACCAAATGGCTCATGAACACAGGAATATTGACTGATATACCCATTTTGCCCACATAATCACATTGCCGACACCCGTGTAGTCGAAATTCGCCTCGTCGACACCTACATACTCGAATTATCGGCTCTGATCTAATCTTATTTTTCGTAATCAGTCTCAACGAGGTTGAACGGATGTTTTCGATACGATGCAAGAGATTTGTAATCACATTCTTTGCTCCTGTTACGTTGTTTATTGGGTGGGTATCGAATGTAATTTGATCGATGCTATTAAGCTGCCTCGCCGCAGAATTTGTTTTTTCTTGTTTTTATGCGAAGGCAAAGGTTTAGACGGGCCTCTAATAAATATAGATGCCTATTATCTACCTATAGTATAAGTTAAAAAATCAAGCGGTATTGACACGTTATCAACAAAAGAGTTGATGAAAGTTGTGTCTTTTTTCGTTCATGTTAGCAACGTTCTATTTTTCTTCTTGTTGCGGCAAACTTCATGAATGTATCTTTGGAAAGTTTGCTCAGCATTTTAAAGTTTACATATCAAGAATTTGAACTCAAACAGTCTGAATCGCGGCCTTGATCTATCCTGTCGTAATAATTTGATGTACTATGGCGTTAAAAATTTCGTTTCCCGGTGCTCGGAAATTTTGTAATTTGTATAAACTCTTCGAGACCAGTGGCACTATTCTGGCTTTCCCTGGGAATAGGGAATTGGGAAAAATATTTTCATAGCATTTTTGTCTAAATTGTATTTTTCTGGCCTACTGAGGGAATAAGTTTGGTGTAAATAAATTTCGCAACAAAGTTAAATGGGAAAATATTTTTTCCCTATAAAAATTTTGGGGAACAAAAGTTGTTTTGAAAATTTTTGCACTAAACATATTCCTTCAGTAGCACAATACTGGTAATTCCCCGGGAATAATTGGGGAAAGAATTTATATGTAATTTCGGTTCTAATATTTTTTTTGCGGCCTACTGAGGAGAAAAGTTTGATGTAAATATTTAGAAATTGGAAATAATTTTTCCATATCTAAATTGGCAGGGAAAATTATTGCCAATTTAATTTTGTTTTCAAAAAACTTACCACTAGCTTTTTACCTCAGTAGCCAGGGGTCTATTATGAAATTTATCCGTCTCGGATTTTTCCGTTAACGGATAAATCCGTGCTATTATGAAACTAAAAAGCAAAATCGAATCGGATTTTTCCGATCACACTACAAAAAATCCGACTGCTATTTAGTTGACGTATTTGTATCCGATTGATGTTATTTTGACGTTTCAACAAGTGAAAGTGAATCCTATTTCAATAATATTATTAAAATAATTTAATTTGCAGTATTTAGTAGAAACAAATAATTAAAAACCAAAGATTAAAAATGTAATATTTTATTATAAGAAACTTTTAATAAATAAAATTATAAAAAATCAAAATCTAACCTCAAATTATTAAAAAAAAAAGTTGCTAACTTCAATTTGTTTATTACCAATCCGATAATACAAGTTTCATAATAGGGTAAATCGGTGTCGAATCGGATATTTCCGTTAACGGAAAAATCCGAGACGGAAAAATTTCATAATAGACCCCCAGATTTTTTTTTAATAGAAATTACATATAAAATCTTTTCCCAATTCTTTATTCCCAGGGAATTACCGGAATAGTGCCACAGTAGGCCAGAAAAATATGATTTGGTCAAAAATGCTATGAAAATATTTTTCCCAATTCCCTAGTCCCAGGGAAAACCAGAATAGTGCCACAGCATAAATCGAATTTAATTGGTATGCTTTTATTTCCGTCTACTCGATCACCATGTAATGTGCGTACGATTTGAATTAAGACCAGTGAGTGATCAATTACATTTTGCTCTGTCCAAAAAACCGCGTGGCGCACGAGCGGTAGTAGCACGATTCGCCGTCGATTGGAATTTTAGAACACACATACGAGATATTGGTTTTGTGCTATTTATTTTTGTTTGTGTTCGTGGTCCCTAAAGATTGGGGTTTGTATTAACTCATCCACACTATTGTGGTGTGGTAACAATGATGAGTTGTGAGGTGGCAGCACTTGTAGAAAGAGTAGACCATCTATGGGAACATAAAACAAGTGGAATTACACTACGGAATTGGACGGTCGCAATAATCATTAAATAAAAGGATCAATCGAATATCGAAACCATATATGAGAATTATTTAAGCATCCTTTCACAGGATAACAACAGTGGTGACGAGGTTTAGTAGAGATGAAATCTAGAAGCATAAAAAATAAAATAAAATTTTACCGCTATGGACAAAAATGTGTCAGACTACATCTAAAAATTTGTACGAAACTATCTTTACTGCCGAGGTAACTACGATAACAGGACCGCGGAAAGTGAATTTGCTGTGAATTCGGAGATTTTATCACTCAGAAAAGATACCAATTCGTTCGGTGATGCAGTGAAAGGACTCATATAGCGTATTTTAGGCTGAAAAGAATTGCAGTTTTCGCTGCGCTAAATTTACAGTCTATTTCTAATTTTTTCACCTGCGGAACAATGTTGCCAACTGTTTTTTTATATTATATAAGTTGGGAATCATATAACTGTCATATAATTAACTGTTTTTTTCATTCGATTTTCATTTATTTTATTTATATAAAGCTACTACAACTTAAAAAATTTAATTATAAAATTATTATTTTATATAATGGCTGCGGGCCAAAAGTCGGGTAAATCGTTTACTATGGTAAAAATCGGTTTTAGAATAGATTTTTCGATCAGTTTGCCGTAGAGTTTTTGAAAAATAAATGAGTTTACCGAAAAATTTTACTTAAATTTGACTTTTACCTGACTATTGGCTCGCAGCCAATATAAAACTAATAATTTGAAAATATTAATATTATATTGGTAAATAAATTATTAAGAATTAAATACAATACATGTATGTATTCATAATTATATCGAAATTACTTACTATTATAAATATCCATAAATCAAAATGGCGACTATCGACTACAAAAATACCAATTGACAGCTCTCCAAAATATTTGGAGAGATATTAAGAGGTATTTTAAGACTACTAACATCAGAATACCAATTAAGACTTTCCTCTTAAAAAATCCTCTTAGTAAAAATTGTCACAGCTAAGAGGTCTTAACGCCAGAATCGGAGTGATACATTTTTCAGATGTCGCTTTGTTACTTAAATCTCTTAAAGACTCGCTGGTTAGTGCTTAAGTTTAGTGGCCTAACGCACCAACGTCATGTGCATTTTTTATACTTTGTCGTGGTTATGTCGTTTGTGGTTGTTTTTCAATTTCTTTTCTGTTAGCTAAAGCGATATCGCGACGATACTTTTTATTTATTCGTCGACGCTCGCCGTTGTTGCTCTTGTTCTGTTTCGAGCTTTAGTGCCTCAAGATGGTGAAAGAAGCTGGTGAAAATTTTACGAATGCGGTACGAGTGAATTGTTAAAAGTGAAAAAAATGTTAAAAGTTCGACATTGCAAATTTCATATCTGTATATCGATTTTGTCATACTTATTGTCTTCCTTTTTTTTGGCATTCTTAAGTAATAACCAAAATCAGCGCGAAGTTAATTTACAACTTTTATGAATAAAGCATGGTTAGATTTTTATATATTTTCATTAATTTATTATAACAAACATTTAATACTAGAAAAGCCACGACTAATATTTAATTTTAACTTTTTTAAACAACGTGCACAGTTCAATCTAATTTTTAGGTTAGGTTTCATAAATCCTAAAATTTTATCATATATAAGTGAAAGATGCATGTAAAATTATGCAAAAAACTTTACTTATATATTATTTTAGTAATAAATTATACAATTAAAATAATTTCCGCCTTTATATTTAATAAAAAAAAAATTTTTCAATACAATTTTTTCATGTTTTCTTATTTTTGGCCGAGAAATAGTGCACACCATTTTTTTAAGACAGCTAAATTTAACGAAAATTTCGTTGGGTTTCTTAGTAAAAATTAAGTTTGGCTGGGTAATATTCGATATGCGAAGCTGGAAGATTGTGCCAATCCTAACATACAGCTAACACTGGGGATCTCACCATAGCTGTCCCTTATCGATACCAACTCAAAACTGAAAGAACCATTTCCGACCTAGAAAGTTCTTAAAGAATTACTACCGCCAAACCTCATTACAGCGTGCAAAAATAACAAATAAACCAGGAAAACTGGGATGAGATTTTTGTTGTTGTGTTTATAATTTTAATCGTCTTATAGAGATACAAAACAAAAAAAACTGAGATGGAATAAATAGTTTCGCCTAAATAATATTAAAAAAATTCTGGGATGAAAAACTCGGGTAACAAGCTGATACAAATGTTGATAATGGTTCGGGTCGTGAATGTAGTAGTTCTGGTAATTTTACTTTATCACCCGCGCAGCCATTCCTGGTGTTTAATTCTTAAATTTGAGGGCACTGCACTACACGCATAATTTATCCATTTTCCCAATAATCACAATTGGAGGAGGACTGCACTTATAATTCGAATCATAATGAAATGCACTAAGCTTTAAATTAGCGTGTACTTTTCGTCTGGGTCAACCAATGCGTATTCGGACGGTTTCCATTATAATACAACTCGACAAGTTTTTGTTTGATCGGAAATTCCTCCCACCTGAACATCAACGACCTCGTTGGTAAAAGTCACACTAGTAAACTTTGCTAATTTATATATATATATATTTTGTGTGAGTAACAAATCATTATTATTTCTGGTTTAACAAAAAAGTCGCACTTTAAATCGATTTAGCTTAGATCGACCTCGTATTAACGTAACAATAATTAAGATAAACAAGAACACAATCAACGATTTTAACATGCCACATGCAATTTCGATTTTTTGTTTATCATAGACATACTCCTACCAACCTAAACTGTACCGAATTTGCATATAGACAAAAAAAAAACGAAATCATAGCGATTAATCAAGATTCGCCATAAATTAGTATGGCACGCGAAGGACCACCAAGAGCATCTGTAGAAATATTTTAATTTTTTCTGATTAGTATCTTATATATTAATGTTTATAAATTAAAAATAACATAAATTATTTTTTTTTCTAAATGAAACCGTTTACTACAAACAAATAGCGAATAACTCGTTCACTTAAGTTGCTCATTGTAAACTCCTCCATGACAGAAATTTAAATTATCAGAAAAGTAGTTTCTTGCATCATTTTTGCAAACCAACATTTTTTATGTTTCGGTTATATTTATTTAGATCAGTGGTGGCAAATGCTTGGAGTCAACGTCATTATATAACAAAGGCTATTTTGAGCACAAAAAAAATATATTAAATGTCAATTTCTAAAAGGTGTAGCGAAAATTGCTCCATTAAAAGGTAAATCCATTCTTAGGCAAATCACTAAAAGCTTTTTCATTTATTGTAATTAAACATAGACAGGCGAACATTTTTACACGCGTCGTTACAAGCTTACAGACTGTAGATTTTTTTTTTCAATAACGTGGTCTCACGGAAAGAAGTTAATTTCCTTTTTTGAATCAAACACAATGATGCATCGACTCTGCTGGGAGGTTACCAGTACCTATAGACCAATCAAGATGGAAGTTTTACTTCTTGTAATGCACTTGTATTAGGTAACCCTATAAAGGTTTGGATCAAATTACAGTCCCCCTACTACACATACAAAGAAGTTTTCGAAAAACGGAAACCCAAGGAACCGGAAAAACAAATTTCCGTAACTGTACTTTCAGGATTTAAGGAATTTAAAAACCATAATTGGTTCTTTAGCGTGTGAATAAAATCACAAAAATTGTTGATTTATTTTATTTTGTGTACCTTAATATTCTTTTGAGTTTCATAGGCCTTCCAATTCTAGATAGGGTGTAAATTCGGAGAATTGCCAGGCCATTCTGTTGTCAGCTGTGTAGGACAATTTCTATCAGTCCTGATAGAAATAGTCCTACATTGTCATCAGGTCGCGACGTCTGATGTTGTATATTTACATTGGAGTTTTGTCTTGTATATAGAACAAATTTCCCATCCATGAGTCAAAAATTCAAAGTTATCCGCGATCCAGCGTTAATGGTAAGAAAAAGTATGCGGTGGTTGGGAAATTAATTGACGCTAAATGGTAGAATTTCCTACAATTGTGTATTTAATTCGAGAGAAAATAGACCAAAGTACGGAACAATCGCAATAAAACCATTACAATCGAAAAAACAAAGTAAAAAATTAAAAATAAAATAAAATAACTGTATATATTGAATCTAATTTATACCGGGTTTCCATCGTCATAGTATACAAGTATAATAGTATTATAATATTAAAGTATTACGATGGAAAACCAAAGTTGATAGTATAATAGTTTATTAAAATATTTCAGTATACTAGCTATCAAATTATAATACGTAGCAAATATTATTTTTAACGTTACAAATTTAACAGTGTAAAAATAAATTTAATTTTTCTAGCTTATCCATTACCATTTTTAATATTTTCTCGCCGCAATGAGAAACAATTTGTTGGCTGATTATCGTTATATATTATTATTACATAATACGTGTCAAAAAAACTAATAATATCGTTTTTATCAAACGCTCATTTCGAATAAGCTTATTTCAAACCGTGCGATGGAAAACCAGCAGTGCTTGATAGTAAAATAGTATTATACTATTATTCTATTATGCTATCGACGATGGAAACCTGGTATTAGTGACCCAATATTTTCTCTATGATTTTGAGAATAAAATATGTGAGGGTGATAGGTCTGTATTATCTAACCACCCTCACCAGGGTTTATTTGCTCACTTTCGGTATGAAAATTACAGTTTTAGCTGGCTAATAAGTAACGGTTCTTATAATTTTATATTTCCTTGATAAAGAACTCCGGCGCACAGCCCCGACCCCTTCTTCATGCTGGCCTTCCGATTACCCAAAATTATGCAATGTTCTAATGAATTTGTGATCTTAAGAGAGATTAACTCCTTACGACGCTTTGTTATATCTTTGGGGATTTTCGTTGTAAAATTTGAGATACATACAGTGCCAGAAAGAGACTGTTCCTTCGATACTTACCGATATCTCAACTCCATACTTTTCAATGCCCTAGCCAACCGAGTCTCATCAGATCCTAAGTGGATCACTCCACCAGACTCAATTTTTTCTGGGCGGTATTCGCTCATGTTATATCTCACTATCCCGTCCACACGTAGCTGCCACAACTGCCCTTCGTCATCATCCAAGAGTATCGCTGCTTCTGCAACGATCTTCACATTTTTCCTTACGTCATACTTATCGACATAATCCATGCACTGCAATTCGCTTTCAATTTTGCTCGTCACTTCTTCGTTCTTTGTCGTTCTCCCGCTGACCAACAAATGGCTCACTATATGAGACGTCATTTCTGCGTACGGTCAAGCATCCAAAATTCTGAGCAGTCTATATCTGAGCATTTTTTCACTTTGAAAATAACCCGGTTTTATTATGCTCCGTATCGCCTACATCATCATTTCGTTTTCGGTGCCTATTTTGATTTTTTAATTTTTTGCTTCATTTCTCGCGCCAAATCTTGTTTCATTTGTTGATTTTATTGTGTCAAATATGTATTATTTGTTCACTTTGTGCGGAGCGGTTATAGGATTAGGCAGTTTAAACTAATTATTCACTGTTAATTATTTTATGTGTATTGACATTTTATTTTATTGGATGACCATTTTAAATTTATTGCTAAATTTATTTTAAACTAGCTGAATTACCCGGCATTGCACGGGAGAAATTAAAATTACTTTGAATTACGGATATTTTGCAAACAATTTCTCGACGTCACTGTAGTTACGATTGCAACGACAGGAATTCATCAGGTACTGAATTCAGTATCGGAAGCATCACCGGAAGCATCAAAAATTGAAATTTTAGAAAAACATTTTACCGAAGATTTTACCGAACCCAGAGTCCCAGCCCTAAATTTACCAAGTCAGAAACCTTCGCGAGCAGGTACGCAACCCATACCATCAAAGTTCCATCGCAATCAGATGAATGGTACAGGAACGCAAAATAATAGGTTCCTTGATTCAGAGGACGCATCCCTTGGATTCGAACATGGCACTAATTTCATATAATCCTTTTCCTAAACTCGTTCCTAGGAAAAAAAATAACCAAAATTGAAATTTTACGAACAATTTGTACTGAGCCCCTAGACTTCGGGGTCCGGCCCTGACTTTTCAAACGCAAAAATCATCGCAGGCGTGCACACATAGAAGATTTTTCTGTAAATTTTGTTATAAATGATTTTGGTTTTTGGATTATCAAAGAGCATGTGCAATTAAAGCGTATTTCATTTGCCAGATTATGTTATTTACTTTATTATTTTTTAAATCAATAGCTGTAATTAATCCCCTAAGCGTCTATTGTTGCTGGTTTATCAGCATATTCCGGTGATTTAAATAACCCTGCTGAAAGGAATCAAGAGTTATCAAATCTCACTACATCGGTAGCCAATTAATAATGCGTTCATGGTAACGCTTGGTGATGAACGATATTTTTTTGCCTTTCTGTCCGGAGAGAAAACGAATAGCGCTGATGGTTTACCTACTCTCGAGCGCGCCACGTATAACTGCCAATGGGGAAAACACGACAATTCAAGGTTTATTCCACATACTTCCAACTATTGGTTGGCCTTGTGATTTATTAATCGTCATTGCGAATGCAAGACGAACCGAAAACTGAATACGCTTAAATTGAAACGGCAAGTCGGTTGGAATCAATGGCCAATTCTTGGAATCAGAACATCCTCGTCTTTGAACTTTCCTATGATTATCGTTGCTTCAATCACGTTGTTCATCAGCCTCTTAACAGTGAGTTGGTTCAGGTTGCGTAACATGATTATCACCGAACCGACCTTGAGCTGCAAATTTTACGGCGGCATTCCTGGCAAATCCAATGATTTCAGGAATTCAATTGGATAATAAACGGCTTCATTTGGATCTATAGTGGAATCGATCGACTTAAATTGGCAATTGGCCAGCGATTTGACTTTTAATTTTTATATTCAAATCGTCTACGTCCTTATTTTTCGCTGCCAAAATGGCTCGTTCGCTCAACCAAACATGATATTTGTGATTTGCACCAATATACGGGAACACTTTAGTTTCGTGATCAGTTCTTTTTTAGAGGTTGTGAATTGACAAAAATTAGGTGATAATGAAATGAGGCCAGTCGAAGCGAAAACCTGAATTTTTCCATTGCCAATCTCTAATAATTGCTTTGAAGACACGTCCGTCTATTCTTCATTTTGTAATGCGACTCGCATATTCGTTGTTAATTTGAGAGTTTTCACGTATCTCCACAAATTCGATGTCCAAGCAAGCGTTTATGTTATTCGCCGGCCAGCAAAATCACCGTACCTCCAAAGGGGTCCTGATTATTGCGCAAATCTTTCAACGTTCGATCAATTACCTCTAATATTCGTTTGTGCGCCAACGTACACTCATCTCAAATGATTATTTTCCAAGTCTGTAGTACTTTCGTCATTGCTGATTTCTTTGGAAATGTTGCACGTCGGTTCATTTATCGTTTGCAAATTCAGTGGCAATCAACTGATGCGCTAAAAAAATCAATTTTCTTCGGTTTTTCCAAATTCCCACTCAGATTTTACCATCTCCTGGAAATTGGGAACACATCAAAAAAACATTGAGCCAAATCTAACCGTTCTCAACTGATGTGCTAGAAAAACAAATCAATCTTCTTCGAGTTTTTCCGGACGTGCGAAATCCCGTACAATCATCATTTTTCGATTTTCCAAATTTTCCGACTTTTCCAGTGGATTTTTCCAAAATTTTCTTTCGTAAGAGCCATCTCCTGGAAATTGGAAACACATCAAAAAAAGATTGAGCTAAATCGAGCTATTCTCAACTGATATGCTAGAAAAAAAAATCAATTTTCTTCGGGTTTTTCCGGGAGTTTCCGAGTTTCCCACTCAGTTTTTCCAATTTTTCTCTTCTAAAAGACCATCTGGATTGGATACGTGTGAAATCCGGCACATAACATCATTTTTCAATTTTCCGAATTTTCCGACTTTTCCGGTGGATTTTCCCAAAATTTTCTTTCATACAAACTTTGTCCTGATAATTACGAACACAACAAAAACAAATCAGCCAAATCTGTCCAACCGTTCTCTAGTGATGATCAGTCATACATGAGCCAATTGATTTTTATTTTTATTATAGATTTACAAATCAACTTAAATTGTAACTTTTGAAGCTTAACAACTCTTTAAATAGTTTTGATCATTTATTACTAATTATGTTTGCACTTAATGAGTTTTAATGTTAATGATTACTGATTATGACTACCTCTTAAAACTAAAATGTTCGCGTTATATACTAAAACTTAGAGGAAATGAAAATTTTATACAAACCCTATGGGAAACAAATGTACATTTTCCGAGGGTGCAAGGTTTCTACCATCACATGTTTATCATCTAATTTCTTCTAATATCTCTTTGAACTCATAATAAACCGCCCTTGCTTTTCCGAAGCTTCACGTATAGTCGCCTTATTAATTCGTTTTTGTGGCCACCCGACCGTAAATTACAATGCTTCAATTGGAATTTTAATTCAGAGTATACACAATCACGATGCTATCACCAATTTGCCCTGTGAGCAATTTCGATATCGTAACAATATGTAGCAACCAGCTACTGTGAACTATAGCAACTATTCCTAAATTTTCAATTTTTCCAAAACTTCTCAAACAATATGTCAAAAGATTATACGGCAATACGATAACCTTCAACAGCTTTTAGCGCCACGACGGTAGTTTTGAGTACTAAGGTACTTTAGCCAACGACTTAATAAAACGAATAATAAAAAAGACTGTAAAGTCATATCGTGGTGTTGTGTCTTTTTTGGGAGATTTATTGTGGGGGATAGTGTGTGTTATCCAGCAATACATGGCCCCCTGAGATACAGGTCCCAAAAGGTTTTCAATTCTCAGAATTAAAAATATGAGAAGATTGGTAAAAAAATCAAATTGCACAAATCATTATTGAGATATCATTGGCACAGACATCGAGATGCACGGATACAGTTGTTTGTTCTCCTGTTTTAGGTGACCTTTTGAGAGGAAAGGTTTTGACATTCTGCAGACCAAAATTAATATGATTATTCTGATTTTTGGTTGGCGAGTTTATAAATTGGGGGTCTGTGACTCCATGGTCTCCTTTGGTCAGAACTCAAATAATAACAAACTGCAGCGACAGCCTATATGCAAGTCTCAAAATTATTTCATGAGGTGATATCCGTTAATATAATAATCAAGTGGGGGTAATCAAGTGATTATCCCCAGTTTCATGTAACTCCTCAGATTTTTCGCCACAGTAAGTCTACTGACCTCCTGATCGCGATAAGCCCAAAGGTTTGGTTCTTTGCGATCTTTCAGTTGGTGTGGTGGTCACAGTCAGCATACAGCTTATGTCCAGATTTTCATGCTGGTGCAAACGTTGTAGGTGTTTTGTTGCATGATATCCGCGACAAGCTCGATCTTTAGATCTCGATGAAGGTTGTCGTTTCGAATGTACCACGGTGCATCAACAATACATCGCATGGTTTTTTTGGACCTGTTTGTACGATTTTGATATTAGTCTTCCTGGCACAACCCCAGAGTTGGCTATCATATGTCCATATAGGTTTCAGGATTTGTTTGTATAACAGCAGTTTGTTATGGATCGCTAGTTCAGATTGTCTCCCTAAAAGACAATGCATTTTCTAGATGTTTAGTTCTTCTCTCTTCTTTTTTACTTTCGATCTAAGTTTTGCATCTAAAGTCATGCCGAGATATTTAGCAGTGTTTGCATGTGGTACTACTATCTAATTTATCATTATTGGTATATGATTAACTTTTAGATTTGTAAAGTTCACTTGGATTGATTTTATTTCATTTAATTTGATTGGCCTTTTCTTTGTTCAATTACATATCTTCTTAGTAGCCTTCTTTAGTTTACTAGTGGATTCATTGATGTTCTTTGCTGTTGCAAGTATTGTCGTGTCATCGGCACAAGTCGCCATTGTTGCTTCTGTAATTGGTATATCTCTAGTACTTATGTAGGAGATAAAGGATTGGGCGAAAAAGAACACTCCCTGGTGGCACTCCTGCTGTTATTCTTTTTAGTTGGGAGTAATCATTCTCATACTTTACTCGGAAGTGTCTCTCTGATATATATGATTTTAAAATTTTTAAAAAATTGCTCCGGAAGATCTCGATGAAGTTTGAATTCTAACCTCTGGTGCCATACTTTGTCGAGTGCTTGCGCTACATCAAGGAATATAGTTGAGCATATTTGTTTGCTTTCTAGTGATTTCTCGATTACACCAGTAATTCGATGTACTTGTTCTATTGTAGAATGTTTTTCCCTAAATCCAAACTGATGTGAGGGGATAAGATTCTTTTGTTCGTTAATTGGTTTTAGTATATTAAGAAGAACCTTTTCAAATAGTTTCGATAATGTTGGTAGCAGAGAAATTGGCCTATATGAAGCTTTTTCATTCGGAGGTTTGTTCGGTTTAAGTATCATAATTACTTCTGCAACTTTCAATTGTCTTGGTACATATCTTAGTCGAACTGCTGCATTAATTTTATGCACTATAGTTTCCTCAACGCTTTCTCCAGTAACAGTTTTATTATCTGACCCGTTATAAAATCGTATTATGGAACCTTATACGCATTCAGATTATTTTTGATTTCCCATTTTAGTTCTTTCAATGTTACAGGTGTAATTTTTATTTTATCCTGTTTATTTATCGAGGTGATGTTTTCCTCTTCCGTTTGTTTTGAGTAAGGTTGGAATGTTTCTTCAAGGTGATTTGCAAACAAATCTGTCTGAACCTGAAGTGTGGGTCTTTTACGATTTTTAGTTGATTTCCATTAGGAATAATAATTTTACCCAGTTAGAGTGCTAAGGTATTTATTAACTGACTGATTTTTAATGTATTTTATTAGGTTTTTTAATTTGTTACACAAATGGTTAAATATCCTCTTATTTTTCGGGTTTCAATGTTTTTGCCAATTCTTCCGTGCTTTTCCTTCCAAAACATGTCGGGAATAAAGGATTACTAGTTTTGTTCTAACAGTTTGATTTTTTGATACCGTTCTCGAATACGGTCGATAGAGATGGATCTTGTCCATTTCTTTACTGATTATGTTAAATCTCTACAAATGGGATTATAAAATGATTTTTTGCTAAAGCTCTAGAATGTGGAGATTAGTGACAGAACTTGTTTTTTTCTTGACAGATTTAAATAAAATTCAACATGTGTGATGGAAATAAGATTCTAAAATGATTTTTTTACTACGTTCTGAAATATATCGCCCTTTTTGTCCAGGTACGAAGAGCTTTATCAAAAATAATTTAGTAATCCCACTTGGACCGTGTCAAATTTAAACATAATAACAAATGGTTAAATTCCGTTTCTATTGACCATATTCCACAGCATTATCAAAAAATAATTTAAGAACTCCATTTTCATCGCACGTGACGATTTTCAACATAATCGATTAAGAAATGGCCTAGCTCCATCCCTAATGACAATATTCCAGAACTTTATCAAACATCATTTTAAAATCCCATTTAGATCCCACATTTCAATTTTCGATATAATCGGTTAAGAAATGGCCAAGTTTCATTCCTATCCGCCTTATTCCAGAACTTCGCCAAAAACGCATTGGGATTCAACCATTTAGGTCCCACATGTCGAATTTCTACTAAATCGGTTAAAAATGGCCTAGTTCCATAGCGATGGCCATATTTCAGAACTTTATCACAAAATCATTTTAGAACTACATTTCCATCGCACGTGTCGAATTTCAACAAAATCGGTTTAGAAATGGCCTAGTTCCTCTATTGACCGCTCCATTTCCATCGCAGGTATCGAATTTCAACAAAATCTGGTAAGAAATGGCCAAATTCCATCCTTATTAGCGACTTTCTAGAACTTTGTCGGAAATTCATTTTTGAATATTGTCAAATAATCATTTAAGAATCCCATTTTCCCACATGTCAAATTCTAAAAATTCAAACCGGGATTTCCTAAAAATCGGGATCTTTTTTATACAAAAGCGAGATTTTGAAAAGCAGGATTTTGAAAACCAGGGTTTGGAAACCCGGGATTTCGTTACACACCCATTATTTTGTATGGGCACATACAGTCGGCGAAGTAAGTTTATTTTTCTTACATTCTGTTTGAATCCTTGATTCTTTCGTTTCTTTTCTATTTTCCGATTTTTTTTAATGATTCGCGTTAACATCGTCATGATGAATTAAAATTGTATTCCAATAGTGTAATGAATGATTTGGGTTAAATGTGTGTTTTAACTAAACCTTCCATAGAAATAAATAGACGTTTGGAGCACACTTATTTGTTATACAATATATTTTTGTAATGATGGTTGACACTATCCAATTAAAATGTGTGCAACCACATGCAAGGTCATTTACCCAAGCCATCAGATTTCAACTTTTCAAACGATATGTCAAAAGATTATACGGCAATACTATAACTTGTAACTATAACTTGTAGCCAGCGAATTTTGAAACGATATACAGAGTAGGCCAAAAGTCACCATGATTTCACCAAAATTTAACAACTTTTTCAAAAATGGAATTTTTTTTACACTAAGTATGGTAAATAGTGTCACTTAAATGACCCCTGTTGCTTCGTAATGATGGGCTCGTCTTAGGGCATTTTCCATATAATCTTTCAAAATTTGTGGCTATAGCGTTCGAATTTCTGCAACAATGTTGGCCTTGAATTCAAGGATTGTCTCCGGCCTGTTCACAAATACTCGCTCGTTCAAATAACCCCAAAGAAAATAGTCGGATGCTGACAAATCCAATTAATTTCCGAATTTCTGGAAATTATTCGCTCTCCAAAAATTTACCTTAAAAGTGCCATTGTGTCTCCGGCAGCAGTTACTCCATCCTGCTGAAACAGGTAAAAAATACTGTACCATAAACCGATACCGCTCTCCATTTACGGTTACAGCACTTCCATCTTCATTTTCGAAGAAGTAAAGCCCAATGATATTTTCAGATGTAATGCCACACCATGCTGGACACCTAATATTGTGCAATTGCCGTTGATGAATGGCTCTTGGATTTTCAGAACCCCAGAATCTGCAGTTCTGCTTATTAACAAAGCCATTCAAATGAAAATGAGCTTCATCACTCATAATCAGATTTTCAATAAAATTGATTCCATTTCTGGCCAACTGTTGAAATTTACTGAAAAATTTAAATTTAAATCGCTGATTTAAATAATAAAATTCTATTATTCTGGTTCTTTGTTCAGTTGTGAATCTCTCCATTATTTATTCTCCATGTGTTATTTATAAAAAAAATATAAAAACGAAAAAGTTATTAAATTTTTAAACCCCATGGCGGCTTTTGGCCCACCCTGTATTAATACTAGTGTATGAGAATAATAAAAAGACTTTAAATCTATATCGTGGTGTTGTGTTTTTTGGGAAATTTATTGTGGCAGATACTCGACCCCCCTGACGTACAGGTCCCAAAAGCTTTTCAATTCTCACAATTTAAAATATAAGAAGGTTGGTAAGAAAACTCAAATCTTGAGATATTGGCATAGACATCCAGGCGAACTGGTAAAATTTTTTATTCTGTTTTGGCGACCTTTGAAACGTCGAGAAAGGGTTTTGAAGTTCTCGCCATTCGGTGATTTCCGTTAAAATAATATTTTAAACGACCAGTCAAATATTATATAAAACGAATTTGAAATGCGATACTTTTACAAAAATCGCAATATGTAGATTTAATTAAGCTGCAAAATTATTTCATTAATCATTTGCACTAAAATAGATATCAACTACGTATAAGTAATGTGAACCCTGAACTTAAGCGTCATTATGTCAGTCACATTATACGATTGTATTTCGGTAGCGGCGTAATATAAACGAATCCATATATCACCGGTTAAGTATATATTCGCGACTAATCCAAAAACTACATCACCGGCTACATTGTTATTGTTAATAATTGATGAGAATATAGACTTACAGCATAAGTGGGGAAATATCATCTTCTATTTTATCTCATTTGTGATCTTTTCTATATATAATATTTTGAAGCTTTTTAATTTTGTTTTCTTTTCAATGAGCTTTTTTTTATTCAATATTCGTATTCTTTTGAAATACTTTATTTTTGGTTTTGTTATCTTGTCTTATGTTATGTTCTTCAATATTTTAAAATTTAATTTTTTTTTGTCTAATTTATCTTCAATACTGCGATGTTACGACAGGAGGGGTAAAATATATAAATAGAAAATTTTTCTTAAATTGGGTTTAGTGAAAATTTCTATCCGAACCATAAATCATCTATCTATAGAGTCTGTTGCGCGCTGCTTGGTTGGTGTGTGTGTTTCTAGTGATTTTAGTTAGACCTAGTGATTTTATTTTTTAAATAAGTGCAAATTAAATTATTTTTTTTTTATAAGTTTTACAAAAACCTTTGTTTTGTTGCAAAATGAAATTAGTAAGTTTATGTGTGTTTAGTGGTTATGTAAATGTTTTGTGGTTATAAATCAATATTTGTTTAAAATATAAAATTGACATTTATGTGGCCCGATGTCATCGATCGAAGGCTGCATAATCTATTTTACCTATATATGTATATGCATAGTAGGTAGTCGTCCTCTATGTTAATAAAATGGATTATCTTTCGAACTCTAAATATATAAGTATATCGATAGGCGCGTGCATCGATCAATTTTAAAATATTTTTCGCGCGAATTTAACGTGGTTGACCTCCTCAATATTTTATAAGAATTTGAAAGTGAAATTAATAATTTTTTGTTTAATTTTGCTAACGTTTATTTTTGACTGTAAATTATAAATATTATATGCTAATGCTAATTAGTGACAAAATACGATAGAAGAAGAAGATTAATGTGTAAATACCTAAATAATATTTTTTTTTATTTTGGAGTATTGATCAAATATTAGAATTTTTTGTGGTGGGTCTCCGCTTACGATTTTTTACGTTTATTATTTAATTAAACGTAAACAGGATTGGCCGGTTGAATAGAAAATGTCGAAATGCAATATATAGAATTGGATTAATTTTTTTGCTGGATAATGATAAAATGTGAACAGTTAATCAAAGTATTATTATGAGATCATATACACTATGAGGACCTATTTATATATCAAATAATTTTGGTCTAACATTTTTTAAGCCACATAAGTAGTACCAGGAACAAAATTTGCATCTATAATATTTTAGATAAAAACCTCTTTCTATTAGGTGTGACATTTGAATGTATTCAACAACTACCGGAGTTGAATGCTAATTCACCAAATAAACATATGATAATAGATTTTATCTTAGATTATTAACAATAGAAATGTACACGTACCATAAATATTTTGTATATTCATAGCACACATCCTGGATTGCCAAATCGATCGATACTATATACACGTATATAGGTATATTGTTTTCGGGCAGATCAAATGATCGATAATATGTGGTCTATATTATAGTGAAGGTTGCAGAATTATTAATTTAACATATAATATTTGTACGCGGCTTACCAACAATACGATAATAATAATTAATAAACGTCTATTAGATAATATAATCTTGGATGTGTTTGTATGATCGATTGTTGATCAATATGATGAGGTCAAGTGTAAAATAGTTGATAAATAGTGAAATATACCTGAATGGAATTCATTTTCGATTGTGTGCTCGAGGGTGCAAAATTTCAAAATTTTTATATGATTAATCAACATTGTATTTGATCTTTACCTCATGGGATAAGATCACTAAGTGTATAAGTGCTAAGTAATATACTATAAAGTGCAAGTACGCTTTTTTTCAAGTATCTTAATTAAAATTTTCTTCGTAAATAGTTGGAGTTTACTTAATAAATATGCGCTTTTGAGTATGAGGTTTTTGGGTTTTAGTACTCTTGTAAAAATAAACATTCATGTTGCAATATTCACATCAAGTACGGTTAGTTTACTTTTATTTCGGATTTTGAAAGTATGAATAAGAAAAAATTTCTCTCAAAAAGTAAATTAGTTTGAGCCAGATAAAAATGTCTTGAGCTCTCCATATCTTCTCTACAATATTATGCATATAACTGCATTATAACTCCTTCGACATTAAAACTCATCGTGTACGGTACCCACCACTACGACTGCATCGGTTTTTTTTGGAACTCACCTCCACTGAGGCTTCTATTCGCTTCAACAGCTGTTGCCTGACGGTCCGTGTACCAGATTATCTGCATGGTCTATTAGATTACCTTCAGCCTTCAGATAGGGAAATTTGGAGTTCACCATCATACAGAAAAAAAAACATTATTACAAAATAAAGAAACAAATTTGAAGATACTCCCACACTCAAAATTTACATGTTACATAAGCTTCATTTTATTTTTGAAATTTTAGGTAGCCTTCTCTTGAAGGTATAACTGCGTGAAAATCGCGAGTTCCACTTATTGTTTTCAAATTCTAGAATCTGTTGACTAATTGGATTTGTTTTAAATCATAGTTAGCATCTGAAGCAAATTCAAAAAACTCATAAATTTTCAAGGTTTTAGTCGATTTGAAATTTTATTCTGCATTAGTTATTTTTATGATCATAAACATTGATGAGAATGGCCGTGGATGCCATTCCCTTAATAGTAGCTACTAATCCATCGCATGGTCCATTTCCATAGGCAGTTGCGTAAAAATGCCACTCGCAATCGACTCCAAACTTTTCTTTGTGTTTAGTTATATATTTACATAAAAAAAATTTAATTTTACAATGTGCTACTGCACCATCCATAATACAGGGTGGGCCAAAAGACATCATGGGGTTTACAAATTTAATAACTTTTTCGTTTATATATTTTTTTCAGATTATAAAATATACAAAATGAATTTTTTTTGGAAAATAGTGTCATGTAAATGATCCCCGTTTTCAGCTTCGCAATGGTGGGCTCGTTTTAGAGCATTTTTCATAACATCTTTCAAAATTCGTGGCTGATTGACGCTCATTGATCCGGATCAGTTCTAATTTTATATGGAAAACATGATCCAAATTTTGTCTTAGATCACAAATTTTAATTTTGAAACATGAAACATGAACTAAACTGGATCAGATCAAGCGTCAAGAAACACAGCTAATGTTGGCGTTGAGTTCAAAGATTGCCTCAGGCTTGTTCACAAAACCTATTAACCTGGCCAATTAACTTCCCAGTTTCTGGAAATTATTCGCTCCAAAAATTTGCCTTAAAACTGCCATTGTGTCTCCGGCATTGTGGGCAGTGGCTCCATCTTGCTGAAACCACTTCTCAAGTCTGTTTTCAAGAGCAAGACGTAAAAAATGTTCTATCATAAACCGATACCGCTCTCCATTTACGGTTACAGCTCTTCGATCTTCATTTTCGAAGAAGTAAGGCCCAATGATATTTTCAGATGTAATGCCACACCATACTGTACACCTAATCGGGTGCAATTGGCGTTGATGAATGAACCTGCAGTTCTGCTTATTAACAAAGCCATTAAAATTAAAATGAGCTGCATCACTTATAATCAGATTTTCAATAAAGTTGATTTCATTCAAACGGAGGTCATTTAAGTGACATTATTTTCCATACTTAGTGTAAAAAAATCTCCATTTTGTACATTTTATAATCTGAAAATATAAAAAATATAAAAACGAAAAAGTTATTAAATTGTTAAACCCCGTGGTGACTTTTGGCCCGGTATAACAAATTTTAGAGAAATCCGTAATTGTTTTTAAAACTGCAACAATTTTTTAATGAACAAGTAAAGTGCTTCAGTGTCATGGTGAAAATAATCTCATACTATAGGGTTTTCCAATATTAATAATCTGATTTTTAAGTGACGTTTCGGCCATTTGTAATACGTCATCATCTGTCATTTTTTTATTTCATTGTATTCAGTAATGCTTACAATTTCATCGTGGTGAGATATACGCAAGAACAACGTTTACAAATTATCCAGTTTTATTATCAAAATAATCGTTCTCCAATTGCAACTTTTCGTGCGCTTATGCCATTTTGTAGTCGTCCAAGTGTGCGACGAATAGCGACGTCGAATTGTTGAACATTTTGAGCGTACATTTTCTTTACACAATGTTTAAGTGCCAATAAATGCAAATATTGCTGCTGTTCAGGCAAGTGTTGCTGAAGACCGCAATTTGTCGATTCCAAGACGTTCTCAAGAATTGAGACTGTCTCAAACCACAACCTGGCGGATTTTGCGAAGAAAATCCACAAATTATTCATGAAAAACCATACATTAACCTAAATTGACAGTTTGGTGTAGTTTTGACAGTTTGGTGTGGTCCGTATTTTTTTCGAAATGAAGCTGGTAACACCGTATAGATGATAACCAACATTTTATGGCCAAAATCGGAAGAAGTTGATTTGGGCAACATTTGGTTTCAAGAAGACGGAGCTACGTGCCACACAGCAAGTGCAACAATTGAATTATTGCGAGAAAGAAATTGTGATATTGAATGACCTCGAAGAAGTTGTGATTTAACACCATTAGACTATTTCTTGTGCGGTTATTTGAATTCATTGGTTTTAGCAATAAACCAAACTCCCTTCAAGCTTTACAAGTCAATATTGAACGTGCTATTCATGACATACGACTTGATTTAGTGGAAAAAGTGCTCGAAAATTGGGTTCATCGAATTCGTTCCTGCAGAAGAAGTCGTGGAGGCCTTTTGAATGACGTTTTATTCAGAAATTAATTGTATCGACTGTACTTCACATTAAATGAAAAACATTTCAATTTGACTTAACAATTAGTGTATATTTTTTTTATAGAAATCATATCACTCTTATTGGAAAACCCTATATAATGAAGCTGTACTGCTGCAATTTCTCTCGTTCATTTTTATAAATTACAAACGGATGAATAGTTGGAATAGTTGCTTGTTTGTTGTTCCAATGAAAACCCTGTATGCAGCACACGGTTTTCATTATAAACGCATAATTTTCTACAAAGTCACAAGAAACAAAAGTATCTCTCTGTAGGCTGCAGAGTTGACTTATTATTTTTTATGAAACCAGATGGTTGTAGTGAAATAAAGCAATTAGGAATCATAATATTCACGTTTTCCATTTTATCACAATTTTATCACAATTTTTCTCTTCTTCATCATAAAACCGTGCCTTATTACGGTTTTCCGCTGAGTGAGTCAACAATGGTACCAAAGATGTTGATGATGACGGTAGTTTGGTAGTTAATGCTTGGATTCCAATTTACTTGGATATATAGGGGACATGTCAATGGGGTCGATTCCAGGACCTAAAATTTTATGTTATGTTATGTTATTTTTGTTTTTCCAATACAAATTCCAATTAGAAGCGGGGAAATAAAATAACATAACAGCAATTTTATGTCACGACAATCGAGCCCAATATCTGGTAATATTTTATTCCTCACTTACACTCCTGCCTGAAATATTCTCGTCAACAGGTGTACTTGATGTATCAGTAACTGGTGACACCTCGCTTTGAACTTCCTGACTCACCAGAAGTCACCAGGTCGGTCGAAAAAAATAGTTGTGTTCCATTTCATCACAGATCGTAATCTGTTGATGAAAAGGAACTTCTGTTTGGTTTATCAATTATTTCTTCTCCATTGCTATCACAACCTACTAAAATATATTTGAAGAATGTGCCCGATTCTCGTGACATGAAATTGCTGTTATGTTATTTTATTTCCCCGCTCCCTATTGGAGGTTGTATTGAAAATACAAAAATAACATAAAATTTTAGATCCCGGATTTCTATTTTACTTATTTTCGTTCTAGAACCGAAAATAAATTATTTGGTGACAGAAAGGCCGGAATTACGCCTATAAAAGATCTTTTACAAAGGTGTTATATAAATTATTTGTATCAATTTTTTTTTTTAACAATTTTGAACAAATAATTTGTGTAGTGTAATTTTCATAAAGCAACTTTCACATAAAAGATTTTATCAACATTTTCCTCAAATTTCAGTAAAAATGAAACAACAACGAGCGATAATTTTATTGTTCACAAAATTTAGCCGTTAATTAAACGACAAGAAACACACTTACGAAATTCAGAACGTGTGGAGGACAGACTATAATGGTCACATTTCTTTTTCTAGCAAAATTCATTAGCTTGGTATTCTTGAATTCGTATTTTTGTGGTTTTTGTTTTCCAGTTGTATTTGGTCGTCATTTTGAATAAGAAAATGTCAAAAATAATTTATCAAATTTACCTGTATGAGGCTAAATTTGAAAAACATTTTATATTTAATAGTGATAGTTTTATAAAACATGCATATTACACTATCAAAGAAAATTGAAAAAATGTTTTATAGAACATCGTTGTCAAAGATATTTAATAGTGTAATTCCGGCCAAACGCAGTAGAAACATCACAATGTTGCAATCTAGCAGGCTGGTAAATGATATAAAATTTGAAACAGAGAAAATTTTTATTCTACATAAATTATTGAAAAATGGTGATGTTAGAACATCCCAGCCCTGATTTCTGACTCAAAAATAATTTTATTAACAGTATTTTCTAATCGAAAAGAGTTTTAATTTTTGTATCGAACATTTTATGAGTAAACTCTTGGCGATGCTTTTGGGTTTTAAATTTTCAGTCTTATCTGACCTTGGTCAAGTTTGATGTGATTGACGTTTTACAAGGGTTTTTCAACGTCTGGCTACGATCGGTAACATAAGGCAAGGTAATACCAGGCTAAATCCTGTTCGTTTACAAGAAGTCCTCGCTAGCCCCTGTTTTTTCCTTCACCGTCATATTTGTAGCAATTCTCCTTATATATCCAACAAGTTCGTTCAACTGATTATCCCCATCCAATATCGATACCGTCTTCATTGGATTGAGCTGGTACTCCTAATTGAAGAAATTTTCGATTCCATTTGAAGAAATTTTCGATTTAAACAGAATCATACCCAAATATGGTATTGGATTTCCATTCTCAGAATTCACCAAAGTTCCATTAAAACTGCTCTTTTTAGAACCAGGTCAGAAACTTATATTCGAGTCCCATTTTCGTTATTCAAATCGTTCAACCGTTATTCTATCCCATTCGGTTAAGAATTGGTTTGACTGTTGTTGTTTTCCAGAATTTAATAATTTTTAATATCATCCCATCCCATTCGGTTAAGAAATCCCTTATAGCTCTATATTCAAATAGCTAATTTAGCATATGGACCAAAGTTATATCTCAGTAATTTAAGATGGTTTGAGAAACAGGTTGGTTTAATTCAAATTGAACATTTTTCAAAAATACTTAACGCGTAGTTTTTATTTGTTTGTTTTTAATCATCGCAATCTGTTCTAGGCAGAAGCACTTTCAACTGTTTAGCGGACCTATATACAGGGTGGCTGAGACCAAGTGTTACCAAATGAAAACGATGTAATTTTTTTAATTTTGATTATTTTTTATTGAAATTTCGTGGAATATGTTGAAAACATATTACATTTTATGAAAAACATGTTACTGCTCGATATGACCTCCTTTGGCTCTGATTATTTGATTCAGTCACAACACGAGCATTGAAGGCCTTGGCCGAACGTGATGAGATTCCAAAAATTGTCTTTTCTTTCGAAAATTTTCACCATTCAACAGTATGTGAATAAACAAAATGATCGTGTTTGGTTAGAGCACAAGTCCAACGATAATTTGGACACAAGAGTTGCTATGCGCAAGCAATCACCAGCTTATGTTATGGTTGAGATTGAAAACTCTGTTATGATTGAAAACTCTGTCACTATGCATTTCTAGATACGGAACGTGGAACTTCTTGGAAGATTTGAATTATTTTGAGAGGTAATTATTAACATTTAAAACTATTTTAATTCCACAATGTCCTTTGTAACCAATAAGTGAATACAGAAGCCAATCTCTAAGATTCGTGTGAAAAATGACTTGATAGATTATTACGAATTCATATTGTCGTCCCATATGTATGCCCTTTTTAACCTTTATAAAATGGGATAAAATCATTAAATTTAGTTTAATTTGCCGCAACCTACGACAACGTCCTTAGTTTAAAATTATTTCTGAAACAAAAATGTGAATCAAAAAATTATGATCTATTCTTACAAAATAAAAATTATTTTTCACTGGCATAAATTTCTGTCCAAAATACTAAAATATCCTAAAACTTGGAATGAAAACACATTTCAAAGTGTGTATTGTTTATCCGCTTATTTGTCCAGAATTGGGTCTAATATTTTACCAGATACTTTTTACACTATTTGCCGTAGGCACTTGGTGAAACACACTTAGACTTAATAAACACATTTAAACACTTGTTTTTTTATTTCTCAAGGCGGGTATTTATCCACTGGATAGTCCAACGAGGGAAAATCGGCGTCTCTTAGATTATATAGGAAAAACGAGCTAACGGATTAGCAACATCGTGTCCGATTATACCAATATTATTTTTGCATTTTATAATAATAACACAATAAAGAAAATAATTTTTAACAATAAACCTACGGATGCTGCCCTGTTGTATTCTCACGTTCATAATAATATGACTAATACGCCGGGTAATTAAATATACCTTGAATTGTGTAGCTTAGCCGATGACTATTCGCTTACCTACTATACTCCTCTCGCTTTTTTGTTATTAAGTTTTCCGTATAAACAATAGTTGGGTGGGACGATCAATAGATTAATTTTTAGTGCCTATTTTTTGTCTCTCATTCTTTTATTCTTTTTGGCCTTTTTTCTACTATATAAAACTAAATTTTTACCTTTACAAATCAGTAAATTCTCCTGCTGAGGACCTAACAAGTCGAAATCGATAGAGTGATTTTTTAAACATTTTGAACAAATTTTTGAATTAAAATATTCGAAAATCTAATTTTTGTGAAATAGAAAAAAACGTGCTTAATAAAATGTGTTAATTATCACTTAAATTTAGAAATCTGGTGATGTGGATTGGCATCCGCGGTCACCCGATTTAACTGCTTTCAATTTCTTTTTATGGGATTATCTTAAAATTAAGGCTTGTGCAAATAAACCAGATAATATTGAACAACTTAAAAGGAACGTTAGAGAAGAAATTAACATGATGTGTAAGGCTAATAGACACATTACTTTTCATACATAATTCCAAACATTAAATAAACGATCTTAATGTTTACAGATATATTTTCTTTTATTTAAAAAAAATTTATAGGCAAATAAAAAAATACCAAACCTTTCGCGTGGATACCCTTATATACAGGGCTCTAGCAGAGCCAGAAATGGGCGTTGACAAAAAAACAGGATATTTGTGGTAAAATCGAAATTATAATTTGCTAATTTAAAATTAAAACCCTTGTAATTATTGTCTTCCTTATAGTAACAATTACGAATTTTGTTTTAATTTTTAATTATCAAACTTTGAAAGTGACAAAAGTTATACAGTAGTGAAAATTGGCATCAAACCATAACAACAAAAATAACGAAATTAGAAACTAAAATGTTGAGAATAAATGAATTCTGCACTCTGACAGGGGATCATAGTTCAAGTAAAGGTTGATAGCTGCCTTAAATTTGTGCATTTCACAGTCCAACGGAAATTCGAAACCATTTAGCACACTCCTACTTCTTGAAGGTTCGATAAATAAATTTGCGCTAGCGTTAGCGTAACGAATTGTGGTATTTTCACCTTAAGTTTTGCACAACATTTACCATGCATTAATTTGTAGAACGCGCACTAGATCTATACGGTATTTTCTGTCTAAATCTTTCGTAAGTCTGGGATTGCGTATCCAATAACTGGAGGGTTATGATCCACCCCAAACTCGGCAGCAATGCTCTATCCAATTTTGCATCATCAGCAAAGATGTGGATAGGGTTAACAGTGCTCTCCAGCAAATCATTGATAGGGGGGAGGGGCTCCGCCATTTTGGTTGTGTGTCGCAAATGATCACGCGTTTAACACAACGTTGATCTTTCAGTCGATTCCAAGCCATATGCCACAAGTTTAGAAATAAAGTTTTCCAGTTTATCTGGAACTATTTTATTATTTAATTAGAACCTAAATATTTTCTGATATTGTATATGGTTTTGTTAAAATTTTTAATTTTCGGCTCATTTTTTATTCAATATTTAATTTTTTTTTATTTTTTTTTATTATTATATTGCGACTGAGTCTTGCACTCATTTAGTAATTTACATTGCATAATAAAGTATTTTGATTAGTAGGCATAATCAAACAGTAAGTCTACTGACCTCCTGTTCGCGAAAAGTTCAGTGGTTTGGTTCTTTGCCGTCTTCTTGTTGGTGTGGTAGTCAGCATACACCTGCTTTTCCAGATTTTCGTGCTGGGTTGTAGGTGTTTTGTTGCATGATGCTTATTTTCATACGCGACAAGCTCGCCGTTAGATCCCGATGGAGGTTGTCGTTTCGAATGTACCACGGTGCATGAACAATGCATCGCAGGATTTAATTTTGAACTGTCTGTAAGATTTTGATATTTGTCTTGTTATGGATCGCTAGTTCAGATTGACTCCCTAAGAGCCAATGCATTTTTCTAAATTTTATGTTTAGTTCTTCTCTCCTCCTTTTTATGTGTTCCTTCCATCTAAGTTTAGCATTTAAAGTCATGCCGAGATATTTAGCAGTGTTTGCATGCGGTGCTATTATCGAGTTTATCATTATTGGTATATGATTAACTTTTTGATTTGTAAAGTTCACTTTGATTGATTTTGCTTCATTCCTTTCTTCGATAAATGGTTTTACTCTTTTAAGAAGAACATTTTCAAATGGTTATTTAATTTATGATTACTTTTAATTGTACCTTTATAAATTGATGTAGTATGTAGTAACTGATCCGAAACTTGTAATGAAATTATTATGACGTAATTTTTGTTTTTCTAGTTTCAAAATCTCAAATTGATTGACCGAAATTATCTATTTATAAGACGATGACCATTTAGCTAGTGTTTGTTGAGACAATTAATTTAACAATTGTATTAGGAGAATAAGAATGAACATACTTGGCAGCTTTTGATTGTAAAATCTTGTTTCGTTGCCATCCAGGACAGTTGAGCGCCTTATTTTTGAGGTTACGTAATTAAGCATACTGAGGGGATGGAATATTCTTCTTATACCTTCCATTTTTATTTTTTATACTGCGCTGTTCCCGTGCGGTCACCCAAATTTGAACTAACCCAATCAATGGTTGCATTAGCTGTCTCTTCCACGCGCTCCACCCTAAACATATTTATGACGTCATACCCTAACCAGCGAACAATCAATTCTTGATGCAATTTTTTTAACTGTCTATTTTATGCTGTAAATCGTGTCGAGGCACACCACTCTAAAGGAGATCAACTTTTTGATTTTGGCGGAACGTTATTCTTCCGACAAAATTAAACACCAGGTAATCCGATTAAAGCACATAGAATCGGTTGACAGCTAAAATCATATAAGTTAACTTATTATGTTATTGGTTATGACATTTATGGTCAACTTAACATTTTGTACAAGTATACTCGTACACAATTAGAATTTTCAAATATGCGTTATTTCAGTGCCCCCACAACACCACACATATATTATTCGATAAACTAATGTTAATCAACGTTCATTAACATTGAATTTTTTAAAGAACATAACTTAATTTTTTCATCCATTAATCATTTCTATAGTATTAGTTCATGTTGAAATAATGCGTTACCACGTGTAACGCAATCTGCTTAACTAAACGATTTACTATTTCTGTATATGTAAATTATAACCTTCTAGTTAAAGATCACTCAGGTTGCAATGGTTAAATCACTGCATAAGGGCCAACTTTGTTTTTAACTTGGGCCGGCTCGTATATTCAGCCTTTGGTACAGTTTAGATTTGTATCAACAGGTTTAAAGTTACAACGACGATTTTGCTCTATCAAATCCTTACTAAACCAATCGGGTACCGTACCGAACAATAAAATCAAACAATAGCCGAAACAACAAAAGATTTTGCTTGCCAGGTGGACCTACCTTCCTACCGACGCGAACTTGTAACTGGATAAAAGTTATCCCAAAAAGAAGAATTGTTTTGCATTGATGTTTAGTCAAACGTCAATTATAGATGCGGCCGCAAAGGTCTTCAAAAACAGATAACAAGACTGAACCAGTATCGTATTGATCGCGACAACCCAGTACGAGTATGTAGCTATATAAACCGACATCGCTGCCAGCATTCAACACTCCACCTATGCATAAGACCATAAATAAAACTTCTTGTGGTGGATTTCTTAAATAACAATTTCCGAATGCCACAATTTCTCTTTAATCTTTATGTTTGAATTTCTTAAGTATTCATGGCTTTAATCTAAATCATCGCAACACATTGTCTATTGTCATAATTATTATGTGTACAGTCAGAATTTATTTCAAAATTGAGGGTTGAAAATGTTATTCATTTGTAATTAATCAAAAAATTATGACTTGTTCCCGCAACTTCTACGCGATGCAATGAATTAGTGGAAGGAGTTCTCGGTGATTTCAGTGAGCTTAATATTAAAATTGGCTCACTTTTGGCGACACTTGCTATTAGTATAGCTAGCACTATTGGAAAGGTGGATAATAGTGTCGCTGGTTGGTAACATAGGAGCTGCTATTCTAATTATGTATTGAGAAATTACTTCCTAAAGCTATAAAATCTTTGGAGCACGTTGACCTAAATATGAACGAAATACTCGAACATAACGAGATCAAATCAACGTAATGGCAGGATTCAGCACTCGAGTGGTTTGTGAGAATGGTTGCCAAGAGATCAAGTGTTGGGAGATCTAAGCACAATCTCGAATGAAGCGCGCGGTGTGGTGTGCACAGTAGTGGTATACAACTTTTGATCCTCCTTTTCAGATTAGGATGTTTTGGTTCTCTATTTTTGTTAGATTTAATTTTTCCGAAACATTTCGTCTCGTAAAAGTAAAATCGTGACTTTACTCGAACTCATGTTATCTATCAAATAATTTTGATATGTATCTTTTCACTTCACTTCTTTTAATCTCAGATTGCATATTTTTAACACGATATTTACCATATTTAAACTTCCATTGACACGATTTCTTAAACGCCGTAATTGCAAATTGAATGTGACCGTTGACAGATGTATAGGAAAAACAAAACAAAATTAAAATATGAAAATTGTTCACTATAATCTTATGCCATAGACAGACTACATGGTGGTCATTTTGTGGTGCTTTATTACCAATTTATATCACTAGTGGAGAGTTTTTTTTGGTGATAAAATTCATAACAAAGTCTACAAACACAACCCTGCAAAATGATTTTTGTGATAAAAGTGATAAAAGTGATAATTTGACAAAAAATGAACAAATTTGGTTGAACTTACACTATTTTCCCCAGCAAACTACAATTCACAACAATAAAAATATTAATGTCGACCACTATTGTTTTATTATTTTAATTCTTCTTTAATTTATAATTAATATTTGCACTATATAAAAAATTATTTGATGGCGAAAGTTTTAAGTTATATAATGACGATAAACATTTTTGACACAAACGTCAAAACATTTTTTTTTTATTTGGTGAAAACGATAGGGGAGATATTGTGCTCTTTTTCATTCGCATCTATATACGACGTGACATAATTCATCCATAATCACTCAGTTCATTCATGGACGAAGCTACGACAATTTCTTTATATCATACTTTTTATCACCAATGGTGATAAAACACCCCAAAATGACCACCTGTGCTGGGATGTTCTAACATCACATTTTGCGATATTTTATCGAAGTCTACGTCTCTTTCAGATAGAATTAATTTGTCTTCTGTTCCAATTATCCATTATTTCTTCTTTATTGCTATCACAGCCTACTAGAATATATTTGAACAATATCTATTTCACTTATTTTCGTTCTACAATCGAAAAAAAAATATTTCGTGATAGAAACACAGTAGAAACATCACAATGTTGCAATCTAGCAGGCTGGTAAATGATATAAAAATTGAAACAGATAAATTTTATTCTACAGAAACGAGAAATAAATTTCGATAAATTATCGAAACATGGTGATGTTAGAACATCCCAGCCCTGGTTTCATAACTATAATTTTCGAGATCATGATTTCTTAAATGAGAACTAAAGACAAACTACAATTTCTTTTATCTTCTCGTTTAGTTTTAAACAACAATGGAGTAGGCATTGACAAAAATGTCAAGATTGACATTTAATTGACTTTTAAATTGTCAGAAATGACTTTTCTATTCACAGAACAGAAAAAAATTTGTTCCCGTCAACTAAATATCTCAATGCAAATAGAAAACTCAAAGGAAACTAAATTTGCTTGGTAAACTATTAGTGTCGGGAATCTCCATTTTTGACGCATTCAGCGTTGTGAGCACTAAAAAGCATCGGAATGAGAAAAAATATCTCATTTTGAAACTTAGTTCAAATTTAGTTTGAACTATGGTTAAGCATGGCACACAGTACGAAACCATGATTTTGAGTTAATCATAATTACGAAACTAACAGTGTGTCTATGACATTACTTACTTCGTAATTACCATGTTTCCATGTACCGAGTTAAAACAGATTTCGTTCAGTTGAAAATTTGTTGATGTTACTTCGTACCGTTTCCATAAAACCAAGTTAAGTTGACAGCTATGTTAAATATTTATTTCCATAGTTTACTCATTTTCAAGGTTAATTTTAAAATATTTTTATTCAAAACCTGTATTTTAATAGTTTACCCCTTTTTCAACCAAAAAAAAAAATGGCTCAATTTAAGTCCAAACCACACAAAAATTTTTGACATGGTACATTTGCCGTACTCACACAATTGTGTTATCGGGCAACAAAAGGGTTGCAATGAGCGTAATTTAAAAATACACTTAAAAAACGTTGACAGAAAGAACCTACCCCTTCCGTACTAGTTTCGTTGTGTTTATGGAATGATAAAATTTATTTCCAATTTTTACTTCCATATTTTATTTATTTTTACACAAAATGATTTTTATTATTTTTCATGAGGCAGCTCAACTGGTGGGGAAACCTTTTTTTCATCCTTTTGTTTTTTTTACTTACTCTCTTTCTCTCTATAAACCGAACGGTGTGCAAACAAAACCAACAAGCAATATATTGCGACACACGGTACTCCCTCCCCTGTGAGGGAACGAACAATAAAAGTTAACGAAAACGCTTAGGTAATATTACAGCCCTGCCAAGAGTGCCAAAAGTTACGCCCTTCTTTGATTTCGAAACCAGGAACCTCTGTTGTTTCTAGAAAACAAGGCTTCAATCTATCTATTGACACGTTGATTTCTCTATCTCTAATCCTGACCTTATACAATTTTTCATATGGAGGCTGAAGTGACGCCCGCACTGCATCAGTACGTACAAATGTGATCGTACAATTAACAAACTCCTTGAATACAAATGGTTTAGTTTTATTATGGTGAGCAGGAGGTACTGGCGTAATAACTTTAAAGTGATTTCTAAGCTCTTTTACAAAATCAGTTTGTAATTCTGAGGTATTGGATGCACTTACGAAATCTCCAGGCAACCTTAGAGTTTCGCTGAAGTACACGTAAAATCTTCCCGATACACTGTTCTCAAACCCAGCAATACAGTTGGTAACACCTTTGTCACTCTTGTCGGCCATGAGACATTATTGCAGTCTTAAGTGTACGATGCCGCACCTTTCAATAATTCCGTTTGCCTGAGGATTGTAAGGAGAAGCTCGTTTTCGCTTGAATCCCATTAAAACTGCTAATTCCTTAAATAGCTCGGACGCAAATTGATGTCCTTGATCAGTAAAGAATTGCTTCCGCCCAACGCGTAAATCTGCCTATGACCGTCAGACGGACGCGCTGATTTTCTGAAATTGGCAAAGGTCCGATCAAATCTATATGAATTTCGTTAAATCTTTTTTCTACTAATTGGAACTGACCCAACAGTGATTTGACGAGCCGAATGATTTTACATTTCTGACAGGCCTTGCATGCTTGTGCCCAATTTCGTATAGCATCTTATTTAATACCTAGCCATACGTATTTACTTATCACCAATTTCACGGTGTTCTTGATTCCTGTGCGCGATGGATCATGGACACTGTGAAAAACCCGTTTTCTAAACTTGATCGGAACAAATGGTCTTTCAACTCCAGTTGATGTGTCACAAATAATCTGTAACTTTGAACCAAAGAGCAATATCTTTGTGAAATTTAACAAAGAATCTGGCATTAACTGCGTTAGAAGCTCCTGCATGTCAAGTTGTTCCTCTAGAGGAAATCTGGCAGATCTGGCCAATGCCTGGAAATCAATACTTGGCGTAATTGCGATTCCCTCAACACGAGAGAGCGCGTCGGTCAAATGCATGCCTAATATCAGTAGTAAACTCACTTATATATAGTTCAGGTGACGATATTGACAAAGCGATGCTTTCTCTAAATTTTGGCGAAATGCAATGATTAAAGGTTTGTGGTCTGTGTATAGGAAAAAATGACGAACTTCCAACAAATACCTTAAATGTTTAATCGACGAATACACAGTAAACAACTCCCTATCATACGTCCTATAACACTTTTGTGCATTAGAAAGCTTTACGGAAAAGAATTCTAGTGGCTGAAACTGCCCGTCGACCAATTGTTGTATATACTTAACTGCACCTATAGCGAAATCAGAAGCATCGACTATTAATGCCAGTAAGATCTTGCTTCGCCTTATTAAACGCTGAGATCGTTTGTTCATCCCAACTAATTTTTCGTTTATCATTTTTCTTTGACCCTTTTAGGAATTGATTAAGAATGACTTGGCTACCAGCTGCATTAGGAATGAACCTACGGTAAAAATTTAACATCCAGAGAAATCGTCTCATGTCCATTATCGTTTCCAGTGGCTTGTATTCGTTAATTGCTATATCAACCTTATCAAGGGCTGGTTTAATACTTAATTGACTGACGATATGACCGAAACATTTTACCTTAGGATTTGCAAAAACACATTTCCCCACGTTAATTATTAAACCATAGTCACTTAAACGTGCGCAAACAATTTTGATATGCTTCAAATGCTCTTCAAGGCTTTTAGAAGCTATCAGTAAATCGTCTATATACGGAAAAACGAAACCCAATTCATCCAAAACTGTATGTATAAACTTTTGAAATGTCTGATATGTACTAATGGCAGTATCGTTCTTAGCGAAAAATGGAAAATCGCTCAGCGGCTGTTTTTTATGGACACTCGGTGCAGGAAGCACCGATACATCCGCTCCCGTATCTATTAAAAATTGACGTTTACCTGACGTATCCCGTAAAATTAAGCGACTTTTACATTGGCCACTGTCGCATGTCGCTACCTGTGATTGGTCTACATGTTTAACTTCTCGAATTGACATTTCTCTGGATCTCCGCATTTCTTTACTTTCGTACCGAAACGAAAATGGTATCAACAAACTTTTTCCCACGTGGGACGGATGAAGATCTGCTAAACGATCTACCGCGTGACTATGACCACGTCCGATTCGGTTAAATCATTATTTGTTGCGAATAGCAGAATACTTCTCCGTATCCGGTGGATTCTCAAGTATGTCACCTACGATTTTGAGATATTTTTCGTCGAGAGCCCCTACTATGGAACCGAAGACGTGGGCTCGAGGTTTAAAAAGGGGTAACTTGACCGCCACACGTATTTTAAGCGCCCAATAGCTCTACTATAACGTGTTTCAGGCTATCCATTCATTCTGGGACACCCTGTATAATAATATATTTAAAATAATATCATTAATGTTTTTAAGTTTTTAGATTAATTAAATTTTAATAAAAATTAGTATAAATTTGTACATCACCGAATTGCAGGTTATGATAATCCTCCACGTGGTTTTAAGTATGACGCCAATCCCAAATATGCGGGAAAATTATAGCGTGTATTATGTATATGTAAAAAAATACCAAAACATATATCCCGAAAGTAGAATTATTATGAAATGCTACCCAAATGTGCCTAAAAATTACGTGCAACAAGCTGTATGTTGAAATGTCGTTTTCGTTTTTTATTTTTGGCAAACTGAATAAGTTTTTTCAATATGACCCCAACTCCAAATGAGCATGAAAATTATTTGCACCAAGCGTGATGTTGATTTTGGACAAAAGGACAAAAAATGAAACCAAAATATATGTTGATCCATTTTATTAAAACCGGTTTTAATCTAAAAAAAAAAACAAAAATCAAAATTTGTATACAATTATTTACGAACAAATTCATCGTACAGTTATTTTAGCGACTATTTAAAATTTGTGCAACTTTTGTTTTTTACAATGCTTGTATGATAATTTAGTTCAGTATCTCTTTTGTCATCAAAGTTAATAGATTAAATAATTTTTAGTTGTTGTATTGTCTTCACGAAGAGAAACCAGCGCTGATTTCCGTAAAGTTGTAAAAAACATGCATTTAGAAGGACCAACGCTATCTATATTGCAAAAACTACCAACAAATCAAAATTTGTCCCAGAATGAATGGATAGCCTGAAACACGTTATAGTAGAGCTATTGGGCGCTTAAAATACGTGTGGCGGTCAAGTTACCCCTTTTTAAACCTCGAGCCCACGTCTTCGGTTCCATAGTAGGGGCTCTCGACGAAAAATATCTCAAAATCGTAGGTGACATACTTGAGAATCCACCGGATACGGAGAAGTATTCTGCTATTCGCAACAAATAATGATTTAACCGAATCGGACGTGGTCATAGTCACGCGGTAGATCGTTTAGCAGATCTTCATCCGTCCCACGTGGGAAAAAGTTGCATCATGTTGAAGTGTTGAATATTTAAAAAGAACTTGCATTCCTCTCAATTTTAGTGAGAAGGAAGAAAGGATGGTATAGTGCGAATTATAAAGAAAGAACTCAAAACGTCTAGCACAAAAATTCAATCGATGCTACACCAAGATTATGGAACAAATGTGTGGTCGCGTACAGTTCATAACACTAAATCGGCACGGATTTTTCTCTAGAACACCCAGCAGAAAACCACTTATCAGTGATGTAAATAAGAAGAATCGTTTGGAATTCGCGAATTTTGACATGGGGAAAGACATTTTATTCTGGAACGGAGTAATATTTACAGATGAAAGTATAAATACAACATTTTTGGACACGATGGGCCGGAAAAGTGTGGCGTAAAAAAGGTACAGCCATGAAATGCGCAAATCTTCGATTACGGCTAAACACGGTGCTGGCAACGTACTTGTTTGAGAGTGTATGATGTGGACTGGTGTCGGCAATTTATTATTTATTGACGGAAATATGGGCAAATGGCAGTACCTGTATACATATTTTAAAAGCCAATTTACAATCATACACAAGTATCACTACGACCCCAAGCACACAACGCTAGTTGTTCGAGAATGGTTGCTGTATAACACGTCCAAACACATACGCCCTCCTCCACAAAGTCCTGACCTTACTCCTATTGAACATCTATGGGATTATCTAGAGAGGCAACTACATAAACACCCTATTACTTCCAAGGAAATATTAAAAGATGTGAAAGGGCCCGAGTACCGCCCGAATTCACACAAAAACCGGTTGCATCTATGAATAATCGATTAAAGGCAGTTATACGTTCTAAAGGAGAGCCGACACGTTATCAAGAATAATTTCGATTGTTTTAAATAATAATTGAATCAATCGTACGATGAATTTGTTGTATTTTGGTTTCATTTTTTGTCCTTTGTAATTTACAGCATACTACGATTACATTTAGTTCAAAGGAAAATTAGGGAATTCATTTTTTGGAGCGTACAAAGAATTAATTCGTAGAGTGTACGGTTTCTTAATCGACCCCCAAATTACTACGCCGTGCAGGCGTTTTAATCTTGAACAAAAAAACTCTGCTAATGTCATTACACCTTCATTGCCCGACTACCCACAAAGATGAACTTAGCTAATCATTAACATTGAATATTATAAAAAAATTTGTACCCATAAATCACTTCTGTTTTCATTTCATGTTGAACGGCCAATAACCAATATTGTATGTTCAATAACCTTGTCATTGAAATAAAGAAAACAAAATATAAAATAAACAACTCGACTCGTCTTACTTTCGGTTTCTTTGCTTACGTTACACTACTTACCACTATATTAGAAGCGATGTAATCGCGGAGACAATTTTACTATAAAAGAAAATTATGGAACCCCCTAAGATGAAATAATTATGTAAATTAAATTATTGGATAATAAATTTGTATAAAAATAAACCGGATATGAATACGCGCGTGAACCAACCAGTATAGGTGATAATTTATGGGACAAGTCGATTATGACCAAAGTAGAGCAGCTCCGAGTGATGATTTAATATACCGGTATTAAGATTAATTACCCAGATTTGCAATTAAGGAAATGACGACAAATTTTGTTTTTGTGTTGTGCTAAATGCAATTGTTTGTTATTTTGGGTGTTGTGACTGCCCACAATTAATGAAATATAAATTAAGTTGTCTCCGCTGTCGATTAAGATGTTGCTTTAAAATTAAATTATTAATTATTTATGTGTGACATCTTAAGTATTTGTGTATAGATTTCAAGATAGCCTTCGATTCATTTATCATTAGATCGCATTTGTAGATAATACCCCAATTAAATATAATTACGGATACGTGTTAAAACCGTAATCTATTATTTTGGCTTAGTTGATGACTACATAAACGGCTCATTCTGGTTTTTGAGTCTAGAATCGTTGTATTCGCAATTAATTGTTGTGCATCATCCTATAATTCTATAAAATTAATTAAATTCATTAAAGCAAACCTCTTGTTTTGTGCAGCTTTTGTTCGCCTGTGCTGTGATATTTGCCTCCATCCTGTATCGTGCCGATGGTAAAACAGTAAGAATCTCAAAGGAACGCCAGCTGGAGAAAAATCCCGCCTTAAAATATTTTGAGAACGATGATGAATTTTCAGTCAAATATGATGACGATGATGATGACAAGCCACCCACTATTTTCACCGGTGATGTAACAAAATCGAAAATTTTGCAACAGGAAAATAAAAATCATGGCAAAGGGAAATTTAAATATTCGTAAGTAACTTATTTAGTGCATATAAGAATATAGTTAAGTAAATCGAAATATTTTCAGACTCCAAACTCAGAACGGTATCGAAATTTCGCAGGTCGGTAAACTAAAAGATTCAAAAACTTTAGTTGTAATGGGATCGTACGCCTATACTGGGGCTGATGGGAAACGATACCGTGTGCGTTACACAGCCGATGAATTTGGTTATCATCCAATAACGTCATTAGAAGTTGATTTGTCAGAGTAAGTAACTAGTAAATGCCCATAATTGTAGATGTCACTTCACAAAATTATATTTTTTTTAGCATTCAAGCACCATTGCCAACTGTGCCGAGCAAGGTGAACAGTTTTTCGAATAGGTTTGATTTAAATCAAAAACAAAATGGTTTTGGAAGTTCGAGCGGTGGTGATGGAACAAATCCAAACAACAAGTTCGCCTCCAGTCGCAGTGGAGGCGACGGTGGCTCTGGAGGAAATGGAAATGGAGGCTTTGCAGGATATGATCGAAATGCTAATGCATATGGTTATAATGGTGGTTCAGGGAAAAATGGGGCTAGTGGATCTAACGGCGGTGGGTACAACGGTGATGGATCAAGTGGCGGTGCTTACAATGGTGTATTGGGAGGAAATGGGCCAAATGGACCTGGTGGATCCAATGGTGGTCAGTATAATGGTGTATCAGCTAATGGCAGTGGATACAATGGCGGCTTAGGTGCAAATGGACCAAATGGATCAGGTGGGCCAAAAGGTGGTGCTGGATCAAATGGATTTGGCGGACGAGGCGGGCCAACTGGCCCTGCAGGTAAAGGTAGCGAATATAATGGCAATGGATCTAATGGCGGTCGATATAATGGCCAAGCTGATACTAATGGACCAAATGGACCAAATGGAAGTGGAAATAACGGAGGCCAATACCAAGGAGGAGCAGGTGGACAGGGGATAGGTGGACCTAATGGGCATAACGGACTAGGCGGAGGTAGTAGACACGGTGGTCCCAGCGGACCCGGTGGGCTCAGCGGGCTCGGTGGCCCCAGCGGACCTAGTGGATTACCAGGACCTTCCGGACCAAATGGACCACCCGGACCACCAGGACCACCCGGACCACCAGGTCCAACGGGACCAAGTCCAGTTATAATAAATGCTGACAATCCATTTCGTAACCAAGGAAAGTCAAATGATGAAAATGTTAATCGGAAATATTTACCACCACAAACCGATTATCTTCCACCAGCAGAACAATATTTACCATCTGATAATGTGTTACCCCCATTTGTTGAATAATCGACCATTATTATTACCACCAGTTAACTATTTTCTGTTATATTTGTAATAACTTGAATTTAATTTATAAATAATTAAGGCAGTTTTTAATAAAATATTTAAAAAAAAAAATCTGAATTAGTTCCTAAGAGTCCTGCTTTATTTCTGTTGTTTATGTACCTTTGAGAAGTCAACCTCAAACAAGTAAGTTGTTCTCTTAGGTTTCTGTTTCAAGTCGTGAAGCTGATTATCGAAGCCGACTACTTATTATATCACTATGACAAGCAGTCAAACTAAGTTTAACAAGTTTAGGACTTCGTACAAGAAACTAGTTTTCTATTTTCGCCTTGATTGAACCATGATCCCTTTAAGCTTTAGTTCAAACATAGCAATTCAAAATGTGTACACGAATTTGTACACGAAGAGAAAGCGAATAAATCAACAAGGCCCTATTTAGATTTTTTTTTCGAACGAATGCAATGAAGTTAGGAAGTTAAAATTAAAAAAATATGTAAATTGAATTATGTTTTTATTCTCCAATACAAAAAAAATTTTGTTTTTTCCTTAAGTACAATATATTATAGATTTAAACTTGTGTGTATCCAAATAGTTATTGGTCCTATTTAACTTAATATTATTTTCATTGTCGTTAAATTTAGTCGACAAGCGAATGACCCGTTTCTTAAAAATAGTCAGCGATTCTATTTTTTCTGCGACATAAAATATCTATTTACAAAATGTAACGAGCAAATAATTTAATTTTTACTCATTTTTCATTTCTCACATCTTGTACATCGAAGCTAATTGGGTTCAATTATTGTATTTTTGATTCTTCACATTAAGCTTATTATAAAAAAAAACAAAATATGTTTTTCATATTACGAAGCCCCTAGACTCTAAGCTCAAGTGGAAAGCGTATATTAAAAAGAAAAGGCAATAACTGATTTTAAAATTCAGAAAACTGCATTTGCTTATTGGAAGAAACTGCGAACTGACAACGCACAACAAATTGCTGTTATACAAACAAATCCTAAAACCTATCTGGACGTATAGTATTCAGCTTTGGGACTGCGCAAGTAAAACTACAGTGAAGATCGTTCAAACATTTTAAAACAAAGTACTACGTAGCATTGTGAATGCTCCTTGGTACATTAGAAATGACAATCTCCATCGAGACTTAAACGTGGAATACATCAGCGATGAAATACAAAAAATTGCAAGGATTCATGTTCTGCAACTCCAACAGCATGACAAC
Organism: Nephrotoma flavescens; assembly: GCA_932526605.1. Classification (NCBI taxonomy): domain Eukaryota; kingdom Metazoa; phylum Arthropoda; class Insecta; order Diptera; family Tipulidae; genus Nephrotoma; species Nephrotoma flavescens. Next base: position 67,935,645 of record OW052220.1, on the reverse strand, counting down.
GATGAGCTACGGGACCTACTGGATCGCATCAATGGACTGAAACACCCAAAAAGAGCAAAACCTTTAGAAATAGGGGTTCCCTGAGCCGCTTAAATCGAAGTACTGGCAGAGCTGGGATGAACCGATAGGTTTCATCCCACAAGAATCGACTACTAAACTAATAAAACAATTACTAGATAATCCATATGATTAGTTGTAATATTATACTGAAATAAAGATTTCTTAAAAAGAAAAAAACAAATCATTTTCTTAACATAATTTACATTTTATTTGATAAAAACACCTAGTAAACTTACTGATCGTAAGAAATTCCATTATATAATTTTTTAGGTGTGTTTTGGCAGCTTTTCACAACACACTTTATTTTAATAAGAAATTTTCAATTTTTATTACTAAATGATGCACTATACTACACTATGCACTATCAATTTTGTTAATATATTTAATCATTTTAATATTTAATAATTTCAAGGTTTTTTAAGAGTGCAAAATTAAGTCGTCACTTCGTACAAAAACAAAAAGTAGTTTGGTTGGAGTGTTTTCTTTGACATATGAGAGACCGCCATTTGCATTTTTTAACTAAAATAGCAAACTTTTAATGGAAAAAACTTTACATTCATTCTACAGTATATAGTTCTATTGTTATTTTAAACAGTTTCCCAATATGCAATGCCAACGGAATTCCGTTTACATTCGCGTACAAAAACCACACTCTTTCTTTGGAAAGAACCATGTAAAGTACGCGAAAATCCATACTACCCGCCAAAGAAAAGTGTCACAAAAATTCCAGTGTGGGTGTGAACCCCGACTAAAAAGCGAAAAAACAAATGGGAAAGTAGGTGGATTTTAAATGGCGTTTTTCCACATTTTTTTCCATACTGATTTCAGACACTTATGCACGAATCAAGAGGCACATGTTTGTATATATTTTCCAATTGGATTATTCATCCGTACGCGCCATATTCATCCGTAAGCGCCATTCAATCAGACCAATTTGTTTTTTGATAATTTGATTTAATTTTAATATAAAATTAAATTTTAAGCACGTTCACCATACGTCTTGCTAATTGAAAACCCTTTGGCATAATTGTCTTCAATTAAACCAACTAAATATGCTTCACTTCACAACGAATTTCATGTCGTTTCACGTAAAGCTATTGTTCCGGAACGATAATGATGTGTTTTTAACTCAGTTGCTATGAAGTACTTTCACGCGCATAAAATTTTAGATCCCAACAAACAAAACCTTGAAAAATAAAAATCGATAAAATCGGGAATTTTAAAATTATTTTATTACCTCTTTTTACGTACAATCACAAACACATAATATAATTATTATATATAAAGTATGAAGTAAATATAAGTAATTTAAAGATTGTTAACTAATTTAAATACACAAAAACATAAGTTAACATAATAAAAAATAAAAATCGCGGTAAGCACAAGTACGTCGTGTTATCCTCTCGAGTGCTATATTAAACTGAAGATACAAAACAATAAGCAAAAAAATAAAAATAAAAACTTCGCGAATGAAAGAGAAAGAAATTATTTTTTGCCCAAAATCAATATTTTTGTGTCTTTGATATTTTGTAGTACGGAATTTAGTAAGGAATTAAAACAATTTTTTCCACACAGTGGAAAAATTGCATACTGGGTTAGTTTATTATATTTTATTTTGTTTAAAACTAGGGCCGGAAACTCTGAATAATACACAGTGATAACAATAATTTAATAATCAAAAATGATATTCGCAGTAGTGACGTCGAGTTTGCATTCGGTATTTCTTTTGATGAAAATGAAAATCGGAGATGCATTACGTTTTCAAACTATAATGATAGTGACAATAGTAGTGATAACGAAGTACTTCCTAGAGCGAGAAGAAGAATACCAAATATAAGTTGCAGTGAGGATGAAGAAGATGAACATGATATTGCTGATGAGAGTACCAAATCGAAAGATATTATATTAAAGAGCCGTTAGATTTTTTCATGCTATTTTTCACAGACGAATTTACGGTACGCCTACCCGGCAATAAGACCACAAGTTTCTCTTCGTATGAAAAATAGCTTGGACCTGGTGGGAAGTAAACTTGAAATACTTCCGGACATTTCTCTGTAGCTTTCAGTGCGTCTTCGACAGGTATGTTATCATACATGTTTACATCGGTGCAACTTTGCTTTTGCTACACAGTAAAGTGGTTCGTATATTCTCGACGTTGGTGAATTGTACCTACAGAACATCACCTTATGCCAATTGACTCGCATCGTCCCATAATTTAATTGTTTGCGGTCAACAAGCATCTGTTGGACAGACATTTTTATATTCATGTCAGAAATGTTGATGCGAATCAGGTAACGGGTTAATCCCTAATCGAGTTGAATTATGTACTCATAACTTATCTGTATACTAGTTTTTGCCTATACAACAACAGCTCTGAGTATCCCGAGACGGTTGAAAATCTTCGCCAAATGAGACAGCACGATTCGTTTCACGTAGGTATGTGGTTTTCATTACAGGATTTTTGATGTTAATCATGTTTTTGTAGTCCACAGCATCCCAAATCAAGACCAATGTTTTGATAGCCTTTACTTAATCTTTGGAGCGACCTTTGCCTCTATTAGATTCTGCAACGAGATTTTGCAAAACATTATAATTTGAGGAGAATTTACGGAACTTCATGTCGGCTTCGTGATGCAACTGAATCATCTCCGTTTGCAATTTCAATGCGGGTTGCAAATTATCAGCTCCGCTCAGCCTCATCAATAGTGATTTACTTCAGTACTCGTATACTTTTAAGTTTGAAAACGTTTCTTTTCTATATTAAGTGAGTCGTCCAGTTCATTTTTGGTTAATCGAGATGATAACCAAAAGACATACCTTGTCCTTTGACTGTGTTTGTACGAAAAACACTCGCAAGTTTTTTCCAACGGTTGCATTAAATTTAGATTGGAACCTGAGTATAAGAGAATGCGTCACTTCAAGTTTGAAACATCGAGATTGAAATTTTTTAGTATCCTGTCTCTTTCTGAGACAATTATGACTTATATGAAATAATTTCAACTGATTTACCTGTTTTCAACAAAAATTTCTCACACTGCAATCCAAAATGACTCGTGGAATTACAATACACGATGTATTTGCTAGGAACGACCAGGATATTTTTGACGTAAAACGTTGCTGTTTTGATTCTGTATAAGCTAGCGGAATTTTGACAGAGGAAAATGAGAGATTACGCTACTCGCCGCAAGTGGCAACACTATCACTAAAGAGAATTTATTTTGTAATGTAATTACCAGCGGAAGTATTTTATTCATTATGTATATATTTTTTCACTAAATAAAACATCTCAGCGGAATAAAATATTAGAAGTGATCCTTAAAATAGCAAATTTGATCTCCAAAGTAAAGGAACTCGGTATAACAAATGTTGAAATTTAACAATATTCCGTATTTCCGGCATTTCTTCCACTAGTAACCAATGATTTCGGTTGTTTTTCTAATAGCTTATGCTATACTAAGACTATATGGAAAATTTGGGGAAAATTTATGGACTAGAATTTTTTGATTTTCTGCGGCCATATAAGTTATTTTCAGTTTTTGGCCAATATCTCAAAAACTTCCACTAGGAACCAATACTTTTTGTTGGTATTCTAATAGCTTAGGTCATAAATATAAATAAAATCAAAAAAATCTAGTGAAAATTCTAGTGCATGAATTTTCCCGAAATTTTCCAAGTAGTCTCAGTATGACCTAAGCTATTATAAAAACAACCGAAATTATTGGTTACTAGTAGAAGTTTCTGAGATATTGGCCAGAATCTGAAAATAACTTATATGGCCGCAGAAAATCAAAAAATTCTAGTGAAAATTCTGGTCCATGAATTTTCCACAAATTTTCCATATAGTCTCTTTATGACCTAAGCTATTCGAAAGTTAGCCGAAACTATTGGTTACTAGTGGAAGTTTTTGAGATATTGTCCAGAAACTGAAAATAACTGTTATGGCCACAGAAAATCAAAAAATTTTAGTGAAAATTCTACTCCATGAATTTTCCACAAATTTTCCAAATAGTCTCAGTATAACCTAAGCTATTAAAAAAACAACCGAAACTATTGGTTACTAGTGGAAGTTTTTGAGATATTGGTCAAAACCTGAAAATAACTTATATGGCAGCGGAAAATCAAAAAATTCTAGTCCATGATTTTTCCAAAAAATTTTCCATATAGTCTCAATATGCCTAAGCTAATAGAAAAACAGCCGAAAGTATTGGTTACTAGTGAAAGTTTTTGAAATATTGGCCAAAAACTTAAAATAACTTATATGGCTACAGAAAATCAAAAAATTCTAGTAAAAATTCTAGTCCATGAATTTTCCCCAAATTTTCCATATAGTCTTAGTATAGCCTAAGCTATTAGAAAAACAACCGAAATCATTGGTTACTAGTGGAAGAAATGTCGGAAAGACGGAATATTGTAAAATTTCAACATTTCATATACCGAGTTCCTTTACATCGGAGATCAATCAATTTGCCATTTTAAGGATCACTTCTAATATTTTATTCCGCTGAGATGTTTTATTTAGTGAAAAAATATATACATAATGAATAAAAAATTTCCGCTGGTAATCACATTACAAAATAAATTCTCTTTATTGATAGTGCTGCCACTTGCGGCGAGTAGCCTAATCTCTTATTCTCCGCTGTCAAAATTCCGCTATCTTACACAGCATGCTGTTTTGTTCGGTTTGATACGTTGGTGCTAAAGTGTATGACGGACGTAATGGTTACGAAGACCATAAGTTTATTAATTCATAAAAATTTACGTCTCATTCGTCGGAAAATCCTTTAATCCAATTGAAAATTTCCGACGGAGGAGACTCTACATGCAGCAATTTCGAAATATGTTGTTCAAACCAGTTTGACTGGCTCATACTCACTGAATATTACAAGTTCACGATGATACTAGCAAACTGCTCATGTCGTCGAAGCTGTTAGTCACAACACAGTCTTTTTTCCGAGTTTTTCCGTTATGTTTTTGTGCGGCTTAGTTATACGTCGTTTAACAGAACCGCATTATTTCGTGAGATGTGTTCTTTAATCTTTGTAGAATGAGGAGGAGCGCTACGAGCTGTAAATTTTAATGTGAAAGCTGCACTTTTCTTAATTTAATTTGCCAACAAATTGGTATTGGGAATCAATAAAAATTTTGTCAAATAAAATAAGAATGGATTTCAATTTTAATTGGAATTAAAAATAAACTGTAACGCTGTTTACTATCGGGCAATCGACGAAAGGCTCGAAGGATAACCAACGATTCTCACGTGTCGGCCCTGAAAGAGAAGCTCCTTATAATAATCACCCACCATCATGCCCAACACATACTGATTATTCTGCGGGTAACGAGCCATTAGCAACGGGAAACCATGGTGTCACTACACTGTGTTTGTTGAAATGTAAGACAATTATAAAATCTGGCATGCCATTTGTAGTCTATTAGACTCAGGCTTGGCCAGATCGTTTTACAAAATCGCGTGTAAACAAATTAAATATATACAAAATGCACGCAAAAGTCCTATTAAACGGCTTTCGCACCAAGAGTCGAAGGCTGGTGCATTTAGAGCAAGTACGACAATTACCGTGCGATGTAAACAAAAGCATCAGTTAGAGTTACTATATTGAAGTTCTGATTGTCAACAAAATTTACCTCACTCCTACCAAAAAACCCAATAGATATTTCCGTATCAATTATGAATGGTAAGGATAACAATTATTTGGCCGATTCAATTTTCAATAAAATGAGCTAGATTGCTCTGTGGATACGGAACGATCGCTTCTTGGAACTGACACAAGACGGCGAACTCCACTAGGTAAACAAAACCTAATAGGATGAAAGATTCCAGAAGACCCTTAATCTTCCAAAAAAAAAAAATGTGGTGGATCTGGTTACAACTAACTTAACTACAAAAAATGACATATGATCGATATGCCGGCCAAGTCAGGGATACTTATAGATTACTAAAGTTAGTATTTTTTTTATTATAAATTATATGTCACCTTATCACTAATTAAATAAAACTATTACATTTTTTTAATCTGAAAATTTAAATAAAATTAAACCCAGCTAAACTAGCATGAGACATAAATGTAAAAATTTGTAGTTTATTGAAAATCCACTAGGTGAAATCCGTGATGCTCCAATCGTCAATAGACGATTTTAAAAGTTGGAAAAGTGCCGCTGGTGGATCAGATTGAAACTAACTAGCCGACAAAATCAACTATACACATAGATTCATGTTCTTTATATTACATAAGCCACAAAATCACTAACTATACATAACCTATATGATTTTTAATTAATATATTTAAACAAAATTAAACCAAGCAAGTCTGTGTTCTACAATTAAAAGGGCGTAAGTCGACTTATGCTTTAATCAATTTTTTCATACTTTCCGTCTTGTGTATTACTAATACAAATTTTAATATATGTACTTGCAAAAACAATGGATTGTTTCTGCAAGTATATTTATAATTGTAATAATTTTGTATTAATAATACTTATTAAATAAATAATTTATTATAAATAAAACAGAAAGTATGAAAAGTTTATTCGGGCATAAATCGACTAACGCCCCTTTAATTCTAGAACACAAATGTCAAAATATGTAGTTATGATAGTTCAAAAAAATTGATGCTCCAATCGGCAATATGGCTCCAGTGTGGGTCCGGTAAAAGTACCATGTCAAAAATTTATTTTTGTATGTGTTTTCAACCAACTTACACATTTGTGCATTCCTTGCAAACTTTTTTTCGTCAAAAAAAACACTATATTTATACACACAATTGTATTGGTTGTACTTTAAATCAAGCGAAATTCTTTATCAAAAACGCCATTCAATTACATACTATGATTTTTTACTCACACATTTGTGTAGGTTGGACTTAAATAGAGCCATTGTTTTGGTTGATAAAGGGATATACAAAAGATACTTTTTTATTTGCCTTCAACTTGGCCGTGTACATACGCAGTGATGTTATTTTATTTATAATTGGAAAACTATCTTAATTCCGAAATTATTCTCAATATATTATTTATAAATCCCAATCAAATAAATAGTTTATCGTTATTAAATGGCTAAAAATAAGAAAATGTAATAAATTCTTAACCATAGTTGGCGTTTCTGTCTAGTAATTAAATAGTTATAAAATTAATAAATATATCTACATTAAAGTGTAACAGTGTAATCCGATTTCGGAATAAGAGAAATTTCGGTATTTAAAAATACTGTCATTTTGACACTTGATTGAATAACAATAAAATCATTTGCATGCAAAATATTTTTTTAATAAATTGCAAATAAATCATAAATTTAATATCATTTATTAATTATAATGTTTCTAAAGTAAACTAGATAAATTCACAATACTAATATCTAACTTAGAAGTATATTAAAAACGTTTGTGATTACAATGGTGATGATTGTTATTACATCAGACAAAATTTTTAATACGCCTAAATAATATAAAAAAAATCATCTAGAATTATGTTAAAATTAGACAAATGTCGTAGCATTTTAAACAAAAGTGTTTATAATTTAGCGATTAGGACAATATCGACGCTACAATGGAATCGCAATCCAAATCCATTGAGTGGACATAACCTTAAAGAATTTAGTGGGGCGCTCTCGAACCAACAGGTAAAAACCCCCTGGTTTGGGTATATTGAGTTTCATTTTACGTAATTAGTGATATTGTTTCAGGTGCACCAAATAAATTTGGAGTATCGGGCTTTTCTAAATTTGCTTAAACGATCGAATGTCCAGCTGCCGAATTATATATTCGAACGAGGGATACACACATCCGGTTTGCTGTATAATAGCGAACCATCTAAAGAACCGGATAAATCGAGCAAAAAGCCTGATGCACCAAAATCCGATAAACCCAATAACGAAAATGGTAATGATGGCAATAAAAAGAAGAACGAGAATGAGGAAAAAATTATGTCAGTATTTACCAAAGCGGTTCTATGGATGATGACCATCTATATGATTATAGCGGTTGCCTCGTTAATCCTACCGCGAAAAAATTATCCAGAAACAGCTACTCGATATGTCTCGTGGAAGGAATTTGTACATGAGATGCTATCAAAGGGTGAAGTCAAGGAGTTAATTATTCGGCCTGACATGGAAATGGTCACAATCATTCTTCATGATGGTGCCGTTGTGAAAGGACGTCGCGTATCATCAACTATTTATCATATGGCTATCGCCGATGCAGTCAAGTTTGAACAGAAGGTGCGCGACGCAGAAAATAAGCTTAATCTTAAAGAAGGGGTTCTAGTCAGTTATGAACGATCGAGTGATGTACTAGGCCGCGTATTAATCACCCTAGCCGTATTTGCTTTAATACTTGCACTAACTGGCCGAATTGGAGCGGGTAAATCACCATTAAGTATGGATTCGTTTGTAAGTTACTTACATCTGCTACTATTGCATTTTATAATGATATTAAATGTTTTCTTTGGTGTTTAGAATCAAATGACGCGGGCAAAATTCACGTTAGTCGATCCATTTGCCGGTGGTAAGGGAGTCTTATTTAGAGATGTTGCAGGCTTACAGGAAGCTAAAATTGAGGTCATTGAGTTTGTCGATTATCTAAAAAATCCCGAACGATACCAAAAACTAGGTGCGAAAGTACCCAAAGGTGCCTTACTTCTTGGTCCGCCTGGTTGTGGTAAAACGTTACTCGCCAAAGCTGTCGCAACCGAAGCAAAAGTTCCATTTTTAAGTATGAATGGATCTGAATTTATCGAAATGATTGGAGGATTAGGTGCGGCTCGGGTGCGTGATTTATTTAAAGAGGCTAAAAAGCGTGCGCCTTGCATAATTTATATCGATGAAATTGATGCGATCGGCAAACATCGGGCTGAAGGAGGTGGTCAGCAATTTAGTTCCGGCGAATCGGAACAAACACTTAACCAACTTTTAGTCGAGATGGATGGTATGGCATCTAAGGAAGGAGTATTGATGCTAGCAAGCACAAATCGAGCTGATGTTTTGGACAAAGCACTTCTAAGACCTGGACGATTTGACCGGCATATTCTCATCGATTTGCCTACCTTAACGGAACGTCGTGAAATTTTCGAAAAGCATTTATCGGGTATTTTACTTGAGTTCAGTCCTGATAAATACTCTGCTCGATTGGCCCGGCTTACTCCAGGATTTTCGGGTGCTGATATCGCTAATGTGTGCAATGAAGCCGCGCTCCATGCAGCCCGGGGGGGTCAAAAAGTGGTGACAATCAAAAATTTAGAATACGCCGTCGAGCGGCTAGTTGGTGGAACTGAAAAACGTTCTCATGCCCTGACACTGGTTGAACGCAGAGTAATTGCTTATCATGAATCTGGGCATGCGCTTGTCGGATGGCTTCTAGAACATTCAGATGTATTATTAAAAGTAACAATAGTCCCTCGTACCAGCCTTGCATTAGGATTTGCCCAATATACCCCAAGTGAACAAAAGCTTTATTCAAAAGAAGACTTATTCGATAAAATGTGCATGGCTTTGGGCGGCCGAGTAGCAGAAAGTCTAACGTTCAATCAAATCACAACTGGTGCTCAAAATGATCTTGAAAAAGTGACTCGAATTGCGTATGCGCAAATCAAACAATTTGGAATGAACGAGAATATCGGTTTGATATATATTCCAGAAGATGCGGATAAAACTTACACCGGCGATAAACCATACTCAAAAATGTTTGCAAAAATGATTGATATCGAGGCTCGGCGTGTTGTGGCTGAAGCATACGCCAGAACTGAAAAAATACTTAGAGATAATAAGGATAAGTTGGAAAAATTAGCAGAAAATTTACTGAAAAAGGAAACACTAAATTATGATGAGGTTGTGGAATTAATCGGGCCACCAAAATTCGAAGATAAAAAACGTAAAATTGAGGCTGTAGATTTTGAAGATACTATCAAGAATTTAGCGAGAACACAGGATGTAAATTAAATTGGGGCCATTCACCTAGATTTTTGTTATTTGTATTATTTGTTCTAAATAAAAATGAAAAGAAAAATCCGGATGAGTAATATCATAATATATTTTACTGATCGGCCAATTCACATTTGTAGGCTTGATGAAATCCAAGTCTTCGTGAGCTTCTGACCAATTAATTCTATGACTGTATGATTTCCCTAATAAATCAACAATCTGAGCCTGAGAAACGCACTCGACCAGATTGTGTCGTGATTATATGTGTCTATTATTTATAAAAACCCCCAACTCCAAAAAACGAAAAAATTAAAGAAATGATACCAAACGAAAGATGGCCACTTATTCTACTTATTAACACCATAAGCAATCCATAAAAATGGGGTATTCTCATTTAAAATAACACTTTAAAACTGAGGTTACACGCAAAAACCCCTAATTCCCTTATAAAATCTGTTTCAAAAATGCATAATTGCTTAAAAAAGTTAGAATCAAGAATCTTCAATTCTTTTTCATTTAGCTAGCGTGTATTTAATTTGCAAAATTCAACAACTCCATTGAGTGATTAAATTTAAATTTTCGCCGGTAGGATTTTTTTTTATTCAGGGGCGGTATGTTGTACCATCACTTCGAATCGAAATTCGAAAAAAGTCGAATGGCGGTATGTTGTATCATTTTCGAAAAGCAAAGATGATACAACTTTCACTTTTTCGATTCGACTTTTTTTCGAATTCGACTTTTTTCGATTCGACTTTTTTTCGAATTCGACTTTTTTCGATTCGAAGTGATGGTACAACATATCGCCCCAGGATGGTTTAGTATAGTTTGTCTAGTCGGCGAAGGTACTTATAACGAATAACATTGTTTTAATAAAATTAAAGTTAATTTGATGCGATAAATTAAAAATAAATAAAGATTAAAATATTGATAATTTAGAAAACGCAATGGAAGTTGGTGAGAGCGGTTATCAACGGGAATAGATGAAAACTAAAAGTACATTTTTTTAAATTCTTTTATAAAACTTGTTGCTTTATTAAAATTCATTATGATTTATACATAGATATTCCACCAAGCAGCATACGGGTTGGGATCGTTTTCCCGAATTTCAAAATCCCGACTTTCAAAACCCCGGCTTTCAAAATCCCGATTTTCAAAAGCCCGATTTTTAAATTTTTTTTAATGAATTCGGGAGCCCGCGGGCCGGTATTTTGAAATGCAATAATTGTAGAGGCTAACGGCTTCGATAACTCTCACGGTCACGCGGGAGGTCGCTGCGCTCCCTTCCGAAGGGATTTAGAAATGAACTTCGGGGGACGTAGGAGCTGGGATCAGCCAACATGTCGCACTGCGTGCCGCACGTAGGAGCAGATTATATAAAAGCTATTAATGTCACCTACTCTAGTAGTTATAAAAAATATTTAATATTAAATTTTGATTTTTTAGCTATAAAAAAACAAAATTTAATATTTAATATTTTAAAAAAAACCCGACTTGTCGGGATTTTTAAAGTTTCAGCAAAATCGGGATTTTGAAAGTCGGAATTTTGAAAATGGGGAGTTTTAAAGCCGGGATTTTGAAAGTCGTAATTTTGAGAGTCCGAATTTTAAAATTCGGGATTTTGATAATTCGGGGTTTTTTTTGTCGGGATTTTATAATTCGGGATTTTGTGATTCGCAGCATACTATTTTACAATTTTGTGGTTATACATTGCTCAGCAAGATTCAGCCTTAATAAAAAAATTGTATTTCTTTATGTGTGGCTCGAAAATGAGCATGCAAAAGGTTCGAAAATGAGCATGCAATGAAATTGCTTTGGCGATGTACCATCGACTATTGTCTACTGCATTCGTTGAAGTTTCATTCGTTCGTCTAATATGTAATGGTTGTGGCGTGGCACCCAAAACAAAAATTCGGCCGTCATGGGAATGCTGTCGGGTAAAAGAAGTTGCACCAGCCGAAATTAATGAAGTGCAAATAATATTTCCTGTTCCCGGGCACTCATTCATTCCACCCGAGCGGGTATTTGCTCAGGTGAAAAAAAAGTTACGGCAAAGGAACGCATCATCAAACCAAGTCAAGTTATACGTCTCGGTTCGGACACTTCGTGTTCATTCAATGACTGGAAAACGGCATGTTTTAAACCACGGGCCTGTGGCACTTTCAGTTCAACAAGGCCAAAAGGTTTATTACTTACTAGTAAAATGTCGAAAGATGTTATATCACAGTCCGCGGGGAAATTGCATATCGGTCAGATTAGGGAGTGGCTAGATCGGTGCTTAGGAAGGGAATATATATTGGTCAAATAAGACCAGACCACATAAATTGCGGAGTTGTTGTAAAACAGGCGAAGAATGATGATGTGTAACTAATGGTTTTGATTAGTGAAGCACTTCGGCGAGAATTGGTCTAATATAGAGGAATTGGAATATACAGGTCGATTCTTCAATCCCACCAAAATGTTCAAAATGACAATGAACTTGCAATAAATATTTCATCGGGATGCTGTGCTCCTTGTGAAGAGGGCTTGATAGTAAGGTTTAAAATTGACATATTTAATCTTTATTTTCTATTACAAATGAATTTTTCCTCAATCTGTTATTTATTTTTTTTTACTGAAATTACCTTATTTATTTTTATTTTACGTTAATAAAATTGATATTTTCGAAAATTACCATCTAATGTTATATTTCAACTATGCTCTAATTCTATTAAGTTGGTTTCAAAACCCTCTAATCAACAATTTCAAAACAATAAATTAAAAAGTAACTATTTTCATGTAGTTGTATTTATTTACATCACCGATCGTAATCATAAAAAAAATACGTTTGGCACCCTGCCTTTGGTGAAATTTGAACCCCGCAATTTACGGTCTAAATGCCGAAACTTTTAGCCACTACACGACTTGTCCAGTCACATATCGCTGGTAGCTCAGCTTGGATGACAGATGACACTGCAGCAATCGGAGAGAGGCGAAAAAACGTATACGTTTAGTTCATCGCAGAACAACTCCCATTAATGTTTGACCCATCCCTAAAGAAGTTACCACCTTCAGGATTGAGAACTGTTTCGCTATTCCAGTGGTCTCTGGTGAGAATATCAAAGCAGTTGCATTTTCGCCAGAAACTTCAGATTTACTAGAATATTTAAAGGTGGCCACCAGATGGCAAATTCATTTAATATAATTGGTCTTATAGTTGAATAGAGCCAATGCACGACAAAGTTCCCAATAGGCCCTTAGATAATCATAGAAATTCCAAGTCGAGTTCCATACTTTGGGATTGACGCTACAGGCCTATATTTGGATGGCCCAGTATATTTGGGTGATTTTTTAAGTAATGGGTCTCAGGAACCACGAGTTTAGGAAATTAAACCAGTTGGAATCGATTTGCCATAATACTTGTTCATCATACAAATCCGAATTTGATACATCTTTGAATTTGGTTCAAACTCAAACTAAAAAATTAAAATAGCAAAATATACGAACTATTTCCAGTATACTGAGGTCTCACTAAACACAGTGAGAATGTCAGCGTGACTGGACACGACCATTGACTATGTATAGGTCAAGTGTCAGCCCAAAAAATAATTTCCATAATACGCAATGGAAATCAACCCAAAAATTATTGTCACGGAAAAAACGGCTGCTTCAGCTCTCTGCCCAAAAATAAATCTGTCGTGATACAATGTAACCATGGCGATAGCACTCTTTTGCTCTCAGCCCAAAAAAGTACCATTCAACGAAATATGTAATTGTTTTTTATCCCGTCGTGTCGAATTAATTTGAGTACGGCCCCGGACTATGGTCCACTCGATTGTATCGCCTGCTTGTATGTCCTCGTCTCTTCGCTGATTGCCAACATTGCACTGTGTTGCGTCGATGCAAAAAGTTGTTAGACACTTCGCTGCCGTGATGTTGTTCCGATCGCGCAATCGTCAATTGACAACATTTCTGTTATCAAGTTGTTCTGGCGTAATGAAACCGTCTGCGTCTCCATCATCTGGCGTTCGCCTTTTCCTCATTCGCGCCAGCTTTTTCTTCAGCTCCAATGTCGAGCGTTGCCATGGATTCCTCCAAAAAATACCACGTCGCATGATATTTCAACTTTTCCTGTCTTTGGATTCCATGCTCGATATGCCTTGGAACGACTGTCGTATCCAACGAAGATACATTTGGTGGCCTTTGCGTCGAGCTTCTGTCGCTTCTTCTTTGGAATGTGCACGACGACTGCCGAACCAAAGATTCGCAAATGGTCAATCTTTGTTTCCTTGTTGTGCCATAATTCATATGGTATTTTCCTGACGATCGTGCTTGATTTAGCACATGAACTGCTAAATTCACCAAATCAGCCCAAAACTTCTTTTCCATTTGCTTCGTCTGAAGCATCGTTCTACCTGATTCGACGATCGGCCGCATTTCTCGCTCAGCACTCCCGTTTTGCTCAGGTGTTTACGGCACAGTTCGTTGGTGATGAATGCCGTTTCCTCGAAAAATGCCTTTAATTCTGCATTCATAAATTCCGTGCCATTGTCACACCTGACAATACGAAGTTTGTGCTTATCCACCTTCTGTACCAGCTTGACACACTTTTTAATGCAACTCGCTACTTCAGATTTTTGTTTAATGAAGTAATCGAAATGAAAATGTGAATAATCGTCTTTTAATAACAAGAAGTACCTGGCTCCGCAAATTGAGTTTTCCTGGAACGGTCCGCACGGACGTGTGAATTATCTCGCCACACGACTTCGACTTCCCCTCGCGATTCTTAAAGTAGATTCGATGATGTTTGCCGAAAGCACAAGCTTCGCATGTAAAATCCTTATTGAAAAATTCAATGTTTCGGCTTTGCAGGAACTTTTTCACGTGTGTGACATTTTGATGTCCCAGTCGCTCATGTCACGATTGAAGTGACGCCTTTTTGGTTGCTACGTTTGCTGTAACCTCGAACTGTGGTGCTTCATCTGTTTTGAAAAGCATCTGGAACAAACTCTTTCTGCGAACTCTCACTGCAACGACGTTTCCGTTTTTCAGTATTTCGCATCCTTCGTTGTCCATGCTCAGTTGATTGATGAAAATAGATTTACATGCAAGTCCGGTATAAATATAACCTCCATGATTCGCTTGCGAATCCAATCGTTGCCATTGAAAGTACGAATACTGATGTCGCCTTTGCCTCGAGCCATGATTCTATCACCATTGCCTATTTTCGCCGATTCAGATATTTCCGTGAAATTTTCAAAACAATCATGTCGAACACTCTTGTGATTCGTCGCTCCTGAAACCAAAATCCAGGCGTTCCTGTCACCACTTGCTTCCGTGTGACAAATGAAAGCATCCACTGAAGTGTCTTCTTGCTTTTTGTACGAGCTGTTCTTCTTTTCTGGGCAATCCCGCTTCTAATGGCCGCCTTTTCCGTACTTACATAAAACACTTGCCTTTCGGCTTGTCGCTTTTATTCGCCTCTTTGTTGTTGTTATTCGACGAATTTGCCTTTTGTTGTTGTTGTCCTTCTTTGGAAAAGTTCGCTTAGCCATCATCGCTACCACCTCCTCGACTTGGCCCTGTGACTTTAAACGCGTTTCTTTCGCCATCAAACGCGCCTTCAGATTTGTTAGTGTTCGATTATATTTGACAGGCATCGTATTCAAAATTTTCGAAATTATCATCGAGTCAGATAAGGTCTCTTTCAGAAAATAAGTATTACTCTCCGACTTTTGCTCATACGCACTTGTGAGCGCCGTCCACATTTTACCCTCTATCTCAGAGCCCATGATTACTGATCGCAACAGTAGGTATATCGATTGTGCGATCGACGTACTCGAAAAATTCAGCTGCTTCCAAAATTTGACGCATCTAGAATTTCCACATCGGCCAATTTTGAACGCCCTTCAATTTTTAAATGCTGACGCGTTCACCTTCCATTTTGTTTCAATTGTACTCACTGGCCTAGAAAATCCAGAAAATAATGTTTTTTTTTAATGTTCCACTTGAATTGCGCAACGTGATGGCTTGATCGCTGTGCTGCTCCGCGCAATTCCAGAAGTAACTTTCCACTCAAAATCGCACTAAATTGATGCACTGAATTGTTGTTGTTTCGCCGTGTAAAATTTTATTTCGAAATTCGCTGTTTTTCCTTTTATCACTTTTATTTTGCAGTTTCCCGTGATCTGGGCATAACCTATCGAGATTATTCTGATCGCAAAGTATTTCCGCTATAAAACAAAAATATAAAAAAAACACTTGATCTATTTTGAGAATGAATTTGCACGTCCTACTTAGAATGAATTTAATTGTGAAGTGGATCTGACAGTTCGCATACACAGCCGAGCTAAAAGTTCTGTGCATGTGTGTGAGTGTCGACTTGAACAGAATACTCAAGCAAGAGCGAAGTACTAAATTCAATAAAATATCAAATGTATCTTCAGATTAAAGGTTGATAAGTTCATCGAATACTAAGCCAGGCATCAGTGCTTCTGCAGAGGGTACATTGCGGCTGGATGAGTCAAGCCGCACTGTGGTTGGCACCGCAGTGATGATCTCGTTTTTTCTTCCATTTTACAATTTTTTTTTATACTGGTTCAAATGCGCTCACCCAAAGTTTTACTAACTAAAGCATCGATTATTTGACGTCGATGGTTCATGAAGTTGACGCATTATCTCTCTCTCCTACGCGCCCTCTCTTTTTTGTTTAATACACATGGCTCATGGCTTGATAAGGGTTATAGGGACTCTGCTCCTTCGAAACCAACCGTCGGACGTTGATTAGTTGAGTTTAGACATGGTCGTACAAACACCGATGATGCGGTCCCCATAGAATTTGGCAGTGATTTCAGAACAGAAAATACACAAACTCGGCTTGAAACACCGTAAAATGAAGTTGCGTGACACAAAAATAGCTACGCGTTGATGATGCAGAGCGCTGTTTGGAGCTGCTTGCAAACCCGTAATAAACAATATTTTTTGCAGTGATATATGACACTGAATGAAACATGGATCCACCACTACACTTCTAAATCATTGCTGCGTTTGAAGGAAGAAGTTGTAAATAAACGGACCCAAATACAATCCCATTCTCTGGATCTGATTTTCAGCGGATATTAACTCACAGATCTCAAATGGTGCAGAAGAAAATATTTTGCCGAAACAAATGAATATTACGAGGCGAAAGATAACAAAAGTTCTACAAAAAAGGCATCGAAATGTTAGAGAAGCGTTGGAATGAATGTGTCACTCTTAAACGAACCTATGTTGATGAGTAAAGTCGAATTTTGCAAACAAAAATGTTTTATTTTAGTAGCTAACCTCGGAACTTATTGACCGACGAGTCAGTTTCGAATTTTTATTAATTTAGGTAATTAATGGTACACAATCTTTAATAATTATTTTTTGGTCTGATCGAAATCCACTTCTTAATAGCCGGTAACTCTTTCACTCGATCAGATAATTCCTTTAATTTTGGGGCTTTTTCATAAAAATCAGGTACCCAATGTATCCATGTATCTTCAGCCGACACAAAATATAAATCCGCCCAAGTCAACCGCCCTAATGCTAAATAACCATTATTTTTATTTAATACCGCTTCTAATTTTTCCACATAATTAGGAACTATTTCATTTCGTAATTTTGTTAAGATTTCGTCTTTTCGTTCCTGATTTTCCTCGTAGTACGGTTGATAAAATTCTAGAATACCAAAAAATGTTATTAGCAATGTCAACAACGACGATAAATTATCATTGCTTACTTAGCTTAAGATCATTAACTGTATCAACGATCGCATCAATGATTGCATTCTCCAAAACATTATTGCCGGCTAATTTTGCGTGATGCGCAGCGTAACGTGCAATCGCCTTGTGTTGATTTATTTTAACACCATCAACTTCTAAGCATGGTAATTGCCCAAATGGAAAATCTAAAATTGTACGTGGTTTGTATTAAATAATTTGAAATGATTTTGACACCGGTCTCTCTTACCTTGTTTAACAGGTTTCCATTCATCAGACGATAATCGGACATCATCATATTCAATACCGCTGTAAGCAAATATAAAACGAGTTGCTTCGGCCCCACCGGTAGATCTAAAATACGTTAGTACTGGTTTTGTCGTCATTTTTTCGAAAGGTATCACTTTATGTTCGTCTTGAGCACTACTATATTTGGCACTACTAATTTAATTTTAGAAATAATCGCATTTTTATATATCATAATTTTTTTGCGCACTCATCATAATTATCTACAATAGATAAAAATACCACCCAAAAACAAAAATAATTAGCTAAGAAAATAATAATTTTATGCAAGTAATTCACTTATAATGTTCATATGGGAAAACTGTTGTTGCAATGACCAACAATTTAGATAACAGAATTTGAATGTGATGGATAACACAAATCTAATAATCACCGTTAGTTACGTAATATATATTTTATAGATAAGGTAAGTTAGCATGTGTGTGAGATATGTTGTCAATGTGGAAGTTAAACCCTAGTTAGGTAGTTTTGGATTGTAACAGTTAAAATTTATTTTAGTTTAAAATACTTTTAGTATCGCTCACTCAACATAATTTTACATGGGAAATTTGTTGACCGCTTAGCCTTTAGTTGTTTGTTTGCCCAAAAATTTCATTAAATTTGAATTAATTATTTAAGTCATGGAACGTCCCGTCCGCAAATTTGGAAGTCCGCTAATTGCCATCACTTGATTCGATTACTTCCTTCAAGATGTCCTTGATAAGATTTCCTTGATTAGAGTTATTTCAGAGATAGTTTTGGTATTATTTATTGACTTACTGTTGCTTGTGTTGTACCGCATCCGTGTTGAACTACCGAATTCGAGTTTGTTATTCATTGTAACATCAGTTTAACTCCCTTACTCCACCGCTTCTGTGGAATTTTCAAAATCAGTACTTGATTGCACGAAGAGGGACGTCAATTATGGTAATTGGTTGTGCTTGTGGTACAAATGCTCATCATTTGCTGGTCATCAATGCTGAATATATCTCTAATTATTTAAGCTCATCACAGCTTGAAATTGTCAATTATTATTGTTGGCCGTAAGTTAGCTTTTGTTAGTTCTGTAAGGCCAGAGGTGTTTAATTGGACAGGATGATACCGTAAAAGACTTGCAATTACAGCATAGCATAACAGAAAGTTGACCAAATGGGATTTATTCCTTTTCTCATTCGAACGCCATCTACATCCACTAGTAGAAATTCATTCATTTTGGGATATTGAACAGCTAGCTTTGTCTTTATCCTCTGTCCTGGGTGTACTACGAAATTCCTCTTTTCATAATCCCGGTTTTCTTTTCTTCTAGTTTATTTGTTTTGATTTTGAAAAAGATATTTTTTATTAATTCGGGCTGGCGGAACTAATAATATTTTAACATAAAAATAAAATATCTTGCACAAAACTTTACTAGAAAAAACCAAGCCTGCGAAGTCAGACGCGGCAAACATGTCGCTCTGCGCCCCGCAGGTAGGAGCGGATTATATAGAATCTATCAATGACACATAAGAGCCTTTAGATTTTAACTTCGGGGGGCGTAGGAGCCGGGAACGGCAAACATGTCGCACTGCATGTCGCACGTAGGAGCAGAATATATAGAATCTATTAATGACACCTACTAAAAAATAGAAATTGCAACATTTTCAACACCATTTCCATCGCACGTGACAAATTTCAACGTAGTCGATTAAAAAATGGCCTAGTTCCATCCCTAATGACAATATTCCAGAACTTTATCAAACATCATTTTAAAATCCCATTTAGATCCACATGTCGATTTTCGACATAATCGGCTAAGAAATGGCAAGGTTTAATCCCATGCGGCTTATTCCAAAACATTATCAAAAACGCATTTTTAAATCCCATTTTGGACCCACATGTCGAATTTCAACTAAATCGGTTAATACTTAATAAACACATTCTATTAAACACTTTTTAATTAAAAAAATTGTTCAAAAAGTTTAAAAAATCACTCGATCGATTTCGACTTGTTAGGTCATCATCAGGAGTATCTACTGATTTGTAAAAGTAAAAATTTATTATATGTTGCAGAAAAAAGCAAAAAATAAACAAAAGAAGGGACAAAAATTAAACAATAAAAAGCAATAAAAATTTATCTATTGAAAGCGCAGGTGGGTGATTAGTCATCGGCTGAGTAACAAAATTCAAGGTATATTGAAGTACATTTAATTACCCGACGTGTACACATTTAATTACCCACAAGTATTAGTGTGTTTCGCCAAGTGCCTACGGCAAATAGCGTAAAAAGCAAATCGGTTAAAAAATGGCCTAGTTCCATCTCCATTGACCGCTTTATCGAAAAATCATTTTAGAATCCCATTTCCATCGCACGTATCGAATTTCAAGAAAATCTTAAGAAATGGCCAACTTCCATCCCTATTAGTCATTTTCTAAAACTTTATCACAAACTCATTTTTGAATTTAGTCAAAAAATCATTAAAGAGTCCCATTTTTCCGCATGTGAAATTTAAAAAATTCAAACGGGGATTTTTAAAAACCGGGATTTTGAAAACTGGGATTTTGAAAACCTGGATTTATAAAAAAAACCGGGACCTTCACAAACCGGGATTCGATTTTGTGAGAAAGTTGATAGCTTGTATAGCACTGTTAGACTAAACAGAACCTGGAGGAATCAAAGTCAAAGGAGTTCTTGCGCAGATTAACTTCCATCTTTCCAAGGCAGCTTCAGCTGGACTCAAATTAAGAGCAGAGAAGATATCCTACTCCAACAACCCTGGGTCAATGGTGACCAGGTATTTGGACTTAGGACTCCTAAATATAAACTGTTATACGCGTAGAAAGTAGGTAAAATTCGTTCCTGCATTCTTGCTAAAAATAATCAGAATGTCTTTCTTATATCAAATTACAGATATCCAGATTCACCGCAAGCATTGTGATGCGGATGTTCGAAATCTCTTTCTAATATCAGTTTGCCTTCCACGTGATGGCCATTTTCCAGAATTTCTCCCAAAAATCATTTAAGAATCCCATTTCCATCCAGCATACCCAATTCCATCACAATCAAATTAAGAAATGACCGAGTTCCGTCCCAGCTGGCCATATTCCAGAAATTTTTCCAAAAATTCTTTAACAATCCCATTTCGATCCAGCATAATCAATCCCATCATAATCGGTTAAGAATTGGGAGCACTGAATTTGTTTTGCAAAGAGTTGCAAAAAATTTACGAACTTGAAATATTAAAACTTGAATTTGCTCTGCATTTAATTGAAGTTAGTTTGAAAAAACATAAATTTAATTTGCAAAAAATTGAGGTTGATTTAGAAAAAATTGACAATGAAGTATAAAAATTTGAGGTTGAATTGTAAAAATTGAAGTTAACTTCTAAAAGGTTGAGGATCAAATAAAAAAATTGAATATCAAAAAATTGAAAATCGTAAATTTGAAGTGCAAAACCTATACGGCATACTATCTCATAAGTATAACCATAAATCAAAATAATTAATAAGACTGCATATTCTAAACAGAAAAAGTTCTAATTTCCTAGGGCACTCGTTTATTCTAATAGCAAATTCTTTCGAAACAAAATTTTGATCTTAGATCAAAAAAATGATTGGCAATACAATAAATTTGATCGAAATGTCATTGAAATACATCGCATTGCCAGTCATTTTTTTGATCTAAGATCAAAATTTTGTTTCGAAAGAATTTGCTATAAAAGGGCACTCGTTTGAGATACAGTAGGTTCAGTTCAAAAGAAATTAATTTCTTCAGTTTTTTATTTCGTATTTTCGACTATTCAAACAAAACACACAAAAGTAAAACAAAACAAAAATAATTTTCGTTTGGTGTACGACTGGTACGAAACGATCGTGTTTTGTTATGATTTTTTGTTTTTCGCAGGTTTTAGCGCATCAAGTAAAATTCCTGTTGTTGATCATAAATTTTTGTTTTAATTAGTTTAGTTGCTGGTGATATTCCAATAAAAGAAGTCTTGTTGTATTTTTGTGTTTTGTAGTTTCATACTTACATAAAATTTCTAAAGTGCAAAAATTTACGTATTACGTATATTATATTATGATAGTAAAAAAATTCATTATTGCACAGTTATCGACACCAAATAGTGTAAATTGCCGGATTTTATTTTAATTTATTTTTCGTTTCCTCTATTTCCTCGATATACTTTGAAATTAAATATTTATGTACGTAAATAGTTTCCTTTATTGTAAAGTTCTCATAAATGGTGTCAATTTAATTTAATCAATATCTCATTTTTTTAAATATGAACAAGTCAGGTGTTTTATGTGCTGTGCCGTCATGTAAGGCTTCTGGAAGAAATCATCCAAATAGGAAATTTTTCTTGTTTCCTAAAAATGAAAAAATGTTTAATGTGTGGATGGAAAAGTGTGATATTAAAATATGGAATTTGAGCAAACGACCTATGATATGTGAAAAACATTTCGATCCAAATTCAATTGGAAAACAGAAGTTAATTAAAAATACAGTTCCCGAATATTTCTTAACTTATCCGGATTTGAAAATAGATCATGCAACACCCGTGCGTTACCAAAATATCAAAACGTATTCTAGTAAATCAAACTACAATTTTATGAATTCTTCAAAATTTTCAATTTCTGATAATGTCCCGAGTAAAGTAACACCAGAAAAAGGTTTATGTTCTGCTTGTGCGAACTGCGAAATACATTTAAAAAATTGTTTTTATTATAAATCAAAATACGAAGAAAGCCTTCGGCTAATTAGAAGGTTGAAAAATAAAACCACAATTTTTCAAAAAAAAATTTTAAATTTTCACCGACAAGTAAAACATTTAAAAATTAAAAATAATGTTAGCAAAACGAAAACATTAATGTCCGAAATTGATTTGTTACCCAACATTAGTCCATCTGCCAAGGATCTGGTTAAAATGATATTAACTACCAAAAAAAGAGAATATCCTGTTCCTCAAAAAAACCTTGCTCGAAAGATGTATTATAAATCACCGTCGTGTTATAATTTCTTAAGAGAAAATTTAAAAATAAGATTGCCAGCCAAATCATCATTGAGCCGATGGGCCCCAATTAAAAACCTAAAACCCGGTATAATTCTATCAATTTTAAAAGGACTTAGGCAAAAAGTAGATGAAATGGGAAGTCAAGCCAAACATGTTGTTTTAATTTTTGATGAAGTTAAAATTAGACCCGACTTGGAATATGATCGTCACAGTGACGTTATTGATGGTTTTTCTCAAATAAATAACGTGCGGTCTTCAAATATTGCTAATTATTTGATTGTTTTTATGATTCGCGGACTTTTCCAGCAATATAAATATATGATCGCTTACCATGCCAGCGATACAAATATAAACGGAAACCAATTAACTGATGTTTTGTTGTATACTATTAAAATTTTAACAGAAGTTGGCTTGAACGTGGTAGCAATGGTTTGCGATCAAGGATCTAACAACCGAAAAGCGTTTAGTTTACTTAACATTACAATAAATCAGCCTTATTTCCTATATAACGAGCGAAAATTTTTTGCCTTATACATATGATCCACCTCATTTGATCAAGTCCTTTCGGAACAACTTGCTCAAAACAAATTTGGAGTTGTAAGCTGGTGCGTTTTGAAGGAGTTATATGAAAGTGAAAAAAATAAATCTACTAAGCTATGCCCTAAATTAACTTCACGCCTTATTTATCCAAACCATTTCGAAAAGATGCGTGTTAAACTAGCGACGCAAATATTTAGCAGAACTGTAGTGGCAGGAATTAAAACATTGTCTGATTTTGGACAATTCTCTACAGAAGCTTTGCCGTACGTTTTTTCGACTTTCAATTTTCTTTATAAAATAGATAAAACGTTCGATAATTTAAATAGCAAAATCCTATTCGATCCTAATTGCCAAAAATGTGCACTAAAGGAAAATAATGGAGTTCATCAAAATTTAAATTTTATTGACTATTTTGAAAATGTTAAGCCAATAAATCGGAAAAACGTTTACTGTTTTAAGGGTATTCAACAAACCATTAAAGCGATTTTATTATTATTTGCGGAGCTAACTGCCACAACCCCGGAGATAGAATTTCTGTTAACTTCTCGTCTAAATCAAGACCCAATTGAAATTTTTTTTGGACTTGTAAGACAAAGAGGTGGAAATAATTCAAATCCTTCTCTTCATGAGTTTAACAACATTGCAGCTCAAATTATGTCTATAAAATTTTTGGAGAATTCTAATTTAACAAATTGTGAAATGGACGATGATGAATTAATAACACCAGAACTTTTAAAGGACATCAATGAAGACAATTTAAACAATCTTGAAGGATCGAGTGGTTCTTATGATTTAAATTTGGATGAAACAGAAAGTCTTGTAGAAGATAATAAATTGGATTTATTCTTTATTGAAACCATCGCCATGACCGAGAATTATGAATGTGCATCTGCCAAGTATTTTACAGGATATGTTGCTCATACGATCCTAAAAAGGAATCATTGTGGAAACTGTACCAAAATGTTAATTAAACCAGGAGATTCAGTTCAAATGAAAAACGAGTGTTTCCTTTTCTACAAAAATTACACAAATAGCAGTCAATTTGGAAAGCTAGAAGCTCTCAGCGATATATTTTTCGAAATATCTCAATCTCATATAAAAACTGCAGAACATGTATTTGCGACAAAACCTCAAATTGAAAATATAAAAGAACATATTTGTAATAGTTGTATAAATTATACCAATGGTCAAGAAACGTTTAAAAAGTGGTTTGATAAAGAAAATCCGTGCTTTAGTCACAACATTGAGTTGCTGGATTTTCTGGTTTTAATATTTCTAAGAAAAAAACACAAATGGCAAATAAATAAAATTAAGACCAAGGCCAATAATAGAATGTCATTATATGTTAATAATCCCTAAATTAAGGAACAAACATTAAACTTTAAATAAAATTTAGGATTATCAAACATTTTTTGGTTATTATATGTATACAACCATTTTATTGTCGGCACGGCATGTTCCGCTGCTTGTCGACTAAAATGCATCGAGACTTAAACAATCTTGGTTCAAATGTAGGGCACAGGCGCAGGCCAATTTGTATTTACTTTAATTCATAGATACCAGAAATTAGTAATTAATGACAAAATATTGACTGAATTTTTTCTCGGCTACTCTGTGGTTGGTTTATCCATTGAGAGACCTCGGCTTCACCGAGGCCTCACTAAGCAGATGTCAGAGTTCCATGTACGGGATACGGATTCTAATGCTCTTCGTATGATCTGAGATAATTTGTCAAAAGGAGGCATCATCAAACAACCTCATCCAGTAAGGTTGCAAATGTTAATACGAGTATAACCAAAAACCCGATAAATGTAGTTTTTGTTAAAAACAGCACAATTTAGTGGAATGCAAGAAGTTCGAAAATTTATCACAAACCCAAATTAGGCTGGATATTCTTAGGCCGTGCCTCTGTTAATTGTCCCTATTCAATATTGTTATACAATCAATCTCAGCCAATAGAGGACATGTAAACGAACATTCGCCATAAAAGCGACTAGTCATAAGCGTCTCAAAAATTTGGTTACGTATTCAAAATTTCCCTTTGACATTTAATTATATTCGGTCAACAAAATACTTTAATATTCAATACAACAAGTTTGGGCATGCATATATAACTTTGGGGCACATGAAGGTTGCTGATGCAACTAATGAAACTGGTTACTATTACCTGCTGCTGCTGCATCATGTAGTTCTAATGGATTGGAACACAAAGACAAAATTGAGGATATGTTTCGATGGCTCTGCCAATACCACAACTGGAATATAATAAAACGACGAAATATCGACTAGCCCTACTCTTCAACAAGATCTATTATCTATACTGTTAAATCGTCGTTGGTAGAGATGATTAGAACTATCAAAAACATTCAGGAATTTAAGCTGACCTCGATGAACAAGAAAACTATTCCATGGCGTGTAACTTAGTTTTAAATGAGTTTAACTACCAAGCGAGGCCTATACTTTCGGAAAGTGAAAATTTTTTTGATCCACTAGGCCAGCTGGTACCAATAACAGTTGCAACCAAGCGTATTATGCAAGGACTCTGCAAGAAAATACGCCTCAAAAAAGGCCTATGTTGCAGCCATCTTCAAATCTATAAACTCAGCACCAATGTAAAGTTTCTTTCTTCAAAACCAATATTTGTTCCGATTAAAAAATTGCCTTAGTTACCTCGTCTTGAACTTGGTGGAGCGTTGCTGCTTTCTAAGCTAATACAATAAGTTAAAGAAGCAATGCAAATCTCGGAAATAACTTTTTTGGGTCGATTCGATCTTCCCCGATTCGATGTTGGATTTCGTGGCCAATCGACGATAACATTTGCAACATAAGCAATAATTAATCCGTTTGGCGGTGTAGACCTCTGTCAATGATTTATAAATAAATTATAAAAAAAACTAGATATCGGGTCTTCATTTTTATCATCTGCTAACTAACTTAATGAACCCTGCAACGAGCTGATTACAACGAAGAAGGCTACGCATCAACAAAAAGCATCCTCCTTTCTCTTAAACTGTTTATTGATGAACATAAATGGCCTTGAGAAGGAAGAAGGATAACCAATTGAAGCCTGAACTATTATATCAGACATCCAAAAATATTACCACCAAAAAATAAATTCGCAAAGCTTTTAGTCAAAAGATGGGCATATGAAAACCTTGCATGAGATAATTCAATTAAATCTGTCACACCTTAGAAAAATATATTGGATCATCAACGGCCGAAATAACTTACGCTCAAAGATAGCAAAAAGCATGAGGCCTCTTTACTCTGTCCATTGTCAAAGCCAGTAACCGGTTATAAGGTTTTTGTGGTTTGTCTGAAGCATTCCAAAAACTGTTTTTAGAACACGCCGAATGACTGACTTGAAATGGATGATAAACAAAATGTTTTATGATTTTCACAAAGCAGATTTTTATCTGATGTGTGAACTCCAACCACCTTCAAATCAAACGGAATGGTTGCTCGATCTATTCGCCCGCCTACTCTAAATATAGCATGACTAAAGTTTTGATATAAAATTAAGGCATCTTGGGATGATAAGAAAATTAAGTAATGGTAGTACCTTGTGAAATTTGCAAAAATCATGTGACATGTTCTTATATGTAGAAGACTCTTAAAGACGATGTCTACCCACGTTCTACGAGTACCTTTATGTCCAAAACTTTTACTCTGGATAATAAGGAAAGTGTCTTGAGATTGAATCCAGAAGTCTTCATTATGGTTGAAATTTCACTCTTAAAATATATATTTTTTTTCGTTTTCCAAATATATTTTTATGGAGCAAGCCGAAAACTATGGCTTGAAATATATAAGAAAATGCACAATGTAACACATTAAAAACGCCCAGTCGTAACTTTTTTGTCAACACCAGGAATCGAACTCGGGACTCCCGAATTACAGAGCAAGCGCTCTACTTACTGTGATATCGAGGGCGACTAAGCAATGAATCAGATTCAGTCATAAGAATATTGGCATAGAACTCTGCCGATAATTTCTGTCGCTCACGGGAACATTTCTTGGATCCCTTGCAATCTGTTTCATTACACGAGTAGTTAAAAATAATGCTGGTGTGGTGCCATAAGTGACCGTGAGTACGCGAAATTTTTGTATATGATTTGGTTTTCCCTCCACAAAACTCTCTGAAAATTTACGTCTAATAAAATTTTTCTATTCATTTTTTCAGGTCAAGTGTTTGTCGAATTGATGGCCAACCACCAAAATATCGTTACCAGACTTGGTTGCCCAGATATGGTAAGTATAGTAACATTCGTTAAATCGTATATCTATCTCCAAGTGGTGCTGCTTCAGGGTATTTTTACATTGGGTAGAACAATATATTTTTTTGTGAAGTTTCCGGTAGTTTATTTGCTCCATTTCCCAAAATTTGATGTAACTATGTCAATCGATATATACCAATGAAAAATTAACCGTGCCAATATTGGTCTCAGCCAATTAAAATATCAATTTCGCCATGGTTATAGAAATATGGGTCTGCTAGGTTCAGGTTTCTGAATTCGGCCCATTGGTACTTGGGAGTGTGTATCAGTGGTCATTGTGACATTTTTAATTTATTGCACGCACGATTCGGTTATAAACGAAGTTAAACTTCCAGAATTTAGTAAAGCTGAAAGTTTTAAAGTTGAATTTTGTAATCCTGTGGGGATCAGTGCGATAATTTCGATCAAATAAATTTGCACGCACTGATGTTGTTGCAGAATCATTAATGCTTGCATTCGTCGAAAACTAGAAACAAGGTTATGGTTCGTTTGCTGCATTTCATACATGATCAATTTGGCCGCCGCCTCGAAACTAAGTATGAATTACTTTCATAAAGGTTGTGAACCACATTATTACAGAACGTAAAAAACTTTAGAGAAGCAGTATGGCTATGAATGTTGGATCGAGCTTGCGATTGGCAATTTGCTAAGGCATCAGGACACCCGTTTAAAAAATTTATAAATATCTGCAAAGTTTGAAAACTTAAATTTGTTGAGACGTTAGGACCAACGCTATTGTGTGTCCAAATTGGATGGTGCGTTGCATCATAAAGGTTTTAATAAATGAAGTGATTGTTAATATTTCCTTATTTTATATTTTCACGAGCTTTGGTATGCTGAGTTAGTAGCTTGCCTCTGTTATAGGCAAAAGTTCGTAGAGAAACATTTGCTTCCTTTCTTATTGCGTTCGTTAATGTAGGGTTTTGATGCAATCGGTGGTGGTAACTATTTCGTCGTATTCTAAGACCCTTAATTCAATTTCTGCATCTCTAGCAAACAATTCCTCCTTTGTTCCGGAAAACGATATTTTTTGTAAACAAAATTTTTAAAAACATTAAATTTAAAGCCATATGCATTTACAAAACAATGTTCTTGCCTCACCCCTTGTTTTCTTTCTTTCTTCATATCTTGATCTTTGTATAGGAAAAAGTGATAAAAATCTTTTCTTTGTGAAAAATCAAATATTTTTTATTAAACTAATTAATAGTACAGATTTTAATGGGCCGATTTCGGTCTGCTTTCGATCCACTTCTTAATGGCCGGTAAATTTTTAACTCGATCGGTTAATTCCTTTAATTTCGGGGCCTTTTCAAAGAAATCAGGTACCAAATGTTTGAACGTACTTTCCGACGACGCAAAATATAAGTCCGCCCAAGTCAACCGTCCTAACGCTAAATACCCATTATTTTTATCTAAAATTGCTTCCAATTTTTCTACATAACTGGGAACAATTTCATTTCGTAGTTTTACCAAGAGTTCATCTTTTCGTTCCGGATTTTCCTCGTAGTACACTTGAGCGTATTCTAAAATAACAAAAAAGAACTCATGTTAACCACTTCAAAATAAAAAATAAAGTCACCATCGCATACTTAATTTGATATCATTAAGCGTATCTACGATCGCATCAATGGCTGCATTCTCCAAAACATTATTGCCGGCTAATTTAGCCAATTGCGCAGCATAACGTGTAATCGCCTTGTGCTGATTTATTTTAACGCCATCAACTTCTAAGCATGGTAATTGCCCAAATGGAAAGTCTAAAATTGTAAAGTATTTTATATTAATAATCCAAAATGGACTCTAGCGCGGGCATTCTTACCTGGTTTTACAGCTTTCCATTCATCAGCCGATAATCGAACATCTTTATATTCAATACCACCATAAGCAAAGAGAAAACGCGCTGCCTCAGCGGCTCCTTCAGATTGGAAATACGTTAGTACTATTTTAGGTGCCATGTTTTAATGTTTTCAATTGGAACGCGTCTTGATTACTACTAAGTTGGTAGTAAATAATCGCACTTTTATATTTTTTTCAATTTTTAGCGCACTCACCATTTGCTGACAAAAGATAAAAAAAGATAAAAACCCCACTCAAAACGCCAAAAAAAACTGTGAACATAACTGATTCATATTTATAACATATATATGAAAAGTGTTATCGCAATGACCAATAATATAGATAAGTGAAATTGTATGTAATATAAAATAACCAAAGTTGTATAATCATGATCGGCTTAATTAGTTTAAACGTATATTCTAGAGTTATAGATTACTGAAAATATACGTACATAAGGTGCAACTTGCATGAAATAGCACATCTCAAAGTGGCACTTGTGAAATCGTTAACATAATCATAAAACGTGGAGGATGCACTCCGGTCTACGTAAATGGGACCTAGAGCCCTACCTCCTCGCTTTGGCTACTGTGTAAGCTAGGACGTTTAAAACAAAAGAGTTGAGAGTGCTTCGGCACCAGAACAGATTGCATAGATTAAAAACAAAGGTAATTCAAAAATGTTGTGTAAAATGACAGAAGTGTAAAAGGCAGGTTGGAATGAAATGTATGGCATTGTTGTTGTAAAATTCCCAAAGTAAGACGCTACATGTATCAAAAAAACATAAAAGATAAACAATTTTTATAATTTTAAAATTTTTATTATCCGAGCATGCTAACTTTTAGAATCCATTTTGACATAAATAAAATATGTCGGCATTATGTCATTTGTTTCATTTCTTGAAACAAGAATGGGTGAAATGAATAACCTAGGTGTGGGGCGGGTCACCCTAAATGGTGTAGGATGCTTCGGATCAAGGTGTTATGCGAACTGTGCAGATGATCGGCCAGGCTGGGGACGCATCTAAAAATTATTTCCTAGTCCTGAACGAAGCCCTCTGGCAAACTCGTGGGTTTGAAAATAGAAAAAAATATTTAAAAAAAAGATAAAGAAGTGGCCAGCATTTCTCAAATGCTGGTGGAGATGGGGAGGTCTGGGACTCCAGTCGTCAGTGAGACTAAGACTAGTTCCGAGGCTTGCAAGCCAAGAATTAGTGTTAGCGGGAAAAAGGAGAGGCTCCTTCGGTTCGGAGATACAGGACTAGGCGTTCGGCCTTCAGTCTCTTGGAGAGAATGCCTACAGTCCCAGAGGAGCAATTGACTGAGGAACAAAGCAATCTGTCAAGTGGGCGAGGAATTGCATTGCTGATGCGAACAAAGCACAAAACGAGGATTTTGGGTTCAAAAGACAGGGGTCTAGCGAGGAGGAGCATGGAGGTTTGGATGCCGACAAAGAAACGGGCCTAGCCTCATATAGTACAGGTGCAAAAGGGGCCTAAGCTCTTCAGCGATATTGTAAAGGAGAAGGAAGTGGTGCTAGTCGTCGTGGACGAGAACCATGAGGATGGGAGCATCACCGGGGAAAAATAGAGATTGTTGTTTAATGTACTCAACCTAGTCTTTCTCAGAGTTCTTAGGACAACATCCGGGACCACTCCCAATTTGCAGGGACGCGGGATGGCATCAGCGGCAGCTGAAGCTGGCCGCGTGCGCAGATCAGTGATCGGCCTTCTTGTACATAAAGGCGATCGACGAGGTCGGGTTAAAAACAAGCACTGCACAGCCCGAGAACACGAAGGCAGAGGTCCAGCCTGTTAAGGGAAGCGTGAAGAGTGGTACTGGATTTTAAACTCCAGAGAGGGCATCACAGTTAGTGGCGAACTCAAGTAAGGGGCTAACAGGCGAACTTAAGGACCGACTAGTCCTTGGCAGGGGAAAGTAGGACATATTGGACTCTCAGGGGGGGGGGATGTGGAACTCTTTAAGTTTAGGGACTGCAGAGGGAGTGAGACTGAGGATACCGCCGACTCTATCGAGTACAACTATCCGATGCAGCACGGCGATCGCAGTTAAGGTAAGTGAATACTGCTAGGCTAGCAATGATCATGTGTAGATAAACTTACATCACACCAAGGCTGCTTCGGCGGCGCTACTTCTCAGA
Organism: Nephrotoma flavescens; assembly: GCA_932526605.1. Taxonomy (NCBI): domain Eukaryota; kingdom Metazoa; phylum Arthropoda; class Insecta; order Diptera; family Tipulidae; genus Nephrotoma; species Nephrotoma flavescens. The sequence continues at coordinate 67,903,859 of OW052220.1, read as the reverse complement.
CTTGCTAAGTCAGGGGAGGAAACAATTTTGATCCAAGAACCTGTTACGACTCACTGGGGTCATAACCTGGCGTAATGTGCCGAAATTCTTTTAAAATTTTAAAAATTAAAGTGTTTTGCTGATGGCAATCCCATCTACCGTATAATAGATCTACTAACATAAATTTTTCGGTATTGCCTTTTATTCCCAAACCCCGCCACCCTGTACACTTTTAATTGGTATAATTTCGTTTGTTTTCAACGATTTGTATTTTTGTAAACTAAAGTATTTTGTCTTGTTGTCTCATTTTTCCCTATGTAAACTTTTCGTGCTGGTGGTAATGCGAATGGGAATGGGAGAGAGAGAGAGGACAATGTGTATCGAGCGTGTGTACAGCAAAACATTCCATAAGAATGTTTTTCTTGTATGCCTCTCGTTTACATCAATGCGAATTAATGTAAACGAGAAACAGAGAAAAAAGACATTCTTCTGGAATGTTTTGCGCGTCGTTTGTGCGGCGTAAGAATTTTTGTTGGATGATTCGAGTTTGGTTTTTATAAAAAGTAGTCGAGTTTGGTATTGAGGAATAAATTAAAATTTAAAATTAAGTTTTTTTTTGGAAAAAACGGAAATGAAAGTGAGTGCTTCATTTTGGTTTTTTTTTAATAAAACGAATGTATGTATATAAAATAAAATTACTGTGAAACATTTGACACAAAATTTATATAAAAACAATTGTTTTGGTTGATCCCCAATAAATATGGATGGTTTTATTTGGTGACGATTTTTTTTTGGTGTGTCATTTTTGGTTTGGAACGCAATAATTTGTGCGTCATATAATAATTGGTGCGTCGTATATTTGTCAGCCGGACAGTTTAAGTCTCGTTAAGTTGGACAGCGACGAAAAGGCGTCGCATAAAATTCGATTATTATCATCGACAAGTGAGTGTACCTGGGCAAACCCTATAAAGCAAGGGAGGAGCGGCTAACGGTTTGGGGTGCGAAGTATAATCATACCGGCTGCCAACCGAGCCGGATGACCCTTAAAAACGGGGCCACGCGGGATCAATCACATGACAAGTTACGGTCAATTTTCTTATATAGCGGTAAAGAGTGTACCGTGAAAGTACTCAAATATATTTCGAAGAGTGACCAACCACGTGGTCATATTTGTTAAGTAGAATTTACCTGCGGAGGAGCCGCACCGTTGGAGTATATATAAGGGTGGCCAGTTGAGGCCACTCCGTTTTGGCGGAACGAAACGGGTAGCCAACCGGTTGCCCGAATTTTATTTTTTATCGGGGAGAGGCCCCGCAACTCGAAATGCACCAAAGCCGCAACGGTCCGGACAGGGGTGTCTGTGGCATGACGGCCGCGCAAGGACGCAACCCAAATTTATATCGGGCAAAAGACCCCACAACTCGGACGGCACCAAGGCCGCAACGGTCCGGACAGGGGTGTCTGTGGCATGATGGCCGCGCAAGGCCGCAACAGTTCTTAATATAATTAAGGTACCATTTTGTTTTTTTTTATTTTTTTTATTTTTACTTTTTTTTGATTTTATTTTTTTATATATTTTTTCATTATATTTATTATATATTAAATTTAAAATTTTGTAATCGAGCGCCGCACAGCGGGTGCACGCTCGATGCTCATTGTTCTCGTTCTCTCTCTCGTTCTCCCTTTCTTGTTTTTCCTCGTGGGAAGGTGGTTTCTTGATTTTTTTGTTGTGTTTAAATAAATAACAAAATGAATTATTAATTTTTCTCGGTTGGGTATGATGAGGGGATTTCCCATCCTGTGTCGGCGTAGGGTAAGCGATTCCTTGGTGCCCGCATCCGGATTCGGAACCGGTGGTTACCATCGTACGAGTTCGGACGGATGCGCGCACCAAGGCACCTCTCTACCATTATGATTATTTTATTTTTTTTATTTTGATTTTGGCTGTTCGTTCCTCAGGTTCCGGCCGACAAATTTCGGCGGAACATTCGGGTATTATTTTTATTATTTGCGTTCCCCCATTTTTATAAATATCTGTATTATCACGGTGTAGGCCAGGAGCCATGCATGCCTCAAACCCCACACCCTAGCACTTCTCGCTGAGAACGTAGCCGGAAAAATATCACCGTGGAGGCCTCTGCGTGAGCTTAAGTGAAATCTGCAGGTTGGCAGTAGCCAGCCTGTAACAAACCTTAGATCTGGGGTCTACGAGCGAAGTAGTACACCCTATTTTACGCTTGTGGGAGGAAAAGGCCCGGGCGTCCCAAAAAGTGAGGATGTGTCGACTGCGGAAGATAAAATGGACTATTATATAGTTTAAGACCTTTAAGTCAGCTGGTCCGGGTGGGATTATTCCAGCATAAATTCAGAATAACTCGGAGGTCCTGCTTCCCTTGCTTGAAGTTATATTCAAAAGGTGTCTGAAGCTCGGGTATATCCACAAGAAATGGAGAGAGGCTAGGGTGATCTTTATTCCGAAAGCGGGTAGAAGCTCGCACAGCCACCATAAGGATTTAAGACCAATATATCTGTCATCTTTTCTGCTGAAAATCATAGAAAGGCTGCTCGATGTGAGAGAATTGTACCCAGAAACTAGACACAGTCTTAGCATGCGTACCATAAGGGTAAGCCCGTGGATACGCCATTACATTCCTTGGTTCGAGGGATTGAGAAGTCACTGGGTTTTCAAGAATTTTCGTTGGTTGCATTTCTTGATATCGAGGGCGCTTTCAACAACGTGAAGATGGAGGCAATTATGGAAAGATTGTTGCCACTTGAGATTAAAGACACAGTAACCAGGCTAACTAATCACTTGCTAGTTAGCAGAAGGGTTATAGCAGGGATGGGGAGTAGTTTCTGTCAGAAGACGGGTCGTTCGAGGAACAAGCCACGGGTGTGTCCTCTGTCCCCTTCTTTGGAATGTAGTAATCAATAGACTACTATTGGAACTGGAGGAGGAAGGAAAAGGTGTGGTTGCTTATGCCGATGACGTAGCGATAGCTGATTAACCCATCTAAAACAGAGCTGGTCCTTTTTACTAGGAGGTATAAAATTCCGGCAATAGTTCCACCAAGTCTGAATGGTACTATGCTGGTCTTTACTGATAAAGCGAGATTCTACTCGCACGTGGCACTCTACTTGTAAAAATGTCATCGGAAAGAAATGAGGTTTGCAACAGAAGCTGGTGCACTGGTGTTACACGGCATTTCCAAGGCCCGTACTACTGTATGGTGTATGACGGCCAGCTCTAGAAAAATTGGGCAGGCAATTTGCTCATTGGTGGGGCGTTGAAAACGACTCCCACTTGTGCCTTAGAGGTGATGCTATACCTTCTCCCGTTACATATTATCGGTAAGTAAATGACGGTCAATACGGCCGCCCGGCTATCAGTGACGTGGCTTCGCAACCCTACCCTGCAAAAGGGCGCTCAACTATAGTCAGCAAGGTACGGTATGACTCTCCAACTGGAACCAGGAAGAGAATGTGTGGGAAGGCCTTTGTCTGTGCTGAAAGCAGCAAGCCATAGGACAGCAGTTGCTCTGGCAAATGTTAGGTGGCTCACCAGTACGACTGGTAGAGTTGCGAAGCAAGTATGGCCTGAGCTGAACTTGAACCGCTCCAAGATCTTAATCACACTGAGGAAGCGTGATACTTACCGGACACTGCCTTTTCGGAGATCATGCGAGAAGGTTGGGTCTGGATGCGAATGTCTTCTGCAGAAACGGCAGGGACGAGGAGGAGGAGGAGCAGACTTTTGTACACTTCCTATGCTCATGCCCTGCGCTAGCTGGCAGAAGATATGATCACTTGGGCAAATACACTATGGATAGCCTCTCTGCTTTATTAAGCTGCAATGTGCGAGATCTTTTACGTTATTTTAATAGCCCTAAATGGGGTTAAAGGGAGTTTAATGATGTCGGATCCTGCGGTATCACAATGGGCCATAATTGGCCTAAGTGTGCTATAGCAACCGCACTGAAACCTAACCTAACCTAGGAAAATGCTCGAAAAAATCACATACTCAAATTGATTTCTTTGGAAGGAAATGGTGTTTTTCTATTAGTTTTGACCCAGAACAACCCAATAAAGCGCTTAATATTTGGTAGCGCTTTTTATGGACTTAAGAAAATGTTCGAAGCTATACCATACGCAAGTTGATCTCTACTAATTTTGGATACTAAAACACCCGGGGTCCTTAGATTTTTCAATGGAATGGTGTTTTTCTATTAATCTTGATCTGGAACAACCCAAAAGTATTTGGTAGTAGTTCATACGCAAATTTAGTTCTTTAGTAATTTTCAAGGGCCCCTAGTTTTTTTAAAGTTACTTTTAACTTTAAAAAAACTAGGGACCCTTGAAAATGTCTGGAAAAGTGCTTGAGATTTAGAAGTTTAACGACTCGTTTAACTTAATAAAAATATAATAAATTAATTCTTAACCATGATCCGTAATATAATTTTTATTTGATATTTTTGTAGAATTTACCGCTTTTTTCATCGCGAATGGCGTTTCACGAAAAAAGATTATTTTACAACAAATTCTTATCGTGTATATAATTATACTGCCTTCTATAGTCAAAGATTGGGACCGTCGTTTTAAATTGACTTTATATAACAAAATGTTTAAGGCAATGAGGCCATTACTATCTAGGTGCGCTGACCCTCACATGAGAATTTTTAATAGACCTGCTTTATATAAGTTAAAGGTTGAAAACAACTACCTAGATATCTGAATATGTAGATCAGGTATCAAAATAATTAAAAGACAAGTATTCGAATTGCTACTATGTACGTATTTATCCTACGCCTCATTTTAGAAGAAAAAAAATCAAAACAGTCAAGCGAACCACAGAATGCATGATGTACTCCATATGTAGGTACATGATGATTTGTCAATTCAAAATATTCGTAATAATAAAATTATATAACAATTACGCTATGAATTGCTAATTGCATAATAGAGAAATTAGATATGATCATTTCCTGCACTGGATTTTAAACGGGAACAATGCCCAATTAATTATATCAGATTAAAAGTAAAATATGTATCGTACGTATGTTCATATTATATATATATATATATATATATATATATATATATATATATATATATATATATATATATATATATATATATATATATATATATATATATATATATATATATATATATATATATATATATATATATATATATATATATATATATATATATATATATATATATATATATATATATATATATATACATAAATATACAATATATATATATATATATATATATATATATATATATATATATATATATATATATATATATATATATATATATATATATATATATTGTATATATATATATATATATATATATATATATATATATATATATATATATATATATATATATATATATATATATATATATATATATATATATATATATATATATATATATATATATATATATATATATATATATATATATATATATATATATATATATATATATATATATATATATATATATATATATATATATATATATATATATATATATATATATATATATATATATATATATATATATAGTTATATATATATATATATATATATATATATATATATATATATATATATATATATATATATATATATATATATATATATATATATATATATATATATATATATATATATATATATATATATATATATATATATATATATATATATATATATATATATATATATATATATATATATATATATATATATATATATATATATATATATATGTGATTCGAAGTTTGAAACGCCATTATCGGAAAGAAATGATGGGAAAAATTACCAGTATGGGTACTAGCGAGGGCATTCTTGCTCTTCAAAAATCTTTTAACATTAAAGATTTTATTTGGTGTGTTTTTCGAGCTTGGAATGCAGTGACTCCAATAGTGTTGCAAAAAAGCTGGTACAACATTTGGCTGGATTTGAAATAAGCTGGTGAAGAAGTAGACAATTCCGACACAGTAGAAGTCGAAGAGTCCAGTGCATGCAAATCTCACTGATCAAGAAATAATTGACGTTGTATTAAATCCACCATCAGCTGTAGAAATAGATAGTGATAATGACTCTAGTGATTCAGAGGCCTACGTACTGGGAGACAAGTTAACTGAGTGAAGCGATCGAGTGCTACAGTAAATTGTTACGTTACTTAGAAACCAAAGAATTTATCAACGATCAGGAAATAATCCAACTTAATGTTATACAAGATAAACTAATAAGAGAAAACCGACTACACCAAAAACAGACCACTCTAGATCAATATTTTATTAAGAAGTTACATGCATGTATATATTTCGTAATTATATACTTTTGTATGAATGAGTTTATTTATATTATTTTTCAAAAATGGAATGATTTGTTTACTTTGTAATTAACTAAAATGAATTAAAAATCTTAATAAATGACACTGAAGTTTAAAAAATATTAAAATGTGCTGGTTTACTATAGTTTGAAATGAAATTATTAAAAAAAAACTTTATCCGGAAAAATCGTTTATCCAGAATTGTTATGGCCCGCTACGGACTCAGTTTTTTGCTTCAAAAATTTTTCTTATGTTTAATTTTTTTCTATGAAATAATCAAATGTTTAGAATCTGGCCCATTTCCGGAAACCAATGGGCGCTTTCAGGACACCCAACAGTTGGGAACATGTTGAGTAAAATCGCAGCCAACGTTATGAAAATGTTTAGCACTATGAAATTTTCAAATCAAATTGGCGATGATTTCACTAATCCTGAGGTACCTGAAAGCGCCCAATGATTGTAGTGGCTCTGGTGGCGACATCAATGGCGAGAGGCCCAAGAGTCAAAGCGTATATGATGTCAGCCAAAATTATATATTGGTATTAGTGAAAAAAAATTCGAATTATTTTCTTCATTGAATCGTTGCAACGCGTAGAAAAACTTTAAATGTTTAAAATATGCCGTTTTATTATTCATAGCATGGACAAATTTACCATCCCAATTTAATTTTTCCTTGAGGATATTTTATAATTTTTGATTTGGTGTTTTGACACTTTTTTCATTTAATAAAAAGTCGAGTGTTCCATACGTTTCTTTCTCAAATTGGAATAAAAATTTTCTAATCCTTGAATATGGATGCATCCAAATATTGTGAAATATTGTAGATATTGCGTTGCGGCCGAAACAAGAAGGTAAATATAAATAAAAATCAATATGACTTATCGTATAATTTTAATCCATTTTTAAACCTAATATCTCAATATTCTAGATCCAATTCATATTTATCTCGACTCCTATCAAGTAGGTGATAAAAATAATCAAGAACATTCACTTTTCCAGTCTTCATTGAGTCATTTTTTCACTAACAAAAAATCAATGTATCGTGATGACTCAACGATTAAATTCGATAGTTCTTCCACATCTTTTTAAATCTTTTAGACTTTGAGTGTAATCCACACTTTACATTTACTATTTTTTTAGGGGGATCACTATTTCCTTCAACTTTTATTTTTAGCAGGTTCAAAATGGAATTCCAAAATTCATGCCTAATTTGCCGATGCATACAAAGACGCTTACGCTGCTGCTATTTATTCATATTCTATCTAAAACAGCCAATACAAAACCTAATTTAGTTGCTGTTGCAACAAAGGTAGATGCTTTTAAAATCATTACGCGATTTTAGCATACACCAACCGAAACCCCGGTGGCAAAGTGGTCAGCATCCTGGCTCCATCGACCGGAGGTTCTGGGTTCAATTCCCGGTGGTGACAAGCAAAAAATTTCACGGCGGGTTTAGGATTAATGAATTAATCGCTCATTATTCGAAATGAAAATATGATTATGAAACCTCATTTGAGGTGGCCAAATCTCTTGATGGGATATAGTGCCAGAGAGAAAGAGAGAGAGAGAGAGAGAGAGAGAGAGAGAGAAGAGAGAGAGAGAGAGAGAGAGAGAGAGAGAGAGAGAGAGAGAGAGAGAGAGAGAGAGAGAAAGAGAGAGAATCATGGGATAACTTCATATACGTTACTTTAGTCCTGTTTCATCTCGCGTAGATTACCAGAAGTGTTGTTAATCGTCAAATTACCGTTATTAACAATTGCGAACCGAATTTAACAAGAGACATTCCTTACAAAAATCAACAATGCATGAGCACCAAAGCCAAATCAAAAATGTATGAATCAAGTTCTCTCCTAATTGTTTTTTTTTTCTAAATATGTTTTGTTCGTGCTAATGATGATTATATGCATTAACCGTAAGCCAACTTTCCTTCATTAAACGCGCTTATGTTTTGTGTCCAAAAGAAAATATTTTTTTTTTATTTCCAACGAAAAACACGAAAACAGAAAACGTTTATAGAAAAAAAATTCAATTTAGTACACAATAAAGCAACACAAGTACAAAACTACGAAACATAAACTAAAAACTACCCATCATCACTACTTTTCTAACATTTTTGTGTGTTTTGTATTTTTCGTTTTGTTTTTGATTTTTGTTCGTTTCGGTTTGTGTCTGTTTCATATTTTCACTTCAGTTTGGACCGTTTTGTTGTAGTGTAAAGAAGTGTTTTCTGTTTGGTGCGTGCGTTTTAAAGTAATTTGTAGAATATTTTTTTTTTTACTTTTTGTGTAAATTGCGTAAAAAGTGCGTGTGCGTCTTACAAACTGCGTTGCGAGCGTTACACATTTTATATGCCAAAGTTTAGCAGCTTGAATAAATTATAAATTCAAAGTGGTTTTTAAATTAAGTGTTGCTTTTTATTGTGTATTTTTTGGTAATGGAATTAAAGTGCGTGTGCAAGTGGAATAATTATTTTAGAATAGTGTGTGATGATGCTGATTATTAAATGGATTATTCGATAATAAAGAATGCGACGCAGGTAAGAAATCGATATAAAGCATACCCAAATATTTTTTTGTTATAAACGATCAGCCCACCTGCTTCATATTGCAATAGTATTCTATATAGTACCTAAGTAAATCTTTGCTTTGTCAATCGCTGTAAATCCCACCTTTGAATTATTGGAATTTATTTCAAGAAGAAAGTAAATCCGTAATTAGATCGGTATATCTGGCAAAGCGACTCTAAGCCATTCTTTTAATTGTGGATGTTCATTCAAATTCGATTTGTTAGTGCCAAAATTTTAAGCGGCCAATTATGAGCTAAAATTTTTAATAAGGTTTGACCTTTAGGCTGTCTTTAGCAAGTTCCAGTTAATACATACTATACGTTTATTTAGGATCGCACCATGCAGAAGTTCTCTCGTTTGGTTATTTCAATAGCATTACAAGATTTTGTCTTTTATTTAAAATGTTACTTATGTACGCCAATGCCAAATATTTATATATTTAATTAAAAGTATTAAAAAGGTGTGTTTTTAGATTTATTATTGATTTGGCTAAATTCAAGTTCCCAAATAGTTTACCCACATATTTTATATTTTTTACTTCGATTATTCAAATCTCCATTTCAATTATTTGTTTAAACCTAAACACATTGAAAATGATCTTCAAAATCGACAAACAGAAGAACTTCGATCTAATACAAAAAGCATTACCTAAATTATTCTGGTTACTTTTCTTTGGGTTATTTTGCTTGAATAACAGCACGAAATTTCAGTGAAACGACTTGTTTTGAAAATCAACAGTAGCAAAACAAAATTATTATCAAAACCTCGGAGCATTGCTACGGCAAATCTCGAAACAAACGACTACAACTTTGAGAACGTGGAAGATTTTAAATATTTCGGGTCAATTATTAGACATCGAGTCTTCTATTCACAATCAAAGTTGTTGCGATTAAAATATCTTTCGCAGTCGTGTAAACTCGCACTTTACAAAGCACTAATAAGACCTGTGCTAACTTTCGGATGTGAACCTTGACTACCATTGTAGATTACTATCTACTTTAGAGAGAAAGGTCATTGGATCTATTTATGGTTTCGTTAAGGTTGCAAACAACGAGTACCGATTCTAAAGGATCACGAAATAAAGCAAGGAGATGCTTCATTCCGACGAAATGCGGTATTATCGGATTCATTAATCCATCTGAGTGAGATGGCTGGGCCACGTGGAAAGATCCGAATTCAGAACAATTACAGTCTTGGGCAAAAGTATTTGGAAATTAAGTTTTTTACGAAACGTTGTTTCATAAAAAATTTAAGTTTAAGTTATTTCAAGTGAGCATAAGTATTTGGAATTTTTGAATTATTATGCATAATATAATTTAGATTATTTTAACCTTTTAATATCGAGTGACGTCTCCCTTTGCATTTATTGCAGTCGGAAAAATTATAGATTCAATGCCAAGAATTTATAATTTTTTAAAGATATTCCAGAGTTAAATTGTCCCAAATCTCGCAATTTTCGGCCGTTTCTTTCGGTTTTCCCCAATCATTTTCAATTTCATTTAAAACTGAACTTTGTGTGGGCCAGTCGAAAACATTGAACCCTGAACCTTTCAAAAATTCTTGGTATATTTTTGGGGTGTGAATTGTTGAGATGAGATTTTTACCACAAATAAATGCATTGTACAAATGTTAAAGTATACGTTTTTTTATCAACCTTATCAGGCAAAGGGACCAAATGTCCAACACCATTGTAAAAAATACAACCACAAAACATAAGCTCCCCACCATTATGTCTTTTAGCAGGACGAACAATCGGTGACTTTTTATGTTATTTTTACGGGAATACACGAACGACTTTAATAATCTTCATGAATCGAAAACGAACTTTCATCAGTGTTTAAAATATTTCTTCAATTTCTTTTGCAAAGCAAAGTTCATTCGTACTGGTTATGTATCGTTGAATCCTAACTTTCTTAAGTCTTCTGGAGATAGTTCGTCTACTGATTTACCTTCCTATAATATTTTTTAAATTTTTGAAATATTAAAATCTAACTGTCTTGAACATTTAATAAGCACTCTAACTAATCGGCGTTCAAATGTTACCCTTTTCCGCCAACATCTCTCTTCGTTTATAACAGTTTTATTTTTTTTATATTTGTTTGTGTTCGGATCCGCTCGAAACGCGATATTTCAAAACGCGATATGGTACAAAATGTGATATGGTACAAAACGCGGTATTTCGAAACGCGATATTTAAAAACGCGATATGGTACAAAACGCGGTACGGTACAAAACGCGATAGTTCAAAACGAGATATGGTACAGAATATACGTTGTGAAGCGGCGGGAGCGCAGCGACCCACCTGATACCGATCCTATATACTATCGTTCCTAACAATTTTTAAATTCCTTTAAACTGAAATTAAATTCCCCCTTCACCCGCCTGATATAACCCCATCCTAAACTCCCGTTTTGTACCATATCCCGTTTTGTACCATATCGCATTTTGAAATATCGTGTTTTGAAATATCGCGTTTTGAAATATCGCGTTTTGATAATTCGCGTTTTAAAATATCGCGTTTCAAATGGGACCCGTTTGTGTTGTAGTAATTTTATACATGTTTTACTAGAAACTTTTCTTAGATTTTGCACTGACATTCTGCATTCAAATTTAGAGATTATTTGTTTGCGTATCTCTATGGAAAGCTTACTGTTTTCAGGCATTTTGATAAGCTATTTATTGGCTGGTGCACGTCAGAACAATTAAACTAGACTAATGCTGAAAACAGACGTGCAAAATTTCATATGTGAGGAATTTAGAATCCACTACTTTATATGAAATAAAAAAAACATGCATTTCGCATAGCATGCGTTATTTCGCAAGTTGTCTCTCCGTGTTTTCTTTTATTCATTCTGCAGAAAGAATAGAAGGAATAAAGTAGTGGTCACGTGACTTTAGAATATTCTGCGGGAAATGTAATAAAAGAACACAAAAGAATATATGGAATACTTTTTTGACAGTATACCTTAGGGTTTTTGAGTTTTGACAGATAGGTTAAACAATAAACCATCAAAAAAGCCATCAAAAAATTATTTAATTGGTTAACTAATTAAAAAAACTAAAAATAATTGCAATCATAATTGCCACGCACACAAAAAATAATGAGTTTGACGTTTGAAACAAAATTTGAATATTTTATTAATTCTACCTGTTGGTATAGCACAAACGGAATGCGTTCGGAATGTTCTATAAAAATAAAAGAATAGAGAACAGAAGAAATAAAATAAAAAGAATGAATAAAAGAACAATTTATGTCAATTTCGGAATTAATAAAAGAAAACACGGTCTATTAAGCAGATAAATATTCCATGAAAAATTTGTAGAATTTCGTAAAATTTCTCACATAGCTTCATTCAATTACACAGCATTTACAAAATTTTCCTCCGTCATATTTTAAAACTCTGGAATATAATTTTGTGAACACAAAAATAAAAATAATTGATGAAATGCCAAAAAATTAGTTTACTTTTATCGTAACTGCAGATAAAAACGCAGTGAAAAATGTGTAGAGTTAAACAGAGACATCTATATTTCAATACGAAACATACCAATTTCACAAGCTAAACTGCGTGCCGCAAAATAAAATTTAGCAGCTAAATTTTCATTTTCGTTTTTGCTTGGGTCATTTCTGTATGAAAAATTTCATTTCACGTCAGCTGCGTACTAAGCTTAAACAATATCCGAAGTAAAACAAAGAACAAACCTCTAGAAGCGAATTATGTTGCGACGTGAACAAATGAAATTTCAATTGCTTATGAAATAATACATACCACTACTTAGATTTTAGTGTTTTTCGTATCGCTGTTTCATTTTTTGTTTAAAGGAGGGCTCACATTTACAAAAATTTGACCCACCTTATGAATTTATAAAAAGTACGCTCAAAGATGATGTGAACAAAATGTAGAAGCAATGTTTTGTTTTTAATAAATGCTCTACAATTTGCTTGATTTTGCTTGAAATATAAACATTCCAAATACTTTTGCCTCTGATGACTGTAGTCGGTCGGCAAACTTTCGTATAATAGGATATCGGAACTGGAGGGGTAAGCAATGAAGCAAGATAGTTGGAAGACCACCGTGCAGGCGGCAAATTCCGTTATGGGATTTGAAAGCTGAAACATCTGAATGAAAAGCGGAAACGTCTCTGGGGCTATGATCTAAAAATATTGGTCCAGTTTGATTTAAAAACTATAGTCTCAAATACATCTATAAGGTACATTTTCTGCTCTAATGCCACAGAAGTACATTTTTTTTAAAGTTGTTTTTTTATTTTTGTTTTACAAAGTAAGTGACTAGTAATTTTTGACTAGTAATTGTTTGAGTCTCACAATTTAATAATATAGCACTACCATGTATTCTTTACATGTGTTGTTTTGAGATCTCTATCAAGGTCACTATTAACGGTGTAATAAAGATCATTTACAATCCCTCTAAGTACTTTATCTTGAAATCGTTGAACTATCTGTCGATTGCTGGTTTTGGTGCATCCCCGCAGTTGAATACGAAATGTGGCAGTAGTTGTATTATTCGTCTGCATTAAGTCGCTTGTAAACAATATGAAAAGGAATGGCCCTAAGAAACTCCCCTGAGGGGCTTCTGCTTTAGCTTCTTTTATGCTGGAGTCAATTGCTTCCTCTTTAACTGTAAAATATCTTCTTTCCAGGTTCGAATTTAAAATTTCGCAATACTCAAATGGCAGTGTTTTCTCTAATTTCAGACTTTGTCAAATGCCTGCGCTATGTCCAAAAATATGGCTGAACAATTTTCTTTTCCTTTAAGGATATTTCTATTAAATCCGTTATTCTATGGATCTAAAACTTCTTATGTCTTCTTTCTGTGACTGTCTGGTGATAAAAAGAGACCAACAAGAAAGTTACTTATTCTTGCACAACAAACTAATCGTTTTTTTGACAGACCATGAATGGCTAAAATATTAACGCGAATCATAAAACTGGTAATTGGCAATAATAGAAGAAAAACAATCTCACTGGGTTATGTTGTATAACGGCAGTTTGCTCTTGTAATTCTTCTATTATTAGAACATATTCTTAACCTATAGTGTTGTAAAATATCATAGATCTGTTATTCTATGGACTTGATCGATTGTAGAGTGTTTCTATCTAAATACAAACTGATGGGAAGGAACAGCTCCTGATTTAACAATTTCAGGATTAATTCCTTTTAATAATAGTATCTCAAACGGTTTTGACAAAATTGGAAGAAGGGATGTTGGCCGATACAAGGTTATTCACTTCGCGGCGCACCAGTTTTAGGTATCATTATTACTTCCGCAAATTTTCATGATAGAAGGACATAACAGAGTCTGAAGGAAGCAATAATTATGTCTGATACTTTTTTTATAGCTTTGTTGCCAAAGAACCATAGTTCTTTATTTCTTGTTTTACTTCTTTAGCATTAGTTAATGGCATTTCTTGCCTCCAGATAGTTGTATTTATTTTGGGCTAAAAGGTATGCTAAATTAGTACTATTCCACTCTGCTTGTTGTATATCTTTTCGAGATATACAACATCTTTTGTTCTAATGTTTTTTCTGATGAAAGCTGTGCTGTCCAAATTGTTTGATCCATTTCTAAATTTTTCTCACCATTAAGTTGGTTTTCCTATAGAATGCCAGTTGCAGTTGTGTGTAATTATTGCTTCATGAAGCTCTTTCATTTTTGTTCCTGTTAGTCTTGATCCCCAGTCTGTGTGTTAGCGTTGAAGTCACCTCCTATTATAAATTTTCACATTGCTGCTTGTAGAAGTAAGTAGAAGCATTCTCAGCTACCACTAGATAATATTTAATGTTATTTTTTGTAATCACGGCATTGCCTTCTCGTGCATTATTATTAGGATGTACTGCTGAGTGAACTTCGTATAGCCACATATTTCGCTTTCGAGTCCAGCCTTTATGTTTTTTAGACGTAGTTGTGAATAAAATGTCACAATTGTGACTGTCATGATTAAAGGCGACCATATTTTTTACTTTTGTTTGGCTTGAAGACGAGCTCTCACGTATGTGATCAAGAAATAATAGATGGTCTAAACATGTTGTTTTACTTACAGTAAAATACCTCTTTAAGCCAAGATATCACATCCGTGAGGATTAAAACTAGCTGATTTTTTTCTTTTCTTTTGTGTATTAAAACTTAATTTCTTTTAACTTATTTGTGTTCCATCTATTATTCGGTTTATTTACTCTGTTAAAAACAGTCAATTTTACGATAAAATGGTATTTAAAAAGTATGGTTATGTGTTAAACGTCATCATATCAGGAGAAAAAGTTACCATTACGATTGTAACATTTGGTCCTTATATGACTTCATTATTAAAATAATATTTTATCTGGTGGTGTTTGCAAAAGGATCTAACCAATAAAACATAATTAAGGTGGCAAATTTCAAAGAGGATCAATTAATGAATCGAGATAAATCCTACCAGTTTGTCTCAAATAAACTGGCTTTAGTTAAAATATACGAAATCGGTAATCGCTGCGTCGACTATAACTGTAATTAGCCCGGAGTCCCGAATAGAGGTTCTGTTAAATGGTCCATAAAAGTTTCACACCATTTCATTGATTTATCAGTAGTTAATTTGTGGATGGAGTATAGGGCGGATCGCTAAGCCCAAAAAATCCGAAAAAACAAAATTAAAGTTCTTCTAGAATTCCGCCTCGAACTAGGAGATTCACTAATTGCTTCGCAGTCACACACAAGTCGGGAATTTTCAAGTGATAGCGGAGATGATAATGATGACTCCGAATCAGATAAAAGCTTAAATAAGAGAGCAAAGCAACACCGCTCCCATCACTTGGAAGAAGATATCACGGATACTGCCATTGACCCATTTGGGATCGCTTAAAAGTAACCAAAATGTGCAAATTGAAAAATTGCATAAGAAAAGCTCGAAACCGCTGTAAAAAATGCAATATTTACTTATGTCGTTCTACGGATAAAAGTTGCTTTGAAATTTTCCAAACTAAAAAAGGGTAATTTATTTATTATTTTAATAAATTAACTTCTTTTTAATTAGAGAAGTTTTTGTTAAAACAACTGAATTTCATTTTTATTTTCGCTTTTGGTATTCCGATGCTTATCCTGCCATCACAGTAGAAGTTTTATGAAAAGATATTAAGTTTAAATTTTTTGTGATTTCAATGCATACAAAAGTTTTGTGTAACGTTTGTGATATCAGTCCTCAGACAATTAAAATAAAAATCGTTAACCGCAAGTCATACAAATATTTTGTATCACAATTGTGCTGCTTGGGTTTTAAATTCTTCGATAATTTATTTATGAATGACTTCTATCGTGTACCTCACGTTTGTTACAAAGGGACTCGACAGGGACGACTAGTAAGGTTTATTTCATATTATCGTTGCAATATACCATTTGAGTTCCATGCAAGCATTTTTAGATTATTTGCCTTTTTTAATTAGGAAAGATACTAATTCTGAAATTGTTCGACTTTTTTCGAGTAGGGAGAGCCTTCGCAATATTGATATGAAGGCTCTGACTTCTAATAGTGGATTATTTCTTGATAGCATGTTTAATGCTTCGTGAGACCTCAAATTTGTGGATATTCTTGCTGAGGTTGAGTTGATTTCTGATCTGCTACTTATTAGAGTTTCCCTTGCAACCTCTGTAGTTTGCTGGATGTGCGTCGCCATAGTTAACACATTTTCTTTTGTCTTTTTGTTTCTTGCATCCAGCCATACGATTTTTTCGTACACATTTTACGTGTGTGTCCGTAAACTGGACACCTTTTGCATTGGGAAGTCAGTTTAGATTGTTCAACTGCTTCTATTTGCAGTTTCATGTGGAGTATTTCGCTGATTGCATAATTATTTTTAATGGCTTGTATTCGTTCGAATGATAACATAGTTATTTAATGGAATGGGTGTTTTGTCACCTCTTTTTAGCAGGTGTCATTAAATTTGTATCATTTATCTCTAAAGATACTCTTTTCTCGTTTTTTGACAATGTCTTTGGTTTGCCTTCTCTGCTTATCTTCGTTGGAGAACCATGTTGGTTTTTCTTCATATTAAGAGCTCCCGCTAACTTTCTATTGATGTCACCGTCTGGTAGATTTCTGTTGATATCACCACCTGTTTAAGGCTGTTGCTTGAAACTTTATCCGATTATTATCCATAATGTTTCTGATACTTTGATATGCAGTTATAGATATTATAATTGGAGGCGGTTATGGCACTTTTTTCTCCTGTTGTCAGAAGCGGCTCGTCCATGAATGCAACGAATGCAATGCATGCGCAACGAAATTAGCAAATCAGTAATAATATTTATTATCTATAACGAGAGTACGATTTACACAGAAGCACGAAATAAAAAAATTATAACCAAATAAAGAATTGAAAATCTTTACTTTTCAATTCTCGTCATTTCGCCTATCCACACTTTGATTCTTTCGTCGTGATTTCCTCGTTTCCTTCCCCTTCACCCACAAAGTGATGTTAGTTTGTTGGTAAAGAGGAAATAAATCAGGAGAGAATCACGACGAAAGAATCAAAGTGTGAATGAAGCCCTTTTAATAATTTTTTTATATCTCATTTTATTTGTTGCTTCAATAATCCGTATCCTGCATGCACTTTATAATCTGCATTTTATTTTCATGCTTTTTTAATTTGAACAAAACAAAACATTAAAAAATCGACCAACTATTACTCCAAAATGAACAACATATTTTAATGTTACTCTTTATGACAAACACCCCTCCTCACAGATCTTCAAACTGAAATTCTAAAACAAGTGGATTGGATGACTTACAAAATTTGCATACGGCTATTGCTCGGCATGAAAAGGTTAAAAGTCATATTTCATATTTTTTGCTTTTTGGCTTTCGGAGAATTAAGAATAGACCTGGTTTCAAACAATCGCGAAGTTATGAAAAAAATCATAAGCCAGGTGTGTTGTTTAGGAAGGCTGGTAGGAATTGTCATTTCGCGGTCACGACAAGACAAAAAACTCCGCTAACATGGGAAATTATACGAAGCTCATAAGCTTAATGAGCCAGTTTGATGAAAAACTTCAGAATAATTTGGAATCTGCAACAGTTTTTAAAGGAACATCAAAAACTATACAAAATGACCTGTATTGAGCAGACAATTTTAAACAGCGTCCAAAATGAACTTAATTTTTCTTAGTTTGTAGCGATTATGTTGGATGAAACGACCGATATTAGGTGTAGATCGCAACTATCTATAGTTTTGAGATATATTTTTGTTTTGTAGATATATAACGACAAACTTATAACGCAAACATATGACGGGGCCCCATTAGGTCTTGCGGCGTCCAAGCGATTATTAAAAAGAACGAGTTTTTGTTATCAAAACAAAAGAGTGTAAAATATTTTTAGGAAATTTGTCGTCGTTTCCTAAATTTTTTGCCCGTTCGGCAAAAAGAAATGTGTTATTGGATGAATTTGTGGGACGGCGAATGCTAAAGTTTAGTCAAACGCGATGGAATTATTCATCTAGAATTTGCACCGAAGTTAAGGATAACAGAGAAAATGTTTTACTTGTTTTTGAAGAAATTGTTAGTATGATACTCAAAACTGGGACTCAAAATCATATGACGAGGCAGTTGGATTACTAATAATTGAAAAATAAATAAAAATTAATTTACCGTTTATAATAAAAAAAAAACTAAAGAAATAAAGAAAAAAATAAAGAATTTTTTGCAACGAAAATGATCAAACACTTATAGAATGATCCTTGATTTTTTTAAATCATTTATATAAATTATCTTTCATATTTATTTTAATATAGAATTGGTCCTCCTTTATATTTATAACCACTTTCATATTGAATACAGGCGTATACAGGCGTAAAATTGGAAAATTATTTGGCCGAAGTCATTCTACAGTGGTGTAAATAGTATCCAGATTCAACGTCACACAACGCATTTTGAAAAGCAACATTATCCAATCGGGACGAGCGAGAGATTTTGGATTTAGTGAGAGAAAATCCAAAAACAAACACCCCAAAACTAGCTTCAGAAGCAGAGAAGACACCTAATAAAACTACTCAGCCCCAAAATATTAGAAAATATTAGAAGGGTTTTGTGGAAACATAGATATCATGGTCGTGTGTCACGCAAGAAGCCAGTAAAAAGAATTGAATTTGCCGAAAAATTAAAAACAAAAGACTTCAACTTCTGGAAGACGGTTGTTTTTACGGATGAAAGTATATTCAGCATTTTCGTAGTCGATGGAAGAGGTAAAATTTGGATAAACCCTGCAACCATGTTGGAGCCAAAACACATCATCCCAATTATTAGAAAATACTGGATAACCAGCAAAGAAACGTTGTAAGAAACAATAATGAAAGAATGGGATAAAATTTCACCGGAAGTTACCAAGTAGTTAGTAGAATTAATGCCTAGAAGATTGAAAGAGGTTATAAAAAATAAAGGAGGACCAACTCGGTATTAAAATAATTATGAAACATAATTTATGTAGAAAATCAAGGATCATTCTATAAGTGTATGATCATTTTCGTTGCAAAAAATTCTTGATTTTTTTTTTTTATTATAAACGTTAAATAAATTTTTATTTTGTATTTTTGGATTTGTTGATTTGTAAAATTATTTAATCGAATAAAAAACTGAAAAATAAGTTCTATTTATTTATTTATTTATATAATTTACCTACAGGGTTACAATCGGTAATTATTACAATTATTATTAAAAATAAGTGACATAACAAATTGAAAAAGTTATTTAATTTAAGAACGGTTATTATAAAATTTAAACAGTTCGTTCCTCAATGAATTTCTTGGCATGTTAAAATCAAACCTATGAAAAACAAGATTAAAAACACGCGATAAGTTCAAAACTGGTTCAGATGAACAATAATTTGTGGCCACCGCTCTCGTAATATGAATTCGTTATATTAATACGTATTAATACGTCACGGACAAATATTGCGGATGAGATATCACGTCGGTGATCTAACCGTTGTAATCCTAAGAGAGCACAACGATCGCGATAAGGCAGAAGTACGTGCTCATGTGCCCGCATTGAAGGTAAATCTTTAAGCGCGTAGATAAGAAACTGTTTTTGAACACTCTCAATTCTCTCGGAATGGCATCGGTACAAAGGTGACCAAATCTGTGAGGCATACTCCAAAATTGATCGAACAAATGAGACAAACAGAGATTTCAAGGTTATCGGATCACAGAAATCCTTACAATTCCGTTTAATAAAACCCAGCATCATATATGCTCGGCTTATTATCGAATCAATGTGCCTTGTAAATGTGAGATCTCGAGTGAAAATAACACCCAAATCGGAGATGAACTTAACTCTAACGACTTCTTCATTATAAAGCGAATACTGATGTAGGTATAATCGGAAAGCGGGTACGCCAGAAAGACATTGCCTTACATTTACTCACGTTCAGCAACAGTTTGTTTTCAACCGACCAATCACAAAATCTGTTTAAATCCGCTTGGAAATTTATACAGTCGGATACATTTGATATTCGTGCAAATATTTTCATATCATCTGCGTAAAGCAGGCAATCTGCAGAGACAAAATAGTTAACCACGTCGTTGACGAATATCGAAAATAGAAGTGGCCCAATGTGGCCACAAGGTGCACTCCAGAAGTAACCCAAAATAGACGAGAAGATGACTCACCAATTTTAACAAACTGCCACCTATCTGAGAGGTAGGACAGCAACCACTTAGTAGGGATGGCTTGACAATTCAATCGCTGTAGCTTTTTGATTAGAATTAAATGATTAATTTTATCGAACGCTTTAGTCGGTATAAATAACATCCAGTTGCACTTTCAAATCAATACTGCTGAATAAGTGTCTACAAAATGTCATCAAATTGGTAACGGTGGGTCTCCCGGCGAAAAAACCATGTTGTGCGGGTGAAATAACCGTTTTAACATGAAAAATAAAAACCTTTGTACCATAAGCTCAAGGAGTTTTGGAATGGCGGAGAGAATAGCTATCCCACGATAATTACAGATATCACTTCTTTTACCGCACTTGAAAATTGGATGTATATACGAAATTTTCCAGGGATCTGGAAAAATTTGAGTTCGATTGCTTTCGTTAAAGATAAAGGAGATGGGAGCAGCCAGACTAGCAGCACAATTCTTAATAAGAATCGGCGGAAATCCATCATACCCAGCACCCTTATTAACATCAATTTGAGACAAGCTGTCATGAACGTCATCTTCGGTGAACCGTAATTGGGTTAATTCCCCTCCGTTGCAATAATTAACTGCTGGATCGATGTATGGCGATTCGTAAACGGATTCAAAAAAATTGGCAAATAAATTGCAGATTTCCGAAGAATGACTGCAGAGGCATCTAGGTACGTCGTAGGTAAAGGGAACCCAACGGTCTTTCTTTTCATATTGATAAAATTCCAAAACTTTTTTGGTGTAGAAGTTAAATCTTCCTCGATCTGCAGAATATAATTATTATACAGGAACCAGTTTAATGTTTTAAACTCCTTCCGTGCGGTCTCGAATTCATGATAATGTTTCGAACCGTGTATTTTATATAGGGAGTGTAGTTTATTACGGCCTGTCTCTATGTCCTTTAATTGCTTGTTATACCATGGTTCGCGGAAGCAAGGCTTAGAAAAACATATCCAATCCCGCGGAAAGGATATGTTTTTCTACACCAGTCTTGACAAGTTTTTTAAAAGACAAAACTATTGTATTTAGATTTCCTCCGAACTGAAGAAATTCCCAATCCGAATTGAGCAGAAATTCATTTAAGGAAGCGTAGTCGGCATTTCTAAAATCAAAGGAAAATCTATAATCCTTATATTTTGTAAATTTTTCTCAAAAATCAGTGTGTATGATCATTTTCGTGACTGACTGTAGGTTTTTGCAACATACAAATCCAAAAATGTGTAAGTAAACTACAAATTCAAACGGATACCAGGGAGTCGATTTTGGTCAAAATTCGACAGAAAAAAAAGGCGTTTTCGTATATGTGTAAGGAGTATAGTATACAATTTTATATTAGTGTGTGTAATTTTTCTGTGGTTATGTTTGTTTGTTTTCTGCGAATGTAAGCATCAACAATTATGAATCGGTACAAATCGGTGCAGGTTTTTGGTGCTTATGTCATTTCGTCTTCTCACTTTTATGACATCTCACCAAGTATTTGAGTTGCGAGTTAACACGTTCGCGCAAATGACTGCTATATAGCAGTCATATAACTTTTTCGTTTTTTAACACGTTTGCGGAAAAACGGAAGGAAATATTTTTCAATTCTCACAAGACATTCCTTTCCGCGACGAAATATCATTGCAATTACAAAAGTTATCAAATGAGTTCCTGAGTCCACTACTATATACTTGTGGTTATTTCGTCAACGTAGATTTGAAGATATTTACAAGATAGCTGATGATTTAGTTGGTACTGAGAATGTTTCCAGAAGATCGCCTGATAAAGATAAATTGAACAACGTGTTTCGAAGTATTTTAGTAAAATTGATTGAAACTGCTAGTTTCCGATTTGCAAATGTTTTTGAAGTAAATTATGCTCTTATACCAACTTCCCACAATACAAAATTAAATTCCCGTTTAATAATTTAAAATAGTATTACGAGAATATTTTTGATTTCAAACTATTACAAACCTGTTTGACGATAAATCCTTTTAGAAAATTTTTAGTTTATTTGTAAGGCAAAATTTTAAACTCCGTCTACCGCCTAAAGGTCGATTTATATTATCCGTTCCGTTCAGTTCCTACAAGTACGAAACGGATAATATAAATACTAAAATAGAGAATACATGTAACAATGTTTTTTTTGTCTGACACGATACGTGAAGGAACTGAAAGGAACGGATAATATAAATCGACTTTAAGACGTATAAATTAATATGTTTGATTATGACGGTACCTTCTACGAGTGCCTCAAACGAACGGTAGTTTTCATGACGCAATGTATCAATAATTTTTTCCATGCTTTTAACAAACATTAGTGCAAATATTAGTACCCCTCCTCTCCTTCTAGCAGGTGGGGCGGGGAGTAACTTTGAAATTAAAACAGGAACCCCTATTTTTTATTACAGATTCAGATTCTACGGCTTAAAGTACGTAGGATTTCTTTGAACCATTTTTTCGATCCATTATAGATGGCGCTGTAATCACGATATTTAATTTTTTTCGATTTCTCCTACTGAGAACCTATGCATACGATTCTGCAATATGTTTGAATTAAAATTAACACGTTTTCAATGTAAATATTCAAAATTAGTCTTAAACAAATTGTATTTCTTAAATTTTAGATTAATGAAAAATGACATGTAAAAGAAACTACTATTATTGTAACCTTCTGAAACATGCAATTAAATCTGCTTTCAAATAAATGATTTTTTTTGTATTTTGTTTTAAAAATATCTGAATAACTGGGAAATTTTCACCTGTAGAAATGTAATTGGCTGGTGAATAAACTACTTAACTAAACTTAATAAACCGTAACTCAGGAATAATGACGTGGACGTAGTAGTTGTCTGTTCCCTTCGGGGTACTTGATTAGCGTGAGTCCCCTGGCCTCTCACGTACCATGGTGCTTGATTTACATGGGTCTCTCGCCTCATCATCTTTTAATTAAATTAAATATTCAAACTGATAGTCTTCGACTTCAATGCACCTATTAATCCGCATTTAAAATGAATGTACACAACTGAGGAGCGTGATGTCTGCTTGAATTTCGGCACAAAATGTTTATTCTGGAGAATCACATCCAAATACTGCATTACGGCCTATGTACCAAGAATTCTTTCTTCAAAGTCTACCAATCGCGGACATTCCATTATTATGGAACACATAGTATTTAACGTTCACTAATTTTGAAAGAAAACAGTTAGTATGCAAAAACTGATAGATACATTTTTGTGTAGCATAAATTCGCTCGTGGCGTATAGATTAAACAACACTGAAATTTGTATATCGGTATTAAATAAAACTATAAGTTTCTGACATACGAAATGAGATATCCCAAATCCCAATTGAACTTAACGTCATAGTTGGTATAATTTATAATTATAGAACAGCAACATCCGTGTAACATTACGATATTTCTATTTAGTTCTTATCGCACGCACTTTATAAATAAATACTACATAAAACATTACTTACTAACTTACATTTGCGGGCACGCACACACTTTAAATTTAGTCGCTATTCGTATTTCTTATCCAAATAACATTTTGAACTATTCAAAATGTGACATCAGTCATTTTAAGTGTGCGCCCGGTGCGGTGTTCAAAATTGTACGAGTATACAAAACTAAAACGTTAACGAGTTATATAAACTATTTATCGATCGTAAACCATACTCCACCATTTGACCATAAATTATGGTTTGAAATTCAAATTAGGTAAGAACTTCCGTTTTGACATACTAGACGAGTACATTAAATACAAATTTGACTTGATTTGACCCTGCTAATTTTGAATCGGTATAATACACAAAGTATAGAATAGACCTTCAATAAATGAAAGATCAATTGATTTTAATCGATAATGATATTTTAAATAATGTGGCGAGTGCGCGCTTTCATCTCGATGCAAGTTCGTGAGAAAATTAACAAACCAAAACAAGTTGTTTGTATAAGATGTTCGAATCAATTGTGCACGAGCATATATGGAGAGAGCGAGAGATAAGTGTACATAAATTGATAAGAATAACACAAAAACAATTTGAAAATATGTATAAGACAAACATGTCTTTAGTCCATACCCAATAACCAACCATGTCTATTTTAAGTGATTAATTGACGTTGAATAATTTCTAAATATTTTTATAGAAAGTTAAGATTTGTTGTGTTTATCCATTTCCAAATGCAGTGAAAGTCGTCTGGTTGCCAAACAATTTTCTTCTATGCGCACTACAATGGACACATTTTTAGAATATACCACGTGTTATTTATGAATCATTGTGCTAAGTATGCGAACAAATTTAGACTAAATAAATATTTTATTTTAATTATCAGAATATTTAATATTTACATAAAATAATTAGTTCTCACAACATAATGATAAGATCACCTAATTAAACGCGTCTACCAGGCAACAAATAATATTTAGAATGTGAACGTACACTATAGGTCAAAAGTATTTGGTCGATGAGTTTTTTGTCTCAATTAAAACAAAGGACTTGCAATGCTATTTTCGATGAATATTTTTTTTACACACCCTGTCCAAATGCATCTATAG
The DNA here is from genome assembly GCA_932526605.1 of Nephrotoma flavescens. Classification (NCBI taxonomy): domain Eukaryota; kingdom Metazoa; phylum Arthropoda; class Insecta; order Diptera; family Tipulidae; genus Nephrotoma; species Nephrotoma flavescens. The sequence goes on along the minus strand of OW052220.1, from coordinate 67,878,737 downwards.
CTGTTTTGCTTTCGCAAAGCCGATTAGCTTTAATGTTAGAGGCCAATTTTGCTTTCAGCAATATTTGTTTTGAATTTCCAGTAATGGAAAATAATTGTTCATCATAGTGGGCTTTTTTGTCAGTAGTAATTGTAATCTGAATCGGTTTTATGAAAATCTTTTTTTTTTTTTAGTTTTATGTAAAATCAACTCTACTTTAATTACTACTGATAAATTCGCCAACTATGATGAACAAATATTTTCGTTACTGGAAATTCATAAACAAATATTGCTGAAACCAAAATTGGCCTCTAACATTAAAGCTAATCGGCTTTGCGAAAGCAAAACAGCTTATATATACGCATACATATTTTGTTATTCGAAAAATCACCAACATACTGAAAACCGATATATTTTGTTGCGTAAAAAACTGATCCATTTTAGGCGCGTAACTAAATTTGCGAGTTTTTTTTTTTTTTTGAAAAATCGAAAATTTCATTAGAAATATAAAAAATAGTTTATTCAAAGTATTGTCCTTCGCTATCTATACATTTTTGAAATCTCTCTGACAATACATGAATACCACGACGATGAAACGACGCGTCTTTGGACCGAAGTCATTCACCTAACCAATTTTGCACTTCTTCGAAACTGGCCAAGTGTTGCCCTGCCAAGCCATGGTCCATCGACCGGAACAAGTGATAGTCCGAGGGGCCATGTCTGGCAAATAAGGCGGGTGCGGTAGCAGATCCCATCTCAGCGTTTTGATGGTTTCCTGGACAATGGGAGTACGATGGCATGGAGAATTGTCGTGCTGCAATATCACTCGTTCTTGTCTCGTGTCCCATTCTGGCAGTTTTTCGAGCAATGCATGGTTCAGATTGATGAGTTGTTGACGGTAGCGTTTCCCATTGACAGTATCGCCATGTTTCAGCAGCTCATAGTACACGATTTCTTTCTGGTCCCACCAAACGCAGAGCACTGTCTTCTTTCCGAAACGATTTTTCCGTGCCTTCGATGTTGATGCTTTGTCAGGTGAAAGCCATGACTTTTTGTGTTTGGGATTCTTAAAGACATCCACTTCTCATCTCCCATAACAATTCGATGCAGAAGCTTTTTCTTTCATGCCGTGAAATCAAAATTTCGCAAGTTGCTCTTCGATTTTCCTTCTGTTTCTGAGTCAACTCATGCGGCACCCATTTTCCCTCCTTTTGGATTTTTTTGCCCATAACATATAAACGTTTATAATACCTTAGCGAGTCGTGTTTAATGCCTACACTAGTTGATCTTGAGTTTGCGTATCATCTTCATCCAATAGCGCTTGCAGCTCGATGTGTTCAAATGCTTTTAGTCTTCCGGAGCGCTTCTTATCCTCAAAGTCTTGTCTTGTCGAAAGTCGAAATCGCCACTTCTGAAGCGTTTAAACCAATATTTGCAGGTACAACATCAATTATAAGTCCGCCTTTATTGGTCAAACCAAAATTTGCAGTTGTTGCTGCGTTTTCCATTCCCTTTTCGAGCATCTCGGGCATTATATAACGATGATTTCGACAGGAACGTTTGCCTTGAGCTCATCAATGATCTGAACCTTGCTGGCATACACTTTGTTTTTCAAATAATTCCACAATAAAGGAACTCCGGAGGGGTGCAATCTAGAGATCTGGGTGGCCAGTTAATATCGCCTCTTTTTGACATCAAACTTCCAGGGAATTTTCGTTGGAGAAACAGAATTGTTTGACTTGCAGTGTGGCATATCGCACTGTCTTGTTGAAACTAGTAATCGTGAAGAATTTTTCACGCATTTGCGGGCAGACATAATGAGCTAACATCAACCGCTATCGATTTTCATTGACTGTTTTGTTTCCCTGACAAAATATGGCCCAATGATGAAGCGCCGGCCCAAATTTTGGACATACAATGACGTTTCACGGATCTTGTGTAGATTCTTCGTTCCCCAAATGCGGTAATTTTGCTTATTAACGCCGCCAGAGAGTGTAAAATAGGCCTCGTCGACCATCAAAATTTGCTTCCAAAAATGAGGTTCAGTGTCAACCATTCGAACGACTGTTTGGCCGTATTTCAAGCGACGTGGGCGATCTGTCCGCAATATTCTTTGTGTCAATTGCACTTTATACGGCAACGTTCTCTCTGACCGCTTCAACCAGTTTATTGGAACGTCTTGATAGTTGATGAACGGTATGTTGACGATCTCCCACTGTCCCGTGCTGAACAAAATTCTACACCAAACGACGAATAGTGTTGCCAAACGGTGCATGTTGGCCACGATATTTTCCACGATATGCCTGTTGAGTTAACACAACTGAACGACTATTTTCGATTCATGATTAAAATGGTATTGAATTGACATTTCAAAAACATGTCTAATCAAGTCAATCGGTTGACAAATATCACATTTTTTCAATATTTACGTACTGACATAAAAGATGGATAAACAACTGAACTAAAACATTCTAAATTAAATTTACAACAATATCGGTCTTTATCATTTTTCCAAAATTTAAGCGAAAGTTACAATGTTTAACTAACATCTGTTTTAATGACAAAATCGGCTTCTCAACAGTAGACGGATTGACTGATGTGGTTGTCCTATAAACGACTGGCTTAGACACAATCAGGCACGTAGGAGGAGAGATCCCAGAAAGGAGGAAGAGAGATCCCAGAAATTTCAGTCTTCTGGACGCTAGATGGCGACAGGTGCAAAGCAAATGAAAAAAGTCTATTCCTCCTCTTCGTTTTGGTGACATCTGTCTAGTTATTACGAATGAGGGACTATTGGGCCATCTGTCGCTTGTTTCTTCTAGCTTCCTCTTGAAGCAGTAATCTGAACGTAGCGAGCAATATATCAATATCCACCCTGCTTGGTGAAATGAGGCAGATAGTGCCTTGTCGAGCGAGGTCCACCGCCATTCCATTCCCCGTAATATTGAAATGCCCTGCAGAGACAATTCTGGATTACTTTTGACGTAATGTAATTTGATTTCAACGTCTTCATTGAAGCATGACTGTTTGTAAAAATGCTAATATCCATTGCAGATATTACATCAGACCTAGTCAACTAGTCAACGGCTTTCATTTTCACGACAGTTCAGCTTCAAAAACGCTGCAGTAGTCCGGGAGACGAAAAGATAATAATTCTGTATTCAGAAATGCTTCTCTCAACTAGTCCTCTCTGGTAGAAATATCAGCCCTAAACCTCTTATCAAACGGTGGTGGCATTCCTCTTGCTTAGAATAGATGAGTGTCCTGTATTGTAACAGTTCCACAAAAAGAATCTCCAGTGCTTGACTGGATGTGCTTCTAAGAGGACCACTATTGTACAAGCAGCTGTTCGCTGTTCTTTCACCAAGGATTTTAGGTTGGTCAAAATATGTAAAGCTGGCCACCAAACAGTAACTCCATATAATAAAATGGGTCTATTAGTAGAAATATAGAGTCAATGTAAAATGTGGGGCAGGGGGGAAGGGAGCCCGATTGCCTATTTGGCTTAATCGAACTCCTAATGTGGGCTTCTATCTGTGTTCCCAAAGTTTTTTGTAGGGAAGAACCTAAATTTATAGGGGAAGGGACTGCAATGAAAGTTTTTCCCCGCCTTATCGGTATAAATATTACATTTACTCCAGTCTATTTATAAGGATTGTGACGGAGGCGTACGCTGCCTTTAAAAATTACTTCCAGCCAGGGTAAGGTTAACTGAGTTGTTTGTTTGACAACCGCGGGCGTTTCACCCGAAACTTTGCTACCATAGCATCTCCACTAGCAGACCTTACAATCTATACAGACCACGCAAGTCCACGCAAGTGGCTGATGTCGCAAAAGGATTTGTCAGGACGGCTCGCGCGATGGAGTCTAAAGCTGCAGGCTTTTAACTTCGAGATAGGGTACCGAAAATATTCTATAAATGTTGTTCCAGATGCACTTTCGCAGACATTTTCTGAATAGCATGCCAGCTTGTTACCTTTCTGTGATAATATCGAAAAATGTGATAACTCATCGATTGCGGTTATCGAAAACCGGAGCATACTAGAACCGCTCCAGATAGGTTTAGAGGCCCCTGAATCTAAAGAACCTGAGTACCAGAATCAAGCCTTAAAAGTTCAAGAACTAGATCCAAACTGCTATAATTATCGTATATCAGGCAACAAATTATTATTTACTCCCTACTTTGCTAAACGATACGAGTCCGGAGATACAGATCTATCTCTTTGGAGGCTGGCGTTTCCTGCTAAACTTACTAGTTCTTTGATTAACCAAGCCCACTCTCCGCTATCTTAAGCACACATGGGGACTGCAAAAACATTCGAGCTCCTCCGGCGGGAATTTCATTGGAATAAAATGACTCAAGATGTAAAGGAATTTGTTACTAATTGCCTCGTGTGTAAAATGAATAAGCCAGTAAATTATAAAACCAGACCGGGAATAGGACATCAATTTTTATCGGAACGCCCTTTTCAGAGATTATATGTCGATTTGTTAGGACATACCCTCCATCGAAGAGTGGTCACACTTATATTTTGATCGCATCCTTAATCACTTCTCTAAATTCTCCATTCTAAAACCTTTGAAGAAAGCAACTGTCGCATTGATTTCATAATACCTTGAAAATGAAGTCTTTATGTTATTTTCAGTACCTGAATTCATAACTAGTGATAATGGAAAACAATTCACTTCCAAACTATTTCAAGATCTCGTAACACTTCGGAGAGGGTAAATAGAACTTCGGTTTGTTCTTATCACAGTAATAACAGGCACAACGGATGGGATTTCTATACCTATCCGAAATTGCCGCTGCCCTACGCAATGTGATACATAGTGCCATTAACTTTTCTCCCCATTTTTAGTATTTGGGCAGCATATGACACTACATGGATCGGAATATAAATTGCGGAGACTACTTTCAGATCCAGCTGAAAACGGAGCTTGTGTCATTGCTAAACCGGACCGCTTACGACCGCTACACGAATCGCCGGAATTACGTTGCACATTTGGAATTCGATTAAAATGATCATTAATATATCCTAAATGTTGACTACGGTATTGTGTATTTGAAAGTGATCATTCGCAGAATAATATAGATTAATCGATAATGTACGTCGATCAATTTTGACAAAGCATATCGAGCGGTCAATACGGCAGAGAAAAGTGACAGTGAGACAAGTTTTTTTGCACGATTTTTTTGCTGGGACGATGAAGAATTTTTTTTTGATCAGTGAATTTTTTAGCGATCATTTTGCGATCATTTTTGGTCAGTGAATTTTTTTAGCGATCAATTCAACCTTCACAATTTAAGTATGAACCAAAAATAAAAAATTTAATTTATCCCATAATGTACCTGGTTCATATTTAATTGGCTCATTATATTTAGGGAGTGAATTCATCAGCTAATTTATTCACGAAAGAAATATTTGTCAGTTCAGTGAACAAATCATGTTTAATTCCATTCAACTCCATATTATTTTAGTTCGGCCAAATGTCCGTAGAGATCAACGAACCTATGTTGTTGGTGACTATGTGGCTATGTTTAATAATAATTTGTATTTAGTCTGAAACTAACGTTCATATTGTGAGCACCACGCTGATTTTTTCTGTTTAAATTTTCGACTGACTAAATTGATGTTTGGCTCATACCACCTGTGTTTATAGATGATACAAAACAAACCGCGCATCAGTTTTAATTAAGATTATAAAATCATCAAAATATTTCTAATTGGAGATTGATAAATTTGAACTAATTTTGCAGCTTAGAACTGAAGATCAGGCATGATTTAATTTCTAAATATTAGAGACATCTATCGGAGAGTAGCGTCAATTAACCACTAATTTAGTTAGAAATTTTTACCGCGCACAATTTGGAAATTGATACATTTTACCTTTTTTAAGTAAATTTTAACTAAACATAAGACGTGATTTGCTTAGTGCTATCTCTGAATGGCTTGTGAGAATTAGCCACCAATTCGGTTAGTCAGAAGTTTAGACAAGGAAGTTGGTGTAAAGTATAAACTAATTTCATGATACCAGTTATCAATAGATGGCGTAAAACATAATGTACTGAAATTTTATTCTAGGTGGTAGACAATTAACAATTTAGTACTAAATATTAAACACAGGGTCTATTTTTAATTAAACCCGGGCAAGCAGGCTTGCTCTGGTATTGTACACCGAGCATAGGTTGTGCAGTGCTAAATGAACCAGTGTGCATAGAGTAATAATTTGTTTTTCACTTTGCATACTCTTCGTACACTGGCATTCTATTCAGAGTAAAATATAAAGAACCGAGTATGCTCTTTGTAAGCACAGTTCACAAATAAAAACACAGTGGGCAGAATAAAATTACTCAGGTTGAATAAAAAAACACAGAGTATTTTTTGACAGCGCTCTGCTTGCTCAGGTTGAATTTAAAAATAGACCCACAATTCGCGTTATGGATACAGTAAGAACTAGAAATAACTAGTAGCTAGTAACGGCGATTTAGTTAATGGTATGTTCATACTAGACCTTCAAGGATGGTACAAAACAAATCGTGCCTGGGGTTCAATCAAGAATTTATTTTCGACAAGTCTGAACTCAGTTTGAAGTTTAGATGTTACGAGCTCACCTTCATGTTAGTTAGTTGGAAATTGAGACAAAAAACCGATGTCATGCACATAGTAGGTAGAATAAATAGAATATTGAAACATCATCAACAACAGAATATTGAAACTTCATTGTTTCAAACGTCAAACTCGTTTTCGTGTTTCGATGGCTATCTTTTCATAAAAAGCGCAACGACATGTTTATTGTTTAACCTATCTGTCAAAACTCAAAAAATCTAAGGTACCGTCAAAAAAGTAATCCATATATATTCTTTTGTGTTCTTTTATTACATTTTCTGCAAAATATTCTAAAGCCACGTGGCCGCTATTCTATTCCTTCTAATCTTTCTGCAGAATGAATAAAAGAAAACACGGTTTATATGAAAAACTAAATCCAAATTTTGTTTCAGTTCACAAATTTTGATTTAAAATCTAGTAAGCGTCTTTGTGTTCTTTCACTATTTCTCGATAATAATTGAAGTCTACGTCTCTTTCTGTGAGGATTAGTTTGACTTCTGTTTCGTCTATCAATTATTTCTTCTCTATTAGCAGGCTAGTAAATGATATAAAAATTGCAACAGGGACAAATTTTAGTTTACAGAAATGTGAAATAAACTTCTATAAATTGGTGGTGATGTTAAAATATTCTAGCCCTGATTTGGCGTCAAGAAACATTAAAAAAACGGTGTGAATTAAGAATTTGTTGATCATTGACGTTATCATACGAGTAGTCGACGTAGTTTACGATTATACGACGTTGTCTACGTTGTCGACGAGTTGTTTACGCAATAATGTAAAATGTAGTAGATGTCGCGTAATCGCCCAATTCTGGTTTCGATTAAGACTATAAAGGAATCTGTATTCGGTCGTTGAATCGAACCTTTCATTTTAAAATTTTTTTTTCAATTAGAATTTCCATTTTGCTGTTTAAAATCCACTGAATAATCTGGTAGTCGTATTTTGACTGAGAATATAAATAAATGAATAAATGGTATATCGAAATCATTCACATCCAAAAAGAAACCATAAACTATTGACATTTCTCAAAAAGTGGTCCGCAATTAAGAACTTGTTGATTGGCTCTGATATACATATATATATTTAACACGTTTACTGCCGTGTGACCCACCGGTGGGTATGCGTATGTGTTTAAAGTAAAATAATTTTTTCGGCACTTGATTGAAACACTAGTGCTGGATTACCCTCGCATTGAGCCGCATTTTTCTAATAATTTTTTTTTCCTATTGTGGCATTGGCAGTTAACGTGTTAATAAAATTTCGTTAAGACATTGTGGAAGATACTTTATTATTTACTTGTACAGTAATATTAACTCATCCAATAAAGAAAAATAATTTATTGGTTAGATTTGGTTTAGAAAATAAACAGATGTGTAAGCATAAGCCTAAGTATGTACATATACATAATTAATTACTAACAAACACACATTATGCGTGTTCTTCCGTTCAACATAAATCTTTTTTACATAATAATCATTGGAATTAGTTATAGTACACGATTACTCATAAAATTTATTATACATCAAACGCATAAAAAAATAAGTGGTTGTATATAAATGAATTACTAAACACGATTGGTATAAAGTTTTTTAAAATTTTAAGACTATATACAGTGGGTTACATCAGATTCTTTAATCTCTTTTTAAGACAATTTAAATATTTTGTTTAATAAAAATTTTGTATGTCACTTTGACTACACTAAACACTTCTGCAGCTCTGGCAGGAAACTAAATATTTTCACAGCGGTTATACTAATCCACCTTTATTCTTAGGCTGTGGGCCAATAGTCGGATAAATCATTTACTATGGTAAAAATCGCATTTAGAACAGATTATTCGATCATAGAGTTTTTGAAAAATAAATGAATTTACCGAAAAATTTACTTAAAAAATTTACTTTTACCCGACTATTGGCACGCAGCCTTAGACAAAACTGCCTCGCACAAAGGTAAATTAGTAAGTATTGACGTGAATACGGAAATACCCAATTAGATCTTCAGAAGGATTTATGTTTGGCTTATTCTAAAGAAAACGGACTTTGACTTTGTTCTACTAATTTTTCAATAAATTTTTTTGATTCGCTCACAACTACTAATTTGTCAACTTCGGAAATAAATCCGCTGAAAAAATATTGATATTGTCAGCATTTGCTCCGTGACCCCGAAAGAGTAAAGCAAGATCCCTAAAATTTAATTAAAACAACAAAACTCAATGTTTAAAAATTCAACTATTTATTTCAAATAGAATCAAATGAATTATTAGGTAACTAGTTCGAAGTAGATGAACCCAAATTTTTAAATTGCACCACTATCTAAATGAAAATACTCATAAAATAAACGTCATTCAATCAGAATTTATTTCATAGTGTAGGCTAGAGCGTTACCAATCGGCATAAGTTCTCAAAATATTTGTGGTGATTGGTAATCGTCTGTCCTACATAATGAAATATAAGTTCTACTGTTGATCAATTAAAGGTTGAACCACATACGAACCATTAGTACACCTGAGAGAATCAAAAAAGTATTCTGAATGACAGATGTCTATGCGGGCGTGGCGTTTATTCTCGAATAGATTATAAAAAAATTCTGAAAATATTTATACTGATTGGTAACGCTCGGGCCTGCACAATGAAATAAGCTCCGGGGTTGACAAACTAACTAGTACACCTGAGCGAACCAAAACAGTGTAACGTTTTGTAGTTATAATAATGCGGAAGCCACGTTTACTCGTGAATGGATCATAGACAAATACTGCAAATATTTATAAAGAACGACTAATATAAAAATAAAATTTAAATTGTAAATTCTGCGGTTGACAAGTTATTGAAACATTAGACTTCATCGAATCAACATTTTTATAAATATCAATTATGAAAGGGCCGTATTTGAATCCCGTTTACTCTTGATTGAGGCATACAAAAGTGTTAAAATTTCTATGGGGTTTTGTGAAATTTAAACCTTCATAACGAGACAATAAATTTGGAGTCTTTTATTTTTTCCCAGATTCTTCCCTTAAGTTCATTAGATTCTTTTTGAAAGGTGTTGAATATTTATAAATTATGATTTTATAAGGATATTCATTTATCACAAATTTATTCGAAAGGTTATAAGTCATTTATGCTTCGAAGTTTTGAATAAGAGAAATTTGGAGATAAATTTTTCTTTCTTTCACTTTCAATCATGAAAATCTTTGATTTTTCAGATTTACTATATCGCCAAAGTAAAAAAAACGTATTTTTTAAAAAATCTATGTATGTGTGTATGCCAGGTATGTAAATATGAAATCGGAATTGTTTCGTAAAAAGTACACGTTCATCGTATGATAATGTTTAAGAGTGTTTTATTCAAAGTATTGCCGGACGGAGCCAAGTCTGGCGAGTAAACCGGTCATATGGAACTATTTCCCAATTAAGTGCTTCCAAGGTTCCCATGGCCGGTTTTGCTTTGTGGAATGGTGCATTATCATGAAGCAAAATCACTTTGTGTTACCTTTTATCATTTTCTCTGGTCGTTTTTCACGCAAAGCTCGATGCAAATTGAAATTTGTTGTTGGTAGCTCAAAATGATTCTATTGCCACCATACAGAGCATTGCCTTCCGTCCGAAGCGATTTGGTCTTGCAGTCAATGTCGATGGTTGTCCTGGATCAATCCAAGACACTTGCACTTTGAATTTTTAAAATAGAACCATTTTACATCGCCAGTTACAATTCGATGGAGAAATGATTTTCTTTTGTATCTGGCGAGTAACATTTCGCAAGCGGTTTTTCTATTTTCCTGTTGCATTCTGCGAGTTTCTTTTGCATTTGAGCGTCATCCTCATCCAACAATGCTTGCAAATCACTGTCTTCAAACTTTTTTGGTGTACTTCCACGTTCTTCATTTCTCACGTCAAAATCACCACTTTTGAATTTATTAAGCCACTCTCATAGCATTGTGATTTGCCAATAGCATACTCATTGTAAGCTTTGACCATTCGATGTGATTCAGCAGCAGTTTTCTTCAAATGATAACAAAAATTTTTGGAGCCAGTGCCAAATAAATAAATAAAAAAAAAAAAAAAAAAAAGATAACAAAAATCAATGATGTCCGCAAATCGTAATATGATGGCACAAAACTCGACATTTCAAACACGTAAAAAACATGCATTGTGTGAAACTTGTATGGTTATGAATTGGATGTTGTTGAGAGATGTCAAAAAAAAAAACAATGGCGCCGATGATGTAAACCTTCGAAAGGTACATTCACAGGTAAGCTTTTCCAATAAATTGAGAGATCCTAGTGGTTTTTGGCCGAAAAGAAAAACGATTATGAACTAAAACATTTTAAATTAAATTCGCAACGGGTTCAATTCAGGTCCAGATCAGGTCTCCAAAATTTTAGCAAAAATGAGGAGTTTTGACCAAAAACTGTTTTCAAACAGACTGATTTATCAGGATGAAACTTGTTGTACCATCGGAAGTTTTGTAAATGAATTAAACTGCATACTTGAACTTTTTCCATTAATTGGGAGATGCTTGCAAAATTTGGTGGACATGTACGGAAAGTGTCAGCATCACTTTCCGGGGAGCTTTTACAATTTTTGTAATGATTTTGAAAAAGCCTAGAATTTACAAAAAATCACAAAGAATTAAAAGACTAACATTTTTGTTGCCAAAAATCGTAATTTCTGCATAAATGATCTAGAACGGATTTTTGCACATTTGTATTTAGAATCTCTTAGTCCATAATAGTTATTCCCCTGAATCCAATACTTTTCAAAATATTTGCAAAAAGCAAAAAAGTTTAGATAGAAGCTGTGCACTTACACTTATTTCTGCCAAAAGAGACTGGGATCTATAAATTTATGAAAAGGCTTAAGTAATAAGTTTCATCCCCATCAATCAATCCGTCTGGGCTGTATATGGCCGAATTTTTGTTGGAAAACAGTTTTTGTTAAAAATCGTCATTTCTGGTTAAATTTCGTTTAGCAAATCTGCAAAAATATCATGGTCAACATTTTTTATGATTACCTACTATGTTTTATTTTACTAAGTAAAAGAAAGTAAAAAGCCAAGCTCCTTTTGAGGCACTATTGCTTCTCAATATTATATTTTGTAATAATGGAAACTCTCCTACATTCTGTAGAGGTAAAGTGAATTAATTTATTGACATAACGGTCGCCAATTGGGGTTAAGAGGGCTGGAATCCTTTGTGAAGTTGGGGAAATCTACTAGTAGAGCGATCATCAAGCAATACTAAGAACTTCGATGAAGATATGTTCACCTCAATATTGGTTGAGGTATACTTGGAAGGCGTGACAGATTCCAAAGCAACCCAACTTATGAACTGTGTAGGGCCTGTGATGTAGCAATGCCAAAAGTTTTAAATAACCGTCATCCACTGAACTACAGGTGAGACGACAAAAAATCTATTTAAACTAAAATTGGTGTTATCAAGAGAAATAACCGCTAAGCATGGAAAGGTTTTTGCAATGAGGTCGCCTTCGGTTGATGCAGTAGACCATCCATTAATGTGGTAAATAGCTTCTCTCCTAACCATTTTGTTACATTTTTAGCGGTATACTTTGGCTGCCAATCGTGTTGACAAATAATTCCTTCGATCAGATATGCAAATTCTTCTACAAAATTCGGTATATTTTCATGCAATATTTGAAGGTAGTCTTCTATCTTCATTATCCCATTAATCTTAACTATGGACCCACGTGCGGTTGCCTCCTCCATGCGTCAAATTTTCTTTAACTTGGTACCTTTGTAGTTTTTTTTTGTGATGGACGATATGGTTTCGTCGAATCAAATTACTTGTTTCCAATGTTCAACAGTCCAATCTTTGTGATCTTAACAAAATTTTTAACGCCTGATTCTATTTTTTTTGGATATTGGCGGTTTCCTGATACTAATCCATTCTCCTGGAGCGCTCTTCGTGCAGGACACTCACACTTTTGTTCACTCTCCTTGCCGCCTCCTTGGGTGTTTTAGCCTTCTAATTTTTCATTAAACGATACATCAAGCGATAATCAGTATCTGACAAATGCCTTGGACGACCTCCTTTACTTTTTCCTGCAACCACGTTTTACTTTTCTGTACTAAACATCCATTTTTTTGCGACACTTTCACTATTTCAGGAATTTTTCTTGATGAATGCCCTTACGATATTTTTTGACGTATAGGGAAGCAATTCAGAAAACTGATGATAATAGGGGTACAATTCAATTACAGCACTCGATAGCTAAAAGGAAGCACCGTCATTTTAATTTTCGCCATTTGTGTTGAACTCTGTATTTTCTTAACCGATTATGATGGGATTGGGTATGTTGGATGGAAATGGGATTTTTAAATGTTTTTTGGAAGAAGTTCTGGAATATGTCCTGCTGGGATGGAATTCGGTATTTTCATTACCTATTATGATGGGATTTTGCATGTTGTTGGATTGAAATAGGATTCTTGGGAAACATTGTACGTATTCATGGCACATGTGTCGTACACAATTAGTTATAATACAGAGAGATTGCATTTATTACCGTTATCAATAAAAAAGAAGACAAATAATATGAACGATTTTTAAATTATACAATCAGTTTTCCTCGCAACTGTAGTTCCGAGCGTTCGCTTTTTATACACTTTTATTTTCATTGAGAATAAGTTCAAAATTCCGCCGGAAAATCCGTCAGAAGAACCATCGTCATTTCATTCGATGTGATTGCTAGACACTGGTAACAAGTTTCTAAAACGCATCATCAGCAACTTCATCGTCATTAAACGCATTATCTGAACAACACACCTTTCTATATTAAGAAATCGTGAGAAGCTTCTTTCATAATAGAGTACTAAATTTTAATACGAATTCAGATATCCAGGAATACAAGGTGACGGGGGAAGTTCCAGAAGGGTCAATGGTAGGTCCGTTACTGTGGAATTTTACGTACAATGGCTAATTTCAACTATGAATTCCTGGTGTAGTAATATAGGTGGGGTTTGCGGGCGACGTCACACTTGTTGTTGTGGCCAAGTTTGATGGTGGTGGCTACTTAAATCTGGATTGCAGTTAGCAAAGCATAAAACCGAGCTAATATTAATTACATGTAGAAAACAGAGAGGATAACCGTCCAAGTTAGTAATTCTGAGAATGTTCCTAAGTCTTGTACTAAAAAGCTTGGGGTTACGTAAAGTGGCCAAGCGGTTGCAGTAAATATCGCCCTTACACTAATTGTTGTAAATGTGTCACATGAAGAGCATGCATTTTACGAGCGAAGTCTTGATATGAAACCAACTCAGCAATGAGTGAATTTCTCAAAAGATTGTACCCAGATTTTAATACCAGGTCAACTGCCATTAAGAATCAAAGTTGACGTCTCTGTGTTAATATGCCTACTTTACTTAACGCGTAAAATATACAATTTTCTGATCTAATACCTTTTCAACATACACAATCGACACTGTGCGAAGATATACATAGAGGATGTGTTGGAGAGGCTTTGTAAAGTTGTTGGTTTAATTTTATTCGATTAGTATGAACTCATGCCTTCTGAAAAGAAAGTGACCGCGATATGTTCAATTTTCAAGTAGAAATACGACTTGGAGTATTAACACTATCGCAAAACTACAGCCCTCTGACGAAGAGAATAATCGGTAACAAACGAATGATCAGGTAGGGTTCTCGGTAGGATGATACGGTTGCGAAATATTATGAAGGTATTTCTGGACTTTTATCAAACGTGTACAACTTGACTAATCGAGAGAGTTTATTTGGTTTGCTTTAATGTAAAATGACATTAACGGAATCACAATATGATGTGTTATATAATGATTCAATCTCTTAGGTTTTTGACGTTTTATGAGTTTTTGTTTATTTATTTTTGGTGAAATAAAATTTTTGAATTAGAAAATCACAAATCTGTTCACATTTGTGATAACAACAATTTTAGTACCCAAAGGTTTGATCATAGATCTACGAACAAATTTGTGAAACCTTCAAAAATTGAAATCCCACAGTAGGAAATCTACATGAGCTGTGCAGTGTTCATTCTTTATAGTTCTCCTCTATCAAGAAATATGTTGGTAATCATTCAATCACAAGTTGTCCTTCTCAAGTTAAGGCTGATGGTCTCTTAGACTGACAATCGAATTGGTCCAACATTTTTAGTAATAGTTGTTTAGTAAACAAATTTTAGTAATAGTTGAAAATTTTTAGAACGTTGGACATCTAAAAAAGTCTATTGATTCGTTAGCAGAATTCTACCTAATATCCATTTCTGCTAACATGTTCATATTGTACATGTTTTCTTTGCCGAGTAGACTTACGCTTCTCGATTAAAAATTTCTTAGTGTCCGTTGATAAATATTAAGTATAAAACCATCGTCTACAACTGCTAGAGTACCAAAACTTTAACGCCCTTTAAATCAACGACACGATAATTTAACAGTGCGAGGATAACCAAGACTCAATACCAATTTCATTTTCTATTTTTTTTATTTTTTAATTATTTTGTATCTAATTTAAATTGAATTGCTGATTATAAAATTTAATTCAATATATTATATTGAAGAGAACGAAGGCGAGAGTTTCTATAAAACATAAAATACTGAGTAGGTTTTTTAATAACTTGGCGATATAGTGAATATCAAAATGTATTTTTTTTTATTTTAACGTAAATGTGATCGCAATTTATATCGGACAGTAAACAGATGTTTGACAATGGTAATATACATACTTTGTGTCCGTCTGTTTAACATCGAAAGTGTTTCAATCTATATTTGTTTACATAATAAGAAATACGATTAGTAGACATTAAATCGTAAAAAATTATTGTTACAATTGGGTAAATTAAAAATTGTATTCCGAATTAGAAAATCTATTATGCCTTTGTTCAAACGCATTGAAGCAATCCTAGAACTGATTCATAAATCACCATCACGTAAAATTCGCTTTTATTAAAGCATTCACCGGAATTTATTTATGCTACTGTATCGAAAATGTATATGCTGCGGTATAAAATAAAATAATTAAAAACCAAACATAAAACCATATGGGTTGTGATACATTAACCCAATTTGAACATTTTTGAAATTAAATACGTAAAAAAAATGTTGAATTAAAATTACAACTACAACACGAATATTTTTCAATTTTGAATTGTGTATCGGAGATAGATTTATACGTTTTCTAGTTTCTAGTGTATATATTGTTGCCACGCATAAATTATATTAAACAATTTTGGAGGCGATAAAATATTACGGGGCACAAGGACATTTGTTCTAAACGAAATAAACGTTAGCCATCACAATTCAAATATCGTTGACATAAAAGAACTGGTTGGTAACAACTAGAATGTTCGCCTATAAAGCACCATATTCAGACTTCGCTTGTCGAAAATTTTCATGATTCCTATATTGTCGGCATACTAGAAAAGTGACACAACTAAAAAATGTTTGTCGATTAAAATTTTAAAAAAAAAATGACTGCATTGCTAAATTAAACTGCCTTTGTTCATTCAAATCTTTTAAATCATAAAAATCTTCACATGACATTTCAACCGCTCTATATCGATGACGTTTTTTTTTTTGGCAGAATGCAACATATAAAAGAATTGAGGTGTGTAAAGCGGAGCACTTCGAAATTGCTTTTATAGTTCATCTTCGGTTGTTTAGTGAACTGAGTTACCCTCATTTGTCTGTTATCGACTTAATGCTTAATGTCTGTTTAGGTATAGGATAAACATAAATTTATTTTTTGTTGTCTGGGGCAATGTCAGAATAAACAATTACTTCTATTTTGCTTCTTCAACACATGTATTTTCAATACCATCATAGCATACAAAGTAACCCGCAAATTTGCTTTGAAGATCGTATATAGGATAATTGAACACATTTAACTTTAATTTGTGGTAGAAAATAGAAGCGTGGCAGTTAGGGCACTGAAAGACAGCTTCATATCATACTCTGCTAGAATGGAATTTTGCGTATTCGTAAACTTTGTCAGAACTTTTTTCACTGCGAGATAACTTTTTTTTTCGTTTTCTTCAAGTGATACATTTTCATAAGAAATACATAATCCGCATTGATCATTCCGTTGCTTAACTAAATATATTAAATTCTTTTGTGAACATTTATAAAAAACCAAATAATAACAAAATGGAGAATTTCTCGTCTGTACTGGCTTTCAACATTTGGAAAATTACGAATAAACTTCGAATTTCGCCTTTCATTGATTCTTGTATTCGTCAGTGGTTTCTTATATATTTTCTCTGCTTATCCTCTTGCAATACCCTCTTTCAATAATTTGTCTGCTTTTCAGTTATTGTTGTAATTGGCCGACCGTTGATGTCTAAAGTATTAAAAAAACTTTCGATCATTGTTCGATGATCTTCTGCTGTTTTCTTTTACATAAAAATTTAATTAGTTAAACATTTTTTTTCTTTTTTATTTAATAAATTTATTTATTTATACAATATTCAGGGATCATCTAGTAATTTATCTATCTTAAATTAGTTTCTCGGATTAAGATGAGTAACTTATTGGTTACTCATTTTATAATACATACTTTCTTATTCTAAATCAAACTGCCCAGCTCCAGGGGTTTCTGCCTTTGGAGTCTCCTCACTCCGTTAGCGGTGTCCAACATACGACGGATATCTGCATTTTCATGTAGAGATAAGCGCTGTACGTGTTTCCTTGCTTGGTTCTTTATTTCATCGGTGACGTATCCCATCTTCAAGTCTCTATGGAGGTTGTGATTCCTAATGTACCATGTAGCATTCACAATCCCTCGTAGCACTTTATTTTGGAAGCGTTGTATCATTTGTACATTAGTCTTCTTGGCACAACCCCAAAGTTGGATACTATAAGTCCATACTGGTTTTAGCATTTGCCTATATAGAAGCAATTTGTTGTGTACTAAGAGCTCAGACTTTCTTCTCACGAGCCAGTACATTTTTCTATATTTGATGTTTAACTCTTCTTTTTTCTTCTTGGTGTGTTCTTTCCATCAATTAAACATGAGTCGGAAAAAGTCATTAGCTTTTGTCATGTTTGGAGCGGTCATTTTACCCAAAAAAAAAAGAAAAGGTGGAATGTAAAAAGAAGCAATCACTCACATATGCAGCTTTTAAGAGAGCTGAATTGCCGATGCCTATATAGTGAGACGGACTATTAAAATTATATGAGAGTGAATGAAAAAACATTTGCAATACTTTTAGATAAAGTATCTCCAAAAATTAAAAAACAAAATACGGTAGATTTGAGATTGAAATTTTTTTAATGAGAATATCTCATCAATGCATTGGAGAACTGGTCATTGAAAAATGCGAGGCAAGGCAACAATTTCTAGTTTAAAAGTATATATTCAGATAAATTTTTATTTATTAAATCAGTACTTTTGTGCCAAAATAACATAATAAATAAAATATTTATGAAAAATCGTTATATTCAGTAATAAATGTATGCACACTATCTAGACTCATCTGGAGAAATATCTGGAATCACTATCAAACGCGAATTTATTTGTAACGAAGGTAGTCGATAATTTGCCTTGAACAGACACAATATATAGCTCCAGAAAGCCGTTTCAATTGGCGTTCTAATAAAATTTCATGAATTAACCGATCGTCGTACAAACGTTTTTAGAACATTTATTTTTCATTTTACTACCGAATTGGACACGTCAGTAACAATTGAGGAAA
Source organism: Nephrotoma flavescens (assembly GCA_932526605.1). Classification (NCBI taxonomy): domain Eukaryota; kingdom Metazoa; phylum Arthropoda; class Insecta; order Diptera; family Tipulidae; genus Nephrotoma; species Nephrotoma flavescens. The sequence goes on along the minus strand of OW052220.1, from coordinate 67,860,477 downwards.
TTGATCGGACACCGGAGCCAAAGCGTCGTGAACAAACCGACACATCAGAAGAAATTTTTAAAATGGCGCATAGAAAATTAAATGAAGAACAAGACGAATACGTGGTATGGCAAAGGCTTATGCCATACATTTATAAAAAATGGAGGATTTTTGCCATAATCACGTGTCCAATTTGGTAGTCTAAAAATAAATTTTCTTTATATTGTCTTTTTTTAGCTGCCTAAAAATGAGACGGAGTGGAAATGGATTGCGCATAGGACTTTGGAAATTTTTAAAATTTTCCACACTGTCTAGGCTCAGTTGATAGGAAACATATTGTCATAAAAAAACCACAAGGCTCATGTTATGTATATAGCCATACTATAATTATAAAGGTAATCATAGCACTGTTTTACTAGATATAGTAAATGCAAACTTGAACTCATATTTTGTATAGTTTTTTCTGCATGTACTCATATATGCTGATATTGGCAAAAATGGAAAAGTTTTCGGTCGAGGTGTTAAATAATACCGAATTCTGCCACCGGTTTAGATAGACTAAACTAAATATTCATTGGGCGGTAAATCTTCGAAATAGCTCTGTAACTACGCCTTTCGTATTTGTTGGAGACGAGGACATTTTCATTTAAATGAAAATGTTTATGAAACCGATTCGCATCATAGTTTAGACGAAGAGAAACGGATTTTCAACTATACCGTCTATCTCGCGCTAAGCGCATTGTTGAAAATGTGTTCGGCATTTTGTCGGTAAAAATCGCTGATTTTTTTTAAATCCTTACGGAAATTAGTTCGCAAGGAATTCATTGTCTTCACAACGCTTTCTCGTTCGAGCACAACACCCAATTTTTATTCAAAATTTTCGACGTTTTTCACCAATTTTTTTACTGCGCAAACAGGAAAAATAGTTTATTGGGCAATTTACTTGTACGTGTATACCGGCCTAAACGGTATTTTGGTTGAACTGATTTTATGCAAGAAACAATAAAATTGCTTTGCTTATCCAAATTACTCAATTCCCAGAAAAATTTGGAAACATCCTAAGATAATCCAGGTCCGAAATTTAAGTGGAATACTTTAATTTACATTTATTAGAACAAAGTGGTTTCATCTGGGTGTACTACGAAATACCGGTTTTCAGAATCCCGGTTTTAAAAATCCCGGTTTTCAAAATTCCGGTTCAAAATCCCGGTTTTCTTTTCTTCTAGTTCTAATTGCACAAAATAATTAATAAAGTTTTGTAATTGTAACATTTTGAAGTTGCAAGATTAATAAAAAAAAGCAATATTTTGTTAATGCAACATTTTGAAATGCAATAATTGTGGAGGTTGATGGCTTCGATAACTCTCACGGGCACTTAGCCCTCCATCCAAATTCCATCATTATTAGCCATTTTTTAAAACTTTATCGCAAACTCATTTTTGAATTTTGTCAAAAAATCATTTAAGAGTCTCATTTTCCCACATGCCAAATTTTAAAAATTCAAACCGGGTTTTCCTAAAAACCGTGATTTTTTTTATACAAAACCGTTATTTTGAAACCGGGATTTTGAAAACCGGGATTTTGAAAACCGGGATTTTTAAAACCGGGATTTAGAAAAAATCGGGATTTTGAAAAAACCGTCATCTGTCGCCTCGTTGATACTTTCTTCGCCTTACAGTTTGTTTCATAACCTTTCCTGTATTTCAGTCGTTTACAAATATTAATTTTCCAGTTGGCTTTGTTTCATACTCTTTTTAACCCTTTGCTTCGTAGCTGTTGCTACTTAAAATTTAATATTTTAGATCCGATGGAGTTGATGTCGTTTTCAAAATCATGATCGTAGTTTTTATCTACAAAGAATTAATTGTGCCCAACTTCATGTATCATGCCGGATTATTTAATCCTGAAAACATAGTGTGAAGGAGTCTGAAATGAAGATTGAAATACCGAAATAAATATTTTTTGCCATTTACTTAAATTGCTTTATTCCGATAGTTTCCGAAATGCTACATTTTAAACTATGTTGCGTGTGAATTATCGATTAATTGTAAAGTCTCATTAATTCTAAGGGTGATTGCGTAGGATGGGATTATCGGAAATTTTCTTCGGTTGAAAACAAACGACAAAAGTATATCCGCCGGTTTAAGATTTATTCGCGGAGTGAAGAGGTTGTCGCCACGATTGTATTCGGAGCTCATTTCTGCAGGGGTGAAATTTTGGTGAAGATTTTTCGCCATCAATCAAGTTCCATTGTGGATCCAGAAAACGACGCATTATTTTGATGATGTCACGCTTTAACAGAAAAATATGTAGCGGCATACCGGATGGTGTCATATTCAAGTATTCAACCGGATAATTGTTTGCGTCATTTGGATCTTGAAAAATGATTGAGTCCGCAATGTATAGTTGGCCTGGCCTCATGTCAACGATCTTGCGGATCATCTCAAGCGTCTGTCAATAGATTGACTCTCTGCCGAAAACTGATTTGATGAGATTTTCCGTCGCAATCATGTAGAATTTGAACACCATCGAGAGTGGATGGCTCACCCAAGCCGATTTGAAGAAGCCTTTCATTGTGGTGTTCCCGGTCCCCGCTGCGCATATTTCTCGACAGTGTTAACTCATTGACGTGGGTCTAAAGATCGTTCCACTTGATGCAACCTTCCAGTACATCAGTGCGAGTTGCACTTTGGATTTGTCGTTGTTCATCATCTCACGCAAAACCCGCTCAATGCTCCACATCGTGAAGCCTTTCAGAGATCTTTTGCCTTCTAGAGACAGTATAAATCCACGTAAACTGTTCGTTGAGATAGAAACAACGACTGTAATTTTCAAGTCATCTACTATCATGATGATATTTCCAAATCCATCGATTTGTTTGTCGTTCAGTATCGCAATTTGCTCTTTAACGACGTCGCGTTCTTGAGCTTCATCGTGAAGCTGAGTTTGTGACATATATCCGGTTGGGTTTGGAAAACCAAACAAAGAGCCCGAACATGAATGCTGTTTGTGTATCGCTTCTATGTGGTAAAGGGCCAAATTTTTAATATCGTCGTCTGAATGGTTTCTGTGAAAATCGAGAACCATATCTAGCGAGAACTTGTTACACAGATTTAGTGGTCTCGATGCACGCTGTTTGCACTTCGAAAATTAAGCAGCATCATAAGTCTCAAGTAAAAAAGTTCTTCTATGCTCTCGGGCTGACGGAGTATATTCTGGCATTGACCTTCGCTCTTCCTCGCAAATGTAAGGAACAATATTTTGATTGTCCGTCACAACGCCTCTCACTATTGCTCGAACACCAGCCACTTGGATTTGCCGTGAATGTGATGAACAGAATAGACAAACCCCATTTACAAAAGATCAAAATTACATCATTGCATGATGGGAGCAAGACTGGAATTCCAGCCGCAACATTCTGGACCAGATGGGCGAATGTCTCGCTCAAATGGTAGTTCTCATCTTCATTTAAAACACCATTGAAACTTCATTCGACGTTGGAGTGTTTAAGCGACGTTGGTCCGAGTGTCGTTCGCGATGGATAATCATATTGAGAACCAGAAACGCTTCGTTTGGAGCAGCTCCTTCTTGCGCTTTTTCTTCAACATCACCCATGTAACGATAAGTTTGAGCGGTTGTATTGTATAAAGCTGTTTTCGTTCTGTCGCCTGAGTATTGACAATCACGTAGAGCTGTTGTAAGAGTAGTATCTTTCAGGGGCTAGTTTTTTTTCCCTCAATTTATGAATGAACATTTCTAAATATTATTTTCTATGATAAGTCCAAATTTCGTCAGTTTAGCCGCAGCTTTTCGAGAATCTTAGAGTTGGGCTTAAACGATTTCTGGTTTTCTCTAAAAATCAAGTTTTATTTTTATCATCTTTAAGGCGAAATTTTAAATTTTCTTTTCCGGTTTCTCGGCTCCTATCACTAATTCTTTCTCGTGAGCACTACCACTAATTAGTACAAATTGGGCTTAATTGGTATTTAAAGTTTAATTCTGAAATTCGAAAGCGTATCTGCTATAATTACCCACACCTAGTTATGTATCAGGGTATATAAATGTTGACAATTTCGTCTTGGAGGCGCAGTATATGTCAAAACTATTGAACTTTCATAAATTATTTTCAATGAGTACTACTGGAGAAAAATGAATTCGGCCCAAACGGTAAACGAATTGCGAAGTTAATTTTCGATCGTAAATGTAACAGTTATACCCACCCAAAACGTGTAATTTAATGTAAATGCGTTAGCTCACATTGGAATGCCCAAAAACGGAAATCTAATGTAAATTCAACTGTACCTACTTACAGACGTAATTTTATCGTTTGTAGATTACATATACATAGAAAGAAACTCAACCTCAATAAATTATAGAAACACGCTACTTGTTCAACCAACAAAACATTAATTTCAAGACACTCACACACAGTTTTAAGTGAGGCAACATAATTAAGTATTGTGGGCATTAAAATTCTTTTATTGGTAACAAACCTTAATTAAAAATTAACTATTTCGAAATGTTTTAATCGATCTCGATTATCATAACCTCTATTTATCGATAAATCGACAAATGGAAGTGTGAAATTTTTACAGTTGTTTACGTATTTTGATTCGATGCGAGTGTTGATCTATCATCACGAGATGAGCAATGTTCAATTTGCAAATCGAGTTGAACGATTTACATTAAAAAAAAAAATATATTTTGATTTTCGAAATTTTGTGTGATCTTAAAAGTTATCAATCATTTATCCCAAAATAAGCATAAAGACGTACATTGATCTTAATTTCTTTGACTAAAATATGATGTACATTTCTAATAAAATTATTGAAATGAAAATAATAAGTCATAAAAGATGGCACACGGAAGTCATAAATTCTCGAACAGAACACAAAACCGAAAATTTGTGTAGAAAATCATTATTACAAAGATGAAGTCCCTTAAGATTGGAAAAATATTACAGTGAACCCATAATTAAAATTTTTATGTTTGTCTTACTCGTCGATGTGTGTGAGTGTGTGTGCATTGTGTGGCGATGAAAGAGATACGGTTCTAAAGACATAAGGTTTTTTTTGTGTACTTATAGAAAACGATTCAACTTATAATGATCACAATTTGTTCCCCCTCATCATTCCAATATCATATGTGTACAGAAAATGCAAGCAAAGAAACAAAATTGGATTAATGAATACAGGTGAACAACAAATTTTCCTGTGGAGCGTGAAATGTTCATTTTGAATTTTTGTTATATAAGCGGGATGTGAGATTTTATCTTTAAGATTAAATGATGAGAATTAGTTTTAGACACAATGTAAAATATAAATTTTATAAAAGGGTTATTATCATCGATTGGATGAGTGCATCCAATAAAAACTTGATTATGGCTTTGTTGCTGAAGATCACAGGAATAACAAGTTTAAAAATTAAAATGGTCGAGGTTTATAATAAATTTGATTAATTATATTTCGTTTAGAGCCCCATTATTTTAAAAATGAAAGCTTCTAGAACGCATTCAAATCAATAAAATTTTACATCAATACGACAGAGAAAGACCCTGTACCTTAAGGTTTCTTGACTCCACTATTCTTCTTTAATATTACAAGAAATATTGCACAATTTTCGGGGATCCTATTCACTCCACATGCAAGAATAGAATAATATCAATTGAATCGGATCCACAATGTAACTTTTATTGGAGCAATCACTTCATCAACTAGGCGCTATAATCGCTAGTTATAAAGAATTGTAAAGCACTCGATCTCGATGACATCCCCTAGTGTTAAAATAAAGCAGTCCACTTATTGCATCTGGGTTATACGATCTAACCATTGCGAGCTGAGAACAGGAATTATTTAGAAAAAAGTATAGGCTTGTTTCCATAATCTGCGTCCGTAGGCGTAATCGTAGGAATCTATTGTCCATTTATTCAAAATTATTACTTCAAAACTGCTTAATGCTGTGCTAAGCAGAATGCTTCGTCTGAGCGTAATACAACAATTTTGTAAAAATTAACGTTCTAAAAGAAATTTCATCCAAGTTGACGTTAATTGGAGCATCGACAAGGTGACTAACAAAGATACCTGTCCGTTACCAATAGACGGAATTCTGAGTCATTTGGAGAATATCAGTACTTCATTTCCAATAAGCATGGGCATGATTTTTGTCTATCTGGATGATCTGCTGGTTACGGGCACAACTTTTTATGAACACTTCGACAGATTCTGCCGCGCTATTGGTCCATCATAACTGCGAGTTACCCTTTACCCCACCCCCCCCCCCCCCCCCCCCCCTAAATATAAGTGCCTCTTCCTCATGAGTAGGGACAGTATTGTTCTAGACAATCGGCGATTCGAAACACCTCATAGCATTCTACTCTAAAACGTTTAACGGTACTCAGAGAAAGTAAAGTGTCACTGAGTTTGACAGCCTAACGGAGCTTCAAGTTACCGTGCAACATTTAGTTTTGAATCTTTTAAATCGTTTTGGAAATAAACATAAAAACTCTCTTTCATTCTCCTCATAGCACTGCCTCAAAAAAAACCTTACTATTCTGCAGACAATCCGCTTATATTTGCAAAATGTTCACTCTTAACCTCAGACTTTTTGGCACTGGCATGACTGCAACGTAAAGTTTTAGAGCCTTAGCAGTTTTTGGACTTCTTTTTCGGTCGATGGCCAATACACGTTGCTTCCTGGGTGGCCTTAGTGCAGCTCGGAAAGAATGTGGTTACGGTAGTGGCTCGGAACAACGATGTGATCGCCATAAAACATGTAACATTGGATGTTCTTTAGTTGTCCACGTTGAGTGAAAGATTTTGCAACCTCTGGCTTCCTTATTCACTTAAGTGATCGTGGCCAACCGTTTTCGATTAGGGGACTTTTATCAATGTTTTGTACATACTGATTTCTTACCGTAGGATCTTAAATATTACTGTTTTAATGTATCGATTTCGGAACACGTGTCGATGCAGTTTATGTCCCCCAAAATCCCAATGACAATTTCTTCATCCGATTTCTCGTAACTGGCTATTAATCGCGAGATGAAATCTGCATACACAAAGCTCTTCCTGCCCACATATATTTGAGGGTGGAATTTTAAGTAAGTAAAATAAGTGTGTATATCGCCACAAACCGCTAACGTCGTTTTCAAAAATCGTCAACAGTGCTTTATCATTGGTCTGAAACATGACCGTATAGATGAATCGATGAAACTTGTTGAGAACGAATATCAATGAGAAGGTCCCTCGCTGGATCTGCGGGTAGTTTTTCTCCGCCTTCGTAAATGATGGTGCGGCGTGCCATAGCTCGATGCGTCCACCGTCACGATAATTTTCTTCTTCGGTTCATAGTGGGTTAACACCAAGTTTAGCTTGGGTTGCTTTAATTTTTTAAGCTTCTCAAAAATTTTTTGGTGCGTCGGTTGCTAAAATTGTTTACGTCATTTCACAATAATTAGTCCAATGGCCCACGAAGTCTTCCAGCTATTTTATGAATTTGCCGTATACCATGTAACTGCTCCTCGGAATGTTGGAGAAACTGCAAAACTTTCTGACCAAATGAGCAATTTTCGAGCTTATCAATGCCTCGAAAGTATTGTGATGACCTTTCAAGGCACTTTCTTCAACAATAAAATCGTCAATGAAAAGAAATCCGCTCATCATTGTGTCGATTAATTGCTAGGGAAAATTAAAGGTGCTGTCTTCACAGCGGGTTGCAGGCAGTTTACTCTAAATAGGTCACAATGAATGTTGAGCGGTAGGAGTGTTTTGATTCATTAACCATGTTCACTTACAAAAAGACGTTGGACTGTTCGATTTTGCTGAACAATCGATATTGACTCTGCTTCGAAAGGTTTCTTCCGGCGTTGCAATGAATACTTGTTTGATTCCAGTGCTTCATTCAACCCTGTTGAGTAATCAAATACGAATACGTTTTTGCGTTGTTTTGACGGCACCAGTGGTGCAGCGAAATCTTAGTAATTGATCGGAATTATTATACTCCCAATAATTGTAATCTCTTAAGCTCATTTCCGATCGCTTCATTCATTGTTAAAAACCGGTTCATTTTGTTGCATAAACCAAGTGAATCAATGAAAACCCGAATAAAATGTGCTTTCGATACTTGTACTTTAGAAGGGCACCACTTTAGTCACCACTTCAGCATGTGCTGTAACTTCTTTCTCTAATTTCAGCATCCGCTCTAACATCCAATTTCTCCAGTGTCTGAGAGCCTTGCGGTATGTTGAGCCCTTAGCGTGAATTAGGCAAAATAATTGTTATCAGGAAACTTAACGAAAGAGATCCAAACTCCTAGAAAGGTGCTAGCCACTCGCATTACACCGTGGATTGAACAAACCGGGCTGTTCTAAACTCCCAAAGTTCTAAATATGTTATGGGCATATTCAAGGCATCGCCGGAAAATTTTATAACCATACGTGTTGGAACGTTATCGCCAAGTTTGTCGGTCTATAATTTTCTTAAAAACATGAATGTTTTCTGGAGCTACTTCAGCAATCGATCCGTAGTATTAAGAAACATGCATGATTCTGTTAGCAAACAAATCACCAAAGGATATCCTCAATGCATTATTGTAGGCCCTCTGGTCTGGAATATCCTGAAATATCTGAAAAGTCACTATCTGCAGAAAAAAACAGTAACGCTGCAACTAAAAGGCAAATTTGACTATTGTCGTCCTCCAACAATATCTTTAAATGGTCGAAACGTGAAATTGGCCAAAACTGTGATATATCTAAGTGTTGCGCCTTTGATGAAAGGATAGGAGTAACTTCTCATGTTTTAAGTGTCTGCTTGTGGTTCTAGCCGGCGTACTCCCAGTGGATATTCTATAATCAAAAAGAGAGCGTACTTGTACCACCTAAGAAGAAGTGATCGAGTAAATAGCATTTGACCTAATACCTATGGCAAAGAAGGTGGAATGAATCGGTGGTTCGAGGACGCATGACTTCTTTCCTGACATCAAAGTAAAACTCAAAATGAAATTACCACTCACTAACGAGCTCGTGAGCCAAGTAATGTCTAGACATGGTTACCGTCATGTGATGTAATAGCCCATAATAGACTTCAAATATCATATCAACAGTTTAATATAACGTTAACATTGCAAATGAATTGGCTACCAGATTTTTATTTGTTACAATTATCTGCTCATTTACACGTATTGTTTATATTTGTACTTTATTTTTCAGTACATTTCTCGCGGTTCAATAATCTTTTTAGTTTTTATGGATAATTGTAATTCTGCGGATTTTTTAATTGTACATCAAAATTTTCGAAGTCTTGGAAGGAATTTTGACGTACTGGTTGCCAATATTAATGCATATAATACAAGGCCCTCGTTTATATTTTTGAGTGAAATTTGGATTCACACTAATGAATTGTCTTCATATAATTTAAATGTATATACGTTGTATGGTGCGTGCAATGATTCGTATAGGGCTGGTGGTGTTGCGGTCTTTTTGATTCAAATTTAGATTGCTCAGTAAGTGCCCATAACTTACTATCAGCCGATGCCATGACGGTTGAGTGGAGATTTTCTTCTGATTTATATGTCTTTTAATGCATCTATCGGCTTCAATCTACAGCTATGTGAATGTTTTTGTTCGGGAACTTGCCGCAGTATTAGGTCAAAAAATCTGTTTGTTTTTGGAGACATTAACATTGATATTCTTGGATTTCCAAACAGCAGCATTGATTATATAAACCTTATGTCTTGTTTTGGGCTTGAGTCATTGATTGTTACTCCCATTCGGGGTACTGCTTTTTCTTCAACGTGCATTGACCACTTTTTTGCTAGACTTAGGTCTAATGATCTTTCAGGTATATCAGGTTCGGCTGTGGGCCTAAAACTTTCCGACCACCACTTGATTCAGATATGGTTTAAGGCTCCTCAGATACTGTTATCAGGCTCTAATTTGAATCAAAACTCCACGAGAAGAGGAAAGAAGCTCAATCTGTTGTTATATGGAAGGTTGGATCATATGGACTGGGGGTTCATTTTTAACATCGACAATACATCGCTAGCTCTTGATGTAGTTTTGGATAATATTTTAACTATTTTAGAACGCTGCTACACATACTGCTCGTCTAAAATCAAACGCCTGCAGCCTTGGATCTCCTTTGACCTCGCGCGACGTATTAATAAAAGGAATAAACTGCGGTCCAAGTTAAATAAGCGTCCTGATGATGCAGTACTTCGCGAAAGCTATAATAGAATGTGCACCAATCTTGATATCAAAAAAGAAAAGGGAAGCTATTATTCTAAGCGTTTTTCAGCAAACCGCGGTGATATAAAAAAACTTGATTTTAGTGAACGAGATTCTGACTCGTAAACCTAAAACGTCACTAGTCAAATAAATTTTAGCACAGAACGGAGAACTTCTTACGAGCGATCTAGAAATTGCTAATGAGTTTAATTGTTATTTTTCTATAGTGTTGCTAAAGACTTAGGTGCTAAATTTGACTCTATAGCAACACGTCATCTAGTTTCGATTTGCCTTTTGATTTCGGTCCTGTAACGTTTTTTATTACCCCAGTGTCGAGTTATGAAGTTTCTTCAATTATTTGTGCTTTAGAACCTAAATACTCAATTGATAACGTTGGCCTGAGTAATTGTTTATTAAAAGCCATTGCTGGGCGTATTAGTCCCGTTCTTGCTCACATTTTCAACCTTTCCTTTGAGTTGGGAGTTGTGCCTGATCGACTGAAAACAGCAACTATAATTCCCCTTTTCAAGAATGGTAATCGCCTTGATAAAGGTAATATAGACCTATGGCCTTGCAGCCAGTAATCCTAAAAGTTCTTGAAAAGGTATTCAAAAATAGGGGTTCCAGTTTCTTAGATCAAACGGGTGTGCTGAGTATCCATCAACATGGTTTTCGTCAAGGTATGAGTATCGAATCGGCGTTGTTGGAAGTTGAAACTCCTAACTACAATCAATATTGGTTTAAATAAAGGTAATAGTTGCGGTGCTTTATTTATTGATACAGCAAAAACCTTCGATATGTTTGATCACAAGCTTCTGCTCTCTATTATGTTCGATATAGGGTTCAGGGGAGTGGCAAATAAGTGGTTAGCATCGTATTTAGATGGTAGATCGGTGAGGGTTAAGATAAAGGATAAGTTAAGCGATCCTAAATTTATTGACGTTGGTGTTCCCCAGGGTTCAGTATTAGGCCCTCTGCAGTTTCTTATTTATACTAACTCTGTGTTTAAATTGAATTTTCATGGTTATTCTACCGGGTTTGCTGATGACATAGCTCTGGCTTATTGTAGGAATTCTCCAAATAACGTTATTTCGATGATCAATTCTGGCCTAAAAGTTTTACACTAATGGTTCGACAAGCATCGCCTGATTTTAAGCCGGAAAACTAAATTTATGCTGTTTAAATTGTCTGTAGCTTTAATATGTCTATTTTGCCGCGAGTGACTAATCACAGCAGGTCTGAATGTGCGTCTATTTGTTGCCACTCTGAGTGCTTTGAGATCGAACCAGTTGACTCATTTAAATATCGTGGAGTTCACTTGGACACTTGTCTTAATTGAAAAACGCATGTTAATTCAGTCAACCAGTATCTGTCATCAACTGCTAGAATTTTTTACCTTCTTCGTGACTATTGTCCTACTCCGGTTCTAAAAATAGCTTACCATACACTAGTTATGACTAAATTGGAATATGGATTGTCGTGCTTGGGTGGTTGTTATGCTACTACTTTGTATCCTGTATATGTTCAACAGAACATGATTTTGAGAATATTTCTAAAGAAACCACGAACTGAACCATCTTGGAATTTATTCTTTACAACGAATATCTTACCGTTAACCTTCGTCCGGTGGCATAATTTTACAATGCTAAAAGTGCTTTACAACGCTAAAATCTACTCGATTCCCTATATCTGAAGAGGTTGGGGATATTTTTCTAAAATAAGGTCTGAATGGTCCAGCAAAAAAATGTAGATCTCACAAAACTTTACCCCTCTCTGGCTTCTACAAGAAGATTTATTAGTATGTATTTAAAAACGGAAAAGGTACAATTGTACCTATTCCGCCTGACGAGGGTTAAAACATTTGTATGTTTATAAGGAGAGTTTTTTTTAATCGAAGTGGTCAACATAATAATGAGAATCGATTATCGCAAAAGAGATATATCTTTCTTATACTACACCTTTACTTCGGGGTGAAAAAAGTGATATGTACCTACATAACGAATAAAAAAATTTCTATTGGTAATTACATAACAAAAACTCTCTTTAGTGATAGTGCTGCCACCTGCGGCGAGTAGCATAATCTTATTTTGCGCTGTAAAATGTCCGCTATCTTACACAGCATTGTCTGTTAACTGTTTGTCAGATCTTTGTTTCCAATCAATTTCTTAAAACCTGTCATAAACGGTCTACTGCTGTCTTTTACAAATTAACCATTAATTTCTCAACACTGAGCATTTTGATTAGAGTTATTAAATTCTATCACAACAATCGTTGGAATCATTAAATTTCGTATTATTGTGACGCGATACATTTTATTTTTCTAACATATTCCTAATAAAATTCAAACTCTTTACTCATTACTATTTTCTCACAAAATGATTACGTAAAAGACGCGGCATTTTATTTGCATTTTGTATCACATGCTGTTTACGAATTCTTGCAATTCTACTAAAGCATAAACTAAAATATTTTAAGGTCATTGTTTTTACTCTCTTACGTTTATTATTTTGTATACCGTTACTGTATAATGCTTTATCTCTCATATTGTCATACTACATACCTTTAATAATAATCTAATCCACTATACGAGGGTCGTTCAATATATTTCAAAGGGTCGAATTAACCAATTTATAGAGAGTGTGCTGAACAGAACATGCTACTTATAGCACATGGTGGTAGCACTACCAAACTACCCCGAATCATATGAACTACTTCTTCTGGTTTTGTGGATAACACATATTTCGAGTGCCATTTAAAATAATTTATACTTCGTTAGAACATATTGAACGCCTTCCGTAAAGCCAAGGTACAAAATTATTAATTCTTTATTACGTACTGGATTTACAATTACTTACGTTTTGTGTATTTCGTTTTGTTTATGTTAACGTACAAAGTAAACGCATTCGTTTGTTAATTAACAGTAAATATGCGCCTTTTGCCAGGTGTTGTAAACTTTAATTTTATTACATTTTGGGGCAGATATTTGTTTGGTGATGCAACATTTCTAACATCTTAACGCAACAAATTTGTTTTTATGTGTGGTATAGCTTCAGTTCTTCAGATTTTAGTTTCACAGATTTATCCTGGATTAGAGATTTAAAGCCCCTCCAAAAAACTATAGAGGATATGTTGGCTAAATAACCAATTAATGGCGTCACATTATTTTCTCAAACGACTTGTCCAATGACTGTCTACGTTCGACGACACGTGTGAGACATGTCATCTACATGTCTTCTCTCATGCCGGTATCATAAGCGAAAGGTGCATGACAAGTTATCGATGTATCTCGTTCTAACACGTGTTTTTTATATGGCGTTACAACGAATTTATTTATTTTTTTTCATTTTTGTGGATGTTTGTGCGACCAACTAAACTTTGACTGTAAAAATCTGATTCATTAGTTCTAAATGTTTTCATTAATTTTGTGAAGCTCGTTTGCTCATAAAGTCATAGTGAGATCTTCTGTCTCGTTTTGCAATTTTATCCTTTAAATGGTGGGTTACTTGTTAAGGTAGAATATAACATGTTTCTTGGTTTTTCATAAACAAAATATAGAGTTGCAGCTTCGTACTAGTTTCCGATTGGCATTCCTATTTGATTTAATTCAAGCCAATATTTGGTTAAGTCGTAGTATATTATTAAATTCCATTTACTCCGGAGTACATTAGCTCTCCCAATTTTATCAAAAACGCGCAAGAATGAAAAATTGGTTATATAAATGATGGACGTGTGGGGAGAAGGAGGGGGTGGGGTCGACATTTTGTGGGTTAACCCCGTTACCTTTGGATCTATTGCTCCTCTACGACCCAACCACGAGTTATTAGTTTTGAACTCCATTGTTCTTCTGGGTTCTCAAACCTTCGATTTATCACGTTTTCGTGAATCGCCATCGTAAGTGAAATGTTGGATGGTGTGTTTTGTGATGAAGCAGATGGAATCTGCTTATTTTGTATTCGTAAGGTTAGGATCTGGGATTAGTTCCCATTGAACTAGTTTCCATCGACTCAGATTCCCGATTTTTTTAGTTTCTAATTGTTGTTGATTGTCTATCAAACAGTGACCAGGAGTTAAATCTTATACGTCTACTACTGGTATTTATTCTTCAAAAGTGAGAGTTTGGGTCTCAACCGCGCGTTTTATAGTGATTTTTTGTTGACTAGTGCGCCTTACCAAAGGCCCCCAAAACTCGGCGTAATCTAGCCCAGTTTTGGAAAATGGTCTAGCTGGGTCGAGTTTAACATCAGACAGATTTCCCTCCAGTAATTTTTTATTTTATTATTCAATCGATGATACCTAATGCATGATTTTATTTGTTGTTGAACATACCTTCGAACGTTTATAATCTAGAAACGTTTTCGAATGTCCGCTAGATTGTCCTGAGTTCCTCTGGGCATATTTTTCACATATGGGCTTCATCTATTGTCATTTTCATTGCTGGAGTTCCTGAAGGTAATATTGCTGGATGTTTTCCTTCATCAGAAAGAGTAAGAGAATTTTGTAATCTGCCTACTACTTTTAACACGCCATCCTTTCTAGGTTTTGTTGTTAAACTTGCGTCTTTTATTGCCGCAATAATATAATTTTCGTGTACATCGGACTGATTTTTTTTCACAACATTTGTTTACATTCCTTGTAGTTGCTATTTCGCTGCTACCTGATTCTATTTGTGTGATTTATTTAGTTTCCTCTAAAATTGCAGAAATTTGGCTATAGCTTGATGCCTTGATCTTCCTGGTGAGTCCATCGCGATGAGTTTTATAATGTTCTTCTGACATAGTTGCTCTTTGTGGTGCATTCCTTTATCATCTTCGATTTCCTCTAATTCCCAGAAATTCATCCAGTTGAGGATGATAGTCTTAGCATTGCAGTTGCCGACTCATCGGCCCACGAGTGCCAGTTCGTTGATGGCATTAATTCATGTGTCTTGCAACAGATCGGTACGATTCCTGTATGCGTTGCGTTTATTGGTTTTTTGTTTTTCGTTCATCGATGTTAGTGTAGGCCTCGCTCGTTCTTAGGCGCGTTCATTATGTCTTTTCGTAACCAAGCTGAACTTGTCCCCTATGGCGGATGGCTGTGCAACAATGAAGGATCAGCACCACGAGACATGCAATTTGCATGGTTCTTAAGTGTAGTCTAAGATTTACGAAACCCGATTGGCCACAAACGAATTCCAGCGATTAGGCGAGCTGTGGTAGACTGATCGTTTTCAGTGGTGCAATTTTTAAATATCAGTATTGTGATTTTGGCGGACCAATCTGTGAACGGTGTACGAGCATACATCACAGTTACTCTTTGAGCAATTGATTTTGGAACCACTCCATTCCGCGATATGCCGAGTACCCACAATTTCAGGAGATACCCACTAGAAGATCGCCATACGATCCACTGATAATATTTTTCTACGATCTGCTGATAATAAGCCAATATGTATTTCGTATAATAATTCGGCTTTTTTAACCATCGTGATGAAATTGGATATGTTGGATGGAAATTGGGATTATGATGAGGTTTTGTACGTTGAATG
The DNA here is from genome assembly GCA_932526605.1 of Nephrotoma flavescens. Lineage (NCBI taxonomy): Eukaryota > Metazoa > Arthropoda > Insecta > Diptera > Tipulidae > Nephrotoma > Nephrotoma flavescens. The sequence goes on along the minus strand of OW052220.1, from coordinate 67,844,749 downwards.
AAAATGGGATTCTTGAATGATTTATGTTAGAAGTTGGAATATGGCCACCTGGGACGGAACACGGCTATTACTTAACTGATTATGATGAGTTCAACATTATAAAATGGTCTGGTGAGCTCAAGGTTTTAAAAGGCTCAGTATATTCTATGTTCCCGAGAACAGTTTTCGAGGTCATTGTTGATAAGAATAATATAAATTTATCCGTGTCCTTTGGGTAGGGTTCATAACGTGATTTTTTGTGAGAATAAGTAGTTGGTCTGCCGTGCTTACATGCGTGGGTCACGTGCCGGTGATAGATGTTAAGGCATCCAGGCTTACCAAAAACATGTTTACATAACAAGCCGCTTGCTTCAAGAAAGAACAAGAAAGCAGGACGCCTTACCGAATTGCGTCCCATTTTAAATTAAAGAATTCCGTCCCATAAGTGGCCATAGTCCTTTTTCCAAAATTATTTAAGAATCAAATTTTAAACAAACATATCCAATTTCAGCATAATCGGTTAAGAAATTACTCGATTTCTGTCCCAGATTGCAATATTCCAGAACTTTTCCAAAAATTATAAGGACCTCATTTTCATTCAACATGCAAAATCCCATCAATATCAGTTAAGAAATGGCCGAGTCGGAAATCGTCCCAATGCCCATCCCAATGACCATATTCCAGAACTTCTTCTAAAAATAATCTAAAAATCCAATTTGCATCTAGCATACCCAATCGCAACATAACTGGTTTAGATATGGAGTTCCATCTCAGGTGGCTATATTCTAGAATTTCTTCCAAAAACCATTTAGGTTTAGATATGGAGTTCCATCTCAGGTGGCCTTATTCTAGAATTTCTTCCGATTCCACTTCCATCCAACATATCCAATTCCGCCCAAATCAGTTAAGAATTGACCGAGTTCCGTCGCTGGTGACATTATTCCAGCACTTCTTCGAAACATTATTTAAGAATCCCATTTGCATCCAACAAACAAAATCCCATCAACATCGCTTAAGAAATGATTGGGTTCTGTTCCGAACCTTATTTCTATCTAACATATCCAATTCAATTTTAACCGATTAATAAATAGCCGAATTCAATAAAATTTTATAAACGGAAGGCACTTCAACAATTTACACATAATTTTGTTATACGGTCAATTTTGCAAAGTACGATAAACTGGCATACGATAAATATTGTCCACACGATAAATTGTGTCCAAGACAAACTGTCCAAGAGACCGTGACCCGGAACACCACGTGCTATTTGCGTTGCATCACACCGTGATGAGGAAGATAAGACGTCAGGCCCGCGAGATGTTGTGATCTTCTGATACACCCTCCATGTGACCCGACCCTAGATAATCCTGCATGAACCTGTTGTCCTTAGAACGTAGTTAACCTTTCTGGGTGAACCGGTATTCCATATGTTGTAGTCGCAGAACTGCATCCTCTCGTGATCTTCCAATTGAGTGATGAGTTCCAATTGAATGGCAACGATACGTTGTATCTTCTATCGTCATTACGATCATCGTCGTGTGTTCATTTGCGAGATGGACAAACATCTTCCATTTCCCAAAATCACATGTGCGTGTTGTCGATTGTGTGAAACGACTGAATGGTTGTCCTACGCCCCACTATACCAAAAAGGAAGTAACCAAGTTTCGTATTTTATGGAAATAGTAAACCGTTAACACCACTGATGCAACCATCCTTGTAACCTGTGATCCCGAATCATGGCGACTGCTGTTGCGAGCAGAACATCCGTAAACGGCGATGCGACGTGGCTCGTAGTGACTGAAGTTTGTGATGATTCGACGGGTGCTGATTCGGTACACGGATTCGAGTTGTGTAATAGCGTGTGGTGTCTTTTGTTGCAAACCCGGCACAAACTGGATTTGCAATTCGAACTGATGTAGTCTTTGCGAGGTGCTCGAATTCGCGACGAATACAATGATGACAGAACCCCTTTGTGCGACTGTGATGGGTTCGATGGCTTTCTGGACCCAGCTTGTCTGCAATGATGTTCAGAATACGAACGGTGTCGATCGTATTATTAGCTGTTTCGATTTGTAGTGCAGGCTTGATTCTATATTTTCGAAGATGGCTGTCGATTATGAACCGGCGGTGGTTGAATCGATCTCCTAAAATGCGATATACCTCCTCATAATTTTATATTTGAACAACGATGCTACATCTCCAGCTAAGTTTACCTTTAGCTAGCGTTGCTCTGCTGTTTATGATTATGAACGGGGTTGACGAATAAATTTTAAAATTCCGTCCAGTATGTGTAGTCGCCGTCGAAGACTGGAACCGTGACTCGAGACAGCTTTGTGTCGACCGCCTGATGTACGAGAGTTAGCTTGGCGTCATCTTACTGGTTCTCGCTTAGCGTCGCTTGCTTGACTAGAGTTTTCATTGCAATACCGAATTTTGTTGGGTTTTCACTCGAATGCCAGTGTTTAACTAATTTCGGCAGTCACGCGCACTACACCAAAATGTTAAATTGTCTTACACTATAAATCCGGCTCGAAGGACCAAAACCGTCGGAGCGGAAATGCGAAGAATAAAATGCGAAAAGAAAGATAATATTCAAGGTTGGTTGCTTTGGTGTTACTGGTGTGTTATATAGTGCCCACCAATAGGGGTCACCTCTGACTGTCGTGGAGTCTTTATTGTCATCTCCAACACAGATTCTTCCTTTGATCCTCCTTCTAATCTTATATTGGCTGAAATAAATTTCACTCGCGTTGATTTAATGGGAAACAGAAATGTGTTGGTATTTAATTCAAAATAGCAAACTATGAACATATTTCGATAAACTTATTATTGAAGGATGAACTATCCACCAATTTAGTTAGCCGAAAATTTAGACCAAAAAATTGGAATTAGTCATAAATATTCATTGTTGAATTTTAGAACAGATTAAGGCATACACCTCGCAAATTCAGCTTGTTGTAATTTTTGGTTCGGTTTTACGTTAATACCCCTCTTATGGTTCTCACATTCAAGTCACTCAGTGACGTCAAGTCGCCGAATTCAAATTTTAGTATATTAAAATTCTCACCGTGAGAGCGCGGTGAGTGAGAGTAATGTCTAAATTGCTCACATAAAATTTTCAAGTGACTTCATAGTATTTTTTTTTATTGTCAAACATAAACGCAAATAATGAATATACGCACGAAAATTTTTCATTTATTTTTTTATCAATTTAAGGCGGAATTCTATTACTTCGGCTTTTTTTTATTCAGAAAACCAAAAAGAGATAAATTCAAAAATCCCTATGTGTGTGAGCAACGCAACAGCAAAATTTTTAGCTGTGTTGCTTTCGCAAATCCCGCTTAGCTTTAGCTTTTGAAACTGAAGCTTCAGAACTTTCGGCTTTAATTTTTTAATGTATTTAAGATTCTTCGGTTTGGCTCATTTTAAAAATTAATATTTATTTTATTTTTTTTATTTTACGAAATAGAACAAATTAAATTCGGAATTTCTCTTAAAGCCAATTCGGCTTTATACAATGCAATTGTTGTTGTAATTTTGCGAAAGCAACACAGCTTTTATACTTAAATTTTTTGTTGTTATTGCGATTTGGTTACCATAATGAAAAATACCCCCACTCTCAGCAAATTTTAGTTTAGTAATATGATAAATTTATATTAATGTTCAAATTAAAATATTTTACAATTTTTAATTTTTACTCTGTGTTACATAATTTTAATGCGTGTCATATTATTTAGGTTATGTTACAAACGCGGTCAAATATTCCTCTAACTTTTTTATAGAAAAGCGTTTTCTTAGTTTTTAATTATTGAAGGAAAATAATTAAAAACACAATAAAATGATGCCTACAAACAATATTTAGGTTTTTTAGTAATTTAGAGATATAAATAAAACTAATTTAACAATAATTTTCATTTTTTAACTAATTTATAGGTTACAATTTCGTGGTTGTCAAATGTTCCCCTTAAAATTTCGCTATAAAATAAAAATAATCTGTCTTTGTCGCATTTTTGGTTTTATCTCTTTCTGGTTTTCTGCACAAAAAAGCCGCAGTAATGGAATTCCGCCTTTATATTTTATATTGTATATAATAATTAAAAATTGTTTATTAATAAACTATTATGAAATAATTATTATTATTTTATCATAAAAAAGAACAATTTTAAACAATTCACCAAATCGATGGAAATTGTGGAGGCAAAACCAGATTTAGCCCGAGGATTCCCAAAAATATCTAATTATTGTTTAGATAAACTAATATACGCCTATTATGGTTCTCACCTCACTGACAGTGACAACTTGCCCAAGCATTTAAAAGTCGAGCGACTATTAATTTGGTATTATGTTTCTCGCTTTTTTTTGGTGAGGGTTATGCGCTGTAGTTTTATGTATTTTGACTATTTCCATTAATTTTCATGTTGGCAATACCATTATTTTTACATTTTTGACATATTACTGAAATTTTGTTTTGAGTATGGTCGTAAGGCAATATCAAAGTTCTATATGGAATATAAATAAATATTTATTTGTGTTACTAATTATTTGTTAACACATAAGCGATACTCCACCAATTTCCACCAATTTTGTGAATTGTTGGTTATTGGTTAAATTTAATTTTTGTGTACAAATATTATAAAATATTATAAAATAATAATTATTATTTCATAATAGTTAAACAATTTACAATTGTTATATAAAAAATATAAATTGATTAATTCCCCTATTATGGTTCTCACATTTAAGTCACTCATCAGTGACTTCAAGTCGCCGAATTCAAATTTTAGTTATTAAATTAAAGATAGTCGCGAATATACTTTGTATAAGATTTATTTTCTATTATTTTTTGTGCACTTTTAAAGATTTAAAGAACACGTAAGAGATGTGGGAAAAACACATAACACAGCCCAAACACGTAGAAAATCTGACTCATAAAAATAAACCATACATTCCAACCGAATTCCAGGCCTCAAGACAACGCGATGAACTAACTATAGAATTTGGCTTTCACGAAAACGTGACAATGTGCTCTTACGTACCTAAAAAAACATAGTTGTGGTTCTCTTATCCACGCTTCACAAAAATGTAAGTGGTGTAAAAAATAAGCCTGATATTATAAATTATTGTATTATAATGTAACGAAAGGAGCAGTGGATACGATAGATAAAATGCTGGGCGAATATACCACCAAACGCCGTACTAAGAGATGGCCAGTTGCGTTTTTTACAACATGATGGATGTCGCTGCATTAGCTATGCATATAATTTATTCAACTAACAACCATGAGTTGTCAAGGGGGAAACATTTGTAGGAAGCAAATCGCTTGAAAAGCCATCAATTGAAAAACGAGCAGCAACGCCATTTATGTATCGAAACTTTAACACACGAAACGGATTGGAAGCAATGTTGATGCGGAAAATAGGAGAGGTATCTGAATCATTTCTATCCCCATCTTCTGGTTCTAGTCCGTCTCTAGTTCTAGTTTTGGTTCAAGAAGATAGAGATAAAACAGGTCGCCTGAAACATAAAGGTTTAATTGATTTATATGCCGGAAAGACTCGAAACAACAACCCGCCAGAAAGGCATGTAACTATTCTCTTAAACCAGTATGTGCGGAACATTGTCGGGAGTTTATTAAATTCTGAAATTGCTCATAAATTAGTTAATACCCCGTTTTTTTGTTAAAATGGAATAAGGATATATGTATTATAGTATTAATAAGTTTCATAGATTTAAATATTAATTAATTAAATTTTTTGTTGAATTGTTTGTCTCGAATTAAAATAAAATAAACTGAATTTATAGCTGTAAATAATAATATTACAACCTGAAATTTATTTCGTTACTAGCTGAGTTACCCGGCGTTGCACGGGAGGTATATAATTCAAATACCTTGATTGTTATGCAAGAATTCTCTCGTTACATCGCTGTAGTTGCAATCACATATGAAAAGAAAATTATAAGTAGCTGTATTCAGTAGCGGGTGCCTCCGTCAATGCATCCAGGCGAACTTTTGTAATGATATTATTGGACATCCTGTTTATGAGGATAGTTAATTAATTTTGGTTTGGTATTTGTTACCAATTGCCAAATAATTATACTCCATTTTTACAAACCTTCAACCAGATCAAAGTGAATAATAAATATAAAGATATTTTAGTTAATAATTTTTATTAAGCCCTGAACATACAACATATACATGGTAAAAATTTGATGGCGATCGGTAAAGCGGCTAAGGCGTTATTTCAGAACAATCAAATAATTGTATCTTTACATATAAAAATGAATTTTTGATCCAGGGCGGACCCCCCGAATTCGAACATGTCTCTTATTTCATATAACCCCTTTCCAAAACTCATTCTCGAAAAAAAATTTAAATAATTGAAAAAATTTGTACCATGGCCTCTAGACCCCGGGATCCAGCCCCTTTCACAATATCGTAAGATTGGTCCTAAACATGCAACATTTGCATTGTAAACATTTCATGGCGATCGGTTGAGCGGCTTAGAAGTCATTTTGGAATAATCAAATATTTGTATCTATACATGTAAAAATTAATTTTTGATCCAGGGCTGGGCCTCTCGGATTCGAACATGTCAGTAATTTCATAAAACCAGCCCCATAAACTCGTTTTCGTGGTAAAATTGAAAGAAAATTAAAATTTTCGAAAAAATTTGTACCGCAGCCCCTAGACCCCGGGGTCCAGCCAGCCCCTTCCAAAATATCGTAAGGTTAGTCCTGAAGATGCAACATTTGCACGGTAAACATTTCATGGCGATCGGTTGAGCGACTGAAGTCATTTTGAAATAATCAAATATTTGTATCTATACATGTAAAAATTAATTTTTGATCCAGGGCTGGGCCCTTTGGATTCGAACATGTCAGTAATTTCATATAACCAGCCCCATAAACTCATTTTCGTGGAAAAATTTAAAGAAAATGAAAATTTTCGAAAAAATTTGTACCGCAGCCCCTAGACCCCGGGTTCCAGCCCAGTGTTGTCAGGTCGTGGGAAATTTTCCTTTTTGTGGGAATTACGTCTCTCGTGCGGGATGAAAAGGGATGAGGGAAAAATACGGGAAAATAGGGTGAAATTGAACCAACATAAAAAAAAATTATTTTTCTAAAATATGTAGTACAATTTTCGATTTTCGAATAGTTCGTTTAAAATAATTTCCATAAAATCTTTCCATATAAAGTCGTATTCATACAACGGATAAAAATTAGTAACTTATTTGATTTTTGCTCTATATTTGGTCGCAAAAATCAAAGTTACTAACTTCACGCTTGAGATGGGAAAAATCCCGGATTTTCATCCGTCGTATATTGTACATTCCTAACAAACGAATATCTGTTGAGTATGTATTATTATTTTCAAGTTATTATTTATATTATGTACTTGTTAATTTTTATTTAAATTAAAAGAATGTTTTTTGTGTAAATATCAACTATTATTTTTTAAGTTACTTCTTTTGACGACTTAGTAATAGATTTTTTATTGCTAATTTAAAATTTTATTTTATATTTAGCCACAAAATTTTTTTGTATTACTTTATTCTGCAATCTCTAAAATAAAATTTAAACTAAAATCTACATCTCAAAAATGGCCTTAAATTATTTTATTTCATTTCTATTAATGTTAAAGCTTTTTCACCGAAATAAATTTTGTTGCAAAAAGAATCGCAATTAAAATCGGTTTATAGGTAAACAGGGACAGAGACGAAAAGAAGTAACTTCAAAAATAATCGTGAGTGGAACAGCGGAATGAATGTGATATTATATTATTTTATTAAATAAATAATTTTACAACAGCCATTTTTTTTAAATTAATTTATTTAACCTTATTTGTATATATTTATTCTACAATAGAGGTATACTCTGGAAAACTATAGTTTAGAAAACTTATACATAGTTAGAAAACTGCCCTATTTGTTTTGGCGTGTTGTTTGGTATTTGTTTAGGCATTTTCACGTAGGGTAAAATTAGTGAAAATTTTAAATTTACTTGTGGGGAAAATGTAGGAAATTTTGAGTACATATTGAGGGGGGAAAATGGATAATTTACTATACTTGTGGGAATTTGATTTTTCAAAACCTGGTCCAGCTTCTTCCAAAATATCGTAAGGTTAGTCCTGAACATGCAATATTTGCACGGTAAACATTTCATGGCGATCGGTTGAGCGACTGAAGTCATTTTGAAATAATCAAATATTTGTATCTATACATGTAAAAATTAATTTTTGATCCAGGGCTGGGCCCTTTGGATTCGAACATGTCAGTAATTTCACATAACCAGCCCCATAAACTCATTTTCGTGGAAAAATTTAAAAAAAATGATAATTTGTGAAAAAATTTGTACCGCAGCCCCTAGACCCCGGGGTCCAGCTCCTTCCAAAATATCGTAAGGTTGGTCCTGAACATGCAACATTTACATGGTAAACATTTCATGGCGATCGGTTGAGCGACTGAGAAGTCATTTTGGAATAATCAAATATTTGTATCTATATACATGTAAAAATTAATTTTTGATCCAGGGCTGGGCCCCTCGTATTCGAACATGTCAGTAATTTCATATAACCAGCCCCATAAACTCATTTTCGTGGAAAAATTTAAAGAAAATGAAAATTTTCGAAAAGAATTGTACCGCAGCCCCTTCCAAAATATCATAAGGTAGGTTCTGGATATGCAACTTGTACATTGTAAAAATTTCATGGCGATCGGTTGAGCGGCTGAGACGCCCATTCGGAACAAACAAACAAATAAACGGGAATTCATTTTTATATATATAGATTTATCATTTAACATCTATGTTTAGCTCAAAATTTTCATTAATCCTGATACTTTCCATACTAAATCTATAGAACAATTAACGACATACCCAGGTATGTCGTGTTGAGAAAAAGTTGTTCGCTGCTCGTGTTGACACAAAGATTAAATCACATTCTCTAAACAGTTTTTTTACCCAAGATAAACCAATTGACAGCAAGCGAGCAAGATAACATTAAACGTCAAAACGAAATTTTAATTATTTTATATCCTTAATAACTCAAAAAATATAATCTCGAGAAACGTAGATTGTGGCATATTGATGTATATGCCACAACCTACGTTTGATTCTAGCCATCTAAATAGAATCACACATAGCCCCAAAAATCATATTGAAAAATAATCGGAGTCGCGAGTTATTTGAAATAAGCTTGTTCCGGATATTTTTGTATGTTAATTTTTATTTTCATAAAGTATGCCATGCTAAAATTTCATAGAAAAAAACCCGCAATGAGCTGATTTTTAATGCGCTAGATGTCACATTCCCAACTTTAACAGTCGTCAATGTCATGAACGCACTATAAAACAAACAAAATGTTTGAAAAGAACATTACAACTTTCAAAAATTTCTTTACTTCGGCCTTTTTCCAATTACCAACTTATTTGTAGACACCGACTTATTCAAATAAGTCACCTCGCGAGGAGACTTATTTGAATGTATGTCTACACAGAAATCTCTCCAAAAATGTGTCTTGACTAAATGTAATCATAAAGCAAAATATATATAAGAGGACTCATGTAGACTTTCCGAGGTTAATCTATCTTACTTTTGGCAACCTGTATAAGCCTAACAAAAACAATAAACTATAAAATATCTATGCCGATATGTTTTTACGATACGTATATATGGATTAAATGTAGAAAAAATTTAAATTTGTGTATATAATTATATTAAAACTATAAAATAAGATTAACCTCGGAAAAACCTGCTTATAAAATTTGCACTACTTGATTTCTCTTATATATTTATTGCTCGATGATGTAATACATGCAGTTTTTTTTTCAAATCTAGTAGCAACGATCAATATGTCAAGAAAATTTTTTCTTCCATATAATAGAAATTGCGTTTTGTTTTTTTGTTATTACGTCACAAATAAGTCGGTACAATGAATTGGAACAAATTGACTGACTTATTCAAGATGGCGTCAAATAAGTCAATAAGTCTGAAATAAGTCGGTAATTGGAAAAGGGCATTCGTATGGTAAAGACGTGTACAATATAAGTCTTAATTATAATTGATCGATCCTCTTCATTTTAGATGTTTTCAAATCAGACACTTGAAACACTTGACATTTATATTTGAAAATTGAGCAACTGAAATTGCTTTTGCTGTAATTCACAGACCATCTTGTTCTATGATGTTCTACCCCTTAAGTCTTCTTCTTCTTCTAATATAAATATGTACATTATTTATTCCCTACTTTAAACATAAAATCATACATAAAAAATAAATTTATTTGTTTTGTTGTTTTTGTGGAAATACTGGAGATAAAACTAAGCAAAATTATAAGGTAAAAGTGAAGACAATCGATTAAAATATGCGAATGTTTGACTTGAAAGAATATTTTAATTCCAACGATAACAGTTCAGTTTTACATTCTAAATGGAAAGAATTTTATAACTTTTTTATGTAAAGTATCGCAGTTATTTAAATTGTTAGAACTTGGCTTGTTTAATTCTAAAATAAAACTATAAATTAAAATATCAAAAATTGCAATTAATTATTAATAATATTCAAACGAAAGCGTTTTACACATTCAAGCAAAGTTATTCCGCGATAAATTACTTAATACTTTTTGACATAAACTTATCTTGCCACTTTACATTTTATCTTGAAAAAAATTTATAGAATGCGAATTTACTAAAACATCACGATATCCAATATAAATCTAAACTTCTGCGATGATTTTTATCGTGTGTAAAACTTATCACTTTTACACATTGCAGTTTATCTTGGTTTTTAGACAATTAGAGCACTGCATACTCAATCCCATCATAATCGATTAAGAATTGAACGGGTTCCGTCCCAGGTGGCCATATTCCACAATTCCTTCCCAAAATCATTCAAGAATCCCATTTCCATTCAGGATACAAATCCCATCATAATCGGTTGAGAATTGATCGTGTTCCGTCCCAGGGAGTCAATTCGCGTTCCGTGAAATAATGAAAATGAAAAGTTTTTTTCATTAGCAATCGAGAAAGTTTGCATTCCCCATAAGAAATTTTGATTTCACACAGTAAAATTTAAAATTACTTGCAAATAATTCAAACTACTAGATTGCGAATGAAAAAACTTTTCATTTTCATTATTTCACGGAACCCGGTGAGCATATTCCAGAAATTCTTTCAATAATAATTTAAGAATCCCATTTCCAACATATACCCAATCTCAACATAATCGGCTAAGAAATGTTTGAGTTCCGCCCCAGATTAAAGTCGATCGAATAGATTAAATTTAAAAACATTCGGATTTAACGGACATTCAGATTTAAGGGACTCCCCACTTAGTCCGTTAAATCGAGGTTTTCTGTATAACATTTTACGTTAAAATGTCACGTAATCAACGCAACATTTAAGATGAGTATTTAACGCAGCGTGTAACATGAACCCAAAACTAGTCCTCTAAATAATTTACCAAACATAAAAAAATCTAAACGGAAATTAAAGCACTGTACATGGGCTATGTTGTAATCTACTAACAACTATCAGATTTCTGCTAACAGTTGCTATTTCTTCTATAAAAAAAATTCAGTACGCGTATCTAAGGTTGCAGACCCCAGATATAAAATTGCATTACATACTTATTATTATTATTTATATAGAAAACGTTTGTAATTATTTTTATTTTCTGTTTCTTTTCAGTATTTCATACATGAACAGCACAGATTTAAAAATCACCGTAGTATAACAACAATAACAAGACGAATACACGTTAGAGTTAAAGAAAATCGTGATTTTTGAGAGAAAACATAATTTCAAAAAAACAAAAAAAAATTAGTTTGATTATAATTTTGGTTCGCTAAATCATTTCTAAATCTATTATTTATTTATTTATTTATTTTAACTTCATCATAATATTTTAATGTTATTGAAAGTAAAAACTTGTCGAACAACATGTCTAACCGACGTAATAATAACTATACAACTTCGTCATCTTCATCACCATCGTCGTCGGATTTTACTAGCAAGAAAAATAATATAAACGAAGAAATTAACAACGAATCAGATACCTTTAATCGGCCGCTCAGTTTGTACGATAATTTAAATGCTCTCGTCGCTAGTTTAAAACCGCCCGGAATACACGAGAGTAAATATCTAGAAAATTATAATAAAAATATAACAAATAATAATAATAAGACTAGTAGTGGTGGCAATGTAAGTAACAATAATTACAGAAATAATAGTGCAACTGTGAATAATTATAGTAATAATAATAATAATAACAGTAGTGATTTATTGTATAACGTGAACCAAGAAGATTTTATATTCAGTGACATCAAATTTAATTTTCCAAAAATACCGATTCGTAGTAATTACAGTGATGGCAATAATGATAATGATCGTGATGTGCTAAAAATAAAAAACGGTGCCAAAAAAATGACCTCAAATAGCAACAATCATCAACATCATCATCGGCATCATCAAAATAATAATAATAATAATAACAACAATAATAATATACAATATGTTAATTTGGACGCCACGATTGGCAGTAAACCGGTTCATAGCGATGCAAAATCTTCATTTTTTGGTTTAAATAATGGCATTAACACGAACGGTAGAAATAGTTATAATGACACAGCACCAACATCACCTAGTCAACAAATACTGCACTCAACGATACCAAATGGTCACGATAATAATATTGATAATCATGATAATGGCGATGATAATACGCTAATTACAATTACAAATGTTCAGTCGACAACAATAAATATACAAAAACGTAAAAATCCTAATACTAATGAAGAAGATGATGGAGGTTGTGGTGGTGTTGCCGGTGCTGATGACGATGATGATAATAATGATAATAATAATAATAATAATGGTGGTGATAGTAATGATTGTGATGAAGAAAAAAATTTTATAGATCCAAGTGAAAGCCAACAGAAGCAAATAACATATATAACACCGGAAAAATATGGATACGATAATAAACCGTCACAGGTAAATGTTAGTTTGTATTATTTTTATTTTCGTATACCTACCTACCTATATGTCATTGTCAAATCGCGTATGTATATAGTCATTCATTAAGTTGGGGATTCAGTTATGTGTGATATGCGACGAATAATTTTCTATCTTATTAAATTCAAAACAATTTTTTTCTTGTTACCCGTAACTCTATATAGTTAGTTTGTTATTGATCTGAATAATGAGATGTTGAAATTATAGTGGTTTAAATAAGTGCTTATAATTGTTGTATCATTTTGTGACACATATAAGACACAAATATAATATGGCCACGATAATGGGCATATTATGGGCATATTACAACGTATGTGAAGTTATCCCAGAACACTATAACAGAAAATAATTTTTTTTAATCAGGCAACACTAACATATCAATAACCAATTTGCTCTTGTATGAAGTTAGCCCAGCCCAGAACTTTTATCAATTTAAATGAAAAAACGAAATATTATCAACAATTCAATGAAATTCCCAGCACAGTGTTCATTTTCGGGAACTTGCCACGGAACGATTTTTTTCTTACATTTATTAAATTACAGTTCCATTATTTTATGCAACTCAAAATTTTACAGTTTTTGTAGACGTTACATTTTTTTTTTTATTATATGAAAAACAAATCAAATTTAATAAATTTGATAACTTTTCGTTTTTTCGTGAAAATTGATAAAAATTCTGGGCTGGGTCAACTTCACACAAGCGACCAAATTGGTTTTTGTTATGTTAGTGTTGCCTGATTAAATATTTTATTTTCTGGGATAACTTCACATACGTCCATTTACGACGAGGCTTTGTTGGAACTTTGGCGATGGATACGAATTTGTGGCTTAGTAAATAAAAATACGCCTTTTCTATATAAGTTGATTGATGGAAGTAAGAAAATCTTTTTATTTAATACTGTTTCGTATTGACTTTTATTTTGTTTGGATTTCTTTCTTATGGTACCGAACATTTCGCCGGCCATAAATCAATTGATTCATTAACTGGTAATTTGCAAACCTTGGATACTGGACGTTCCAGGGTCGTTCCATTTGACATTTTCAACTTGATCACACGTACCTTGCCATCCTTACCAGGATACACATTAGTAAATCGTCCTGTAATCCACTTCCCGTGTGGTTAAATTTGGTTCACAAACCATAACGACATTATTTTCGTCAAGATTCTGTTGCGGGTGCTGCCACTTTGACCGTGTTTGTAAAGTTGTGAGATACTCCCGTTGCCACCGATGCCAGAAGTTTAGCGTGATTTTGCGAACCATGCCCCATCGATCGTTTGTCATCCCAGGTGAGGAGCACCAGGTGGGTTGAACTTGAACTGAATTCTCTCGTCCATCAAATATTTGGTGATTGTATTTTGATTAATTTCAAAGAAATTTTGTATTTTGCTTCAGAAAATTGACAGTGCCAACGAAATTGGTCCCATGGTCACAGAATATGGTGTGACACAATCCACGTCTGTCAACAAAGCGTTTCAATGCCGCCAGAAAATGGCTCGAGTTACCATGCCGCACAGATAAATACAAATATCCTTTATTAGGTATAGCGAAATCCTTACCATTATCCGTTCCATTGGCAAGTCTCCCATGATTTGTCTTTCCAAACGTGGACGTTGTTTTATGCATCCAATGCATCTTTGGAATGTTTCACGTCCGCGCTCCTATGATGCAATACCTTTCTTGAATCATGTCTATTAACAGTGCAGGTCCGGGATGACAATGATCATTGTGGATTTGATATACGATACGTTGACTTATTGTCCATTTTCGCCTATTGTCCACCCACTCTCATGACAAAGTCATCATCTAGGAAGGGTGCATATTGAAGTAGTTTGTTGAATAACGGCTTGTGATGCAGCAATTCTTTATACTCGTACGAAAACTCTGTGCGCTGTATCTCTCTACATAATAGGCTTCTGTTTGATTAATTTCATCAACACTTAGCACGGCTGTATTAGGTTTGACAGGACTACAAACCCGACGAACATATGAACTGACGCGAAGAATTTTCTTATAGCTCGAGAATTTGCCATGTTCTCCTGTCTCTTGTTTGCCGTGGGTTACTATATTGCTGGCAACCTTTGAAGATTTCTCTTCAATGTGTTCGGATATTCAAGGCTTGTGATGTTTCCAACTCTATTGGCGACAAACGTGGCCCATCTTTTTGGTTGGCTGGACAACCAGTCGTCGTTCCGCACCCAAAATTTCTAGCCTTGGTAAGCTCACTTGGTTGGTTCGGATGACATGCAGAAAAACCACTGCTGAGTAGGAAATCCTACTCGCATCGCTGACGCCGTGTAGTTCGAGTTCCTCATCTCCGTCAAGTGTACTGCCCAACCATCGGTTCCGCTAAATGGAGTTTGAATTTTCAATTTCTCGTCGTAACTTGAGCCACTCGTTGAGTATATCTTCTGGTGGATTGTCATTCCAATCTACCTATCTGCGCCACAATTTGTGTAAAATAATTTTTGACCTAATTAGCAGCGGAGATAGCCAGCCAAACGGATCGAATACTTGATTCGTGAAGCGAAACTCCTCTTGAATTGGATCCCACTGGATTCCAAGCACATTGATTGTGTCCTTATGCTCATCTAATGATTTTGCATTGTTGGTTTGTGACGGGTCATGGATTTCTGGATGATTGTTTACAAATTTCCTTAAACGAAATTTACCACTTTGCAAGATAGCACAAATGTCCCGTTTCAACGTAATCAGCTCTTCGATTGTATTAGCACCTTTGAGAACATCATCTACGTAAATATCTTCTTGTACTGCTTTGGCGGTCTTTAAAAATACTCGCGAAAAATAGGAGGCCAACTCATTCAACGTGTTTGCAGCGGCAAAGAGAGCAGATGATAATCCGTAGGTAACGGTCGTGAGTTTATAGGTGCACATGTTGTTCTCATCGGCTCGCAAAAGGATTAACTGGTACGGCTGTTCCAACTCATGTACAGACACCTGCCGGTACATCTTCTCGATGTCTGCGGAGAAGACGTATTCATTCAGGCGAAAACGTAGAAGAATGGCCCACAGTGTAGATTGAACGGTTGGGCCAATCATAAGCATATCGTTGAGCGACGGGTTCTAACCAGTTTTACATGAAGCATTGAATACTACCCTGAGCTTGGTGGTAATATTTTGCTGTTTTAGAACTCCATTATTTGGCATTGGGATCAACCGGTCCATCAACCTTTCTCATATGACCTAGCTAGCTGTACTCATCCAGAAACTCATTATATAGACGATAAAGTTATGGATCGCGTTTGAATCGTCTGTATAATGCATTTAGTTGAGAAACGGCTATTTGGTAATTAGTTGGAATCTTGGTTATATCAAATTTAAACGGCAATCGCGTGATGAAACGTCCATCATCGGAGCGCATTGTATTTTGTCTAGTGTTTTATACAGACCTCTTCTTCTGTGGTCAATACCTCTTGCTTGCTGTCCTCTGCATCCTCTATCTCCCAACGTTCTGTTTACGTCGAAGAAAGTGCAGTATGTTTTGATCTCTTGGGCTTTGGTGACTGCACTTCCCCCAATTATCCACCGAAATTTTGTGTTTTGTGCGACCAGTTTATTATTGACTGATATGGACCGTCTTCTAAGATGTCAAAGAATACTGCTCCCAGCAATATGTCGAGGCTTCTGGTCTGATAGCACCCCGGATCTGCAAGCTGCACGGTAGATAACCACTTCATGTCGTCACGGTTCATCAATTCAGGCAGTTTAGCTGCTATTTTCGGAATTACTAGAGCGTTTACGGTCATTTCCTCAGACTTATTTTGTAGTCTGCCTCGAGAGGTGCCAGCTGATGTCTTCCCAATACCCGCAATATTGATTCGACCGTTGGATCGCTTTAATCCGAGTTGTTGTGAACATGGCTCTGTTATAAACGACGCTTGTGATCCGGAATCGAGTAAAGCTCTGAATTCTCGCTCGATTCCATGATTGTCGACTACCCAAACAGTCAGGTTTTGAATCAGCGGCGGTGTGGTTTTAAAGTGGGATATATAGCTTTCTTCGTAACAGCTGCTGTGGATTTGGTTGGTACTTGAACTGCTTCAAGAGCTTCTCCTCGAGCGTCCAGAAACTTCAGAAAATCACCAAATTCGAGTTTATCCTTGTTGACTGTTTCCTGAGCTCATAACGACTTCGTTTCATCACCCATCTTTTCAGTTCACACTTCACAGATATATTAACCACCAATCTCGCGCATCAGCGTTGTTACCTAATGCATTCAGACCCCGCAATAATTTATCTGCTGTATCATGTGCTGATCTTATACTTGATGCAGTTGCTCTTGACAATTTTGGTATGCTGCGAAAATTCCGAATGGCGTCCGAATGGCGTGCACTTGTTCGTTGTAGCTTTAAGACACCACAATTAATACACTCAAACCCAACTTGGTTTTATTAGTAAAGCAAACTGCTCGAGAAACTATTTATTTTCTGTTTTCGCTCGATGGCTTCTTTACGACTAACAAACTTTTTTTCTTTTTTGTCGAATTTATTTCCACCCATGACACTTTCATTAAATGGTCAATTTTTAGAAATTTTCAAATTTTGTGTGTGCGATATAATTAATCGAGTTTTTCCGGACTTCCAACATAGAAATCGACTTGAAATTTTATCAATAAGGCCTTTCATTTGAATCTATTTCCAGCCATAACACTTTAAACAAAAAATTTCAAATTTTATGTGTGCGATATATTCAATTGACTTTTCCCGGACTCTTCACATGGAAATTGACCTGTAATTTCTGAAGTGTTGCTTGATATGTGCCATCTAGTTTTGTCATTAATAAAATAGCTTTCCCGGACTTCCAAGATGGAAATCGACCTCAAACGTTCTACAGAAGTAACCAGCGATTAGACCTTTTATTTAAATCTATTTCCAGCCATGACACTTTAGACGGTCAATTTTTATAAATTTTCAAATTTTGTGTGTGCGATATATTCAATCGAGTTTTCCCGGACTTCCAACATAGAAATCTACTTGAAATTTTTTCCAGGTGTGATCCTTAGTAAGACCTTTCATTTGAATCTATTTCCAGCCAGGACATTTTAAACGGTCAATTTTCAGAAATTTTCAAATTTCGTGTGTGCGATATATTCAATTGACTTTTCCCGGACTCTTCACATGAAAATTGACCTGCAATTTTTGAAGTGTTGCTTGATATGTGCCATCTAGTTTTGTCATTAATAAAATAGTTTTTTATTATAGTTTTAATGCATTTAATAAAAAACTTTAATTTTGAGTAATATACGTTAATGAATCGAAATAAATATTTTGACTTAAACTGAAATTACTGTGTAAGACCCAAATTATTTATCTGCTTTATCGACATTTTTCGACTTGACTGTATATGAATCTACCTTACCGGCTTTGGCAGACAAGTTGCTTCGCATCTACATTATCGACATTTGCGGATGACGCATTTCTGTTATTATAGCCAAATCTGCATTATCGACATTTCCGACTGAAGTTATAATCGCCACACCCGAATCTGCATAGTCGACAGCTTCCAGCTGAAGTTTTAATCGCCACACCGGAATCTGCATTATCGGCATTTTTCGGCTGGAGCGAGTCGGCTAACTTTAACAGTATTAACATGTCATCGGTCGAAAACTACACAAGTTCGATACGTTTGTCAATGTGTTTGGTTCTTGGATGGTAACTGGTAGTTGTAGCTATAGATTAATAGCACTCCTGTTGTCACAAAAGATTTTGTGGTCGAAGTTAATGCCATATATTTGGGCTCAGTTGTTGACGGTGCCACTGTGGGTTGTTTTCTGGAATTCCAGGATATGGGGCCGTTTTGTTAAAATGTTTGTTGTTAATGTGTTAAAACATATCATATATTTGATCGTCTCTGGTTCAAATCGCTCGCCCAATCAGCATCAGAAAAAACAGATAAACCGCTGCTACCATTTTTACTGAATTCCAAGAAACTGATTCTTCAGAGAACGAGTCTGGTACCTCGTTGGCCGAACCCATACGATAACCAATTTCAAAATCAAAGGATTGAAGATTTAAACTCCATCAAGCTAACCTTCCCGACAAATCTTTTTGTTACATAAGCTACCGAAGGCTTGCGTGATTTGTATAAATCGTAAACGAATACCCTTCAACGTACGGTCTGAACATTTTGACACTCAGTACCGCTGCGTACCACTTTAGTTCCACAATGGAGTAATTCTTGTAAGCGGCAATCAACTTTTGCGATACAAAGGCTATATGCTGTTCTTTTCCGATGGAATCTAGTTGGAATAACACGCTGCCTAAACGCTAATGGTACTAGCGTTACATTGTATGTAGACGGGTTTCTGAAAATTGGGATTTATCAAAACGGGCGCAGATGTCAAGGGTTGCTTTAATTAATTAAATGACTCGTAAGCAGTTTTTTTGTAAGGTCCGTTAATGGAGAGGCTATGGTGGCAAAGTTTCGGATGAAACGCTTTTGCGTACAGGGCAATCCACAATCGCTTTAACCGTCACCATCTGTCTGAAGAAAACCATTCATCGATAAGGCGCAATGGCGAATACCAAAAGCTTTGGGGTTCCTCATTCTGCCCAACTCCGCGTACATGGGGGTTTGAACAACGGACGATATCGCATAGATCCGTTGCTTTATAGGTTTGGTTGTGCCGACATCGATGGAATGAGTGACTAGATTTGTTTTACCAAGACCGAGTTGCGCAAAATATGATCCGAATTGTTTTGTAATGTTGTGGAACTAATAGGCGTCAAGTTTTATGTCATTGGTGGTGGAGACAGAAGCCAACGATGCGAAATTTTACGTGAATCCGAACAAGTTCCAGAAGTCAATCTCTAAATACAGAAGTTGCTCTAAGGATGGAACTATATATAATTTCATTCGCTTTTCGCCTCCGTTAAATACGATTTGAACATTAATGCAACCAAAAATTCGTTGCGGTTGTCCACTACCTAAATTGACAACCCCCGGAAAGGTGTTAAATTTAAGGCTAGAATCGCTTAAATATTTTTAGGAACCAGCTCCTAAGATACTTATGGTGACACTATCCAAGACACTATCCAATCGGCCCCACGTTGGGCGCCACTGTAGCATTTAGCATTTCCCGGATGGTATTCCCGAAATGGTTATATTGAACAATGACACAAAGAAAATTTCGATCAAAAGAAACTATCATTCTAATGGGAAATGCTAGTCTATAAAATTGATTCAAATAGAGACTTCGAAGCGGTTGTTGTGCGGCCAAAATATTTATGATACATTATGGTGACATACAACAAATGGTATAAAACAAAATTACGACACTTTTGTGTCGGTTATGCATAGATACTAATTTGACGACCTATACAAATAGCATAAATCCAGCGTTAATCGGAGCACCACTGTATATTTGCAATTAATTATTTTTATATAACTACATTAGTCATCATAATCATCATATAAATTATTTATAATATACCTTTTGTTAAAATCTCATCAATATTTCTACTGTGTGATGTACATATATACATCTACCCTAAATAAACGATCATATTTAGAACATTTTTTTGCACAAATATACAACGCTGTATAATTGAATTGTTAATATTTTTTTTTTACAAATTTCGCCTAACACCAATAAAGCAACAACTGGAACTGGAAAAAGAATGATTTCACCTTCGTTTTGAAATGAACAGTTCTGTGAAGTGTACAAAATAACCAAACTGCTACACAAAACTATAAATCGAAATGTTAATGAAAAATACAAATTTAAAACATATTTGCAATGTTTTGCAAATATTTTCAATGCAGTGCACAACTAATAATTGTGCACCTTGAATTACCTTGGTAAATTTATCAACCGCGAAAAACATTTTTATTAGTTTCGTACAGATGAATAAATTTATTGTTGAATTGAAACATTTACAGGAAATGCGATAGAATTTAGTATTTTCGCATTTTTACAGTTCAATGAACAATAAAACGATCGATAAACATGAACGTGACTGATCGATTTATGACCAAATTTTATCATTTGTTAAAAATTGTTTCAGTTTAATTAGAACATGTGATCATATCAACCATTTTCAAAACCATACACGACTTTCAATGTGTACAGAATATCTGGTACGGCATTATAATCCTAATGCTTCACCAGCTTTTGTAGCACAATCCAATGAAAATACTACTAGAATTTTAACACAAATTAATTACAATATATCGGCATAGTTCAACCCCCGAAAAATTGCCCCTCATGGGTCCAACCCTTGAAAAATCATATTTTTAGTTGGACCACAGTTTTCGGATTTCTACTAATACTTATTCTATGGATCTGAATGTGGTACTAGAATTTTTAGCAAAGTAATTACAAAATATTGGTATAGTGTAACCTTATGGATGTGGGCTGTTGTAATAAATACCATTTTGATCGATTTATGTTGGTGTGGGCTGTTGTATAGGTTTTGCACTTCAAATTGACAATTTTGCAAATGATATTCAATTGTTTTTTTCTTCATTCACAACTTTTTACAATTCAACCACAATTTTTTATCTTCATTGTTAATTTGTTCTAAATCAAACTCATTTTTTAGCAAATCAAATTCGTGTTTTTTCAAAGTAACTTCAATTAAGTAAATGTTTTTAAATTAAAATATTTTTAAAACAAATTCAAGTTTTAATATTTCAAGTTCGTAAATTTTTCCAATTCAATATCAACCTTTTGCAAAATAAATTCAGTGCTGTCAATTCTTAACCGGTTATGATGGGATTGGGTATGTTGGATGGAAATAACCGAACTGAACAATGTGTGTTATGAAATGCAGCAAAAGTCGTCAATGTATGCCTAGCAAATTTTTCCTATGTATTTGTTTTTAGACCAAATGGTAACATTTTCAATTCATTTTAGAAAATGCTGTTTTCAAAATATCAATTTCCTTCATCTTGGTGTTATGATATCCTGATCCTGATGTTAAGTCTATCATGGTAAAGTATATGGAATTTAGTAGATGTTCGATATTCTTACTGAATTTAATCTTTTGAAATCAATCACCATCCGGCATTTTCTGGTACCTGAGATGCACCCATTTTCTTCTATACAACCCAAATTGGTTAATTGTAAGGGCTTTTTGAAAGCCTTATAATGCCATCATTGAGAAGTTTTTTTAATCTACAAGTAACGTGGTATACATTGGTAGTCCAATTAGTAGTTCGAGCTCGGGGACCGCTTCTGTCATTCAATAGCAAGCCTTTCTAATGAACTTTCTTCACCAATTTCACTACAGCGATTCCGCTTGGCGCCGGTTCACCCTGTATTAAAAAAACATATGCCCTTATTATTATACTCACCTGACTTGAACTCACCATTTTGGAATATTTGATATTATATTTGTTGCGGTGAGGTGACAAGTGTCAAATATACTCTCCAACAATATACTGGTGAGATCATAGTAATTTTTCGACAAACAGAATCATGATGAACAACAAAAAAACGTAATTTTTTTTTCATAATAATTTTTATAAAGGATTTCATTTTATAAAATTATTGCTTAATAAAAAAATAAAAAAATAATTTTAGACACAAAATAAGAATTTCTAATGAAAAACACACGAAACGTCAATATTGTGAAAAATGTATGTCCAAAACGCCAAAAATTACAATATTGCCAACTTAACTAACGGAAATTGTCATAATAAACAAACACATCTCACCAAAATAAAAGCGAGGACAATATAAAAATTTAACTCACACGACTTGCTCGGTGAGGTGGGAACCATAATAGGGGCAATAATGTATGTTAGAACTTTAAATTGTTTTATTAAAAATGACAGTTGGTTCTATGCCATTTATGTATATGGAATACAACATTGTTTTTCAATAAACGCAGTTCAATGACCTCCATTTCAGCTCAAATGTTGATCTTAAGATCTTGAATTTTTTGTGGATCATTGCTATACACTTTATTTTTCAAATCGCGTAATCTTAGTGGCGTAATCGTCGAACTTGGTTGCCAATACTGTCTTGTACGGATGCATGTGTAAATCAACGTATAAAATTCGATGTGAAGTAAAGGCGTTAACCCCTGCAAGAGATGCTTGCCTCTTCACGAACATTTATACTTACAGCTGTTACTGTTTCACGAGTACGAACTGGTCGATGGTGTTCATATTTTTTTTTACATTCATTGCTAACAATAAAATTAGATTAAAAGAACACAGCAAATTACAAAAATACTTAAATTATCTTAGGTAAATAAAAACATAAAAAATAAAAATAAAATTGATTTATATTTGGATTGAGAATAGTTTTTCTACGTCTTGCGTTGCCGTTAAATACTATTTGAGGGCTTTAGAGAAGTGATGGATGCTCCCAGACATTCTAATTTCAACCGGTAAATTATTGAAGTTGATGGGTGAAACCACAATGATGAAATGTCTACGAAAATCTAACCTCCAGTTAGGAATATGTTTCCTGTAATGCAAGTTCAATCGAATACCGTAGTCAGAACAAGTGACAAAGTTATTTCCACTCATAATATAGAAAATCTTTAAGACCTTGTAGATAAACAAGTATCTCAATGTCTAGAGCCCGAAAGATGGGCCAAGTCATTAATCGGATAATATGTTTCTGTCGAAGCAAAAGCGAATTCATTAATGTTTTACAGGCACTCCCCCGACACGCCAGCCCGTAGAGAAGAATAGAATCAACTAGGGCATAATAAACTAACCTCCGTGGGTAAACAAGCAAAAGAGGCGTAAGACATACATCTTCTTGGATACTAATAATAGTTATGTATAAGAATTTGGCCCGAAATTTCCATCCCGAAAAGGCTTTTTTCATAAAGTGTGTGTCTTTGCCCAATCAACATAAAAATAATTCCATCCCGAAAATTTTATTGTTAAATTAAAGAAAAAAATTAATAGTCCGAGAAAATTATAAAATTTTATTACTGTTTGCAGTAAAAAAGCTGCACAATCTGTTAATAAATTAAGTCGATTTTAATGATCATCTAGAAAATCACTTTCTATACATCACTTTGGAAATTATGTTTAGTACCAAATTTCCTTGTGGCGAACACAGAGATGACCCCCTGCCTCGGCATATGGAGTTAGGTGTGCCAATGTGCATACACTGAAAAAAATAATCGGTGATATTCACAAAAAAGCGGAGTAATATTTAATGAAAACTGATTAAAAATTCAGCCACACAAGCGCTTTGTATTTACTGCTATTTTAGCAAATCAATTATTACTACTTGCTGAGTAAATTTTATTATTTTTATTTCACGGTGGGTAAGCAATATTTGCTATATCTTTGATATATTTACTCTGCAGTTTGTAAAATAATTTAGAAATTCTTTACATAGCGCATGGTAAATATTGACAGTTAGGTGGATAATGGTTTCCAAAGCATTTTAAAATTTGCGGATCGAGAAAATTGCAGCGCATTAATATTTACTCTGCACAGAAGCAAACACTTGAAAGTTCTAGATTGGAGGAGACAGAATTTAATATTTAACATATTAAAAACCAATTTTAGTAAAACACATTTTTATAATAAATTTTTTTTATTCACTTTTCACAAAAGGCCATCGATTTTTCTTAAAATAAAGACTATAATTAATTACATCTCGGGATTGACACTAAACTTACGTATTAATTTTGATCAAACAAATTTTTCCTTTACAGCCTTGAAAGATATTGAATTGTTGTAATGTTGCTAATAATTAAATTCTCCTCCTATAAGAAACTATTTAGTGTTTAGGGAACTGAGTTGGTCCGGTCCTCCTAAATTGCTTTATAAAATTCTGAAATTAAAACAAGAAAGCAACAAATATAAGTTAATGCACATAAAGTTTTGAAAATTTAATTTGTGTTTACCGTACATCGTTTCAGCACTTTCATGGTTTAATCCTCAAGGCTATAGCTGCCATTTGTTGCGACGCGAAGAAAGGTTGCAAAAAAACTGCAAATGAATGATAAAAATTAATATAATTTATATTTTAATTTATTTTGAAATAATTACCATTTTTCCCAACAATTCCGGAAACTAGACGAACTGGCTTTTTTGTGGCAATTTGTGTACTGTTTATAAAATTCACTTTAAGACTAATTTTTGTTTGAAATTTTAAATAAAATTTGGAGAACAAAATGCATATAGAATAAGTGATTTGATTGGTTATAATCTCCCCGCAAAAATTGTTTTACAAAGTGCAAAGTAGATTTTGAAAAGTATTTGCACATTTTAAAAACACTTTGTAATTTATTCTCAACGAAAAAAACAATTTTTTTTCATTTTTAATATGTTTGCATTGAAAATGATATATTCAAATTGCGCGGCTCAAATTTACCTAGCAGCATTGCAATATGATTAATCTAATTTGTCATCAGACGCTGCTCAGCAATAATTTTAATATTTAAAAATGCACTGTAAATATTGCAGTGCAAACTTTACAAGGCTCGTACTTTATAAAAACATTATTGGTAATAATTGCAAATTTGGGTTTAGACAGCAAAATGTGTAAATATCTCCGCGCGATTTTTTTCAGTGTAGAACTTATATTCAGGTACATTTTACGCTATTTGCCGTATGCACTTGGCGAAACACACTAGCGGGATACTCCTGATGATGACCTAACAAGTCGAAATCGATCGAGTGATTTTTTAAACTTTTTGAATAAAAATTTTTAATTGAAATATTCAAAAAAATCAAATTTTGCGAAATAAAAAACAAGTGTTTAATAAAATGTGTTTGTTATATTCAGGTGCCCTTTCGAAAATAACGAGGATTGATGGAGATTATTGATTATCCCGAAAACCACTTTCTATACATTCTTCAGTTGAAAATATGTTCATTAACAAATTTCCTTGTGGTCTTGTGGAAATTGGGTAATGAACATATTTTCAACTGAAGAATGTCTAGAAAGTCGGGCGCCTGAATATAAGTTCTATGCACATTGGCTCCAAATCCCGAGACAGGGGGTCATCTCTTTGTTCGCCACAAGGAAATTTGGTAATGAACATATTTTCAACTGAAGAATGTATAGAAATTGATTTTCGGGATAATGAATATTCACCTTCCAATCCTCCATATTTTCGAACGGACGCCTGAATATAAGTTCTATGCACATTGACACACCTAACTCCATATGCCGAGGTAGGGGGTCATATCTGTCTTCGCCATTAATGTGATTATTTTAATTTTACATAATATGAAATATTCTTTATATGTGTGTTGATTAAATAAAAATTCTCGTTAATCCAATTATCTTCACGGTTTGATTGACTCGTCCTGAAGTTACGTCAAACGGTTGCTATTGGCTTTAATTAGTTTATGTAAATTGATAACATTTACTAACTATGCAAATGTGATACAATTCATATCATATACGTTATTAGGTAAAATTCGTCTTGGAACTGAAAATGGCCATTAACACTCCTTACCAGAGATCTTGACTCAGGTTCCGATAGTGTGTCTAATAGACAATTAAATACCTCATCCGATAAGCCTATATATGATCCCCCAACTCATGTCGCAAAGTGTTCACGAAATTTTTTTCGAAGAAAATCAAATTTGTCTTTTAACTGAAAATGTCCATTAACATTCCTTACCAGAGATCTTGACTCAGGTTCCGAAAGTGCGTCTAATAGATAATTAAATTCCTCATCCGATGAGCTCAAACACTGTCCCTCAACCCCAAAGTATTCACGATTGGTTTTTTGAAAAAAAAAACTAAATTTGTCTTGGAACTGAAAATGGCCATTAACACTCCTTACCAGAGATCTTCTGGTCAGGGTCTAACAACTTATAAAATTCCTCGAGCCAGAATGCTATACGTAATGCTAGATTTTAGCATGAGGTATAATGTGTAAATCATTTTTTCTATTTTTTAATGACTTATTAGGAATAAAATCTTAATAATTTTTCCAAGTCCTATTCTTAAGACAACAATAGTTAAGATCTAGCATAGTATGAAAATTTTCAGCTAGAATAAAAACTATAAAGTATCCTTTATTTAACATTCTACTCGACAGTGGATAAATATTATTTGATCAATCAAAACATGATTTTAAATTGTTCAATAAACTGATGAAACAATAGACAAAAATTTAGTTTAGTTTATTTTGCTAAATTTCACTGAATCTCTATAATTTTTTTTATTTATATATTGTATTATATTACATTCAATTGGATAAAACTTTAGTACACACTGACGTAAGTGGTTTTAGTACTACTTTCCGTCGAAAACCATGTTTTCTAATTAGATTTTAGTGTGAATTTGTGATGAACTTTTCGTCACCTATTTGTTTTTTTGTCAGTGGGTGCGTCGGGTTATATTAACGTTTGTCAGCGGGTATGTTGGTGCAGCCACAAAGTCATTTTATCAATTCATGCATTAAATAGTTTATAGATGCGTTCAGCTAGGGATCGATACACACTCGTCCCACTCTTAATCATCAACTACAGAAAATTTTGAAATCAGAAGGTTATTGAATAGCTTTTATTCACACGCCACTTAACAGGTTTCATGTTACTTTAGAAAAGCAAACTTAAACGAAACCGTATTGTACAAGGTGTACCTGTATCGTTTAAATGACATCTCATTACGATTAATTACTCCACACTGTATTTCTTTATGCCCCGGTGAATTGTATTCAATCCAATTAAATTCTGAATAAAAAGCTTAGTAAATACATTACAATAGAAACGAATTGATATTCAATTACATAAAATATTGGCTACAGTGACTTAGTATACTGTTTTACATTGGTTTTGTGAATATAAGATTTATGTATTGAGGTACTACGCTGGAGCTATTCTAATCGCCTCATTACCTCGAAAAGAAAGGGGGAAATCTCAATTCTAGATAGCATTAAGTAACAATACTTGTTTTATACTTTTTACTATTTCGACTGCGCACCGTTAATGTACGAGTACTTGTATATAGTTATTTAGGGCTAAAACTTGTTTTCAATTGAATCAACTATATTCGTATTCATGTTGTAGCGACATACATTCCTAAAACATTGAATAACTAATAATAAAAAAAAGACACAAAATTTATACACAAATATTTCACCTTTATATGTGACATATGATAATATCGCACAAACAAGCTTATTGTGTATTATACATAACTGACAGCATAATGAATAAATCATATATGATACATACATACTCGATTTACTTAAGAATTGTGAAAGTCACAAAAATCGAACGATAAATAAAATTAATGTCAATTCAAATTCTTTCTTATATTTATATCGCAGGCTGTGTACATGGCAACCACAGTACCTCAAAATATTAAAGGTAATAATATTATGGGACGTCATACGCCGACACGTAACAGTTTACGTCACAGTAGGATGTTAGTGGTGAATAAACATTTTCAAGGTACGTAAATTTCCCGGCATAATTTTAATCCAAAACTAGTTTTAATTTATAACAAACTAAGCAAATTACGAGAATTACTCATCCCAATATTAACATGAACGGTTTTCTTCTTATACTGTTTATATTTATTATAGGTAGTAAGTAGTCTGAATTTTGAATCATCGCTATTAGTTGTGCGTGTTGTGTTTTTTATTTAATTACTTTGCGGAAAGATTATTAACAAGACTTGGGTAGAATTTATATGCGAATTCTAAGTAGTTTTTAGCTTCATTATCGAAAAAGTTCACCTATTAAAATTATAATTTTACAAGGGCATCGACATTTATAGACATATTCGGTGTCGCTAGTCTGCTTTGTGAGACTGTAACCACAAACAATAAAGCTATCAGATATGAAAATTAGAACAAAAAATTTTTTTTAGTTTTTCAAATGACTTGCAACTAAAGAAAACTTTTGTAAATAAAATGGTTCTGAACCTTGCTTAAATGTGTGACGACAAAATTAAGCTTTTAAGATGTTTCTTTATATTTTTATTACGGAGTTAAATAAAGTAAAATGAAAATAAATGTATGTTATATATAAAAAACAAAAACATATAAAAATGTGAAACAACCATTCACAAACTGTATTATGATTTTGTGTACTCGTACTTTTGTATGGTAAATATTTTGTACACGTGCACGAGCATTAATTGTATATACACATGTATAAACTTGTATAAATACATTTGTATATTTATATGTTTGTACAAGGGTTTCTCAAATGGCTCAATCGATTTTCATGAAAACTGCTAAAAGGAGGTTTTCGAGTACCAGAAATCAATTGCGAAGGGACTTGGTTTGAGGAAAATACGTTTAGGCAGTCCTCCAGTGGGACCCGGATTCCATTTTTCTTATTTTTTTCTTAGGTCAAACGAGTTTCATGAGGGAGGTTTCATTTTTCATTTTGGTTTGGGGTTTTTCATTTTTGAGGGACGTTTTTCGAGTACCGAGTGTGATGGGTCATGATTTCGGAAAAATTCACATTGAAAGTTATCCGGTTGGAGGTCGAGTCCCGTTTTTATTTTTTTTTGGCTCTCACGATTTTGATAAAAATAAATGAAGGGGAGAGGGGTTCAAATTCGAGGATTCTGGTGATTGGTGCTGATTTCAGAGCAAAAGTGTTGAGAGGGTTATTCAGTGGAGCCCGGATCTCCATCCTTATTTTTTTTCGGCTCCCACAATTTTTATGAAACATGGTAAGGAGGGTTTTTCGTCCTAGGAGTCAATTGAGATGGGTGTTAAATTCGGGAAAATCCATTGAGAGAGTCGTCCGATTGGGTCCGGTTCCTTTTTATATTCTTTTTATCGGGAGGCACGATTTTATAAAAATTGTTGACAGGGCGTTTTCGAATTTCCGGAAATCGATTGAGATGAATCCCGGTTTCGAGGAAAATTCATTTAGGGGTCATCCGGTGGGGACCGGATTCCATTATTTTTTTTCGGCTCGCATGATTTTGATAAAAATTAGTGAAGATGGAATTTCAAGTGCCAGGAATTGATTTTGATGAGTGGTAATTTCGGGAAAATTCGTTTAGTAGGTCATTCGATATTGCGCGGTTTTAATATTTTTCGGCTTAAACAATTTTGACAAAAAATGCGGTGATAATGAATGGAATGGATTGCAATTTGCAATGTGTCCCAATTTCGGGAAAATCCATTTATAAGGTCCCCCGTTCGATCTCATTTTATGAAAATAAATTTAGCTCGAATACTTCCGATATAAATTGTTCAGGGAGGGGAGGGGGGAGGTTCGAGTACCAGAAGTCGATTACGATGAATCCTTATTGGGGGGTTTTTGGTTGGGTTTGTGGCCTTTTATCATTTTATTTGGCTTGAACGATTTTGATTAAATTTAACAAACTGGAATTTGAATTGCAAGGAAACGATTACAAGGAGTTCTGATTTCCGGAAAATTTATTTATGGGTCCGTGCATTGCACCAGGTCGCATAATATTGCGCCTTGTTGCAATATGTTGTGCCATGTCGCGTGATGTTCCATTACGTTGGATTACGTAATGGTTGGATCTTGTTGAGGAATGTTGTGTGATGTTCCACTATGACGCGTCATATTGCACAATGTTGTAGCTGTTGCGTGAGTTGCTACATGTTGCATAATGTTGCGCTATGTTGCGTCAAGTTGTTGCGCGTTGAGTCTTGCGTTAATTAGATGTCTTGCGTTATGTTTCATCATATTGAAGAATGTTGCACCATGTTGGGCTGATTGCGTTACGGTGACACGTTGTATGTTTTCGTTAATCGCGTCCTTTGAAAATCTTCGTTGTTATAGTAACAATATTGATTTGCAGCATCCACATTTAATTAATGGTACGAGCTAGGTCTTTTTTCACATATTCTTCTGTCTCAAATGATGTTGATGTTATCTGGTGGGCCCGGAGTCGTTTCTTTAATTTTTGCTAGGCTCGCACGGTTTTCTAAATTACTGAGAGGATGTTTTCGAGTACCAGACACCGATTGCGATGGATTCTGATCTCATTTAGAGGTTATCCCGAGACTATTTTTTAAATGTTTTTCAACTCGAACGATTCTCATAACAATTGCGTTGAAAAGGGTTTTCTAATTTGAGATTGCCAGGAATGCATTGCGATGAGTAGATTTTCGGAAAATTTATTTAATGGTTTTCGAGTCAAACGACTTATAAATGAGGGGGGTTTTCGAGTTCTAAGAATCGACTATCATGAGTTTTAAACTCGGAAATATTGGTTCAGGGGGTTCTCAGATGGGGTCCGAGTCCCTATTTAAAAATTGGCTCGCATGATAAAAAAAAATGTAGAGAAGAGATTTTGAGTGTCAGGAATTGGTCAGCCGAACAGTTTATTAACACGTATTTTTTTCTTATTTTAATATGTCAAGAGCACGAATCAGTTTACCTAAACAATTATTACACGGTGATTTAGTTGGCATATTACGCTTAATTAGCATAATTCATTTTATATTCACACGTTTTATTGGTAATACAAATTAATTCGGTCCGTTATTTTGATTTAAAAAAATACTTATTTTAAAATAAAATGAATGAACAGATTAATTAAAATATTGTTCTTCACTGCTTACGACTTTTTTCTACCTCTCAGGCAAATCCCATCTCGGAAAAACGTTTCGTCTTTTGAGGCGATCCAAGTTTGAAGCGGATTTTCAATTTTTTCAAAAGAGGTGAACCAGTGACCTGCCAAATCGTGTTGCATCCGTTGAAACAACCAGTAATCAGAAGGAGCAATGTCCAGAGAATACAGCCGTTGCGGCAAAATATCCAACTCGAGCGTATCCAAATAATTTTTTACGACTTTTGCAACGTGAGGCCGAGCGTAGCCATGCAGAAAAATAACTTTATCACGCCTTTCCTCATATTCCGGTCGTTTTTCTCGTAATGCACGGCTCAAACGAATTAATTGTAGTCTGTATCGCTTGCCCTTGATCGAATTGTCAGGTTATAGCAGCTCGTAGTACACAACGCATCTTTGGTCTCACCAGATACACAGAATAACCTTCGAACTATAAATGATCGCCTTTGTTTTGATGTTGAGGTCGATGGCAACGATTGGCTGAGCAAAGTGTGGTATTTTTCCTCTTACACACTTAAAAAAATTAATCATATGCGATGCAAATAGTATCGTATATGACTCCGTCTCAACTTTGTATCGTTTTATGATGCAAACTATGCATCGAACGTAACCAAATTTAAGATGCATCAAAAGCCGATGCTACTTACATTAATTTGTGAATGAAGCAACCTGTATCGGAATTAAGAGTTACTTCCTTTATTGTATTTTTGATGTAGTGTATATTAAAATTAAACATAAGATACACGATACACCTAATTTAACAATGATGCATTTTGTATCAAATTTATTAGTGGTTTGCAATTTAGCATATATTCAATTAAACGAAAGTTGCATTAAAAACCGAAACTATTATTAGTGTTTAATTTATTGACAACGCAACATGCATTTAAATTGAAAGCTACTTGCATCATTTTTTTATGTAAATTGACTAAAAGAAATTTATGAATTTTGTTATAAATAAAACCCGTTAGTTTTATTTTATAAACTTCATGAGATTTCAAAATCTCTGTATAAAAATTTAGTTGTCATAGTCACATCAGACCAGACTGCGCTCACCAAACTGCAAATACATGAAAAACATTTTAAACTTATATTAAAAGTAAACACGATGCCTTAGCGAATTATTATAAATTCGCTAAAAAATAATTAACCCCAGATTATATAGAAATTTTCTTTCGACACACTGCTGCATTAGTTTTAGACGCAATTGCATCGTAAATATTTTCAATGCATGCTTTGCATCAGAATTTGATGCACGATTGCATCGTATATGCCGCGATGCAAGGGTTGCATCATAAATCGCAGCAAAATTTTTAAGTGTGTAGGGTTATCGTAGAAGATCCACTTCTAGTCACCAGTCACTATCCGATGGAAAAAAAAAACCCTTTCTTGTTTGCCTTTGAAGCAGCTGCTCACAAGAAAGAACTCGCCTTTCCGCCCAAAAGGAACCCAATTGCCTTGCTTTTGCATCATGTCCATTGATTTCAATCGTAAGGAAACTGTTTGTTGAATCACCTCCAATGTACCGACAAGCTTCTCTTGCGTTTGAGTGGAATCTTCATCAAGATATGAAAGAACCATGTGTATCACGCGGAAATTCGTACTCCCTGCCAAAGAAAAGTGTCACAAAAATTCCGGTGTCGGTGTGAATCCCAACTAAAAAGAGAAAAAAAATCACAGAAACAAAAGGCACGTGTTTTTGTATATATTTTCCAATTGGAATAAATAATAATTCTTATCCGAAATAAAACAAAATTTTCCATTTATAATAAAATAAATATTAATATTTTA
The DNA here is from genome assembly GCA_932526605.1 of Nephrotoma flavescens. Classification (NCBI taxonomy): domain Eukaryota; kingdom Metazoa; phylum Arthropoda; class Insecta; order Diptera; family Tipulidae; genus Nephrotoma; species Nephrotoma flavescens. The sequence goes on along the minus strand of OW052220.1, from coordinate 67,811,486 downwards.
TTCACATTATTTTTTATTTGTGTACAAAAAAAAATAGAAAATTTATTTACATATTTAAATTTCATAAATTGAGTTTTGTATTGCATCCGCCACGTTGTATTGCATCCGCCAGCATATTGAGATCTTGAAAAAAAAAATCATTGAAAATTTACTACGTAAATGTATTTTGCGAAGACGCCATTGTGAGACAGATCTCTATTACCTTTTTAGTCCAAATTTGCACATCGCGATCACTAAATAAGTTAATAATTATTATTATATATTTAAATTTAAAATTATTTACTTTAACAAATCGAAAAACATTATAATGAAACACAGCACTTTAAAGTAAAAAAAACTAATTACGTAGTGCAACCGTGCACGTCGACTTGTCAGAAGAAACTGAAAATAAAAGATACAATCGAAACTTATAAAACAAAAATAATATTACCGCGAAATAGAAAGAGAAAAACAATTATTTTTCTCCAAAATCAATATTTTTGTGTCTTTGATATTTTGTAGTACGGAGTTTAGTACGAAATTTGAGCAGTTTTTTCCACACAGTGGAATAATTGCATACTGGGTTTAACTTAAATATTGAACTACAGAACTTTTACTTGTAGTTTTCATATCTGATTTAATTTATTGTTTGTGCTGTAACACTCGATACTTGGTTTGGTGTCGATTGAACATAAAAAGTTAGCTCAGGTCGTCGAAGTAATGTTAGTCGTGAGAATTAATTTCCTCGTTTTCCATGTGCTTCATTGCTTATTTTACTTCTTTGTGCTGAATTATTTCTTAGTCAATGATACCCGGGTACTATCATATGTAAGCTTTTATATATTTCACCCAGGCTGATTCGCAATCATTTTATTTCTGGTTCCTCTTTACTAAACATTTTTCTATAATTTGAATCAGTTTTGTATACTCTTCGTATTGGAAGCTCCATAGACAACGCCACAGCCACAATCAGTAAGTAAAAATTTGGGTAACCGCGAGGAAACATAAAGAAGAAAGTTAAACATGGAACTGAAAACACTGCTCTCCCCCCCCCCCCCAATTTCTTACCATCAACACCATGCTCATCACTGAACGAGATTTTTGTATAATTCTATACTGAAACAAAAGTCAATGCCTAGAATCTAGATAAAGCTCAAGGGTAAGTATTACGTGGATTCTTACGAACTTCATGTTGAATTAACCTTAATGTTGCTATTTTTCCAACCTTCAGTCCAACTGTCAACAACACAAGGTCAACCTTTTTTAATATTGCATCCAAATTTTCAGGAACATTTGTTCAGCATCTGCAGCTAGCACGAATTTGTGTGTTTGCCGTTCATCATTTTGTCATTTAACGATAATCCCGAAGTGGTTTTGCTCGATGCATCGAACACTCCTCTCAGCTTTGTGGTAATACATTGGTTGTTGATCACTCCATATGGTTTGACATATAGTATATACTGGATTATCACCTGGACCATTTTCCACCAATTGCATTGGTGCCTGCGCTAGATGATAGTCTTCCATCGATTCGTAAGTTAATTTAGCGAATGGTTTATCTTCCAGAATTTTTTTTTTCGATTTGTAGTAATCGTGCTACTGCCCTTTTTCTGGATTCTTCTAGCATAGATGGTTCTACTTTGAACGGTAAATGTACCATGTATGTTATTTCCCATCTGGTAGTCGCGTTGTCCTTTGTGCATATAGTTTTTCAGCGATTGCTTCCTATTAATAAATCTAGTTGTTGCTTAATTGTCTATTTAATTAATCATTGTTTTACTGTTGCCAGTCTTAAATATGTTCGACCAATAAGTATTAGGTAGTTGGTAGTAGTAGGTGTTAGAAAAAGTAATTAAAATCCAGATTCTGCAGCATTTTAAAGATTTTGATTTCCTTTGTAAATTTCAGTCAGGGTATAAGCTTGGGCCCAGTACTACAACGGCTTTGGTACACATTGTTGCCGATTTTTCTTTAATTTTGGATGGGCATGTTCGCAACCTTTATTAGTTTTATTGAATTTCTCTAATACTTAATAAACACATTTTTTTATTAATCACTTGTTTTTGTTTCGCAGAATATTTTGAATATTTTTCAAAAAGTTTAAAAAATCACTCGATCGATTTCGACTTGTTAGGTCATCATCAGGAGTATCTGTGTGATCTGAGTATCAGAGTAGATAATCCTGATGATGACCTAACAAGTCGAAATCGATCGAGTGATTTTTTAAACTTTTTGAAAAATATTCAAAATATTCTGCGAAACAAAAACAAGTGATTAATAAAAAAATGTGTTTATTAAGTATAAGTGTGTTTCGCCAAGTGCCTACGGCAAATAGCATAAAAAGAATTTCTCTAAGGCGTTTGATAGTGTTAATCATATACGTATACTTCGAAAACTTTATTTATATTTATTATAAATTTTCTGGATCCGCAGTTAAGTTGTTGCTGTTCTTATTTGCATAGTCGGGAGCAGTGGTGTTAACTGCTCTAGCATGGGTAGAGTAACTTTAGGTGTACCACAAGGAGCCATTTGGAATCCGTTGCTTTTTTCTATATTTATAAGTGACCTTCCATGGCGAATTCGTCATTGTTCTTTTCATCTCTATGCTGATGATTTACAACTGTACATCGGATGTAAAGCATTAGTTTGAATGAGGCTCCAATGAAATTGAATGAAATTTTTCCAGGTCTCTGCGCACTAGAAAAATCAACTCGCCCTTTAACAAAAGTAACATGTACAATAATTCGGTTTTGATGAATGCGTTTATTGTTTGGAATGGTTTACCCTTTGAACTTAAAAATATTAATTCGCTTAAAATTTTTAAAAAACTTGAATATTTAACTGTACAGAGAAATTATTCATCTAATTAAAATTTAAATAATTTTGTATATCCCTTTTCCTGTCAGGCAAAATTTTTTTTTGCTACAATTCACAAAAGTGTGGTCGGTCCAACCCAGTGTGTGTATAAAAAAAGACAGGTGGTAATGTCTTCTGCATTTCAACGGATCTTGGTTAAATCGGCATTATTTTTGAAAAAAAAACATTATAATTTGATAACATATAAATTATATAACATTACTAGCTGACCCGGCGAACTCCGTTTCGCCACCAGATGGCTTCGTTTTTTGTACCATTTCGTTTGGGGATTAAAAGATGAAGAAAAATTATTTTTTTTCTTTTATATTTGAAAAGGAAAAATTTTATTTCATTTCACAACAGTAATGAATTCATTTCGATTACAAAAATGAAGTGTAATTTAGTTGAACTTCTCTAAGTAAAAAATGAAAGTGAATCCAAAGTAAATACTGAATCGAAGCGTTATACGTGTCCGCAAATTGAAGTGCTCTTTGGTACACCACATTTTTTGTTTTTTGGTCTGACGTTAACACAAACAAAGCGGATGGTTTCCCAACTCGTGAACACGCAACGTATAGCTGCCCATGTGAAAAACAATGATTTTCTAAATTTATCCCGCAAACACTAAGCGATTGGCCTTGCGACTTGTTAATTGTCATTGCGAACGCAAGGCATCACAGTTCGACATTTTCAACTGCGTACTTTCCGTTAATAATGGTTGCCTCAATAAAATTTGGCATAAGTCTTTTCACCGCAAGTCGAGTACCGTTGCAAAGTCGCGGTGGATTCAAATTACGCAATATGATAATAACTGAACCAACTTTGAGTTGCAAGTTATGTGGTGGAAATCCTGGTAACTCCAGAGGAATCAACGGATTTGTATGTCACCAAATCGCCAGCGATTTTTGATTGAATGGTGAAATTCAGTTCGTGTACATCATTATTCTTTGCGGCTAGAATTGCTCGTTGACTTAACCAAGCATAATTCTGATAATTCTCACTAATGTTTGGGAAAACATTTTCAATAAGAGCTAATTGAGAGTCTACAAATTGGCAAAAGTCGTTGGTAAGAGCAATTAATCCAGTTGTCGGACCAACTGGGACTTTTCCATTTTCAACAGTTAACAATTGTTTGGAAAATTGTGCAGCACTTTGATCGTTTTGAAGTTGAACTCTCATATTAGTGGTTAGCGATAATGTTTTTACGTTATTCCACAAAGGTGATGCCTTCAGGCAAGCATTCAATTCATCTGTAGGCGTTCCACGGGGAATTACTGGCAACGTCTGCCTGAAATCGCCTGCCAACAATATCATCAAGCCGCCAAAGATGTTGTTATTTCGCCGAAGATCCTTCAGTGTCAAGATAAGTGCTTCAAGTGATTTCTTATGTGCCATTGTGCACTCATCCCAAACAATGAGCTTGCATTGCATCAACAATTTTCCCAGGAAATATTGCATGTTGGAGTATCAATTGTGTTTAAATTGGGTGGCAACTTAAGCGCAGAATGTGCAGTACGACCGCCATCTAGAAGAGTAGCCGCAATTCCAGATGATGCTAACGCCAAAGCTATGTCACATCTTGATCGAATAGTGGCCAAAATCAATGAAACGACAAATGTTTTCCCTGTTCCTCCAGGTGCGTCCAGGAAGAATAGACCACCAGTATTATTGTCCACCGCTTGCATTAATGTTTCGTATACTTGTTTTTGCTGTTCATTCAGCAACGGCACATTATTTCGAACGAATTCCTGCAATGTATCAACATTGTATTGCAGCTCTCGATTTAATTCTTGGTTGAATGCATCGTGCATCGATCGATTTGGCGCAATCATTCCTACTTCAATCAGTAGCTTGTTTGCAATAGTCAAGCATTGATCCTCAACCAGAATCAATCCTTCATTGTAGATTTCATCGGTTATTTGCATGTCGGATGCAAAGCGATGCAAGATATCTTCACATATGTCGTCTTTGTATTTGTTCCATAACTGAATTGGTTGTGAAGGGAAACATGTGGTGATGATAATTGCGAACAGCGTTCGTATTTGGTACGCATTTGATGAAACAACTGAATCCGCAAATGTTAAATCCCAATGAGAATCGTTCTCCAGCAAACCCAATAGTTGACATGCTTCTCGATATGTTTGGCATTGGTGGCCATTCACAGTTTTCAAATGCGCAAATGATTTTTGTCCATGTACATTTACCAACAGTAGTCGCAAATAAAAACATTCATCATTTCTGGGATGAATAGTATACATGCGACCTAGCGCATTAGTGGAAAACACCTGTGGCCAATCTGGAACTGGGGTTCCTTGTTTGCGACGTTGGAATTTCTTTGTTGATTGATTCCAAGTGTAATACTTTAGCATTTCAACGTACATCAGCGTCGCTGCGAATGGATCTGCTTCACACATTGCAAAGAAGCTAGTCAATGTTGTCGATGGTGGTCTCTCAGCTCGTTGTGCCGCATTAGCCTCAGTGAAGAAAACTCTTTGTCCATTTTCCAAATGCACTGCTAAATGTACAACTGTGGGATATCTTTCATGAATTTGAAATGACAATAATCACCACAGTGCTTCATTAGTACTGACGTATCTGCCCATTTGGAAGTTGCTGATTTCGTCATTCGCATTTTCCGACGCAATACCAAACACAGCCATGTCGCTGCCTTTTGTGACGTACTTGCACAAATATTTGACTGATTTGGCCGAATGACAACTCTCAACGTTCGCATGTGTTTCGAAAATTCGTGATAGCAGCGGGCAATATGGTACAATGAATTCATTTCCGATCTCAATCTCTTGATTTCGAACTTTAACTTTGATAGTTCGACCATTATCTTCTTTTAACGGTCGTGGATATCGTTTTGTGCACTTTCCATCAGCCATACAAGGCGATAATGGATTTAATGCACCGCACGGTCCATGCACCATCTGTGTCGTCACAATGTCGTTTAGATGGGGATCAGTGACTGGATCAGGAATTTCAGCTGATAAGATGTCATCCACTTCATTTGAATGTAATTTGTTCAGCAACCAAATTAGGATATGAGCATGCGGTAGTCCACGCTTCTGCCATTCCACCGAGTACATATAACAACGTGTGTCACCAAAATTCGATACTTAGTAAGCACATCCATCATAACCTTGAGTTTTTGCTGAAATACTCTGGCATATATTTTTGCCCCGGATTATAGTTAATTTCCCCAGATAAACAAAAAAAAATAATTTAAATTTCCCCAAATTCCCTACGAGCATAAAAATAACAGCTACAGCGTATTCGTGCATGTGTCGTGGGCTTCCGATATAAGATGATGGGAGAATCGTCAGGCGTCCAATATTCTGAACATTACCATCTGAATGAATAGCATCACGCAAGTGTATATAGTCCTCAGATCGTGCCTGATTGAATCGGATGAACGCTAAACGTTCGGTCTCGATTTTGACATACATGTCGACAGCGAATTGCTGGAATAGCCGACGGCACTTCAGAATGACATTCTCCTCATGTGTACGAATCATCATACGATACGCGCATAGTAATTCATTGCGCTTAGATTTTTGTTCGTTGATACGCCTGAAAATGCAAAATTAAATGGATTGTTAATGGAAACCAATAATAGCAATAATAAGTGTGTGAATATTGTACCTCTAATTGGATCGACCATTTTCAACGTGATGTCGTATCCGTCTTGCCCTTGCCAATAAATGATTGGATATTGTAACGCATCGTACAAACGATGTGTCTCGTTTACGCGATGCATGATATTGCTTCTTCACTGAACGACAATGTCTCGTGATTTAGTTGGATCGCCAACAATAATTGCAGCAACATCATCAACGGTAGGTGCATTGAATCTTCGCAAATGTTCATCTGTTGGGGTACGATCCGCTCTTATGACAAATTTGTGCGTATCCGATGGCATTCGTTCCAATGCTGTTTTGAACATATTAACCACAGCGTTATTAGCGTGAAAAAATTCTTGCAACTGTTCAATAATTCGACTCTTTAACTGTTGTGTTCCCTGTATATTGTATTGCACCGCACATTCAGCTGATCCACCATCGACGAAATGAAATATATTTGCAGAAATTGATGCGGCTCATCTGTTGTTGGCACCATTGAACCATGCAAATGATATATTTGTCCTTGTATCTGTAATTGCAAACAATCATTAGTTAAAGAATACGGTGTGACTTCTGATCGTGTGATGGTGTAGTGTGTGGTGTATGTGTAGTTGATATGTGTTGTAATTGATTGTGTTGGTGTGATTGATTGGTGTGAGTGATTGGTTGTGCGTGTTGTATCTTTTATCTTGCAAGTCGGCATGAAGCCGTCTTCTCGAATGATATTAGCTCCAAAGGAAGTCATGCGAAAGCAGTTATTGTATTCAAGGATGCGTTGAAGAAAATGATTGGAATCGGGATCACTTCCATCGAACAATGGTTTCAGTGGCTGTGGTGGTGTAAGTAATGGATCCACTTTGACTTTTCCACTTGCGCAGCACAATCCATCCGTTTCTCTTTTGAACTTTAACGCATTGCAATATCGGCATACAGTCGTCATTGGTCCAATATCTAAATTGTCATCATCACTGTAGTTCGCAGTGGGATCATATTGGAATGCCAAGCGATTGTATGATGCCAATGATCTTCGTGTGCTCACGCGTTGTCTCAATCGGGCATTTTCTCTTATTATATTTTGTCTTTCTTCGCTTAAGTTCTGTGAATACACTTTTTGCTGGCTTGCATGTCTTGTGCGGCGGCCGATGTTCGCACGTCGTACTCTAGACATTTTGGACTATGGACAGACTATTTATTTAATTTAACCTCAAATGCACGATCCACATAATTTACACAGTTGAACTTACCACCTTAAGAACAAATGCCTGCTGTTGAAATTGAATAAAAATTTGCACAATACGCGTGATTGATTTGATGGTTACCAATTGAACTGTTAGGAAACGAATAACTTTAACCTCAATTTCACAATTTCACAGTGAACACAATACCGGTTTTAAGTTAGCGTTTGAAAGAACGTGCGCATAATAAATGTCACATGAAATTAACTGAGCAGAGTACAATGAGTAACTGTCAAACAATGTATCACGCACCGGCGCCATCTACTAAAAATGAAACGTACTTACACACCACGTACTGGCGCCATCTGCTCCACCACCATGCAAAACCATATTGGTTTGTGGTACATGCTATGTATCAGAGATGGCGCTGTATTTGAAAAATGATTTTCCCTGTTATCCAGCTTTTCTGTTGAAATTTTGTTTGCTATAACCCTCACGGAGCCCGAGACCTTTCCAACGAATGCAAAACCGTGGAAATCGGTTCGTGCGTTCTGGTGTTATAGCGTCAGGAAGGAAAACCCGACTTATTTTTATATTATAGATTAATTATTTGTTTTTGATAACATTTTAATTATAGTCATAGTTAGAATTTAATTTGAATTATAGATGGAAGATTTGCAAGAATCGCAACAATCAGTTTCGAACTTAATGAGATTATTGATTTGAAAAAATCAGTCATACCATCAGGCCGCGGCGACTGACGTTGATATTTTTACATATGAATATTGTCTATGTATAGAATAATACCATGTATATGTAGCTCTAGCGAATTATTACCTAGTCTACGGAATTCGATTCTTTCATATTCTCCATCTATACTTCATTTTTACCAATTAACTTTTCGTTGTGTACGAATTACTTTTATATTTTATGTTGTTGTTGTTTTATTGTAATGGTTTTGGTGTGATTGTTCCGTACATTGGTCTATTTCAGTATATCTCGAATTAAATACACAATCGTAGGAAATTCTTCCATTTGGCGTCAAAGTTCGAAACTGATTGTTGCGATTCCTGCAAATCTTCCATCTATAGTTCAAATTAAATTCTAATTTATCCGCGATCCAGCGTTAAAGGAAAGAAAAAGTATGGGGTGGTTGGGAAGTTGATTTTGTCTAGGTTAGGTTAGGTTAGGTTAGGTTAGAGTGGCTGCTATCGCACACTTAGGCCAGTATTGGCCCATTGTGATACCACAGGATCCTATCTCCCCTTTACTCCTGCTGAAACCATCCAGAGCTACTTATGTAGCGTAAAATATCTCGTATTCCACAGCCCGCGAGTTCCGAAAGGCTGTCCATACCGTACACACCTAAATACTTATGCCTTCTGTATGATAGTGCCGGACACGAGCATAGGAAGTGATCTAGCGTCTCTTCCTCCTCTTCGTCTAAACAACTTCTACAAAAGCCATTCGTCTGTAGACCCAGCCTTCTTGCATGTTCCCCAAAAAGGCAGTGTCTTGTCAGTATCCCTACGACCAATCCTAACTCTCGTTTTCCCAGGGATACTAGTGCTTTGGAGCGCCGCAAGTCCAGTTTTGGCCAAACCAGTTTTGCTGCCCTGCACGTGAGGGTGTTGGTCCACCTCTCATTTGTCAAGGCGATTGCCTTTTTACTGAGCGCCGATCTAAGCGCTGCTATAGGCCTCCCCAGACCTGCCCTTTCCGGTTGCATCTGGAGAGTCGTACCGTACCTAGCTAGTTCGTCCGCCCTGCAGTTTCCCGTGATGTCCGAGTGACCAGGGACCCAGATTATCTGGATACTGAAATACTCGCTCATCTCCTTAAGAGATGATCGGCAATCCAGCGTCACCCGTGACTTCAGACAAACCGCCTCTAGTGATCTGACCGCCGCCTGACTGTCCACATAAATCGCGATATCCCTAACGGATACCACGTTATGCTTCAACCATGTCCCGACTTCGCCTATCGCCACCACTTCGGCCTGGTACACGCTGCAGTAGTCAGGGAGACGAACGGAAATATTAACATTAAGCTTCTCACAGAAGACTCCGGCTCCTACCTTGCCGTCTAGCTTAGAACCGTCCGTGAAAAATTGCAGTGCCTCGTTTTCCAGTATTGATCCGTTCCTCCAGGATTCTCTCGAAAGACAGATGGTCCGGAAAACTTTATCGAAGCACAACGTTGGTTTAATATAACATCTACCAACCTTTCCAAGGTTTTTAACAAAAAGAATGATAGAGTTAAAGGTCTCGGGAAATTTTATTTTGACCTCCGTCCATTTTTTAGGAATATATACCAGTTTCAGACATCCCATGAAGATACCTTCCAGCCAGGGGAGGATGACTGGTGAGTTCCTCTGGATCTCTGCTGGTATAATGCGATCCGGGCCCGCCGACTTATAAGGTCTAAACCCGTTCAGCGCCCAGCGGATTCGCTCCTTATCCGCGATGCCCTCCATCTCTATTGAAGGTGTTACTCGATTAGCTCCAGGCTCTGTCGAGTCTTTAAAGCTTCCCGGAAAATGAATCTCGATGAGGAGCTCCAATGATTCCGCACTTGAAGTTGTCCATGACCCGTCTGGTCTAATTAAATAAGTAGGACTGGTTGGGTTAGTAGCTAGAATTTTCCTAAGGCGAGAAGTCTCAGAGACCTCTTCCATTCTACAACAGAAGAGTCTCCAAGACCCTCTTTGTGTCTTCCTCAACTCTTTTTTGTACTTTCTGATGTCCTCCTTATAAAAGTCCCAATCCCGAACCTCCCTTGTGTTCTTAGCTTTATTAAAAGCTCTCCTACACACACTCCGATATGTTCCCAACTCCTTGGTCCACCATATCGGTTTCTGCCTACCCCTACGCTATATTAGGGGGCACGCAGCATTAAATGAAAGATTGCATGCCTTTGTGACAATATCAACCATGCCATCTAATTCCTCTACTGTCGCCGGAAGTTCAGGAACCTCCAGCGGCAGTAGTTCCTTCAACACCTCTCCATATTTGTTCCAGTTTGTCCTTCTGGAATTTCTGAAGGATTTCCGGGTTTCAGGTTTAATGTCGAGGTTATAAATTACATATCGATGATCAGAGAATGAGTGCTCTTTCGCCACTGTCCACCCTCTGATCATATGAAAGATCGTTTCTGACACAAAGGTGACACCTAAAACCTCCTGTCGATTTTTAACAATAAATGTCGGTTCTCGTCCAATATTGCAAACTAAAAGGTTGGTATTTAATAAATAATCAAAAAATAACTCACCCCTCTCGTTGGTGTCTGTGCTTCCCCAGATTGTGTGATGCGCATTTACATCACATCCGAGTACAACACCTACCCTTCTTTGATCTGCTTCCCGGATCAGTTCCCCCAGGTTGTTCGGTGGAACTTCCTTCTCGCGATCCATATAGGCTGATGCTAGCCATAGTTTTCCACAGCCAACCTCAGCGCTCACCGCTGTCACGTCTCCGCTACTAAAATGTGGAAGAAGAAAAATATTCAAATTATTTTTCGCTAAAATACACGATCTGATCTTCTCAGAGTTGCTTGAGTATAGTAATTTATACCCTTTCATTCTGAGGCCACATTGTTAATCCAAGGTTCTTGGATTAACACTAAATCCTCATCTGACTTAGTCAGTCTGAGCACGAGAGCTGCCGAGGCAGCCTTCGTCTGATGTAGGTTTATTTGTACAATGCTAAACATTGTCGTCAACCTTACTCACCTCTTCCTGCACTCCCTGCATCAGGATAGTGCCATCTATTTCTTTGTTCCGGAAGCTGTCTTTCTCTCGTCGAGAGCCTGACAGGATGTCCCCACCAGGCTCCAGAGAGAGGAGGCTACCTCCCCTAACTATGCTCCCCAGAGCCGAAGCATTACTTTCCTGGCCGTCCTCAGCCAGCTTGACCGTCTCCTGCTGGGTCCGTTCGCCGTCACCCCCAGGCTGGTCTTTCGCAGTTGCGTCGGTCTCGTCCTTTTTATATACTTTGAGAGTGATCGACCCGAACCCGAAGTTGATCACTCCCTTTAATTTTGCAAGGGAAGCCAGGGATTCTTTATTGATCAGCATGATTGCCAATCTAAAGCCTCCCTTAGCTTCCTCTCGCATTATAATCCTCCAGTCTTCCGTTGGAAGATCGGGATTACTGGCCTGAATGAATTCGAGGATCTCTTCTATTTTATCTAGCTCGGTTGGTAACCACGCGCGTGTCCTCAGCCTGCTCGGGATTTCCTCCCTGCAGACTGCCTCAAGCCTCGCACCCGGCCACACCTCGCCTACTTCGGCAATTGCTCTTTTGTAAAGGTCGACCGATCTCTGATCCGAGCACGCAGTCAACTTCACGCGCCCTTTGTACCATCCCGCATCTCTGCAGGACGGGGGGGATCCCAGATTTTCTCGCAGGATCCGCAGAAAAATGGAAGTTTAGTGCATTAAACACTACTCTCCATTTCTCTGACGTGATGCTCCCATCTTCCTGACTTCTGTCAATGACGGCTAGCACCAGCACGTGGTCCTTTAGGATCTCACTGAATAGCTTCAGTTTTTGATCCCTAGGAGCACCCGACGTACTTTCTACCTGAACCTTAGCTCGCTTACTCTCGCCCGTTTCCAGCTCTTCCTGGGACCTCTGTCTTTTGGACACAAGGGCCCTTTCTGAGCTGTCACGGCCGACAGTTTTTTTAGCCTATGCCACAGATCCTCGTTGTTCTACTGTAAGCTGCCCCTCAGGGGTCGCAGCCAGATTTTCTAAAATTCTATACGCCGACCGTCTCTCCCTATATCGACGCTTCGACTGAGGGATCTCCCTCAATTCCCTCGCTTAACCCTGATGATGAAGCCCCACCTTTACGGTTAGAGTTGCTAACTTCTTCCGGTTTTTGAAGGGTGCTGGCCCCTTTAATTTTAATTTCTTTTGTTTCTTCCATGTTTCTCCCACGAGTATTGGAGAAATATAGGTCAACTTGCGCAGAGATCCGTGTACGCAAGCAAGGCTAAATACAACTGGAGGTCGCCAGGTATCCAGAGGGCTCCGTTCACGACTGGGCTTTGTTAAATGGGCCCCCAGTCTAGCCGATCATCAGCACGGGTTGTGTAACACCACCGAGCACCCATATGAATGGGTGAATGAGTGAGTGAATGTGGGAGGAGGACGAGGGTGCGGGGGGTGGCACCCTCGTCCTCCTCCCACATTCACTCACTCATTCACCCATTCATATGGATATCCCAAACAAATGGGACCCACTTTACTCATGGGATTACCGTTTATAGGGTTCCCCACTCACTACCTCGAGGCCCGGGAGCACAGGGAGACGTGATGCTCAGTTCACCGTGGTTATGGTCGATGGTTTTATGGCGCCATCAGTTCGCCTTTCCCTACTGGGTATCCTAGGCACTCAGAATTTAGTGAACAGAGGTTAACCACTCCCCCGTTTTTTGAGACTCTCCTCCCAGCAGAGCTGCGGTTGGGGACGGCTTATTTAATTCACCGCTAACCTACCTATCGATAGGCCGTTCACTATCCACCACCTGTGACCCCCTCGATAGCTGCAGCTCGCCACGGGTGATTGTGTCTAAGTAAGTATGAATCATCATAGTCGTTGTCACACGGATTTGACGCCAAATGGAAGAATTTCCTACGATTGTGTATTTAATTCGAGATATACTGAAATAGACCAATGTACGGAACAATCACAACAAAACCATTATAGTCATAGTGTTATTTTTCGGAAGAAAACGATTTAAGTGGAATGCACAAATGTGTATACACATGTTGGTTTAAATTACACACAAAAATAAATTTTTGGCATGATTCTTTTTCGTTACCCACACAACTGTGAAGGCAAGCAGGAAAAAGGATATTGATGAAGATTGTTCATTTTTTTTTCTTCTTTTGTGATTTTGTTTTCTTTTTCGTAGTATGAACGCTTCGGCTTATGCTTGTAAATATATACAGTGCTGGACAAAAAATTGAGCAAACATATTTTATTGCAAATTGTAGTCTTTTTTTGCTAAAATTACAAAACTTTTGAAAGCAATTGGCTTATTGTTTCATTTTAAATACATGTATGACGTAATTTTTTGAAATAAAAAATTTACCTGCAATTTAGGGGCGAAAGCACGAAAAATTCCAAAATATTCAAAATACGTTGATTGGAGTTAAAGTAATGGAATAAATTTAACACTTAGTTTTTAATTTTTTTTTTGTTTTTTATTGGTTTATAGAAGTTCTATCTTTAATATTAATATTTTGTTGGACCGCCATTTGCTTTTATTACAGCAATACACCTCCAATTCAGTGAATTTGATAAATTTTTCAAAATCGTAGGAGGTATGGATTCCCAAATTGTCATCAACAAACTTTTTAAAGCTTGAAACGATTCTGGGCGCTTTCTTGCTACTTCCAGTTTCATTATAGACCAAATATTTTCAATGGGATTTAAGTCTGGACTATACGAGGGCCAGCTCAACATATCGATACTTGTTTCTTCGAAGTACTTTTTTACATTTAAATGAAGAGTTAAGAATAAAAACCTATTGTTTTTAACTTTGTTTTTAAAAAATTATTTATGTTTATCTGAAAGCCAATTTTTCTATCTACAATTCAAAATTAATAACTCACAACTTTGGCGGTATGGCACGGAGCGTTGTTCCGTTGAAAAATAAATTTGCAAGTCTCGCCATAAAGCTTTAACACAGAAGGCTCAAATTCGTTGTGTAGGACCTGCAGATAAACAGCTGCTGTAATGCTGGAACTAAGAAAGCACAATCGACCGGTTTCATTTCGAGAAAAGCATCCCCAGACCATAACTCCTTCATTTTTCGGTGGAAGTCTAAAAAGACATTCGTTGTTAAGCCTCTCGCCCAGCTTTCTTCTTACGAAAATTCTTCCATCTCCAACAAACAGCTTGAATTTTGATTCATCGGAGAAAAACACATCATTCCACATCTCTGGAGTCCAAGAAACATTCTCCTACTGGGCAAACGTTTTTTTTTCACTAGTAATGTGAACTCGGGCTTCTGGACTGGTTTAAGTGCTCTCTAATAGGGGTTCTAATTTTAATTTTAAAAATGTATTTATTTTAAGGCGATCTTTTAAGGCGATCCAAGTTTGAAGCCCATTTTCAATTTCTTCGAAAGAAGTGAACCGGTGATCTGCCAAATCGTGTCCGCACCCGTCGGAACAACCAGTAATCAGATGGAGCAATATCCGGAGAATAATGCGGTTGCGGTAAAATATCTCACTTGAGCGTTTCCAAATATATTTTTACGACTTTTACAACGTGAGGCCGAGCGTTGTCATGCAGAAGAATAACTTTATCATCCCTCTCTTCATATTCCGGTCGTTTTTCTCGCTATCCCGTAATCGGATCAAACGAATTAATTGTACTTATTTTGTACCGCAATTGAATCGCCAGGAATGTTCGTCTTTGGTGTTGATGTTGAGGTCGATCGCAACGATTGACCGGGCAAAGCGTAGTACTTTTTCATCTTGGGGTTATCGTAGAAGATCCACTTCTCGTTACCAGTCACTATCTATTGTATAAAAACCTCGGATTACTCTCTTGTCTTTGAAGTAGCTTCTCACAAGAAGAAAATGGGTGTGTAACGAAATCTCGGTTTGTCAAAATCTCGGTTTTTTTCCTAAATCTCGGTTTTCAAAATCTCGGTTTTCAAAATCATCGGTTTTCAATTATTTTCAATCCCGGTTGAGTATAAAAAAATCCGGTTTTTAGGAAATCCCGGTTTGAATTTTTAAAATTTGGCTTGTGGAAAATGGGACTCTTAAATGATTTTTTGACAAAATTCAAAAATGACTTTGCGATAAAGTTCTGGAAAATGACTAATAAGAATGGAATTTGGGTGGAGGGCTAAGTGCCCGTGAGAGTTATCGAAGCTGCCAGCCTCTACAATTATTACATTTCAAAATGTTGCATTAACAAAATACTCCTTTTTTTATTAATCTTGGAACTACAAAATGTAGCTATTACAAACCTTTAATTATTAGTTTGTGCAATTAGAACTAGAAGAAAAGAAAACCGCGATTTTGAAAACCGAGATTTCGTAGTACACCCGAAAAAAATCACCTTCCACGTTTCTTGGTTTCAATTCATAAAGCGCCCAATTGCCTTGCTTTTGAATCATGCCCATAGATTTCAATCGTAGGGAAACTGTTTGTTGGGTCACCTTCAATGTACCGGCAAGCTCCTCTTGCGTTTCATTCGGATCTTCATCTAGCAACGCCTCTAATTTATCGTCTATGAATTTTTTTACTGTCCTAAGCGAGGCTTATCTTCAACACTGAAATCATCATTTTTGAAGCGTCGAAACCATTCTTATGGTCTAACATGATTTATCGGTAGGGCGTTATCACCGTAAACTTTTACAAGCATTCGATGGGTTTCAGCTTCCAATTAAAACAAAAAATTAACATTTCCCGCAAATGCTGTTTAGTTATCACAAAATCCGACATATTCAACACCGTAAAAAACACGTTTTGTATGAAACTCAAAACAATATAAACTGAATGTTAACGGCAGATGTCTAATCTGTCTGAAACAACGAAAATCAGCTGTCACTATAAAAAAACTAGTATAGTCAGAGCCACTTTTTGAAAACGGGCCGAATTAATTTGTAGTCCCAATAATAGCCATGAATGTGGCTTTATTTGAAAGATGATTGTATGCGTATATATGGCGGTTCAATTTTCGATCACACTTCACAGCACTTCTGGTCGTGTTTCAGAAATAACGTTCAAATGTTGGCTTTGCTTTCAAGTGTTCAATAGTCTCTGGCTTATCAACGTACATAAGTGAATTCACATATCCCCAAAGAAAATAGTCCAGCGGTGTTTAATCACACGAACGCGGTGGCCAGTTGACAGGTTCATTTCTCGATATTAAACGTTCATCTAATGTTGATTCTTCTGTTGTGGCAAGTGGCCCCGTTTTGTTGGAAACACATGTCTGCTGTCAATTTCATCCGATTGAGGCACAGAACATTAGTAGTCATGTTTCTGCTGGTCTCCATTAACTGTAACGTTGTCACCAGTATCTTTTGTGTTCATAGCCCCAAAAACCAAAAATGAGGTTCATCACTGAAGAAAATTTTGTATGGAAACTTTACATCGATGTGGCTGAAGGTAATATCAGCCCATTCAACGAATTGGTGGCGCGACCGATGGTCGTATTGTTTTAATTCCTGGTCTTGTAAGCATGAAAAGCCAAGATCTTTACGCAAAACCCTCCATAAAGATGGATCAAAACCGAATTGTTGTGCACGATGATGAATCGATTACGATTCTTTCCACCTACGCGGTGGTAAAATGAACGAAACAGCGCGCAAAGAGATTCACGAACTGAACCATTATTTTCAAAGTAAATTTGAACAATTTACAAACGTTGCTCTGGTGTGAGTCTATTCATTATGAAATGGCAAACCAAACTAACCAAAAATCAACTGTCAGCTGTCAAAATGGCAGTCCCTGAAAAAAGTGTTGCCAACTTAAAATGGTATACCTCGAAATGAAACACCCCCTATAATTAAGCGCCTTGTTAATCGAATTTAGTTTATCGTTCTCACATTGGCCGAGAGGTTTACGTTTCAGAAGCTTATGGCTTAATTCTTAGTAACTTAAGTTTCCTAAACCTTAATATTAAAGTGTTCAAACACTTTAATTCACAATATTTTGTTTTGTTTTGACCGACTAGGGACATAATTCAATTCTTGGCTGAAACTATTGGGCATCCCAGCCTGACCTTTTTTGACCACAAAAAATAATTAATAAAATCATTTACTATTTGACATTTAAAGTAATTCTAATTCCATATTTTTTTCTATTTTCAGGTGGCTTTGAAAAAAGTAATCCAATGAATCTGCAATGTCCCGGCTTACTACGATTATTACTTATAATAGCGTTACTAAGTGGCATCTTACTTACATCACTAGCCCTTTGGATCAAAATTTGGGCACCAAACACTCGCTTCCAGGACAATCCATACTGGAGTGGCATTGTACTTATCATATGTAGCATAATTAGTTTAAAACTATTAAATTTTAAACGTGCGGCTCGCAATAATTTTCGTAAAATTTGTTTTAAAGTTTTAAAAATTAACTCGATCATCTTTAGTGTGGCCGCCGTCATTTTATCATTTATAGCGTTTGTATTCGCTTTCATCCATTTTAAGAATTTATGGCATGTCGACGATCACTGTATCCCGTCAAAACTATTTACCGAGACATCAGAATGCCTGTGTATATTTGGGGTGGCTGCCGACTACAGTGATCATCGGAAATTTAAAAACCCGGAAAATATAAAATTACCAAGTGGGGGATACACGTTCCACTATAAGGATTTAAGTTGTAGGGAGGTGCGAGATGCATGGCGTTATATTGTGCTGGCCTCGCTAATCATTAATTTAATTGGATTCTTGGCGATCGTCTTTTATTTGTTTATATTCTTTTTTAAGGCGAAGAAACGGAAGCTGCAAACAAATATTACGGTAAATCGTATGTCGAGTATTAACATCACATAAGGAAATGCGTTCCACGACCTTGTACTGCATATAGTATTATTCTAGTAATTGTGAAAATATTTGTGTTTTAAAAAGAAAATAAACATTTTTTATTAAATTTTTATGTAAAACGTGTTTATATTTAAAGTACCGAAATTGAATAGATCTTGGTAGAATCGCGTGTCCGAATCAGTAAACAGTAAAATTGTATGCGCTGTAAATTAATGCCCGATTGTTTAAAATTAGAACAGCGATTAAAACCATTGGTGGTCCTAAATGACGAGTTCGATATCTACTGGTTCTTTCTGTTCTACTAGTTTTTGTAGGAATACCCCCGGACCAGTAGAGGTGTCCATGTCCGTACCATGCAATAATTTTAAAACATTTGTATATTTATGTAGATCGATCGATATTTTGTGTAGGCGTGAACAACGAAACGTCGATTTTCATCTGTGTACGATTTAACAACTTCAATTTTCTAATTTTGTAATACAATAAAGAATGCAAGAATCATTTCCTCAATTTGTTTACCAAAAAAATTATTTTGTATACATTTGCCTTAATGATATGTGCGCGCTGTGGAAGTTTATTGATCCGAGAGCGTCTGTATTCTGTTAGAAAATATTGACCTACTAGTGTTTGTATGTCATCACAATATAAGTGCATGATCACAATAATGATTAGAAATATTTTCATCTAATTGGATAATTGAGGTAGTGGTAAAATAAAGCCAACGTAAGAATAAATTATTAAGTCATTGTCGTCTCCACTCAACTCGTATATAGAAAAACTACTTTAAATGCAAATTTCGCATACTCCCACCAATTTTATTGTTGCCATTTAAGACATTTCGTTGGTATAGCATTTTGGCATACAACAAAACAATCATCAGGTACATTTTAATTGTAAATTATTAATTTGCTAATCATTCAAATAATATTTAATTATAAATTTTACTAGACGTCTCACTCTCAGTGGTCAGTTTGACATTGACGGAATCACGTTGCTAAAATTGAAGTTTATTATAACCCCAATTTAATTTGTGGTAATGTCTCACTTTTATCATGCTTAAACTAAATTTATATTACCTGCTTCTCGTACGCAATTCCTGAGCTCCAAAAATACGTCACACTAGAAGTTGTACTAGAAACTGATCGGTATTACATTTAGAGCAAAATATAGAGTAACTGAAGCCCTGTTGATTTGTGAAAGGCTAACAATCAGGGATTTTTGCAAAAAATTGAAAAAAATTTATTGTTGAAATTCCGGCTCAAAACGATTCTAGGGCAACATAACAACATATTAAGCAAGAAATTACCGGTTGGTTGCATATTGGAAGCGCGGTTTTTTCAAATTTCGTATTTTGAAAGACGATTATATTTTGTCATCGAACCTGGATTACAGACGAATGAGGTGACGCATTGCAACAATTTTAACGCTGATCTGCTTAAAATAACATTAATAATCCTAAACAACCGATACATACAGAATCCGTGACAATAAATTTTATCCGTTCAAAATAAGTAAGGCTAACCCATCAGGGATTTTTGCAAAAAATTGAAAAAAAAATATTGTTGAAATTCCGGCTCAAAACGGTTCTAGGACAACATAACAACATATTAAGCAAGAAATTACCGGTTGGTTGCATATTGGAAGCGTGGTTATTTCAAAATTCGTATTTTGAAAGACGGTTATATTTTGTCATCGAACCTGTATTACAGGCGAATGAGGCGACATATTGCAACAATTTTAACGCTGATCTGCTTAAAATAACATTAGTTATCCAAAACAACCGATACATACAGAATCCGTGACAATAAATTTTATCCGTTCAAAATAAGTAAGGCAACGGTTCTAGGACAACATAACAACATATTAAGCAAGAAATTACCGGTTGGTTGCATATTGGAAGCGCGGTTATTTCAAAATTCGTATTTTGAAAGACGGTTATATTTTGTCATCGAACCTGGATTACAGGCGAATGAGGCGACATATTGCAACAATTTTAACGCTGATCTGCTTAAAATAACATTAGTTATCCAAAACAACCGATACATACAGAATCCGTGACAATAAATTTTATCCGTTCAAAATAAGTAAGGCTAACAGGCATCAGGGATTTTTGCAAAAAATTGAAAAAAAATTATTGTTGAAATTCCGGCTCAAAACGGTTCTAGGACAACATAACAACATATTAAGCAAGAAATTACCGGTTGGTTGCATATTGGAAGCGCGGTTATTTCAAAATTCGTATTTTGAAAGACGGTTATATTTTGTCATCGAACCTGGATTACAGGCGAATGAGGCGACATATTGCAACAATTTTAACGCTGATCTGCTTAAAATAACATTAGTTATCCAAAACAACCGATACATACAGAATCCGTGACAATAAATTTTATCCGTTCAAAATAAGTAAGGCTAACAGGCATCAGGGATTTTTGCAAAAAATTGAAAAAAAATTATTGTTGAAATTCCGGCTCAAAACGGTTCTAGGACAACATAACAACATATTAAGCAAGAAATTACCGGTTGGTTGCATATTGGAAGCGCGGTTATTTCAAAATTCGTATTTTGAAAGACGGTTATATTTTGTCATCGAACCTGGATTACAGGCGAATGAGGCGACATATTGCAACAATTTTAACGCTGATCTGCTTAAAATAACATTAGTTATCCAAAACAACCGATACATACAGAATCCGTGACAATAAATTTTATCCGTTCAAAATAAGTAAGGCTAACAGGCATCAGGGATTTTTGCAAAAAATTGAAAAAAAATTATTGTTAAAATTCCGGCTCAAAACGGTTCTAGGACAACATAACAACATATTAAGCAAGAAATTACCGGTTGGTTGCATATTGGAAGCGCGGTTATTTCATAATTCGTATTTTGAAAGACGGTTATATTTTGTCATCGAACCTGGATTACAGGCGAATGAGGCGACATATTGCAACAATTTTAACGCTGATCTGCTTAAAATAACATTAGTTATCCAAAACAACCGATACATACAGAATCCGTGACAATAAATTTTATCCGTTCAAAATAAGTAAGGCAACGGTTCTAGGACAACATAACAACATATTAAGCAAGAAATTACCGGTTGGTTGCATATTGGAAGCGCGGTTATTTCAAAATTCGTATTTTGAAAGACGGTTATATTTTGTCATCGAACCTGGATTACAGGCGAATGAGGCGACATATTGCAACAATTTTAACGCTGATCTGCTTAAAATAACATTAGTTATCCAAAACAACCGATACATACAGAATCCGTGACAATAAATTTTATCCGTTCAAAATAAGTAAGGCAACGGTTCTAGGACAACATAACAACATATTAAGCAAGAAATTACCGGTTGGTTGCATATTGGAAGCGCGGTTATTTCAAAATTCGTATTTTGAAAGACGGTTATATTTTGTCATCGAACCTGGATTACAGGCGAATGAGGCGACATATTGCAACAATTTTAACGCTGATCTGCTTAAAATAACATTAGTTATCCAAAACAACCGATACATACAGAATCCGTGACAATAAATTTTATCCGTTCAAAATAAGTAAGGCTAACAGGCATCAGGGATTTTTGCAAAAAATTGAAAAAAAATTATTGTTGAAATTCCGGCTCAAAACGGTTCTAGGACAACATAACAACATATTAAGCAAGAAATTACCGGTTGGTTGCATATTGGAAGCGCGGTTATTTCAAAATTCGTATTTTGAAAGACGGTTATATTTTGTCATCGAACCTGGATTACAGGCGAATGAGGCGACATATTGCAACAATTTTAACGCTGATCTGCTTAAAATAACATTAGTTATCCAAAACAACCGATACATACAGAATCCGTGACAATAAATTTTATCCGTTCAAAATAAGTAAGGCTAACAGGCATCAGGGATTTTTGCAAAAAATTGAAAAAAAATTATTGTTGAAATTCCGGCTCAAAACGGTTCTAGGACAACATAACAACATATTAAGCAAGAAATTACCGGTTGGTTGCATATTGGAAGCGTGGTTATTTCAAAATTCGTATTTTGAAAGACGATTATATTTTGTCATCGAACCTGGATTACAGGCGAATGAGGCGACATATTGCAACAATTTTAACGCTGATCTGCTTAAAATAACATTAGTTATCCAAAACAACCGATACATACAGAATCCGTGGCAATAAATTTTATCCGTTCAAAATAAGTAAGGCTAACAGGCATCAGGGATTTTTGCAAAAAATTGAAAAAAAATTATTGTTGAAATTCCGGCTCAAAACGGTTCTATTACAACATAACAACATATTAAGCAAGAAATTACCGGTTGGTTGCATATTGGAAGCGCGGTTATTTCAAAATTCGTATTTTGAAAGACGGTTATATTTTGTCATCGAACCTGGATTACAGGCGAATGAGGCGACATATTGCAACAATTTTAACGCTGATCTGCTTAAAATAACATTAGTTATCCAAAACAACCGATACATACAGAATCCGTGACAATAAATTTTATCCGTTCAAAATAAGTAAGGCTAGCCATCAGGGATTTTTGCAAAAAATTGAAAAAAATTATTGTTGAAATTCCGGCTCAAAACGGTTCTAGGACAACATATTAAGCAAGAAATTACCGGTTGGTTGCATATTGGAAGCGCGGTTATTTCATAATTCGTATTTTGAAAGACGGTTATATTTTGTCATCGAACCTGGATTACAGGCGAATGAGGCGACATATTGCAACAATTTTAACGCTGATCTGCTTAAAATAACATTAGTTATCCAAAACAACCGATACATACAGAATCCGTGACAATAAATTTTATCCGTTCAAAATAAGTAAGGCTAACAGGCATCAGGGATTTTTGCAAAAAATTGAAAAAAAATTATTGTTGAAATTCCGGCTCAAAACGGTTCTAGGACAACATAACAACATATTAAGCAAGAAATTACCGGTTGGTTGCATATTGGAAGCGCGGTTATTTCAAAATTCGTATTTTGAAAGACGGTTATATTTTGTCATCGAACCTGGATTACAGGCGAATGAGGCGACATATTGCAACAATTTTAACGCTGATCTGCTTAAAATAACATTAGTTATCCAAAACAACCGATACATACAGAATCCGTGACAATAAATTTTATCCGTTCAAAATAAGTAAGGCTAACAGGCATCAGGGATTTTTGCAAAAAATTGAAAAAAAATTATTGTTGAAATTCCGGCTCAAAACGGTTCTATTACAACATAACAACATATTAAGCAAGAAATTACCGGTTGGTTGCATATTGGAAGCGTGGTTATTTCAAAATTCGTATTTTGAAAGACGGTTATATTTTGTCATCGAACCTGGATTACAGACGAATGAGGTGACGTATTGCAACAATTTTAACGCTGATCTGCTTAAAATAACATTAGTTATCCAAAACAACCGATACATACAGAATCCGTGACAATAAATTTTATCCGTTCAAAATAAGTAAGGCTAACCATCAGGGAATTTTGCAAAAAAATGAAAAAAAATTATTGTTGAAATTCCGGCTCAAAACGGTTCTAGGACAACATAACAACATATTAAGCAAGAAATTACCGGTTGGTTGCATATTGGAAGCGTGGTTATTTCAAAATTCGTATTTTGAAAGACGGTTATATTTTGTCATCGAACCTGGATTACAGGCGAATGAGGCGACATATTGCAACAATTTTAACGCTGATCTGCTTAAAATAACATTAGTTATCCAAAACAACCGATACATACAGAATCCGTGACAATAAATTTTATCCGTTCAAAATAAGTAAGGCTAACCATCAGGGATTTTTGCAAAAAATTGAAAAAAAATTATTGTTGAAATTCCGGCTCAAAACGGTTCTAGGACAACATAACAACATATTAAGCAAGAAATTACCGGTTGGTTGCATATTGGAAGCGTGGTTATTTCAAAATTCGTATTTTGTAAGACGGTTATATTTTGTCATCGAACCTGGATTACAGGCGAATGAGGCGACATATTGCAACAATTTTAACGCTGATCTGCTTAAAATAACATTAGTTATCCAAAACAACCGATACATACAGAATCCGTGACAATAAATGTTATCCGTTCAAAATAAGTAAGGCTAACAGGCATCAGGGATTTTTGCAAAAAATTGAAAAAAAATTATTGTTGAAATTCCGGCTCAAAACGGTTTTAGGACAACATAACAACATATTAAGCAAGAAATTACCGGTTGGTTGCATATTGGAAGCGCGGTTATTTCATAATTCGTATTTTGAAAGACGGTTATATTTTGTCATCGAACCTGGATTACAGGCGAATGAGGCGACATATTGCAACAATTTTAACGCTGATCTGCTTAAAATAACATTAGTTATCCAAAACAACCGATACATACAGAATCCGTGACAATAAATTTTATCCGTTCAAAATAAGTAAGGCTAACCATCAGGGATTTTTGCAAAAAATTGAAAAAAAATTATTGTTGAAATTCCGGCTCAAAACGGTTCTAGGACAACATAACAACATATTAAGCAAGAAATTACCGGTTGGTTGCATATTGGAAGCGTGGTTATTTCAAAATTCGTATTTTGAAAGACGGTTATATTTTGTCATCGAACCTGGATTACAGGCGAATGAGGCGACATATTGCAACAATTTTAACGCTGATCTGCTTAAAATAACATTAGTTATCCAAAACAACCGATACATACAGAATCCGTGACAATAAATTTTATCCGTTCAAAATAAGTAAGGCTAACAGGCATCAGGGATTTTTGCAAAAAATTGAAAAAAAATTATTGTTGAAATTCCGGCTCAAAACGGTTCTAGGACAACATAACAACATATTAAGCAAGAAATTACCGGTTGGTTGCATATTGGAAGCGTGGTTATTTCAAAATTCGTATTTTGAAAGACGGTTATATTTTGTCATCGAACCTGGATTACAGGCGAATGAGGCGACATATTGCAACAATTTTAACGCTGATCTGCTTAAAATAACATTAGTTATCCAAAACAACCGATACATACAGAATCCGTGACAATAAATTTTATCCGTTCAAAATAAGTAAGGCTAACAGGCATCAGGGATTTTTGCAAAAAATTGAAAAAAAATTATTGTTGAAATTCCGGCTCAAAACGGTTCTATTACAACATAACAACATATTAAGCAAGAAATTACCGGTTGGTTGCATATTGGAAGCGCGGTTATTTCAAAATTCGTATTTTGAAAGACGGTTATATTTTGTCATCGAACCTGGATTACAGGCGAATGAGGCGACATATTGCAACAATTTTAACGCTGATCTGGTTAAAATAACATTAGTTATCCAAAACAACCGATACATACAGAATCCGTGACAATAAATTTTATCCGTTCAAAATAAGTAAGGCTAACAGGCATCAGGGATTTTTGCAAAAAATTGAAAAAAAATTATTGTTGAAATTCCGGCTCAAAACGGTTCTAGGACAACATAACAACATATTAAGCAAGAAATTACCGGTTGGTTGCATATTGGAAGCGCGGTTATTTCAAAATTCGTATTTTGAAAGACGGTTATATTTTGTCATCGAACCTGGATTACAGACGAATGAGGTGACGTATTGCAACAATTTTAACGCTGATCTGCTTAAAATAACATTAGTTATCCAAAACAACCGATACATACAGAATCCGTGACAATAAATTTTATCCGTTCAAAATAAGTAAGGCTAACCATCAGGGATTTTTGCAAAAAATTGAAAAAAAATTATTGTTGAAATTCCGGCTCAAAACGGTTCTAGGACAACATAACAACATATTAAGCAAGAAATTACCGGTTGGTTGCATATTGGAAGCGTGGTTATTTCAAAATTCGTATTTTGAAAGACGGTTATATTTTGTCATCGAACCTGGATTACAGGCGAATGAGGCGACATATTGCAACAATTTTAACGCTGATCTGCTTAAAATAACATTAGTTATCCAAAACAACCGATACATACAGAATCCGTGACAATAAATTTTATCCGTTCAAAATAAGTAAGGCTAACCATCAGGGATTTTTGCAAAAAATTGAAAAAAAATTATTGTTGAAATTCCGGCTCAAAACGGTTCTAGGACAACATAACAACATATTAAGCAAGAAATTACCGGTTGGTTGCATATTGGAAGCGTGGTTATTTCAAAATTCGTATTTTGAAAGACGGTTATATTTTGTCATCGAACCTGGATTACAGGCGAATGAGGCGACATATTGCAACAATTTTAACGCTGATCTGCTTAAAATAACATTAGTTATCCAAAACAACCGATACATACAGAATCCGTGACAATAAATTTTATCCGTTCAAAATAAGTAAGGCTAACCATCAGGGATTTTTGCAAAAAATTGAAAAAAAATTATTGTTGAAATTCCGGCTCAAAACGGTTCTAGGACAACATAACAACATATTAAGCAAGAAATTACCGGTTGGTTGCATATTGGAAGCGTGGTTATTTCAAAATTCGTATTTTGAAAGACGATTATATTTTGTCATCGAACCTGGATTACAGACGAATGAGGTGACGTATTGCAACAATTTTAACGCTGATCTGCTTAAAATAACATTAGTTATCCAAAACAACCGATACATACAGAATCCGTGACAATAAATTTTATCCGTTCAAAATAAGTAAGGCTAACCATCAGGGATTTTTGCAAAAAATTGAAAAAAAATTATTGTTGAAATTCCGGCTCAAAACGGTTCTAGGACAACATAACAACATATTAAGCAAGAAATTACCGGTTGGTTGCATATTGGAAGCGTGGTTATTTCAAAATTCGTATTTTGAAAGACGGTTATATTTTGTCATCGAACCTGGATTACAGGCGAATGAGGCGACATATTGCAACAATTTTAACGCTGATCTGCTTAAAATAACATTAGTTATCCAAAACAACCGATACATACAGAATCCGTGACAATAAATTTTATCCGTTCAAAATAAGTAAGGCTAACCATCAGGGATTTTTGCAAAAAATTGAAAAAAAATTATTGTTGAAATTCCGGCTCAAAACGGTTCTAGGACAACATAACAACATATTAAGCAAGAAATTACCGGTTGGTTGCATATTGGAAGCGTGGTTATTTCAAAATTCGTATTTTGAAAGACGGTTATATTTTGTCATCGAACCTGGATTACAGGCGAATGAGGCGACATATTGCAACAATTTTAACGCTGATCTGCTTAAAATAACATTAGTTATCCAAAACAACCGATACATACAGAATCCGTGACAATAAATTTTATCCGTTCAAAATAAGTAAGGCTAACCATCAGGGATTTTTGCAAAAAATTGAAAAAAAATTATTGTTGAAATTCTGGCTCAAAACGGTTCTAGGACAACATAACAACATATTAAGCAAGAAATTACCGGTTGGTTGCATATTGGAAGCGTGGTTATTTCAAAATTCGTATTTTGAAAGACGGTTATATTTTGTCATCGAACCTGGATTACAGGCGAATGAGGCGACATATTGCAACAATTTTAACGCTGATCTGCTTAAAATAACATTAGTTATCCAAAACAACCGATACATACAGAATCCGTGACAATAAATTTTATCCGTTCAAAATAAGTAAGGCTAACCATCAGGGATATTGCAACAATTTTAACGCTGATCTGCTTAAAATAACATTAGTTATCCAAAACAACCGATACATACAGAATCCGTGACAATAAATTTTATCCGTTCAAAATAAGTAAGGCTAACCATCAGGGATTTTTGCAAAAAATTGAAAAAAAAATCATTGTTGAAATTCCGGCTCAAAACGGTTCTAGGACAACATAACAACATATTAAGCAAGAAATTACCGGTTGGTTGCATATTGGAAGCGTGGTTATTTCAAAATTCGTATTTTGAAAGACGGTTATATTTTGTCATCGAACCTGGATTACAGGCGAATGAGGCGACATATTGCAACAATTTAACCGCTGATCTGCTTAAAATAACATTAGTTATCCAAAACAACCGATACATACAGAATCCGTGACAATAAATTTTATCCGTTCAAAATAAGTAAGGCTAACCATCAGGGATTTTTGCAAAAAATTGAAAAAAAATCATTGTTGAAATTCCGGCTCAAAACGGTTCTAGGACAACATAACAACATATTAAGCAAGAAATTACCGGTTGGTTGCATATTGGAAGCGTGGTTATTTCAAAATTCGTATTTTGAAAGACGGTTATATTTTGTCATCGAACCTGGATTACAGGCGAATGAGGCGACATATTGCAACAATTTAACCGCTGATCTGCTTAAAATAACATTAGTTATCCAAAACAACCGATACATACAGAATCCGTGACAATAAATTTTATCCGTTCAAAATAAGTAAGGCTAACCATCAGGGATTTTTGCAAAAAATTGAAAAAAAAATTATTGTTGAAATTCCGGCTCAAAACGGTTCTAGGACAAAATAACAACATATTAAGCAAGAAATTACCGGTTGGTTGCATATTGGAAGCGTGGTTATTTCAAAATTCGTATTTTGAAAGACGGTTATATTTTGTCATCGAACCTGGATTACAGGCGAATGAGGCGACATATTGCAACAATTTTAACGCTGATCTGCTTAAAATAACATTAGTTATCCAAAACAACCGATACATACAGAATCCGTGACAATAAATTTTATCCGTTCAAAATAAGTAAGGCTAACCATCAGGGATTTTTGCAAAAAATTGAAAAAAAATTATTGTTGAAATTCTGGCTCAAAACGGTTCTAGGACAACATAACAACATATTAAGCAAGAAATTACCGGTTGGTTGCATATTGGAAGCGTGGTTATTTCAAAATTCGTATTTTGAAAGACGGTTATATTTTGTCATCGAACCTGGATTACAGGCGAATGAGGCGACATATTGCAACAATTTTAACGCTGATCTGCTTAAAATAACATTAGTTATCCAAAACAACCGATACATACAGAATCCGTGACAATAAATTTTATCCGTTCAAAATAAGTAAGGCTAACCATCAGGGATATTGCAACAATTTTAACGCTGATCTGCTTAAAATAACATTAGTTATCCAAAACAACCGATACATACAGAATCCGTGACAATAAATTTTATCCGTTCAAAATAAGTAAGGCTAACCATCAGGGATTTTTGCAAAAAATTGAAAAAAAATCATTGTTGAAATTCCGGCTCAAAACGGTTCTAGGACAACATAACAACATATTAAGCAAGAAATTACCGGTTGGTTGCATATTGAAAGCGCGGTTATTTCAAAATTCGTATTTTGAAAGACGGTTATATTTTGTCATCGAACCTGGATTACAGGCGAATGAGGCGACATATTGCAACAATTTTAACGCTGATCTGCTTAAAATAACATTAGTTATCCAAAACAACCGATACATACAGAATCCGTGACAATAAATTTTATCCGTTCAAAATAAGTAAGGCTAACAGGCATCAGGGATTTTTGCAAAAAATTGAAAAAAAATTATTGTTGAAATTCCGGCTCAAAACGGTTCTAGGACAACATAACAACATATTAAGCAAGAAATTACCGGTTGGTTGCATATTGGAAGCGTGGTTATTTCAAAATTCGTATTTTGAAAGACGGTTATATTTTGTCATCGAACCTGGATTACAGGCGAATGAGGCGACATATTGCAACAATTTTAACGCTGATCTGCTTAAAATAACATTAGTTATCCAAAACAACCGATACATACAGAATCCGTGACAATAAATTTTATCCGTTCAAAATAAGTAAGGCTAACCATCAGGGATTTTTGCAAAAAATTGAAAAAAAAATTATTGTTGAAATTCCGGCTCAAAACGGTTCTAGGACAAAATAACAACATATTAAGCAAGAAATTACCGGTTGGTTGCATATTGGAAGCGCGGTTATTTCAAAATTCGTATTTTGAAAGACGGTTATATTTTGTCATCGAACCTGGATTACAGGCGAATGAGGCGACATATTGCAACAATTTTAACGCTGATCTGCTTAAAATAACATTAGTTATCCAAAACAACCGATACATACAGAATCCGTGACAATAAATTTTATCCGTTCAAAATAAGTAAGGCTAACAGGCATCAGGGATTTTTGCAAAAAATTGAAAAAAAAATTATTGTTGAAATTCCGGCTCAAAACGGTTCTAGGACAACATAACAACATATTAAGCAAGAAATTACCGGTTGGTTGCATATTGGAAGCGTGGTTATTTCAAAATTCGTATTTTGAAAGACGGTTATATTTTGTCATCGAACCTGGATTACAGGCGAATGAGGCGACATATTGCAACAATTTTAACGCTGATCTGCTTAAAATAACATTAGTTATCCAAAACAACCGATACATACAGAATCCGTGACAATAAATTTTATCCGTTCAAAATAAGTAAGGCTAACCATCAGGGATTTTTGCAAAAAATTGAAAAAAAAATTATTGTTGAAATTCCGGCTCAAAACGGTTCTAGGACAAAATAACAACATATTAAGCAAGAAATTACCGGTTGGTTGCATATTGGAAGCGTGGTTATTTCAAAATTCGTATTTTGAAAGACGGTTATATTTTGTCATCGAACCTGGATTACAGGCGAATGAGGCGACATATTGCAACAATTTTAACGCTGATCTGCTTAAAATAACATTAGTTATCCCAAAACAACCGATACATACAGAATCCGTGACAATAAATTTTATCCGTTCAAAATAAGTAAGGCTAACCATCAGGGATTTTTGCAAAAAATTGAAAAAAAATTATTGTTGAAATTCTGGCTCAAAAACGGTTCTAGGACAACATAACAACATATTAAGCAAGAAATTACCGGTTGGTTGCATATTGGAAGCGTGGTTATTTCAAAATTCGTATTTTGAAAGACGGTTATATTTTGTCATCGAACCTGGATTACAGGCGAATGAGGCGACATATTGCAACAATTTTAACGCTGATCTGCTTAAAATAACATTAGTTATCCAAAACAACCGATACATACAGAATCCGTGACAATAAATTTTATCCGTTCAAAATAAGTAAGGCTAACAGGCATCAGGGATTTTTGCAAAAAATTGAAAAAAAATTATTGTTGAAATTCCGGCTCAAAAACGGTTCTAGGACAACATAACAACATATTAAGCAAGAAATTACCGGTTGGTTGCATATTGGAAGCGTGGTTATTTCAAAATTCGTATTTTGAAAGACGGTTATATTTTGTCATCGAACCTGGATTACAGGCGAATGAGGCGACATATTGCAACAATTTTAACGCTGATCTGCTTAAAATAACATTAGTTATCCAAAACAACCGATACATACAGAATCCGTGACAATAAATTTTATCCGTTCAAAATAAGTAAGGCTAACCATCAGGGATTTTTTGCAAAAAATTGAAAAAAAATTATTGTTGAAATTCCGGCTCAAAACGGTTCTAGGACAACATAACAACATATTAAGCAAGAAATTACCGGTTGGTTGCATATTGAAAGCGCGGTTATTTCAAAATTCGTATTTTGTAAGACGGTTATATTTTGTCATCGAACCTGGATTACAGGCGAATGAGGCGACATATTGCAACAATTTTAACGCTGATCTGCTTAAAATAACATTAGTTATCCAAAACAACCGATACATACAGAATCCGTGACAATAAATTTTATCCGTTCAAAATAAGTAAGGCTAACCATCAGGGATTTTTGCAAAAAATTGAAAAAAAATTATTGTTGAAATTCCGGCTCAAAACGGTTCTAGGACAACATAACAACATATTAAGCAAGAAATTACCGGTTGGTTGCATATTGGAAGCGTGGTTATTTCAAAATTCGTATTTTGAAAGACGGTTATATTTTGTCATCGAACCTGGATTACAGGCGAATGAGGCGACATATTGCAACAATTTTAACGCTGATCTGCTTAAAATAACATTAGTTATCCAAAACAACCGATACATACAGAATCCGTGACAATAAATTTTATCCGTTCAAAATAAGTAAGGCTAACAGGCATCAGGGATTTTTGCAAAAAATTGAAAAAAAATTATTGTTGAAATTCCGGCTCAAAACGGTTCTAGGACAACATAACAACATATTAAGCAAGAAATTACCGGTTGGTTGCATATTGAAAGCGCGGTTATTTCAAAATTCGTATTTTGAAAGACGGTTATATTTTGTCATCGAACCTGGATTACAGGCGAATGAGGCGACATATTGCAACAATTTTAACGCTGATCTGCTTAAAATAACATTAGTTATCCAAAACAACCGATACATACAGAATCCGTGACAATAAATTTTATCCGTTCAAAATAAGTAAGGCTAACCATCAGGGATTTTTGCAAAAAATTGAAAAAAAATTATTGTTGAAATTCCGGCTCAAAACGGTTCTAGGACAACATAACAACATATTAAGCAAGAAATTACCGGTTGGTTGCATATTGGAAGCGTGGTTATTTCAAAATTCGTATTTTGAAAGACGGTTATATTTTGTCATCGAACCTGGATTACAGGCGAATGAGGCGACATATTGCAACAATTTTAACGCTGATCTGCTTAAAATAACATTAGTTATCCAAAACAACCGATACATACAGAATCCGTGACAATAAATTTTATCCGTTCAAAATAAGTAAGGCTAACCATCAGGGATTTTTGCAAAAAATTGAAAAAAAAATATTGTTGAAATTCCGGCTCAAAACGGTTCTAGGACAACATAACAACATATTAAGCAAGAAATTACCGGTTGGTTGCATATTGGAAGCGTGGTTATTTCAAAATTCGTATTTTGAAAGACGGTTATATTTTGTCATCGAAGCTGGATTACAGGCGAATGAGGCGACATATTGCAACAATTTTAACGCTGATCTGCTTAAAATAACATTAGTTATCCAAAACAACCGATACATACAGAATCCGTGACAATAAATTTTATCCGTTCAAAATAAGTAAGGCTAACCATCAGGGATTTTTGCAAAAAATTGAAAAAAAATTATTGTTGAAATTCCGGCTCAAAACGGTTCTAGGACAAAATAACAACATATTAAGCAAGAAATTACCGGTTGGTTGCATATTGGAAGCGCGGTTATTTCAAAATTCGTATTTTGAAAGACGGTTATATTTTGTCATCGAACCTGGATTACAGGCGAATGAGGCGACATATTGCAACAATTTTAACGCTGATCTGCTTAAAATAACATTAGTTATCCAAAACAACCGATACATACAGAATCCGTGACAATAAATTTTATCCGTTCAAAATAAGTAAGGCTAACCATCAGGGATTTTTGCAAAAAATTGAAAAAAAATTATTGTTGAAATTCCGGCTCAAAACGGTTCTAGGACAACATAACAACATATTAAGCAAGAAATTACCGGTTGGTTGCATATTGAAAGCGCGGTTATTTCAAAATTCGTATTTTGTAAGACGGTTATATTTTGTCATCGAACCTGGATTACAGGCGAATGAGGCGACATATTGCAACAATTTTAACGCTGATCTGCTTAAAATAACATTAGTTATCCAAAACAACCGATACATACAGAATCCGTGACAATAAATTTTATCCGTTCAAAATAAGTAAGGCTAACCATCAGGGATTTTTGCAAAAAATTGAAAAAAAATTATTGTTGAAATTCCGGCTCAAAACGGTTCTAGGACAACATAACAACATATTAAGCAAGAAATTACCGGTTGGTTGCATATTGGAAGCGTGGTTATTTCAAAATTCGTATTTTGAAAGACGGTTATATTTTGTCATCGAACCTGGATTACAGGCGAATGAGGCGACATATTGCAACAATTTTAACGCTGATCTGCTTAAAATAACATTAGTTATCCAAAACAACCGATACATACAGAATCCGTGACAATAAATTTTATCCGTTCAAAATAAGTAAGGCTAACCATCAGGGATTTTTGCAAAAAATTGAAAAAAAAATATTGTTGAAATTCCGGCTCAAAACGGTTCTAGGACAACATAACAACATATTAAGCAAGAAATTACCGGTTGGTTGCATATTGGAAGCGTGGTTATTTCAAAATTCGTATTTTGAAAGACGGTTATATTTTGTCATCGAAGCTGGATTACAGGCGAATGAGGCGACATATTGCAACAATTTTAACGCTGATCTGCTTAAAATAACATTAGTTATCCAAAACAACCGATACATACAGAATCCGTGACAATAAATTTTATCCGTTCAAAATAAGTAAGGCTAACCATCAGGGATTTTTGCAAAAAATTGAAAAAAAAAATATTGTTGAAATTCCGGCTCAAAACGGTTCTAGGACAACATAACAACATATTAAGCAAGAAATTACCGGTTGGTTGCATATTGGAAGCGTGGTTATTTCAAAATTCGTATTTTGAAAGACGGTTATATTTTGTCATCGAAGCTGGATTACAGGCGAATGAGGCGACATATTGCAACAATTTTAACGCTGATCTGCTTAAAATAACATTAGTTATCCAAAACAACCGATACATACAGAATCCGTGACAATAAATTTTATCCGTTCAAAATAAGTAAGGCTAACCATCAGGGATTTTTGCAAAAAATTGAAAAAAAATTATTGTTGAAATTCCGGCTCAAAACGGTTCTAGGACAACATAACAACATATTAAGCAAGAAATTACCGGTTGGTTGCATATTGGAAGCGTGGTTATTTCAAAATTCGTATTTTGAAAGACGGTTATATTTTGTCATCGAACCTGGATTACAGGCGAATGAGGCGACATATTGCAACAATTTTAACGCTGATCTGCTTAAAATAACATTAGTTATCCAAAACAACCGATACATACAGAATCCGTGACAATAAATTTTATCCGTTCAAAATAAGTAAGGCTAACCATCAGGGATTTTTGCAAAAAATTGAAAAAAAATTATTGTTGAAATTCCGGCTCAAAACGGTTCTAGGACAACATAACAACATATTAAGCAAGAAATTACCGGTTGGTTGCATATTGGAAGCGTGGTTATTTCAAAATTCGTATTTTGAAAGACGGTTATATTTTGTCATCGAACCTGGATTACAGGCGAATGAGGCGACATATTGCAACAATTTTAACGCTGATCTGCTTAAAATAACATTAGTTATCCAAAACAACCGATACATACAGAATCCGTGACAATAAATTTTATCCGTTCAAAATAAGTAAGGCTAACCATCAGGGATTTTTGCAAAAAATTGAAAAAAAATTATTGTTGAAATTCCGGCTCAAAACGGTTCTAGGACAAAATAACAACATATTAAGCAAGAAATTACCGGTTGGTTGCATATTGGAAGCGTGGTTATTTCAAAATTCGTATTTTGAAAGACGGTTATATTTTGTCATCGAACCTGGATTACAGGCGAATGAGGCGACATATTGCAACAATTTTAACGCTGATCTGCTTAAAATAACATTAGTTATCCAAAACAACCGATACATACAGAATCCGTGACAATAAATTTTATCCGTTCAAAATAAGTAAGGCTAACCATCAGGGATTTTTGCAAAAAATTGAAAAAAAATTATTGTTGAAATTCCGGCTCAAAACGGTTCTAGGACAAAATAACAACATATTAAGCAAGAAATTACCGGTTGGTTGCATATTGGAAGCGTGGTTATTTCAAAATTCGTATTTTGAAAGACGGTTATATTTTGTCATCGAACCTGGATTACAGGCGAATGAGGCGACATATTGCAACAATTTTAACGCTGATCTGCTTAAAATAACATTAGTTATCCAAAACAACCGATACATACAGAATCCGTGACAATAAATTTTATCCGTTCAAAATAAGTAAGGCTAACCATCAGGGATTTTTGCAAAAAATTGAAAAAAAATTATTGTTGAAATTCCGGCTCAAAACGGTTCTAGGACAACATAACAACATATTAAGCAAGAAATTACCGGTTGGTTGCATATTGGAAGCGTGGTTATTTCAAAATTCGTATTTTGAAAGACGGTTATATTTTGTCATCGAACCTGGATTACAGGCGAATGAGGCGACATATTGCAACAATTTTAACGCTGATCTGCTTAAAATAACATTAGTTATCCAAAACAACTGATACATACAGAATCCGTGACAATAAATTTTATCCGTTCAAAATAAGTAAGGCTAACCATCAGGGATTTTTGCAAAAAATTGAAAAAAATTATTGTTGAAATTCCGGCTCAAAACGGTTCTGGAACAACATAACAACATATTAAGCAAGAAATTACCAGTTGGTTGCATATTGGAAGCGTGGTTATTTCAAAATTCGTATTTTGAAAGACGGTTATATTTTGTCATCGAACCTGGATTACAGGCGAATGAGGCGACATATTGCAACAATTTTAACGCTGATCTGCTTAAAATAACATTAGTTATCCAAAACAACCGATACATACAGAATCCGTGACAATAAATTTTATCCGTTCAAAATAAGTAAGGCTAACCATCAGGGATTTTTGCAAAAAATTGAAAAAAAATTATTGTTGAAATTCCGGCTCAAAACGGTTCTAGGACAAAATAACAACATATTAAGCAAGAAATTACCGGTTGGTTGCATATTGGAAGCGCGGTTATTTCAAAATTCGTATTTTGAAAGACGGTTATATTTTGTCATCGAACCTGGATTACAGGCGAATGAGGCGACATATTGCAACAATTTTAACGCTGATCTGCTTAAAATAACATTAGTTATCCAAAACAACCGATACATACAGAATCCGTGACAATAAATTTTATCCGTTCAAAATAAGTAAGGCTAACCATCAGGGATTTTTGCAAAAAATTGAAAAAAATTATTGTTGAAATTCCGGCTCAAAACGGTTCTAGGACAACATAACAACATATTAAGCAAGAAATTACCGGTTGGTTGCATATTGGAAGCGTGGTTATTTCAAAATTCGTATTTTGAAAGACGGTTATATTTTGTCAACGAACCTGGATTACAGGCGAATGAGGCGACATATTGCAACAATTTTAACGCTGATCTGCTTAAAATAACATTAGTTATCCAAAACAACCGATACATACAGAATCCGTGACAATAAATTTTATCCGTTCAAAATAAGTAAGGCTAACCATCAGGGATTTTTGCAAAAAATTGAAAAAAAATTATTGTTGAAATTCCGGCTCAAAACGGTTCTAGGACAACATAACAACATATTAAGCAAGAAATTACCGGTTGGTTGCATATTGGAAGCGTGGTTATTTCAAAATTCGTATTTTGAAAGACGGTTATATTTTGTCATCGAACCTGGATTACAGGCGAATGAGGCGACATATTGCAACAATTTTAACGCTGATCTGCTTAAAATAACATTAGTTATCCAAAACAACCGATACATACAGAATCCGTGACAATAAATTTTATCCGTTCAAAATAAGTAAGGCTAACCATCAGGGATTTTTGCAAAAAATTGAAAAAAAATTATTGTTGAAATTCCGGCTCAAAACGGTTCTAGGACAACATAACAACATATTAAGCAAGAAATTACCGGTTGGTTGCATATTGGAAGCGTGGTTATTTCAAAATTCGTATTTTGAAAGACGGTTATATTTTGTCATCGAACCTGGATTACAGGCGAATGAGGCGACATATTGCAACAATTTTAACGCTGATCTGCTTAAAATAACATTAGTTATCCAAAACAACCGATACATACAGAATCCGTGACAATAAATTTTATCCGTTCAAAATAAGTAAGGCTAACCATCAGGGATTTTTGCAAAAAATTGAAAAAAAATTATTGTTGAAATTCCGGCTCAAAACGGTTCTAGGATAACATAACAACATATTAAGCAAGAAATTACCGGTTGGTTGCATATTGGAAGCGTGGTTATTTCAAAATTCGTATTTTGAAAGACGGTTATATTTTGTCATCGAACCTGGATTACAGGCGAATGAGGCGACATATTGCAACAATTTTAACGCTGATCTGCTTAAAATAACATTAGTTATCCAAAACAACCGATACATACAGAATCCGTGACAATAAATTTTATCCGTTCAAAATAAGTAAGGCTAACCATCAGGGATTTTTGCAAAAAATTGAAAAAAAATTATTGTTGAAATTCCGGCTCAAAACGGTTCTAGGACAACATAACAACATATTAAGCAAGAAATTACCGGTTGGTTGCATATTGGAAGCGTGGTTATTTCAAAATTCGTATTTTGAAAGACGGTTATATTTTGTCATCGAACCTGGATTACAGGCGAATGAGGCGACATATTGCAACAATTTTAACGCTGATCTGCTTAAAATAACATTAGTTATCCAAAACAACCGATACATACAGAATCCGTGACAATAAATTTTATCCGTTCAAA
This sequence comes from Nephrotoma flavescens, assembly GCA_932526605.1. NCBI lineage: Eukaryota > Metazoa > Arthropoda > Insecta > Diptera > Tipulidae > Nephrotoma > Nephrotoma flavescens. The sequence continues at coordinate 67,773,053 of OW052220.1, read as the reverse complement.
ATAAGTAAGGCTAACCATCAGGGATTTTTGCAAAAAATTGAAAAAAAAATATTGTTAAAATTCCGGCTCAAAACGGTTCTAGGACAAAATAACAACATATTAAGCAAGAAATTACCGGTTGGTTGCATATTGGAAGCGTGGTTATTTCAAAATTCGTATTTTGAAAGACGGTTATATTTTGTCATCGAACCTGGATTACAGGCGAATGAGGCGACATATTGCAACAATTTTAACGCTGATCTGCTTAAAATAACATTAGTTATCCAAAACAACCGATACATACAGAATCCGTGACAATAAATTTTATCCGTTCAAAATAAGTAAGGCTAACCATCAGGGATTTTTGCAAAAAATTGAAAAAAAATTATTGTTGAAATTCCGGCTCAAAACGGTTCTAGGACAACATAACAACATATTAAGCAAGAAATTACCGGTTGGTTGCATATTGGAAGCGTGGTTATTTCAAAATTCGTATTTTGAAAGACGGTTATATTTTGTCATCGAACCTGGATTACAGGCGAATGAGGCGACATATTGCAACAATTTTAACGCTGATCTGCTTAAAATAACATTAGTTATTCAAAACAACCGATACATACAGAATCCGTGACAATAAATTTTATCCGTTCAAAATAAGTAAGGCTAACCATCAGGGATTTTTGCAAAAAATTGAAAAAAAATTATTGTTGAAATTCCGGCTCAAAACGGTTCTAGGATAACATAACAACATATTAAGCAAGAAATTACCGGTTTTTTTGCATATTGGAAGCGTGGTTATTTCAAAATTCGTATTTTGAAAGACGGTTATATTTTGTCATCGAACCTGGATTACAGGCGAATGAGGCGACATATTGCAACAATTTTAACGCTGATCTGCTTAAAATAACATTAGTTATCCAAAACAACCGATACATACAGAATCCGTGACAATAAATTTTATCCGTTCAAAATAAGTAAGGCTAACCATCAGGGATTTTTGCAAAAAATTGAAAAAAAATTATTGTTGAAATTCCGGCTCAAAACGGTTCTAGGACAACATAACAACATATTAAGCAAGAAATTACCGGTTGGTTGCATATTGGAAGCGTGGTTATTTCAAAATTCGTATTTTGAAAGACGGTTATATTTTGTCATCGAACCTGGATTACAGGCGAATGAGGCGACATATTGCAACAATTTTAACGCTGATCTGCTTAAAATAACATTAGTTATCCAAAACAACCGATACATACAGAATCCGTGACAATAAATTTTATCCGTTCAAAATAAGTAAGGCTAACCATCAGGGATTTTTGCAAAAAATTGAAAAAAAATTATTGTTGAAATTCCGGCTCAAAACGGTTCTAGGACAACATAACAACATATTAAGCAAGAAATTACCGGTTGGTTGCATATTGGAAGCGTGGTTATTTCAAAATTCGTATTTTGAAAGACGGTTATATTTTGTCATCGAACCTGGATTACAGGCGAATGAGGCGACATATTGCAACAATTTTAACGCTGATCTGCTTAAAATAACATTAGTTATTCAAAACAACCGATACATACAGAATCCGTGACAATAAATTTTATCCGTTCAAAATAAGTAAGGCTAACCATCAGGGATTTTTGCAAAAAATTGAAAAAAAATTATTGTTGAAATTCCGGCTCAAAACGGTTCTAGGATAACATAACAACATATTAAGCAAGAAATTACCGGTTGGTTGCATATTGGAAGCGTGGTTATTTCAAAATTCGTATTTTGAAAGACGGTTATATTTTGTCATCGAACCTGGATTACAGGCGAATGAGGCGACATATTGCAACAATTTTAACGCTGATCTGCTTAAAATAACATTAGTTATCCAAAACAACCGATACATACAGAATCCGTGACAATAAATTTTATCCGTTCAAAATAAGTAAGGCTAACCATCAGGGATTTTTGCAAAAAATTGAAAAAAAATTATTGTTGAAATTCCGGCTCAAAACGGTTCTAGGACAACATAACAACATATTAAGCAAGAAATTACCGGTTGGTTGCATATTGGAAGCGTGGTTATTTCAAAATTCGTATTTTGAAAGACGGTTATATTTTGTCATCGAACCTGGATTACAGGCGAATGAGGCGACATATTGCAACAATTTTAACGCTGATCTGCTTAAAATAACATTAGTTATCCAAAACAACCGATACATACAGAATCCGTGACAATAAATTTTATCCGTTCAAAATAAGTAAGGCTAACCATCAGGGATTTTTGCAAAAAATTGAAAAAAATTATTGTTGAAATTCCGGCTCAAAACGGTTCTGGGACAACATAACAACATATTAAGCAAGAAATTACCGGTTGGTTGCATATTGGAAGCGTGGTTATTTCAAAATTCGTATTTTGAAAGACGGTTATATTTTGTCATCGAACCTGGATTACAGGCGAATGAGGCGACATATTGCAACAATTTTAACGCTGATCTGCTTAAAATAACATTAGTTATCCAAAACAACCGATACATACAGAATCCGTGACAATAAATTTTATCCGTTCAAAATAAGTAAGGCTAACCATCAGGGATTTTTGCAAAAAATTGAAAAAAAATTATTGTTGAAATTCCGGCTCAAAACGGTTCTAGGACAACATAACAACATATTAAGCAAGAAATTACCGGTTGGTTGCATATTGGAAGCGTGGTTATTTCAAAATTCGTATTTTGAAAGACGGTTATATTTTGTCATCGAACCTGGATTACAGGCGAATGAGGCGACATATTGCAACAATTTTAACGCTGATCTGCTTAAAATAACATTAGTTATCCAAAACAACCGATACATACAGAATCCGTGACAATAAATTTTATCCGTTCAAAATAAGTAAGGCTAACCATCAGGGATTTTTGCAAAAAATTGAAAAAAAATTATTGTTGAAATTCCGGCTCAAAACGGTTCTAGGACAACATAACAACATATTAAGCAAGAAATTACCGGTTGGTTGCATATTGGAAGCGTGGTTATTTCAAAATTCGTATTTTGAAAGACGGTTATATTTTGTCATCGAACCTGGATTACAGGCGAATGAGGCGACATATTGCAACAATTTTAACGCTGATCTGCTTAAAATAACATTAGTTATTCAAAACAACCGATACATACAGAATCCGTGACAATAAATTTTATCCGTTCAAAATAAGTAAGGCTAACCATCAGGGATTTTTGCAAAAAATTGAAAAAAAATTATTGTTGAAATTCCGGCTCAAAACGGTTCTAGGATAACATAACAACATATTAAGCAAGAAATTACCGGTTGGTTGCATATTGGAAGCGTGGTTATTTCAAAATTCGTATTTTGAAAGACGGTTATATTTTGTCATCGAACCTGGATTACAGGCGAATGAGGCGACATATTGCAACAATTTTAACGCTGATCTGCTTAAAATAACATTAGTTATCCAAAACAACCGATACATACAGAATCCGTGACAATAAATTTTATCCGTTCAAAATAAGTAAGGCTAACCATCAGGGATTTTTGCAAAAAATTGAAAAAAAATTATTGTTGAAATTCCGGCTCAAAACGGTTCTAGGACAACATAACAACATATTAAGCAAGAAATTACCGGTTGGTTGCATATTGGAAGCGTGGTTATTTCAAAATTCGTATTTTGAAAGACGGTTATATTTTGTCATCGAACCTGGATTACAGGCGAATGAGGCGACATATTGCAACAATTTTAACGCTGATCTGCTTAAAATAACATTAGTTATCCAAAACAACCGATACATACAGAATCCGTGACAATAAATTTTATCCGTTCAAAATAAGTAAGGCTAACCATCAGGGATTTTTGCAAAAAATTGAAAAAAATTATTGTTGAAATTCCGGCTCAAAACGGTTCTGGGACAACATAACAACATATTAAGCAAGAAATTACCGGTTGGTTGCATATTGGAAGCGTGGTTATTTCAAAATTCGTATTTTGAAAGACGGTTATATTTTGTCATCGAACCTGGATTACAGGCGAATGAGGCGACATATTGCAACAATTTTAACGCTGATCTGCTTAAAATAACATTAGTTATCCAAAACAACCGATACATACAGAATCCGTGACAATAAATTTTATCCGTTCAAAATAAGTAAGGCTAACCATCAGGGATTTTTGCAAAAAATTGAAAAAAAATTATTGTTGAAATTCCGGCTCAAAACGGTTCTAGGACAACATAACAACATATTAAGCAAGAAATTACCGGTTGGTTGCATATTGGAAGCGTGGTTATTTCAAAATTCGTATTTTGAAAGACGGTTATATTTTGTCATCGAACCTGGATTACAGGCGAATGAGGCGACATATTGCAACAATTTTAACGCTGATCTGCTTAAAATAACATTAGTTATCCAAAACAACCGATACATACAGAATCCGTGACAATAAATTTTATCCGTTCAAAATAAGTAAGGCTAACCATCAGGGATTTTTGCAAAAAATTGAAAAAAAATTATTGATGAAATTCCGGCTCAAAACGGTTCTAGGACAACATAACAACATATTAAGCAAGAAATTACCGGTTGGTTGCATATTGGAAGCGTGGTTATTTCAAAATTCGTATTTTGAAAGACGGTTATATTTTGTCATCGAACCTGGATTACAGGCGAATGAGGCGACATATTGCAACAATTTTAACGCTGATCTGCTTAAAATAACATTAGTTATCCAAAACAACCGATACATACAGAATCCGTGACAATAAATTTTATCCGTTCAAAATAAGTAAGGCTAACCATCAGGGATTTTTGCAAAAAATTGAAAAAAAATTATTGTTGAAATTCCGGCTCAAAACGGTTCTAGGATAACATAACAACATATTAAGCAAGAAATTACCGGTTGGTTGCATATTGGAAGCGTGGTTATTTCAAAATTCGTATTTTGAAAGACGGTTATATTTTGTCATCGAACCTGGATTACAGGCGAATGAGGCGACATATTGCAACAATTTTAACGCTGATCTGCTTAAAATAACATTAGTTATTCAAAACAACCGATACATACAGAATCCGTGACAATAAATTTTATCCGTTCAAAATAAGTAAGGCTAACCATCAGGGATTTTTGCAAAAAATTGAAAAAAAATTATTGTTGAAATTCCGGCTCAAAACGGTTCTAGGATAACATAACAACATATTAAGCAAGAAATTACCGGTTGGTTGCATATTGGAAGCGTGGTTATTTCAAAATTCGTATTTTGAAAGACGGTTATATTTTGTCATCGAACCTGGATTACAGGCGAATGAGGCGACATATTGCAACAATTTTAACGCTGATCTGCTTAAAATAACATTAGTTATCCAAAACAACCGATACATACAGAATCCGTGACAATAAATTTTATCCGTTCAAAATAAGTAAGGCTAACCATCAGGGATTTTTGCAAAAAATTGAAAAAAAATTATTGTTGAAATTCCGGCTCAAAACGGTTCTAGGACAACATAACAACATATTAAGCAAGAAATTACCGGTTGGTTGCATATTGGAAGCGTGGTTATTTCAAAATTCGTATTTTGAAAGACGGTTATATTTTGTCATCGAACCTGGATTACAGGCGAATGAGGCGACATATTGCAACAATTTTAACGCTGATCTGCTTAAAATAACATTAGTTATCCAAAACAACCGATACATACAGAATCCGTGACAATAAATTTTATCCGTTCAAAATAAGTAAGGCTAACCATCAGGGATTTTTGCAAAAAATTGAAAAAAAATTATTGTTGAAATTCCGGCTCAAAACGGTTCTAGGACAACATAACAACATATTAAGCAAGAAATTACCGGTTGGTTGCATATTGGAAGCGTGGTTATTTCAAAATTCGTATTTTGAAAGACGGTTATATTTTGTCATCGAACCTGGATTACAGGCGAATGAGGCGACATATTGCAACAATTTTAACGCTGATCTGCTTAAAATAACATTAGTTATTCAAAACAACCGATACATACAGAATCCGTGACAATAAATTTTATCCGTTCAAAATAAGTAAGGCTAACCATCAGGGATTTTTGCAAAAAATTGAAAAAAAATTATTGTTGAAATTCCGGCTCAAAACGGTTCTAGGATAACATAACAACATATTAAGCAAGAAATTACCGGTTGGTTGCATATTGGAAGCGTGGTTATTTCAAAATTCGTATTTTGAAAGACGGTTATATTTTGTCATCGAACCTGGATTACAGGCGAATGAGGCGACATATTGCAACAATTTTAACGCTGATCTGCTTAAAATAACATTAGTTATCCAAAACAACCGATACATACAGAATCCGTGACAATAAATTTTATCCGTTCAAAATAAGTAAGGCTAACCATCAGGGATTTTTGCAAAAAATTGAAAAAAAATTATTGTTGAAATTCCGGCTCAAAACGGTTCTAGGACAACATAACAACATATTAAGCAAGAAATTACCGGTTGGTTGCATATTGGAAGCGTGGTTATTTCAAAATTCGTATTTTGAAAGACGGTTATATTTTGTCATCGAACCTGGATTACAGGCGAATGAGGCGACATATTGCAACAATTTTAACGCTGATCTGCTTAAAATAACATTAGTTATCCAAAACAACCGATACATACAGAATCCGTGACAATAAATTTTATCCGTTCAAAATAAGTAAGGCTAACCATCAGGGATTTTTTGCAAAAAATTGAAAAAAAATTATTGTTGAAATTCCGGCTCAAAACGGTTCTAGGACAACATAACAACATATTAAGCAAGAAATTACCGGTTGGTTGCATATTGGAAGCGTGGTTATTTCAAAATTCGTATTTTGAAAGACGGTTATATTTTGTCATCGAACCTGGATTACAGGCGAATGAGGCGACATATTGCAACAATTTTAACGCTGATCTGCTTAAAATAACATTAGTTATCCAAAACAACCGATACATACAGAATCCGTGACAATAAATTTTATCCGTTCAAAATAAGTAAGGCTAACCATCAGGGATTTTTGCAAAAAATTGAAAAAAAATTATTGTTGAAATTCCGGCTCAAAACGGTTCTAGGACAACATAACAACATATTAAGCAAGAAATTACCGGTTGGTTGCATATTGGAAGCGTGGTTATTTCAAAATTCGTATTTTGAAAGACGGTTATATTTTGTCATCGAACCTGGATTACAGGCGAATGAGGCGACATATTGCAACAATTGTAACGCTGATCTGCTTAAAATAACATTAGTTATCCAAAACAACCGATACATACAGAATCCGTGACAATAAATTTTATCCGTTCAAAATAAGTAAGGCTAACCATCAGGGATTTTTGCAAAAAATTGAAAAAAATTATTGTTGAAATTCCGGCTCAAAACGGTTCTGGGACAACATAACAACATATTAAGCAAGAAATTACCAGTTGGTTGCATATTGGAAGCGTGGTTATTTCAAAATTCGTATTTTGAAAGACGGTTATATTTTGTCATCGAACCTGGATTACAGGCGAATGAGGCGACATATTGCAACAATTTTAACGCTGATCTGCTTAAAATAACATTAGTTATCCAAAACAACCGATACATACAGAATCCGTGACAATAAATTTTATCCGTTCAAAATAAGTAAGGCTAACCATCAGGGATTTTTGCAAAAAATTGAAAAAAAATTATTGTTGAAATTCCGGCTCAAAACGGTTCTAGGACAACATAACAACATATTAAGCAAGAAATTACCGGTTGGTTGCATATTGGAAGCGTGGTTATTTCAAAATTCGTATTTTGAAAGACGGTTATATTTTGTCATCGAACCTGGATTACAGGCGAATGAGGCGACATATTGCAACAATTTTAACGCTGATCTGCTTAAAATAACATTAGTTATCCAAAACAACCGATACATACAGAATCCGTGACAATAAATTTTATCCGTTCAAAATAAGTAAGGCTAACCATCAGGGATTTTTGCAAAAAATTGAAAAAAAATTATTGTTGAAATTCCGGCTCAAAACGGTTCTAGGACAACATAACAACATATTAAGCAAGAAATTACCGGTTGGTTGCATATTGGAAGCGTGGTTATTTCAAAATTCGTATTTTGAAAGACGGTTATATTTTGTCATCGAACCTGGATTACAGGCGAATGAGGCGACATATTGCAACAATTTTAACGCTGATCTGCTTAAAATAACATTAGTTATCCAAAACAACCGATACATACAGAATCCGTGACAATAAATTTTATCCGTTCAAAATAAGTAAGGCTAACCATCAGGGATTTTTGCAAAAAATTGAAAAAAATTATTGTTGAAATTCCGGCTCAAAACGGTTCTGGGACAACATAACAACATATTAAGCAAGAAATTACCAGTTGGTTGCATATTGGAAGCGTGGTTATTTCAAAATTCGTATTTTGAAAGACGGTTATATTTTGTCATCGAACCTGGATTACAGGCGAATGAGGCGACATATTGCAACAATTTTAACGCTGATCTGCTTAAAATAACATTAGTTATCCAAAACAACCGATACATACAGAATCCGTGACAATAAATTTTATCCGTTCAAAATAAGTAAGGCTAACCATCAGGGATTTTTGCAAAAAATTGAAAAAAAAATTATTGTTGAAATTCCGGCTCAAAACGGTTCTAGGACAAAATAACAACATATTAAGCAAGAAATTACCGGTTGGTTGCATATTGGAAGCGTGGTTATTTCAAAATTCGTATTTTGAAAGACGGTTATATTTTGTCATCGAACCTGGATTACAGGCGAATGAGGCGACATATTGCAACAATTTTAACGCTGATCTGCTTAAAATAACATTAGTTATCCAAAACAACCGATACATACAGAATCCGTGACAATAAATTTTATCCGTTCAAAATAAGTAAGGCTAACCATCAGGGATTTTTGCAAAAAATTGAAAAAAATTATTGTTGAAATTCCGGCTCAAAACGGTTCTAGGACAACATAACAACATATTAAGCAAGAAATTACCGGTTGGTTGCATATTGGAAGCGTGGTTATTTCAAAATTCGTATTTTGAAAGACGGTTATATTTTGTCATCGAACCTGGATTACAGGCGAATGAGGCGACATATTGCAACAATTTTAACGCTGATCTGCTTAAAATAACATTAGTTATCCAAAACAACCGATACATACAGAATCCGTGACAATAAATTTTATCCGTTCAAAATAAGTAAGGCTAACCATCAGGGATTTTTGCAAAAAATTGAAAAAAAAATTATTGTTGAAATTCCGGCTCAAAACGGTTCTAGGACAACATAACAACATATTAAGCAAGAAATTACCGGTTGGTTGCATATTGGAAGCGTGGTTATTTCAAAATTCGTATTTTGAAAGACGGTTATATTTTGTCATCGAACCTGGATTACAGGCGAATGAGGCGACATATTGCAACAATTTTAACGCTGATCTGCTTAAAATAACATTAGTTATCCAAAACAACCGATACATACAGAATCCGTGACAATAAATTTTATCCGTTCAAAATAAGTAAGGCTAACCATCAGGGATTTTTGCAAAAAATTGAAAAAAAATTATTGTTGAAATTCCGGCTCAAAACGGTTCTAGGACAACATAACAACATATTAAGCAAGAAATTACCGGTTGGTTGCATATTGGAAGCGTGGTTATTTCAAAATTCGTATTTTGAAAGACGGTTATATTTTGTCATCGAACCTGGATTACAGGCGAATGAGGCGACATATTGCAACAATTTTAACGCTGATCTGCTTAAAATAACATTAGTTATCCAAAACAACCGATACATACAGAATCCGTGACAATAAATTTTATCCGTTCAAAATAAGTAAGGCTAACCATCAAGCCGTATACATACGTCGGATGGAAATCCGGGATTTTTACATCCGAGATTTTTTTCAATATTTTTCAACTCTTTTGTATGAAAAGAGGCGTGTCTGTTGTATAATTTACGTGATATAATTGGTTAAAACGATGGGATAGAAAAATCCCGGATTTTTATCTGACGTATGTATACGGCTTCAGGGATTTTTGCAAAAAATTGAAAAAAAATTATTGTTGAAATTCCGGCTCAAAACGGTTCTAGGACAACATAACAACATATTAAGCAAGAAATTACCGGTTGGTTGCATATTGGAAGCGTGGTTATTTCAAAATTCGTATTTTGAAAGACGGTTATATTTTGTCATCGAACCTGGATTACAGGCGAATGAGGCGACATATTGCAACAATTTTAACGCTGATCTGCTTAAAATAACATTAGTTATCCAAAACAACCGATACATACAGAATCCGTGACAATAAATTTTATCCGTTCAAAATAAGTAAGGCTAACCATCAGGGATTTTTGCAAAAAATTGAAAAAAAATTATTGTTGAAATTCCGGCTCAAAACGGTTCTAGGACAACATAACAACATATTAAGCAAGAAATTACCGGTTGGTTGCATATTGGAAGCGTGGTTATTTCAAAATTCGTATTTTGAAAGACGGTTATATTTTGTCATCGAACCTGGATTACAGGCGAATGAGGCGACATATTGCAACAATTTTAACGCTGATCTGCTTAAAATAACATTAGTTATCCAAAACAACCGATACATACAGAATCCGTGACAATAAATTTTATCCGTTCAAAATAAGTAAGGCTAACCATCAGGGATTTTTGCAAAAAATTGAAAAAAAATTATTGTTGAAATTCCGGCTCAAAACGGTTCTAGGACAACATAACAACATATTAAGCAAGAAATTACCGGTTGGTTGCATATTGGAAGCGTGGTTATTTCAAAATTCGTATTTTGAAAGACGGTTATATTTTGTCATCGAACCTGGATTACAGGCGAATGAGGCGACATATTGCAACAATTTTAACGCTGATCTGCTTAAAATAACATTAGTTATCCAAAACAACCGATACATACAGAATCCGTGACAATAAATTTTATCCGTTCAAAATAAGTAAGGCTAACATCAGGGATTTTTGCAAAAAATTGAAAAAAAATTATTGTTGAAATTCCGGCTCAAAACGGTTCTAGGACAACATAACAACATATTAAGCAAGAAATTACCAGTTGGTTGCATATTGGAAGCGTGGTTATTTCAAAATTCGTATTTTGAAAGACGGTTATATTTTGTCATCGAACCTGGATTACAGGCGAATGAGGCGACATATTGCAACAATTTTAACGCTGATCTGCTTAAAATAACATTAGTTATCCAAAACAACCGATACATACAGAATCCGTGACAATAAATTTTATCCGTTCAAAATAAGTAAGGCTAACCATCAGGGATTTTTGCAAAAAATTGAAAAAAAATTATTGTTGAAATTCCGGCTCAAAACGGTTCTAGGACAACATAACAACATATTAAGCAAGAAATTACCGGTTGGTTGCATATTGGAAGCGTGGTTATTTCAAAATTCGTATTTTGAAAGACGGTTATATTTTGTCATCGAACCTGGATTACAGGCGAATGAGGCGACATATTGCAACAATTTTAACGCTGATCTGCTTAAAATAACATTAGTTATCCAAAACAACCGATACATACAGAATCCGTGACAATAAATTTTATCCGTTCAAAATAAGTAAGGCTAACCATCAGGGATTTTTGCAAAAAATTGAAAAAAAATTATTGTTGAAATTCCGGCTCAAAACGGTTCTAGGACAACATAACAACATATTAAGCAAGAAATTACCGGTTGGTTGCATATTGGAAGCGTGGTTATTTCAAAATTCGTATTTTGAAAGACGGTTATATTTTGTCATCGAACCTGGATTACAGGCGAATGAGGCGACATATTGCAACAATTTTAACGCTGATCTGCTTAAAATAACATTAGTTATCCAAAACAACCGATACATACAGAATCCGTGACAATAAATTTTATCCGTTCAAAATAAGTAAGGCTAACCATCAGGGATTTTTGCAAAAAATTGAAAAAAAATTATTGTTGAAATTCCGGCTCAAAACGGTTCTAGGACAACATAACAACATATTAAGCAAGAAATTACCAGTTGGTTGCATATTGGAAGCGTGGTTATTTCAAAATTCGTATTTGAAAGACGGTTATATTTTGTCATCGAACCTGGATTACAGGCGAATGAGGCGACATATTGCAACAATTTATTTTAACGTTGATCTGCTTAAAATAACATTAGTTATCCAAAACAACCGATACATACAGAATCCGTGACAATAAATTTTATCCGTTCAAAATAAGTAAGGCTAACCATCAGGGATTTTTGCAAAAAATTGAAAAAAAATTATTGTTGAAATTCCGGCTCAAAACGGTTCTAGGACAACATAACAACATATTAAGCAAGAAATTACCGGTTGGTTGCATATTGGAAGCGTGGTTATTTCAAAATTCGTATTTTGAAAAACGGTTATATTTTGTCATCGAACCTGGATTACAGGCGAATGAGGCGACATATTGCAACAATTTTAACGCTGATCTGCTTAAAATAACATTAGTTATCCAAAACAACCGATACATACAGAATCCGTGACAATAAATTTTATCCGTTCAAAATAAGTAAGGCTAACCATCAGGGATTTTTGCAAAAAATTGAAAAAAAATTACTGTTGAAATTCCGGTTCAAAACGGTTCTAGGACAACATAACAACATATTAAGCAAGAAATTACCGGTTGGTTGCATATTGGAAGCGTGGTTATTTTAAAATTCGTATTTTGAAAAACGGTTATATTTTGTCATCGAACCTGGATTACAGGCGAATGAGGCGACATATTGCAACAATTTTAACGCTGATCTGCTTAAAATAACATTAGTTATCCAAAACAACTGATACATACAGAATCCGTGACAATAAATTTTATCCGTTCAAAATAAGTAAGGCTAACCATCAGGGATTTTTGCAAAAAATTGAAAAAAAATTATTGTTGAAATTCCGGCTCAAAACGGTTCTAGGACAACATAACAACATATTAAGCAAGAAATTACCGGTTGGTTGCATATTGGAAGCGTGGTTATTTCAAAATTCGTATTTTGAAAAACGGTTATATTTTGTCATCGAACCTGGATTACAGGCGAATGAGGCGACATATTGCAACAATTTTAACGCTGATCTGCTTAAAATAACATTAGTTATCCAAAACAACTGATACATACAGAATCCGTGACAATAAATTTTATCCGTTCAAAATAAGTAAGGCTAACCATCAGGGATTTTTGCAAAAAATTGAAAAAAAATTATTGTTGAAATTCCGGCTCAAAACGGTTCTAGGACAACATAACAACATATTAAGCAAGAAATTACCGGTTGGTTGCATATTGGAAGCGTGGTTATTTTAAAATTCGTATTTTGAAAAACGGTTATATTTTGTCATCGAACCTGGATTACAGGCGAATGAGGCGACATATTGCAACAATTTTAACGTTGATCTGCTTAAAATAACATTAGTTATCCAAAACAACCGATACATACAGAATCCGTGACAATAAATTTTATCCGTTCAAAATAAGTAAGGTAACCATCAAGGATTTTTGCAAAAAATTGAAAAAAAATTATTGTTGAAATTCCGGCTCAAAACGATTCTAGGACAACATAACAACATATTAAGCAAGAAATTACCGGTTGGTTGCATATTGGAAGCGTGGTTATTTCAAAATTCGTATTTTGAAAGACGGTTATATTTTGTCATCGAACCTGGATTACAGGCGAATGAGGCGACATATTGCAACAATTTTAACGCTGATCTGCTTAAAATAACATTAGTTATTCAAAACAACCGATACATACAGAATCCGTGACAATAAATTTTATCCGTTCAAAATAAGTAAGGCTAACCATCAGGGATTTTTGCAAAAAATTGAAAAAAAATTATTGTTGAAATTCCGGCTCAAAACGATTCTAGGACAACATAACAACATATTAAGCAAGAAATTACCGGTTGGTTGCATATTGGAAGCGTGGTTATTTTAAAATTCGTATTTTGAAAAACGGTTATATTTTGTCATCGAACCTGGATTACAGGCGAATGAGGCGACATATTGCAACAATTTTAACGCTGATCTGCTTAAAATAACATTAGTTATCCAAAACAACCGATACATACAGAATCCGTGACAATAAATTTTATCCGTTCAAAATAAGTAAGGCTAACCATCAGGGATTTTTGCAAAAAATTGAAAAAAAATTATTGTTGAAATTCCGGTTCAAAACGGTTCTAGGACAACATAACAACATATTAAGCAAGAAATTACCGGTTGGTTGCATATTGGAAGCGTGGTTATTTCAAAATTCGTATTTTGAAAAACGGTTATATTTTGTCATCGAACCTGGATTACAGGCGAATGAGGCGACATATTGCAACAATTTTAACGCTGATCTGCTTAAAATAACATTAGTTATCCGAAACAACCGATACATACAGAATCCGTGACAATAAATTTTATCCGTTCAAAATAAGTAAGGCTAACCATCAGGGATTTTTGCAAAAAATTGAAAAAAAATTATTGTTGAAATTCCGGTTCAAAACGGTTCTAGGACAACATAACAACATATTAAGCAAGAAATTACCGGTTGGTTGCATATTGGAAGCGTGGTTATTTTAAAATTCGTATTTTGAAAAACGGTTATATTTTGTCATCGAACCTGGATTACAGGCGAATGAGGCGACATATTGCAACAATTTTAACGCTGATCTGCTTAAAATAACATTAGTTATCCAAAACAACCGATACATACAGAATCCGTGACAATAAATTTTATCCGTTCAAAATAAGTAAGGCTAACCATCAGGGATTTTTGCAAAAAATTGAAAAAAAACATAACAACATATTAAGCAAGAAATTACCGGTTGGTTGCATATTGGAAGCGTGGTTATTTCAAAATTCGTATTTTGAAAAACGGTTATATTTTGTCATCGAACCTGGATTACAGGCGATTGAGGCGACATCTTGCAACAATTTTAACGCTGATCTGCTTAAAATAACATTAGTTATCCAAAACAACTGATACATACAGAATCCGTGACAATAAATTTTATCCGTTCAAAATAAGTAAGGCTAACCATCAGGGATTTTTGCAAAAAATTGAAAAAAAATTATTGTTGAAATTCCGGCTCAAAACGGTTCTAGGACAACATAACAACATATTAAGCAAGAAATTACCGGTTGGTTGCATATTGGAAGCGTGGTTATTTCAAAATTCGTATTTTGAAAAACGGTTATATTTTGTCATCGAACCTGGATTACAGGCGAATGAGGCGACATATTGCAACAATTTTAACGCTGATCTGCTTAAAATAACATTAGTTATCCAAAACAACCGATACATACAGAATCCGTGACAATAAATTTTATCCGTTCAAAATAAGTAAGGCTAACCATCAGGGATTTTTGCAAAAAATTATTGTTGAAATTCCGGCTCAAAACGGTTCTAGGACAACATAACAACATATTAAGCAAGAAATTACCGGTTGGTTGCATATTGGAAGCGTGGTTATTTCAAAATTCGTATTTTGAAAAACGGTTATATTTTGTCATCGAACCTGGATTACAGGCGAATGAGGCGACATATTGCAACAATTTTAACGCTGATCTGCTTAAAATAACATTAGTTATCCAAAACAACCGATACATACAGAATCCGTGACAATAAATTTTATCCGTTCAAAATAAGTAAGGCTAACCATCAGGGATTTTTGCAAAAAATTATTGTTGAAATTCCGGCTCAAAACGGTTCTAGGACAACATAACAACATATTAAGCAAGAAATTACCGGTTGGTTGCATATTGGAAGCGTGGTTATTTCAAAATTCGTATTTTGAAAAACGGTTATATTTTGTCATCGAACCTGGATTACAGGCGAATGAGGCGACATATTGCAACAATTTTAACGCTGATCTGCTTAAAATAACATTAGTTATCCAAAACAACCGATACATACAGAATCCGTGACAATAAATTTTATCCGTTCAAAATAAGTAAGGCTAACCATCAGGGATTTTTGCAAAAAATTGAAAAAAAATTATTGTTGAAATTCCGGCTCAAAACGGTTCTAGGACAACATAACAACATATTAAGCAAGAAATTACCGGTTGGTTGCATATTGGAAGCGTGGTTATTTCAAAATTCGTATTTTGAAAGACGGTTATATTTTGTCATCGAACCTGGATTACAGGCGAATGAGGCGACATATTGCAACAATTTTAACGCTGATCTGCTTAAAATAACATTAGTTATCCAAAACAACCGATACATACAGAATCCGTGACAATAAATTTTATCCGTTCAAAATAAGTAAGGCTAACCATCAGGGATTTTTGCAAAAAATTGAAAAAAAATTATTGTTGAAATTCCGGCTCAAAACGGTTCTAGGACAACATAACAACATATTAAGCAAGAAATTACCGGTTGGTTGCATATTGGAAGCGTGGTTATTTCAAAATTCGTATTTTGAAAAACGGTTATATTTTGTCATCGAACCTGGATTACAGGCGAATGAGGCGACATATTGCAACAATTTTAACGCTGATCTGCTTAAAATAACATTAGTTATCCGAAACAACCGATACATACAGAATCCGTGACAATAAATTTTATCCGTTCAAAATAAGTAAGGCTAACCATCAGGGATTTTTGCAAAAAATTGAAAAAAAATTATTGTTGAAATTCCGGCTCAAAACGGTTCTAGGACAACATAACAACATATTAAGCAAGAAATTACCGGTTGGTTGCATATTGGAAGCGTGGTTATTTCAAAATTCGTATTTTGAAAGACGGTTATATTTTGTCATCGAACCTGGATTACAGGCGAATGAGGCGACATATTGCAACAATTTTAACGCTGATCTGCTTAAAATAACATTAGTTATCCAAAACAACCGATACATACAGAATCCGTGACAATAAATTTTATCCGTTCAAAATAAGTAAGGCTAACCATCAGGGATTTTTGCAAAAAATTGAAAAAAAATTATTGTTGAAATTCCGGCTCAAAACGATTCTAGGACAACATAACAACATATTAAGCAAGAAATTACCGGTTGGTTCCATATTGGAAGCGTGGTTATTTCAAAATTCGTATTTTGAAAAACGGTTATATTTTGTCATCGAACCTGGATTACAGGCGAATGAGGCGACATATTGCAACAATTTTAACGCTGATCTGCTTAAAATAACATTAGTTATCCAAAACAACCGATACATACAGAATCCGTGACAATAAATTTTATCCGTTCAAAATAAGTAAGGCTAACCATCAGGGATTTTTGCAAAAAATTGAAAAAAAATTATTGTTGAAATTCCGGCTCAAAACGGTTCTAGGACAACATAACAACATATTAAGCAAGAAATTACCGGTTGGTTGCATATTGGAAGCGTGGTTATTTCAAAATTCGTATTTTGAAAGACGGTTATATTTTGTCATCGAACCTGGATTACAGGCGAATGAGGCGACATATTGCAACAATTTTAACGTTGATCTGCTTAAAATAACATTAGTTATCCAAAACAACCGATACATACAGAATCCGTGACAATAAATTTTATCCGTTCAAAATAAGTAAGGCTAACCATCAGGGATTTTTGCAAAAAATTGAAAAAAAATTATTGTTGAAATTCCGGCTCAAAACGGTTCTAGGACAACATAACAACATATTAAGCAAGAAATTACCGGTTGGTTGCATATTGGAAGCGTGGTTATTTCAAAATTCGTATTTTGAAAGACGGTTATATTTTGTCATCGAACCTGGATTACAGGCGAATGAGGCGACATATTGCAACAATTTTAACGCTGATCTGCTTAAAATAACATTAGTTATCCGAAACAACCGATACATACAGAATCCGTGACAATAAATTTTATCCGTTCAAAATAAGTAAGGCTAACCATCAGGGATTTTTGCAAAAAATTGAAAAAAAATTATTGTTGAAATTCCGGTTCAAAACGGTTCTAGGACAACATAACAACATATTAAGCAAGAAATTACCGGTTGGTTGCATATTGGAAGCGTGGTTATTTCAAAATTCGTATTTTGAAAGACGGTTATATTTTGTCATCGAACCTGGATTACAGGCGAATGAGGCGACATATTGCAACAATTTTAACGCTGATCTGCTTAAAATAACATTAGTTATCCAAAACAACCGATACATACAGAATCCGTGACAATAAATTTTATCCGTTCAAAATAAGTAAGGCTAACCATCAGGGATTTTTGCAAAAAATTGAAAAAAAATTATTGTTGAAATTCCGGCTCAAAACGGTTCTAGGACAACATAACAACATATTAAGCAAGAAATTACCGGTTGGTTGCATATTGGAAGCGTGGTTATTTCAAAATTCGTATTTTGAAAAACGGTTATATTTTGTCATCGAACCTGGATTACAGGCGAATGAGGCGACATATTGCAACAATTTTAACGCTGATCTGCTTAAAATAACATTAGTTATCCAAAACAACCGATACATACAGAATCCGTGACAATAAATTTTATCCGTTCAAAATAAGTAAGGCTAACCATCAGGGATTTTTGCAAAAAATTGAAAAAAAATTATTGTTGAAATTCCGGCTCAAAACGGTTCTAGGACAACATAACAACATATTAAGCAAGAAATTACCGGTTGGTTGCATATTGGAAGCGTGGTTATTTCAAAATTCGTATTTTGAAAAACGGTTATATTTTGTCATCGAACCTGGATTACAGGCGAATGAGGCGACATATTGCAACAATTTTAACGCTGATCTGCTTAAAATAACATTAGTTATCCAAAACAACCGATACATACAGAATCCGTGACAATAAATTTTATCCGTTCAAAATAAGTAAGGCTAACCATCAGGGATTTTTGCAAAAAATTGAAAAAAAATTATTGTTGAAATTCCGGCTCAAAACGGTTCTAGGACAACATAACAACATATTAAGCAAGAAATTACCGGTTGGTTGCATATTGGAAGCGTGGTTATTTCAAAATTCGTATTTTGAAAGACGGTTATATTTTGTCATCGAACCTGGATTACAGGCGAATGAGGCGACATATTGCAACAATTTTAACGCTGATCTGCTTAAAATAACATTAGTTATCCAAAACAACCGATACATACAGAATCCGTGACAATAAATTTTATCCGTTCAAAATAAGTAAGGCTAAGCATCAGGGATTTTTGCAAAAAATTGAAAAAAAATTATTGTTGAAATTCCGGCTCAAAACGATTCTAGGACAACATAACAACATATTAAGCAAGAAATTACCGGTTGGTTGCATATTGGAAGCGTGGTTATTTCAAAATTCGTATTTTGAAAAACGGTTATATTTTGTCATCGAACCCGGATTACAGGCGAATGAGGCGACATATTGCAACAATTTTAACGCTGATCTGCTTAAAATAACATTAGTTATCCAAAACAACCGATACATACAGAATCCGTGACAATAAATTTTATCCGTTCAAAATAAGTAAGGGTAACCATCAAGGATTTTTGCAAAAAATTGAAAAAAAAAATATTGTTGAAATTCCGGCTCAAAACGATTCTAGGACAACATAACAACATATTAAGCAAGAAATTACCGGTTGGTTGCATATTGGAAGCGTGGTTATTTCAAAATTCGTATTTTGAAAAACGGTTATATTTTGTCATCGAACCTGGATTACAGGCGAATGAGGCGACATATTGCAACAATTTTAACGCTGATCTGCTTAAAATAACATTAGTTATTCAAAACAACCGATACATACAGAATCCGTGACAATAAATTTTATCCGTTCAAAATAAGTAAGGCTAACCATCAGGGATTTTTGCAAAAAATTGAAAAAAAATTATTGTTGAAATTCAGGCTCAAAACGATTCTAGGACAACATAACAACATATTAAGCAAGAAATTACCGGTTGGTTGCATATTGGAAGCGTGGTTATTTTAAAATTCGTATTTTGAAAAACGGTTATATTTTGTCATCGAACCTGGATTACAGGCGAATGAGGCGACATATTGCAACAATTTTAACGCTGATCTGCTTAAAATAACATTAGTTATCCAAAACAACCGATACATACAGAATCCGTGACAATAAATTTTATCCGTTCAAAATAAGTAAGGCTAACCATCAGGGATTTTTGCAAAAAATTGAAAAAAAACATAACAACATATTAAGCAAGAAATTACCGGTTGGTTGCATATTGGAAGCGTGGTTATTTCAAAATTCGTATTTTGAAAAACGGTTATATTTTGTCATCGAACCTGGATTACAGGCGATTGAGGCGACATCTTGCAACAATTTTAACGCTGATCTGCTTAAAATAACATTAGTTATCCAAAACAACTGATACATACAGAATCCGTGACAATAAATTTTATCCGTTCAAAATAAGTAAGGCTAACCATCAGGGATTTTTGCAAAAAATTGAAAAAAAATTATTGTTGAAATTCCGGCTCAAAACGGTTCTAGGACAACATAACAACATATTAAGCAAGAAATTACCGGT